>OZ007599.1:225173152-226480320 GCA_963931845.1 Maratus michaelseni
CATAGACCGTGCAATTATAGAATATTCTTATTTGTTTTGATAATGATTCAGATTGAGCTGAAACATATTTCAACAGTCTAATAAAATTTATTTTACTGTATCTTTTTATTTTACACCTTTTAGAAATTAAAAAATTATATTTATTCCAAGGTGTTATGGTTTGCCATTAAGATTTTTAAAATGTTAAATTAAATTAATAATTGTTTTAATATTAATTATTTAAGTGCGCATTTAATCGTGAATTACGTATCATGGCTTCTGGAAAAAATGCATGATTTTCTAAAATTTCTGTTCAGTAATCTTTAGTTTGAGGTGCAGCTGAACAGCTGCTTCGACATAATTTACGGTAGTTTTTGCAGTCAATATAGACGCTAAATGATGCAACATTTGATCAAATGTTTCCATGTCTATACATTATCTCTTGTCTGATCTTAGAATAAGCATTTTGATGTTTCAAGCGGCAGATCGTATTATAAATAGTATTTGTAGAAGATGTTATTAGATAAAGTAATATTTTCAATAATTCTGTGCATACGAGAATATACCACAGCAAATGTCTCATTTATTGTATATTTTATCAATGATATTTTTTAGCTAGTTTAACTAAGTCTTAAAATAACTAAAATTAATTAATAAGAAATATTTTCAAAAATAATTCTTTTAAATTATTAATAAAACATGAATTGCAATTTCTTTATTTTTCCACTTCGGTTAACAGTTAGTATAGCAACCCTTCAGCGCAGTCGTAAATTTTATGACAAATAGGATTTTTTTAAAAATTTTGTTCTCAAAAATGGTGCCGAAATTAATATTATTTTTTTACTAATAATGGATATTTTTGTGCTTCAAACATGTCCCTTTTGTTCTGAAATATTTTGCATTTATAACAACGTAAACTACGGTGCGCAAAAAAAACACGACGTGTGTCTATTCCATAAAAAAATTAAAGCATCCATTGAAAGGTTAATTTATGTAAATGTGCGCGTTTTGAGTGTAACTGAAACCTGAAATCTAAGTGAAATATTTTCTTGATGAATATTTATACATTTACTTAGCTTTTATAAGATTTGAATAAATTATATAATTTTAATTCTACCAAGAAACTTTTCAGTATTCATGAACATATAAACTGTAAGAAAATGATTCAAAACCTTTGTTATAAATAATCATTTCTACTGCAAGAACACTTAGTAGCCTTCAAAATAGTCTAGAGTTATAACTTTGTCTTCAACCGATCTTAGAAATAATGTGCGAAAATAAACGACTATTTGAGAACACATACCATTATATTAATGGTATTATGTATATTGTTATACATACAATAAATACAATAAAGTTTTTGGATGTCCTCGTATAATCATGGACTTTTCACGATTTTAATTGTGTTTATTATCATTCTATATAAGGATTAATTATAACAAATTCAGATGTGTTTAACCAGCTTTCCTGTCTAATTTCAAAATCGTCTTCCTCCCCAAAAGGCGGCTTAATTGCAGAGCGTATGTTTTTTTTAAACAAATGGTTACCAATAGTTTTATTTACACTAAAATTATTTTTTGGCATTTCAGAAACACTGAAATTTTCACGATTTTAATTATGTTTATAACTATACTTAATATAAGTCACTTCTAAAATTACTGATAATCAATTCAGTTTTTTTTTTTTTTTTTTTTTTTTTTTTGTCTGGTTTATAAATTGCCCACTACTCCAGAAGAAATACATAATACTTCTAAATTGCTGGGCCCACATTTTATAACAACTGATGCAAAGTAAATAAGATTAGAATTAAGAATTATTTAGGAATATATATATTTTTGTGGGATTATAATGACAATATTCTTGGTAGAGTTATGGTATTTATTTGTTAAATATTATCCGTCTGTAAACTGGCTTAATAACTATGAGCTACATATGAAATATTACATATAATGTTGACATGATTGTCTATATAAATGCTAAAAGTTTTCTCAGCTGTCGTTCTGTACTCATCATTATTCAAATTGTAACATCACTGTATTTGTCATGGCACTACATAATGACAATTATCGCATATATTACGACATATTTTTGTGATTCATCATAAAATCATTTTATACGTATATTTATTTAATTAAAAAGAATGGAATTTAACTTATAATACATAACCAATGTAACAATCAATTACCTTATTATTCAAGCAAGATTTTATGAAGATAAATATTACTATACAGCAATAAAACTGTGTATGCGACGGGCATCAGATTTTTTTTATATAAAATAAATTTATAAATGATGAATAATTTGCGTACAGAAATTTACATAAGTCGAAAACTCTTTAAGATAGCAATTTCGATATTACATCGATGTTTGAAATTTTTCAGTAAGAAATGGCGCAGCTTCTTACAAATAGGGTTTTTCACCATAAAAAAAAATAATTTAACCAACAAAACAAGAAATGGATTTATTTGCCAACTGTAAAATGCAAATTTACCATTTATTAAAAGTTGATTCATGTAAAACGTCAATCTTTTTAAACTCGTCAGATTGATTGAATATCCGAAAATTTCTGAGTAATAAATATGGTATTTAACGCAAGAGCATCTACCGGTGTATTTATTAGTTTACATAATATACAAACTTTTTTTCGATGGTGATTCATTGGAATTTGATTGTTTGTGATTGTTTTACCGCATGTATATATATTATTTACGATCTATCATTAATATTCTTCTATGTATCTTAATTATATTAAAAGTAATAAAGTTAACCAATAATAGAACATCTTTTAAAATATCATTTATAATATTTTTTAAGACTTGATCATATTAAAATCACGAATGTGGCTGTAGAAGTATAGCTACCGCGACTGCAAACTGAAACATAACTTTTAGGCGCGCGACGGGCACCACATTTTTCTTTATTCACTGTCTGGAAATTGAGAGATTCTGTCTCGAACTGAAAGCTGACGTGAAACAGGTTTTGTATTAAAAAACCTTCGTCAATGTTAACGAATAATTTGCGTCAAATTCGGTGTTTAAATTTGCATTATGGAACTGCTTCCAATATGCAATTTCTTAAGTAGCATTTATCTATATTAGTTGTCAAACCTAAATTTCAGCGTCTTTATATAATTGCATATACAGGGTGTCCGAAATGTATCTTTATACTTTAAAAAAATTCATAAAAAAAATAAAATAACAATATATACCAATTACTTTCGTTATTACATTTTTATTTAATAATGAAAGTAACAATATTTTTTCAATATGAAATTAACAGTGCATATATGCATTTTTGCGTGTTTTTCTCTGCAAGGTTAAAGGGGTTGTGAGATTTTGTGTTTTTATTTATGTTTTTAACACAAAAAAATGTTATGAAGAAATACATTGAGGCATTTTCCTACTTAAACGCATTAAGTAAGATTTATTTCATTAGATAATATGTAATACACATATAATTATTAAACTTTTTATGAGATTCTGAAATTTTGGTTCAAGTTAAGTGTTTTTAAATCCAACTCATGTTTGTGACTGATGGACTGATGTTTGTGAAATTTCAAAGCAAATATGTGTTGCCTATATTTTTAACATTAGAGAAATAAGTAACGACTGACTAAAAATTTGATAAATGTTGCTTTTTAATTATTGTAAAACTCTATTAATCTTATAAAGGAAAAGCTTATTTTACAATCCAATGCAAATAAACAGGCTTATTTCCTTTTCTTTTTTTTAAAGGAAAAATAAGCTACACATGAATAGAAACGCCAAAATCTATTTTTTTTTCGTGTGACAAAAATTTTTACGCATTTTTCCCCTCTTTTGTAACTCTTGCAACATTCGAATTTTCATACATGAATTGTATGTCGTATATGCCATATTGTATGCCACATATTTCCATATATGAATTGCATGCAATTCATAGATTCTTGATTCAGTTCGCATCATTTAAGATATTTTTTTTTACTATCCCTAGTTATTTTTGAAATTTAGAGAGTCCTGTGTGTCTATATTTATATAGTATTAGAGCAATAGTGTTAGCTGTGATAGAGTAAATTTAGAAAAACTGTGGTCTAAATTTCTAAAACTCAAACTAATTTTTGAAACTACTTCAAAAATTTTCTATCAGTTCATAAAGAAGGATGTCTTTTTGTAATCAATTAATACACAGTTAATTTTTTTTAAAAAGGCCATAAGCAACCCTTAAATGGCAACAACAAAATCTCATTGTGTTCGTGTTTATAAGCAAATCTTCTTCTTCTTCTTCTTCTTCTTCTTTTTTTTTTTTTTCATGAACAATGAATATTTTTTTTCCTACACGAATTTCCAGGCATTTGCGTTCGCATTTTAAAGCTTTTGATTTAGCTTGGATAACGAAATATGAATCTTATATTTATCATTAGTTGTTTTTGAAATTTTGAGACTAAATATTCTATATTTAGTGATATATATTTATTTATTTATTTATTTATATTAATGACTTTTACTCTATGTTTATAACATTAATTCAAAAGTGACAAGTGGGATTTATTGCAATTTAGAAAAATCCTGTTTCTTTAAGTAGTGTGCAGTCTATATTTCTATATTTAATTTAAAAAAAATAACGAATTAACTAATTTTTGAAAATATTTAAATTTTTGTTCAGCTCATAAAGAAAAGCCTCATTTCATAATCCAATATTATTGAGTCCATTTTTTTTTTTTTTTTTTTTTTTTTTTTTTTTTTTTTAAATAAGAAAAATGAAAGTGTATTCACTGGTGGCAACAACAAAATTTAATTTTTTACATGTCAAAAACAATATTTCTAAATTTTTACTTGACCTAACTTATATAATAAAGCATATAATTTAGCTCCAGCCTGCGAATTTCCGGACATTTATTTGTCCAATTTAGAGATTTTGGTCATCTTGCAGGGTTTTAAATATATCTTTGTTTGTCTTTAGTTACTTAAGAAATTAAGATATTATCATGTGTCCATAATTATAGGTCCCAATAGGGGCTCCAATAGGTCCACAATAGGGGCCCAATAATTATTTATTAAAAGTTAGATAAAAATATTTATTTAAATATTATGAATCTTAAATTTCTAAAACTTCGTGCTAACTAATTTTCCAAACAGTTTAAAAATTTTCTTTCAGCTCATACCGAAAAAAAAAACTAAAGAACTCCAGTATTATCGAATCCATTTTTTTAAAAAAGGAAGAAAAAATTAAAGCGATAAACTAGCCATGAATGACAACATCAAAATCTCATTGTGTCCATGTCAAAAACAACTCTTCTAATTTTTTTTTTGACGTAACTCATGTAACAAAGTATAATTTAGCTCCAACATACGAATTTCCATACATTTTATGTCCCGTTTATCACAAGTTCCGAACGGCTTACCCGCATACTTTAATTACGTAGGTTATTTTCGTTCACCTCGTAAAGTACTTGTCATTGAAGGTAGTTGGGGCGTACATCAAGCGTCCCGCTAACTTCGCTTCTAAAAACCGCTGTCTCCAAAAAACAAGATCCGTGTCGTAAATTAGGCGTTCCGCTGAAGCTATTGCTACTTGATAAGTTAGGGAATCTTGCGTGGATGAGGTATCATATCTGCGAAAAAAATATGAGAAAATCATGAAAGCAGAAGTATGTATATTAGATTTCCATTGATTATGACTTCAAAAAATACATTGAATTAGAAGGTTTTTTTTTAAGACAATAATATTAAATACTTATTCAGAGTTTCCCCCACGTTTGAAAAAGTGTAGGGGGCTGGTGGTGGGAAAAAGGCAGTTTTCAGATTCGTAAGGGCACTTTTTTTTTAAAAGCATTATTTTTATTTTTACAGGCAATTTTAATATTTAAAAGTCTGGGCACTCTTTTCAAGGCACAGCAATGTGTCAGTGTTACAAAGCCCATTTTTTTGACTGAGAGGCAAAAAAGGCACTTTTTTGGATAGCGGAGCAAGAAGGGCGCTATTTTTTTAAGCAAAGGGTAGACAGGAAGCAACACCCTCCTGAAACTGCCTGGGGAAAACTCTGCTTATTAAACGAGAAATTCTCATCTATGATGATGTGTTATTTAATTGTACTTAAATTCCTCAATTTTATAAATTAAAAATATTTCATCTTTTCTTTTTTATATATATATGTAAACATTTTAGTGTAATCAAATGCGTAAATGTGTTTAACAATTAATTTTATCAAATAAATTAAAATACAGTGAAATTCCAATGTTAAAAATAAATCACATAGATAAAATAAAAAACAAGATTGTACTTGGTACACGGCACAATTTAAACTACTTTAATCAATGTTATCCCTTAGAGATTAGAAAATGTTACTTTCTGATTAACGGTTCCTTCTAAAATTTAATTAACTTTTTTCATGTTACAAAAGAATACTCTCATTCCATAAAATATAATGATTTCGTGTTTAAAAAAATACAGCAAAATTTGTTATTCCATATAGGTGAAGTAGTTTATATTAGATATGTTATTCTAAAGTGACCACATAGTTCACTGTAAAAAATGGGTACTCAAAATTGAGTAAAAAGTACTCAATTTTGAATACGTCACATACTCAAAATAGCTCCGAACCAAATGTACTCAAAATTGAGAAACACGTGTACTCATTTTTGATCCCATGGATGTATTCAAATATGAACTGCTATGTACTCATTTTTAATCCCATGGATGTATTCAAATTACAAAAATTTTTATGTCGTTAAAATAAAATTTATAGGATTAAAAAAAAAAAGTTACTTCGCGAGGACAACTTTACAAGGGATACATACATTTTTGCTCATTTTTCTCATTTCTGCGTGAGTTTATAGTAATTAACCAACCCTTGCCCATGAGAGGAATCGAACCCGTGATGTCCTTTGTACTAACCTGACGACTCAGACCAACGCGCCATGAGTGGTCACGCCTCCTTCTCAAATGTTGTTAGTTACTTTGTAAAAACTTGTAAAAACTTGAGGTTTCATCTGTAGATGGATTTTTTCAGTTCCAATGTTTTTTATATTTTCTTTTCATAATTTTCAATATTTTTCTGTATGATTTGCTTATTGATTTTATTTAAATTAAATTAGTTTAATTTATAAAAATATAAGCTAAAGAAATAAATTAAAAACGTTATAAAGTTTAAAAAGTAAAAAATAAAATATATTAACTAATTTTATAAATTCAAGGAAAAAATTATAAACTTGTAAAATTATAATTTATAAAATAATAAATTTTAGCGTAATTCATAAATTTGTAAGCCAAATCAGCTTAGTTTAATACCAATTTGCATAGCTATAATTTGCAAAGATATTATGTTATGAAACTTTTAAATAACACAATATTGCCTTACGTTAAAAAAGTTAAAATAAATTTTAAAAAAATTAGTGGGAAAAAAAATCATAATTTTGAAGTACTATCAAGGAAAAAAAAAAAGTAGATGTGTAAAATGTGAGGGAAAATAAAAAGAGTAAATGTGTTGTAGTGGATCCACTTTGATGAAAATCCCGAACAACCAGGTCCATTTTTCATTTCTCTTATTCTTCGTTTTTCCTTAAAATAATAGCTTTTTAGGCTCCGAAATTTTGTCATTACACATTCTGAAATATACAAGTATGTTAGGTTTGATCATATGTTCATTTTTGATCCAAAAATACTCATTTCGAAATGAGTACATAAACTTACTCATTTTTGAGAATAGATATGTTCATTTTTTATCCAAAAATACTCATTTCGATATGAGTACATGAACTTTCTCATTTTTGAGAATGCACATGTTCATTTTTGATCCAAAAATACTCATTTCGATATGAGTACATGGACTTACTCATTTTTGAGAATGCACATGTTCATTTTTGATCCAAAAATACTCATTTAGAAATGAGTACATGGACTTACTCATTTTTGAGTACTTCATTTTTTACAGTGTTGTTTATGATATTTTCTACGTTTTTTAAGACTGAGAATTTGAATAATCGATATCACGCATTTTTAAGGTAATTAATCATTTAATTTTTTTCGTAATTAAATGTCGATAAAATGTATATTAAAATATAAATATAAATATGATAATAATGAATATTATTTTGCAAAAATAAAAGATAAAACTTATGTTTTTCATTAGTTTTAAAGTTAAAGATTAAGAGACTTTTGGAAAAGCGTGATATTTCATTATTTTAATATTCTAAATAAATGTCAACTTAGTATTTTTTGTATAAGCTGCTTTATTTTCTCGTTCACTATCATTCCAAATGAATTTATAAAAACACATTATAACAAAACTTTTTCTTTTACGTATTACTATAACTGATAAAAATACATTTTAAAAACGCGTTTTATTTAGAGGAGGAGGGGTTTAATAGAATAAAACCTGTTAAGATGGATTCGTTGGCAGTATGTCTGTATATACAGATTTAATTTTGACAGATTTTACTATATTTATATGAATAGATTTTTCTCTTGTTTTTCGAATTCAAAAATCTGTTTGGTTATGTTTCATTTAAAAGGATTTGAAAGAAAAAAAAAAAAAAACAGAAGCAGATTGTCTGCTTAATTCCAAAATAAGCGTTGATAATATACTAAGCAAAAAATGTATTTAAATATCCTTTGCACCAGGCTACAACATTATCGTATGTTTATTGATGAATGAATTTTTTTTTTTTTTTAATTATTGAATAGGTCAATATGGGGAATTATGGCCAATATTTCGTTTTATTTTAAACAAAATGGGGCATTTTTTTCATCCTAATGTTTGAAATGCTATACTTTGTACAATTGTTTATTTACACCCCCCTCCCCCCCACACACACTTAAAAAATTATCCAATGCAGATTATAAAATCAACTTGCTTAAATGCATTAGGTTTTGACTGTATAATTTTATTCAAATTCTCAGTATTCTTTAAATTTTTTAGCATTTTTTAGCTTTAAATTTATTTCTCAGTATTCCTAAAACTATTCTGCGTTTATGGTATTTGTGAAATAAAATTAAATACAAAAGTGCACATACGCATATAACAGCAACATATATACTAAATAATAAAAGGATAAACTTTTAAAATACAATCCAGTTTCTTTTTATCAAAGTTGTTGACATTATTATACTCACAATTTCCTTATGTCTGTTGAAAATATGATTCCAACTAAAAAATAACAAATAAGTTAAATATATATATATATATATATATATATATATATATATATATATATATATATATAACGTTTTTAAAGAACAGATAAAAATGACAATAATTCAAACATATAATTAAATTGAATTTTGAAAATTATTTTTAGAATTATAAAAATTTCTAAAAATATTGTTCAATTATATTGCAGTTTGCATATTTCCAACTCTGTATATATTAAAGATAAATAATCAGTATAATTAAATTATCAATAAAAATTACGGTAATAATGTACTTTAAATATTACTAAACCATAGTCCATTATGGTATTTTCAAGAACTCCTAAAGTTTTGCTGTTATATGTTGGATGAGTCTTGTATCGTTAAAAATCCTGTTAAGCATGAGACTTAAAATCTAGTGAGATATTATGATAACGCTTAAGGTGCTATATTATAAATCAATGTTCATTTAAATGCAAAAATATAGTAAATGACTTTTTCAAACTTTCATAAAGTAACGAATCGAATGCATGTAATGACCAAATGTCAAACATTCAAAGCATTTGTAACGAGAAGCTAAAAAAGTACGGCTGTAAAGGATATTACAGCCGTAATGTTAGCGGATTTTTATTAATTTCCGATACAATCGGGATTTTTTATTTTTTACGCTACATGCTCAAAAAAGAAATTCGTCAAAAATTGTAAAAAGTAGATGCAGCAAGTTTTGCAGCACCCCTATGATTGGAAGCTATTTTTTGTTGTTATTTGAAGAAATTTTCGTTTTTTGCCTGGAGAATTTCGGAAATTTTTGAGCTTCGGTTCGCAAATTTTACGTGTTTTGGGTGGAAAAGGACATACGTAAAATTTCCGTTCCAAACACGGAAAAGTAACAGAGTACATTTGCTGGAAAACCCCTGTAATTTGGCGAAGGTGAAGCTTTAGATTGGAGGATTTCGGGTAATTTTTGCGTTAGATTTGAGAATGTTCTGTTTTTTGAGGTGAATTGGGTAAATTAAACCTAGCATTTTCGTGTTTTAACGAAAAAAAAAATTAATAAAATAAACGAAAAAAAAAAAAGTAAAACGTTTTCAACTCACGGATTTTTTTTTTCAGCGTGTAGATATATACCTGCGCGTGCGCCCACACAGAAAAAAAATAACGCCTAAACGGGTAAAATAAAAACCGATTTGGGTTGAAAGATTCTTAGGTATGAGGTTGCCCAAATTGGGTTAATACCGTGGATCAATTTTGGGTGTCTTAAGACCCATTATTATGGACACCGCCCAAAATGGGTACTTAACAGTGCCAAAATTGATACACAGTGGTGGCCAAAACAGGCATAGGTCATGACATGAATCCAAATTGGGTAACCTCATACCTAATAATCTTTCAACCCAAATCGATTTTTTTTCCCGTATTAGGTATTATTTTTTTCTGTGCACATTTTACGTTTGTGGTGTATATTTCTTATGGTCAATTCCATATGAAAATAACTGCCTCAAACATTGAGACTAAATATATATAGACATACAGGGTGTACCAAATTTATATTTACAACTTTGATTCTCCATAAAACCTAAATCGCATTTTCAATTATTAGGTATATATTTTGGTCTCCAATATTAAATTACGACGATGGCGCATTTTTACCCTAGCTATTAACTCATTTGCGTTTTATATTTATTGCTTAAATTTGTATTTTTTTATTTATTAAAAACACTATAATCATGCGAGTAGATTTTTAAAAGACAGAAGAAAATAATTAAATCCATTTTAGAAAAACAAAAACAAAACAAAACAATAAAATCTTTGCTCAGATGACATCTACCGATAAAAAATCCCAAAAATCACGATTATCGTATAAACTACTCATGTGCTTTTTTAGTCAGATTATCACAAGAACTTTGTTTGGATTATAAAGTTGCACATCTTCCTTTTCAAAAAATAATTTTAAAAGTATTAAATTTGTTTTTGAAAGAGAGACAAGCATATCTTTCGTCACATAAGCATTTTTTTATATTACGAAACTTAATGGTTGCGTGAACAAATAGTGAACTTAAGCTTCTGCATAAAATTGGGGGAAATGTGGAAAAATTGATACAATCTCCTTTTTAAAAAATACAAAGACGTTTTCCACATCATTAACTGCAAGCGAAATTAGCTTAAATAGAAAATCGTATTATTTATGGGTGTGTGAATACGGAGTAAGTTTAAGGCCAAACTTACTATTTTAAACATATTTTTAAATTCATTTTTGATCGCAAATGTATCCAATTGACAGCTACTCTTACCAAACTATGTAATCGATTTTTTTTTCATTTTGCGGTGTAAAGACAGACGATTTTTCTCAAAATGCTGTCAAAGTTGGCAATTTCAATATTTAATTAGTGTAAAAATAAAAATATTTAGAGCACCACATCTTTTAAAATACAAAATAAACACTTTTTATTTATTTAAAATACTTTAGTGAAGAACGAGGTTCTAAAATTATTGTAAAACTAAAATTAGATGATCTACGGATTGCCAAATAATCATCGGATCGATATCTTGAAATAAAAAATTGCATTTAAAGTGAAAAAAAACCTATTAAATTACGAATTTATGTATTCGCACATAAAAATGTAATTTACTTCACATTCCTATATCAAACAACGTTAAAATTTATATTCAATCGGAATTTTTGATGTTTATGTGTAGATAATTCTACGTTAATATTTACGGCCTATGGAAAAACAATTAACATTGGGCAAGTTCAAGTTACACACCTAAATGTATGTAAGTATCCTATTTTTTTTAAGGTTTGTAGTAAAAGTGACCTTATTAATTTATTAATAGATAGGCCTAATGGTAAGAAGTACATTAGGCCAACTTATAATAAATTTGTAATTCAAACTTGGTTTTGAATAGTTATTGTTCCAATAGAGGGCAGCACATTACTTGTCAAATAAATGTTAATCATATTTTTAATTTACCTATAGAGGGCGCTTATCGCTTGTGTATTTAAATTTTACTTTTAAAGATTGGAATTAAATGGAAAATTTGTATATTCACAAATATAAATTTGTTTTTGAGTGTATTTATCACATAAATAAATTTGTTTGTTTTAAATCAATTTGTGTTGAGGTGTAGTATTTGAGGTGATATTTCAAAATATGTTCTCTCAACTTAACCTTCAAATAATTTCTCTCAGCTTGACTATATCATCAAGTGTTTGATATTTTATGATGTGCGCCATGTGGTCGTATTGGTATAAATTAGACCTTGTGTTGTTTAAGGATTTTGGATAGTTATTGTGAGTAAAATATTTTATCTATTCTTTACAAGTTTTTTATTTCCAATTTTATTATTTCCAACTGTTATCTGGTAAAAATATTTTATCTATTCTTTACAAGTTTTTTATTTCTATTTTTATTGTTTCCAATTGTCTTCTGGTAATAATTCAGTATACCTGGATGATTATACTGATCTTAGCATATATGCCAGTATAATTATGAAATACTGAATTATTTTTTAAAACACGTGTGGGTACATCCAGGTTGAAAATTATATCTACATGTGTCTTTTCATATCCAATTCTAATTTAAATCTCTTGTTATCCAATTTTCCATTATATTTAGTTCATATTTCATTTCTTAATCCATTGGTATTCACTTGATATCAACTCCAAATTATTAACATTTTATGGTTTATTATATGTGTATATATATATATATATATATATATATATCATTTTCTCTCCCTCTCTTTTTAAATATTCTTCATATTTTCAGTATTTTTGGTCAATTACCATTGAAGCACAAGCTATGGTAAAATTATGAATGCACTTGTTAATTTATTAACTATGTGGTATTCTGTCTACACATTATTATTAATTATCTCTTTGGAGATTTAATTAGAATGTTACAAGAACTTGATATGTTTTTTGAAATTCAAAGATATTATAATTATATATATATATATATATATATATATATATATATATATATATATATAACCATAAATGAAACATTATCATAACACCAACTTAAACAATGAAATAATAATTAAGTATGTAATAATTAGTTGACAATGAAAGATTCCCCAACACACTGAATATGGAAACAAAAACATATTAAAAGAATAAGAAATTAAATTAAAAATTGAATAAATGGAATTAAATGAATGAAATGAAATGAAATTTGTGGAATTTAGACAGAATTATCAAGTCCCAAATGCCTAAATACCACAAATAAAATTAAATGAGAGGTTTCATCATCATATTAGCCATACATTGTTAAAAAATATGATTTTGGGACTACCTCTGATAAACAATGAAGCAAACCAGTGATAAAATAAAAAATAAAATACAATATTAAAAAGGAAAGAAGATATACAGATACTTCATACAGATACTTCAGATTATAATATACAGAGAAAACATTAAATGGAGACAGAAAGTATAAAATCCATAATGATGAAAAAAGATACCTGTGCACCACAAGAACCAGCATGAAACACAACCATAACTAGGGAATGAATTGCAAATATATATATATATATATATATATATATATATATATATATAATTGTCCCCAATTATCCGGATTTCTGCATAACCTGATTATGGCCACAACATATTAGTTCATGATAATCGAAGTTTCACTATACCTTAGAATAACTAATTGTTGGAACTTAACAATAACTAAAACCGCATTCCATGCAGTCGTATTACTTCATATCGATGATAGCATCTGGTAATATTCACTCGCGTTTTACAGTTTATCAATCATGGTTATAAAAGTATAGATATTTTTGTGATCGAAATTCGAGTACAAATGGGAAACTAGTCGAAGGGGGGCCACCGAAAAACTTACCCACCATGGATATGCATAATATAAAATATGAAAATAAAACAGGTGTAAACTATTTATAAAATGCATTGCAATTCGAATAAAATCGTGGCTTGATGACGTCATAAACTTTAAATGCTCTATTACTGAATTGCGTAAAAGAAGCATCCTCATAACTCTAAAAATGATAATCATATTAACTAACAGTATACTGCGTCGGATTAAGCGTCTCATTTCCAATTAAAATATATTTTTGAATTGAAATTTGAATGAAATATAGGGTCATGAAAAATCGAAGAGTGTGGAAAAGAGAATTACAAATATCTCGGCAACTCATTATCCGATCGACTTTATTCTTCATGCAAAATTTATGTTTCTTTATTGTATTTTATATTCACTCCTTAAAATAAACAATTGCGAAAATTTTTATATACCTTTTATCAGAACGAATATTTCGAGCGTCCGAAAAAAATAGTTCCGGATAATCGAGGTTACTGAAATTCAATAAGCTTCTTCCCATTATTACATACTAAATACATACCAAATTTCAAGTCTATATCTCAATTTGTTCGGGAGGTAGAGCGTTTACAGACACACAGACAGGTGGGCAGCAATTTTTTTTTACTAAAAATATGTTTTTCGAAATCTACAGTGTATAAAACGTGTAAATCGGTCAAAAAAAATTTTTTTTATAGAGTTTCAAAACCATTACAAGACTTAGCCTATACTACGTATAATGGGTAAGTAATATACAGCACAATTTTTTTTTAAATTCCTATTTTCATTATAAAAAAATATGAGATAATATTAGCTGAATTAATAAAACGGAATATACACATAATTTCTTGCCTAAATGTTATTTTGTGTACATATATAAAATATACAGCATAAATGTTTAGAAATTCTAGTTTCCATTTCTTAACAACTGTTGGATAAAATTTCGCTGAACTTAGTAAAACGAAATATGCACATAATTTCTGACGCAAAGACTTTTTAAGTCTATCGTAATCTTAAGATGCCGTATAAAATATACATAACAAACTAAATGTCGATATCTGAGGGCACATTTTATGATATTTCATCCTTTTCTTACATCTTTATTGGCTCGCAGGAATATATCGTATTCTTATCATAAAATACCAACTTCATATCCTGTAACGCCTCCTTTATTTTCAGCACAATAAAGGAAAACCGATCAATTTTGGATCAGAATATTCAAATTTTATTGGCGCAAACACTATTTTTATGAGGAATACTGAAGAACAAACGCTTTTTAGGAAACTAGAAATGCCTCATAATTCAATACGTATAAGAATACCTAAGAATAAATTCATTTGAAAATGAATAGAGCGGAGAAAATTTTAAATATGCATATAACCAGATATTTATGAGAGCCTGTATTTGTGAGAGCAATTCATTGTTCACTAAAATGTGTGTGTGTCCAATTAAAGACGTTCTCAAAAATAATTAAATAAATAAAATAATAATACATATAACATATTTTAAATATGAATAACATAACCAGATATTTGTGAGAGCCTGTATTTGTAACAGCAATTCATTGTTCACTGAAATGTGTGTGTGCCCAATTAAAGACGTTCTCAAAAATAATTAAATAAATAAAATAATAATATATATAACATATTTTAAATATGCATATAACATAACCAGATATTTGTGAGAGCCTGTATTTGTAAGAGCAATTCATTGTTCACGGAAATGTGTGTGTGCCCAATTAAAGACGTTCTCAAAAGTAATTAAATAAATAAAATAATAATACATATAACATATTTTAAATATGAATAACATAACCAGATATTTGTGAGAGCCTGTATTTGTAAGAGCAATTCATTGTTCACTGAAATGTGTGTGTGCCCAATTAAAGACGTTCTCAAAAATAATTAAATAAATAAAATAATAATATATATAACATATTTTAAATATGAATAACATAACCAGATATTTGTGAGAGCCTGTATTTGTAAGAGCAATTCATTGTTCACGGAAATGTGTGTGTGCCCAATTAAAGACGTTCTCAAAAGTAATTAAATAAATAAAATAATAATACATATAACATATTTTAAATATGAATAACATAACCAGATATTTGTGAGAGCCTGTATTTGTAAGAGCAATTCATTGTTCACTGAAATGTGTGTGTGCCCAATTAAAGACGTTCTCAAAAATAATTAAATAAATAAAATAATAATACATATAACATATTTTAAATATGAATAACATAACCAGATATTTGTGAGAGCCTGTATTTGTAACAGCAATTCATTGTTCACTGAAATGTGTGTGTGCTCAATTAAAGACGTTCTCAAAAATAATTAAATAAATAAAATAATAATATATATAACATATTTTAAATATGCATATAACATAACCAGATATTTGTGAGAGCCTGTATTTGTAAGAGCAATTCATTGTTCACGGAAATGTGTGTGTGCCCAATTAAAGACGTTCTCAAAAGTAATTAAATAAATAAAATAATAATACATATAACATATTTTAAATATGAATAACATAACCAGATATTTGTGAGAGCCTGTATTTGTAAGAGCAATTCATTGTTCACTGAAATGTGTGTGTGCCCAATTAAAGACGTTCTCAAAAATAATTAAATAAATAAAATAACAATATATATAACATATTTTAAATATGCATATAACATAACCATATTTGTGAGAGCCTGTATTTGTAAGAGCAATTCATTGTTCACTGAAATGTGTATGTGTGCCCAATTAATGACGTTCTCAAAAATAATTAAATAAATGAAATAATAATACTACAGTAAATTTATTTGAAAATAAATACCGAAGAGGAAATTTTAAATATGTTTATAATAGTTATATGTGCTTACATTTGTAAAAGCATTTCATTGTTCGCTGAAATAGATATGTGCATATTTAATGATACACTGTTAAAAATTTTGCAGCAAACTGTCCAGTCATTTGACCGTTTTTATAGAAAACGGTTACATAGCGGTAATTTAGCGCTATTCTGACAATATTATTCCCCATATTATGGTCAGAATATAGTTAACTTACGCTTATGTAACCGTTTTCTACAAAAACGGTCAAATGACTGGACAGTTTGCTGCAAATTTTTTACAGTGTATATTAAAATGGTAAATGAATAATAATAAATTTAAAAGAAAATCTAAATGTGTATAGAACCGGTTATATGCGCCTATATTTTTGAGAGAATTTCATATTTCACTGAAATGTATATGTTCATATTTAATAACGCACTCAAAAGTCATTAAATAAGTAAAATAATAATTCCTGACAATAAATTCTAAACAATAAATTTAAATATGCTATATGTGCTTGCAGTTGTGAAAGCATTTCGCTGTTCATTGAAATATATGTGTAGATATTTAGTATTCAATTCAAAAAGAGTAAATGAGTAATAATAATAATGTAATTAGTTCATTTGAAATGAATAGAGTTGTAAAATTTTGAATGTAATATAACCAGCTATATATATGCCTAATGACTATAGATTTGAAAACATTTTATCGCTCCTGAAATTTATGGGTCCGTATTTAATAATTAATTCAATAATAAGTAAATTTATTAATGTTATATATTCAGCATAGCGCCAAGTTTAATAACGTATTCATAAATTACAAAATAAATAAAATTAATAGTAGCTTAACAAATTCATTTGAAAATGAATAAATAGAGTAAATAAAGAAAAATGCCTATAAACGGCTATTTATGCCTGTATTCTGTAAAACTCTTCCAGGTGCATTCTGGACATATGATACTGAAAAGGACGAACATATTTTTTTTCATATTTCTAAGTAAACTAGTCGTTGGGGGCCACCGTAATACTCACCCATCATGGATATGCAATGCATAATATAAAATATGAAAATAAAACATGTGTAAACTATTTATAAAATGCATTGCAATTCGAATAAAATCGTGGCTTGATGACGTCATAAACTTTAAATGCTACATTACTGAATTGCGTAAAAGAAACATCCTTATAACTCCAAAATTGACAATCTTATTAACTAACGGTTTACTGCGTCGGATTAAGCGTCTCATTTCCAATTAAAATATATCTTTGAATTGAAATTTGAATGAAATACAGGGTCATGAAAAATCGAAGAGTGTGGAAAATAGGATTACAAATATCTCGGCAACTCATTATCCGATCGACTTCATTCTTTATGCAAAATTTATGTTTTTTTATTGTCTTTTATATTCACTCCTTAAAATAAACAATTTCGAAAATTTTTATATACCTTTTATCAGAACGAATATTTCGAGAGTCCGAAAAAAATAGTTCCTGATAATCGAGGTTACTGAAATTCAATAAGCTTCTTCTCATTATTACATACTAAGTACATACCAAATTTCAAGTCTCTATCTCAATTTGTTCGGTAGATAGAGCGTTTACAGACACACACACACACACAGGTACACAAACAGGCGGACGGCAAAAAAATGTTTCCTAAAAATATGTTTTTCGGAATCTCCAGTGTCTGAAACGTGTAAATCCGTAAAAAAAAAATTTCGATTTTTAAAACGATTACAAGACTTACCCTATACTACGTATGATGGGTAAGTAAAAATGGAGTATAAATGTGTCAATCTACTCCAAAATGAGAACCTGAACTAACATAATAAGCTTCTAAATTATTTAAATTTAAACCACTGCAAAGAGTCTTTTTACATTTTTACTCTATTTTTCATCAACACGTCGAACTTTTACCTTAAAATTCTTTATTATTCTATTTGTATTAGCATTCTTTTGTCATTAGAGAATTGAAAAAAAAAAAATGCATTATGTAAAACATTATCTCAAAGCAGGAAAAAAAAAAAATCTTACTTTAATGTGCGCCATTAAAAAATTAGATCTCTTTTTAATTTCTCATTCATTTGATTTTATAACCCGTATGAAAAGAGAGAGATAATAACATGTGACAATCTCTGTTACCTCTCAACGATTTATTGGATGTAAGCACAGGTTACGCATGGTTTTATGGTCTCTTAGCTATTAACTCTGAACCCACGTCATTCTGGGACCGCGTCATTATTTTATGACTGCACTATTAGTGTTAGGACTAAAATCGCGATATCTGAAATTAAATATACTTTAAACAAAAACAGCGTAAATTTTCAAGCTTCAAACTACGCGTTTCTATTTTATTATGCGATAATGTGGAACTAACTGTTTATAAAAAAAAATTACCGAAAATAAAAATTAGATATTGAATATTCAAATATTGTTAAATATATTTAAAACAATAAAATTTATGACTGCTCTATTAGCGCTAGGTCTAAAATCATGATATTGGAATTGTAGATATATGTAAACGAGGAAGTGCAAAATATTCTGTTGCTAACAACAAAATGCGTGTTTCTGTTTATTGTGCGATAATGTAGAATTAACTATTCATATGAACTCCGAGAAAATGAAAATAGCATAATGAATATTTGTATATCTCTTTTGTTTTTGTATATGTATTTGTATTGTAACATGATGGTAACTTTAAGACAGAAATGCTCGCACAGAACTTTTTTTTTCGTCCTTTTTAGCACTTTCCAACCTAGTTGAAAAGTGCTTATGACTTCGGTTTGTCTGGCCGTATGGCCGTCTGGCCGTCTGCCGTCTGGCCGTCTGGCCGTGCTCTAACTCCCGTAAATATGCTCGGATTGCTCTGCAATTTTTATATGTTATTGTCGTTATCTATAGCATGTTCCCTATTTCAACGGAAGTGTGTAGCACTTATAGTTTTATTACAGGGACACTCAAAAGAATTCCGTTACATTGCAGTCTATGGGGAAAAATCATTTGCGGTTTATTTAAATAATGTTTCACTATTTTAAACGCATTGAAATTTATATATATCACTAAGGTGCATTAGAAGAAGCATAATATGGAATAGGGTGTGCATAGCACTTATAGTTACTTTACAGGGACAGTCAAAACAATTCCGTTACATGACGTCTATGGAGAAAAATCGTCTGCGGTTTATTTAAATAATGTTTCACTATTTTAAACGCATTGAAATTTATATATATATATCTAAGGTGCATTACAAGAGGCTTACTACAGAATAGTGTGTTTACAGCAGTCATCGTTCATTTACAGGGACACACAAAAGAATTCTCTACTGTCTGTTAACACTAATTCCTGGAAGTGCGTTTTAAGTTACTAAACGCGATTTTAATTTTAACTCGCTTTTTGTCTATTACGTGGTGTGTATAAATTCTGTAGATCCTATACAGGGCAGCACAAAAGTTCGCGAACACATTTCCGTTTATTGACAGAAACTCCAGAAAGATAATTTTAAACTGTGCTACGCGTTTCCTAACTAAACTAAAATTTCGCATCCTAGCATATACAAATCTATAGATCATATACAGGGCTGAATAAAAGTATTCGGATATTTTTCCGAATATTGTATCTGTTGGAAATTCCTGAAATTATGTTTTTAAATATGTTATGCGTTTTCCAAATTGTTTACTTAGATGTTATCTTTTAGCTTATTAAACGGTATGTTTTGTAAAATTATTTTGGAAGCGTTGGAAAGTGCTACATAATCTATGCTTGACGCATGATTTTTCGTTCTTGTTTAAATTTAAAAAGGACGAAAATATCAGAAAACGTTCTAAAATCACAATTATTCGGAAACTACAGAGCCAATTTCAAAAATCCTTTATGATCTATAGAATTTATATGCATCAATTAATATACAAAAATGAGTTACATTTAAAAACGTGTATTACACTGAAAATGAGCTACCGCCAATTATTGTTCATAGACAGCACTCTAACTAAATTCTTTTGAGTGTTTCTGTAAATGAACGATACATTCTATGCACACTATATTCTACAGTAAGCGCCCGGTATAGCGCGCCTCACTGATATATATCAATTTGAATATGTGTAAAATAGTGAAACATCCTTAAAATTCGCTGCAAACGATTTTTCCCATTCTTTTGAATGCCCCTGTAAATGAACGATACATTCTATGCACACCATATTCTACAGTAAGCGCCTTGTACTGCACCTCAGCGATATGTATCAATTTGAATATGTTTAAAATAGTGTAACATCATTAAAATACGCCGCAAACGATTTTCCCCCATAGATCGTAAGTGTAACGGAATTCTTTTGAGACTCCCTGTAAAAGAATCATAAATGCTACACACTTCATTTTCAATACCAAACATGCCATAGTAATTAAATAAAATATCACATTTAATCAGACATAAAAGTTACATAAAATACAATTAAAACATTAAAAACATTAAAAATTACTGCAAACGTTTCAGGCTATAATTTAGCCCCTCATCTGTGCCACAGTAAACCACAATAACATATTTCAATTTCAAAACAATCCGAGTACGTTTACGCGAGTTATGCACGGATAGACGCCAGACAGACAGACAGACAAACCGCATTCATAAAAACTTTTCAACTATATTGGAAAGTGTTAAAAATTACTATTAGGAATTTCTGAATAAGAAAAGGTCAAATTGGCAAACCTGCAAACATATGCAAGAACAAACCTACTAAAATGTTCTAAAATTACGATTTCTTTTAAACTGTTAAGGGCTAGAAACTTGAAGATTAAAATCGCGGTTACATTTAAGACGTAAATGCTCACTAAAAACAGTTTTGAAAAATTCGAAATTTGAAAGGTTGAAATGGGCAAAAAAGTTTTAAAATCACGATTGCTCTGAAATTTCAAAAAAATTTCCCCTGTAGATTGATAGAAGACGGGGTTCACAAACAGACAACTTTTTATACGATTTTCGCCAGGGGAAGGCTGAAAATTGGTTGGAATAAAGATTTTATATTTTTTAAAAGAAGAATTTTTATTATTAGCAGTAATGTAATTTTTACTTCATATTAATGGACACAAAATACATTTTGACAATGTTTTCAACAAGTGTGTTCTGTTTCCATGCGCGCAATGCCGTAGGCCTTGCTAGTTATTAAATATATTTAAAATAGCAATAATAACTATTAGGTAGTAAATAGTAGTTACAACTGTTTGTGAACTTTCACAGAGTTATTATTTTATAACCACTTCATTATTTTATGATTGTACCATTAGCACGTACATTTTCTGTTGCAACCTTCAAAGTACACGTTTATTATTATTATTATTATTATTATTATTATTATTATTATTATTATGTGATAATTAGAAATTAACTATTCATGGAAACTTGTAGTAAATAAAAGTAGCCTATTTAGCATTTCAGTTTTATTAAATAGATTTGAAACAACAAATTTTTATGTCTGCAGTATTAGCGTTTTGTCTAAAATCATGATGTTGAAGTAAAGGTTCTTTGACTAAGAATAGAAAAAAAAATCTGTTTCTAACAACAAATTATACGTTTCTGTTTATTGAGCGATAATGTAAAAATTAGTAAACAAAAAAGTCTGAAAAAAGAAAATAATATAATGAATAGTTGATATGATATATTAGATATATTTAAAATATCAATAATAATTAATAGGTAGTAAATTGTTACCAAATATGAGAAACTTAAAGGTTTATTGCTTTATTACCGCATCATTATTTTATGATTGCACTATTAGCGTTAAGAATAAAATCACGCTATCTGGGATTTAAAAATACTTTAACAAAAACAAGCGTAAATTTTCTGCTGCAAACTTCAAACTACACGTTTTTGTTTATTATGTGATAATGTAGAACGTGAAACTTCATGAAAACTTCATGAAAACTTCCAGAAAATAAAAGTGACTGAGCATTTCAATATTGTTAAATAGATTTGAAACAATAATTTTTTATGACTGCAGTATTAATGTTTCGTCTGAAATTATGATGTTGAAGTAAATGTTCTTTGACTAAGAACAGAAAAAAATTCTGTTTCTAACAGCAAATTATACCTTTCTGTTTGTTGTGCGATAATGTAAAAATAAGTAAACAAAAATGCCTGAGAAAAGTAAAATGGTATAATGAATATTTGATATTATAAATATATTTAAAGTATTAAAAATAATTAATAGGTATTAAATTGTTAACAAATTGGAAAAACGTAGAGGTTTATTGTTTTATTACCACATTCTTAAAGTTAGGACTAAAATAACGATATCTGGAATTAAAGATACATTAACTAAGAACATCGTAAATTTTCTTATTGAAAGATTCAAAATACGCGCTTTTGTTTATTATTATATAATGTGGAAGTAATTATCTATGAAAAATTCTAGAAAATAAAAATAACCTTTGAAAAATACAATATTATTAAAACAATAAATTGTTATGACTCCACTCTTAGCATTTTGTCTAAAATTATGAAATTGGAATAACAATTATATTTTTACTGAGAACAGCAAAAATTATCTTTTGTAACAACAAAATACGTATTTCTGTTTATTGTGAGATAACGTAGAATAAACTATTCATAAAAAATTTGAGAAAATGAAAATAACATAGCGAATATTTTGATATTATAAATATATTTAAAATATTAATAATAATGAATAGGTAGCAAATTGTTACCAAATTGGAGAAACGTAGAGGTTTATTATTTTAGTACCACATTCTTAACGTCAAGACTAAAATGACGCTATCTGGAAATAAAGATACTTTATGAACGTCGTTAATTTTTATTGAAAGATTCAAAATACGCGTTTGTGTTTATTATTAGATAATCTGGAACTAATTATCTATAAAAAATGCTATAAAATAAAAATAACCTTTGAAAATTTCAATTTTGTTAAGTATATTTAAAACAACAATTTGTTATGATTCTACTCTTAGCATTTTGTCTAACATTGTGGAATTGAAATAACAATATATTTTTACTAAGAACAACGAAAATTATCTTTTGCTAACAACAAAATACATATTTATGCGTATTGTGTGATAACGTTGAATAAACCATTCATAAAAATACTGAGTAAATGAAAATAACATCAGCGAATATTTTGATATTACAAATATATTTAAAATATTAATAATAATTAATAGGTAGTAAATTGTTACCAAAATTTTGAGAAACGTAAGGGTTTATTGTTTTATTACCTCATAATTATTTTATAATTATCTTAACGTTAAGACTAAAATGACGATATCTGAAAATAAAGATACTTTAACTTAAGAACATCGTAAATATTCTAATGCAAGATTCAAAGTACGCATTTCTGTTTATTATGCGAGATAATGTAAGAACTAATTATCTACGATATATCCTAGAAAAAAAATAACCTTTGAAAATTTCAATATTGTTAAGTATATTTAAAACAATAAATTGTTATGACTTCACTCTTAGCATTTTGTCTAAAATTATGAAATTGGAAAAATAATATATTTTGACTGAGAACGCCGAAAATTATCTTTTGCTAACAAAAAAATACATATTTCTGTTTATTGTGCGATAACGTAGAATAAACAATTCATAAAAACTCTGAGAAAATGAAAATAACATAGCGAATATTTGAATATTTTGAAATATATTTAAAATAGCAATAACTAATATTAGGTAGTAAATAATTACAAATGTTGATGCATTTCCATGAATTTATTATTTTATAACCGCATCGTTATTTTATGATTGCACTATTAACGTTAAGATTAAAATCGCGATATCTGGAAATAAAGATTATTTAACCAAGAACATGGTAAAATTTCTACTGTGAGATTTAAAATACGCGTTTCTGTTTATTATGCGATAGTATTGAACTAACTATTATTCTTAAAAACTCCTCAAAAATAAAAAGACCATATTGAACATTTCCATGTTGTTAAATGTAGTTAAAACAATAAAATTTTATGACTCTATTAGCGTTAAGCTTAAAATTATATTTAAATTAAAAGTACTTTGATTAAGAACAACGATTTTTTTTTTTTTTTTTTTTTTTTTTTTTTTTGGTTAACGATAAAATACATTTTTATGTTCATTGTGCGATAATAGAGCATTGATTATTCTTAAAAACTCCGACAAAATAAAAATAATATATTAAACATTTCAATATTGCTATAAGATATATAAGGGGGGGGGGTGTCATTTTAGAACATGTCATTATTTTACAATTGCACTATATTAACGTTAGAGCTAAAATCTCAATATCTGAAATTAAAGACACGTGAACCAAGAAAAATGACAGTTTTCTGTTGGAGACCGGTGCCAACAAGACACAATTTTCTGTTTGTTGTGCGATAAACAGTAAACCGAAAATTCTATTAATTCACCGTAATTGAAATAATTAATTGTACTAATTGTATCAATAGTATTCGTTAAAAAAAATTAAATTAATGAGTATTTCAATATTGTTAAATATATTTAAAACAATAAAATTACATGACTGCTCTACTAGTATTAGGTCTAAAACCATGATATTGGAATTAAAGGTCCTTTGACTAAGAATAGCTAATTTTTCTTGTTGCTAAAAACAAAATACATGCTTCTGTTTATTGTGAGAATAACGTACTAGAATTAACTATTAAAAAAAAATCCCGAGAAAATGCAATGAACATAAAGAATGTTTAAATAATGTTAAATATATTTAAAATAATAATAATAAGTTGTAAGTAGTAAAGAGTTTACCCCAAAGAATCTGCAGGTGTTTGTAGAACTTTCTGTATTTTGAATATACTTTTATAAAAATAAAGATTTTTGAAAATCTCGATATCTGACATTAAAGCATTATAGTAATTCTATTATCCAAGAACAGCTATAAGTTTCTGTTGCGGATTTTGAAATGCTGACAACATAAATAAGCATATATTTTTGTGCGATAATGTGGAACTAACTGTTCACAAAAACTCTGAGAATAAAAAAATATATATAATTAATATTTAATTATCATAAATTATAATTAAAATAACAATAATAACTAACAGGCAGAAAATAAGTAACCGCAATGGGTGTTGCGGAATGTTTGGTGCTTTTAATATTTTTTACAAAATACAAGGGCATACTTTTTAGAAAACACATAACGATTTACACACTCAGAAAAAGCAACTGATTAAAACTACAAAACATGTTTTTGAGTACATTTTGGTTGTTTTAGCAAAATTCAAGTAAAATTGAACCATTTTACTTCAATTAACAAAACATTTTTGCTGACGATACAAAAATTTTATTTGGAATTGAAAAAAAAAAAAAAAAAAAATTGTTGATTCAAACAAAATTTTTATTGACCTATATTTAAACAAAAAATTTGTTTAAATATAGGTCAATGGAAATTTTGTTTGAATCAACAACATTTTTTTTTTGTTAAAAACCATTTTTTTTTTTTTTTTGCAATTCCAAAAATAATTTTGTATCGCCAGCAAAAAATGTTTTGTTAATTGAAGTAAAATGGTTCAATTTTACTTGAATTTTGCTAAAACAACCAAAATGTACTCAACAAAAATGTTTTGTAGTTTTAATAAATTCCTTTTTCTGAGTGCAGATCATTTGTATACATCTTAAAATAACAAATTTAAATGAGTATTTAAAAAAAAATGAGCAGAAGTTGATTATGGTTTTTAGATGCATTTTCTGACCTTGTATAGCAAGAACAACAGGCGATTTTAAAGTGTAGGTTTTTGTACAGTGTTATCTGTTTTTTAGGCATAAATATAATGCTTTGTTTGCAAAAGAGAGCCTTCCTTTCAAGATAAATGCACAAAATACTTTGTTGCAACATTGATCAATACATGTATTAGTGCATACATTTTTGTTTATGTGTAATGGTTGTTTTAATAAAACTACCATGCATGCCAACCTCCAACTATTCTTTCGTAAAATGGGGCTTAATTTGACACAGGTTAAACGTGTTTCGAATCAGAAAATTTATTTGATGTATCTTTATTTAATTTCATGTATCTAAGTGGACATATTTTATTTTATTATTTTTTTTTTAATTTTCTTTTTTTGAAACGTGTTTAACCTAGGTAAAATTAACCCACATTTTACGAAAGAATACTAGTAGGTTAGCAGGTATGCGTTACCAGAATCAGTGCATCTTCTTTCAGATGGCACCGATGGAAAGCAAAATCTTTCGGTTTCGTTACTCCTTCAACCCAATGGATTACTACCAAATGTATTATCCTCTCTCCATCCGAAATGGATTGCGACGGGTAAGCTACTCTGTACATTTTGTACATAGTGTTTCCCACTTCAGAGAAAAATATCGTATATTATGTGAATATGACTAGATTCATGGGAATAGCATGTAATTAATTCATTTTTATGTAATTGTAAAAATTAAGTTCATGAAACGATATTCTGTGACAAGATAAGCTATCCTGCCTCGAATTTTAAAGTGACTCGATTCACCTAAATTTACTTATAATATAAAGTTTGACATCATATCTACAGTAACTGCACTAATAAAAGTAATTAATTGGCTATTAAAAAACAGTAAATCCCTTTAAAGAAATTGAATCAGGTCTTTAAAAAACCTTAACTGATGAAACTTATAAAATAACAATGGTTATTATTATAACAAAGTTCTAGTTTGAAGCTTCTAGTGTTGTATTCTACATTTCTGAAGCTTTACAACCATGTGTATTATAGTGAGGTGTATTGTGAATAAATTTTTGTGGATGAGGCATTTTCATTGAAATGAGATAAGATATCCAATGCATTCTCATTCTACTTACTTTATTTTTTGTCATAAATTCTATTTTAATTCATGTCGTAATCTATTAAGACATTATAAATTGTTATTAAAACACACATAAATGAAATCGCATTGTTTTCTTACAAACTTTGCATTTAATGCATCATTCAGGATCTTGCTAAATCATCATGAGTAAGTTAAATACGTTTGTTGACGCATATCCTGCTGTTTGTGTTGTGCTATTATTTTGGCATCTTCGGAGAGCATGAAGTCCAACTCATTTTTTTTTCTGTTGACCATGCCTTCTAATTACAAAGTTCCTGAAAAAATTGAAAATAGAAATAAATATTTTAAAAATATATGTATCTGTCATTGAAGAATATCAAAATAATAGATAATATTAATTTGATTAATATTAAATTTATATTTTCGTTTAAATTAAATGTCCTACATTTTTGTACTTTGTAAATGCTGTAATATCATATAAAATATTTAAGTAGTTATCCTTAAAAATATAAACGAAATATTCAATAAAAATAGTACGAATGCTAAAACAAATGAAATAAATTGTTAATTTATTGTAATATGTCGATAAAAATATACTGTTAAATTAAAAATATTTACCTACGATAAAGTGCCTGCTGTTTAGAAATGTGTCAATGTTTCAATTTTTATTTATACTAGTTCATTACAAAATCATTCTTTATATTGTTGAACTCGGATGAAGTATATTTTTGAAAAGGAAAATGTTCTCAACATTTCCCGTAGCATGCTTACATTCTTTAAAATTTAATCTTATGGGTATACCGCTATTATTTCTTTTTATATAATCTTTTTTAAACACGCCTCCTAATAATAGTACGCATTTTTATAGTAGCAGAATTTAGTTATAATATAAGAAAAGTACTCTTAAGGTTCAGCTTGTATACAAAATCAATGCTTTTGATATGTATTTGCGAAGTCTTTTTTTTATTGATAAATGCATGAAATTTGCAAGTAATCTTATTCAGGTTACCAGCAAGTCAAATAGTGTTTTCTTTTTTCCTATAAAAGTACAGCATCTGTCAGAAATTGTTCTGAGTTGATGTTTTAAGCAATTTTTGAAACACGACAGTCAGGTAAAGGTCGTCGTCGGAGAACAAATAATTATAACTGAAAATGTCATACATTTATTGAAAAATGAAAAGCACTATTCAATTTTGAGATGCTTAAATTAAGCTCTGTAAATTTACATCTTTTACACACACACAAAAAAAATGGTTTTGTGAAAGTGTCATAAAGAATAGTTTTGTTGAGTAGAGTTTTTTCCCCTTCAGAACTCTCTTACGCTTCGGTGAAGCAGGTTATTTCCTTGCTGGTTACGAAATCCCATATTAACTAATGAGCAAATTAAAAAAGGTGATTATTCATTACCAAATATAATTATCAAAAATCGGTTTTCAACATCAAAATGTTTCTTAATTGGGTAAAAATTTTAAATTTAATCGTCTTCTTAAATTTAAAAAAGAAAAAATATACAATAACTCCGTCTTTTGACGTCCACTTTCTGAATGCGAAAACAGAATTTTGTAAAATTCATTAGGTAATAATCATCTGTATAAATTCTTCCATATAATACGGGTAATTTTCCAATAGGGGAGGATGGCTAGAGCGTCTATTCAAGGCCTAGTATTTAATTTCTGGGATTGTTTTTGTCTAACATGCATGTGCTTAATATTTATTCATTAAAATTGGACGTTGCGCGTCTGGAATATTTATTGAATTAGATGGGACACACATGAAAAAATTTGCTATAGATTTTGTATATTTTAATAATGGTATAAAATTTAGAAAATGATTGCTTTCAAACCCCATTGTCCTATCAACATAGTCAACAATCTAACTTCCACCATATTTTTTCACATTCTAATTTCATTTTTGTCCCTTAGAATTTTAAACTATTTAAATAATAAAAGAAATTCACCAAAGTAAAATATTAGGATCTAAAGAGATAAAACTGACAAGTTGAAATCATTTATATATTTTGGTAAATGAAACTTCTCAGCAACTATACATTAAGTACCGAACATCCTTTTAAAACTATAACCTTTCAACGCTTTAGTGTATCGAATAATGCATAAAGTCATTTTTTAAAAAATAAGCTCTAAAAACATTACAGTACATTTTCGTTGTATAAAGAAGAAATGTATTTGTTTTGGTTTTTTTGCGTAAATTAATTATACAAAACAATTAATGCAATGCGAAAAAGTTAATCCAAAGTATCATTTAATATGTCAAGTCACCCAGCAGACTCAAATTTAGTCGTTTTTGAAAGAAAAATTATACAAACGCCACTCAACACTGTACTCTCATACTTCCCTATATATTGCTAATTTGATTCCCGTGCGTGTGGACTTTGAAGCTTTATATCCTTTAAAGTATGGGTCTTCAACCTGTGGCCGGCAGGCCACCAAGTTACTACTATTTTAAAACAGAAAAAATGCTTTATTTAACGACACAAACTTTGAAATTAAATAAGACGAATATTACCTTTCGGAATTTATGGTGGCAAACGAATTTCAGACAAAAAGGTTAAAGGCCCCTATTTTTAGATTTGTTTCAATAGCTAGAAAAAGAAAAAATGCCATCATCATTTTTTTTAATATTTAGTTAAATACACTTAATGCATAGTATATTGCCTAAATGCCACGAAACACATATAAAGTAACAAATATCAATTAAACAAAGTAATCTTTCAACAGATTTGTAAATCAAATTCATCTACAAAATCAAGTATTTCATTCAAGTCCTAAAAAAAGGAAGACAATATTTTTTATTTGGATAAAGAAGAAGAAATGTTTTATTTTTTTCGTTTCACTAATCTAGTCGTACAAAACAATGAATGCGATTCCGAAAAGCTATTCCGAAATATCAGATAAGATCTCACATCACCCAGCAGACTCAAATTTAGCCGTTTCTGGCAGAAGATGATTAATTTATGTAAACGCCACTTAACACTATATTCTCATATTTCCCTATAGATTGCTAAGTTGGTTCCCGTGTGTGAACATTGAAGTTTTATATCTTTTAAAAGCTTGCCTCAATCGTCAAGAAAAGAAGAAAAATGCCATCATCATTTTTTTTCTCCTTGCTCACCACCCTTATCCCTGATGTCTTCTCTTTTTAAACTTAGAAAGCATTTCCCAGGCAAGGAAAAACTGAACGAAAACTATTTTTCCCTCGGGGCATACCCGAAAAAAAGGGGGGCGTCTCAGGTATCTTATAGCGCAATAGAGAATTCTGGGGAGAGCGAAGCAGAGATATAAATATACCCTTTTTTCTTCGTTGCGCTGAAGGGTTTTCTGTGATACAGCTTGTGATGGCGTTTCAGCTCGTTATAGAGGAGCAATGCCGAAGTGCTGTAATGAGAAGTGCAGGCAATGGATCGCCCAGACTTATGAACACTTGGGGAGGTTGTGGCAGCCTTTACTCAGCTAAGGGAGGGCATAGAAATTGTGAAATATACCCTGCAGTTTAGCTTGGGGCTCACGAACCATAAAATAACAACAACAAAATAAATCAGCGAGGCGTATAAGCGATGAAATTCCGAAACATTTTTCTCTAGCAGCAGAAGCAATGCATTTAGTCTTGCAATCTTATAGCAAAAAGCCTTTTTTGCTACATATGGCATCGTATTATTTATATATATCAAATTTATTAAACGACAAGATTCTGATTTTAAATGAATTTGGATAGAAATATTTATACAAGTGTAACATTCATATAAGTGCAACATTCATATAAGGATAATAAGAAGCATTGCATATTAGTCAAAAAGCCTTTTTGCAGATTATGAAATGATATTATCTAAATGTATCAAATTTATTGTCTGATACTTCTGATTTTAAATATATTTAAATTGGACTATTCATATAAGAGTAACATTCATATAAGGGTAATGAGAAGTTCATACAATCTATCGACCATATTTATTAACATTTGCGGAGGATGTGGATTCCTCAGCTAAGGGAAAGAGTAAAAATAGTGAAATATACCTTGGCAGTTTAAATTGAAGCTCACGAACCGTAAAATAATAGCAACAAAATAAACCTGTGACGCGCATATGTGATGAAATTCTAAAATTCCACAACAGTTTTTCTAGCAAAAAAAAGCGCGATATATTTAATTTTCCAGGCTTGCAACAAAAAGCATTTTTTGAAGAATATGCATCGTATTATTTAAATATATTGAACTTATTTTACGACAAGATTCTTAATTTAAATAGATTTTGATAAAAATATTCATGTAAAGATAATTTACATAATACAGTTGTATATTCATGCATGAAATATATGCGTAATAAAAGAATAGAATATCTTCATTTATTATATATAATCTAGATTAACGTTTTTCGTGACTATTAAAATAATTTTAAATAATATTACACAAATAAAGGTCTGAAAAATTACTTTAAACGTATATAATGAAATGTGTCCCACTCCGAAGTAGCCTTAAAAATGCTGGTTTTAAAAAATATACAGGAGGAAATGAAAAGAAAAAAATTATGTTTTACCTGTATGTTTAAAAAATGAGATTGTCGCAGGAGGTGCTTGAAATGTCCTTCCTGAGTTTCCAAACACATATAAAAACATATCCGTGTAACTTTATTTTAAACCAACATTTTCCAGCGCTACTTTCTAGTGAAACACCCGGTACAATTTACAGTTCTCTATTGATCTCCTTCACAATTAGAGAAGCTTTACTGAGTTTTCTTTAGATGTTACGAAAGTCTGGACAAAATAGGAATAAAAAAAATAACAATATGAAAAACGTTCCGTTAAGAGATTAGATTAATAATAATAATTATAAAGAAGCTGCAAGACACATAACAAAATTGCTGTTTTTTTGTTTTGCTTTTTTTTTTTTTATTTACAACATCGATGAATAAAAATGCTTTAAACAAATTGATAACCACGCTTCATATCAATAAAACTCAAGAAATGTATTCAATTTTGAGTTACACATCATAAATTTCAGCTGTGATACCTTCGTAATGAAAATTCTATGTATTTTTTAATTGCGAAAATCATTTTACAAATTTTATTTACAGCACTTGTATTTTGTAATAATTTTACTTGAAACTTTCATACATATTATATATTTGTCGTTTTTGTGCGGAAAGGGAGAAATCCAAACTACTTTTCATAACTTTAAATGTGTCAGACAATCTTGTTACTGATTTTTTTTTTATCTATTTCAAAATAAACTTCTCCAGAAATATTTCTAACTTACCAGAGACAAGGTGTGACTTGTGGAAGTATGTGAATGTATGATATTGAATTCGCATGTATAGAAATTTTATACACAGATTGTATTCGTATATAATATTTTTATTTATATAATTCTAGAAGTCAATTTAAAACTATTATTAACCCCTTAACTGTGTATCCCGAACTCAGTTCGGGTAAGATGAGTTTGCTTGTTTTGTTACTAAAAGCTTTTGCACACCAGTAATTTTTAAACGCAACCTTCGCTTTATTAATCGGCAGACCATTTTCGATTAGACAAAGCAAATATTTTAGTACGGAAAAAGTGGTGTGTTGTGCCTATTTTTAGTTTATGGTGTCAAAAAACCTCTCACAGTTAAGGGGTTAAACTATATTTTCCCCCTTTTTCTATTATTGTATCATAACAAAGGTTAAACAAAAATTAACTTAAAGTGAGAAAAAGTGCCTTTTTCTATATTTTTTAGAAATTGGAATGGTTTAAAAATTATAGGTTATTCATTGTGAACTAATCCGTTATTTGTATAAGCAAATTTCAATTATTGTGACATTATCGGAATTACTCTTCTGTATGACTAATTTAGTAATTTACTGCGTATTAAATTGATTGGATAAAATTGAAATTTCATATTACTAAAGAAAATTTTTTATTATATTAATGCGTGACTAATTTTTGCATTTTTAAGTATTTATGTAATAAAAGAATTATATTTATAAAATCTACGTTAGTTTTTGAAGCAGAACAGCTGTTTTTCTATGCAACTTGATAACGCTAATCTCTTGAAAATCATACATAACAAAGCTCAAAAATTTCAGAAAATTATTTTTTAAATTGCTTTTTTTTTTTCTTAAACAAATCAACAACTGTAAGAAAATTTTATCATTATTTTACTAGCTCTGTGAATAGTAATCTCGAGTTACTATTCCATCTAATGTATTAATAAATAAAATACAGATTTAAAGTGTTTTCTTTTTATATCATACACGTGTATATTATACGGTATGAGAGATTATACATTACAAATACAAGTTTTCTGGAGTTTTTTTACAATAGTTCAACATAATTATTTTTAACATTTAAATGTAAATTGTTCTTTTGAATAAGATAAGTTTATTTCTGCATCTTTCATCAGAGGTGATTGTATATCAATATTTTGAACACCACCATTTCCATAATATAGTGATCTACAACTTATTTAGTCGCAAATTTCTGCGATTAAATGAGGCACATGTTACTATACAGAAATAGTGGTATTCAAAATACCAGAAGACAATCACCTCTGTTTCATGTAGAAATGTTAGAGTACAGTAGGTTAATTTTAAACATAGAATTTTACATTATTTTTATCTAAAGTCATAAAATAATTTAAATTTCTAACGCAATTTATATTTATTTAAACTATTTTATACCATAATTAAATCAAAATACTTTATATATCTTTTTAGTATATTAGTTAATATTAAGTTATATTTAATTTTTATTACATTTGTCTTCGCCGTTTTATGAGAAACCCTAACTTTCGTATGTTTCAGGTCCCAATGGTTGTCCAAGGCGCCGAGGACGTCAAACATACACACGATTTCAGACTCTCGAGCTGGAAAAAGAATTCCATTTCAATCACTATCTAACAAGAAGAAGAAGGATCGAAATAGCACATGCTCTGTGTTTGACAGAGAGACAAATAAAAATATGGTTTCAAAACAGGCGCATGAAGCTCAAAAAAGAGCTTCGTGCGGTAAAAGAGATAAACGAACAAGCCAGACTTGAAGCCAAACTTAAAGATCAAGATGATGGTAAAAGAAAAAATGGTAACAGTGCCACAGGTAGTGGGGACAAGAAAGATTCTTCAAGTAGTGGTAAGGATGTCGATAAAATCAAACACGATATAGATTCTGACTCGAGGGCAAGACGTGAAAGTCTCCAAGATGAGGACAACGATTCAAGGAATTCCACCAATACTGATATCAGTACCACATCAGTAGGTGATATTGTGGATACCAGCCCAGGGGTTGACCATTTAGTGGCTAGACCACTTATTCCTAGTTCAGATGAGGCAAGTTTGCCATAAACGGGTGGCCTAAATGCCCGACATCTGATTACCGATATACGATATAAACTAACCTTTCTCTGTTGCTGCTATTACCAAATGATGCAGTTAGGTTTTTATTATTTAGTTCAGAATCCACCTGAAAATGACGTTACTATCTTAGGGCTCCTATGTTAGTAATTATTTTAATCAAATTATACTTTCGATGTGCTCAATTTGTCAGGGGTTCACTGTTTTCCCTTGTTCTTTTAAAGTCATCTTCGACCTGAGGTACAAAAAAGAAGTACGCCTTTCTTATATATACGTAATAGATGAAACAGAATGTTGTGAATGGCGTGTCTCTTACTGAAAATAGATCATTTAATCGAAATCCGAGATGTTTCTTATTTTTAATTGATTTTTTGTACCATCATTTTCTGATGTTTAGAAATTGCTCCTTATTTTCATATTTAACTAAGTTGAATTAACTACATGCTATTTGCCTGGCAAAGTGGGAGCCCTGTCTTTTAAATAAACTAAAATTCATTAATAGAATCCAAACTCTTATTTTTAAAAAAATATGTTTTAATGAACATTTGACATTTAAATCTTCATTTCAGGGAATTTCCTTATACGAACAAATCATCACACTTCGATTATTTTGTATTGCGTGTTAACAATGTGTGTTTCTATACGTATTTCAATCTGCGCAGATGCGCGCCATATGCTTCTCGATACAAGACTTATTTTCACCTGTTATGAAACAATAATTTTGAAAAATTGATTGTATAATTTGTTGATTAGTTGACATTTCGTTAAAAAATTGTCCATTTTTATATTTGTATACATGTTGAGATATCTCATTTTACGATCATTTGTACCAATAGTTGGAGTATTTAATCCTTTATCACTTAAAATATGTGATTTTATACCATTCGTTGAATTCATTTGCATATTTAATATTTTTAATCCTCATGTAAAGCATTTTCACGTATGTCATATAAACTTTCATGATAAGTGCAATTCTTTATTTTAAGCTTAAACTTATTTAATTTCTCAATCTGTAAGTAAATATTTAAAACTAAAACTGTAATTTTTCGAAATATTGTTTATAATTGATTTCACTCGGAATTTATGTATTGTATGTTATTGATCAGGTAAGTCAAATATATAGCTTAATATTACTATTTATTGCATTTCCTTCATTACAATTTATTTCTCAAAATTTTAAAGACTTATATGAGCTCTTCATTAAAAGTTAGATGCTTAAATATTTTGGTTGAAAAATATAATCTCTGCCTTTTAAACCTCTGTCACGTGCATTATAGTTAGAAACTGGACTAGAAGATGAAGATTGCGCAATATTCAGTTTGTTGTTTAACATTTAGCTTTCAGGTTGCGTATATTTTAATTTAATGCTAAATAATAAATAATTTAATGCAAATAATATTTTAAAAATCTACTTAAGACGAAAAAAACTTCTTATGTACAATATATTCGTAATATATTCGTGTACACGATAACTTAAAAAACAGAGTAGCAATATTACAGATCGGGCAAACTACATGAACCCCCCATTTTAGATATAAGAACAGACACTCAATTTAATTATATTTACAGAGGCTTTTTTTACGTTTTATAAATTAATAAACTCATTTAGAAACATTTCATAAATTCAGTGTTAGGATGTTGCTAAAAATTCTACGTTTAGTACAAAGTATTTTCGAAAATAAATTCTTTTTATTTTTCAGATTTTTAACAATTTTTAGTTTCAATTTTTTTTAAACATTTAATAGTAATTTCCCGAAGTGAAACGTAAGTAAGACTAACATAATTAGGATTTGTAGCCTGAAATTGTTTTCTACAAGATTGCACTATTAACTGCTTACTTAAATTTCAGAATTACAGTATTTACAAATAACTAAAAAATTAACATTTCTTTTTTAATTTTGTCGTAAAAATATTTATAAACTTTTCCAAACGTGAAAGTGCTTTCAGATTTTTTTTTTATTTTTTTATTTTTTTTTTTTTTTTGTATGGTATTGCAATAAAAAAAATATATATAATAACCCTATTATGTTTAATTTTTTGGAACAATATATGCAATTTACGCAAAAACATCTATATTTAATAAACATCAATGCCTTTCTTGTTGCTTTTGTTTTATCATAATTTTCTTATAAATGTTCATTGTTGTATATAATGTATTGTTGTGTTTTTATTACCATTGTGTAAATGATCTTTTTGTATTAGATGTATCGTTAATGTTTAAAAAGCTTTTATTTCTTTTAAGGTGGTTCCGGGGCTCAAAAATCTCGAAAAAGTTACATTTCTGCTTTTTTCGCTTTAAAGATACTTAATTTTTAGAATAAAATGACGCAAACTTCATATAAATATCATAATTATACAAAAAGATAGAACGCTTTTTATGTTGTATTGTCAGCGATCGCCGCATCTTCTTCCACGATTTAAATGCATTTATCTCAGAATGACTTGTTTAAAGACTTATCATTATGTAAATTTAGGTTTCGGGGATATATATAATTGGATATATAGTTATATATTCGATACTTATTTTTAAAATGTCATGATGTTTGATATTTTCATATAAATTTTATAATTATATTCAAAATATATCTGATATTTATTTTCAAAATATATCTGATATTTGATATTTTCATATAAATTTTATAATTATATTCAAAATATATCTGATATTTATTTTCAAAATATATCTGATATTTATTTTCAAAATATATCTGATATTTATTTTGAAAATATCATTGCGTATGATATTTTTGATATTTTCAGTCAAAACAATTGTAAATAAAATTACTGTTATTGACTGTGTCATTCTGTAGATAAAGAACTTTTGGTTTGCCATTGATTATTTGTCTCCAATCCCCCCCCCAAAAAAAAAAAATAAATAAATACATAAATAAATAAATAAATAAATAAAATAAAATTCCACGTTTTACGTTTGAAGATGAATTTTTAAATGTATAACCAATAACTATGTTGGACAATATTTACTTAGAAAAGCCATTGAAAAAAAAATGCATAATTTAGATTTAAAAAAAATATATATTTACAGCTTCATTAGAAAGAATCTTTTCTGGTTTTGGTTTAATTCCGTTTAAACTGCACAACAGCTTAGGGAAGGAAAAAATAGACAAGTTTATATTGATGTTCAAATTTTTCAGTAAAAACAAATTATTTTGTATTTAAAATTTTGTTGTGTGAAACATAAAATGTTCTTGATACTTGATACTAAATTCCATAGTTTGTTTTTTGTGAGTGTGAAAAGCAAATTGTGCCTGTTTTCAATTAATTGATCTTCAGTTTTGGAACACAAAGAAGGCTTTCCCTGATTACAATAATTTATTGCAGAAAAACTAATCTAATTAGGCATACGCTTGTTTCAATATATTGTAAAGCCATTTAGTTATTAATACAAGTACTTACGTCAGTAAATTTAGATGTGAGCACCCTGGGTACACTGTAAGAATAAACGGCAGAAATTACAATAAAATTTGCTGTAAATTTATGCACCTAAATTTCCAGCAAATTTTACTGTAAATTGACAGCAAAATATGCCTTAAATTACATTATGTTTGGAATTTTACAGCAAAATGTGCTTCAAACATGCTAATTTTACTGCAAATACGACTATAATCATATTAAATTTTACCGCAAAAAATGCTGGCAATTTGGGTGCATGAATTTACAGTAAATTATGCTTACAATTTTGCCGTTTTTTCTTACAGTGTAGCTCCAAGAATGTCAAGGCGGTATTCCATTTCTCGCTACGTATTGCCCAACATTTGGGCTATCATACTAAACACAGCATCTGTGATCCTGACCTTAAGTGTTTCAATATCTTTTACTGGTATTACAAACACTATCCTTTATGTACACCGAAAAGAAAAAATCTAAAGGAGTTGGTCCATCTCGTCTGATCCATCTTCCAGGAAATTTGTCATCAAGAAACTCACGAACGACGGTAGAGACTGAACTAAGAAAAAAATCTTCAGAACATGATTTTTCCTTAATAAAAATTTTAGAGTATTACATTCAATGGCTATTTTGTAATAATTTTTTTGTAATCACGGAAAGACTTTATAACCACCCTGTATATAAATACCGAATATATATATATATATATATATATTATCAGATATATATCAAAATATCGGATATTTTTAATATTTTCAAAAATTTTATGATATTTACGAGTCCTTTTTGAATTGGTACACCTAAATTTTTATCAAAAATAGAGTTATAAGGAAAAAAATCTTTGTATAGTATTTTTCAGTTATATTCATTAAATTGTCTTCGGTATTTTTTGCTTCGAGAGAAAATTTTGAAAATATGGCTTTCTTAGTAAAAATTTCTCATCAAAATTCCTTTTAAAAATAAATATTCCTGTAAATCCCGAAGACAAATTCTTTTATGTGTTTGAAAGTCAAAAGAAAGTATTCAAAGAGAGAAAATATATCAAATTTTAAGCAAGGCTAAAATTAAAAATTTTTAATCTGAATTTTTTTTTAACAATCTACATTTGAAAAGGAATATATACATATATATACATTTAAAAAAAAAGAAACGAGTAAAAAATACTCATTAATTTTAAAAAAAATTAAAATTTTGTGTCCCGGGCCACCTTAGAGTGCAAAGAAAGTTCACTGATTGACATGAAAATTGCTTTTCGAAATTTTAGGAAAATTTATTAAAACATTTAATTACACAATAGTAATAAAATTTCAAAAAAGAATAATTATCAAGTAATCCTTTAATTATATAACTGATAAATTATTCTTTTGATGTATTATATTTTCGAAATTTCAGGACCTAATCATTTTTCTTTTTTCGGAAAATACTCTAAAACTATTGAGATATTTTATGTCTTCTATTTCATTTAACTTCTAAACACCAAAAAATTAATGTAACTTTTTTTTCAGTTAAATTTCAATTATAGGCTATTTCTAGCTATATGTTTACGGATGTTTTAAAATTTTTATGGTATTTTTTCATTAAATGTCTGAATTGGTATGTAAATAAGACCAAATGTTTTAGTACACTTTACTGGACAATGTTGTTCGCTCATTCAATTTTTCAAAGCAGTTTAATACGTCTTATTTAATTTAACTTTACATACTAAATGAGAGTAATGTAACCTTTTTTTAAGTTAAATTCGAACTGTAGAGAATTTCTAGCGATATGTTTGCGGATATTTTAATTTTTCTTTAAATCTCTGAATTTGTAAGTAAATAAGACCAAATGTTTTAGGTATTTGCTAATATTTTCGTTTTTCGATGTAATACATTCATTATGAAATATTTTAAAGTAATTTTATTTTCCTAATTGTCAGAACATATCCTTCCTGAGCTACTGCCATTATAAAAGTTGCTCTTAACTTCTTTATAGATTGTAGCTAAATGAATATCATAATACGTACAACATTTATACGTAATTTCAAACATTGATAACGTGTATAATAAAAGTACTTTATTGTAGTATAATATGCTTATCAAATGTCATTTCATAAAATATTTTATGAGATTTCTTCTATCGCAATTATTTTACTTTTCTATATAGCTACTAAAAATATTTGACCAATTGAAATACGTTTTGCTTGACAATCTGATTTTGCTCTAACAATATCACTAAATTTAATGTTTTAATTTATTCTGTATTTTACGTTAAAGCAATATTTTAAGTATTGGTTTGACCGGTATGAATTATTTAATTATTTTATAACCGCACATTTTATGTATTTTGGGTGTTAATTTCATTATTGTACATTCAAAAGGTGTTTTTAAATTTTTCTTTTTAATTGAAATCATGTAAAAATATCGTATCCTAAGTAGCAAATTTTTCATGTTTAAAAATGTGATATATGCATATACAGAGACGAACTTTTGTTTTCAATGTTAAAGAATGTACTATGAAATTGAAATATTTAATCATATATATGTTTAAATTTTACTTCTATTGTTGATTTTGATTTTTTAAGGTAAAATTTCGTTGTGTTACATTACTTAGTATTTCTTACAAAAGCATGTTAAAGTTCGCCTCTGTTATATATGCGAATTTGATAAATAAGTTTTACAATTATAAAATGTGCACATTTATTGAAAAGTGTTTAGTTTTTTGTTACTAATTTTCTTATTTTTGAGCTGCTTGATCAGGTCTAGCACATTTGCGAGTACGTTTTAAGAAATTTGCTCTTAAAATAGATATTTTGAAAAACAAATTTTTATAGTTAGTTTTACAATAATAAAATGTGCATATTTATTTTTTAAAAAAAGTTTCTGAATGCGTTTTATCAGCTGCTGAAAGTTATGTTTGTAAAATGTTTCCATTAAAATACTTATATTTAAAAGACGAATTCGATAGAATAATTTTATAATTATAAAATGTGTACATCTTTTGAAAAACATTTCTAATTTAGTTACAAAATTCTTTTTCTTAGCTGTTTGATCAGATGTAGTTATTAAGTTATGTTTCTAAACATTTCCCTTTTAAATTTTTATAGTTAGCTTTTGAATTTTAGAAAGATAAACTTGTTGGGAAATATTTTCTTTCAATTTAAAAAAGAAATTTTGATTCAACAAATAATGTGATACATTAAATATGTGAAACTCTACTAGTTATATCTGTTATTTAACAACGTTATTAGTTGAAATCCCTTCGTAATGGTTTGAGTTATATATATGTGAGTAGTATAGTTGTGTTAAAAAATGCTAACGTTACTGTTACTTTAGATAAGGTGCAATAATGTATAAAAATTGTGAAATAATGCTATCGATATATGATCAAGCAGCTTTTTGTTTTGTTAAATAATTTTACAAAATTGTATTAAATATGTACTGCATTTAAAAATTTGTTGCCTTATATATTCTATTGATTGTGAAAAGAAAATTTGAGATCCTTAATGGTAAATTATTATGGAATACATAGTGTAGAAAGATTCTTATATAACAGATGATATATTTACACAATAAAATAAATATTTAATTGGTTACTTTTAAAGATTTTAGCTACTAGGTATTTCATTTAAATAAGAATTCATATTTTTTTTTTATACATTATGAAAATAAATCTCATTTCGTTTTTTGAACAGAAAGAACACTCAATGATAAAAAATAATGGACCTCTCCGTCTATAGCACTAATAGCTGTTAGCTAATATTATATGATATTTATATTTGAAATATTTTAGAGAGATTTAAAATGCGAGGGATATCAATATAATGTTTATCATTAACTATTTAAAAAATCCAAACCTACCATCGATGGTTATTTCTCTTTCTTTAGGATCTCAAATTTGCTTTTGTGAACTGTTATAAAAGCATATTTTCTATAAGAGTGTGCTCCCAGTGATACTTTCTTATTTGTTTCTTGAAAATATTTCTTTGAAACAATTTTCCCAAAATATATTCTTGTTTGTGTCTTCATTTCTCGTATTCCTGCGTCAATGTAAGAAACATTTGATCGATTTTTTAAGTGAGAATTATTTTTATTTCAAGCAATATTTTCATCTAATGTATCCAAAAGGTGGAGAAACGCTGGAGGTGATCTTCTGCGTGCAGCAACACTGCATTTCCTTGCAAAACATTTTTTGTAAAACTGTACAGACATGTGCCCCTGTTTGTGTACTGCAAGTTTGCAGAGAAGATATACGAGTCTACACTGCACCAGCGTGTAAAAAACAATCTTTTCCCATTGGAGTGGTTTTTCAAAAAGAAATCCTTCTCCTGTCTCATACGTATTTATTCTACCGCATACGTCAGTCGTAAATGTTGTTGGTAAATAACATTTTATCACATATAAATATATATATACATATACATATATATATACATAATCTTTTACAACGTTTCAGTGGCCTGGCATGCAGTATACAGCTGATAAAATGGCTTTGTTGTTTGCGTCTTATGATAATTGTTAATTCTAGTGTGAAATGTGAGTTGTAAAAGTCACTTTTCTATTGTTATGTTCATTTGTTATCATTAATAATGAAACATTTTGAAATGCTTTCTCGTAGAAATATGTCCTTTCGAATGGACGAGGAAAAAGTGTAATATTTATGCTACGTACTCCACCATGTTCCAATGCCGTAATTCAGTTAAATCATTTTCATTACTTTTTTAATTTTAAACATTTATTATCACCATTTCATGTTATTTTAATTCGTCTGTTATTAATGCATATTTTCTGAAACGAAGTCAGATTACTTAATTCCTTTTCACATCCCCCCCCCCTTGGTACTAGTATCACTATTAGCATTATGTTTACACTTACCATTACTGCAGTCACCATTAGAATTGCTACAACTCGAACTCTGTTAATACTTTTGTACCACTACTGCTATTAAATGTACTTGATGCATATGTACTCTTGTAAACATTTATATGCAGAAGATAATTTACAGTGTTTAAACACTTAAATTTAAAAATCCATTGGAAGGCTTCAAAGTTATCATTCAGTTTGTTTGTTAGTTTGGTTTACGATTCCGACAAAAAGATAATTTTTCTGTTATAAATTAACAAATGTGATTCAATTTTAATAGCCACTGGTGAAAATGCAGCATTATTTCACAACTTTATATTTCAAAAGAACATAATAAATCAGTATAAGATGAAACATTTGCATGTTATTCGCCAGTACAAAATACATAAATTTTTGATAAAATGTAATGTGTTAGTAAAATAAAATTTTTAAGATCATTTTAAGTTTAAATCCGTCATTTATTAAAAGAAAAATAAGTAATATCCATGTATATATTTTTCTTTTCTTTGATAAATAATGTAAAATAATTACTCGCAATATATTAAAGTAGCCAATAAATTGTTTTAGAAATGCTGACAAGTTAAAATTTATATAACAGAATTTTAAAATTTTAAGACTTGTACTCTATGATGCATAATTTTTTAAGCGTAAATTTATTAATGTAAATAATCTAAATAGTATATTAAAACATTTTCATAGTTCTAAATTATGATTCCGTTTTATATTTAAAATCAGATATTTCACATTAGGTACGAAAATAAAACAATAAAATGAACATGTGATTTCATTAAGTATCTGTATCGTTATAGAAAATGATGCATACAAATAACAGATCTCATCAGTGTAAAGTAACTGAAATAAATGGCATTGAAAAATGGTGCTTAGCCTGTAGAAATATTAGTTGTTGGACTGCTTCTCATGCCTGTAAGTTTGTGTAGCTACAGTCTGATAAAAAATACGTCATATACGTTATAGTACTTACGGACATATAATTCAGAAGACTGGTCAAAATAAATAATCACCGCAAGTCGGACTTTGTGTCATTTTTTAGTCTCTTCATATTTTCTTCCATGAATTTAAAAATTATTGACCCAAATAAATTTTAGAAAAAAAAAACACTAAATGGTTTCGTGAGTATTTTATTTGCTTTTGTTTCTCTGGGGATTTTTAAAGGAACTCACCTATACGTTGGACAGAAAAGTAAAATATATATAGGTAAATAGTAGCTACTGTATGGAATTGTAAATGAATTGCATCGATGTCGAATCGAGGTAAGTGTTAATTCTCATTTTATAAATCCATGCACACTGTTATTCAATAGCTCTTGTAGGAAAAAATATTAAATAAAAACAGAGAAGAATAAAGATTATCCTTAAGGGGTCAGGTACCCTTTGAACTCGCAAAATACATCAAAAGTGACTTCTATAAGAATTGCAGTCACTCCATAATTAATTGACTTTTAATTATAAAATTTAAAACACATTTTATAAGAAAGGTTTATCTTATCAATTTAAGTTCTCAAAAAAGTGTACACATATATAAAGTTTTTTATTATTATTATTTAATTTAAAATATAATAGCCACTGTAAAAATAATCCTGAGGTTTCTAAAAATTTTTTAGTATATTTGTATTCCACAGAATTTTTTAGTAACCGGTACTAAAAACCGGAATCGTTGCTAGCTGTTTTCTAGTTAACGTTGCTAGGTGTTTTCTAGTAATTCTTACAGATTTTCTTGTAACTGAGTAAGAAAACAAAAAAAATTTTAGTAATTGCAAAAATCAATGAAAAAAACTAAATTTTTTTTAGTAGATCGACCCATTTTTTTACAGTGCACTTTCTACGAAAGAATTATTCTTGCATGCATTGCGCGCATGATTTTTCATATTTGACTTGCTAAAACCGGCCAATTTTTTTAATGAGTACAGATATAATGTGTTCTCAAAATGACCAACAATAAAAAAATAAATATGTAGATCCTGAGATTTTTTTTAAGAAACTCGAAATATCGCGGTTTATATATATATATATACATACAGAAGTAGTTGTGAATTCTAAATTTCTTACTTGAGAAACATAATAATAGGTCATTTTGTGCACCTATACGGTTAATAAATTCACTCAAAATTTCATGAAATTATAGCCAACTATTTTTCAGAAATCGTGCGCGCAATGACCAAAATCACAGTTTTGAAAAAATTGACTTTAAAGATCAACTTACCCCTTGATCATATAAAAAGAGCTCAAACTGTTTTAGACATAACTTATCTTTTAAAATGATTTTTTCAAATCTTCCTAAAGAATCATATTTAATAATAAGCTATTAAAAAAGTTCGATTTTTTGACACTTTACCTGGTCTTGTACCTGGCCTCTTAAAAATGTTTAAAGGTCAAATTTAAGACATTTTGACTAACACAACACTAACAAATACAGTCGAGTTTTACGTTTCTCATTTATACAACTGTTACATTTAACTTTTGTTTCATTGTGGTCTAAATTGAACTTTTAATAAAGGTAAACATTTGTCAGAAAAATGGAAATTTTGGCAGTGAAATCAAGCTAAAGAGTTACTTTTTATTTTATCTCTAAGATTTACAAAAATCACTACAACTTCAAGAAGGTAATTATGATAAAAAATATTTCCATTTTCATTTTAAATTTGCAACATAAAACCGGTTACATGTATTTATTTAATCTTAGAACATTTTCTGTTACCAAAATTGGCGTGAAGGAAAGAAACACAGTTGTTTCTGTTATTTTTAAGATTATTTAAAAAGTTTATACCACTTCAGAAAGATTCACTGTTGTAAATTATAATTATAGTTAATAGTTTGAAAAATTCTATTTCTCATATAAGGGTAAAAAAGGGGATACTTTGAAAAATTCTATTTATCTTATAGGGGAAAAAAAGGGGGGGGGGGTAATTTCAGCAATCACAGGAAGTTGAAACAACGTATAACATAATTCATTGGACCATTTATCACAACTTAAAGAATTGAAGTTTTAACTGTTATTTGAAATGAATTTGGAACGATTATTTTAGGAATTAAAGGTACGTAATGTTTATATATGTATAATGGTTTCATCTAGAATATGAATATTGAATAAAGGAAGACTATTTTTTTCAATATTTTATACCTTTATACGCTCAAATACTTATTAATTATAAGAACAGACATCGGTATACCGCTTAAAATTCGTCACGACCTTTTATTTCTGGGAATAGTGAAGTATCAACTTTTATAAGATTTCGCTTTCAGTTTTATGCATGTGAAAATTGGTTATAACATATTTGCTGATGTTTAAATAATAATGGAATCGTTACAATTATTTTATAATTTTAATCAATTACCATTTATAAGCTGATACTAAGGTCTATATAGGTGTATGTAAGCTTAATTCATTTATAGAAAACACGTTATTTCGTCTAGGATATCGAAATATATGGGTATGTATTGTAGCATTTAAATAGTAAGATACTACAGTTAATTGTAACACTAATGTGCGTTAAGGACTGGAAATTTCCCTCTCCAATGTTAATTATCTGCGTTTGGAATTCATGCGTATTTTACAAATTTTTCATCAGAAAATAATTTAAAAAAATTAAGTTCTTTTTCCGGCATTTTTTTAAGGATGTTTTGTTGCTTTTACTTCGTGAAAATGTTTTTTAAATGTGTGTGTACCTAATTTTATATTTCAAGTATTAACAATCATAATGAAGTTTCAGAGCTTCGAATAAGACTTTAACATTTAAAATAAATTAAATATGTAGCTAAAAAAAACATTTTACCAAACGAAAAGCATCGAAACATCCCTTAAGAAAACTATACAGAAAAAAATTAAACGTTTAATTATTTTTATTATGAGAAATTTTAAAAATACGAATGTATAAATTGAAAATATATTAAATATAATAAATATATTAAATATAATAAATCGGAATGTATAAACATGGAATTATTGTTTGAGAGTGGAATTTCAGATCTCACTGATGAGGAGCTTTTATATATTAAAATTAATTGTTACGGAACATGATATTTGATGTTGCTTATAAAAAGAAGGTAAAAAAGTAAATTTTATACTAGAACTGGAGCATCTAATTGTACATTTCAATTTGACATAATAACATAACATAAGCTTAATTAAAATAATGTATTAAAATCAAATACAACATTTGCTAAATGGTACACACATTAAAATCGTGAATATACAAACACATTTAAAAATAATCTACGTTTCGTTTCGCTTCTGCGAACGTCATCAGGATGTTACAAACAAGTCTAAAATGTCAAAATGGGCATAAACGTCTGAGAGTCCTGGAGAAAACTTGATAAGAGGGTGAGCAACGACGAGACGACGAAACGTAGATTATTTTTAAATAATCGTTAATATTAAACGTTAAAGGAAACGTAGATTATTTTTTAAAATGTGTTTGTAAATTCACGATTTTAATGTGTGTACCATTTAGCAAATGTTGTATTTGATTTTAATACATTATTTTAATTATATATTATGGTGCAATTGTCCTATTTTTAATTAGTAACATAAGATTTAAAGCGATTTAAGTTGCATTTTACTTCAAAACAGATACATTTAACCAGATCTTTTAGCGATATTAAAATTTTGTCAATTCAATTTTATTTATAATTTTTTTCTCATTTGAGTATAGTCGAAGTTTATTAAGCGTTGCTGCTGCCATTCCCTAAGTAAGTAATTCCTTTTAAAATTTCCAAAGAAAATGGATCATGCTTATAAAATAACTAAGTATACGGTAAGAAATTTTTTATTATTTTGGTGTTTTAGCCGAAGAAAGTTTTGTAAGACAATTACTCCACAAAAGATGAAAACAGATGTACTTGGTAAAAAGTAAGAATTCTTTTAAAATAAAATCCCTGAAAAATCTAGTCGAAAAAAATATTTAAATATTTTTGAAGAAAATGACTCAAAAGTCCACGATTAGCAGTTTAAAATATTTATGAAGCCAAAAAAAAAAAAAAAAAAAAAAAAAAAAAAAAAAATCGATTCGTCCCTTTATCATTTTGTGTCCTGTCCAACATTTGTGTATGTAGTGTAACCTCTGAAAACAATTTTTCTTTATTGCCTTGTAAATAAAAAATGTTGGAATAGAATTACTGTTTTTCTATTAAGTTATGTGATGTAAGTCAATATTTATTTGTAGCAATATTTAAAGTACGATTTTATTTGTATGTAAATTTGAAATTGGAATTGGATTTTAGATTTATAGCTAATTCTGAATATTAAAATACATTTACGGCTGTTCCAAGATCAAAGGTGCTTCAACTGAGTCATATAAAAATTAATTTATAAAATACTAAAAGTTGAGACAACAAGTTAAATACACATATTGTTTGATATTAGTCGTAATTATTTTTGGAAAGACATATTTAAAACATGTAGTTAACAAGTATTTAAATAAGATTATTTAAAAAAAATCATTTTTAAAATTCTCAATTGCTTTACAAAAATTTAATTCAATGTGCAAGTTCTTTGCTTACTTAAAAAATGAATTCAGTAGAAATTTCGGATAATCTAGGATTTTTCTTATCTTGCCATAGTCTAATATCGCATCTTATTTTAAACAATAATTTAAAATGCATTTTTTTAAATGCCATCTTTTGTGCAAGTACAACAATTGCTTAATTTAACGCTTTTTCACTATTTTTACCCACATAAAAAGTAAATTCTAGGAAATGAGTTTAAAATTTCAAAGTTTATGTAAAGATATTTTTAAGATATTTTATTTGTTCCAGTGTTATTGAAAGATTTGCTTTATGTTTATAAAAATTTTGGATTTTTGCGTAATAATCTATTTTTGGAAAAAGCAAAATATTTTAATAGCTATCAAGCTGAATTAGTACATACAGCTGAATATCAAGGAAAAATTCTGTAATTGTAAAAGCTCTTTTTCCTAAATTTAATCCCACGATTTGTTTTTGGATTTTTCTTATAATGAATACTTGCTACTTACTATGTTAACTGACAATTATTGAATTATTGGCGGGCTCGGGTGTAAAACAAAATAACTAATAAAATGCAAGTTTTGAGATATTCAACATTAAAATTTTCCAAAAGAAAACTAACAAACAAAAATATTTCGATTGTTTTCCTGTAAAACTTGATTTTTTAAGACTGGAACTTCAGTTAATTTATGGTACAGCATTTGATTAGATTTTATTTTATTTAACATACGTGGAAAGATATGGAGTTTTCATTATTGAATTCATATCCAAAATTTATCTTTTATTATTATGGTATATATTGAGTAAAAAATAAACATAATATTGTACTAAAAATAATATTGTAAATAATACTGGGATACTGTAAATAATACACAGAATACAATTTTAAAAAAATTTCAGGAAAATCAGAAAAAAATCAAAAATGTCAGTTATCTCCCAAGCACTTCAATCATTTTAATCGGTATCGAAATACGAGTAATTTAGTACATACAGAAAATATTATTTAATTGTTATGTATGTATGTTATGAAATAATGTTTCATATCAGTGTTTTTTTTTTATTTATTTATTATTATTATTATTATTTGAATAATTATAAAAATACTATAAATGAGACAGTATAAAATTGGAATGGAACACAGTAACAGCCCAATTTCTTGTAAGTTGTGATATTAGGCAAAAGTAATTTATAATAAAATAGGAAGAAAAGGGATATTATTTGCCGTCATATAGAAATAATTTTCCTATTAAAATCCCCGATAAAATAAAATAAATAAAAATACATTTTTATGAATTTATTAGTAAAATTTCTTTAATAAACATTTTTAATAGTTTTACTTATGAAATTTCATTTTCTAAACGAATTAGGTTGGAATTTTATTTGTGTTCAACATTTTGCAGGCATTCATATAAGGAAAACATAGGAGTAGATACATAAAATCATTCCCCTGAAATATTTTGGTTTAACTCATAAGTTATCATACAGTCCGAGTTTAGAAAATAAAAATAAAAATTAGGATTAATGCTGAAATTTAAAAATTTTAAATCACACCTGAAATTTATCTTCGATAAACATGTTTAATAAAGAGAGGAGAGGAATTGTATAACAGTTATTGTAAGCACCCTTGATCAGAACGCGGTACGAGCACATTTTTTAACAAAGGCAATACAGAGGTTCAATGATACTTAATTTGTGATAAATTTTGTGTGTTGTTAAAAGAGAAAACTAGTTGAAATCGTTAATTTATGTATATTTTGTAAATATTCTATAGGCAAAATAAATATTTCTTTCATTGTCTGTTCGGTGATTCTTACACAGTAATTAAAAGTGAAAACTGAATTTTGTAAAAATTCAGTAGCTAAGGAGATATTTAATATTTTTAACATAATATATAATGATGCAGTCGTTTAGAACAAATGTTGAGTAATTTCGAAATTGGTGAAAACCAGTTACGAGTAGTGAAACTCCACTGTAGAATTTATTATATAACTTGTTTATTTATTTTTTTAATTTAATCGTTATTTTAGGAGAAGAGGGGGAGAGAAAGAGATTAGATTATTTGTTTGGGGTCCAGATATTTAAAAAGAAAAAAGTACAGAAAACAAACCTAATTTTTATATAGTACTTTTAGAAATGTATCTTCTCCACGTGAACAAAAAGAGAAGCAGTAAAAACATTTAATTCTTCAAAATAAGTTACTTTTTGCTTTGAAACTTTGATAATTGATAATTTTATAGATTAGCTTGATACAATTTTTCTCATTATCTAACTGCATAACTTATTTAAACTGTGTTGATAGAGCATCAAGCTCAATTCTGTAAAATGCGGCAGAAGAAAATGAAATTAGAAAGTGAGATGCATATAATTACATAAGGAGAAAAAGGGACAATCGAAAACGAAAGTCAAGGGCAATGTCGCGGGTGAAAATACACACAAAACAATATACACTCTAAATAAGAAAGAGTGACTATTCACTCCGGAGGAGTGGATATTCACTCTATCGCAGAGTCAAAATTTGCCCAACCTCTTTAGAGTGACTATTCACTCTAGGCAAAAGTGAAATTGTTCACTCTCTGAAAGAGTGAATACTCACTCCGGAGAAGTGAATATTCACTCTAAACAGGGGTGGATACTCACTCTTTCAGAGGAGTGACTATCCACTCTTGCAAAAAGAGTGGGTTTTTTCACCCTGATAGGAGTGAATAGTCACTCTTTCACAGGAGTGGCTATCCACTCTTTCATAGGAGTGACTATTCACTCTTGCAAAAGGAGTGGATTTCTCACTCCTGACAGGAGTGAATAGCCACTCTTTCATAGGAGTGAATGTTCACTTTTTATGGAGTGAATTATTTTTTATGTTTCTTTTAAAAGAATCATATATTTTAGAGCATGCAATGAAAATAGACGTGGTAAAGATTGGAATAAAATACTTTATTGGCAATATTTATTTAATTCATAGTTTGTAACAGTAATTGAACTCTTAAGGAAAAATTCAATTAGAGTTACATAATGAATTAAATTAGATTACTGACAGAAATAAACTAAAATATTTTATTCCAAGCTTATCACTATTGTGTTTGCTTTCATTGCATGCCTTATAAAGATATGATAGTTTTAAAATGCCCATAAGGGCAAGTAATTAACCAAAATCTTAATCAGTTAATACTATTTTTTTGCTTTTCAAATACCCATTAAGTTGTATTTAGTATTGTAATAATTCCTGTGATGTACGTTATGGTTTTTTTTTTTCATATGTAATTCAAATTTTAAATCTTTAGATCTCTGTATTAATTGCTAATGAATTTAAATCTAATCAAACATTATTGTTTACTGCATTTTAGTTTTTTAAAAAAGTTTTATTTATAACTATTTAATAGATGGATATTCTATGACTAACAATGTGTGATTTCACTTTAATTTTTGTTTTAAATATAAACTCTTATCTTTTGACCATACTTTTCAGTAAATTAGCACTATTTTGCAAAGTCCTATTATTCTAAAATCATACATATTATTTCTGTTGTCAGCATCCCTTTTTCTATGAATTTACAAAACACACAACAACAAATGAGGTATCAAGTCAACAAACTTGTATTAAAATGTAATAAAAATAAGAAATATTTCTAAATATCTCATTACAAAAAAATTGAATTATATATTTTTTAAATAAAAAATATATTTAGCAGGCATTTTCTTTTAATAAAATATTTCTGTGTGCAAATATTATAGTACATTAAAGAAAAAGAAAGTATTAAGGTGGAATTTAGAACAGTGATGTAGCCCAACCATAAATCTTCTTGCATTATAAAAATTCTTACTCATATTTGTACACATTTGTGATACTTACCACACAATTTTTAATGTATTAAATGAGCACACATGAAAGATATTTGCCAAAAAAGAGGGCAATTGCTCTCTAAATATAAGGCGAATTTATAATTATTTTTTAATATTATTAATTTTGCAACGTTTTGTACTGAAAGTTATTCTTGGCATTTTTTTAAAACCTAAATCATGTTATAACAAAAATGCATAAAGTGAGATAGAGGGAGATACGTGTATTCAACAATGCTTGGTTTTCACTTGAAAGTTCAGCTACAATTTCTAAAATAAAAATGAATTTCTCCAATTTTCTAAGAATATAAAAATATAGAATTAAAAATATCCAATTATAGACTTTATAAATACATTTTCAAAGACAACTTTACAAACAAGCATATGTACAGTACACCCTATTCATATTTCAAGGACATGTTTCTTTCTTTCATTTTTCTTGGCGAAGACAAGGATTAAAAAAAAAAAAAAGAAAAAAAAATATTAGTTAATAATATTGATCTCAATATTTGACAAACAAGTTACTTTTGTCTAAAATATTTTGCATATAGGAAAAATAACAGTTGCAAGGTGATATAACCATTATGAATAAATATGGGAGGTAACTTAAAATGATTTAACAAACACTAGGTTTTCTAAAGAGAAAATTTTCACTATGAAATAGGTTTACTACAAATTGTAATCAACAATGTTGAAAACTTGCCGATTTTACTTGTACATGGAAGCCAATATATATATATATATATATATATATATATTTTCATGTTCTTTACCGATCTTTTTTTCATGTAATTTATACTATTTGTTTTTGACATTCTAATTTTTTTTTTTTTTTTTCCATTTAGAAAATAGTTTTTTTTTTTTTTTTTTTTTTTTTTTTTGAGGATTTCAATCCTTTTTCCAAAAAATAAAATAAGAAGTAGCATATTTTAAAGTTTTTCTTTTCTTTTCCTCTGTGAACTTATAAATCAAAACAGGATTTACAATCTTAATTTAAAATAGAAACTCCTTTTAAGAAGGGAAAAAAAAAATCAGAAAAATTATTAACCACTGATTATCAGAAAATGGATTTTTTAAAGGTAAATTTATAATGGATTCTAAATTAAGATATAAATTAAATACTATGAGAATTATTTCAGCTAAGTGAAAAAAAAAATAATTAACATATTGCATATTAAATCAAATTTAAAAATAGAAATTTTTTTTCTCTTGTATTTAAAGATTTAAATTTCTTTTAAGGATCACCTGAAAATAAAATTCAAACACAAGTGAAATGACACAAATAACATGTAAATAAAGTTTATTTTACAATCAATTTTTAATATTATATAACAAAAATTACAGAAGTCTTTTTCTTGCAAGTCAATACTATACTTTTCTTTGTTGCAGCCCCTAGAAAAAATAAAATTAAATAATTAAACAAAATTAAATTGCAATTAAACAAAACTGAAATGCAATTAAACAAAACTTTTGTTTTCAAACATATCCCCCCCCCCCTCCCCCTTGAAAGAGAACATGAGTCCTGAACTCGGGTTGAGCAGCTCTGGGACAATTTTTCTTGGCGTCAATTCATCATAGCTAAAATGTTTTTGAAGGCGATGATGATAAAAGTAAAGTTAATTTAGTTAAATTATTTAAGGATTTTTTTTTTCTCAAATATAGAATTTTAAATAACATTTTAGATATATTTGTCCTTTAGCAGCTTTATACTAAAATACCAATCATTAAAATAGAGAGGATTTTTTTTTTTTTATATGCAGTTTTTGGGGCCTAGAAATATTTATCCACGACAAATTGATGCAACACGGGGTTGAGGCCTGCCTCATCTCTGTCTTTTAAAACAGGCATGAGAATAGGTAAAATGCTTAAAAGAAGAAAATATTTCTTTTGCTTTTCCTATCCTTCCCTTCCCTAATGAATATCCTTTTGCTGCTGGGAAAGGAGATGCAGAAATTTCATGAATGAAATTTATACAATTATTTATTGTTACTACAAAGCAAAAAATGAGGCAGAATTTTTCTTTACTACAAAAATATAAAGTGAAGATTAAATTTTGAGTGTTACAGATGTCAAACTTTGTGGGCTCATGGAAGGGGGTCGAAATTGTAAAGATATTTACATACTATTACAACAAAGAAACCCCAGAAATCTGTTTTTGTAGCAGGATAAATTGCAGTTCTGTAGCTCAGTTTAACAGTTTTGTAGCAGGACAAACTTATCAAATAGAGTTTTCCATTTTTCCATAAAAACAAAGGATATTTTAGAAAATATTACCAGAGATGACATTTTTAACTTAATTTTGGAATGCTACAGACCTGGAAAGGTTTTTATGATTCAAAAATCACTTATAACTCAAGGTGAGATAAATTTATCAAAAAAGGAAAAATACTGTTCATTTCCAAATTACTTCAGTAGTTATGCCTTACCAAATACTTTTACGTCTAAAAAAGTCTGCAAATATGTCAGAATGCTTCGAATTGTTGAGCGGTTAAAAATATTTTCTTTGAGAATAGCCAAAAATGCAGAAAATCTTTTGCAATAATGCTATTTTTCATAGATTGTACAATAGCTGTGTTTTGGAATAATCATCCTCTTTGAATTAAGATATGTAATAAATATTTAAAAACTGAAATTTAAGATACTGAACCTGTATCAGAACCCATTATTCTGATAAATTTTAGACTTTCATGATGTTGCCCATCTTAGCTACCTAGTCTGTTGCCAAGCTTATTAAACAAGCTTTCTCCAGCTACCGTTAGTTGATGCACACCATGTCCTTTTTTTTTCATCTGTTTAACCATCCTTCGCTTGCAGTAAAATTGGGATCGCCTTTAGGTAACTGTTTGTTTAAATTTAGGGCTTTTCATTGAATGACTGGTCCTGAAAATGGTAGGCCATATTCTCTTTCAACGCAAAACCAAAGAAATAAAGCTTTGTCCAGCATTTCAAGTTTACCCGTTTTAGCTTTTTTTGATCATCCAAACTGTCACTCAAATTCAACTTAAAGCAAAAATCCTCACTATTTTTTCTCAGTCAGACACTGTTCATGTTCCTATTACAAGATCAAAGGCAATTTTTTTTAATGATTCACCTTTATCAATTCTATCAAACGCTTCCAATTTCTTTTGCATAGTCACAACAATATTTTTTCATTTAGTCACCATTACTAACTCAGTTCACTGATATTTTGCAATAAGAGAGCTCTTTCTACCAAAGTCTCAACACATGCATGCGCATTAGAGATTGGCAACGTCTTTCCTTTTAGGGAATCGTTCACCGAAAGGAACGAGTTCTTTGGAGTGATTCCTTTTGGAATCGTTTCGAAAAAAAAAGAACGATTCCGAAATAAAAGGAACGATTCCGAGAAAAAGGAACAATTCAAAAAAAAAAAAAAAAAAAAAAAAAAAAGGTTTTCGAGAAAAAGAAACATTTTTTAGATAAAAATAACAATTTCAAGATAAAAGGGATAATTTTGAGAAAAAAGGAACAAATCCGGAAGTATTAGAACGAACATGAAATTTATAATACACTGCTCAAAACAATTAAAGGATATTGCAGTTTTAGGTGGATTTTGTATCTGGGAAACTTTTTAGCTGATTGATACATGGTCGACAGACATAGTAGGTTATATGAGAATAAATTACACATGTTTGGCAGAAAAAATGCATTTTATTGCGCATTTGTGTACAAAAGGAAAAAAACACAATTTGTGCATATGAGAAAAAAAGAATCAGAAAAGGTGTTTTCTTCAAAGAAAATCATTTTCAGTAGGGGGTATGGTTTCCACGGGCGGCCAGCAACGTTGAACACCTTTGAGGCATGGACTCAATGAGGCTATTAATGACGAGTTGGGGTATTCTGCCCCACTCTTCCAGAAGAGCTCTTTCCAGTTCTTCGAGAGTTTGTGGGGGTTGTTGGCGGCCAGAAACTCGTCTTCCTAGAGCGTCCCAAACGTGCTTGATTGGATTCATGTCTGGAGAACACGCTGGCCATTCCATTCGAACGGTTCCTTCCTCGAAAAGGAAATCCTCCACCAGGTTTGCACGATGTGGCCTGCAGTTATCGTCCATTAAAATGAAGTTATCTCCGATTGCTGCAGCGTAAGGGACTACAATAGGTCTGAGGATCTCATCCCTATATCGGCGACCAGTCAGAGCTCCATCTCGAATGATGTAGAGGTCAGTGCGCCCGTCAATGGAGATGCCACCATACACCAACACTCCTCCACCGCCAAATCTGACACTTTCGTGCACGAACGCAGGATTATTCCTACTGCCACGGTCCCTCCAGATGAAAATACGCCTATTATCCGGATGCACAGAAAAACGGGACTTGTCAGAAAACAGAATATTGCTCCATTCATTTCTCCTCCAGTTGACATGCTCGGTTGCCCACTCCTTGCGGTCGCGACAATGCCTTGATGTTAATCTAACACATACCATCGGTCGGCGAGCATACAGACATACAGCATAGAGCCGGTTTCGGACAGTCTGAGTTGAAATCGTGGTGCCTGTAGCCGAGCGAAGGTGTTGTTGGAGAAGAGTAGCGTTCATGTTTCGGTGTCTCCGAGCTGTTAACGCTAAATACCGATCTTCATTGGGCGTTGTTGCCCGTCTACGACCTTTCCCTGGTCTTTGGCCTGCACATCCACTCTCCAAAAAACGGTTCCAGATCCTGGAAATGACACTTTGTGACACTCCAATGGCTTGCGCTACTTCGTCTTGAGTTTGGACTCCTTCTAACCTACCAACAATTCTCCAAGTTTCTGAATCTGTCAAATGACTTCGCTGAGACATCGTGGGGGGGGGGGGGGGTGAAATGGGAAGGCTTTTAGTGAAAACAGAAAAAAACCCATAACTTCTTAATTATGATACGTATCGAATCCATTTAAAGTTATTATTAATTCTAGGTAAAGGCCAAAAATTTATGTATGACAGATTTTTGATATCATTAAAAAAGGCCCCAAAGGGGGAAAAAAGGGAGGTTTCAGAAGAAAAAAAATTAACTTCGTCAATTCACAAGATATCAAATCTGCTTAAATTTATTATAAATCCTCTTAATATTAACTAAAACTTTTATATTGACAAGTTTTTTATAGGACCAACACTTATAGCAAAAAACAAATAATAATAACAAAAAAAATCCCTGCCGGCTCCGCCAGCAAACAAGTTAGGTTTCGAAGTGGGCACTTCCAACAGCCGCATCATGGCAAAAAGGTCATTTCTTCCGCAATTCCCAGCAAACGCAGGTGATAAGTACATAGCTAAATAATAGACAATATTTTAACTGAAGTACAATAATATACTTCTATTTATCTTAAGATAAGTTTAAGAGAAAGTAATACACAGTTGTAGTTTATTAATCAATCCCCCCCCCCCCCCCCCGCACTTCTCTCTCTCTTTTATTATTTTTTTATCACATACACATTAGAAGGATTTTTTGGCCAGAAACTCAGCTTTAATAGAATCAAAATCTGCTATTTTAAAATAAAATAGCGTATTTTAATTTATTAAAACTGGCCAGTCTACAAGAACAAGGACAGATTCCGAGGACTCGATCTTTTCGGAGTCTACATTCAGGACCGATTCCGAGGAATCTATCCTTTTTGGAATCAGAAAATTTCGATTGATTCCTAGGAATCGTTCCTTTTCGGAATCGCTACATTTTGGACTAATTCCGAGGAATCGGTCCTTTTCGGAGTCGATTCCGAGGACTCTGTCCTTTTCAGAGTCGGTATATTTTGGACCAATTCCTAAGAATCGTTCCTTTTCGGAATCGCTACATTTTGGACTAATTCCGAGGAATCGGTCATTTTCGGAGTCGATTCCGAGGACTTGGTCCTTTTTGGAGTCGGTACATTCTGGACCAATTCCGAGGAATCAGTCCTTTCTGGATTCGATATGTTTTGGACCAAATCTGAGGAATCGTTCCATAAAGGACAGATTCCTTTTTAAAGACTGGAATCGTTCCTTCAATTTCACTGCCGGAGTCGTTCCTTTGGAATCATTCCTTGACAAATGACACATCTCTAATGCGCATGCAGAACTCTACCGAAATCTTGGCACATGCATGCACATACAGAATTCGGCTCTTTCACAAATTGAGATGGATAAGGAGAGAAAAAGAATTATGATGTTGCTTGACCTTGTCTAGAGAGAAAAGTGATTGTATGTGGTATCTTTCACAAAATTCAGAGAAAGAATAGAGAGGCAGTGAATCGTAAAATTGACTTGCAATATGAAGTCTGTTATCGCTCAAATCCGCCGCAGAATTCACGGAGCACGATGTTTAGCATGTTGGTCCTTTGCTACGTCCCTTTTATACCGGGACTCTTGCAGAAGCCAGGTAGAAAGGGAAAAAAATGTGAAAATTGAAACCGGACAAATTTAAAAGGGAAATTTATTAAATTAAAGACACCGAATTGCGGGAAGGGTTGGGCTCGGGGCTCTGAAGCTATCAAAAGATCCTTGCGGCTTTCGAGCTCTATGTTCTATGTGGCCCAAGGGCTGACTTCATTGGTCGGAGAGAGGCTGCACGTGAAACAAGGACTGGATTCATTGGATGGGGAGAGGTTTTCAAAGAAAGCCACCAGCTGTTTGGGCCGACTGTAGGGTTGCATTTTCAACGTCACACCAAACATAATCATATCATCTATATTTATTCTCTGAACACTGTGGGTATTTCTGCTGATCAGGGCAGCTTCGTTAAGCAGCATTTCCTGTTAAGAAGCTTTGAATACCAATTGTCACTGGTGATAAGAAACGTAACAATAGTCTGTGGCTGTTTCGAGGAATAAAACTTGGAAAGCCCTAAGGTTGTGTTTAGTGTGCAAACTTGCAAGCTGTCCTCAGTTGGCATAAATCCTTTCCCTTCCCATTCTTCTCGAATCAATTTGTGGTCATGTACAAAAGAAAGGGGTGGTGTAAACAGCTGTCCCCTCCTATTAACTGCTATTGCTTTGACCTCTGAATTTTAGACATTCTGTGAAAGTCATAAAACATCAAAGATTCTGAAAATTGCAAACGAAAACATGCTAGTTAAGTTTACAGGGGTTGATCCAGGAAAAATTTGGGACCCCTTCACAAAAATCCATTTAATAAAACAAGCCCCTTCACAAAATCCCATGCCATAAAAACATTCAGGGTTCATACAGAGTTGGGAAGAAAAAATCCAAGGAGTCCAAAAAATGGTTAAGGATTTGCTATTTTTTGTTGTTGTTGCTTTTATGTGCTGCATCGTTATGTGGTATGCACACTCCAATTTTTAATGCCCAATTTGGAGACAAAAACAAATTTTACTCTATTAGAATCTAATTGTTAGTGCTGGAATTGCAAAGTATTCACAAAATATTGTTTACTGATTTCGTAAGTTTAAATACAAAATAGACAATCAACTTTTTTATGCAGCGACCAATGGTCATATAAACAGAGATTAGTCAAACCCTAAACACTTATTATGTATATCACATACATGATACATTTTAAAGAAAATTTTTAAAAAAATGCTAAACGCAACATACAAGAAAAAATATAACAAGTTTTGAATTTATACTTTTAGAACAGCTGTAATAGATTTCTTTGATGGTGAAACTTTGACGAAATTCACGTGTTTTTTGTGACCTTCTGGGGGAAATTCGCAATCTTCTGGGAGAAATTCATGTTTTTTTGCAATCTTTTAATAAAATTCACGTTTTATTTCAATCGTTTGACGAAACTGATGTTTTTTTCGCGATCTTTTGATGGAAACTGCGTGTTTTTAGTGATCTTTTGACGAAATTCGCACGTTTTTTGTGATCTTTTGAGAAAATTCGCATATTTTTCGCGATCTTTTGAGAAAATTCGCATATTTTCAGGAAATTCGCGATCTTCTGGGGGAAATTTGAGTCTTTTTTCACAATCTTCTGGGGGGAAATTCGCGTTTTTTCGTGATCTTTTAATGAAATTCACGCTTTATTTCGATCGTTTAACGAAACTGACGTTTTTTCACAATCTTTTGATGGAAATTGCGTGTTTTTCGCGATCCTTTGACGAAATTGCCGTGTTTTTTGCGATCATTTGAGGAAATTCACATGTTTTTTGCGATCTTTCTAGAAAATGCGCGTGTTTTTTGCGTGTATTTCGCGATCTTTTGAGGAAGTTTGCATTTTTCGTGATATTTTGAGGAAATTCGCGTGTTTTTCGCTATATTCTGGGAGAAATTCGCGTTTTTTTTTTTTTTTTTTTTAAACGATCTTCTGGGGATAAGTTCGCGGTTTTTTTTTTCACGATCTTCTGTGGGTAAATTCACGTTTTTTCGCAATCTTCTGGGAGACATTCGCATTTTTTCGTGATCTTTTAATGGAAATCGCGTTTTATTTCGATAGTTTGACGAAACTGACGTTTTTTTGCCTTCTTTTGATGGAAACCGTGTTTTTTTCGTGATCTTCTGGGGGAAATTCGTGTTTTTTCGTGATCTTCTGGGGGGAAATTCGCATTTTTGCATGATGCTGTGCTTCAGATAAATGACGTGCATAAAGGATTTACCGTGCATTTTACAAGTACGATTTTTTTCCCTCGGCAGCAACATCGCTTGCGTCCGAAGCCGCAATACAATTTAAGGAGTTTCTAAGGAGTCGTTTGCTTATCTAAGTAGTTCTAAGTACTACTTGGGAATGTTTTCATTTCTAAAGAGTTTCCAAGGAGTCTAAGGAGTCTGTGCGAACCCTGCATTCATTAATTATTTTAATTTTGTTAAGTTTTAAAATGTGTAATTTGTAAATAAAACAAGTTCACCAGAAAGAAAAACTTTAGCAGGACTTAAAGAAGTTATTATTAAATGCTCTGTTTAAGTTTCAGTAGTTGGATTTCATCTTTCGTTGCAAAATGTTATTTTTCATAAAAAATAAATTTCACAAAATAACTTACTATTTACAAAATGGGCCCCAAGGAAAAAAACCTGCATCGACCCCTGATCTATGCACTGTTCCAGCCTTTAGGCAAAGCCCCACTACCTGAAACGCCTTCTTTTTACTCGCAATCATAGCCATTAGAAAGTTTTAGGATAGAAAATATATTTTCAAAATGTAATGTGAATGAGCAAAAAAATACTGTTTTGGAAATTCAAAACTCAAGCAGACTTAGTCCGGGTTATCCAGAGATCAGAGTTAAAAGGGTCCCAGTTAGCAAGGTTCCACTATACAATTAATGATGTTATATAAATAAAAGTATTGTTAATGTTGAATGTTTAACCCTTTCAGGAGCAAACCACTTCTACTGCTAAAATGTGAAATGAGTGAATGAAACTGGAATTACAAGCAAATTAATTTTGAAATAAGAAAAAGCACATATATAATGAATGTAAAATTTTAAACCAAAATTTTGGTGCTATTGTGGCATTTAGGAATATATATTTATATATATATATATATATTAGGAATGCACCGGATATCAAGCTCCTGTCAGATATCCTGCTTACTCAGCACTCAAAACAGATATTCTGTCCGGACGAATACTTCAATATCTGGTTGCCGAATAGCAAAAATTTTTTAATTATATTTTTAACATTGTCAGAAAAAGCTAGTGCGAAATTAATGTGCTATCCTATTAAAACAATGTTAATAGAAAGATATTCTCATTGTCACAAAAATGAAATTATAGGATTTATATATGAAACTATAATATTTTGAACATGAAAATATAATATTTATAAATAAACAATGACAAAAAAATATATATATATTATGTAGGAACATTAGGTGCTTAGCATTTTCAGCCTGTAATCTGTTATATTTTTTTATCACAAATATTTCCTGTATCTGAGAATAAGTGTTCAATCTCAGATGGTCTCCTTTTCTTGTGTTTTCAACAATCCTAAAATAAAAATGATTTTATTCTTTTTTTTTTTGTCTATGGATGAAAAACTAGCTGTGGTAAAGTAATACTGACATGAAAAGAATTGTGTCATTTTCTTCAATAGTTAACTGTCCCTTTTGTACTACAAAACAAGATACTTACAATGAGGAGTTTCTCTATTTAAATTCTGTTAGAAAACATTTGTCATGAGTAAGGTAAGTACTAATATGTACGAGTATGTTGGAAAAGAAAAAGCCACTTCAATAGGATGTTTAATATTTATAAATAACAAAGATTTATAAGTATGAAAAACAGAGAAATTACTTAATTGTTTATCTTTTTATGTTCAATGACACTGAATAAATGAAAAAACTACTAATATGTGTATTAGAATAGGCAAAGGCAAAACATGATTAAATATCAATATTTAATTACTACAATGCATTTGTTTTTAAGTAACTTAACTTAAAAAATGAATTTAAATCTATTATTTAACATTTGAATGACATAAATAAAATTATAATAAATTAAAGTTTTTCTTCTTTAAGCAAGCATAAAATAGAAATATTACTATTGAAATTAAAAACAAGAAAGTATTCGGCCGGATACCAAATATTGGGTAAAATTTTGTGCCAGATACTTGATACCTGGTATCCGGCAAAAATTCTATCCGTTGCATCCCTATATATATATATATATATATAGTGATCTCTCACTTATATGTGGTACACAAAAATTACTTTTCAGTATTTTTATTTTTATTTTTTTTAAATAGAATTTTAGCCTTATTAAATTGCAGAAATTATAAATCGAATTTTACTATTTTAAAATAGTGCTACAAGAAAGTAATTAATGAACATCGCGTATAAGTGAGAGGTCACTGTATATATGTGTATGTGTAATTTTTAGAATTTCTATAAAATTGATATATATATATAACTCTTTCTATCAGTATAATGAAAATGAGATAAGGGAAGAAGGGGGAAAATTGCAACTTACAAGTAAGGAATGAAACTTTTTCTTTATTTTTTTTCTTTCAGTTGGGCTTCATACTGGAGAATGTTGTTCTAGCAAGTCTTTTTTTAATCCACGTTCCTAGTAATGTAAAATGAAAGAATATTTTCAGTTTGTATACTCTTTAAACACTTTCAACTAATTTATGTAATAAATAAATGTTATATAATATATATACAAAACTACAAAACATAATAAGAGTGTGATATTCCACACTGAAGTTCCTAAATTTATTTTCATGACTAAATTTGTTAATCGCGTGAAAAAAATCGGGAAATTCTTTAGTCGGTCGCATGAAAAAAAAACCCGCGAATTTCGCTAGTAAGCTGCAGGGAAAAAATATGTAAATTTGCCGATTGGTCGCAAGAAAAAACTGCACAATTAGCCAATTGGTAGCAGGAAAAAAATTGCGATATTCTTGAATTGGCTAGCAGGGAAAATTTGAGAAATTTGTCAGTCGATCGTAAGAAAAAAAATCACAAAATTCTTCAGTCGTTCACGAGCTGAAACTTGTGAGTTCATCATGGAAAAAAATCGTGCAATTCGTCAATCGATCATGGAACAAACCTGTGAAATTCGCCAGTCGGTCACATGAAATTATCACGAAATTTGCTAGTCAGGGCCGAAAAAAAACTGCACTATTTGTCAATCAATCAGGGGGGGGGGGGGGGGATCGCAAAATTCTTAACACGTTCTTAGGAAAAAAATCACAAAATTCGCCAGTCGTTCAAGGATTACAATGGAATGTGTAACTGGAAAGTGACTGTGCAGGCGTGGCGATCAATGACAATTTTTTAATTGCCACTTTTACAACTTTAATCACCACATGGCAAGTGGCGACTGCCAATTTTCACCTATATCACATGGGAATTGTAGTTTAACTATAAATAGTAATTGTCAAGTCCTAATTTCTGTGAATTGAACAGATCAACTAATTTTGTGTTTCTATATGTGTTTCCTTGTAATTCGGATTTTATTTTATTCTTTTCAAGTGCACTACAAGATCTTTCCAGTTCTTCTAATCTTATTTTTGTTTACTGCAGACTTTAAAACAATTTGGGAGGATGCAGCGACCGGTGGCCCTTACTGCCCTTTTTTATCTTTTCTGCAGTCAATGGGAAAAAAATCATGATGTACGTCCATCGGTGATAGAAAAAATATTGTGAATTTTGTCAGTCAGTCAAGGCTAAAGAGAAATTGGGAAAATTTTTTCAGTTGGACCAGAGGAAAAAAATCGTGAATTTTGTCAAACTATCGTAAGAAGAAATTCGTCAATCAGCTGCAGAAAAAAATAGAGAAATGTGTCAGTTTCAAGGAAGAAAATCATCCATTGGTCACAGGAAAATATTGCAAAATTTGTTAATAAGTCGGTGAAAAATATCAAGAAATTCATCAATCAGTCATGGAAAATATTTCAAAATTTGTCTGTCAGTTGTAGAAAAAAAAAAAAATTTTTTTAGTCTGATGAAGGAAAAAAAAAAATCATGAATCTTGTCAATCTGTCACAAGAAGCTGTGAAATTCTGCAATCAGTTGCTTGAAAAAAAATTACGAAATTTGTCGTTCTGTTGTGGTAGAAAAAATTTAATAATCATAAAATTTGTCGTTTTGTTGTGGTTAAAAAAAAAAAAAAAAAAAAAAAAAAAAAATTAAATGCGTTGTTTGGTAGCGGGAAAATATAGCAAAATTCCTCAGTCGGTCACAGAAGTTGATCGTCGTTTAAAAAAGAAAAATTCTCCTGAAAGTGATAAAATATTTTGGTCAGGAGTCTCTTGCCCAAAAGGGATTTCAAAAATTTCGATGTGAATCCATCCTGAAATTAGAGTCCTGAATCCTGATATGTAATTTTAATTAAATTATTATGCATTATGTAGTTTAATAATAATAATAATTTTTAATATATGTTACTGTAATAATTTATCATTCAGATAATCCAAAAAATCAGCAAATTCAAATAGACTTTGGTCCCAATTTGTTTGAATTGGAGAGGTTTTAGTACATTTCAATTTTGAACAAAGAATTATTTCTCATTGTTATATTTCAATACTGAAATATGATAAAAAAAACCTCTTAATGCACATAAAAATCTTAATTTTAAGTACTACTGCACTGATGATATGTAATCCATAAATATTTAAATTAGCAGCAAGGTCATCTCATACAAACTGCTATTTTATAGCTAGTACACAGGAACACCATATGAATGCATATCTTGTAGTATAATTTTTAATAGCCCCCCTTTTTTTTTTCTTTTTGAATCAACTCTTTCTTAAAATAAACTATCTTTGGATTGGCATTTTAGTATTGTATCAAATTTGTTAAGATGGCGGAAAAACTAAATATTTATAAACATACGTTCATTAAACCGTGTTTTTGCACAATCGTAAAAAGTTAGTACAATGTTAAAACAAAAATATTTATCAGCATTTTCAATGTTTTAACAGATAATGAAAATACTATAGCCGTACAGAGTACTCAGCCAATTTGCCGAGTACTTGGTACTTATTCAAATTTTAGCCGAGTACTCAGTCAATACCAAGTAGTTTTAGAATTTCCTTTTTTAAGCATTCACAACTGGAATTATATTTAAAAATAAACGCAAAAAGGAAAATATCTATAAAAAATTCTCAAAAAATATATTTACACAATATTACATCTAGGGGAAACCGGTATACACTGGACCTATGGGCACAGTGGACCACCCCCTAATATTTTATTTATTTACTTTTTTTTAAAGCTTCTCTTCTATCCTAATAGTCAACAGCACGGCACAGATTATTTATAGCCTTCAGAAAATATGTTTAGCTCAGATTGAACTATTTTATCCTGATTGGTTGTTTTGAGCTTCAAAAAGTAAAATTTTTCATCATCATATTTTTATTTTTTTAGTAATTAAAGGTCGTAGATAAATAAGATAAAACAGCTTTTTTGCAAAGCTGAGATAACTTGTTTTTATTTAACTTTAAAGTTAATATGTTTAAAAGAAAGCTATAATAAACAATATTAATATGATTATTTATTGAACTTCAACATGGGGCACAGTGGTCCACAACCCACTCTGATCCTGTAATGCAGAATGTTCAAAATATTTAATTGCTTATTTTCTATAAAGAAATATTGTTTTAAAGTAATTATTTAACTGTAAAATAAAGTAAACAAAGAAAAATAACAATTTATTTAACATAGTAAGAAATATTTTGTTTTGTATTTACTGCCTTTGATAAATATAACTGTAGTCTAATTGGCGATGATTCTATTCAAGTAAGATTCATGAGATGCAAATTGAATGGAAATCAGTTTATATTTCCTGAAACTGTAGATGAATCTGTTGTTGATGTCAATGATTTCATAATGTTGCTCCCAGACCCAAAAGTATTTCAGGAAAATTCCAGGCTCAATCTTACTCATAAGTATTTTGGAATTTCATTTGCAAATTTTAATGTGCGCTGATTTTTTGTACTTAAGTAATAACTTCAATTAAATTGTAATTGTTCCTGTATTAATCTGTTATTATTTTCCAAAATATAATTAATTTTTTTGTTTTGTTTTTGTTTCAAAATGTTACTTGTAAATTTATATTACTATATTATTTTGTGGATAAAGGGGAAATAAAAAAGAATTAGATTAATAAAAAATAGATTTATATTGTATTTCAGATAATACCTAATAGCGGTCCACTGTGTCCCGGTGGGTGGACCAGTGTGCCCCACTTCTGGGGCACACTGGTCCACTTTACGGGTGCATATAAAAAATATTTTCTTGAAAAATGTATTAAAAACTGTGTTCTGAGAAAATTATGATGAATGTATAAAGGTTTAAGGAATATTCAAAAATATTTTCATGCAGATCGGTTTGTCTGTTAAGAGAAAAAAAAAATTAACTGAAAAAGTAGTCCACTGTGTACTAGTCTCCCCTACATAAAAATATCATTAAAAAAATAAGAGTAAAAATAAATAATATTCTTCATCTATTATTCCTAAAGCTGTTTTCAATAGTAAAAAATGGTGTTTTTATTAAATGACTAATTTTTAAGGAAGTAAACAAGACTGTTACACATCCAATAAAGTTCTTTAAATCAGTTATAATAAATATATTATTTCATTAAGTGAGTGCTTTTCAAATTAAAAATATTTCACTATTTAAGTTAAAAAATAAATGTCAAAAGTCAATTTGAATAAGACTTGTATGTTGTTTAAATCTAATGACTATTTTTCAACTCTGACTACAAATCACTGTTTTGATATGTATGTTACTTTATTAACAGGGCTGGGGAATTTTCAGTAATCTTACCAGTCAGCATAGAATTGAAAATTGTTATGACAAAATGCATGTCTTCAAGAATAGTCAATTGCTACTGCTACAATGCATTTTCATATTTTTTTTCTATAAAATTAAACAGTCAATTGGAAAGTTACAAAATATAGTGAACTAGTAAAAAAAATAAAGTTTTTGGCATATCTTCTATAGTCTGCAATTTTTCAAAGACTTCCTAAAAATTCACTCGCCCTGTCAGAAAATCCACTCACCAGTAATGAGTAAAAACATGTATTTCCCCACCCCTGTTTATTAAAATTATAAAATTAAATTTTTTAAAAGTTAGTTAAATTACACAATTTATTACTTAATTTTTTTTTTTTTTAAACTAAAAATACTTCATTATACAAAAACCAATAAACATAAAAAATAAAAGCTGCTGGCATAGCATTTTTAAATTTTAGACAACTTTTTTTGTAATCCCACCCAAGAATCACCGATTCAAGAATGCACAAAATTAAGAGTAATTATAAAAAAGGTGAGGAAAAGTTGATAACAACCATATTAATAAATTTAACAACATAATAAATTAACAACATATTAATAAATTTCATTTTGACAAATACAATTTTACACCCAGTCATCAGTTTTAACATAAAATTTCTTTTAATAATTTAAATAAGCTTCCTCCAACTAATCAACAGTTTAGTTATTGTCTAAAGAGATTTTTTATTTTATTAAGTAAGAACTATTCCCTGCAGTTTTGCTACTTATAGGGCATTGTTTCGAATTATTACATATAACCTACTATCAAGTCTGGTTCTGGTTGCTCTTTGCTCAATCCCCCCCCCCTCTCTGAATACAAAAAGTAATAAAACAATATATAAACAGACGTTAACATACACAGATTGTTTCTCTAACACATTTAAAATCAGTACAATAATAATAATCCCTATCATCAAGCATAATACAAATTTTAAAAGTAGTAAAATACAAAAACAAACAAACTTGGAAACTCTGATTCAATCGGCGCTAAAAATTGTATATACATTTTGGTTTAAGCTTAAGCACATTCATTTTTCATTCGTTGAGATTAAAATGAAAGATCTCAGCCTACACTGAAACTTAAAAGGCAAAATGTTTGTTTACCTTTTAAGTATGTAACCATATAATATATTTTTTTTTTCTATCTTTAAGATTATTTTTCATTTGCTTACTAAAATATGTTATAAATACATGCGTTAATTTAGGAGTAGCAACTAGAAAGAAATGAATTATCCATTATCAGATTTCGCCAAACGTTATCGAAATATAAATATATAAAAGTGGTACATTTATAAGCTTTTACGTAGCCTACGATGATACGACTTTTACGAGTTCAACTTAGGCTTAGAACGTTAGAACTTTCATTTTACTCGCCACGAATGAAAACTAAACTAGTATGCATAAAATAAATATGAGTACGACTTTTATTGAGGTATAGATTATTACTGCAAGCAATAGTACAAAATATTATTAAAATATTTTTTTTAACTTACCTTGAAAATCATCTGAGATCACGACAAGGATCACGATTCACGACATACATCTTCGTCAAAACAAAATACAGCAAGGCGGCAACCGGCAACATCTACATCTGCGCGCGCAGCTTTTATCTTTTCCGATTCAAGGAACATCTTGCGTGGTTTATCATGTGACATTTCGCAAGTTTGAAGTAAGTTTCAATCGCTCTTGAATTGCCAAGCTTGCGCTGCCGTGTTAAATTCAATAAAAAATCAAACTTGATAGATAGATAGATAAAGTTTTGAACTGGGGGGGAGGGGGGTTGGGGTTCTAGGGATCACGATCGGCGTATATCTGCAAAATTTTTCAGAAATTCCAACATAGGGGAGAATGTAATAGGTAGCATTTCTTACGAAATCTACCTAAAAAAAAAATGATAATTTCGTTTCTCTCAATAAATATATAGGGACAAAATTACATAATGCCAGGCTTTCACTCTTCAACGGAGTGAAGCATTTCACTCTTGTCAAAGGAGTGAGACAGTCACTCTCGGCAACGGAGTGACATATTTCACTCTTTTCTAGGGAGTGGAAAATTCCACTCTTTAAAGAGTGCATTTTTTTAAAATTCACTCCAAAGAGAGTGAAAATGCCTCTCACTCTTCCAAAGAGTCAACTTCTCACTCCTCCCAATTTTAGAGTGTACAATAGCATTACATACATGCCAAATAAATAAATATATGTTGTTCATAATTTTGGATTTTACCAAAAGTGTAATTTTTCCTCTTGAATATGTTCCTGTGTACTTAGACACTTTATATAATTATAAAAATATTACATAATTATAAAAATAATTTGCACATTGATTTAATGAGTCACAATTCCTCGCGGAAAGGTCATCGTCTAGTTGTGCAGATTCATTTTGTTAAAACGATCATTGACTATAATTGCATTTTCTGTGAACGCAATATTTGTTATTTAATGATGGCGAACTGTACAAATGAACTAAACAAAATGGCTTTAAAAGGTTTAAATTCACTAAAATTTTAATAAAAAAGTTTTTATCTTTTTTTAACTAACTGAAATAAATTAGAAAAAAAATATTTGGTAATTTTTTCGATACTTAGCAGTAATAAATTCAATAACATTAAAGCGGTTCTCAAAAAATTATATATGTCTGCAGAAAAACTCGAAATTGTCTGAAAAATTCACGGACTCATTTTTACACGTAAAAGCTTAAAATTGGCAGACATGGGTACATTGGCGGACATTGATTTGGAATCGAAATGCGTTTTTCATTATTTCGATAAATGTACTACATCTTTAATTTTAAGGGAACCGTGGACCTTCATTTGATGAAAAATCGACTCAAAAATCGAAATTTATTTTGGTGTGTATTATTATTCCTCAGTTTGTATTGAACCATTTGAGGAAAACTGCATGCAGCTGCGATGATTTTTCGCAGAGTTACAAGCGTTTGAATTATGTACGCAATCAATTTTTCGGTGCTTTAGTAAACTTAATACTTGTTTTTCTCAATACAGATTTTACAATTTTTTTATATTTTTAAAATGCTCTATGCGTTTCAATTTTTATTCAAAATTCATAAAATTGATAAGAAAGAATACTGATACTGTTTCCAAACAAACTGTGTATGTATTTTACAATTAGACTTCGCTAAGATAATTAAATTTGATTTATAACTTATTAAAATGCTAAATTTTGGTGAAAATAGGAATGGAATTCAGAAATTAATCCCTCAAAAATTAACTATTCAAGGGATTAAATAATTGATACACAGATTTGTTTATAATACAGTTTTAAGTAATTCAAATGCCAAATCGAAGAAATATCTTAAAAATTAAGACGCAAGGAGCATTTTAAAATTTGGTTTATAATTTTTTAATTTTTTAAAAAAAATCTTAGAATTATATTAAGATTAGAAATTTTTTTAAGGTATTCTGTATACTTATGGTGAAATATATATATGCACAAAATTTCATATATCTATGATCAGAAATAAAAAATAATAAATTTTAACGTCCACCGTCCCCTTAAGTGATTGCTGTCTCATGATGACCTTTCTCGGACTATCACGTCTGGAAAATTTCGTTCAAAACTCCAAGTCTGACAGCATTTTCTGAAATGTACCTTACATTTATAAAAAAAAATGAAAACGCTGTTCAATTTCATAGAACCTGTTAATTCCATGCGTCTATTATTAAAAATGACTACATGAATATGTTAGCAATTAACCACTTTTGATTTCAGTGCAGCCTTAAGATAAAAGGTTTTAAAATATATCCCTATAGAATGGAATAAACAAATACATATTATGGCACATGCCTGGCTATTATGTTCTACACAAACTAATGACAACCCCTATATTGCTAAACAGAAAGAACTTGATTCTCCTCTATAAAGAGTTAACCTGACTAAGAGTATTATTTCTCAAAATAAAATAAATTTCAACAACGCATGATGGCGGGGAAGGGGGGACCATGGACCTTACCTATATTTTTAAATTTTATCTATATTTTCTTTAACTTTAACACTTTCCGGTAAGATTTAACATGAAAAATCATGCGTGAAAGAAGTATTTCTTTCGTTAAAGAAAACGGCATTTTTCATTTTATAATTCAGATTTCTTTTTTTTTTTTAAATTAAAGGTATTGTAACAATTTCAGTAAATCTCTCACAGTCTGCTAATTAGGCAGAGTAATCAAAGATAGAAGTTCCCAAGAGTTGGAAAACTTTTCTCACGCTTAGCTGTGGGGGTGACAAGAATGCCGGTTACTACAATAGGAAAAGATGAGCTTCGATCAATCTTGTGAAACTGAAATTGCTAGACAGCAAATATTTCTCTGATCTGACCGTCTATATGTGGGGTCTCAGATCGTGGGAATTTCCTGCGTGAACATTTAAAAGTTCAGTAAGACCTCCCTAAAAAGGCTTTATCCAATGACGTAAACTAAAACTTTTTTGATTGGTGATCGGAGAATCTTTTGTTCGAGCAAACGGACCGGAGAAGAGGATCGAGAGGAGGTTAGTTAGAGTTTCGGCAGGAGAACGAGTGTTGGTGGAAAACACTCATCTCAGGACGGTTTCCCTTCTTAGTAGGGAAGGACAGGTTTGCTGACAGATTTTTGAATGAGAGAGTGCGATCTCTCTGAAGTCAAGGCAACAGCCTTGGATTTGACCTTTCGGGGAGAGCGAAAAGTAGCACTAGTTAAGACTTTAAGATTCTAAAACTACTGTAAAAGACTGGACTATTTGGTGATTTGCTATAAATTACAAGTCGAGCGAACTCAGCTAAAAAAAATTGTTGTAAATAATTTTTACCTCTAGAAATTTCAAGAACGCTTTTTAAATAAAATTTGTTCTGAAATATTTAATGAAGGTGATCAATTGTGAAACGGCTCCACGCTACCCCATTTCAAAAACACACAACATCGTGGATTCTTTACAGCTGGTGGCAAGCGAGTCGGATATTTCGACAAAAATTTATTAGCATTAGTGAAGAGAGTCCAGACAGTAGCAGTGACGCCCGCCCGCATCTAAGCGCGCAAGATCTGACGCCAGTTCAGGAGAGGAAAGCAGAGACCGAAGCAAGCCTTGCAGTGTCACGACAGACCACAGTTCCGTCCTGGAAGCAAGCCCGTGTTTACAGAGAACAAGCCCGAAGCAAGCCCTTGCATTGGCACGACAGACCGCAGTTCCGTCCTGGAAGCAAGCCCGTGTTTACAGAGAACAAGCCCGAAGCAAGCCCTTGCATTGTCACGACAGACCACAGTTCCGTCCTGGAAGCAAGCCCGTGCTTACAGAGAACAAGTCCGAAGCAAGCCCTTTCTAGGAAACATCAGGAGTCGACAAACCGAGATAACCTGTGAAATCGACGACGTCTAGACCAGACCCGAAACCGGCGACAGATAATGCAGACAAAGACTGTAGAAAAGGTAAGCTCAATTCATTTTTGAGTGGCTCTCATTTTGTTTATATATTCTTTAGTGAGGAAAATTCATTTCTGAGAAATTTTTTATGTGAATATTGATATATGATAAATTATGATAAATTTTTAAATCTAATAACTTTTAACATATTTGGAAAAATTTTATGTATATTTGTTATCAGCATAAAATTTGATAGTGTAAACTTTCTTTTGGCAGTAAAATAATATAAGGATTGTCAGGCTAAATGTGTATATATATAATTTTTTTTTTCCCGAAAAAAAAAAGAGATAAAAATTTTGATTTTTCAAATAAGTCGATTGTCTATTCATGATTGAAAGATTTCAAAGGTGTACTTTTTTATATTATTAGTGAAACAATAGATGTTGTTGATAATCAAATATTTTGAATATGTGATGTTAGGAAAATTTTTTAGCAGTTGCAAAAAGTGGTCATTTTGTTACCTGCGGGGTCAGAAATATCAAGTATTGGTTGAATTATGTGCACAGAATTTCAAATTTCTAAATTTGTTTTAAATGTGTATGATCGACACCAAAACGTGTCAGTGTATTGAAAATTTTACAATATTGAAAGTCTATTTTTATATGTATACTATTTTTATTATTCCTCAAATTGAATTGTATTTAAAATTGTTAGTATTATGTGGGTAGTTGCAGAAAAATTTCCATAAAGTGTTAGAATCACTATTGCATAAGTTAGCGAGCGAAACTATCATTTTCATCTTTATATTGTATTTACATAAAATTTTAAAATGCAAGAAGTAACTGATCTGAAACAGTGCAGGAAAATTGATTTGCAGAATTTAGCGGAAGAATTGGGAGTGGAAATAGGGAAAAATGACAGGATACCGGTAATTATCCAAAAAATCGAAGCTGCCGATGATTACGATAAAGATTTTGCATTCACGCAAGCTGCGTATATCATAAAAGATCGAGAAGAGAAGATAGCCGCGGATAAAGAAAGGGAAAAAGAGAATAAAGAAAGGGAAAAGGCTGAAATACAAAGGGAATATGAGGAAAAACAAAGGGAATATGAGAGGGAGAAAGAAGAAAGAGAAAGAGAGGAAAAACAAAAAGAACGCGAATTTACGTTAGAACAACTTAGATTGACGCAAGATGCAAATAGACGTAGTTCAACTAACAGTGCCGGGTCGGAACGCCCACCTAAATTGCCGCTTCGAACAATCATGCATCGATTTGATCCAGAACGCTCGGATATAACTTTGTTTTTAAATTTGTTCGAACGACAGGCGACCAAAGCGGAAATAGAGACAGGTGACTTAGTGACGCATCTATTAGCTTTAGTGCCGGTCGAAATTGCAGAATTAATTTTAAGGGAACCGCAAGATCAGACGGATAACTTTGAATACGTCAAAAAGTTTTTGCTTGAACGATTCCGTATGAGTCCCGAATCGTATCGTCAAAAATTAATGAAACATCCACGCAATCCAGATGCTCCGTGGAAGGATATTATTTTCGAGATCAACAGTTATTTAGAGGGTTGGTTGAATGGTTTAGGTGTTACGGATTTCAGTAGTCTGAAAAATTTATTGATAACTGACCAGATCAAGCTCCGTGCTTCTAGTGAAATGAAAGAGCATTTCATTGATTCGTGGGCAAACTACAAAGACCCGTTAGTTTTGGCAAAATGTCTGGACGAATACGAAGCAGTGAAAGGGATTTCAGATAAAAAAGAGAATGCGAGATCTTTTTATGATAGGAAATCTGAAGAAACGAAACTCGAGGGAAATTCTGGAGAAGAAAAAAATTCCGACAAAAAAATAAATTGGCGAGACAAAGAAATTAAAGACAGGGAACGTATCTTTGAACGAAAGAGGCGTTGCCATACGTGTGGAAGCGAATTTCACCTAATGGCACGTTGTCCGAAAAGACAAAGGGATATTACGGAAGTAAAATCTTTCGAGAGCATAAATCACTTAGGCGATATAAGCGAAGACAGAAGCTTGTTCCGACCTTTTTTGAGTGAAAACAAAATAAATGGGAAGAAGGCGTGTGTACTTAGAGATTCAGGTAGCTCGTATTGTGTTTGCCCATGGAATTTGGTAAATAAGAGCAAATTAGGCAATGAATATGTTTGGCTTAAACAGACATTTGATAAATATCCAAAACGATTTAGAGTGGCACGTATAAAAATGGAAATAAAAGGTCTCGGATATGTAAATACGAAAGCGGCAATCCTGCCTAGACACTCTAAAATTAAACACTATATCTTAGGTTACAAGACGCAGGCTTTAATAAATGAAAAGATAAAGCGAAAGCAAAAATCGCAAACTAATTCCAGTTTTGAGAACCCGGGGATTGAGATAAACCCTTTAACAGATCCACAAGGGCAGGAAGAAATTCTTTCGTCATTCCCCCCCGAAATGAAGAACCACCGTTCTCAGTGTATTGGGGAAAAAGAAACCCTTTTGAAAAGGTCAAGGAAAGTAGATGAGTTGGTTTTCGACCGGCAGGGTAATTCGAAAAATAAACGCGAAAATATGGAAGTGAGTGTTGACAGGAAGGGTTATCATTCGAAAGTTAATCTGGAGGAAGTGAGCGGATTCACAAAGAGTTTTCTAAAATCCTTCGAAATTCTGTTGAAAGAGAGGAGGGACAGTGGAAATTCACGCCTTTGTGACACTCTTGTTAAAGAAATTGAACGGTTGTGTAAAACGTATTGTTCGGCAAACACAAGTAAAGAAATTCAGTAGTAAGTTTTTGAGTAAAATCCAATCTTTTGTACATATTTGATTATTTTTAGTTTTATTGTTATTTTGGGCATGTGTAGTAAAAAAGTATCTTTCAAAAAAAAAAAAGTCTCTAAAGCTAGATGTTCAAGCAATGGTAAGCAGTATATAAGAAATTAGGTCACTGATGTATATAGTGAGGTTAAATTGAAATGTTATTTGAGCCACTCAAATATGTTGAGCTAATCCTTTTTTTGCAGATTTTCCGCGTTTTAACCCGGAAAATGTTTTGATGGTGGGGGTGTTGTAACAATTTCAGTAAATCTCTCACAGTCTGCTAATTAGGCAGAGTAATCAAAGATAGAAGTTCCCAAGAGTTGGAAAACTTTTCTCACGCTTAGCTGTGGGGGTGACAAGAATGCCGGTTACTACAATAGGAAAAGATGAGCTTCGATCAATCTTGTGAAACTGAAATTGCTAGACAGCAAATATTTCTCTGATCTGACCGTCTATATGTGGGGTCTCAGATCGTGGGAATTTCCTGCGTGAACATTTAAAAGTTCAGTAAGACCTCCCTAAAAAGGCTTTATCCAATGACGTAAACTAAAACTTTTTTGATTGGTGATCGGAGAATCTTTTGTTCGAGCAAACGGACCGGAGAAGAGGATCGAGAGGAGGTTAGTTAGAGTTTCGGCAGGAGAACGAGTGTTGGTGGAAAACACTCATCTCAGGACGGTTTCCCTTCTTAGTAGGGAAGGACAGGTTTGCTGACAGATTTTTGAATGAGAGAGTGCGATCTCTCTGAAGTCAAGGCAACAGCCTTGGATTTGACCTTTCGGGGAGAGCGAAAAGTAGCACTAGTTAAGACTTTAAGATTCTAAAACTACTGTAAAAGACTGGACTATTTGGTGATTTGCTATAAATTACAAGTCGAGCGAACTCAGCTAAAAAAAATTGTTGTAAATAATTTTTACCTCTAGAAATTTCAAGAACGCTTTTTAATAAAATTTGTTCTGAAATATTTAATGAAGGTGATCAATTGTGAAACGGCTCCACGCTACCCCATTTCAAAAACACACAACATCGTGGATTCTTTACAGTATATTATTGATTTGGATGAGAATTTCTTTCACATTATAAACTGTGCAAATTTTGTGGTAATACAAGTATTTTAAGTAACTTTAGTCGCACGACGAGTGTAGCTTGTCATTTTGCCGTTTGTCACGAAAAACACGTGACGAGTTAGACTCCTAATTTTACCGGGAAATGTAAATGTGTTTTAAAAATATGTAAAATATGGTTTCATCACGCGACATAATATAATTAAACATTAAGAGGAAATATATGATTGCAGGTAGAAGCGTTTAGATGATTACTCATTGTTTAATATAACTATATAAATATTGTTTGCACCATATCCGAAAGTAGTCATCGGATGCCAACGTAGTGTTTTTAATTTGTCTTCTAAATTTTAAATATCTTAAAAAATGAAGTAGATTTTAAAATTTCTACTTGAGTAAACTTTTGAAATTTTATCATCTTTAAAAAAGATTTAAAATCTAAGGAGGCAATTTTAAAAACTGCACTAAGTCAGCCTCAAACGTCTACTTTCTGATGGTGAAAACACTTTTTAGACAATTATATTAGGTAATAAGCAATCAACTAATTAAATTTTCATGCCATAGGATTTTGCGATCAAAGTGAAATGGCTCTTTAAAACATTTTTTAAATCCAAACTGTCATCTTTCAGACACATTTTTGAATTCATTTTTGTTCGCAAGCTTATCAAATTGTCTGATACTCTTACTAAGAAACTATGTAAAAAAAAAAAAAAAAAAAAAAAAAAAAAAAAAAAATTTTCATTTTGCGGTAAACACAGATGATTTTTCAGAAAATGCGGTCAAGGTTGGAGATTTGAACCGAATTTCCTCTATGCGACAGTGACGGAAAGAAAATAAACTGCCATCCTGATAAAATAATCACTTACAAATCAAGATGCAATTCATTTATCGGAAAAAAAAAAAAGAATCTTAGATTACAAATCACTTCGATAATCATGCCTGCAAGTATAATGATTTTACGTTTAAAAAGAGTCAGAAAATGTGTCAAAAAGTTTCGCGTTATTGGGCGGAGAAAAATATTTTTTTTGAGAACCGTGCCTCAAGTTTTAATAAACCAGTGTCCAAAACCAATCCCATAAGTAAAAGTCAAGAAGGAGTCAAGTTAGAAAGACACATTCAAATAAAAAAAAGACATTCAAAAAGTTATTTTCAGTCGTAAATGGATAAATTTTGCTACTATTCTTATTCAGAAACCAATAAATTAAACAGCGTTTTCCATTTCCAAATAAAAGCAAAGAATTTACATAAATATTTTGCAAAGCTAACGTTTTAAGCCTATTTTTGGGACGAAGCAGTGCAAGAAATGTGGTCATAAGAAGCAATCGATTATATAATGTAACATGTGTCCAAGTTACGGAAAAATTCTGTTCCGTTTTTAGGCACATAAATGTTAATATTAGTAAATTTCACTCATTTACGCAAAATGAGTTCGTGAGTTCGCATTGTTGAGCAAAGAAATAAAAAATAAACTTTCTTAGCTGGCAGATGTGATGAAAATTTTAATACAGATATATCAAATTTTTCCTTTCTGTAATTTTGAAACAAAAATTACTCATAAACATAATCAACGAATAATTTAAATAACAAATGTGGGTTTAAAATCTGACTCACCTGATATTAAGAACATGAATAACGCGTTAAATTCTGAAGCAGGGAAACAAATAATTTTGAAACAAAAAGTCAACTTTGACTTTAAATGACTGTTTCTTAATAAACAACTTGCTTGTGATTCTGTGAAAAGCTCATGTTATTTACATTACCTATTTTATAAATTTAATCATTGAGCGCGAGTTGGCGTAATTATTAGCAAGTGCGATTTTGCACAAGAGAGTATTTTTTTGTCCACACAGCTTAATCTGCATTCTTTCCATTCGAGTGTCTTTATAAAAGATGAGGGATGGCACCACACACCCTTTAAAATGTGCCTGCTTTTCTCAAATTTTCACATTTCCACATAAAGTTACAAGACCAATGAAAAGAAATTGAACATTTTATTTTAAATTGTAAAAATACACTAAAAAAGAAAAGAAAAGAAACTAGTCGTTGGGGGCCACCGTAATACTTACCCATCATGTATATGTATAATGTAAAATATTAAAATAAAAATGTGTAAACTACTTATAAAATGCATTGATATTCAAATAAAATCGTGGCTTGATGACGTCATAGAAAGGCTCGATTACTGAATTGCTTGAAAGAGGTTTTTCCTTATAACTCCAAAAATAATACTCCTATTAACTAGCGGTTTATTGCATCTGATTAAGCGTCAAATTTCCAATTAAAATATATATTTGAAGTGAAATTTGGATGAAATACAGGGTCATGAAAAATCGAAGAGTGTGGCAAATAGGATTACAAATATCTCGGCAACTAATTATCCGATCGACTTCATGTTTTATGCAAAATTTTTGTTTTTTTATTGTCTTTTATATTTACTCCTTAAAATAAACAATTTCGAAAATTTTTATATACCTTTCATCAGAACGAATATTTCGAGAGTCCGAAAAAAAATGTTCCGGTTAATCGAGGTTATTGAAATGAAATAGGCTTCTTCCCATTATTACATACTAAGTACATACCAAATGGCAAGTCTCTATCTCAATTTGTTCGGCAGATAGAGCGTTTACAGACACACACACAGACACACAGACGGACGGCAAATTTTTTTTTCTAAAAATATGTTTTTCGGAATCTCCAGTGTCTGAAACGTGTAAATCCGTCAAAAAAAATTTTTCGATTTTCAAAACGATTACAAGACTTACCCTATACTACGTATGATGGGTAAGTAAAACGTAATCAATAACAAGGTTCGCACTGCAAATAATAATAATAGTAATAGTAATAATAATAATAATAATAATAAATAAATAAATAAAATAATAATTAAAAATATTAAAAGTATTCCGTTGATTGCCAGTACAATTTCTGTATTTTTACGGATTTTTTTTTTTTTTTCGTTGAAAGGGATTTCGTGAATGAGTCAAAAAGTATTGCGAACATGGATTTCAGAGTATACTTGACAGATAATGCTAAATTTTCACTTTCTCAAAAGCTATAAGGCTTTTATTTATTATTACATTACAAAAGAAAAAATCCGTAAAAATACAGAAATTGTATTGACAAAATTCCACAGTTATTTTTAAAAGGTAAATATATATATTTAAAAAAGTTTAGCAAAAATAACAAATTAACTAGGCTTTCAGCACTTCTATCTGTCAAGGTTATTCTTAAATCTCAATTGACTGCTTTCTGGTACGTTCTCGAAATCATTCCATAAAAATACGGACATTTTACTGGCAATTAACATTTCCTTTTTTTACAACCTACGGTGCTTTTTTTTAATACCACTATTTCCAAAAAGTATTAGTTGCCTTATTTAATAGCAGAATCATGCAATTAAATAACACAGAAAAAAATAAAATCTATATTGGGTAAAAAAAAAAAAAATAGGTTGAAAAATTCTTAGGCATGAGGCTACCCAATTTGGCTTCATACCAAATTCCTGTTTTAGTTACCAATGTGTATTCATTTTAGGAACTGTTAAATACCCATTTTGGGTGGCGTCCAGAATGGATCTTAAGATACCAAAATGGGTATTTAACAGTGCCCAAAATGGATACATAGTGGTAACCAAAACAGGCATGGTTGATGACCCAATTTGGTATGAACCTAAATTGGGTAACCTCATACCTAAGAATCTTTCAACCCATTTTTTTTTTTTTTTTTTTACCTATTTTAGGTTTTATTTTTTTCTCTGAAGGCAACAATTTCTTTTCTGTTCTGACATAGAAGTAAACACCTGTACTAACCCTGTTCAGTCACAAAATTTCGTATCTTGCCGATATATAACTTCACAGCGGGACAAAACAATATCTCAGAATTATTTAAAGGGGCCAGAAGAAGAGTTGAGAAATCACGTGTAAAACAGCTCACATTGATTGTTTTTTTTTCTCTCGGAAACTACTATAACGATTTCAATACATTTTTAATTGTTTTGGCAGCAGCTAAATTATAAATTGATCATTCGGTAAGAAACAAAAATAAAAACTTCAATAGTTACGCAATTTCAAAAGCAGAAGATTCTAGTTTTTTTTTTTTTCAATTAACATAACTATTTGCATTTTTTTCCTTTTTATTTTTCTTTTGACACACAATCAATTTATAGTTTAGCTGCTATCTGCTGCCGAAAAAAGGAGAAGAAGAAGAAGAAGAAGAAGAAGAAGTAAAATAAATAAAACTTGAACTAACACTTCAGTAGTCTCCAAGAATGGGTTACATGAATATCAAATGTTTTACATCTGATTTCGTAACTATTTATACCCCTTAAGTGATACAATGTAAATGTTCATGGTAGTGAAAATTTACCCAAGGCGTTTTTGCATTACTCTTTCATGCAATTAAACGTGTCTGAGATTAGGGGTTGTTATATAATGGACTTTATATAACAAAATGGCCGGTCATCGCCTGTCTAGACGGTCTCTAGACGTTAGATGCCTAGACAGAAATGCCTTCTGCAGCGTATATTCCGGAATTTGCCTGGGGCCCACAAAATGAATTTTACATATAAATAGAAAAAATATAGATAAAATACTTTATTTTAAATTATACGAAAGTAAATAATAAAAATATAAAAAAAAGTATGTAAATAAAGATTTCGCAAATAATAAATTTTATTCATGAGCCCCCTGACAAAGACCACCTTGGCACTGCATTTGCATATTTAGAAGAGAGGACGAGCTTCGGATAAAATAAACAAAAACGGGATAACCTAAGATATACGACAATAATTGTAAATGGGCCCTTATGAGTTTCGTGTGCAAAAATATTACGGTGATCAAAATAACGAGGCTCCGTGTGCTTCTCAGCCATATATCGTTAATACGGCGATCACTATAACGCGGCCTTGTGTGTTTCGCGCTTCATAAATCATTAAAACGACAATCACTATAATAGGGGTTGTGCGAATTTTGCGTACATAAACTGTTAAAATGACAATCATTTTAACAGAGCCCTATGGGTTTCATGCCTATAAACTGGTTTCAACGGCATCACTATAACAAAGCCTTGTGCATACTTGAACACATACAAATGGCAATCAGTATTTAAATCGTAAAATCTTTACTTCCAAAAAATGTAATTTGAGAAGAAGAGAAATGTACTATATATTGTATAAAGAGTGAAATCCGATCGCTGAAAGACGAAAAGCACAAATACGATGTATAAAATATGAAATTAAGAAAAAAGTGTAAACAAAATTTTCCTTGGTAAAATGTCTTATACAAAATGCCTAATCAAAAATCAGCAATAGCTCTTTTATTCGTGTAATCCTCCATAATCGGGTTCATAACCAATGTGGGCGATAAACATGAGCAATTCTGGAACAATTAGTTTCAAAGTTATGAGAGTGGCAACAATGGTTAAAACAATAACATTTGTTTTGCGCCAAACCACGCATGCTAAAATACACAAGTTGGATATAGACTCGATAACGGAAAAATATTTTGTTTTGGATCTCCCATTTCCTCTTTCACCCCTTTGGGGGTTGAATTTTTAAAATCACTGATATACATGTTTAAATATTTTTTTAGTATAATTGTTTTGCTAAATTTCACGCTCCTACCTAAAACTTTTGCTGAGATATAACGAAATGACCCAAAACTTTCGACCCCCCCCCCCCGCCCATTTAACTCTCTTAGGGTTTTAATTTCTAAAATCGATGAAAACGTGCTTAACTATATTTTTTTAGTAGATTTGTTATGCTGAATTTCTAGCTCCTACCTAAAACTGCTGGTGAGATATATGAAAATGACCTGGCACTTTTGACCTCCCCTTTAGGGGTTGAATTTTCAAAATCCTTTCTTAGTGGGGGCCTACAATTGTGTAACGAACATGTTTTCTAAATTTCATTGACCTAAGAGCAAAGGTTGATTGATGTTGATAAGATGAGTCAGTCAAGACATGTTCTTTTATAAGTATACGAGTAGATATGCAAAATTGTAAGCTATAATCGCATAATCATCAATTTACCATGTATATATTAAATAGTACAATGCCTCAACACCCACTTAATTACATTTTACACTTTTATACAACTTTTTAAAATTAAAAGTTGTTATTATTAATAAATATTTATAGAACATGTTAATAAGTATATGCACATTTCTTTGTAATGTAGTTTTATTTAAAAAAATAATGATATTTTAATTTAGAACGAATTTACTGTCATCACCATATAATAGGTTACTAAATAATATTAAATAAAATACTTAATCCATTAAATTTTCGATGAATACAAGACATTCTAGGTTCTTATAGTGCATTCCAAGGTTTTTGCATTACTCGTGGCTGGTGCAAATCTTTTGAAATTGTGCTCGTCCTTTTTATAAAAATTCTCACCATGGGTATTTGTCAAATTATACCTGAAAATATAAAAGAAAAATCAGTGAAATATCAGTTATTTAATATTTTTACGTCATGAATTAAAATAAATAAATAATAATAATTTAAATTAATAAAGCTTTGGGTGGTCGAAATACATTAATTTTTAAATCAGCGTTTTATTTACTTGTATCTTAATTTTTCTAAATTAATTTTACAAATTTTTTTTCACGGTGAAATCAAATTTTGCTAAATGAAAAATACATTATTTATTTACATAAATTTAAGCTTTTATTATTCCTAAAGCAAATAATTAATTTGGAAAATAAGTTTACCTTATTATCATGAATGTTTAAACGTGTAAAATAAAACATATTTATATATTTTCCGAATACTCTGAGTTTTCCTCACCAAAACCCATTATATTTTAGTGGAGTAATTTAAGCCTTGCTGTAACAATTTCTATAAAGATAAGTCCGTTTAAAAGATAATGAGCCAATTTAGATAACTATGCTGTGTTAGAGGGTGCGCAATAATGTTTTTCTGCTATACATGGACATTATTCGTGCACAACTTAATAAAATCTACAAAGGAAAGTTACAGGGAAATGCGAGCAATATGTATATATGTAAAAGTTGTCGTAATTGCGCTTAAGCATTTATTCATTTGTTCACGCATGGAAATTCAAATTAGCACCTATAATTTTACTGTAATGTGAGGGGTTCTGTCCTAAATAAATTAACGTAAAAGTTATTTACTTTTAGTTTAATATTATGCAGAAAGATAATAAAAAAAAAGGGAGAAAAAGAGGTAATGACAGATTAAAGTACAGGCTCAGAGCCTTTCAAATTTATTAAAAGCTTTCCAAATCCGTAGATAAAATAATTATAGATAAATATATTTATAAATTAGAATTTCATTATTTACATAAGTTTCATCTTGTATTATAACAAAATGTAAATACTAGATATTTTTTAACCCATTGTTGCCAATTTATTATGTTTTTCATATTCAAAATATCTAACATAAATTTCAAACATTAATTTTTGCTTTATTTAATCAGAGACATTCCATTGTTAAATAAAGCGAAATTTACCACTTAAAATTTCTGGTAAATATTTAGACAAAAAAAGAAACGCGCTAATTAGCAACGAGATTTCTCGTCACTGTTCAACGAAGTGTTAGCTACAAAATTATGGCTTCTTTCGGAAACCATTAAGTTGATTCATACGGCAAGGTACTTTACCATCTTATCATTTTTAAATATTTCTAGGTTATACCTAAAATGCATTTAGTCCCATATCAAAGTTGTTAATAAAGTTGCATCATGTCAATATGTACTTGTGCCATATATACATATAAATCTGACATTTGGCATTTTTTCTTAAATTATCTGGTTTTTGGAATTAGAATGTATAATTATGATTATATTTAAAATTTATATATAAAAGATTCACAGATGGATGGTTACTTCAGCATACCATATCAAATACACATAAGGCAAGGGGGGGAGGGGGCTCATGTCAAGTATGGGGCTAGGATCCTTTAAAATCATAGTCGGACCCCCTGGAAAGATATAGTGATTTCTAAAGAAGCTGTTGATAGAAAATATAGAAACGTATTTTTAATTACTAGCACAATGGAAGGGGGGTGGTTGGATATAGCTGTTAAAACCGTTTTCTGAGAAGAGAACTAAAAATCTAATATGATACGTACAAGAATCGTTGCTTCTGGAAACCGGGCTGCTATTTTTCAACAGGAGCTTTTTGGTTGCTGTTGCTCTTTCCCGATATATCTTTATTATTATTATTTCGTACTGAAGAAAGGGTTTGAAACAGATTTATGGTAAATTTCTTCTTCTTTTTCTATGTTTTTATTTTTATTGGATTTTATATTCTCGTCTTTATTTAAAAAATCCATTTGTAGACACATTATGTAAATGAAAATGTTGCTTCTTATATACTTTTAATAATAGTATTATGTCTCAAAACATGATGTCGACATTCAAATTTCGTGTGTCTGTATAAAATGAACTAAATGTATTACAAAAATATGCATTTCAATGTATCTGTTAAAATGACGAATTTCAGTAAAAATAGATATGCCATCAATACCAGTAAATCTAGTGTTAATATTATCAATATAATCTTAAAGCATGTTTAATTTTTTGCTGTTATTATAAGAAAGATTATTTATTTAAGCACATCAAATCTTATTATAAGATCGATGGAGCCCCGGAATAGTTTTGCATTTGTATTGTGAGTCCTGCAATATTTGTTTTATTTTTTAATTCCACTCTGACTGTTGCCTGACATACATCTCAAAATACCTTTTTCTATTTTGCCACCAACATTGATTATAGTTAATTCAAATAATCATCCTTTCTTGGTGTTCCTTGCGTGACATAGTCTTAGTTTTCTCAATACATCAGCAAACAGAACAGTTTACAATTAGAGCCATGAACTTTGGCTGAATCTACTGATGTCTCTTCCATGGAACTGAATAACCATCGTCTGTAAAGCTTCCTGCCTTGCTTTACTTCACCTTGGTTCTGGAATCAAGTCTGTGTCAGACAGGTTTGTAGAGCAAACCAATTAAATGGGTGTCTGGAAGAAGAGCCTGTGTTACAAAATTTGGAAAGTTGGGTTTTTTGTTGGCAAAGGGCCTGTGGAGAATGATTGACCAGTGTTAAAAATTGCAATTTCATAGTATACAAGTTTGTTTACTTTCAACAAAAATTTAAAACAATAAACAAAAAATAATATTATTACTTTCCTTATCCACCTAACTAGTGGTTTTTTACTGCTCAATGCTCCGCCTGAAGACAGAAGTGGAGAGTAATTAAGATCGGAAGAAGGGCCTATATTGCACTAGCTGCTCAGCACATCGCTAATCAATGGCCTTAATAGCTTTTTCCTCATTTCTGTAAAAATTTTAAATTGTAACTTAGGCTCTGTTTTCAGACACCCATTCAATTTTTTTACTTTTCTAAATGTGGACTTGCATACAAGCAAATTTGACATCAAATATAAAAATGTTAGCGATACAAATTATAATTCTTATTGGCTCAACATCTTTAAAAAATTCTCGATATTTTTTTGATTTAGTTTTTAAAATATAACAACTAGTTTTTTATATTTATTTTATTTTATTTATTTTATTTTTTATTTATATTGAAAATCAATATTAGGTATTAAAAGGTTCACGCCTGGAAGTGCTTTTCATGATTTTTGTGGTGGTCTTGCATTTAACCATTGACAAAAAAGAAATTGGATTATGGAAAGATTCCCATTGTCTAGGCACATTATTAATGTAAAGAAACGGGTGATAATAAATTTTGTAATTTTGTTGTTAAAATCTGTTGAAAAATATCGACTTATTGTAGGAGTAGTGGGAAATGTAAATTGACAATAAGAAATGGGCAATAGAAAATATTCACCATATGCAGTGATAAAAGTTTTAATGATTCCATGCTTTCATAAAAAAATTATAAATTAAACTTAATAACATATTTGTACAGTTAGCATAAAGTCTATAAATGTCGCCAGAAGTTCAAAGTCTCAATTTTACATTCTATAAGATAGAGTTGAGATTTTGAATTAATTAGTTTATTTATTTGTAATTTTTGATAGCTTGATAAGAAAGTTAATGAAATCAGTATTTAAACTGCTATAAAATTGAAAATAAAATTTGTTTTCAATATAGCGTGGAAAAAAAAAATTCTGTAGACCTATTCTTGGAAATAGAGGAATAAACTTCATTATACCAACATGTATCTAAAATGTGTCTTTGCAAATAACACCACATTGTGCTGTTTTCACCTTTTCGTGAAAAGCAAAAGTAACTCCCCATGATCTTCCAGTAGTCTTGTATCTTTAGGTAATTTTTGAGTCAAAGGTTGATATTATGCCAAAGATTCGTTGCTTCTTTTATACAAAATAGTGATGTTAAAGCCATCATTCTAACGAACATTTTCTTAAGACTGTTTCTCTAATCCAAACTGACTGCTTTCAGACACATTTTTTAATTTATTTTTGTTCACAAACGTATCACATTGGCAGATTCTCCTAAATCGAAATGGGCAGCTTTTGGGTAGAAAAGACGTCGACCAGAATAGAAACATCAGTTCCCATAGTTTATGGCAATTGGTTTTACGATTTTTCGAAAGAGAACTTTGAATGAGGTATGATCGATTCAGCCGATTGCGGGTTGCCGAAAAAACTTTACCGCTGTGGTTAAATTAAAAATGGGACATTTCACGTAAAGTAAACTTTATCAGTTTTTTTTTCAATATGTATGCGATATGTCTGCATATGTATGCGATAAGAAACTTAAAACATCAGGCTAAAACATTTTTTCATAGCTTTAACATGTTGTAGTATTTATTGTGTTGTTTAAAATGAAACTTTGTTTGGAATTCAGTCAAATAAATAGAATTTATCAAAATGAATCAGATTAAATTTTCTAAATTCCTAATCCAGTTACATTGATGCATCGCACTGTACACACGTTTATACACACACTGTACACACATGTTCACACACACACATACACACACACTGTACACACATGTACACACACACATGCACACACACTGTACAAACGTACACACTGTACACACACACTGTACACACATACACACACACTGTACACACATACACACACACTGTACACACATACACATACACTGTACACATGTACACACACACACACACACACACACACACACACACACACACACTGTACACACGTACACACAGAGAGATAGAGAGAGAGAGATATCTTTGAAAAAAAAACTTACAATTTCGTATAACAAAAATGACTGAATCTGTTATTTAAAGATGACATAACTATACATATATTATATATTGTAAAACAAGCCTCCAGATGTATCTACTTGTAATGCAACACATTGTAACAGCTTATGAAAAGATAATAAGTAATACTTTCTACGATTTAAAAAGAGAATAAGCATTCGAAATAGCGTTTAATATTTTGACGACGATCCCGAGCCAATAGAAATGGGCATCTTTTGGGCAGGAAACAAGCCGACCAGAATAGCAACATCAGTTCCCATAATTTATTGCAATAATTGGACTTACGATTCTCGGAAAAGAGAACTTTGAATGAGGTACGAGTGATTCAGCCGATTGCAGATTGCTGAAACCGGCCTTTCTGCATATAATAAATTAAGTCCAAATAGCGTTTAATAATCCCTTTAAATGCTGAAAACGGTGATCCGGTTCAAATGGTGGCTCAGACTAATCTGACATCATGTACTGCTTGTATGCTGCGGTCAATGAGTAGTTGTCATTATTCCCAGGAGTATTTATAGAGATAATTTAAGAAAAAGGTCAAGGTGGTGTACTAAATGCTGCATAAGTCTGTTGAACTAATATATAACATAAAATGCTTCTATCATATATATTTTCAGATCAGCAAATGAAAATAATGTAAAAACCGGCTAACGTGTTTTAAAGCGTATAATGATATGTATGTTAACATATATTTTTTACGGCAAATTGATCATTCGTTTTTAATTTCATAACAATTTTATAACAATTTCACCTAAATTAAATACACGTAATGCTAAAATGTTACTTTTTATGAAATGAATCACACGATATATATTTCTAAGACTTTGTTATTAAGGTAGCTCTTTAAAGTAAAAGTAATAAAAAATTATTCTTCAGTCCAAAGTGTGCTGCACTGTTTTTTGTTGTTGTTGTTGTTGTTGTTGTTTTTCTCATAATTAAGGCAATAAATGTACACTTGAGCAGGTTTTTAATTAGATTTGCGAAAATTTAAAAGATAGTCAGCGTCAGCATGCATTTTAATATTTTAAATACATTCATAGTTATATGTTATGTTACATTTTAAGTATTTGTAGTTAAATTTTGAGTATTTTTAGTTACATTTTAAGTATTTATAGTTACATTTTAAATATATAACATATTCACAGTTGCAAAAATACTATTTTAAACTGTTTTCATACAATTACAACTTTATTAACGCCCAATATTAAAAGTAAATACTTTCAATACTTTTTATCTCTGTGTGTACCTTCTGTTTTCGTAATAAGATGCTTTTTATAAGATTAAAAAGTTGATGTGACTGTAAATTCATACAATTATGAGCATCATACAAAAGTTTTTCACTTAAAAAATGAGTATTCTTATTTGAAATATATGCATTTACATGTTGTATACACGCTAAACAAATATACATACATAATCAAATCTTAAATTCACCATATACAGGGTGATTCAAAAACGATTGAGCAAACTTTAAGCAGTGATAGAGAAAACACTACAACATATTTTAAATGCATTAAAGCACAACAACTTTGTATTCGAAATCAGGGTAGGAATACATTTATTCTGTCAAAAATACAGGGTGTCTCTCTGCAATTGGAACCCAGATTTTTATTCATAACTTTAAGGATAACGCAGATATTTTAACCAAATTTTCAACAGATTCACCTTGCTTTGTGTCAAATGCAGTGACATTATGAAAAGTGCTGAAAATACACTGGAATTTGGCCAGTTACACTGTATGTAATGCGAACTACATTTCGAGTTATGGAGCAACTAAGTTGAGCTCTGTTTGGATGCGGATGATGGTCACTTCCACACTTCTCGTGATATCTTTACAATTGAAAGAAAAGAGAGTAAGTGTGGTGAAAATTTCCTTAAAAATTCTTAATTATTGTTATAGTTGAAAAAAAAATCTGTCAAATTGACAGAAAAAACTGTCAATGTTGGCTCCAGTGGAAAACCTCTTAATTTACGGAAAATATCTCTATATTTTCCTTAAAACAATTTTTTCTGCAAAAAAATATAGATTTTTTCTGTAAAAAATACAATATTTTTCTGTCAAAATTACAAATTTTTTTACAGTGTATGAGCAAAAATCTGTGTTGGGACACTTGTATTTTTGACAGAATAAATGGATTGCGACTCTGGTTTCCTTAACATAAATTTTCTCTTGTAATGTGACCTACCACTTCATACAATTTGTCCAAACTTTCTTTAATCACACTGTATATGTAACGCAATTGTATTTTTAATGTGCATTTTTTTTTAACGCCAAATTTTTGGCAATTGTGGGCGTGGAATTCTTTTTTCTTTCTTTGTATGGATATGTGTGTGGTGTGTAGGGGCTTGTGTTAATCATATTTGTTGAAAAACGTACTCGTATAGAAATACGCTATATAATATGAAATATATTTACGACTTTATTTTAAAGTTGTGATTCCCATTTATTTTAAATTTATTTCGATCGATTTCATGTGGATAAAATGGGTATCCTCATCTCCATTAATATCAGATTCTGTTTAAAAATATTTAAAATATTATTTCTGAAAAATAATTTTATTAATTGTGTTTGCGAACTCTAATTTATTCAATTTTTTGTGTGAATATTTTAAGTTATGCCTTGAATAACGTTAATGAATTGAATTTTTAATAAAATATTTTAATTTTTAAATCATTCATTATAGAATTTCTCCCTTCTTTCTTTTTAAAGTAGTCCAGGAAAAATGTTTATTCAAAAGCATAGGGAAATGATTCAGCTTTATTCGACAAGGTTTTTTTTCTTTCTTTTTAATTGGCAATTTTAAATCTATAGCTCACTTTCATAAAATTCAAGTTACTGTGATCCTATAATACGTCATTTTAAACCAATTGCCTTAGGACACTTATGTTATCAATGATTTCATTAGCACTACATACACCTATCATTAGGTAATGTCATGTGTATTTACTTTCTGTACAATAAAATACATACACTTTTTTAAATTCAGAAATCAAAATAAAAACAATTGCTAATCAATGAGTAACAATTCGGTAACATCCCTAAGTTATTAGAAAGTTTAGCAATATCACATGCTATATTATTTGCAATTAACGTGGTGTTATGTTTGTAGTTCAGTTATACTATTTTAATTTGTGATATGGAGAAATATATAAATTGTTAGAAAAAAGTGAAAAATGTAAAATAAATAAGAATAAAAAGTCATATCATGTTTTTATATACGTCTTTATATACGTCATAGTCGCGGATTTTTTCAATTTCTTGCGATAACATGTATGATACATTCTGTCCATGATACATTTTCCCTCATATCTTGCTCTTGAAAAGAATGAGCATCTTTGGAAAAATCCGTCACGAATTCTTATGTTCACCCATGAATGCAAAAGCTGAGAAAATCAACATACAATTTTTAAAAATCAGAAATCTAAATAAAAACAAATGCTAATCAATGAGTAACTATTGGGTAACATCCCTAAGTTATTAGAAAGTTCAGCAATATCACCCGTTATGTATTTGTAATTAACGTGTTATCTTTGTAGTTGAGTTATACTATTTTAATTTGTCATATGAAGAAATATATAAAGTGTAGAAAAAAGTGAAAAATGCAAAATAAATAAGAATAAAAAGTCATATAATATAGAGAGTGGATTTTTTTCCATTTCTTGAGATAACATGTATGATACATTCTATCCATGATACATTTTCCCCCAGATCTCTCTCTTGAAAACAATGAGCATCTTTGGAAAAATCCGTCACGAGTTCTTATGTTCGCCCATGAATACAAAAACTAACAAAATCAAAATAACAAAAAGAATATTCGATTTGCAGAACTTCATCTCACTTCTCGATTTTTATGGGATGAGCGGTTGCCCATCCCACGAGAGCAACCCCCTTTTCATAGACAGTTACGATTGTGTCGACAATTGAGGAGATTTCTTCGGCTCAAAAGAAACAAGATTTTTGTTATTTTATATGATGTTGGGGTGTGAATGAATGATTTATTTTGACCAATTTGGATTATTTTTATGATACGAAAAGTATCTGATTAAATTTGATCTAAACGAACAATGCGGAAATTAACGTTGAATATCCAAATCAATTTATTTGCCTTGTTCCGTGTCACAGATATGGGATTTACAAGTTGTATTTATAGCTGTAAGAAAAAACGCCTTTCTAATAAAGCTTCTGCGAAAGACATATGAAATCAATAGAGCAGAAATATATTTAAAACTTTAGCAGAAGTAAATGTCTTGCCTGTTAAATATGAAAAATATTGTCTGTTAACAATCAAATGTGCCTATCAAACTGAATGCTATACTGTCTTTCAGTAGAGATTAACTGAATCGTAGTTTAAATAATAAAACGCATAAGATATCTGATCTCTTGCATTAAAAAAATATATATTTAAATAAAATTTAATATTGGGTGTCGAAAGCAATTATAATGTAGAAAATTCTGTAACTTTGACTTTAAATATAAACAAGTTTTCCAATATCAGACTTTACATTCAGTCTTTTATTTTTATTTTCCATTACAATTTTTTTATTTATTTATACGTCTCTTATAGAAATATTACTCAAAAATAAAACGAATATTTATATTCAATGCTGGATTATTATTGTAAAATGTTGAATTTACATTACTACCAGCGGATAGTAGGCCAAAAATGGCAAGGACATTAAAAAAAAAAAAAAAAAACTCTCGGGGAACTCAATGGAAAACATTACAACTCAAAATATTGAAATACAGAAATTTATTAAAGTATATTTTACTAAAAATTAGTAAAAAATATTTTATTAGTAAAACATAGAGGGTTGTTTTTCGTAATTATAAATTATCTATCCCATATTAACTTATTATTACTAATGAAAGAACAGCTTTTGTTTACAGAAAATATATGTGTGAAATTAATTTTTTTATTTCGTGAATTTTTTCTAATCTTCAACTGAGTAAAATGTTTGTTTGGTAAACATATCTTCCCGCGGACGTTTCAATTAATAAGAAGCTGCTAGTCACATTAAAAGACTGTTATACAAATTTTAATGAATAAAATATGACAAATGTACGATTTTTACTAGCTTTCCATTTAGAAATTGTTAAAAACCTTCATTTGATTTTGTTTTTTCAATATCATTCCGAAATATTTTGCATTTGTAACTAATACGTTAAGTTTATTGTGTTTTATCAAAACTGACGGTCAAAGTTACGATACATTTTTAGAGACTTTTAACACAGACTGGTGAATATTATTATTATATCAAAAATAGTTAAGAATTTTTAATATTTTTCTCATGTCATTTTGCCGAAAATCTCGGTTCTAAGTGAGTTATGGAGCAGCCAGCAAATTAATCAGATGAGGCAAAACTTTGCTCTATGTGCATTTTCGAAGGAAAAAATCCTGGAAATACATGAGATTATTAAGATTTTGCTCTTATCCGCGCCGTAAAGAGGTTGTACACAACACACGATATCGTCATTAACATTGGGTCTTTTCCCATTCCTTGATCTCATTAAAAAGTTAGTTAAATACAGAACTTCATATATAAAATATATCTATTTGAATGTTTTTGAATGCGTATCTTCTGGCAATTACCATCTTAATAGTGATTTTTTGTTGTTAGATATAGTATTTATTATTATTTTAAAATTTTTAAAAATTGGAAATTGGAAATCAGCGTCGAATGACAATTTTTCAAAACAAGAAACAAGCAGAAATTTGGATTAACGAATACCAAATCTATTCAACTTATTGTTTTTGCCTAAGATTATAGATAACACTAGCTTTAATTACCATCACTCAGTTCCATAAATAATATTAATAGTGAAATTTGCAGCAAGCTTTAATTCCTAAAAAATACGAAATATTAAATTAGAAAGTCCCTGTATCGTGTATTTGTTGACTATGCGATAAACATCATTCTCGACTACGACGTCCAAAGTAATCCCATTTCCGACTCGTCAGCAAACGCACATGTTTACATTGGCAAACGTCTGAAACGTTCCTCTTTTGCAATAATTAAGAGTTTGAAAAAAATATACACAATGCTAGTGCCAAGAAATTGTCATTATCATTTAGTCTTCTTCACTGAATTAGCATGGCAAAATATTAGTTAAAAACACGACCTATATTATATTAAAAAAATTATTTATTTGAACCTTCCAGAGAATTTGTTGCCTGAAGATTATATCTTGTTAGAGATTTTCTGTTATTAGTTTTCTGTTGTTATAAATTTATTATAAACGGAATAAGATAATTTTGGGTTGAACTATGTTTTTAAATTTACAAAGTAGAGAAACAACAGCAAATTAAATTTGCAAATATATAATTTATTCAACCTATTTTTCCCCTAAGATTATTATAGATAATGGCATTTCTGATTAGCTTCGCTGAATTCTATAAATAAGGTAATAAACACTAAGGCTTGCTACAAATAGTCAAATTTGTAGCAAGCTTTAATTTTTAAGAAATACAAAATATTAAATTAGAAATTCCCTGTAACGTGAATTTTTCGACTAGGCGATAAACATCATTCTCGGTGATGTCGTCTGAAGCACTCCTCTTCCCGACTCGTCAGCAAACGTACATGTTTCCCTTGACAAACGTCTAACGTTCCTCTTGCAATAACCAAGAGTTTGCAAAAGATACCCAGTGCCAAGAAATTGTCATTACCATTAGGTCTTCCCCCATTCCATTATCTTAGTACTAAAATGAAAGTCCAACGACCCGCAATACGCACGGAATTTCTGAGCCTGACTTTTACAGCGGAGGCTTTGCTTTATATGGGTCTTGAAATGGGTTTCATAACATCCCATATCGGTTTTGTGTGCCTGATAAGAAATGGATTTCGCAGTGAGCACGATGGAAAACGGCGGATTTCGATAGGGGATGGGAAGGAGCGAATGTTTTGAAGAAGGAGATTTTGGGAGAATTGCGAGATTTATAAGCCGAAAAATTAAATTCCTTTCACGTGCGATTGTATATATGTAAATGAAAAGTTTATTGTGGCTTTGTGATGATTATCTATGGGTAGTATTTTAAACAAATGTCTCTAAAATTAATTTTTTTAAAATTACAAAGTAGCATTTATATAATAATGAGAGATTTTTTTTTAATACATGGAGGCATATTATTTTTATGCAAAATATTTTACTTTAAAAAAATAGATTCACTAAGTAAATTTGTGGATTAAAGTATTTTTGCATTCCGAAAAAATATTTAAACTTTGACAACATGCAGTACGCACGGAAATTTTGAGCCTGACTCTTACAACGGAGACTCGGCTTTATATGTGCCTAGAAATGGATTTCATAACATCCTATATTGGTTTTGTGTGCCCGATTAGAAATGGATTTCGCAGTGAGCACGTTGGAAAGCGGCAGATTGGGATAGAGGTGGAGCGAATTATTTGAAGAAGGAGATTTTGGGAGTATTGTAAGATTTATAAGCCGAAAAATTAAATTCCTTTCACGTGCGATTGTATATATGTAAATGAAAAGTTTATTGTGGCTTTGTGATGATTATCTATGGGTAGTATTTCAAACAAATGTCTTTAAAATTAATTTTTAAAATATATATAAAGTAACATTTATATAATAATGAGAAATTTTTAAAAAAATACATGGAGACATATTATTTTTATGCTAAATATTTTACTTTAAAAAAATAGATTCACCAAGAAAATTGATGGATTAAAGTTTTTATGCATTCCGAAAAAAATATTTAAACTTTAACGACACGCACGGAAATTCTGAGCCTGACTTTTACAACGGAGGCTCGGCTTAATATAATATGTGCCGTGAAATGGATTTCATAACATCCTATATTTGGTTTTGTGTGCCTGATAAGAAATGGATTTCCTAGTGAGCACGTTGGAAAACGGCAGATTAGGATACAGAAGAAGCTAATGATTTGAAGAAGGAGATTTTGGGAGAATTGTGAGATTTATAAGTCGAAAAACTAAATTCCTTTCACGAGCTATTGTATATATGTAGACGAAAATTTATTATGGCTTTGTGGTGATTAACTATGCGTAATATTTTAAACAAATATTTCGAGTGTGAATAATTAAAATTAATCTTTAAAAAAATTATATATAGTAACATTAACCCCTTGATAACGTCAGGGTTCGAGCCCATGTAACATGATTCTTTCAGCTTCATACTTTAATACCATTATGGTTTCGGTAAGGTAAATCTTCGTGTTAGATAAATCCTGTGTATAAATCCTGTCATTAAATGAGTCACATATTACTATACAGAAATAATGGTGTTCAAATTAAAATACCGTTCAAAACTCGCATATTTTTAACACGAACACAGCATACATTGCCGTAGTCAAAGGGTTAAAATATTGAAGATAGGAGTTTAAAAAAATACCATGAAGACATATTTATTTTAAGCGAAATTTTTAAAATAGATTTATCATTTTTTTTTTCATTATAAAATATTATCTAATGTTACCCGCAGTGCGCGCTGAATTCCTGAGATTGATTTTGCAGAGAAATCGCTCCTTTCTAATGTTTTATCTTGAAATGGCTTTCTTAACATCCCATAACGGTTTTGTGTGCCTGATTTAAAAAAAAAAAAAGGAAGAGCACGAGGAAAACGGTGAATTTGGATGGAAGATGAGAAGGAGCAAATGTTTTGTAAAAGATGATTTTGGGGGAATTCTGAGCTTTACAAGCCAAAAAGTTAAATTCCTTTCACTTGTGATTGTATATGTGTGATCGAGAAGTATAGCATATTATGCTTATATAAAGATTATTTGTGTATAATATTTTAAATCTTATATTTTTATGTGGTTAATTAAAAATACTTTTTTAAATCCATCAACCAATATTTAAAAAAAAAAAAAAAAAAAGTTATCAGTGAACGAAAATCGGAAGGAAAGAATAAATGTTGACCCGTTTTATTTACAGCTTTTGAATGTTGAAACAAAATGGGAATTTACATTAAATATTTCTCTAAATTTCCTGCTAATACATTTTTAAGCTTATAAACAAAGACAAATATTCAGTTTAAATTTTACACTTTCATTTACTTGTGTTTTTCTGCAGATTTATTATTATTATTATACATAGGGAAGTTAAAACCGTGTTTTTTAAGAAAATGTCAGGACGCTGGGGTTTTAATCATGTATCGTGCCCCGAAAAAAATTGCAACGTCTGATCACTTTATGAATATTAAAGAATTTTTTTAAAATGAAAATTAAATTATGACATATTTATAAAATAACATTGCAAAATATCTTCTTTTTAAAAAGATAAATTTGATTCATTCAGTAAATTAGTAGCATGAAACACCGCTTCAGTCAGAAAATTGCTTTTTAGAAAGATTGACTTTTTTATTATGCTGAAAGAAACGAAACAAAAAAATAAAATAAAATAAAATAAAATATTCCTCTTCAAGCTATTCCACCTAAAAACTTCCTTAAATACGCAAACGTTGTAAAAATATTTTAAATTATTTCTTTATTTATTTTTTAATATCAATATTTAATTTAATTTTTATTTATTTTTGATTTTTAGTTACATTTTGTTGCGATTTTAACTATTAATCTTTTTCTTGGAATCTATACTCATGTTGATTTTAAATAATGCTATTTATATATTTTAGGCGAAATATATATATTGAATGATTACTTACAAATTCAAATATTTGTTGCTTGCCGACTAGTTCTTATAGTGTATTTATCAGTTTCCTCAATCTGGAGTATAGGTTTTTCAAATGCTATCAATTCTCAAGTAAACATTTTCATGTTCAGCAAACGTGTTTCACAGACAAATATTATAAATTAACAGCATTAAAATTAACATTAAAATTAATAATATATTGTACTATTGCATGTATAAATTCAGTTATGCAGCTGAAAATGTTTAATTGATAATTGATAGCATGCTAAAAAACGATATTCCGTTTTAAGAAAACTGAATAATACACTATAAAAGCCATTCGGAAACGTTTCCGAAAATCAGTGGCAACAAAAGAAATTTTGTTTTTTAAAAGCTTTTTAAAACTTGAAAATATATTGGTTTCTGTGGTTTCTAAAGATAAAGAACGCTTTTCGCAATCGTGGGTTACTCGGAAGAGGTTATTGTATATTTTCGTACATGGTTATGTTATATTTTCTTAGATTGAAAAACATTTGTGTTTTCTAATAATGCACGAGACAGGGAAATAAATGATACATTTTTTTTTTTTTTAGAAATTAAATCTAATTGCAAGGGAAACTTAGAAATCTTCGTTTTTGAAACGGTGAGTGGGTTGCTGAAACGAAAAATAAATTAATTAATTAATTAATTAATTAATTAATTAACGCAATATTACACTGAGAAAAATGACGGTTTCAAATCTGAGAAAATCGATGTTTTGATTTTGTTATGATTTTTTTTGTTTCAAATATGACTACCTAATGCTTTCAATTCTGAAATACCAGAAATACTCAGAATATTGAAACATGGACATACTCAAAAATGATTAGAATCAACTCAAACTCATTTTTGAAACATGGACATACTCAAATATGAGCACATGATGTTTTATTCTTGAGTGCGTGCATGTTTTCAGAAATAAGCATATACATGTTTCAAACTTGAGTAATTTTGATTCGGAGCCATTTTGACTATGCGACATACTCACATTTGAGTATTTTTTGCTCAGTTTTGAAAATGTCGTTTTTAGAGCGTATACTATTGAAATATATTTTATTATTTAAAATAATATTAAATGCTAACTAATAACAGACAGTCTCTTTTACAATATAAATTTTAAAAGATAAATTTACCGGTAAGTTTAGCTATCGTTTTACATTCATACAAATAATGTAAAAAGGTATACTAGATGATACTGAATTCATGGTACAAACTTTACGGGTTGGTACAAAGGATACTGTAACAAACAATTTTTGTATATGAAACCAGGGTCGGAAATTCATTTATATAGTAAAAAAATACAGGGCGTCTCACTCCAACACTGTAAAAATCATTTATTTTATAGGAAAGGGTCCAAAATCCATTTATTTAGTCAAAATTACAGGGCGTCTCACTACAATCCAAAATCGCGTTTTCGTTCATAACTTTAACAATAGTGAAGATATTTTAACAAAATTCACAACAGACTCATCTTTGTATGAATTATAAGCACATTGTAAGGATTTCGTTAAAATATTCACTATTGTTAAAGTTATGAACGAAAACGCGACTTTTGATTGGAGTGAGACGCCCTGTATTTTTGACTATATGTATTTCCGACCCTGGTTTCCTATACAAAAATTGTTTGTTACAGTGTCCTGTACCAACCCTTAAAGTTTGTACCATGAATTCAGAATCACCCTGTATGCCGTGTTCTTGTTTTCTCTTTAACTTTAACGTAGTGATTCTGTTTTTGCATCCTTAAAAGTCTTTTTCATAATTATGAATTAATTATCTCTTTATATTGAAAAACATTTAATCAGCAACATTAATAAATAGGAAACAAAACAGGGATACATGATTGAAAAGTTTAAAATTTCTTGTCTTACATGTATATTGTATAGTGTATTCTTTTCTTTATTGAAATTTACGCTGACGTAATTCACTGAGATTCCTGCGCTCTCTTACATGCTAAGAACTGGCGGTCTCTAAAAGTCTAAAGATAGAGGATGTATTATACTCGAATCAGAACCCGGATATTTGTAACCTTAAAATAATAAAGATAATTTAAGGAGTCATATGACTTTTAAAATGGCGAAAAGTGAAAAAAAAAATGACCATGAAAAACTATCGAAAAGTTTTTTAACTACCTTGCGCGCAATGCCCCAAAATCCCATTTTGAGAAAAAGGACTTTAATGTTCTCTCTTTGAAAATATTCCATATTTAACAACTATTAAGAGTGTCATTCATTTTGTTTTAAAGTGTTCAGAAATGATTAATCTTTAATATATATGTATGTTTTCAAAGAATGAATGTTTTAAAGGTTTAAAAGTCCATGACTCCTTAACAAAGCAACCGATTTATCCTGCTTTTATGTGAAATATGGTGACATCATGAAAATATCTAGAAGTGCACAATAATTTTGTCAGTGACACCATATGTAATGTCAACTACATTCCTAAATATGCAATATCTAATTCAGCGTTGTTTGGATGTGGGTGGTGTCCATTTCCATTTCTTTTGGTAATATCGTTACATTTCGCTCAAAGCAAGATTTCCTTAAAATATCTTCAATTAAAAAAAAAGTTATGAACGTAAATAATCCGGATTCGTATTGGAATAATGTACCCTGTAATTTTCATTGAAGAAATGAATTGCGACCCTGGTTTCCTATGCAAAAATTGTTTGTTGTTGCTCGTTCTTCCACCTCTTAAATTTTGTAATCACAGTACCGAAACAACATATACCCGAGGACTTCTCACCTCCATGAAGCTGTTCGAAGCTTTAAAGTTGATTTTAATTGCAGGCATCTTCATAGTTTAAATTATGTATGCGATTTTTTTTAAAAAGACTAAAAGTGTCTAAATTCATATTTCACACTCATCCGTCATTTGAGCATGATTCTCCCTAAAATCCAGGATCAATAAATTATGAAAAACACTGTTGATAGAAATTTCTTGTCCACATTATAGAAAGGGGATATAAAAATGGCCTGGAATAATAATTTATTATACGTTAGTTCAAAGCGACTTAAAACTGGGAGAATCTAATATGCCTTTGCATCAGTGATTTTCAGTGGCCATCCATGGTATAAGAGCTTACAGCTCCGTAAAAATGAGGGTCATGATGACCCAACAAACCGTAAATGCGACCAGATAAGTGGGAATGCATTATCCGTTATTTTAAATTCAACACTGCCGACCATATACGACGAAAATTCCGGCGTCATCAAAAATTCACCTCCTCAGATATGATCATAAAGAATGGAAGGGGAATCTTGCGCAGGCGCTGTTTGATGATGTTGCATTTGGTTCCGACTGGATCAATTCAATTATCATCAGGGGCTGCCGTCTGAGAGAATCTAAGCCACGCAGCCCTAAGTCAGATGGGCGCTGTAACTTAGACCGATATATATGTACATGACAAGAATATGAAGATGGCTTATGGCTAAATTAGAATGGCTAGAGGCGCTATATGGTAATATTTATGAATATGAGAGAATATATCCCTGTAGGAAGAGCAGGATTAGTAAATAAATTATTTATTTACAGATCGCTTTAAGTATTTGAAAGCTCTCGTTTGATAAAAATTTCGTTAAGCAAACAAATTTATTGATTTTATTTTATGAAATAATTTCTTTTCCTATTATTAACAAGGGAATTTCGTATGACTTAATAGTCCTTATAAAATATGTTGCGAATAAATGTGATTGAAAATTATAAAAGGCAATACACGTGCACTTTTGATTTCCTCTGAAAAAACAAATTTTCGCTTTTTCATTTCTAACACTTTCCAACATATACTAGTGGCACTCAATAGAACGTAATCGTATACAAAGACATAACACTGACATAAGAGGACTAGTGGTGACAAGATTATGAAAGTTGCCTCTGTCAGTGGTGAAGAAGTTTATATTAATGTATTATTTTTTAATTGTTCATTGTTATTTACCCAGTAATCTATAATATTTAGGTTTACTGCCATCGTTAAACAGAATGATTTTTTTTTTGGCCAAACTTAGCTATGAAAAGGGTATTTTTAACACTTTCCAAGATAGCTCAAAAGTCTTGATGACTTCGGTGTGTCTGTCTGCCGTCTGTCCATCAGAGCTCTAACTCTCGTAAATATACTCGGATTGTCATGTAATTAACTCTTTTCGGCACAGTGGTCCCACTCCGGGAACACCTAATTGTAATTTCAAACTTGCATTCGGCACCAAGAATATTTTAATAAAATTTCTCTTCTATAATGGAAGCTTAAAAGAAGGATTTCTTATTTTCTAAAAAAGTCGTTTGTAAATTCCGGTCTCAGTCAGTAATTTCGCATTTTAAGAAACAGAATTTGTCTGTGCCGGAAATGGTTAAATGCTAAATGTTATTGATGTTTATTTATGGAATGTTCGGTATTGACAATGAAGTGTGTATCATTTATAGCTCATTTGCGGGGACACTCAAATAATTCCGTATGGTCCATGGGGAAAAATCATTTGCAGTGTATCTTAATGATGGTCATGCGATAATGATATTTCAAATACTATATTGAAACTGATATACATCACTGAGGTGCGCTACAAGATGCCTACAATAGAATGTGGTGTGTATAGCATTTATCGTTCATTGACAGGAGGGAAATAATTGTGAAATAATTATTGAAAGTGCCAAACGATTATCGTGGCTGTAGAATTCAACATTTGCTATAGAAATCTATCACGAAGTTTGCAAATAGTTGCGTTAAAATGGACACAGTTTACTATTTCTATGACAAACATTCAACATTATTCATTACCAGCCAATATCTAGCCTAGTAATATGTTGAATTCGTTGCGATTTTTGTAAATTTTCCCAAGCCTCGAAACCGCATCCAAAAATATTTTCGTCATTTCTTGTGCCAACTGTGATCGTAATCAAACGGTTAGGTTCGGGTGTTGATGACTCGAGTTCTGTCTAACACTTTCATATATTAAAGACTGCAGTATCCCAACCCTCTGTCTTCCTAATGTTTAAATAAATAATTTTTACCGTTAAAATGTTCGTTATCCATTTAATAACACCCACAACAATGTCTATATGACTCTCGAAATATTTTTATCATACAGTATAGAGCATCGGTTCTCGAACGAAGCAGTTATCGAACAACCCGATTCTGGAACAAGGAATTTGAGCTGAATTTGATTCGGTTCTCGAACCATGAGAGTGTCGTTCCTAAATCGACCGAATGAAAAAACGTAGCAAAAGCAGTCGAAATTTTGCAGCTGAAATTATTTCTGATGTTGCTTCGTGCAAAGTGCACAAATAAAGTGCAATGCTCGCGCAGCATTATCAAAATTCATGCATTTAGATAATCCTGCGCAGAGATGTTGCTGAATCTACTGATTTATTTCTATTTCTTTCTTTTTATTTTCATTTCCATTTTTTCTTTTCGTTTTCATGGCATGAAGTACATATACATGCGATATAGTGATCCTGGTGCTAACAAATTTCATGCATTTTGAGATTCAAAAACAGAGAATTAACTTAGTAGTCTTAATTACCTATAAAAAAATAAGAATGGAAACCCCTTCATAAACCTGAATCTCAAGTTATTCAAAGTTTCACCAATAAAGGCATGGGTCCGGTTTTAGTTAAACTTTCATTAAAATGCTACAAAATTTTCATTGTCTCATGTAATATACAGTACTTTAATGCGTTTTCATATTTTACTGTTTTGTACTATACAATGTACTTTCTGAAATAGCTTAATACAGGGGATAATTCAAAAGGTGGGGACAAATTTGTCGTATTTTTATTATTTCTTATGGTAAAATTTTGCACGTTTTTTTTTGGGGGGGGGGCGGGGGGGGTAGAGAAACGAATTGTGTTCGAAAATTGAGGTACACCACTTTATATATATATATATATATATAGGGTGGGCATTAAAGTCCTGTCCACCCTCTTTAACTTCAGAACGGCGACAGATATAGTCATGAACTTGGTGTCTATTATAGGGTGGCCATGCAATGAGACTGCTTGCAGAGCCACCTACATGTGGAAATATTGTTCCTATCTCAAAAACGGTATGAAATACGGGGAAAAAATCTATTATAAAGTTATAGAGCATTATCGATTTGGTATGAAATGATGTCTTATATGTAAAAATAACTTTAATAGAAACACTGAAATGTTATTTTTTATATACAATCACCAGCTTATCTACGCCACTAATTGCATGCAGAAATGTGACATTATAAAGCAGATGCACATCTATTTTAATAAAATAAAGTTTCGCTTTAAATAAAGTTTCGCTTTTAATAAAATAAAGTTCGTCTTTTGGCGATGGCTAGTGAAATCAGCAAGACTCTAGAGATCTGAAATTGGTGAGGATAGTCTAAGGCGGGTCCTGACACACCTGAGGCATAGATTTTTTAATTTTTTGATAATTAACCGAGATATTAATTAAAAACTCATTAAACATCGCTTCGAAAATGGAATCTTTTATCTGAAAATGGTGAAAGGAAAATATCAAAAAAGTTAAAAATGAAATTTTTAAAAATCGTCTGCATTCCCATAGGAAAGCATTATAACCTAAAACGAAATGTTCTATATTTTTCGAACGAATGAACCAAATATAACTAAAACTATACAGTTAATTCCGGGTACCTCACCAACATACCTACCAAAACTCAACCTAATCGGAACATTTTTGCGGCAGTTATCGCGGAACAGACAGACAGACAAACAAACAGACGGAAACCAAAAACTTTTCGCGTCTCCACAGTGAGCCTTCACTGACGTTTTGGCAATTAATTTTTCAGCAGAGCTGAAATTACGCTGTGAATTAAAGAAATACAAAGGATGTGAATTATCACTTTACTAGATAGCGTACAACCAATAGAGTGTAAAAATGTCCAGACCGGGGATCGATCCCGGACCCCTTGGAATAGCGTAGCAAGTGCTTAACAAGCCATCCGGTCTAGCATTTTCTTACTTTTTTGGCAAGAAACTTTTTTTATGAAATTGAAAGTTAAAAATAAATGTAACTTTTAAATTAATTTTCTTGTAGCATTTCTAAGTTAACATTTTCTTAACGTAAAGCAAATTTTATGCTGCTTTTTTAATTTTTCCTTCTCTTTCTCCAAATTTGACTACTATTTGTATGTGCTTTAGATCAGGATATTTTAATTCGGCATTTATTTAGGAAAAAATAAATTTTCAAACACGTTGGTCATCTTTTGCAAGTAATATTGAAATATATACATATACATATATAATTTACATCAGTTACATGCCAAATTATTTTTAGAAAAAAAATTAAATAGCTTAGTATCACCGAGTAAAATCAACTCTTAAATTTTAATTTAATAAATATTTGCCTATTTTTCAACAGTCTTTAAGCAATCAGATTGATTAATATCTGTTTCAATGTTATCAGTTCATGAAAGTTTCAATGACCAGTATTGATAAATTTAATGATACTTCGTCAGTTTTCTAGCTTATCAGGGTGATCGCGTATCTTTCTCCGGGTTAATAAATCTTTCCATAAAATCCTTAAAGCCCGTCGGTCGATATTCTTTAAAGTTAACCGACATAAATATTTTTTAATGATTTCTGAGAATAATTATAAATGAAAAAAAAAAAAAAAAAAAAAAAAGATGCAGAAGTCGATAGCTGTCGTGATAGATGAAATATAGAATACATTTAAGTAAATATAAATTAGTAATAGCCTTAATTGTATTAATAGTATTCGGACTTCCCTTATCAAATATTTCATAAATCAAATTTCATTTGAATATTCACATATATTACTTGTTTGAGTTGACCGAACTAGATTCGGGCAACACTGGTAAGGGGTTAAATGTCATTAAAATAATATTTTTGTCTAAGAAATTCAATATTTGTGTTGTAGTTTATCCGTACTTCAGATGGTCACTGCACTTTTCACAGGATCGACACTAATATTTACAGTACATTCTCATGCATACTCTCTAACAATTGAAATAACGTTTATTAAAGTCATTTTTACTATTTTCAACAAAACTTTTATACTTTTAAGTTGTAACAATTTTAAAACAAACCCAATAACTGTTCAGAACTTTGGTAAATCTTCCTGTCTCTAAATTTGTCAATCCGAACATCATTGTATAGTATATATATAATATAAATAGACATTATGAAAGTTAAGATAATGCAATCTTTAATATGAAAACGTTGGACAGAACCGGATTCAACGACATGTGCGACCTAAGTTAATACAATAACAAAGAAAAATATTGTTGAACGCAGTTTTAGAACCCGGAAAGACTGAAAAAAATTGCACTGATTTTAGAATAATGTTAGGGAGATACTTGGTAAGAATTTAGGTATTGGCTGGTAATAATTCGAACATAAAGTGTTGATCTCCAAATAATGTCCTGCAATGTCTAAATGTCCAATGCATAAATTTACAGAACTAGCAGATTTGTGGTTGGGAAGATAATACCTTTTAATTATAGAGATTAAAGGAAAACGTACTAATTGAATAGTATCATTAAAAGATAAAATAAAAAATGGTTTAAAATGAAAAGAAAATTAAATGAAATTTGTTGATAATTTAGCAAGAGCATTTTTTAACATATATATTTTCGTATTAATCGGTAATTTCAGTTGTGATAGCTAAACAGATTATAAAATTTGATTTATGTAGAGCACGTTCTTATAAACAGCCATGTTTACTGAGTAGCTCAAAAAATGCCCACTGTTTTATTACTGTTCAAAATGCATTTTTAATGACTGAATGCGCTTTTAGAAATTAAGTAACATTCTAACATTTGTACGGATGCGTGGCATATACGGCGAATCTTTAAAATGTTCATGCAGTCAACAGCATAATTTATATTGAATGTAGATCGTGAACAACATGAGCAACGTTATACAGAGACATAACACAAATTAGATTTCAAATAATTTAGCATCAATGGTCCATTAATGATTCAAATGAATTTTAATGAAGTTGTATAAAATTCAAATCAATTTTAAAATGCTGTTAACATTGAATATTATTTTTTTATTCTTTTTATACTCAATTCTTGTCCGCCAGTGCAAAGTCTAAAATTAATTTTCGTAAACATTTTTAGAACAAGAAGGAATGTCACCATAATGTTGAGGGGAGCTGCTGCCCATTCCCATTTGAAATGAGTAGCATAACAGTAACAAAAATTTTCTGCATTGTATACAGATTATTTTTTCGCACATGTATGATTTGTAATTTATAAAATTTCAATTTATCTTACTCAACAAAGTTTTAGACTATTATACAAAAATTTAGTGCGGGATGAAAAGTTTTCATGACATCAACTTTTATCTATCCGCCATTCTTATCACCCGTGGTTTAACAATCGTAAAAATATAATTAGTAAAAGTATCCCAAATGCAAGGAGATTCTTAACCAAAATATTTTTCTTATTTATTTTCGTTTACATAAATATGTGAGCTGCGTTAGAGTGACTTTTGTTTTAAAATTTTCAAAGATGTTTCAGCATATTTTTTTTTTTTTTTTTTTTTTTTTTTTTTTTTTTTTTTTTTTTTACATTTTAACATAATTGAAACAGTTATAACATAATTTCTGGTGGTATTTCTGCCTACTGTTGTGTTAGCTGACTTTCGTAAATATAGTCAGATGAATAAGATTTTGAATGTAATATTGAAGTTGACTAAAAAATTCCACCGTATGAAAATAATAGGAATATAATGGAAGATTTCTTACACAGAAAAATCAAAATATTTATTACAACATTCTCTTTTGGATTTTTGATATTTGAAATTCACTGTAATTCCCTTGCAATTTTAAATTAAATGAGTACCGTATTTTTATCACATAACATGGGAACGTATTTTTTTTTTTTTTTTTTTTTTTTTTTTTTTTACATTCAGTGAAAAAAAAATTATCATTTAAAAAATAAATTAAGCTATGATATATAGCATTATCCTATACAGCAATTAATTACGGTGGGGATTGGATTTAAAATAGCAAAGAACATTAAGAATGAGATTTATGTTTTAAATCATTTTTTTTTCCAAAATGATTTCATGATTAATCTATTAAAAACAGTAGTTTCAACGTTACATATTTAATATTTTATTGTGTTTATATTGCAAAATAAGTTTCAGTTAAATTTTATTTTTCTTGATCAATTGAGATAATTCTTAAACAGAAAATATTCAGAAAGTTTGAACAATAGTTTACAAATATTTATAATTTATATAAAAAAAACTCTTTACATCATCATTTTTTTTAAAATTCGCATTGCTTCGTTCATCAGTAATTTTCAATGACCATCTTTCAAGGAAAAATTCTGAAGCCCAGTTGCTTAATGGTCAGCGCATCGCTCTACCAATCTACAGGTCCAGAGTTTACACTCCTATCTGGACAAGATTCATTCAACCTTACACACCTTCGGGGTCGATAAAATGAGTACCATGACTGCTCGGGAACTAAACACTGGGGGTCCCGCCGGTAGATTGACCACACCTGACCAGGACATATGCTGGGTCCGTTGTCAAGAAAACAGAGTTGGACATTGTAGGCCAGGATCCCTAGGAAATATAGCGCCTCAGAATTTAGTTTGTATTACCATTCTATCTTCTTCTAATGATGAGAGAACCTCAGCAAATGAATTATTAAATATAAATATATATATATATATATCGATGCTCTGTAAAACCTTATAAAGATTCAAAGGGGAAGCTACACATTGAATATTCCACCTATAATTTAAACACTGGATGCAATTATTATACGCACCCTGACTAGCTACCACAACCATCTCTAGCCTTTATGGGCATGTTCTGATTAAAAATGCTCTGCAGTTAGCGCCGTTATTAGAATTCCCCTCGATACCGGATGCTATACCAACGCAACTCCCTAACACTAGCATTAGTTTTGATACTCCGTTTTTTCCACCTTCACGATGAAGTACTTGTTCGGGTAATTTAGATTATGAGCAACTAAAATGCGCTTTCCCAGCGCCTCCATAATTTAGTAATTTTCCTCCCGCTGGGATAGCCTTCCATTCACATTTTCCCGTTTTCTCATTCTACACATTAATGGCCTGGTAATTGTGGTTCTAGAAAAAATGGGAGGAATTATTAAAAAATGGAGAGCGGGGGAAATTTTGGGGTTTTGGTTTTAATTACATTGCGAGCAACTTTGTTGGTAATTTACCCCCAGAGGAATGGCTTCGCAGGAATGCACTTTCAATTATCAGACAGATATAAATTTGACAGAATAATGATTTGGCGAAATATTCTGCGTTCTCCACACGTTTTGCACATCCTAATCTCTAATGGACAGTTTGTAATTTTACAGGTTTTCTTTATGCAAGCATGCTTAAGTTTTAAGAAATGAAGTTTCATTCAGTTTATACAGTCGTCTGTGAAGGTTACATTTTTTCTTTTATTTTTTTCCCATATAGAGTTAAATCATTTTCATTTCCATTTTAATGATATTTTTTCTGAGATGAAGAAGTAGAAAATTTACTATGATATTTTTAATTACATTGCGCGCAACTTCGATAGTAATTCACCCCAAGAGGAATGGCTAAGCTGATATGTACTTTCAGTAATCAGGCGGATATATAAATTCGACAGAATAATGATTTGACGAAATATTCTGCGTTCTCCGCACGTTTCTTTACACCCCAATCTTCAATGAATATTTTATAATTTTACACTTTTTTTTATGCAAGCGTACATAAGTTTTAATAAATAAAGTTTTATTGAGTTTATACACTTGACTAAGAAGTTTTCATTTTTTTCTATCATTTCTACATTATATATGTGAGTTAAACAGTTTTCAATTCCATTTTAATAACAGTTTATCTGAGATGAAGAATTAGAAAGTTTGTATGATATCTTCGATAACATTGCGAACAACTTTTTGTTGGTAATTCTCCCCAGAGGAAGGGCTTTCATGGAGTGCATTTTTAATTATTAGATGGATATAGATTTGACAGAATACTGATTTGGAAAAATATTCTGCGCTCTCAATACGTTTCGTAGATCCGAATAATTTTTCATTAGACAGTTTACAATTTTACCCGTTTTCGTTATGCAAGCATATAAAATATTTCACTCAGTTCTACACAATCAACTGAGAAGATTTTATTTTATTTTATTTTATTTTATTTTATTTTATAAATTATTTCTACATATGTAAAGTTAAATAGTTTTCATCTCCAATTTAATGATGGTTTTTCTAAGATGAAAATGTGTATATTTTTAATTACATTATGTGTGCAATTTTGTTTGTAATTAACTCCCAGAAGAATCGCTACGCTGAAACGCTCTTTCAATTCGCAGATGGATATAAATTTGACAGAATAATGATTTGGAAAAATATTCTGTTATTTGAACACGTTTTGTACATCTAAATCTTCACTGGGAAGCTTATGATTTTACACGTTTTCTTTACGCAAATATATTTAAATTTTAAAGGAAGAAGTTTCAATTTCATTGTCTTCGTGAGCTTTTACAACAGCTTGGAAAAAGTAAATTTTTATAATATTTTTATTTAATTAACATTTTTCATCCACTAAAAAAATTTCAATCTTTTCTCGAGGTTTCTACATAGCTAGCGTTAAAGTTTTCATTTCTATTTTAATGATAATTTTTCTGAGATGAAATATTATCAAATTTCAATGATACCTTTCATTAAATCAAGCTTTAAAAAAATGTTTATACGTTTCTGAGACAATGCTAATAAAAGAATGAAATGAAAATTTAACTGGAATTACTGAAATCAGTGATGAAAAAACAAAAATGAAAACCCGTTATCTACGAATTGTTAATCTACGAGTTGTTATTGTATACAAAATACTACCCTTTACTTGATAAATTATTTAAGATTTTAATACGGTACGATATACAGATTTTAGAAGTTAAGAAACTTCTTTAAAATTTTGATTAAATTAAAGATGTCAAAAAAGTTTATTTTTTCTAAGCTATTGTAAAAGCTCACGAGGAAAATTATCATATGACTGCTTTCTATCAGAAATTATCCCTAAAATATTACATCTTCATATGTTATAAAAATGTATCTTTTTCTTACCCATTATAAATATTTTATGTAACAAGAAGAACTCAACTAGAAGACTGAACTAGTTACAGAACTCAGAAAATAAAGAGCTTCATTATTTGCTTCACTCGATAATCAACAAGTGCGGCAAGAAACATAATCCACTCATATGAATAAAAATCATCACCAAGTATTCATTATTCTTCAGAATGGCTGGCTAAATACACTGATAGTCTTTCATGATCTTTCTTCGCTTGCCTTATGTTCCCACTAACCTTGTCATTACAAACATTATGCTACACTTTTGAAGATTACGGGCTTTCTCTAAAGTGTATGGTGATAACGATATACATCTTCGGTTTCCAAATAGTCGCCAGCAAGCCTGTAAAGGGACACGCTGTTTGGATAATTTCGTTATTAAAGATCAAGTACGGATTTTAGCCCACTCCACCTTTTTATTGGCCATAATACGTTTATGGTTTATAATCTGATAGAACATTAAATGATAAAGCAATGTCAATGAAAACACTTTAAACAATAGAAAGCTTTAAAATAAATTTGAAGATATTTCAACGAACGTAAGATAACAGCCGTTTTCTCAGAAACGATGTTTATTTTATAATAACTTTATACATCAACAGCGTTTACGTAAGATGTTTAATTTGACGTTTGAGATTCCATAAAACAGATGCTATTAACCGTTAAAATCTTTAACAAAGAATGTGTTGTCCGGAAGCTAGAATGTTCTGATAGCTATCATTTTATCAGTTTATTTATAACTTTTTTATCTGGTAGAACGTGCCCTCAATCACATGAGATAAAACATTATCAGAGTAAAGGTTTTTTTTTTTTTAATTATAATTATATAGATAAAAAGAAAATGAAAAAAGGCACTAAGAAAGTGGCGTGTGTTGTTACAATTTACTTCATGGAAAAGAAGGTTGTCAGTCAAAATGAAGTTCAACATTTTGAAGAGTATCTGCAATTTCTACTAAAGAATGCGCATATATTAAATAAGTTATTTTTAGATTTCGTGATATTTTAAATATTTTTTTATTATTAATTTTCCTATATATTTATAAACTGCAATGATTAGCAAAATATTAAAAAATGTATTTTAATACCTTTCTAATTTTTTTTTTCATGAAAGTTCTGTATAAATTGAAGTCTAACGTTTGCGAAATTGCGTTTCAAAATTGCGATATCATATTGAACTTTAAAGTCATTCTTTTGGATTACGTGAGGTTGAATGAGTGTTGTAAATTATGAATGAATAATAAATTAGTTATTCTTACTGATTTCTAAAGATATAAACTTGGAAAATAGAGAAAAAGTTTGAAAATGTTTCCATTTATACAATGGCGACAAATTTTTATAATTAAGACACATTTTAACAATATATATAAATATACTATTCGACATATTTATACAATAAAATGAAATATCAATGTACGTAATTATTATTTTAATTACATAAATATACTATTCGACATATTTATACAATAAAATGAAATATCAATGTATGCAATTATTATTTTCTTTTCATAACTTAGAAAATACTTAAAAAAATTAAACTAACAATAAATGTACAAAATGTACAAAGAAAATGGAAGACAATTTGCTAAAGGTGTAAATCGAAATATATCTGATGAATTTATGTGAAGTGCAGTGATTATTTTTAAAACAATTATTATTCTGCTGATTTAACTGTTTAAGATTGTTTCTGTTCTTTCTAAAAAAAAAAAAAAAAAATATTCTATATTCTAAATACATGCACGTCAACGTGATTTTTGCTCCAGGAATACATCTCCAAAAATAACTCACTGAAATTACCGAAAAGGGTTAATATATGGGACAAAATATACTTTCCTAAAAAGAACTTTATGCAAATTTCTTTTCCTTTTTACTTCAGAAAGACACTTTAAAAAACTTTATTTACATAATTTTTGGACGCGCTCAAAGTATAAGCTCACCTTTAATTTGATAGCTCTTCTGCACAGCAGTTTATAAGCAAACTTCGAAGATTTGAGTAAAAAAACAGTTTCAGGATAAACTTTCTGAGCCCCCCCCCTTCCCCCATGATATATGCTTTAAAAAATTTCTTTGCATCTTTGCATCAATTCAGAGAATGTCCAAAATTGATGTAAAAAATGTGAATTCCACCTTTTGAAGGAATGTTTTCATGCCTAATTTCATGGATATGATGGAAAATAAAATATCTTTAATGACTCGAGAGGTGGTTTATAGATAGTTGTATAAGTATATTTCATAAAACTGATAATTTGCTCATCTAGCCTGTTCTTTGCTCATATAAATTTTGACAATCCCAATATAGAAAGAGAGATTGAATGACTTAAAATATTCAATCTTTTAAATTTTAAATCTAAATTAAAATTCTGGATATAAATTGGAAGATATTTTTTCTTAAGGACTTATTATAACAAGAACATGCTTTTCATGTTTTCATTGCAAGATAATCTTGAAGTAATGAAATGGAATTCATCAGCGAGATCAATCACTCTAAAAAATTCCATGCGGGTCACTTTAAATAAAATCTTAATAAACCAAAAATTTCGTCTTTTAATTTTTAATAAGAAATTTGCTTTTTAATAGATTTTACCATTAAAAGTTAGAAAGAAGGAAAAAAAACTGCTGAAACACATTTAATAGGAAATATTTTTTTAAAAAGTAAATTAATATTTTTTAATCAATAACCATTTACAACTGTGATCACTCGAAAGCTAAGTAACTTATTTATCACTGTTCTAACAAACAGACAAACAAATCACTTTCGATTACTAAATAATCATTTCTAGGCAAGCGAATCGGTAGCACATATATTTCTCAAGCCCTCCAGCTCCTGGTTATAGCTTTTAGACCGCCACCGAATTCCACTAGTGATCTTTATCTCGAAGGCACCAACGGCTCTATGATTGGAGCTCCCGAAGACATGCCAATTTACAGGCTATACTTTTAGATGTCAATCGGAAGCCTTTTCTGTAAATACTAAATTCAGAGTTTCTAGAAGCTTTTAGGTTCTTTGACGGTAGATAAGGAGTAGAGATAATAATGTTTATAGAATTTGAAAACACTTTCTTGCAGATTCAGTAGCAAGATTCACCCTAAAGATTGCGATTATTTAAGGTGTAATCTACGAAACAACTTTCGTTAATAAGCTTGTTACTTCAAAGCAAACAACTATAATTTTAACTACAAAATTGTATCGTCAGATTATCTTTATTATTATCAAGGTGTCTTTCTTCCTCTATTTTGACCGCTCTCTTCCTCTGATGTTACTAAAAACAACAGAAAAGCTTGTTTCAGAAACTGCTTTTTATTATCCGATAAAGTTTTCTATATTTATACTTTGGATTTCATTCATTATTTTCTATGAAGAACGACTCGATTTTTTCAAATGATTCCTAATCTGATAGTAAGGTTTTCCGCAAAATCCGTAACTATAGATTAGATTTACATTTACGTGAAACATGAGAATCAAACTAATGCCTTGTAAAATTAAAATATATAATCTTTATCACTTTTTTTTAAATCCAGAATTAATTTAGAATGAATTAATTTTGTCTATGTATCTGGGACACATTAATCACACATTATAACAATTATTTGGTGCAAAAAGAAAGAAGAATTTTATGGGATTTTATTTAGTTTTTAACAGCACATTACTCGTGAAACAAATCATGAACGTTGCTTGGATTAACAACTTCTAATTGTTTGAAGGTAAATTAAATTGTTAAAAATGAATCTCTATTTAAGCAGAAATTAAACTTTGGAACGCAAGGATGGTTTTCAGCCAGAAAAACGGACTAACTCGTGATTGAACTCATAACAGATTAACAAAATCTTCAAAGAAAACAAAATTACCACCAGAGACAGATTTACCAACTATTAAACGGCTCTTTACTGCGCAAATCTCAGGCATCACTTTGAAAGTACAGCCATAAAGCAATTATTTCTTAAAATGTAGTAAATGGTTTCATTTAGTTAAAAATGAAGTGGGGATTCTAAATTAACAGTGGGGATACTCAACTCTTAAGTTATTTATTATTTTTCCTTTCAAAACATCTAATTGCGCTATTAAATCCATCATAAATTTCGTAACCGATTAACGAAATCTCCAAAGAAAATAAAATTATCACCACAGAAATATAACCAAACATTAAAAAATGCTCTTACTTCGTAATGCTGAGTCATAGACTAGAAAATTCTACTGTAAAGCAATTCTGCAATTGTAAATGATTTAATTTTGTTAATAATCAAACTGTATTCATGTTTTGCACACGGAAGTTAAACTTAAAAACACAAAAATGCTTTTCAGACAGAGAGAAAAAAAAAAGGAAAGAAAAAATAAAGTACATATTTTTTAAATCGCTTCAATGATATTTTTAAGCGACTTTAAAAAAAGGAAATTTCTGTTTTTGGTCGTTATGTGTGTATGTATATGTAATGTATGTACGTGCTCAATTTTCTCAAAAACCACTGAAAAGATTTGAATGTAATTATTGTAATACAATTTTAGTACAACAGGAAAGGTTTTAAACTAAAAGGATTCATCGTATCATATACAGGGTGATTCATAAAAGATGGGCAGAACTTTAAGGGGTTATAGTACACTTAAAGACAAATAATATTAAATAGGAGACTAAGGGTCCCAGACGTATTCCCAAGGAGATAGGGGGCATTAAAGTTTAGGGTCCGAAATTTCAAATGATTATAAAACATGGAAAAATTGGTCGATTCGTTTGCGGTTTTTGCAAAAAATTTTCTTTATGCCAGTATTTTCTTGAAATAAAATTTTAAAGTTCAATTTCAAAAAATGCCGATAGGGGGCGCTTTAGACTTTGGAGTAACAAACAACTATTTTTTAACGTTATTTTTTGTATTTCTTTAAATGATTTCGAAAGCTTATACTTAAACTTAAATTTTGATCTAAAAATCTGAGTCCTAACGAGTAGTTAAGTAGCGTAAACTGAAATTTGAAATTTGAAACCCTTCTCCCCCCAGAACAAAAATCAGTTATTCCCGATCTTTGTGTCGTAGATTAGGCTCTAACTACTGCCGCGTTTTGCTAAAATTATTCTTTATGTCAGTATTTTCTTGAAAATAAATTTTAAAGAAAATTTTCAAAAAATTCCGATAGAGGGCGCTTTAGACTTTGGAGTAACGAACAACTATTTTATACCGTTATTTTTTGTGTCTCATTAAATGCTTTCTAAAGCTTAGACTTAAACTTAAATTTTCAGCTCAAAATCTGAATCGCTGAGCGTGGTTCAGTAGCGAGGGGAGGGGGTTCAAATTTCAACTTCTGAACATAGTTCAGTTTGCACTACTTAACCATGCCCAACGATTCTGTGCTGTGATACGAGGCAAAAATACAACTTTCGTCAAGGACTGCATAGTCGGAATTCACTCATAAAGGCACTGGCACAGTTGGAAACGTCGCTCATGCAAACGTTAAAGCTCCATTCCTGACGCTAGTCACCGGGTGAAGAAGGAAACAGAAAGTATGCAAATGTCAAATGGGGAAGAAGAAGAACACGTATGCAAAATTTCGACACGATTCAGGCATAAAAACCACTGAACGGTGAGTCAAGTGTAAGTCGCTGTAGTAATGAATTGGAAGATGGTGCCCTTCACGAATAAGGAAAAGGCTGAGATGCATTTAATTTACGGAGCGGCAGATGGAAATGGTGCAGAGGCACAACGAATGTACGGAGAGCGATTTCCTAACAGGCGGTTGCCTAACCGCAAAACTTTCGAGCGCTTGCACAGACAGTTGTGTGAGACGGGATCATTTCTCGCTTCCCGGTCGAATGCAGGTCGTGCAAAAAAGGACGAATCAGTAGTTGTTGCAGAAGCCATTCTGGATGTAGTAGCGGCGCAGCCAAGTACAAGTACACGAACAGTGGCTAGCCAGGTGGATACCTCACAGTCCACGACTTGGGGGGTACTGAAGGATGAACATTTGCTCCCGTTTCATGTGCAACGAGTCCAGAAACTGTCTCCAGGGGATTATCCAAATCGTATTGAATTCGCCCGCTGGTTTCTGCAGCAGAACGCGCTAAATCCACATTTTGGACGAACTGTGCTTTTCACCGATGAATGTACCTTCACACGTGAAGGTACATTTAACACACACAATGCACATGTATGGGCGGATGTCAATCCACATGCTACGTATCCACATGCTCATCAGAGACGCTTTTACATCAATGTTTGGGCAGGAATCCTCGGAGACCACCTAATCGGACCGTACCTTCTTCCTGAACGCCTCAACGGTAAAACATACCTCACATTTCTGCAACATGTGCTGCCAGACCTGTTAAACGTTGTTCCTCCACGCATCCGGCGGGTCATGTGGTTCCAGCACGATGGAGCGCCAGCCCATTACGTACGAGACGTCCGCAACTATCTGGACATCACATTTCCGAACAGATGGATTGGTCGAGGTGGTCCTGTTGCTTGGCCTGCTCGCTCGCCAGATCTTTCACCCCTCGATTTCTTTTTTTGGGGACGATTGAAGGCTCTTATGTATGAGACACCCATTGAATCCCCCGAGGAACTGGTCGCCAGACTTTCCGCCGCTGTAGGGGAAGTGCTCGAAAAGCCTGATGTTTTCGCGAATGTTCGCCGTTCCATTCGTCGCCGTTGTTCTGCGTGCATAACCTCTGGTGGTCACAATTTTGAACATTTATTGTGATTACATGTTAATAAATATGCTTTGGTAACATAATCCTAATTTGTGTCTTTTTACCTCGTATCACAGCACACAATGTGTGGACATGGTAAACTGAACTGTCCTCAGGAGTAGAAATTTCAAACCCCTCTCCCAGAAACTTAACCACGTCTAACGATTCAGATTTTGGGCTGAAAATTTAAGTCTAAGCTTTAGAAAGCATTTAATGAGACACAAACAATAACGGTATAAAATAGTTGTTCGTTACTCCAAAGTCTAAAGCGCCCTCTATCGGAATTTTTTGAAAATTTTCTTTAAAATTTATTTTCAAGAAAATACTGACATAAAGAATAATTTTAGCAAAACGCGGCAGTAGTTAGAGCCTAATCTACGACACAAAGATCGGGAATAACTGATTTTTGTTCTGGGGGGAGAAGGGTTTCAAATTTCAAATTTCAGTTTACGCTACTTAACTACTCGTTAGGACTCAGATTTTTAGATCAAAATTTAAGTTTAAGTCTAAGCTTTCGAAATCATTTAAAGAAATACAAAAAATAACGTTAAAAAATAGTTGTTTGTTACTCCAAAGTCTAAAGCGCCCCCTATCGGCATTTTTTGAAATTGAACTTTAAAATTTTATTTCAAGAAAATACTGGCATAAAGAAAATTTTTTGCAAAAACCGCAAACGAATCGACCAATTTTTCCATGTTTTATAATCATTTGAAATTTCGGACCCTAAACTTTAATGCCCCCTATCTCCTTGGGAATACGTCTGGGACCCTTAGTCTCCTATTTAATATTATTTGTCTTTAAGTGTACTATAACCCCTTAAAGTTCTGCCCATCTTTTATGAATCACCCTGTATAGTTGATTTTTCTTTTTTACAGGAACACGTTAAATATTTTAATATAAGATTGTCTACTGCATTTCAAACCTGAGCATTGAGCAACTAGAGTGCCTTTATAAATAAGAAAGCAGAACATGCGAACAATAAAACTTGATTGGTCTAGAAGGCAGAAACTTGGTGAGCTTGTCATTATCGCCCAGCTAATATTTGTTGACATCGAACTCGTTTAATAGAGCTTGTGAAGGCGACTATTGCCAAGTTCTGGAATGTGGTTTCAATAGTTTAGAAAAAAATCTTCCAATATGATAATGCGATATGTGAGTAAGACACAATTCTTTTATTTATAAAGACACTCCAATGGCAACAACGTATATTAAATCGAATATGGTTGCCACAAAAAATACTCTCTTGCCAAACTAACTCTTGATGCCAACTGGTAACATGAGTGTTTTGGCACAAATGTAAGCAAGTCGTTTATTAAGAAACAGTTGATTGAAGTCCCGTTGATTTTTTTGTTTCAGAATTAATTGTTAGAAAGTTTCCATATATAATAAAAGTGTAAGCATTCTGATATTGATAACAAATGGAGGGGGGTAATCAACTCTTAAATTATCGATTTTTTTTTCTGTTCCAGAGCATCTAAACTGTATAATTGAACCCATAGCAAATTTCAGTAACCGATTACGAAAATCTTCAAAGAAAACAAAATTGCCAACAGAGAAAGATTACCAAACATTAAAAAGCTCTCTCACTGCGTAAGTCTGAGCCATTGCTTTGAAAGTACTGCCATAAAGCAACCCTTTAAACGTAAATGGTTGGATTTAATCTTAGGATGTCTGCGTCGTGTTGGTGCATTACAGAACGTTCTGGCTCGAAGGATTTTGCTCGCATCGATTACTTCCAGGTGATTTAGAGGCAACTAGAAATAGGGGCTTAGAGTATTTCTCTTTAATGATTCTGAGAAATTAAAAGTAGTTTAAAAGAGATGATCGTCAAGTCAAAATAATAAAGATAAGCTTTCGCTTTCTTACATAAATTGTATAGAATGGAAGCATTTTTATTAGTGTCGCTTTTAAACTGCAGAGTTACTGAGAACAGCGTAACGATGAATATGAGAATTCTATTATGAAATTAAATAGTCACAGAAACGATTGAATTATTACTATTATTATCATCTTCGAATCCACATAACTTTATTATTGATGAAATTATTCTGTTTAAATCAGATACATAGTTTTTTTTTATTGTTTAAAAAACATTTAAAAAAATTAAATTAAATATATAAGATGCATTTCATTTATTGAAATTTTCTGAGAAATTCCTAAGATATATAATTAATATCAGTACTATTCAAATTGACAGTAGAAAGTATCTGCTTGACATGTATTTGTTGATAACGTTGCATTCGTAATGAGCATTTCGTACTTCATAATCCATTTATATCTAAAATGACTAATAAATATTGCTTAGAGAGATACATGGGATCAACATTCAGTTTCTTTTTTCCGACCTCTTTAAATAATAGAGCTCTTTAAATAATAGACCTCTTTAAATAACAGGGTTAAAACAAACGGCTAGAATGTATCAATTTAGTTTCTTAAAATTGTTTGTGTATTTCTTCGCCGTAAATTATTGCAGCTCAAAGATGTGAAATGCATCTTCTATCAGTGTTCAACATATACATCAAACATCTTTCAAAAATATATACGGATTTGTATCTTCTTAATCGGTAAATAAACCAAAAAGTTTATGTCGTATAGACTTCATTTTTTCCTTCGTAAATAAAAGAAATATCATATGCATACTTATTTACTTTTAGTATTTTTCTCCAGACAGTTTTACTCCGCATGTGAGCATAGAGTAATTTAATGGCGTCAAAAAATAATTTCCTATATCTCCTCATAGGCACAGTCTATTCTTTTACGACACAGAAAATAGTTTTATCTTCATTTAAACTAGCCATTGAATACATAATTTAGCAATTTAAAAATTGATAAATGTTCTTGCTCGTGTTTTATTGCAGATTTTCACAGTACTTTTACGTCTACTGCAGCAGTTCCCCTCACATTCCTAATAAACTTGACTTTGATACAATAGGACAGAACAAAGCGAATGAAATGAATTATGATCTGCAATCATCAAATTTCTGTTTAATTTCCTTATAGATTCAATGCCTGTTCATTGTTTAGTCATAGAAGAAAGCAATAAAACCAGTAAGCAAGGTCAACGTATAGGGTTCGAAATTGGAACTCAAGCAAACAAAACGCCTACCACAAATCACCAATATACAAATATCGACTACTTGAACACTGAACAGTTTCAGTTCATTGCATGGATTGAATTTTGAAAGACATATATGAAATGCCTTGAATCTTACAACATGTAAAATGCAATGAAAAAATTTACAATAACATTTGGAAGTGTCGATGCAAAAAAGATTTGGCAACAATCTGAATGTGCAGAAGATAGGAGAAATTGGTTTTTGTTAAAATATCAGCCAGAATTTTTGACAAATACAAACATATGTAACGTCATTTTGGATCACTGCTAAATTTTCTGTTTGTCCTGAACCGAGAGGGTTAGGGTTATAAAAAATTAAATAAAATACTAGTACCCAATTCCTCTTTCCCCGTTTACCCTATAATTCATAACAGTTATTTGTTTTAAAAAAGTTAAAACAATCACCAATATTAACCATCATCCCATTTCATTAACACTCATTAACTAAAAAGCTTCAGCAAAACAAAGAAAACCCAATTTTCTATTCTTAGCTCGTGTATAATATATCCCTATGAATTCACCCATTGCCCATTCTTTAATTAACCGCTTCATCTTTGAAAAAGACACAGCGGTTGGCTCGTTAACATTAAATTCTGCTCCACTTCGCTGCGTTGATGGTCTTAAAACTGAAATTCAGGGTTAAATTATTGATGTCACCGATAGGGGATTAAAGAACAAACGTGCGACAAATTGCCTTCACAGCAATTTCCTGACTGCTTTTGAATATGCAGAGTGCGCTATACACTTAATGGCGGATTAAGCTGTCACGTCGCTTAATTCATGGCTTAGGGTGTGTCCCTGTGCAGAGAAATCATGTCGTATCGGTATACTAAAGAAACCAGGTGTCATTAATTTTTCCTCTAGGAACGGAAGCTTTGCAAAGAGAAGGTTTAACGAAGGATTTTCTATTTCAATCAATACCAGAGAGCTATTATAAAGATACCATTAATTGCAAAATTATGAATGATTTGTGCTTTGGGATGTGCAATAAATTAAAATAACAGCATAATAATTTCATATATTTTTGCACGTTTACAAATACCAAAAAGATTTTTTTAATGTATATATTTTCGGAATTTCTAACACGATTAGAAATTGTGTAGTTTAAGTGGCATATACAAGTGGAAAGCAAAATATCTCTGACAGGTGATTTGCGTTTTTGTCTCTGATATTAAATTAATTATTTTATCTATTTTGTGCTATAACAAAAAATTTACCTTTCTGCAAATTTGTGCTCCATTACCTACTTCCTATTTTACTCTTAACTGCTTTGACAAAAATTGTCGCATAGATACTGTGAGCGGTCTGTAAGACCGCTTGATCAAAGAGTGAATAAAAGGCACGATTAAGGCATAGGATACTGTTTCTGTACTAAACTTTTCGAATAGGACTACAATAATTAAAATTCACCTATTCAGAAGTCTCTAGTGACAATACTTAGGGCCCCAAATAAAACAAAATTTCACTAGTATCTAATATAGTTAAACTGAAAATTACAAGTTAAACTGTGAAAATTGGAAAAAGCAGCGGTCTGTAAGACTACTAACAGCAATTAACCCCTTCGGGATGAGCGTCCTTTACAGAATTTTTAATCTTTTACCACCGGTTTTTCAAAACACAAATTTTCGCGTAATTGAATCGCAGAAATGCTAAGATTTAATGAGGCAAAACTTACAATAAAAAATAACTGGTGGGAATAATCAAAGATTCTGAGCATCTTATGCGACACGTATACGTGTCGCTCGTTACCAAGGGGTTAAGAGTTAAACATACAACATTAATCAAGCAAGAATTACCAGAAAATGAGTCTGAATTCCTCGTTTGGTTATTATACATGAAAAATTATTTTTAGGAATTCGCTAAATGTGTTTGATAAGACTCTAAAAATCAGTAGATTCAACTTGATTCGATCCCATGCGGAGCAAACTGCACGGAATTTTGGATTTTTGGATTATATACTTTAAATTATGGGCCTTTTTCCGTTCACGTCATCATGTCAAGGCGAACAAACCAAGCACATTACACCATCGCATAGTCCTGCCGTAACTAACCAACGACTTAGACACTATGTTGCTTAATAAATTTATTATCCTTTATACCAACGAAATATTTCCGAACTATCAAAAATTATTAATTTATAAAATATGTAGACATTTGTATCTTGTCTCGTTCCATTCGTTCTTTGTTGTGTGGTGGAATATTTCAATGTAATCTGAGAAAAATAAGCTGAAATAATATTGAAAAATAAAAATTAACTTTATTTCATGCGTTATTTCTCTAAGTTTAAAATTTTTTTAAGCGAGTCGACTTAAAAATATTATTTTTTAAAGCATTTATATTTTAAAGGCGACAGCAGATTAATCAATCTTTGACATGTTTCACGGTAGATGTAAAATAAATTATATGCAAATGATCTGCTAAATTGCTGGCAGAGAATTTAGAGGTGATAGAACTCATTTATTGATAGAAGAATTTCGATACTAAAGCTGTATTCCAGGTGATCCAAAAGTAGCTGAAAAGTAAAAATTTAGTAAATCGAAAAGTATAGATATTAGCACAGATATGCACACATAAACATGGGATTTTTTAATAAATAAATATTTTGTAGCAGAATAGTTACATTTCTCACCAAAAGCTAACGCTGTGGAAGTTTCAGAGCTGTTGGATGCCGTGTGCTGGGTGTTCTAACCCATCGTGTTTCAGAAATTACAGCAGACATCCTCGTAGATGGTGCAGAATGTCGTGCTACATCTGACGGCCATTCTCATTACTAATATCAGTCATAATGAATATTTGTAATTCTAGATGCGCTGCAAACTGTGCTATGCATACTGTATATTTTTACTACCCGCTATACAAACTACTGACACAACTGAAGCATTACTTGTTTGGTGGTAAATGTAATTATTCTAGGAGAAAAAATTTTGCCATAAAAAAATTCCATGCTTTTTCTGCATAGATTAGAAAGCCACATCATGCTTTTCGAATTGTTAAATATTTACCTTTTGTTATTTTTGGATCAACTGAATAAACGTAAAGGTTTGATAACAGGTTATAAAAAACAGAGAAGCATAGGATCGTCATATAAAATTAAGATAAAGCAAGCAATTTGTAAACAAACTTTTAAAATAAACAAAAATGCATCAAGCCCAGATTACGAAACACCTTCCAACACTAACATAATATTATTGAGAAATTTCATTTTTTCATACAACGGAATCGACCATGAAAACGAATTCTTTTGTGCCGATCTCTAAATGAAGATAAATGCTACACACAAATTAATCTGTAGAAAAAATGTTGTAGTGCACCTCACTGATCCTTTATCATTTCATTAAATTTAAATTAACACAACATCATTAAAATGCATCGCAAACGATTTTCCCTATAGATCATAATGTAATCGAATTATTTTGTGCGCCTCTGTAAACGAACAATAAATGCTACTTATGCTACTCTCCTGAGAAAGCATGCTGTAGTCAACCTCAGTGATACAGATCTAATTCATTATGTTTGAAATATTGTAACATCATTAAAATTCACCGGAAACGTATTATCCCCATTATGACCGTAATCTAGCGTAATTCTTTCGTGTGTCCCTGCTAACGAGCTGTGTAATTGCCACACACTTCATTTTCAACACCAAACATTCTATAGAAAACATCAATAACACATAAAAATTTCATAGCAATCCGAGTACATTTACCAGAGTTAGAGCACAGACAGACAAACTGAATTCATATAAAAATTTTACAACTGTGTTGGAGCGTGTCAAAAACGAAACATAAATACAAAAATATTTAATACAATATAAATTTAGATATAACCATTTTACTTACCCATCATACGTAGTATAGGGTAAGTCTTGTAATCGTTTTGAAAATCGAAAGTTTTTTTTTTTGACGGATTTACACGTTTCAGACACTGGAGATTCCGAAAAACATATTTTTAGAAAAAAAAAAAATTTGCCGTCCGTCTGTGTGTCTGTGTGTCTGTGTGTGTGTCTGTGTGTGTGTCTGTGTGTCTGTAAACGCTCTATCTCCCGAAAAAATTGAGATAGAGACTTGCAATTTGGTATGTACTTAGTATGTAATAATGGGAAGAAGCCTATTTCATTTCAATAACCTCGATTAACCGGAACAATTTTTTTCGGACTCTCGAAATATTCGTTCTGATGAAATGTATATAAAAATTTTCGAAATTGTTTATTTTAAGAAATGAATATAAAAGACAATTAAAAAAAAAACATAAATTTTGAATAAAGCATGAAGTCGATCGGATAATTAGTTGCCGAGATATTTGGAATCCTATTTTCCACACACTTCGATTTTTCATGACCCTGTATTTCATCCAAATTTCACTTCAAAGATATATTTTAATTGGAAATTTGACGTTTAATCAGATGCAATAAACCGCTAGTTAATAGGATTATTATTTTTGGAGTTATAAGGAAAAACCTCTTTCAAGCAATTCAGTAATCGAGCCTTTAAAGTTTGTGAGGTCATCAAGCCACGATTTTATTTGAATTGCAATGCATTTTATAAGTAGTTTACACATTTTTATTTTAATATTTTACATTATGCATATCCATGATGGGTAAGTATTACGGTGGCCCCCAACGACTAGTTTCGTTAGTAGAAACTTCAGCATAATTAACGAATTATACAAAATTTCATATCAATCCGAGTACATATACCAGTGTTAGAGCACGAACAGACAGTCAGACGGACAAACTGAATTCATATAAACTTTCCAACTATGTTGGAGAGTGTGAAAAGCGAAGCATAACATATACAAATACGAAAATGTTTAATACAATATAAATTTAGATACAACGATATTTCGTTTGTAGAAACTTGAGCATATATCATTCTTTATATATAAGTTTGAAAAGAAAGAATTTTTGATATAAGAACCAGTTCTGAGTGTAAAATATATAACTTATTCGTTGAAGACATTTTAAACTTTATGAGTATTCCGTATAATAAGCTCTGCAGGAAAAAAAAAAAAAAAAAAAAAAAAAAGTCAGTTTAATAAATGATTTCTGCAATGTCTCATACTTTACTTCCAGCTCAAAGCTATAAAAGTAAGTGAGGGTGACCGATATACAGCAAATGAAACCAGATGTTCCATTTTTAAAGCTCGAAACAACACCTAAGTCATCATTTTAAAGGCCATTACCTATAGAAAATGAGTAAAAGAAACTGAAATCCTCATGTAATTTATCCATTTATTCCGTCTTATCGTGACTGTTGGGAGACTCGCTTATTACCCGAATTTCATATCTTTATGAGAATAACATTTCATTGCGTTACCTCAATATGATTTCTAAATATGCATTCGGGGCGTTAAAGATTATATCTTTGCTTTACGAAGCCAGAGTATTTCCTATTACTGGGAATTAATGGTTATGACTGATTGCCTTGCGGTTCGATATCTCCTTAACTTCCGTTTGTGGTAATTAACGATGTCTCATCGATGAAAATAATGCTTCTCTAAAAGTTGTTAAAGATGCGTAAGGACAAGGAATAAATGGTTGTATAGTATGGCGATTTTTTTTTTTTTTTTTCGTAAAGGAGGAAATAAAAATGTTGATAGAGAAAAGATTCCTCGTATTTTACTTTTAATGGGAAAATTTTTACATTTGCTCTGTTAATCACCAACATTTTTATCTTTCGTATTATTTTAATTTAAAACTTAGTTTTACAAATCAGTGAAAGATTTTATCTTGCATGAACTCTTTTGAAATCTATCGATTTTGCATTTCGCTCATTTTTTTTTTTTTTTTTCTAATTTATTCTATTATTTTTAAGGAAGAAAGATTAAAAAGGATTTTATAAATTTAAACGGTAATAGAAATAAAAAATTACTAAAACTAGAAAAAGCTAACTGTATTTGACTGATTAAGCAGATATTCTACAGTATTTATTTTGATTTTTGATTTTTTAATAAAAGTGGGTTTTATGATTAAAACGCTATTTCAGTTATAAAAATGAATTATGTTTAAAAAAAAATTAATTTAGTTGTTGTTCACATCATTAAGTCAATAGTACAAAGGACACCGTTTGAGTGCGATGTAACAAAGCATTATGGAAAAAGGTATTGTAACTTAAGACTTTAAATGATATTAGTTGTTAGAAAATATTTTTTGTTCATTTTTTAACTAGGTGGAATAAAGGATCAGATGGTTAAAGCGTAATAAAGCCTTCCGTTAAGGGAAAATTTCAATATAAAGTAAGAATTATAATGACATTATTTATAAAATTGTTTTTTTTTTTTCATTTTTAAGCTATATGTAATAAACTTCGCTAGAATTATAATTGTATAAATTTATTTAAAAAAAAAAAAAAAAAAAAAAAAATCAGCCTCTTAACCTATTGCATTCGAAGTATTTCTTTTTTTATTTAGAAACTCCGAATTCATACCAGAAGTTCTGAACAGTATTTTTTGCTTTATTTAATCACAGTCGCTTCGTGATTGCATATAAAGTAAAAATTCTTCTTTCGGAATTTCTGAATAAAAAAGGAATTTCTGAAATGGACGCATATATGCGATTCGGATGCAAATTTGTTAATTAAATTTCAGCTGAAGTTTTTCCTTTTTTTGCTGTACTAAAGAATACAAACTTAAAAACAAACTAAACAAAATAATTATTTGCTCTACTAAATAATACAAACTTATAATATTAACAATGCTTAAAATACATGTTTGTCCCGATTTACCCCAGTCTTTAAAGAAATATATTAGAGCAATAAAGTAAGTCGTTTGTTAAAGTGAAATATGCTGCATGACTGTTTTTAAAATCGCATTTATCCCATGCAGACCGAATATTAGGCACGAATTACGAATCAAGAGATCTAATGATATCAGATACAACCTACTTAATATAACCATAATAATCTTTTACAGAAGAAAAAACTGTATGGACTGACTAAATTAGATTATTTTCCCCGAGTAATGGAGTAATGTTGGAGACATCCCGTCTGATTACTAGAGGTAAATTAAATCATTAATTAAAAACATTATTTCTGCTTACCATTATTACACGTAAGTAGTTCTTGTTTCTTAAGAAAAAAAGAAAACAGTCACGGATATATGCTGAAAACAGGTAGCAGAATAACCAAGGCCATAATATTAAGCAAGGGTGAAAAACATATTCTATTGAGATATCAAGGCGTTATTGGATGTAATTATATTATAATAGGTTATAATGCTCTCCTGTAACAAAAATAAAGTATGAGTTCAAGTATAAAAACTAGAAGAGGATATGAATTTATCCTCCGGCATATGAATATGTTGTAAGAGTTTAACCATCTCTATGTTGCAGTCATATTCATATTCATGTTAAATAAAATAAATAAAAGTAAATATTTCTTCTGTGGTAGAAAACTTTTTAACAAATTAATTTTTGTCAAATTTTATTTTCATTATTACGATAGTGGCTTTTATTCTTTTAACAACTATTTAAACGGTAATTACATGATGGGCACGAAAATTTGAGTAAATGGTTTAAGACAATTAATATGATTTCTTGCGAACGCTTCTAAGACATTTTAAAAAATCCAGACATGTATAAGTAAAATTAATGCTAATTAGTCTTGTCTGAATTTAGATACTGCATGTTGTTGTTGGAAAATCATCTTTATCATTTTAATAATGTATGTCCTTTTAATAAAAATAATATACATAAACAGCATGATTTAATGACATCCAATTATTTTGTAAAAAAAGATACATACTAGTTAAACTTTCAGCTTAAGTTTTAATGCATATTATTCAAAGGCTCTTTTGATTTTTATTTGAAAAAAGGTAAATGAGTTATGAGTTATGGAATTATTTTACAAATAGTGTTCCTTATTAAGTAAATGCAAGCAGAAAAGTTTGTAAATCATTATTACGGAAAGCTGTAATTTCTTTTGTAAAGACTATATTGGTAATAGATATTTATATATAGATTGTTTGAGAATCTTGGTAATAGATATTTTTTATAAAATACCAATATTTGTTACTAAAATATTCAGAAGTTTTTGTCGTAATACAGGGCTGCCACTGGCGACTATTTTATTTTGTTACTAATATTCCTACCACTGTTTTTAAACAAAAACACACTATTTCGAAGATTAGTACAAATATACCACGAAGATTATTAATTTTAAACCAGCGTTAAGAAAAGTAACAAAGAAATAGTCGCCAATGGCAGCCTTTTGTTATAACTTAGTTACCTTATTGGACTGATAACACCACATAGTCCGTTAGTCAGTTAAAAAAAATGTGATCAGCTCTGGAAAAATAAAAAAGTTATTATCACCTACTAACTTTGCCGCAAATCATCCTATTAAAATGTCATACCAATCGTTTAATACTACGGTCTATTAATTAATGTTAAACTTAAATTTTGTTTAGGGGGTTTTCTACATATAGAAAACGTATCAAAATTTAAAAATTTTCAATTGTATATGACTTTTTTACGGTTTTGAACATTACGAATGCGTTATTCTAAAGTGGTTGTTTCTTTCATATTGTAGATGTCAACACTAAATGGCATTGAAATACATGGAATACAAAACAACTTGGGAAAAGAAACGAAAGGGGAAAACTCAACGGCCTAAAGGTTAAATATTATACTACATACAAAAAGCTCGCAGTGTTCTTTAATTTTTCTTCATTTATACCACAGCTATTTCAAATCAAAAATCATCGTGGTAGATTCCTTTAATATCTGTAGTAAAAGTTTACAATAAATATTATCGTTTTAAAATAGTGGTAGCAAAGTGAGAAAATATTAGGAACGCTGCGAGCACTAAGTACATTACAACAGATAGATTCTCTGTAAATTTTTGAATAAAAATAGAAAACTTTTCCAAGTTAATTCACATTTTTCATAAAAAGAAATGTTATTTAAAAGAAAAAAAACTTCAATGTTTGTTTCCGCCTAATATTTGGGGGGGGGGGGGAGGGACTGTGATTTTCAGTTAAATTGGGTCCAGCCCTTTCTCGCCCGTAACTAAAACTTCAAATCCATTTATCTCAGTATAGATTTTTTTTTTCATATTTTACCCTTTTTTAAAAGATATATCTAATTTTCCAAGATATGTGTATGAAATTTTGAACAGAGTTTTTATTTTATGTTATTAATAAACTGTCTTCAGGATTTTTAATTTCATGTGAAAATTTTGCAAATATAGCCCTCAAAGTAAAAATCACTCTCAAAAATCTTTTTTTTTTTTTTTTTTTTTTTTTTTTACTTTTAAATTTATTATAAATTTTGTAATTAATATTTTTATAAATCCTGAAGACAATTAACAAGAAACCTTTTCTGCACACAATAGTGGAAAAAATCAAAGTTTTCAAAAACTTTTTATTTGAAAATATTCTTTATAGAAAGACACATTTCAAGGGAAGAAATTCATTAACTAATGCTTATAAATAAAAAAAATAAACTTTTGACCCCCCCCCACCCCCCCCCCCCCCAGACCCCTTAAAGCTTTCAGTTTTCAGCAAATCCAAAGTGGCTATCTTCTGACACATTCGCGAAATCAATTATATCCTTATTTGCCTTATTCGTAATTATATCCTTATATTGAAACAGACAGATACTGTATTCAGAAACTAAGAAATTGATTAGTATATTCCAATTTTCAATAAAAACAAATGATCTTTTAAAAAATACCATCAAATTTAGTATTTTGAAGAGATTTCATGATGTGATAGCTCGATAAAGTGGGTCATGGCACAGCAATAACTTATAACTCAAAATTTTTATATAAATCGATAAATGTTAATCAACATTTATCGATAAATGAAAAACTCTATTCGACCCTGCCTATTTCAGTTTTTTATGTGTGAAAATAAGTCCTAGAATATCTCAGAAAATTTTGTGCTCTTGATTAGGGAGGAAATATTATTTTGAGAACCACCTTAATCTATTTGTTTATTTATAAAAATATATATATATAAATGCAAGTTCAAGATTTAAAAAATAACAAAAATAAATGAAAAATATTTTCATATTTCACGCGTTAAATGTGTTTTAGAAAATATAGAGCAAAGAAATGACACAAGTACTATGTTTTTTTTTTCTTTTATCTCTATTATCAAATTTTAAAAGACATTAAAATGTACATTTTCCAAAAAATATAGCAATGTGAATCTCCTATATTTTATTTATAACACTTTTCATTCTTCGAAAAATATATTGCATTTTCAGTTATAACCTATTGCTATATCATGACGAACATTCTCAAACTTTCGCGTCCGGATACGCAATCAATGTACCAAATTTGACAGAATTTTCTGAAAGTTCTAACTTTATCGGTACATGGAAAAGCTATTCGATTTCACAGTTTCTGAATCAGAACACCTGCATTTCAGAATAAAAAAGAGTCCATGAATGTAGCAGTAAGTAAGCTTGGATCCGAGATCATAGACTTAAAAAAAAATTCGCTTCTTATGAAGTAACAGTACTTTTTTTACTTCTCATTCTCACAGCTTCGTATTTCTTACCGTCAAATTTTATACCTCTCTCAAAAATATCTTTTGGTAACATAGTATGAAACTATACTTCATTCACAACGCTTCGCTGAACATAAAAAATACTATTTTTACCAGCAAATCATGTCATACAGTTACTTTTCGGATAATTAACTGTCAAAGACCTTTGTTATGAATAGGTTTCTATGTTCTCCATATTTCAAAGTTGACCCCTTCACAACCTTCAAAGAGTGAGGGGGAAGCAGCTTCAGCTATTATAAAGCGGCTTCTTCATCTAGCCCCACTTTTTCCCCCGTTTCTTTTCTCTGAATATCCCCTTTCATATCGATTCTTCAAAAATATCTTAAAAAGAGGCATATTCTTACTTCTAAATTTCTAATAACTTTCACTTATAGAACTGCGCTTGATAGTCATCTACAGCTTTATATTTGTTACAGTTCATTACAATGTAATGCAATGTTTCTTATATGGAGATATTAGGCAAAATATTTATGAATTATACAACCTATGCGTCCAGCTTTATATTTGCTTGAATAAGTTATTTACTTAAACAAATCTCATTTAAACTGAATTACAATGGAATGCAATAATTGTTTACGTAGGAATTACTAAGCAAAATATTTCTTAATTGCGATCTATGTGTCAAGTTTTATATTTCTTGAATGATGTTATTTACTTAAAAAATATTAATTTAAACTGAATTACAATGTTTACAATGATTCTTATATGTCAATTACTAAGTAAAATATTTCGTAATTATTGAACCTAAGCGTTTAGTTTTACACTTGCTTGAATGAAATTATTTACTGAAAGAACTTTACTTATGCTGCATTACAATGCAATACAGTCACCTATAATATGGAGATATTCGACAAAATATTTCTTAATTGTGAAATTAGCAAGTCTAGATTAAACATTGCTATTTTATAGCAAAAATACACAATTGTTGAGGCAACCTGTATTAATAATATGGCATTTGAAATAAAATAACAAAAACTAGTATAAGTTTGATTGTGCTGGTTGATATTTAAACTTACGATAATGTTATTAAAGCAATTATATTCTATTCATTCTGAGCCCTTTTATTTATTATAAAATTGTTTTAAATAGTCTAAATGGATTTTTTTAGAATTGAACAATATGAATATTTAAGCGCAATTTAAAACCTTTGATGCCAAAAAAACTTCTAATATCTCTCATAATATTGAAATTATACATTTTGTATCTGATAAAATTTAAATTAAGTAAAAGTTTCATTTAAATTGTAAAACTAGTTTCTTTATTTCTTTTATGAGTTTTACTTCTTCTTTTAGAACTGGGTATATAAAATATGTGTTTAAGGGATAATCTCTAATTTATTTATACGATTAGCGGCTAACTAAATTTATTTGCGAAATCTCTAAAATGTGGAGATAAGATACTTGGAAATTTATTAAAAATTGTTATTCTTGAATTAATAAGTGAAGAACTGAACAATATTAGAGTATCACAACACAATGTTCTAATTTGTTTAAGCGTTTTAGAATGCATAGGATTTTATCCAACCAATACAAGGACAAGGATATTTCCTTCGTTGCGGTATAAACTGTGGCTGGGATAAAATATCATGCACTTCGAGGTAAATGTAAGGACCATTTTTGGAGCATTTCAATTCAAATCCATGCGTGAAAATATCCTTTGAGTGACACAAAGCTTAAGCTTTAAATCATGAAGACTATACTATGTATTTTTTTCGAATGAAAAATACACAGTATTATTACATCACGTAAACAATTAATCAAACTATTTTTGTGGCTGAAACTTTATTGATAACAATTGGACATTTCACATCAAATAGAAAAATCATGCCACATGTAGCAAACAAAATTCGATTAAATGATACAAAACCTAAGTAATCTTAAAAATCACGAAGAGTCTGTGCTGTTGATTTTTTTAAATAAAAAATATACAGGGTGCCTACAGGGTCCTGCCATTGTATTATTAAGCAAAATATGTAATATTATTACACCTCGTGAAAAAATTAATAAAACTGTTTCTTATGGTTGAAGCTTTACAGATAACATTGAGGCATTTCACATCAAATACAAAGATCATGTCACATGTAGCAAACAATTACGGTTGAATATACAAAGCCTAACAATCTTAAAATCATGAAGAGTATGTGCTTTTGTTTTTTAAAAAACAAATATATATATACAGGGTGTCTACTAAAGTATACTGTCCACTCCCATTAATTTCAGAACAACGACAGCTTAATCATGAACACATAGTGTTAATGGTATTGTAAAGTGGCAGTGGCTTATGCGTTACGCAATGAGACCACTTACAGCGCCACCTAAGTGTAAATTGTGGAGTTAGTATTCCTATTTAAAAAAAACGGTACAAGATACGAGTCAATTACAAAGTCGTAAAGCGTCCTCGGTTTAGTATGAAATGTTGTCTTACATATGTAAATACAACTTTATTAGAAGCCCTGAAATTTAAATTCCTTATAGCCAGTCTTTAACGTATACACCATTAATTGAAAATAGAAGTGTGGCATTATACGGCAACACACACATTTCCTAATAAAGCTAACACATGTGAGCAATGTGTTTTTTTAACACTATCCAACATAGTTGAAAAATGTTTATGAATTCGGTTTGTCTGTCCGTCTATCTGTCAGTCTGTCTGGGGTCTAACTCGTCTAAATATAGTCGTATAGCCATGTAATTGATATATGTTATTGAAGTTTACCATGGCATGTTCGGTATTGGAAATGAAGTGCGTTAGCATTTAAAGTTCGTTTACAGGGCACTCATAATAATGTCGTTACATTGTGATCTATAAAGAAAAATCGTTTGCAATGTATTTTAATGATGTTAAACTATTTTAAACATGTTGAAATTGATATACATCACGAAGGTTCACTATACCAGATGCTCACTAATATATAGTAAAGTGTGCATAGCATTTATCATTCATTTATATACGGCACACAAAATAATTCGGTTACAGTATATGAGTAATAATTGAGTGAGTTTTTAATTGAGGTATGCATTTTTAACTTAACTAATTTTTGGTATATTACTTGGTGTGTATAAATTCTACAGATCATATACGATTCTTTACAAAAGAATTCGAGTACATTTCCGCTTATTGGCGGAAACTGCTGAACGGCAATTTTCAACTGTGTTATGCGTTTTCTAACTCAGCTAAATTTTACCATACTATGTTGTACTATACACAAATCTATAGATCATATACAGGGTTGCACAAAAAAATTCAGATATTTTTGCGGCTATAGATGGTAATTGCTGAAATTGTGTTTTCAACTGTGTTATGCGTTTTCCAAATTGTTTACTTAAAGATCATCTTTCACCATATTAAACGGTAAAGTTTTGTTACAGTATTCTGAATGTGTTGGAAAGTGTTTCATAGTCTATGCTTGACGTATGATTTTTCTTTCTTGATTTCAATCTTGCGGCATACAGAACAAACAAATTCGGTCGAATGGTTCAAAGACCTAATCTTCAAATCAAGAAGGCTATGTTGTGGATTTATATTCTGGAGAAAGCAGTTTTTTCATTTTTTTTCCCCTGGTATTATAACTCAAAAGTTCCCCGCACAAAGTCCCTGGTCTAGAAACCCCTCTTGCCATGTTGGAACGGTTTCGTAGTAAGGACACCGCTGTTTCATGCCGCTCATTGGCTACAGCTGCGACAGACTGAAGATCGAAGCGTCATTGGACAATTAGTTAAGCATCATTGACACAATGGAAAATGTGACTCCCGCTTGAATTTGACATAACTTCATTTTTATTTTTATTTGTAGTTTAGTTTTTTTGTGTGGGGGGGAGGGGGGGATAAATGCCTCTTTCTGAAGATGAAAGACCCTAAATTTCTCCATACCCCTCAAACTCTTGAAATACTGCCTCAAATAACAAGGGAAATGCTCTTTCTTTGTGGATAATATGTCTGGGAACATGAAGTTAAAAAAAGTAATGGCTCATACATAAAGAAAACTCTTACATATAAGCTGTTTTAGCTGTTTGTTTGTAAGAATAACACTTGTATCGAAGATATGAGAGAACCTATTTCTTCTGCTTCCTTAAAAGGGAAATATTCTGGCGATCAAGAAAATTTTCAATTTGTAATTTTGCTTTCTAAATTACCTTATGCATATTATTTCAAAGTAAAGATTTAAGAAAACATAAAAGCACAATAAAGGGCGATATTACTTTAGTTTTGGGGCGCAGAATAATTATAAAGCCTCTTATTCTGTGTTTATATTGCTTTAATCCATTAATTCTATAATGCAAGTAATAAACTAATTGTGGGTAAAGGTTAAATGTATAAATAAAAGACAATGTTCCATTAATGGGAAAACTTTATTAAAACCGTAATATTCAACAATAAATTATTAAGTACGAAAGTAATTTTTGGGGGCATTAATTTAATGGTTATGACAATTTTATATTGAATTTTTTTTTAAATAAAACTTTATCGTCTTTACTAATAATCATATATATTATTTATGATGGCAACATCGATGACTAATGTATCATACAAAAGGTTTATGAACAGGCTTTTGACATATTAAAAATTAATGAAAGAAATGTACCAGAAAAAAATTTCAAAGATTTCAGTGCGAAAACCTCGCACTGAAACTGTTGTCCACTGCACTTGTCCACTGTTTTTTATTAACCCATTAAGAGCGGAATTTTTTCTTTCTTTTTAAAATGAAAAAATTGCATTTCCTACCAATTTTTCACAATAGCAACTTTGGTCCCATTTTATCACGGAATTTCTGTCATCAAATAAAGTGAATATTTATCTTAAAAAATACTGGTACTCAAACAGCAAAATAATTGGCAGCTATTCCGGTACCATATGGTACCGCCAACTCTTTAACGGGTTAAAACATTAAAATATTTATTTAATTTTTAGTGGCTTCTAAATATCTTTAAAATATTTACCAAAATTAAAAAAATCGTGCATTTCTATTTTTTTTTTCTATATGATTTATATAGAGAAAAAATATATTTTACTACTAATAAAAATTAATTCGTTGCAAGTATTAAATCTTTATCAAAAGTTTTCATTGTTTAGCGCTATATCTTTATCTTAATCAAAACGAATAACTGGAGACATAGTTAAACTAAACGATAATTGTAAGAAGTTAAACAAATTCCTCATTCATTTTCTTCTTTTTCATATGTTTTATATTTCTTCAGAAAAATTCAAGTGCAGTGAAACATTATTTTTATGTTGGCTAAGAGAAAAAAAAATTAAAGCGGTTTCCTGGAAAACGGATAGCCAAATTATAACATACAGATGAAAAATAATTTCAATTCACTGTTATATTTTAAGAGGCCAGATAATAGAATTCTAAATTCTTATACTTTTACTTGATGTATCATTCTCAGAATGAAAAAATGAATTTACAAAGATGTATAGAAGAATCTGACGCAAACCTTTCACGTCTAGAAATGGATTTTATTTTTATTTTTATTTATTTATTTATTATTTATTTATTAATTTATTTTGAGAAAACTCATCCACGAAATAAAGAAATTATTATGTCTTGTAAGCGAAGCAGCTTATAACTAAAACACGATAGAACGAAACAGGACAGAAATCGAAATGTATAAATTGTTCCGTTGCACATTAAAAGAGGAAAAAACACAAAGGAGTAATAATCATATATATTGAAAATATAATTGTTACGTCTTAAAAGCGTTAAAGTCCTAACGTTATTAGGAACAGTTTATCAAAACGTGTTGAAACGAATCGAAACTAAACTTAAACGTATAATTTATGGGATTACAGAAGCCAAACGTATAAACATAGTTATATTACATATTAAAGGGGAAAAGAATATTTTATTAAACTGGTTTGTAGCTGCACAAAAGAGTAAATAGTGATGCAGTTAAAAAATATTATTTATATGACTTATATGTATTAAAATCTTAATTTATTAGAAATAGTTTATAACCAAAACACTTTGAAACCAATAGGGACTAAGCTCAAAATGTATAAATGAGGATTTAGAATCTGAACGCATAAACATATGAATTTAAAATTCAATTAATCATTCAATTATGTTTTACATTTTTTTAAATGTTATAAATTAGTTTTGTAAATACACAAAAATTAAAATAATAGGACATTTAAAATTATATTATTTATGTGGCTTATACGTGTTAAAGTCCTAAATTAATATTTTTTTTTATAATATTATTTCATTATTCAAAAACTTTTCATTATATATAAAAGTTTCATAATTTTCAATGAATAATTTCAATGGAGACGTTTAGCATATTCTTTTCATAAATGCATATTTTTATTACGCAAGAGTTCTGGTGTAGAAGAAATATTTTTGCTGATTCAAATAAAAAGGAAAGAGGGGAAATGCATAATTGAAATTATGAATTGTTTGCGCCATATAAATGAAATAATTTATTACTAAAACTATTGGAAATAATCGGGACCAAACTCAAAATGTATAAATGTGATAAACGTATAAATAGAACCGATAATTGCATTAAAAAAAATGTTTTATTATAAACTAGTTTTTTAGATGCACAAAAAAGTAAAATAGTTATGCATTTAAAAAGTACATTATTTATAGCCATTATACATATGTTTATATTATACACTTGATGTAAAAATTTCATCATTTTTAATTAATCAAGACAAAAACGTATAAATGAGGTAAACGTATAAACGATGTTCTAATGTATTTTAAAAGGGAAAAAAATATGTTACTATAAATTATTTTTGCAGATGCACAAAAAGTAAAATAATATATGCATTTCAAAAATATATTATTTATATGACTTATACGCGTTAAAGTCCTAATTTATTAATAATATTTATTCATTCTATGCAAAAAGCTCCATAATTCCCAATGAATCATTTCGATTGGAGAAGTTTAACAAATTCTTTTTCCCAATTTATGTTTTTATTACGTATAATACTTCTCCAGAAGAAATGTTTCTGCTCCTTCTAATAAATTGTATCGTTTACAGCTACTTTGTCACTCAGTGGTTTTTCGTAACTTTTTTATGAGCAATGTAGAAAAGCAACTCATTATAACTCAGCAGCGCGCTATGCATTGTAAATGAGTAGATAAAACATCTCATAGAATGATAAATGCGATAACATTGTATTTTATTTCTCCTAACATGTAGAAAATGTGAAATGTAAGATTTAGATCACGTTTCTGATATCAGTTATGGCTTTAGTTTCAGTGAGAAGAGAAAATAAAACATTGCCTTCAGGAATTCTCTGACTTTTTTCGACTGTACTTTAGTAATAAAACAATAATTATCGTTAAGCATTAGATTAAATGTATATAAATGTATAAATGACAGTTTTAAAGCATATATATGAAAATTTAAGATGATTTTTATAAATATAAATAGCTAAATATAGGTTAGTTAGTTATTTCAAGTTCCCACATTTAGTGAAGAAATGCCTTGAGCAGGGGACTTATACGAGAAATTGACTTTGATGTGTATAATTTCAGTCAGAAGAAAAAATAGAAATTTGCCTTCAGGAATGTTCTGGCTTTCTACGATTGTACTTTGGTAATAAAATAATAATTATCGTTAAGCATTAGATTAAATATATGACAAGTTAAGATGAGTTTTATAAAAATAAATAGCTAAATATAGGTTAGTTAGTTATGGCAAGTTCACAGATTTAGTGATAAAATACCTTAAGCAGGGGACTTATATGAGAATTTGACTTTGAGGTGTATAGTTTCAGTGAGAAGAGAAAATAATTTGCCTTTAGGGGAATGCTCTGACTTTTTAGGAATGTATTTTGGTCAAAATAATAATTATCGTTATGCATTAGATTAAATACAATTAAACGTAAGTATATAAATATACAAATGGCAATTTTAAAGCATAAATATTAAAATATTTAAAATAAAAGGCTAGTTTTATAAACAGGTAAATATAGATTGGTTAGTTTGGGAAGTTTACAATTTTAGTATAGGGGACTAGGTCCTAATGCAGTTTGCTGTCCTGTAATTTACAGTTAAGCCTGTAAATTTACAGTTAAAATTCGCATAGATGCAAATTGTTTGTTGTTTTTGTAAAGAGGAAGGACAACCTATAACATGGATTACGGTAATACTAATTCTGGTACAGTTTCAGGGCCCCAAAAATATATCAATTTGTAAAGTTTTAAAGATTTTAAATCTTTGAAACGACATGAGAATATTTTCTAACGAATAAATTTAAACTGATACAAGTTTCATTTTGATTACAATTTCAATTTGGAAAGATCATAGATTGAAGTGGACTTCATTTATAATTTTTTTTTCTTTGCTATTTGGAACTATTTTAATGTATATTTTGTTTTAAATAACTAATCCTTTATTATAAACATATTTTACAATTTATATTAATCAAACAGTTGCGGTTCATAATATATTTATTATTCAGTTCTGTCAGTCACAATATCTAATTTTCCAAATTTTATGAGTTTGCTAAGTTTATTAAAATAATAATGAGACTAATAAGACTGGCAGATTTCCCATGTAATTTAGGCGGATATCATAAAAATTACGCATTTTATTTTATAAATATCATAAGCAATCGGATCAATAATGCATAACGTGGTATCATTTCAGTATTATATTAGTTAGCTTACAGATTATAATATAGTCGTAAGGTAAAAAAGCTTGATATAAAATACAATAAGTTGTTTTTACATTTTATAAGTTATTTAAAACTAACCCATGAAATTGAGTATATATTAATCGTCCTAATCAAATCACATACTTATATAAAAATTTATATGAGAATATAGCTTTTATATAGAATTATAAAAATTAATTACCCGCATACTTAAAATTTACATATGAATATAATATTTATATAGAATTATAAAATTAATACCCACACACACACACACACACACACAACATATATATATATATATATATATATATTTATTTAATAGGAATTTACTATTTATACAGAATTATAAAAATTAATTATTCTATTTTTAACTTTTTATTATAGTAAAATTTTCCGTTATATTGGAAACATAAATTTTAACCTGCAATATTTTTTATTTACATTTTATTCATTCTAACATTTAAAATCCATATTTTTTATTTTTATAGAGCATGTAGCCGCATTTTTTCTGAATTTTCAGAAATTGAAGAGTATTTATTAGTAAAAACCATATACTTAGTGTGCTCCAATCATTGTCTACTGAATTTCGCATTCAGGGAAATATATTATGAAGTATGCCATTATGCGCAATGAAGAAAATGTTCGCAACACATTTCCATAAGAAAATCTGACAGTATGTACCACTTCATATGCCTTAATATCAAAATACAACTGACAAAATTATATAATTAGCTCTAAAGTGTGTTTCATGTGACATTAAACACAATTTTAACGTAAATAATTTTAGACATTTCATTAGCATAAACATTACGCAATCGCACAGCAATCCTATAAACCTACCTATGATACCAGTTCTTTTAAAATGGGTTTGTTACAAGCTTTGCTATTGGTTATATTAGTTCGGTATTTATAAAACAGTTTTTTAAAATTTAAAACATAATTTCTTTCATTGTTTAAGCTTTTCAATATTATTTTTAAGGGAATTACAGAAAATCAAATTCAGTGCAGATTCTTCATGATTTATGGATATTAATGCGGAAAATCTTATTTTTATTGAAATCACCAGCTATTAGTTAATTTTATGTTAAAAAATGTAATGAAATTTAATCTAAAAATTTACGTTAAAATTATCAAAACAAATTTTAACTTTACGTAAAATAAAAAGAGAGAAACTTTGAGGCAAAAAAAATAAAAGTAACATTACTCAGGGATAAATCACATGATGAACAATTAATTCATATATATATATTAGTACAATGTGCCCCCCCCCCTTTTTTTTTATCACCAATAGTTAATTCCTAAAACATTTGTTTTAAAGATAGGCAATTGATGTCAAAAGCGATTTACGTCAAAATTTTTGTAAAAATTACGAAATTTATTTATTTATTTATTTTTTTTTTTTTTTTGCCCCTATGGATACTCCCATAAGTTATAATTAGAAGAACTTCCTCCATGCGGTAACAAAAAAAAAAAAAAAAATGTTCACCTAAAGCTTACTGTTATGCTATAGTACTTTAAATTTTATAAATTCTTTGGCCTTTTTTTTTCTTTTTTTGTCGAATATTATGGAATTCTAAAATATATAGGAATGGATCAATACCTAAGGTCAAAATGTGTAGAGGAAAACCCCATAAATGAAAAACGTATGATTGAAACTGTATATTTTATTATAAATTATATAAGTTATATTTATATACTACTAATTCATGCACAAACTTATTTAATTAAAAAATTAAATTTGGAAACTGAGCAGGTAACAAAATCATTTCGCTTCAAAAGCTATCAGTATAGAACCTAAGATTTAATTTTCTATAAATGTCTAGCTTTTAAATTCAAGACTTCTTTGATCGCATAATTTAACAAACATAATTTAACCAAAAAATTCTTAAACTTGGGTAATATGTCCACAAAGTCCACGACTCGCCGAAAAAATTACAAAAGGAAAAGTACTGCACGAAATGACTTATAAAAAATACATGTGATTTTCCAGAAACTCTAAATTATACTTTATAATACTCGCGTGTGGAAACTTCATTAACAAAAACAAATTCACAGGCACAATTACAGTATCATGTACAGAAATATTTTTCAATGAAAACAGTAGTCTATTTTAATAATCAAGCAAGTTCGCTTGTACTTTAAACACATTTTATATTGTTAATAGGATAAAAACATGCTATAAGTTCTATTAACAGGAATAAATTTCTGGCTTACTCGTGCGCATAAAAATATTTATGTTCGTTAGTTTTTTCTGTATATTATTAAGTAACCATGTAGGTATAGTAATCAAGGTAGAAGGGAAAATACGTTACATTTCTAATGAAACTCTTTAGGAATTTCAATTCTTAACTGATAACCTTCAAGTATCCTAAAATAATGCAATAAAAGGAAAACATGTATGAATGAAATACAAGAGTTAATGCAATCAAATAAACGAAACATTTTATCCTTAAAACAAACAAGAATGGATAAATACCCGAGGTAAAACATATAAATAAGAAAAGTGGAACTGAATAACACATGAATGAGTAACATGTAAATTAGAAACGTATAAACAGTACTTCGATTTATATGTTATTCAAAATTCCTCCGAAAACTATTTGCAGTAGTCTGGCTTGTATTCTTCTTTAATTACAGAGATTGTATTTTGATAAAGTTTATAATTATGAACAGTTGAATCACGCGTATTTAAAAATCCTTTAGATTGGACTGATTAAGCTGGATCCCAGCTGCCCTAGAAAGGCGCCTTGTGTGGATCATTTCTCCTCTGAGGATTGTACCTTCATCTTGATCATTAGCAGCAAGTTAATCATCATATCAAATATATATCAAATATACTGAGTGTAATATTCCGAGTTGAATTGAATGTGATACTTCGATTAAAAATCATATAAAGAAATTTCAATGATTTAAAAAATAATTGAAAAAATAATAATTATACAGAAATCTCGGAACACAATTTACTCTTTAATAAAAAAAAAAATGAAGATTTTTCATAAATATTTAAAAAACTATCACAGAATATGAGTTTACGAGGAAAATAAATAATAAAAAATAAATACTTTCAAAACTCATAATCATAATTGTATCTCATTTTTCATATTATATTAAGCGTTGTTTTCAGGTTAACAATGAGCTAATGTATTTATATTTTGTCGTAAAAGAGTTAAAATTTAAAAATAACACCAAGTTAAAAAAAAAAAAAAAAAAAAAAAATCTTTTTTATTATTATTATTTGTAATATATATATATAGTAATAATTTTAAACACTTTCATAAATTTTTATTTCAGTGTATTATTTATTCAGACTATAGGATATATAGAGAAGAAAAATTACAAAAAACAAAAGTGATAATGTAATAATGAATATTTATTTCGTATTCGAAAAAAGAATTTCCATGTAAAATTCTTAACAAAATTTTTGTAAAACTTACTTTTTTAAATCTCTAAAGAAATGTTTGACTTATTTTCACTTCCAATTTTACACCTTGTTGTTTTTTTCTTTTTAGATGAATATATATATTTCATGCAATTATAATTTTTTAATTATCGTTTTAAAAGGTTTTTTGTGATATCTATTATGTAGACTACTATTTCTATTAATGATTTTGTGAATGAAAAGTAATTTTAAATGCAGTTTTTACACATTTCTAAAATAATTATTAATCAGTTTACCCAAATGGTTTATTTCCTCTTCTTTTCAAAAACGCCAAATTGTTGAATTTTGTATTTTTCAATGAAACTGACAATTGTTAATAGGAAAACTTTTATTCAAGATTAATAATTTGTGAAAAACTGTTCTAAAAAGTTTTTATCGTTTGAAAATAATGCGTATTTTTTTTAATTATCGCACTGATACTTATTATGTATATTTCTTTAATGAATTTTTAAATAAAAGGTAATTTTAATTGCCGTTATTTCACATTTCTAAAATGTTTATTAAACAGTTTGGACAAATGATTTATTTCCTCTTCTTTTTAAAAACACCGAGATTGAATTTTGTATTTCTCAATGTAACTGTAATTAGGAAATTTTTATTCAAGATTTAAAAAATAATAAGCAGTCAATAATTTAAATATACACTAAAAACACTTTTTATTTTGCTTAAAAGACGTCAACATAAATCTTAAATATGTTAAAATTTAAAATTTACATGTTTCGATTTGTTCATCAAATCGTCATCAGAATATATACAAACCACAAATACAATGTACATAAAAAACGAGAGTTTAAATTAATTAAAAATTAAAAACCAGAGAGTCTGAACAGTCACTATGTGAAAGAAGGTACAACGCAATTTGTGGTTTGTATATATTCTGATGACGATTTGATGAACAAATCGAAACATGTAAATTTTAAATTTTAACATATTTAAGATTTATGTTGACGTCTTTTAAGCAAAATAAAAAGTGTTTTTAGTGTACATTTAAATGCTAATTCTAATGGACGTATTTTGACTCTCCACTTTATTTGAAATATAATAACAGTTGAACAGTCAATAATTGTTTTAAAAAATGTTTATTGTTTGAAAATATTCGGATTATTTCCCCTGTAACCTTGTATTTTTGTTTATTTATTTATTTTTATTTTTATTTTTATTTATTTTATTTTATTTTTATTTATTTATTTATTTTTTTTTTGGGGGGGGGGGGGAGGTTGAAAAAGGGAATTAATATTTCATGTGGGTAATTTCTTTAAAAGATCATTAACAGATTTTTCCTAACACCCAACATGTATACTTTATGTGATACTTTTTACATAAAATCGTAATTTTCATTTACAAATCCTAAATCAGTTATTTAACCTTTCAATAAATCTTCGATTCTAATGTTTTATTCCTATAATGTTCCTTATTCGTTTGAAAAACACAGAAAAATTTATTAACCTAATGTATTTTTTAACATAATACATTAAACTCGCATAATACTGTGCAACATTTATACCGCGTTTACGCTGTTAACAGCAGTCAATATAATTGGTTAGACCGGCTTCCAACTTCAAAAGACAGTAATAGGTAACCCCTCACATCCACACAATTTGTTGGGGAAAAAAATTGTTTCAAGGGCAGGGCGAGACCTCAAGGGTGTTGACGCCCACAGGACCGCCCAGAAAGATGCATAGATGCAATAGTACTTCTGTCGGATAGGAAATATGCAGTTCAATCGTAAATAATAAGAGAATCAAGTTAGAAGATAAAGATGTGGAAAGTGGGAAATATCGTCTGATCAAGTACATGTAAGTATTTTCGTTTAAAAAGTTATATTTTACTATTTATTTTTGAAATTACACCAAATGAGACATAAATCCATCATAAAATATTTATTTGTATAAATTTCTTTATTTCTTTAGTATTTTTATAAATGTAACGCAATTAAAAAAAATAATTTTTTTCCAGTATACCTAGATTGCTATTTTTCGTTTGTTGTTAATTAGCTTTTAATGTTTTTTTAATCTTAAACTGGAAAGTTGTTTGAAATAATGCTCCATGATTTTCGTACTTTTCTTATTTGAATGCTTTCATTATCACCCGTCTTTCTTTTTTTTTTTTTTTTTTTGTCTTTTTAATGAAACACACTTATTGCGAGGTAGCGTAACGATATGTAAGGCAATTAGGGAAGTTCGCTGAAGTTTAATTACTACTACTATTATTATTATTATTGTTTTCATGCTTGCTCAAATAGGAAAACTCCTGTTATTAAACGTGTAAAGGAATTGAAAATGTAAAAAAAAAAGTTATTTTTATTTTTAATTAAAAATCAAGGGTCGATCCAGGCAAAATTTGGGGCCTGTTTTGGGTCTCTTCCTAAAATTCCTTTTAATAAAACAAGTCACTTCACAAAATTCCTTTTCATAAAATAGGCCCTTTCACAAAATTCTAATTCCATAAAAACTTACTATTTATTAATTAATTTATTATTTTGTGACGCTTTAAAATTTGTAATTTGTAAACAAACAAGTTCACCAGAAAGGAAAACTTCATCAAAAGGATTTTAAAAAGTTTTTGTTAATAAATGCTTGTTCCGAATTTGAGTAATTGGATTTCAACTTTTGTCACAAAATGTTATTTTTCACAAAAATATAATAAATTTCACAAAAATAACATTTTCACAAAATGGGCCCCAAGAAAAAAAAAACCTGCATCGACCCCTGAAAACAGTAGCAAAAAGCCTATTTAAATCAAAATTCCTTACCCTTAATCGTATTCTTAATTATCTTAAATGCATTCTTTATTTCTATTATTTATTTATTGTTAAATTAATATCGTGCAAATATAGTGCAACAGGATAAACTTAGAAGAAACTTTTAACTTTATTTTAAAAATTAGCTATGTATTTTAAACTATTATGTCTTACATTATCTTACTGGTGGATTATTTTTAATAACTCTATGTTTTGCAAGAGTGTTCTGCATATTTAGCCTATTCTCCATTCAAAGAACTATGATGCAAAAGATAAACTTAAAAAAAGAAAAAAACTGACAAAATGTATTTAGTCTAAATATTTTCATATCATACACGTATAGCCATGCTAATACAGATACAAGTATATTTAAAATTTTACAAGTATATGTTTTAAAGACATTGTGTGTAAGAGTAAGAATTTTTCTCTTTACAGTAGTCTATTCTTAATATCCTGTTTTAATGTAAGTAAAGCACTTTCAACTTTCTAAAACGACGTATAACTGAGAAAGACGTACAATAGAAATGGTTGTCGCCCAAGGTGTAAATCTTTGACTGTAGAAATATAAAGCTGCAATGATACAAATTTAATTTTGCTACCATTTTCGGTTGTTTAAAATGCAGAAATTAAAGAAAAAAAAATAAAACATTTAAAAAAATTTAAATAATTAATTCTAAAATTGAAAAATAAAAGTGAGAATGAGAATTATTAAACCGTATATCAGTTGCACACCTTGAATTGTGCATTTTTTTTAATTCCATTATCGAACGTTGAAGCAGAATTTAATTAAAATAATCTTTAATCGTCGTCTGACAAATTCTTTTAAAATTTCCATTTTCTCTTTTAATGAAAGTGCCTTTCGTTTTCGGGACATTTTAGGAGCACGTTAACTGTTCAAAAGAGACCGAAAGAAAAAAAATAGAAATCGAGTTCACAACGAAATCAGGAAATGAAGCGACGTTTACTAATCTCAAACTTGTCTCGTGAGCAGACCATAATTTTCGTCCCGCCCTTCCAAAGGTTCCGCAAACTTGAAATAATCCCTGTAACAGTCAGACATGTAATTTGTCCATATTTTTCCATATTTTTTTCTCCAAATATCGTAGCAGAAAAGAAAAAAAACTCGATGCTGGGGGGGGGGGGGTCGTCTTAGAAAATCGATTACGGTATGAAAGAAACGATGTAAACCAAAGTTATGCATCGTATAAACGAAACATTGCAACATTAAAATACATAGAGATCAATCGGGATCACACTGAAACGACGTATAAATAAGAAACGTATAAACGGGGCTTTATTATAGTAGTATATTTAAAATTTTACAAATATGTTTTAAAGCCATCGTGTGTGAGATTATGAATTTTTCTCTTTACAGTAGTCTATCCTTAATATCCTGTTTTCAATGTATTTGAACTTCATTAAAAGCTGAAAAAAATATTATAGCAAAACTTTAATTATCAATACTCGAGTTATCCGGATCGTCAAACTCCGGATTGATATAAGAAAATTAAAAAAAATACATTAAAAAAGTAAAAAGGTCGATGAAATTTTACCTTTATGTATTCGTTCGTAAAAATATAATTTTCTTGAAATTCTTACTTAAAGCAATGTTAAAATTTAATTTTAATTGCAAATTTTTAAGCTTATAATTTCGATAATTCTAAGTCTGTATTTCACCAATTTATAGATATTGTATTCTTATGTACTCATATTCTAAGAAAATGCGAAGGATTCTTTTGTATTTTAGAAATTGTAATTAGGCTGCAGTTAGTGTTGAATATTGTTGAATATTGTTAAATATTGATGAATATTGTTAACAGATATGATAAGAGTAAGTAAGAAAAATGGCCGAAAAATTCAATTATAAATTTTAATTTTAATTGCAATTTTAATTTTATTTTTTTAAGCTTGTGTTTGAATAATTCTAAGTCTGTTATTTCTCCAATTTCAGAGATATTGTATTCTTGTATACTCATATTCTAAGAAAATGAGAAAGATTCATTTGTATTTTAGAAATTGTAATTACACAGCAGTTAATGGTGAATATTGTTGAATATTGTTAGATATTGATGAATATTGTTAACAGATATGATAAGAGTAAGTAAGAAAAATGGTCGAAAAAATTCAATTATAAATATTAATTTTAATTGTAATTTTTTAAGCTTGTATTTGGATAATTCAAAGTCTGTTATTTCACCAATTTCAGAGATACAGTATACTCATATTCAAAGAAAATGAGAAAGATTAATTTGTATTTTAGAAATTGTAATTAGACAGCAGTTATGGTGAATATTGTTAACAAATATGATAAGAGTAAGAGTATGCAAGAAAATTGGTTGAAAAAATTTAATTATAAATTCAATTTTCCATTGCGACAAGGAAAAAAAAAAGTTAACTTTTCCGGTGGTCAAAATTTTATTTCTTTATTTATAGGCATTTTCTAATGAATTTGTTTATTGAAATGTGTCTTTCTATAAAAATTAATTTTCAGATTTAAAAAACAAACAAACTTTGAAATTAAAAATATATATAATATATATTATTTTTTAATTTTAAACTTATTTAATTTTTGATATAACACATGAACCAATTGCCCGATTTCATTGCTTTTTTAACTGTTGTGTGTAGAAAAAGATTTCTTGTTAATTCGTCTTCAGGATTTATAAAAATATTACTTACAAAATTTATAATAAATATATAAGTAAAAACAGGGGACTTTTGAGAGGGATTTTTTTCTGCAATTTCAAAATTTTCACATGAAATAAAAAATTCTGAAAACAATTTCTGGAAAACATAACATAAAAGAAACACAAAATTAATACACATCTCTTTGAAGAAAGTTTAGATATATCATTTTAAATTTACGAATTATAAAAAAAAAAAAAAAAAAAAAAAAAAAAAAAAAACATTCAGAGATAAATGGGCATAAGTTTTTGTTAAGGGTGGAGGAAAGTCTGATAGTACAGCACAAAAATTGTTATATCATATGCGGTTTGTTTTATTTAATTTATTTAACTTTGTAGCATTTTCTTGGCAAAAAAAAAAAAAAAAAGAGAGAGAGAGAAACGCTTTTTTTTTTTTCGAATTTGACTCCCCGGACCCCCCTTAACTTAAACTAGCAACTCTATTAAATTATTAGCACATCTTAGTGTATGTAAGTACCATACTGTATTTTACTTTTTCTTTCTTTATTTATTTTATTTTATTTATTATTATTACTTTTTTTTTACTTGTTTTGTGGTAAGAAAAAAAAAATATTTTCAACATACATTACGCCTACCTCTTTATATAATAAAACAATTTTCAAGAAATTTTTATTTCACAACATCACTTTATAATTTTATAATTACCCCTATTATGCTGATTGTATCCAGAACACAAAAGTTCAGAGTATCAGAGATTCACTGAACCTTCAATCACACATTAACAAATGACATCAATATTGTCTTCGCATGTGAATAACAACGTTATAGCAGAAATGTGGTCCAGAAGTAATATGATTTAAATAACAAATATTTTAAAGTCAAACAGTCATTTACTGTTTTATTAGTTGTGTTTGACATATTACACTGTAAAAAGTAAAAAAATTAAATTAAATAAATAAATAAATAAAAAATCCAGGAATGGTCATAGGAAATAATGAGCAGTTGATTACCCCAAAACAATCTTCTGAAGAGTACTTTTTTTTTTTCGTTATTCTGAAACATTTCTGATCAAAGTATTCTGACAATAGTATGTGAATAGCATTTCCTGATATTTTGAAATAATGTTTCCTTAAAATTTTTGAGCTACAAACTAGCTGTCCATTATTTCCCAGAAACGTTTCTGAATTTTTTTTTTCAGTATAGTGGAAAGTTTATTTACACAATATAAATAGATTTAATACTTGGAAATAAGATGTAGAAAAAAATCATGATTGTGTATTCTAAAAAAATTTAAAAATACTTACAAAATTTATCTTTTTAATTATGTTCCCTTTAAAAGTTTCTCGATATAAACGTTTTCTTCTCGTCCTGCAGATAAGAATAGAAATTAAATTATCTTATATAAGCATCTTATTGCTAAAAACAGACATTCACAGTAAGTCAACTATTTTTATAAAGGAAATTTTCTCATTGATTTTTCAGTGATTTAGTCATAATAGATAAAGAATATTACAAAACAAAAATTTTAAAAATAATTTTTTTCAGTTAAAAAATATCGCAATAGTATGACAATCATGTGAATCAACAAATTTTGAGGCGTTCAGATTTCAAGCGGATGAAATCCACAACACATTATCCAGGGATATTTGGATGTTAAGCTGGCACATAGCCAGAATTTACCCTAAAAGTTTTTTCTAGTCCTAAATTTTTCCCTCTGTCCTAAAAGTTTCTCTATTCCGAAGGTTAGCAATTAGTAGGTTAGATAGCATGGAACAGAAAAAGATACAGACTAAATGATACTTATTCAAGATTAGTCGAAGTATCTTTAATACATTACCAAGAGATATTTGGATGTAAAACTGGCCCATAGCAAAAAATTTCCCTAAAAGTTTTTGAAGTCCTAAATTTTTCCCTCTTTCCTAAAAGTATCCCTAGTCCAAAGCCATTATTAGGTTAGACAGCATAAAACAGAAAGATATTTAGACTATATAAGACACTTATTCAAGATTAGTCAAAGTAGCTTTAATACATTATCCAACGATATTTGAAGATAAAGCAGGCCTATAACGACAAATTTTCCTAAAAGTTTTCCTAAGTCCAAATTTTCCCTCTTTTCTAAACGTTTCTCTAGTCCGAGGGGATCAATTAATAGGCTAGATAGCATGAAACACAAAGAGATTTAGACTAAAAGACACTTATTCAAGATTAGTCAAAGTATCTTTCCTTTGAGAAAAAAACCCCTAAACAAGATTTTTTTTTTTTTTTTTTTTTTTACTGGATAAAAGTGACAAACACGAACTTTGCTCTAACATTGATAAAATTAGTAACAATCGTTGGAAAAAAATGCACCTTGCCACTAATTTTGCCTCAAATCATCGTACAAAAATTATGCTGGTATCAAACGACGGAAATAATGTCTACTATTGAATGATAATCATCAATTAGGGTTTGGGGGACGTCTATACATATTGAAAACGGGATTAATTCCTAATTTTTAATCGCGACACCATATTTTGACAAGATAATTTTAAATTTATCCTCAGATACTAATTTTTAATAATTTGGACCAAAAGTTTTGGAGAGATTTTTACCCTCATGTTAAAATAATTCCACACATATTTTTATTTTGTATCTCCTAAAATAATAAATATGTATCATGATGTTTTTTTTTTTTTTTTTTTTTTTTTTTTTGTAAACATACTTTTTAAAAATACAAATATGTATCTTAGTCTTCTAAATTCCATAATTTTATGATATAAAATATGAAATTATTTTTTGAAAAAATGATAAATGATACCTATAAATATTTTAATGGAAATCGATTTCTAAAGAATTCCAATATGGATATCCAGAATTTTCTCTCATTACCCTAAGCAGTTTTTGAGTTATGCGTAAAGAAACATAAACATTTATAGTTTGAGAGGCTGTATACTAACTGAAAAAGTTGTTAATCAGAAATTGTAACACGAGTCTCAATTATTTAAGGGAATATTTAATTGATTTATTTAGAATTTTTCTAACAAAAATAATATTTTCTATTAAAAGCATTAATAAAATTTGATAATATTAATATAAATTTAAACATGTAGATTTTTATTTGCCGAATAGTTTTAACATAAGCTGTCAACTTATACGCTCGTTTTGTTAACCCTTTATGCCCCAAATCATGAATCAAGAAATTGCTTAGAAAAATTATATAATAATAATATGAAATTCAGATAAGATATTTCATTAAAACTGATTTAATAAGTCGGTAGTTACAGCTATATTTTTGTAAAATATTTACAAGTATAATTATAATAATTAACAGTCGTAACAATGTAAATAAAAGTATTGTGATCCTATCTGTAAATGGAAAGCATTTTGTAGTTGGAAATTTTCATAAAACGTTGTTTTATCAAAGGAAAGCTATATCTATGTAAATGGTTGAGTAAATAACCACTTTAAAAAGTATTTAACTTTGACTATTTCGCTATGCTTTCTAAATGTGATCCAACAAAGTATTTTGTATGAAAAATAAAATATATTTTCATTAACAGACGGGTTAAATAAATTTTATATTACATTTTCTTTACTGGTTACTTAAAAGTACCGTCAGAGCATAAAGGATTAAAACTAAAATTTAATAGTAAATTTTGTCTTATATAATTGCCGAAATCTGCAGTTAAATAAGCCAAATAATTCTACTAAAATTTAGTAGTAACAAAAAAGCGGAAAAGTTGCCAGCTATGGCTTAAAAATATATTAATCTTGTGAATATTGGGTATATATTCAAACTGAGTCATACTATATGATCGTGTCCGGACACTTTCGATTATAGGCGTTTTGTCGAACGTATATAGAGATACTTGACAAATTCTCCTGGAACTTCAGGAATATAAAGAGCATGATGGACCATATATTTTTCATTGAACATTTAGTTACGAGGGAAGTTAGCGGACCAACAACAAATTGAATAAAACAATAATATTTGTGATGACCCTGTAAAATAAATTCTCGAAATGGTGTGTAGCTGAAGCTGATGACTATGTGGGTTTGTATATTTGTGTTCATTTCTATAAGAATAGCACGTATATTCATGGAAATATAAAAGTTTCTTTTAAAAATTCCGCAAGTTGTTTGCTTATGGCATGTTAGGGTTTTCGACTAAATTTAACGCAGTTTTCAGGAAACTTGTCAAAGTGCAGCAGAAACAAAATACTGAAGTTATAATATAAATATATTAATTGTTTGATGAAATATGAGCATTTGTGTGAAATAATTTTTAATTGCGCATGCCCGAATCATAATTTTTTTTTTCATATTTTAGTACTCAAATATCTAAGGGTAACTCTTATAAAGAGGCCAGTCGAATATCGCGAAAATTCAGAAATATATTGGCGATAGAGTGAGTTGAATTTCAGTTGCTTTCTAAAAATAGGTGGATGATAAGGGATTCTCCACAAATTGTCATTTTTTATTAACCGACATCCAACAAAAGGAGTAATGTATTTAACATATGTCCATGCATAGATTTTGAATCAATGCTTTAATAATTATTAATTTATTATAAATTTAATAATTAATTTTTCCTTGGAATAGGCTCGTTATGAGGGTTCTTTCAAGGAGAATTAAAACATAAATAAAAAATGGCAATAAAAAATTAAAATTAAAATTGACGATTTGTGGAAAATCTTTTACCATCCAGCTACTGTTAAAAAGCAACTGAAATGCAGCTCCCTATATCGCCGATATCGTTCTAACTTTTCGCGATAATCGACTGGCCTTTTCATATGTTGCCCGATATAGTTGAGTACTAAATAAAAAATTAAAAAAAAAGAATTGTTTTTATTTTTTGCACATAAGCGATTAAAAATTATTGAATACAAATGTTCATATTTCATCAAATAATGAGCATATTTACGTTCTAATTGTGGTACATTGTTTGCATTGTACATTATCAAATTTGCTAAATGTGGCATTAAATTTGGTTAAAAACACTGCATGGTATAAACAAAATCGTTGGGAATCTTTTTTTTTCTTTTATATATATATATATATATATATATATATATATATATATGTTGTGATGAGTTGACATGTTTCAACTCCTCCCTTATTTGTGGAAAAAGGATAATCTCTGTGGAATGAAAATAATCTGACAGATTGATCTCTATTGAGAAAAATTCTATCAATAGTGTGAATTTCATTTTCACTTTGAGATAAGCCAAGCTGCAATACATGCTTTGTATTGAATGATATGTTATCTGAATGAGTAGATAAGAATTGTAAAGTATTGTTCTTTTGGATACAAAGAACTGGGCCCCTACGAAATGCAGTGTTTTCTGGGAAATTCCTGGAATGCAAGGAAAGCCCCTGGGAAGTGAAATTGCTGACGGGAGTTGAAGGTGGAAGGAGTTGAATGTTGAATCAGTTGGTTGTGAAACAAGCTAGAGTGAGCTTGTCTTTGAGCAGACTTCAGAATCTTAGGATTTTCTGAAATTGTAATTTCACAGCATGAATATGAATAATCATATTTTTTCATTTTTACTTTTGTTTTCTTTTTTTAATGTGTTAATTTAAAATAAAGTTTTTTCGTTTCAAACGATAAATGGAATTTATTAATTATATATACAACGTCTCACGCTACCACAGCAATAGTATATACAATTAATTGGTGGCAGCAAATGGGATATGTAATCTAGAGTAAATTAGATTACGGATCTATGTTAACCTGATTAAACAGATGAAGAGCCAGTGAAAAACGGACGAGCAGAGTTGTGGAGTCTTGAAGCCTAATTGGAGTCGTGGATTTTTCTTGGAGTTCTAGCAAGTAGAGAACTGGTAAAAGAACTTTATCGACTAAAGCTGTGAGGTGTATGAACAGTCAACTATAGACTTGGTGCTATTTGTGTGTGCTTCAAATTATATCAGTGGAATGAAGATATGCGGTGTACCATCTAAGTTGTCTACATACGGATCTAAGGTGCAATTAGTGCCTCACCAGTAAATTGAGTGTCTTCAAATCTTCAAAAATCTGTGTGCGTGTCATCTTTAAAAGTGTTTGGAAGCCTGGTATCAGTGTGGAGGAAATATCTGCATCTGGAGGTAAGCTCTTTTATGAAATCTTCTATAGAGGTCTGTTTTAAATTGAATTTTGTGTATAAATTTTAATTTTGGGGAACAAAACTCTATGTGAAATTTAAGAATTCTAGGGAAGCTATTAATTTGGTATTTAAAATTTAGTTAGAATTTTTATGTTTGTTGATTTTATGGTATCTGTTTGGTATAATATTGGGTTAAGAAAATTATATACTTATGTATATGTTAAAATTTACTTGGGGTATAGTAAATTGTTATTGATTAATTGAGATTATTAATCAGGGTATTTTAATCATAATTTTGTATAAAGCTTTTGAAAATAAGAGTTTTGTTTATATACATTTTATTTCTCACAGTAATAAAGTTATAGCTTAATTTTATGGGTATACTGTGGATGATTATGATTAATGTTTCAAAATAAATTGATGTTATACTGTACTGTTGGGTATAAAATTTATTTTGGGGGATATACTCAGTTTGAAAGACGTCACTGTTGCATGAGAATTTGCTATATTGAAATTGTGTCGTTTTTGAATACATTATTATACGTATAGTGAAGAAAATTCTATTTCTGTATTTATTGTATTATTGTAAATTGAATATATCTGTTATTTTGAAATTTATTATATTTTGGGGGGAAATATGGCAGACTATTTAGTAAAATATAATAAAAACGTCTTGCTATTATTAGCAGAGGAATTTGAGACCAGTGTGTCAAAAACGTGTAAAAATCAAGCTATAATTCAGGCTATCGTTAGTGCTGAGGATTATAAAGAAAGTTACGCAAAACTTCGCTTGCAGTATATTCTTGAACAGGAGGCAGAGCGGAAAGAACAGGAAAAACAAATTGAAAAAGATCGTAAAGAACAAGAGAGACAAATTGAAAAAGATCGTAAAGAAAGAGAGAGGCAAATTGAATTAGATAGGATTGCGCAAGAGGAAAAAGATAAGCTTAGGAAATTTGAGTTAGATAAACTTGAAAAACAACTTGAGGTAGATAAACTTGAAAAACAACTTGAGGTAGATAAACTTGAAAAACAACTTGAGGCAGATAAACTCGAAAAACAGCAACAACTTGAATTACAAAAACTTGAAAAAGAACAGCAATTTGAATTAGAAAAATTGCGTATTCAAAATTCTGCGGATGTTGTTAGTGTTTCATCTAATGAATCAAATGTAGATTTTCATAGAACTCTTAAGGTAAATTTAAAGGATTTGGTTCCGCGCTTTGATTCTAAATTAATTGATAAAACTCTTTTCTTTATGATTTTTGAAAGGCAAGCCGAGAAAGCTAAAGTTTCTCAGGAAGATTTGGTTAGTCAATTAATTCCTTTATTACCTTCTGATATTGCCGAAATTATAGTAAAACAACCAGCAGACAAATGTGATGATTTTCTACATATAAAGAAAGTTTTGTTAGATAGGTTTAGGCTAAGTACAGGCGCCTTAAAACAAAAATTTGAAACTCATCAAAGAAAATCTGGTGAATTATGGGTGGATCTGATTTATGAGTTAAGGGGTTATCTTGATAATTGGTTAGAGTCATTAGAAGTGAGGGATTTTGAGTCCTTAAAAGAACTAATGCTCACGGAACAACTAAAAAAACGTGTCCCTTTTGAGATAAAAGAAAAATTTATGGATGATTGGGAGGAAATAAAGATTGCTTCTAAACTCGCGGGAAAATCAGATAAATTTGAGAGTATAAGAAGAGAATTTAACAGGTCGGATAGAAAACCGTGGGAAAATAAATCTTTTCAGGGTAAGCAAAAAGACAGCTTTAATTCTAAAAGTAGAAAGGAAATTAAACCAAAATCGGAATTTGAGAATACGAAAGAGTGTGGGAAATTTGATCAATTTAAGAAGGACAATGATTTCGAAAAGCAAAGACAAGTCCAATGTTATAATTGTTTGGCAGTGGGCCACATCAGACCAAATTGTCCTGAATTGTTAAAAAGTAAATCTAATTATGAGGATAAAAGCATAGCTTGGATTGTTACTAGTGATGGGAAAAGTGTAAATAATAAGGAAGGTGTGGAAACCGAATTACCTATGGTTGATTTATGCGTGAATGGTAAGAAAGTAAAAGCGATTAAGGACACAGGTGCGCAAATTGCGGTTTTTGATGCTAATGACATTCCGTGGAGTGCTAAGAAAGTGGGAAATGTCTTTCTTATACCGGCCCTCGGAAATAGACAAAAAGCGGATTTGGTGTCAGTGCCGGTTGCTTTGATGGAAGGTGAAAAAGAGTATGTTGAAAAAAATGTGGTGGTTGCAGTTGTGAGAAAACTAAATTCTCCGCCCCTTATAACACCAGCTGTTTATGAATTATTAAAGTTAGGAAATATGGATAAGAAAAATTCAGTGTGTAAACAGGTGGAAAACCAGAGAGAATTAAATGGGCAGGGAACCTTCAGATTATCTAGCGATCATGAGCAAAAATTTGTTAGAAAAATGGTTGGAAATGAAATCTGTGAAAGGGATAGTAAGTCTGTTAATGAGATGGAGGTAAATTCACCGGAAGACGTGACTAATAGGTATTTGGAAAAAGGGTCTAAATTGATCGATACAAAAGAGGTTGCGTCTAAAACGGATAGTGATAAAAGGTCAGTTAAAGGAGGTCAATTTCGGGAAAATAATTCTGAGCATGCTTTAAATATAACCAGGTATTTTGTTGGTAGTATGGGAGTTGAGCATGTTAGAAAGAGAATTAGAAAGAAATTGAGTTCACTTATGACTGTGGCCAGAAAAATTAACTCTGTGATGAAAGATAATGATAGAGAAAATTGGGGGGCTAAATGCCAAGAAAATGAATATAGAAATTCAAAGTTAAAAAGAATGGAGCATTCTGCTTTTAAAACGGATCATAAAGAAAGCTTTATTAAAGTCAAAGAAGATTTTGAAAGGAAAAATTATGATCATGAAGTTGTAAAGCGAAATTTATTGTCGAAAAGATTTTCTAATAGAAGTAATTTAGATATTGGTTTTTGGGAGAATTCTCTAAATTAAATTTTATTCTAAATTTGGGAGTACTCATTATTGTAATATCTGTAATGTGTTTAATTATCATTTAATGCTTAATATTTTCGCAATGGTAAAACTTCATTAATTTAATAATTGCATAATTTAGTATGCGTTCTTTTTATTTGTAGAAGCGTCTAAATTTAGGCTTTTAAGCAAGTTTTTAAGAGAATCGTTTTAGGCATTGTGTTGTATATAGATTTTTTCTTTTTTTTTATTATTATTTTTTTTTTGTTAGAATCATGTAAAGTGTAATCTGTATTTGGTATCATATGTATGTGAAGTATTTCAAAATTGTTTCTTAGAGCATCAATTGTATAAATTATTCCTGGAATTATACTTAGGTATTGTAGTTATGGGATTATAGTAAATCCTGTTGACAGTGTGGTCTATCAAATACTGAGTATGGGAATGTGTTTGTTTTCTATAGGGATTTTTCATGTGTTATTCAAAATTCCTTTGTGCTTTGTTGACCTCTTTAGAAATTGATTGAAGGAGCTTATTCTATTAATATATATGCCAAATTTCTTCTGGAAATTTTTCCTTAGGGGGAGGTGTTGTGATGAGTTGACATGTTTCAACTCCTCCCTTATTTGTGGAAAAAGGATAATCTCTGTGGAATGAAAATAATCTGACAGAGTGATCTCTATTGAGAAAAATTCTATCAATAGTGTGAATTTCATTTTCACTTTGAGATAAGCCAAGCTGCAATACATGCTTTGTATTGAATGATATGTTATCTGAATGAGTAGATAAGAATTGTAAAGTATTGTTCTTTTGGATACAAAGAACTGGGCCCCTACGAAATGCAATGTTTTCTGGGAAATTCCTGGAATGCAAGGAAAGCCCCTCGGTAGTGAAATTGCTGACGGGAGTTGAAGGTGGAAGGAGTTGAATGTTGAATCAGTTGGTTGTGAAACAAGCTAGAGTGAGCTTGTCTTTGAGCAGACTTCAGAATCTTAGGATTTTCTGAAATTGTAATTTCACAGCATGAATATGAATAATCATATTTTTTCATTTTTACTTTTGTTTTCTTTTTTTAATGTGTTAATTTAAAATAAAGTTTTTTCGTTTCAAACGATAAATGGAATTTATTAATTATATATACAACGTCTCACGCTACCACAATATCTTTATGGGTGATATTCTTACACAAATGAACAGAGATGTTTTAAAGGGCCTATACATAGTCATCTTCTTACAGCTACAGATCATTTCAAGCATTTTGTTTCACAGGGTGGTCGCAAATATATTTTTTTTTCAATTTGTTTTTGATCCCCTAATTGGCCTCTTGACTAAACTTTCGTTGAAGAATATAAGGTCACCATGTTCTTTACATTTCTGAAGTTCCAGAAAATTTCTTCAAATATTTCTCTAGAGATTCGATAAAACGTCTAAAATCGAAATTGCCAAATACTTTTGTATTATTACATATATTAAAATTAATGGCAGAAAACTTGAATGCTAATGGAATAATTTAAAATTTAATTTGTCATAAATCCGGCGAAACCTATAGTGTTTATAGACTCCAAAATGTCTGCAGATTTTTAGAGATATTCATTGCTTTTTATTGATAGCAGCATATTCTATAAGATTTATTCGTTTAAAATACGATTTTACAGTTTTACGTAATAATTAAAAAATACCATGTAATCACCATAATTAGTTACAAACAATTCAATATAAATTAATACATTTTACAAGTATTTTTTTTCTATAATAAAAGTGGTTTTATTTTAGTTATATAAGAAACCAAAAACTTAATTATATGGGATGAGATATCCTTTTACAGAAACCATGTGAATACATAATTTATCCACAATGAGACACCTGTGATATTACATTGGAGTGATTCAGTCATCTCAATTTTACATCATTTTGACGTCATTCTGTAGTTAGGTGAATATCAAACTGTTCCTTAAACTTACTTAATAGTTGTAATTAATTTTCAGATACCAATAATCATTGCTGCTTCTGAAGTTGTTAATGGTACAAAAGTCAGGTTCATATTACAAATAAGGTTTGTCAGCATTGCCTGAAAAAAAAATACATATATACTTAATGATGATTATATAATACTAAAAGCATGCACATATAAATTACTATCAGTAAAAGTTGGTTTTGTAATTTTATCTTAAACTTTTATTTTAATCAAAATTTTTAAAATAATTTTAAAAACATTATTTTAATTTAAAAAAAATATACACCTTGAAAAAGAATTCTTATAAATCAGAACCAGGGTACGAACAATTGATAGGTTCAAATAAAAAATAGCTAACCCCTTGCAGGGCGGTGGGATATTTTTTATACCACTTAAATTTAATCAAGATTTGTACCAGAATTTTTAAACAAGGTTTTCTTTTTATAACTTTGGTGAAATAAGGGTGTAAAATGGCATTTCCTTATTTTCAAATAAAACTTTAAAAAAATTCTGGTGGGAATTTAACATTACAGAAGTACGATTACTTGCCCCTGAAAAGGTTAAACCTGATTAAGAAATAATATCAAGTACAATTTAAATATTATTTATGTTTCCCTTCTAATAATAATTTATTTAAACTCCATAGTCAAACTGTTTAATTTTTAGAGATATAAAAAACAAAATTATGATGAATTAAGAAATAGAGCTAAGAGATTCTAACAAAGAAAACATTAATTAGTAGACGCGTGATTAGCTGCGGAACCGTAGCGACCGAGCATACAACGACTGGCTTTAATGATCCGAATACATTTATTAGATGTCTACGGTTCGGAAAGTTTTCTTTCTTGGTATTCATTTTATGTCTTTCTTTTTGGTAGTGATCAGATTTTTCTCTTTTAACCAGCTTAAGGAGCTAACTTTGCCAACATTCGGTGCTATTTATAGCCTAATAATGACCGATAATACACAAGATTTTTTTTTCATTCTCAACAATATCCACATACATGAGAATAACATCGCTTTTCTTCAGATATTTTATTTTAGCTGAGACTTTTCTGACTTTTTCCAACTTTACAAAAGAAAGTAACTTTTATTTCAGATTTTGCTTTATGGCTCGATCGAAATGTTACAATGGCTTCTTATAGCAAAAGAAGGAAAAGAAAGTTCAGTTACCTTGGCGAATTATATAAAGTTTGGGCGAAATGCGAAAAAATAAATTTGTTGCACATATTTTATGATATATCTTATTCATGTCAATTTGCCTAAAGATGAACCGGCAAAGAGAAAGTTGTAAAAAAAAAAAAACTTAACTTAGAGGGATGTGTACGACGTTGTAATGTGTCATATTGACATGAAATTTGGACGACAGATGCTTCAAATTATGCACTCAAGATTTATATTAAAAATTAGTGCAAAATATGTTTTGCGTAATTTTCTTCACACGGAATGTTCTAGAAGCCTCGCACCAACGGCGTTCTTTTCATTCTAGAACAAAAAGCTTTCGTAACAAGAGCTTTGTCTTTCAAGGTCGGTATTGTGCATTAACTAATAACAAATCTCCTTGTGCAGTGTCTATATTCTCTTTTCATCGTACTCGTAATTTTCATGTTGGGCAGATGCTCCATGGATTAAATCACATCTCACAAATTTTGCAGCGCTCTCTATCGACGAATTTTCCTACTAGTTTTAATAAATTTTGAGCGAGTGGTCTGAAGTATCTATTGTCCAAACGTCATGTTATCAAAATCCATAAGCGTAGTTTTCACAGCCATCGGTGTTGGGGAAGTTTAATTTCGGTAACGTTCGTGTTGAGTTTGTATAGACAAAATTCATCCAGTTTAATTTCATCTTTCTCTCCCTCTCTTTCTCCTATTTTAATTATTATTTCAGAAGGCTGTTTTCAGAACTAAATTTGGCATTATCTAACATAATCAAGAGGTATAATATTCACACCTACATGCATGACATCTTCTAAAATTCTAATTCAAGCACAAAAAGACGCAACAGTACTTTCTTTATTTCTTATAGTATAGATGCAATATATATATATATATATATATATATATATATATATATATATATGTTTGATTATAAGAAGATACATGGTAATAATGGTAATTAATGATATGTTTAAACATTGTAATTAATACGATAATTATAAAAGTATATGGTTGATTACTTAAAATTGAATTAATTTTTATATCTACGAAAACAATATTCTTTTTCATTTTATGTTAAATAATTTATTTGCATATCTGAATAGTAAATATTAATACTATACGAAAAAATCACATTTGTTATGGTGGACCGGACCCACCAGTGAAAATCGGCACGGTCCGCCACTGACTACATAGTATGTTAAAATTTAGTTCAGTTAGAAAACGCATAACACAATGGAAAATTCCCCTTTAGCAATTTCCTCCAATAGACAGAAATACACTTGAATTTTTTTGTACAGCCCTGTATATTATCTACAGATTTTTTTACACACCACATATTAAGCTAAAATTTAACTCAGGTAAAAAACGCATAACATAACATATAAATGCACTTTCAGCTATTGCCGTCCATAGGCGGCAATATATCCAGTTCACTGCGTAGCTCTGTTTATGCATTTACTTCTATTCAACAAACATTTCAAAGTATACTAAATATAGTTCCGCAGGAAGATGCATAACACCAGTAAAAACCATCCTTAAGCAATTCACACCCATAGACAGTAATAGTTACGAATTCTTTTGTGAAGCCCTGTATATGATCTATAGAATTTATGCACATCACGCAATATGTAAAAATTCAGCTGAACTTAAAAACACATACCACAATTGAAAACGCATTTCCAGCAATTCTTGCTCATAGATTGTACTCTGTAACCGAATTATTTTTTGTCCCTGTAAATAAAAGATAAATGCTGTGACATGTCCAAGATGTTATGAATTAAAGGGGTAGCGTAGAACATTTAAATGAACCGCTCCCATAAAATCATTGAAATGAATTTTATTAAATTCAACACTTCAAATAAATAAAAGTACAAATTCTTGATTAATAGGATTGCACAACAATAAAATATTACGGGCTCTTTCAGCTTATGATCATAATGCAACTCCAGCGTTATTCACTTTCTATGCGTTCAATAATAAACAGATGCTTTGTTCCCGTCTAAAGTAGGAGATTGAGACGAGGGTCGGCCTGCTAGTCTGGTCCTTCACAAAATGAAAAGGATATACAAATTCTGTCAATCTCTTCCAGAATACGGGTAGGGGATCAAGATAGTCGCTGTTCAAACACTGCTAGAGAATGTCCACGTTCGCTTTACAAGGCTGTCACGTAACAAACTCAAAATTTGTCAGAGAAAGGTTTTTTTTTTACCCGGTGATTCTACAATCACCCGAAAGTAATTTTTTCCGGAGCTATGACTCCGTCCTTGAGGTTCAGAAAATCTGTAACCTACCTCTAGTATTCTTCACTCTTAACTAACTGTTTTTTCTTCATCTATCCTCGGTGTTACCCCTCGAACAATAGGATTCTCTCCAGCCACTAACAAATCTTTCAGATGAGGTAATAACAAAAGTCCGTTATGATAGGTGGGAAAGGGGTTTCCCACGTACATTCTCTCATAACTGAGGTCATCTTGCTTCCCACGAAACGTGGGGTGGGCGGCTCGAACAAAGAGATTCCTCTCTGCTCTATCCATTCATCTAGCTGTCTCCAAACCTTCAGGTAGTAAGATTGGTGATGATTGAGCGAAACTTTTGTAATATTCCGGTCGATTACTGGACTTAGTTTTATTTTGGAGGAAAATCCGAAACACATGGGATCTGCCTATACCTTGTTTTAGGCTTTAAAAACAAGGATTTTAGGGTGAGATATAGTGAATTTCTCACAATGCTATGCACACCATATTTTACAGTAAACATCTTGTAGTGCACTTCAGAAATATATACCCATTTCATTTTGTTTGAAAATGTGTAATATCATTAAAATACACTGTAAACTATATTACACCGTAGGTCATTGTGTAATATGTCAGAAGTTTTTTGTGTAATCCTGTAAATGAACGATAAATGCTTTGCATTCCATATTCTATAAAAAGCATGTTTCAGTGCACCTCAGAAATGCATAGCAATTTCATTATGTTTGAAATAGTGTAATATCATTAAATGCACTGCAAATGATCCCCCACCCCCATAGATCATATTGTACAGAATTTTTTCTGGGTCCCTGTAAATGAACTACAAATACTACACACTTCATTTTCAATAACGATCATGCTATAGTAAACTCCAATAACATATATCAATTACGTGGCAATCTGAGTATATTTACGGAGTTAAAGTAGTGTTCGGCGATGAAGAGATGTTTTTATTGATTTTCTCGATTTTATAGACATCTGGATTTTATCTTGATTGTTTTCAATTATGTCAGTTGTTTCTTGATGACTCCAATCAGCCAACTGCTTTTCGTATACGATCCTATCTTATATAGAGAATCGTCTGCGATGGGAGAAAATGTAAAAAACATCTTGTCATCGCCGAACACTAATCGAGATAATCTAAATCTATGAAGCCGTCAGAGTCCGATTAGGACTTGCCACATTTCTGGTGCAAAGAAGTCCCTTTAATTGTGAGAATATATTAGGGCGTGGAAAAATCAACTTGAACCGGGACAAGTCCCGTGAGAAACCTTATAGCCGAGAACATTTCTAAAATATTTTCCCATGTCGGTGTTTTTTTTTTTAAGTGATGGCAATCCAAAAGTTATGTTGTGTTTAAAAAAGGTTTCGAACGATGACACCTTGCAACTTACGACGCAAACGGCTACGAACACATATGTCGACTGCTGTGGTTAAAATATCACCTTGTTGAAAATGCAAGTACAAATTCATGTCTCCCCTTTAGGAACAAATGATGAACTTAGTTAAAAGTGACATCACTTTTCTACTATCTAAGTGGTGGCTGAGTTAAATCACTCCTGGAGTTAACCTCCTTCCGGTTTTAGCAGCCATGAAAGAAGAGAGAAGAATATGGGTGATTCAGTTCCTGATTTTTGCTAAAAAGGTTAACAGCTCTTCTTTTACTTGTGACAGAGACATGATATGGATCCTGTAGGTACGCCCATGTGCTATTGCTAAAATACGTGTAATGTCCAGCGGCGTGACATGAGCGCTGACTTGAACGATAAATGATAACGAGTACGGCACAACTGGCCTATACCGACTAGTCAAGATCCAGCGAAGGATCTTCAAGTATCAAAGACTGGCCATTACTGCAAAACTTTGAAAATAGGGAAATTTCTCTTTAAATATTAGCTGACAGCTGCTAAGCTGGGACTCAGACTCTTGACCCAGACCAGAGCTTTCTAAATCTAATGATGTAATGTCACACGAACCCAACTAACTTTTTAATATGAATGTAAACCAATTTATTTACTTAATCCATAAGTTTAAATTGAATTTATAAAATCAAACTTTTGTTTGAAAAGAAAAATCAAGGTCTGGTCGAGCGCTAATATCTATTCTGTACATGGACATTCCTTGAAGGTTTAAGCTATAATTTCTCAATGAAGTGTATTGGGTTTTCTAATTTATTTTTTTAGTAATTGGTATTAGTTAGGAGGCATAGTGGTTTATGTTATTCAATTCTATAGGAGTTTTGGTATACAATTCCGGTTTTGGGATTTTTTATTTTCTTTCTTTTCTCTATAGCTTATTTTTGTTTATCAGCCTGCATCACTGGCGGCAATGGTTTTATCCTTCAGTTGCATGCATATGCATTTTCTATAGGGGCTCTTTTCCTTTTCTGGTTCTTTTTAGGTGTTCCCATTTCTTTCAATTATTTTCAGTTTGCCCTCCACCCTCTCCTGTAAATCTTTCCCACAATACTCTATTCTTTACCAGCCTTCTAACCTCCTCAGTTGCTTACTGCTGTCTGTTTTACACTTTTGACAGTTCGCTTCCTTCTTTTTTCTGTTCTCCCCACGTCTTCCATTTCAGCTTACATTTTTATTTTTCTCAAATCTTCTTTTTACCCACACTGGGGTTCATCACATCCTTTGTAGTCAAGTCCTTAAAAAATGCCCTTAGTTTTTCGCTAGGGGCATGAGTTTATGTGATACAGAGGGTCTAAATCACTCTTTTTCATTTTTTACCCCTTTCCCCGTTCCACTCGCCCACCAAATATGTTTTGCCTTTTTGGACTCTTGGGTTTATATCGAACCTCCTCCTATAATTTCAGAAAAATCGTAACACATTTATCAGCTTTTACAGATTTTCATCTCTACCACCATGTGTGTGTGTGGCTCCACTTTAAAAAACATCTTCTTTACACTCTTCTTTACACATCTTCTTTCTGGATTTCTTATCTTCAACTTATACAATACTTATGATACTTTTATTGTTACACTTGAAATAATCCCTTGTTAATCTAATATAGTTCCCATTTATGTTATTCGCTTTTATAGGGGCTTTCGGGTTTAATTTCGGCTTTGGGCTCCTATAATTTCTTTCTTTTCTCTCTAGCTTCTTCTAATTTTTTCACCCTGTGTAGCTGCCCACGGCGGATTTATCCTTCAGTTGCATGCATATGCTTTTTCTATATGGGACCATTTTTTAGTTCATTTTAGGCATTTGTCCCGTTTTCTCCAGCTGTTTTTCAGTTGCCCCACCCGATATAGATTTTTGCCACAGCACTCTCTTCTTTCCCAGCCTTTTTTCCCTCCTCGGCTGCTGTCTGCTCTATGGCTTTTGCAGCTTGCTTCTTTCTTTTTTCTGTTCTGACCGCCCCCCCTATCTTTCCCTTAAATTTAAATTTTTATTTTTCTTAAATCTTCTTTTTACCCACCCTGGGGGTATTGGTTCATATCCTCCTTTGGGGTCATGTCCTTTAAACTACCCTCATTTTTTTCGCTAGTGATGTTAGTTTACGAGATTTAGGAGTTCTAAATCCCTCTTTTTCAGTTTTACCTATTTTCCCACCTTCCACTCGACCACAAAATGTAGGTTTTTTTTTTTCAATTTTGAACTCTTGGATTTATATCCCATCTCCTCCTAAAATTTCGGAAAGGTCGGGCCACATTTATAAGCTTTTACAGATTTTTGACTCTACCACCATGTGGTGCCACTTTAAATCTATACACCTTCTTTCTTAATTTTCTCATCTTCTACTTATCCGATCTTCATGCTACATTGTTACACTTGAAATCACCCCCTTGTTCATCTAATATAGTTTCCATTTATGTTATTAAGCCTTTTCGAGATATTTAGAGGGCTTTTCGAGATATTTATAGGGCTTTCGAGATACAGTTTCGGCTTTAGGATCCTTTTTTTCTTTCTTTTCTCTCTAGCTTCCTCTGGCTTTATCACCCTGCGTAGCTGCCCGCAGTGGATTTATCCTTCAGTTGCATGCATATGCATTTTCCATAGGGGGCACTTTTTCGACGTTTGCCCCGTTTCTTCCAGCTGTTTTTCAGTTGTTCATTCCTTTGTATATATTTGCTGCTCTTCCCCCCCCTATCCCCCTCGGCTGCTTGCTCCCTTGTTTTCTGTTCTGACAGCCCCTTCGCCTTAAGTTTAAAGAAAGGGACCCTACAGATAACGTATATGAATACAATTATATGATAAATCCACTGTGGAACCCAGGATTGTAAAACCAGAAGAAGCTACAGAAAAAGAAGAAAATAAAGGGCCCCAGAGCTGGAACTGTTAGATGAATTAGAGGATGATTTCAAGTGTAACAATGAAAGTCGCATGGAGATAGAATAAGTAGAAAATTAGAAAATCAAGAAAGATTTATGTAAACACTTACAGTGGTGCTACATGGTGGTAGGACTATTATTTTTGTGCTTTACTAAAATTTGGAGAGCTTCGGTTAAAAATCCCGACAATGTCCGTCCCTTTATAAAGACATTGTTTATTATACAAAATATGGGTGTTCTACACAGGTCGAGAGTACACTCTAAATAAGAAAGAGTGACTATTCACTCCGGAGGAGTGGATATTCACTCTATCGCAGAGTCAAAATTTGCCCAACCTCTTTAGAGTGACTATTCACTCTAGGAAAAAGTGAAATTCTTGACTCCCTGAAAGAGTAAATAGTCACTCTTTCAGGAGTGACTAAAATTCTTGAATAAAAAAGAGAAACTCATCGTAGGCGGTCACCCTCCCAACTAGTAACCGAGCTCGCTGCTGCTTGACTTCTGCGCTCGGACGAGAACTGGTACCTTCAGCTTGCTACAGCCGCTTACAATTTAAAAAGCTCTTATTACATTATTTTAGCTTTGTTTCTTTTGTGATATTCGAACACACTTATTAAATTTGTGTAGAAATCATAAATATTTACGGTGTTTCTCAACTGTGTAAATAAGAAACTGAAACCTTCTTTTTGTATCATATAATACAGAGACTGTTCGCACATTTTTTAGACAAATTGATAAATTATTTTAAAAAAATGGAATTCTTTTAGAGGAAAAAATTCTGACAACAGTTTATTATGTGTAATTTATATTATCGTCTGATACTTTCAAATTTATTCTTATTTCAAGATTGCGCATGCTAAAAAAGCTGTGAATGGGAAGATGCGTTTGCGTTTTTTTTTTCTTCTTCCGAACAGAAGTATGCTAATTCCACAGTCTTAAAATGATTGCAAAGCGCATAATATAAAAACTTTTTAGTGTGAAATAAACATAACAATTGATTGAAAAGTGCTATTCCAAAAATCAGTACATATACATAGTAAAAAAGATACCAGATGAAAAAAAACACAGGGAAAAAAAGAGCCCATTTCAAGGCGGAAAACGAAGTTTCAAGTAAGGATTTATGACTATCGCAAATTTATCTTACATCGAAAACATTCATCGATATCCATCGAAAGCATTATGCAGAATTAGAATCAAGAAACAAGATTATCATACAGATTATTTCAGAAAGCAATATTCATATTTTAAACGTTAAAAACAACAACGCCGAAATCGTCTAAAAAATGTGCGAACACCCGTCTGTACATTTCCGCTATGACAAAAATTCCGTTACAACAAAGCAGTTATTTATTTATTCATTCATTTTTTTCTTGCTAATAATGTTTGCATAATTAGAGCCCGATTAAGATTGTCCGAGGCCCAGGGCCTGTTTACCAAATAGGCCCGTGAAGCCGAAGTTTACTCACTGAAATACAAAGGGGCCCCCAAATTTACTTTTCAAAACTAATTTTTAGGGGGGAAATTTCAGTCAGGGTAAAAAACGTTTTTTTTCTTAAATTATAGCTGTTAAATTTTTCCTAAGATTATTTCCGACACATTTATACTCTTTTTTTTTTTTTTCTATAATAAATGTTATAAAATCAGTGATTAAATGCAACGTTTTTCATTTCTCTTATGTTTAATTTCAAACGTGCTAAAATAACAGAAAATTTAATCTGTATAGTTATATTTTGTTTATATTCATAAAGAGGTTAGAAATGATATAAAATATGTAGAATAGGTTATTTAAATAAAGAGGAAAATAATTAGCATTCAGAGACATTAAATTTCTGTTTATAAAATAGAAGCAAAATTGTGTTGCAGCTAAGCATAAATTTACTTCAAATATTTTTTTTCCCACACTTTTCTTAGCATTGGCAAATCCTGCAATTTGTAAAGCATAAAATATATTTCCTGTCCATAATTCTATCGATTCATTTATTATTTCAATGCCTTTTTCAGTTTTTTTTAAATCGTGCTACTATATATAAAGGATTTCATTTTAGGTGTTTCGTTTCGATAACGGAGATTACTCGGATTCTCATCCGTGAGCTGGCGCCATCTTGTGATTTTATTGGAAAAAATTGTTTTTCCTCACTCTTCAACGGAGTGAAATATCTCACTCTTGTCAACGGAGTGAACAGTCACTCTCGACAACGGAGTGAGATATTTCACTCTTTTCTAGAGAGTGGAAAGTTCCACTCTTTAAAGAGTGCATATTTATAAAATTCACTCCTAAAAGAGTGAAAATGCCTCTCACTCTTCCAAAGAGTCAACTTCTCACTCCTTCCAATTTTAGAGTGTATTACAGGTGGAATTATTAGTATTTTAAGTTAGTGTTGGGACCTTATACTTATAATACACTAAAATATGGGGGCTTGTATTAAAATCCGCAGTGCCCCCTCCCCTTTAAAACGATTACGTTTAGCATACGAAAGTAGTGTGAGCTGTGACATTTTAGATCCGAGTTATAAGTGTTTGCGGTTATCGGCCATTATGTTCGCGCCATACTAAAATTTAGAGGCCCTCGGTTAAAAAAAACCGACAACGTCCTCTGTAAAATTATGTCACGTTGTTCACCCATACAAAATTTCAGCGCGATGTGACAATTTGTAATTAGTTATAGAGAGATAGGGTGAAATGGCAAGGTTACCGAAATGGCTACGGACCAAAACGACGGGACCGAAGTGTCATGTACCCGTTGAAAAGTGTTAAAAAATGGGTCGTATCAACAGTAAATTAAAATAAACTGCAAAACATCCTTATTTCTTTGGAATCTGAATGAGAATATCCAAAATTTTCATGCGCACTATGGTGAAAATTATTTTGCAATTGTGTCAAATAGGTTCTAACGAGGAAGAAAACAGATCGATAAAAGCCTAAAAATTGATTTTCTAGTAGGAAATATACTGTTCGGATGTATGCTAAAGTATGAATGTTTGAGGGGTGATAATATCAATATCAGTAACTGTTTTTCTGATGAGACATTAAAACAGTCCATAAAAAGGCCTAACGAAAATCAAGTTTTCGTGTGGATGGAATTCTTAGAATATATATACTGACCATTATACTGGTAACGAATTGGATTCATTTAAAAAATGGTGTTGAGTATTACTCTTTTTCCAATAGTATATAAAGATATTTCATATGAAGCGTAAATTGAAAATAAGTAAATGCATTTGCGCGTATGCATAATAAACCGAAATGTTTGTTTCAAAATTCCGATGCCATTGTGACATTTGGGGATTAAAATTAAGTGGAAAGAACTGCACCCACCATAGCGAGAAAGAGTTAAATGATTTTTCCAATTATTTAGGGTGTTAAATTTGTAAAATATCAGCTTGAAAATCACCCAAATTGGGCTTGTAACATTTTTCCTTGTGTGAGAATGTGCAGCTCGATCTCAGAGAAAACACTTTTGTATTTAAGTAACAAATGATCTTTATTTACAAGAACATGAAAATAAGTGAAAATTCCTTCAATAAATATAAATAAAATAAATAGGTTTTTCAACTTATGACATCAGAAATAGAATAACGTTAGGTACACTGGACACTGTAATTAGCAAACATAATGAACTATCTATCAGAGAGATAATCTGGATATGGGCCTTAGAGCCTATTACTGTTCAAATTGTTTTCGGATAGGAAGTTAGACAACACAAGTTTGTCTCTTCTCAATAATCAATCAATCACATAAATGTGATAGGAAATGTGATATATTTTTTTTATATACCGCAAACCAGGCCCCTACCTGCCCGGCATGAATTCCTAGCTTAACGGGTTAGTACCTGGGTGCGGGGCGGAAATCGCCTGATCACAACATGACTGTGATCCACCTGAATATAGATTTGTTCACATCGCTGCTGTGCTTGCTCTCTTGTGGATTGCTACAGTTATCTTTGTTTGCCGGTTCAAAGTTTCTGTTTAACTTTGTTGAATTGACATATTTAATAGGTCTCGTAATTTAGAACCTTGATCAGGTGACGAGACCCTCACCTGACTAGGCACTCCCAGAAGTATAATTCACAGGTAACTTGGAGGGCTTTGCACCCACGACGGATTTTACATGCACCAGGTGCCATTAGCGTACATAGATTTACATATTTACCATGTCTGTTGGCTTGTAACGTTCATGAAATGTGATATTTAAAATAGGACAAGGATCCTATTACCTTGTCCTATTTCAAATAGAAATGTGATATTTGAAATAGGACAAGGGTTCCTTACATTCTCAGCGCTACACACTATGTTTCTCAGTATTGCCCGAGATTGGTCATGTACTAACCGACAGCGGGGGCCGATCTCTTCTTCCGTCGATCGTACGGGATCGACAAATCGTTTAGTGAAGTCTCGCGAACTCTCCTCACCAAAACTCTCTCTGCTGTCAGATAAACTGAGATCAAGAACTCTCATCAACTCCTCTATTTCTCATCTGGACTTCTTATTTAATACCTCGGTTTTGGAGGTCAAAACAAAGCATCTTCTTTCCGGCCACTCTTACTTGAAAGTGGTGATGCTATCTCTTTTCTGGCTTCTTCATAGGTTGGGGAGGTTTTTCCAATTCTATCAGCTGATCTTGTCCTTCATCAGTTCTAGAACTGGTATACTTACCCTTATAGCCTTAATCAGCTCCTGCGGTTAGATTTCCGTCATTGGCAGAACACCTGTAATTTTCCTAGCACATCAACGGCTCTCTCCGGGGTTAAAGGTTTTGTCCTCTCCTGTCTCTGGAGTGTCAAATGAGTGATGTACAGGTTTCTTTGGTTTGCCGGCGTCGTAAACTGGACTTATATGTTATTTTAGTTAATAAAGCTTATACATGACTGAAATTATACTTATTAAATAGCAATATAATTATAATACACTTGTTAAAATTATATTAATACAATACAATTATAGTAACAGAATATTATAGTACTTAAGTAACATAATTTTAGTATACTTATTAAAAGCTTATGCATGATTCCTATACTGAGTTTTATAGGCTTAGTGAGAAATCTCTCAGGATGTAAGATATTTGGTTACAGCATGTTCAAATTAAAAAAAACCGCTTATTACACAGAATAGGCCAAAAAGTGCCCATTTAGGGTTTAGCTAAATTTTAATGACGTCCATTAAGGGATTTTTGCATAATCCAAATTGGAGCTCTGATCCCAAAATGTATTACAATTTACCCATTTTAGGTAAACTCTCAACTCCAGTTTAGGTACTGCAATAAACCCAAAATGGACACATTTTTTACTCATTTTGGGTCAAAAAGAGGATTTTACCAATTTGGAACTTAACTACACCCAGATATCTTACAACCCAATTACAATGTTTTTTGTTCTATTTATGATTTTTTTAACAGTTTTTCTCTGTCTATTTTTATTTATTTATTTAATTGTCAAAATTTTATAGATTACTTTTGTTTGCGGAAATATTGTCAACAGGTGCCAGAACTAGAACTTTACTTTTGGAAAATGATTTCAAATTCTGTACAGATATACAATGCTGGTCAAGAATTATAAAACTATGCTTTATTATTAGGATAATGTGCGTTACAGAAAAGATGTAAAGAAATAATAATTCTTTGAATATCACGAAGTTTTATTTTTGTAAAAGTAAAGAAAAAAGGAAAGTTGCATTGTAAAATCGTTTCTATGTTTGTGTAGTTTATTGAATTATAAGATGCCAGACGTTATTGAAATGTAAAGATTTAAAAAAAGACTCTATGTTTAATAAATTTTAAAATCCTGTTCTTAAAATAGATTAGAAAAATGATGCTTTTAACATGGCTCCCAAATTTTCCGTTTTTCGAATATCACTCTTTTTACATTTTTCTTGCAATTTTTTTAGAAACATACCCCAAGTATTGCGAATGTTGTACAAACTGGTTCCCATGTGTTTGGGATTTTCTTCCAAAATAAAACTACATTCACTAATCGGCCGCGAAACTTCAAAAGTTTCACCCAATCATCACCAATCTTATTGCTTGAAGGTTTGGAGACGCCCGCTACATCCGAGCGCACAAGAATTTCTGACGCCAGTTCAGGAGCGGAAAACAAAGAAAGTCCGAACGATAGACTTCAATTGCGTCAGCTCAGTCTCGAAGCAAGCCCTTGCAAAGACACGACAGACCCGAAGCAAGCCCTAGCAGAGAAGCGACATACTTCAGTCCCGTTAGCTCAGTCCAGAAGCAAGCCCTTGCGAAGAGAAGACAGACATCGACTTGTTAGTTGAATCCAAGAAGTAAGCCCTTGCAGAGCAACGACGACATCTATGATAGACCCGAAACCGGCGGTCCCACAAAGTTACGGTAAACACCACAGATGCTCCCAACAAAAACTGCAGTAAAGATTTTACGTCTTGCAGCCGGAAATTGATTTTAAGTGGGGGATGTTGTGAGAAATTCACTATATCTCACACAAAACCCTGTTTATCAAGTCTAAATCTAGGTATAGGCAGATCCCATGTGTTTGGGATTTTCTTCCAAAATAAAACTAAGTTCGCTAATCGGCCACGAAACTTCAAAAGTTCCGCTCAATCATCACCAATCTTATTGCTTGAAGGTTTGGAGACAGCGAGATGAATGGGGAGAGCGGAATGGAATCCTTTTGGTCAAGCCGCGCATCTCAGGTATCGTGGGAACAGAGCTCACCTCAGTTAGGAGAGAATATTCATGTGAAATCCCTTTTCCACCTATCATAAAAAACTTTTACTATTACTTCATCTGAAAGACGTTTTGGTGTCTGTAGAGAATCCTATTGTTCGAAAAGTAACTTGGAGGACAGAGGAAGAAAAAATAGTTAGTTAGTTGAGAGTGAAGTTACGAATAGGAAGTACTCAGGAGAGGTTGCAGATTTCTCTCAACCTTAAAAGACAGAGTCTACACTCGAGGAAAGAAACTACATTCAGGTGATTGTTGAATCATCGGACAAAGAAAACCTTTCTCTAATAGAACTGTGAAGTTGTTGCGTAACAACTTTGTAAATCAAGCGTGGACACTATATCTAGTTTGCTTGAACAACGACAGTTCAGAATCCCTTCCCGTATTTCGGTGGAGATTTTGTAATCCGTTACATTTTGCGAAGGGTCAGACAAGCTGACCGCCCTTCTCGTTCCTACCTTTGGAGGGGAAATGCTGCCCTTGTTTATTCATTGAATATATAGACTTATTGTTAGTGCTGGACACTTATTTGACTGCCAAAGAATCATAAGCAGAAAGAACCCTTTATATTCTTGTTGTGCGATCCAGTTAATCAAGAACCTGTAATTTTTATTTATTTTTGTGCTGAATTTAATAAAATTCATTTCAGTGATTTACAGAAACGGTTCATTTTAAAGGCTTCGCGCTACTCCTTTAATCCCTAACATCTTGGACATGTCACAATATTCTTTATTTTCACAATTATAAAGCGCCATGTAAACTATTAACATTTCATATTCTGCCACGTATTCTTCGGTAAATATGTGTTCTCATTGAATTCTTCCGTCTCTTATAGTTTGTTCGATTAGTTACGAAACATCTGTACATAAAGAATTCCTTAAAGAAACATAAACCAAAACAGACGAATAAATAAACTGAAATAACCACCATGAGTACAAATGGTTATTTTTCAGAACTTATAAAACTAAAGTTATCATTTACGATTGCTTTTTTTTTTCCTTATTGTGTCATTATGTTTCTTGGATGGAAATAAGAGATTTTTAAAAGGTTTTGTACTTTTATAGACTTTTTATAACTGTGAAAATATAAGAGTTTAACAACAGAAAGTTCCCAGAGGAAATTCTCCTAAATACATTTTGTAATCGAAAACAACTCCGATTCTAGGAGCTATTCAGACAAATTATGTGGATTTATTTTATTTTTTCGCAAGACATTCTTTTGTATTTTGTACAGAATTTTTAAACGAAAAATATTTTTTTTAAACTCTTTATATACAATAAAGTATTAACAGATTGGAGAAATTTATCACTCAAACTATCTACCACGTTTTTTAACTCGTATCTTCGCTTTGTTTAACCGTAGCTTTCTGCGAAAAATAAGGTGAAGATAATTATTAGAAACAATTGAAGATACTAATAATTCTCCGAACTACCTATTTTTACAGACATTTTTTTAATTTTTCAACATATAGATAGGCATTGTACATTTTTCGAAAGTCTTAAAAACATCTCTAAAATCACATAAAACCAGTCTTATGTTAAAAGTTTCACAAAAGTAAAATATTTTAACCTATTGTCCCAGGCATCTTCAATACTGATGTTATGGTTTACTGCTCTGTCAATCGATTTGTTTGAAACTCCCATTCTGTCTTTTCCTAACAAGATCTGACGCCATCTGATATCAATTTTGGCGTGAGCCATGTCATTGCAAGTTTCTGAATTTGATGTGTATATTTCTATTGATTTTCTCTGTAATGCGTAGTTTAGATTATTGTTTAGAAAATGACATTATGAAAAATCATAGATTAAATACTATCGAAGATACTACAGTCGAACCTCGCTAACGCGAACACTCAAAAGGGGAAAAATTTTTTGTTCGTGTTAAAAGTAGGTCGTGTTATCCGAACATAAATACGTTACATACAACTGGACGGGGCAATCGGAAACAGTCCGTGCTAAAAGCAATTCACGTTAAGCGTGTTCGTGTTAACGAGGTTTGACTGTATATTAGAAAATATTGGTAGATATTTTGATTAAACATTTCCCGAATCTGACAAGACTGATTAGATGAAGTTTATACAAATATATTATTGAATTTATACGCATATATTATTGCTTGTTAGTGAAATCAGCTGCTTTTAGAAACCGGATAATTAAGAACATGAATCAGGTCATAATTTATTTTACCGTATATATGATTCATACGGTTGATTGAATCAAAGTCTGTGTCAGAAACGATATTCGATTGAGCAGTATTGTGTAAAAAATATAAATTTGTAAAACGTACATGTGAACTAAGAAGAGAAGGAAACTTATATGTTTAAGTGTAATCAGTTCTGTATGAAAAAAAATGTGTGTATATGCTTATGAACATGCGTAGGTGTAAAATACCATGGAATCACTTCAAACCGATGTTAAGATTTCGACTCTGTTTTACTCACGGATAAATTGTGAAGGTAGGATTTCTGATACATTTTCTATTATTATAACCGCATGTGAATATCAAAGAAAATCTGTGTGTCGTTACCCATATAAGCATATACTTGAAATGTAAACTTTTTTATAGCAGACAATGTCACTGAGCAGGAATTAACACTACATTATTTTTTTTTTTACTGCATGCGTTACTCTTCTCTCTATAGGAATAAAAGCTGTTCATTTCAGACCAAATTCACTCTCAGAAATAAAACACTCAATTTTGACGATTCGGCAATACTTAAACTTTATTTCATTATTTTTGACAATCATTTTGTCACAGAGTCACGTGGTTTTTAACGAAACGCGAAACCTCAAATATCTGACGAAACTGGTTCGTCACTGTCAAAAATAAAATTCTCACTTTTGACGATTCAGCAATTCTTGAGCTATATTTCATCATTTTTGACAATCATTTCGTCTGAAAATTAAGTAATTTTTAATGATATGGAAAATCTCAAATATTTGACGAAACTGTTTCCCCATTCACGGCCAGATTATTTCTGTTGTTACAAAATCGTTAAAAAAAAATCAAAATTTTAGGAGCTTTTTTTTTATTTAAGAAATACATTAATATAGCAATCAAATTTAAAATATGCATAACTGATTCCTTTCTCCTATATAAACAGTAACGTGTTAAAATCTTAATCCCCCTAATCTTTATAATTTCTGACCAATAAATTAACTAGACCATATTCTAATCATTCATTGAACAAAGGAAATTTCTGTAATAAATTTTATTAATCAAGCCATATTCTAATTATTTATTAACCATAGAAAAACCATAATAATAATCTAGCCTTATTAATTAAAACATGCAGAAATTATAACAGCACCGATAAAAATTCAATCTACCGTCTAAAAATAAACACACATCAACATCCGGTAGATACATTTAAAATCAAACCCACACGCAAGGTCCCGCTAGCGAGGGAGGCAGCACATAGGTCTCCCAAACCAAAGGTCGCGCATTCGAATCCGCTTGAAGACTTGAGAAAAGCGAAGTAATCCCCCCCCCCCCCTGTCAATTAGAGATGCTTCTAACAGTTTCGTCAAAAATGAAGAAAATTTCGCGGAATTTGAGTATCCATTTCTGACAGTGTTCTGCGACAAAAAGTCATAAATTATTTATCTGGGATTTCTTTTTCAAAGGCTCTGTGGTTATTTCTGAATTTTTTCATTGCTCTTCAAAAGTTTGGAAGCAGAAGTTGATAAACATGTCAAAGATCCTCTTCTTTTCCAGAGCGACATAGATACCCCACATCAAAGATATCAAAAAAAGAGCCGACAAAATGTGGAGAGTTAGCAAAATGTGATCTAAACGGACCTTTATGTCGGTAAAATAATGGGGGAATCAAACGTCATATAATCCTGTTCCTTCTTTCCGTTACACTGTGTGCTCCTTCCCTTAGCAAATCACTTTGGATTCTAAGTCTTTTTCAATTTCCGATATTTTTAATAATGACTAAAATTTTAGGATAAGAGATTTTCACTGGAAAAAAGTAACGGGTTTCGAAGGAAGTGCTTTCTTCTTTGTCAGACTAAAACATAACGAACATTACTAGAATAAAACCAGCACACATGCATTCTTCCACATGCTTTAGCGTGAAGTTGCAATGTCTCTATGTCGAAATACCATAAATTCGTTAAAAATTTAAAAATTTATTAAAAAAGAACAAATGCTGCTGAAAATTTTGCGGTTTGCACGAATGGGATTAGAGGGAGATCGGATTTTTTTAATAACAAAAAAAGTTCTGTTTCAAAAAATTACCGATAGATGGCGTTGGCATGTATAATGTGAAGCAGGTGTCAAGGAAGGCCTTCCACTTTGTGGGAGATCCTTCAAGCGACGCGTTTCTTCGAAGCATCTGACAAGCGTCAGTATCCCAGCACATGAAACTGGCCCTTTTCTCGTCTCGAGTCCTTCTGTAGTGCGGAATTTTTGCAATGCGCCGGTTGCTGATTCCCCGTTCTTGTAAAAGTGCTGCACCAACAACGTTAATCTGGTAACGATAACATAATGCTGCCATCGAATGAAGAATCTTGTGAATCAAGACATTTTACTGACAGCCTGATTTGCATAAATCTGCTTCATATTATGTATACCAGCGCCATCTGTCGGTAATTTTTTGCACCATAACTTTTTTTGTTATTAAAAATATCCCCCCCCCCCCTCTAATCCAGCTCGTGTAAACCACAACTTTTTAGCATCATTTGATCTGTTTTAATGATTTTTTTTAGCTCACAGGCTATCAAAGCCTGAGAGCTAATGTGCCCGCCCGTTCTGTATGTATGTACGTATGTACGTATGTACGCAACGCGATAACTCTTGATAAAAATATCCGTTTTGCTTAAAATTTTGTTTATAGGTTCATTGTGATAAGGCGCTTCCCTGGTTAGTTTTGGGGTTTCATTGGTTAAGTATAAAGGGGAGAACGAGGGGATAATTCACCCCCCCCCCTAAATTTAGAAAAATGGGTTTTTCATGCAGAATCATCCTATTTGCTTCAAATTTTGTATATAAGTTCATTGTGATAAGGCTCTTCCCTGATTAGTTTGGGGGTTCATTGGTTAACTATAAAGGGGAGAATGGGGGCTGATTCCCCCCCCCCCTTAAGTTAGATAAATTGGTTTTTCATGCAGAATTATCTGATTTGCTACAAATTTTGTATATAGGTCCATTGTGATAAGGCGCTTCCCTGGTTAGTTTTGGGGGTTCACTGGTTAAGTATAAAGAGGGGAACAGGGTGGTTAATCCCCCTCCTTTATTTATTATCGATTTCTTTATTATTCGAGGGCATTATTCTTTGAAATAAGAGTATAATATACAATTAATATGAATAGCCTGTGAGCACAATGCCACCAGTTTAACTGGGCACTTTTCTTTTTCTTTTTTAATTTTAACAAATTTATGGCTCACCCTGTATATTGCTTTCATCTGTCCTTTTATGATAGTTAAAAATTTGTGCTTTTCAAATGTTGCTTGTAGCGATACTAGGGGATGCAACCAGGGCTTCCCAGGTTACCGAATATAAGGTGAAAACTATTTTTTTTTTAATTGAAAACTCCAATAGATATTTTATTTTTAATATATATTTTTAGACTGACCACTAACAACACCAAAAAGCATTTTTATGTGAAAAATATTAATTATGTATTCAAGTTTTGAAATTTACTAAAAGCGATACTTTTGTATTAGCCTCCATGACAGGACTTAATAGCGGGAGAAGTCACTAAAGATTTCGCTACTTACAGCCGCATTTTTTATTCTGTTAATTTCACTGGTTTAAGCATGTAATTCAATTGAATGTGTGTTAAATCTGGATTTTCTTAATATTATTTCATTATTTTATTTATTAATGAAGTTTTAAGTTTGTTATGGAATGTTAGCGGAAACTAGTCCTGAACCATTTATATTGTTGTACAAGAGGGTTAATCTTTCGTAATCGGGCTGCACGCGATAGATATAGATTTAAAGAAGTTCATGCTCGAAAATTATTTTCAAAACCATAAAAAATAATTAAATTCAGATACAGTTTTCAAACAAATTGCATTTGAAAGAATAGTTTTCTATTCGACGGTGTAAAAATTGAAATTGTGCGATGTTTAGAAGTTAAAAGAATTGCAGTAAAAGTGAAATTTATTGGTCAGGTGTTGCCACCGTCAATATGACGTCAGCGTCATTCGTGGATATGTTTCTTCTTTATATTATGTATAAGCTTTTTGTGACTACATGCATTATTGAAACAGTATAGTAAAGTCTTTGACGGATTTAATTCTCCTAGTCTTGAAGTAATTTCTGGAGAAATAAGAAATATCCATATATATATTTATTTACATTATAAATAGTAGAATCTAGTTAAATATTCTTTAAAAAAATTTTAGCTATAAAATTTTGTGCACTTTTGTCATGAAATTTGTATATCTGTATTCTATACTTTTGTCATGAATGTATATATTTTTGCCATGAATTATGAATAATGAATAAATTAGTGAAGGGGTTGGGAATACAGTCAAACCTCGTTAACACGAACATGCTTAACGCGAATTACTTTTAGCAAGATTTCCGATTACCCCGTCCAGTTGTATATGTAATGTAGTATTTAAGTTCGGATAACACGAACAAAAAAGTTTCTCTTTGAGTGTTCGCGTTAACGAGGTTCGACTGTACACGATGGGAATATGACAATAATAATAATAATAATAATAAACTTTTGTTAGAAACTTATTTAAATCCATAATTAAATGGTTAAATGGTACGCCTGATTTATTATATTATTTTATAACATTATATTATTTTATAACATTATATTATTTTATAACTTTACTTTTTTCACATTTATAAATTCAGAATTGAAAAAAAAAAATAATGTATCCAATTATTTTTACTAAACCAATTTAGTCCTAAATAAAAAAATAACTGTCTCTCTGAGTCCCTTTAATTCTATGAGTTTTAATAATTTAAATGAACTTTTTCGTGTTTTCTTTTATATACAATCTTAAACTTGGTTACAGCTCTGTTATAACGAGCAAGTTTTATTATTTATTTGTCCTTATTATAACCGGAATCGTTTGCAAATTCCAATTCCGTTTGAAAACCATTTTTCATTAATTTATTTTATAAATAAAAATTATAATAATCTGAAGCAGAATTTTTTTTTCTTGTATTTTCAAGCTGCATAGTTTTAAATAATATAATATACATTATTTTTATCATTAGGAAGACTACACTTCATTTGAATCGTTTTCTCTAATTTTGATTTCTATTGTCCAAAGTTTTAATACGTTCCCGATCACGTCGACAGAGGGCGATAGCTGTTCTGTCACTCATCTGCTTTCCGGAGAAAAGATCAGTTCTCTTAGTTCGTTGGATGAAACCTTACAGTAATACAGAAAACACTTTAAATTACTGATAATTGCTTTCATTCTCACAGCAGAAGGTTAAAATGTCTAACGCTGTATGTAAGGCCTGATTAAAGCATTTGATAAGATAGACGTGGCCCTGGGAGGGCCAAAAATATCGTATGAAATATCATAAAGCTGATATTTTAAATCAGTTTTCACATTGTACTGATTAAAATAATCGATATTTTGTATTTTTAGAGTAAGAAAATACAAAACAATATATATATATATATCTGAATACCCATTTATATATTCATATATGTATCTCTAAAGCTCTGAAAATAGTTAATCTTTTGGGGCAGTATATAAGAAGGGGTGCTCCACCTAGGCTAGGCCCCTGATTGTATATAAGACTAAGAATCTCATATATTGCAGCAGGGCCGTAACCAGATGTGGATAGAAGGAGCTGATCCCCCCACCACCCCTAGAAACTTCTTGAGCCCCATCTAGACTTTGAAATCATTTAATATTATATTTTAAAGCTTTTACACTTTATAATTAAACATTTTATGACCGGTGGACAAGCCCTCTACTTCTGTCTGTATTTATTTATCATTATCATATGTCTTATTTGTTTATTATTAAGGCTGTTCTCAAATTTAAACTGAATATGACTAATTTCTCACAGATTTTTTATTTCATGTTTGTTTTCAAATTTGTGAAGTTTCTTATTCGGAAACTATGCAATCGAAATGTTTTTCCCAATTTTTGATAAAGGAAGAAGATCTTTCAGAACATATTGTCAAAGTTCGTGTTTTCAACGGAATTTTCTGGACGCGATAGCGCTGGGGGAAAAACACCGTCCTGAGACACCAATATAACTCAAGTTGTAATTCATTTATCAAAAAATGAAAAAAAAAAAAAAAAAAAAACCTGTTCGATTGCAAACCATTTCAATAATCATGCCTGCAAGTATCATGTTTTACGTTTAAAAATAAGTCAGAAAATGTGTCAGAAAGTTTCGCGTTGTTGAGCGGGGAAAACTATTTTTTTGAGACTCGCCTCAAATCCAAACAAGAATGAAAAATCATGTACCAAGCAAAGATTATGAAACACTTTCCAACACATTCAAAATTCTGTAAAAAACTTCACAATTTACGAAATAAACAATTTTAGAAAACGCATTACACATTTGAAAAAACAATTTCAGAAATTACTACCAAAAGTCAAACAAAATATCCTAGTTCTTTTATCTGGCCCTGTATATGATCTATAGATTTGTATGCATATAAACAGTATGCTAAAATTTACTTCAGCTAGGAAATACTTAGCACAATTAAAAATTCCCCTTCAGCATTCTCCTCCAACACAGAAAAAAACGAGCTCTCAAAACTGAGTAAAAAGTACTCAATTTAAATACGTCACATACTCAAAATAGCTCCGATCCAAATGTTCTTAAAATTGAGAAACACGTGTACTCATTTTTGATTCTATGGATGTGTTCAAATATGAACCGTTAAGTAAGTCATTTTTTATCTCATGTATGTATTCAAATATGAACTGTGATATACTCATTTTTGATTTCATGGACATATTCAAATATGAACTTTGTGTGCTCTCTGTTAAATATTCAATAAATTTTTCTCTTATTATAAGTAATCAGCATTTTAAGTAATCATTTGTGTTTATAGTGCCCCTTTGTAGGAAATAGGGTAACCAAATTTAAATAAAATTCTTTTTTTTTTAACTTTCTATAAATACAGCTTCAGAGTAAGTTTCTGCCATACGGTGAAATTCATGTTTTGATAAAAAATTTTAATATGATCGGTTTCTTTACGCTGGAAGCGCGCCCGGGATGAAATAGCAAACCTAAAATTTTAAAAAGGATTTTTTTTTTTTATGTTTTTTCATGTGGCAACCAAGTTAAAATTAGATAGGACAGACTTAACTCAACTTTCTTTTATACTGATAACGCCCCTTAGTGAGAAAAAGAATAACGGAAGTTTAATAAATGATTTGTATGTATAACTGTTTGGCTTAAGAAAAAAATAGGTAAGAGATTTAACACAGAGAGATTATTATAGGTAACTGATTTAACACAATTTTCTTTTACGTGTATAAAGAAGGCAGGAAATAAAGCTATCTACATTAAAATAAAATTGATTTATTATGTTTTACTCTATGAAGAATTTCACGGTGATTACCTTGAATTTAAACTCATTTCATAATGCAAACAAAATTTTAAATTATGAATATGGAAATAACTACAAATTAACAATTCATTACTGATACTAAACTAATCAACAAAGCTGTTACATAAAACAGTCAGACGGAAGTTATATGCATTTAATCTGTTTGCCGGCATGTTCATCCATGTAGAATTTAATTTAAAAAAAAATGCTTTTAAATCCAAGAATTTTAAATTTGTTATTGGGTTAGGCAGCGCACATTCAATGCAGTTTTCTTTTGCGCTTTGCGTCCCCTAAAAGGAAATAGGATATCTAAATTTAAATAAAATTGATTTTTCATAAATCTCTAGAATAAGATTCTAACATGGTCAAATTTATGTTTGATAAAACTTTTATATGGTATGTTTTTTTTTGTTTTTTTTTTTAAATACTGGTAGCGCCCCTGACGCGAAATTGCATATATAAAACTTTGAAATGAATTATTTTAAGTTTTCTCATACAGCAAACATACTCCAAGTTAAAATTAGGTAATACAGATTTTTAAAAATTCCTTTTGTGTTTATAGCGCCCCTTGAGAGGAAATAAAATTACCAAATTTAAGTAAAATTCTTTTTTTTTCTTTTTTTTTTTTTACTTTAAAAAAAAATAATTTTTCAGAGTAAGTTTCTGCCACGGTGAAATTCATGTTTTGATAAAAAAAATTCCGTGATAAAAATCTGTTACCTTATGCTGGTAGCGCACCTGGTGGGAAATTCATATTTAAAACTTTGAAATGGATTTTTTAAATTTTTCTCATATAGCAACCATGCTCTAAGTTAAAATTAGTTAATACAGATTTTTTTTTTTAATCTTTTGTGTTTACAAAAGGACCCCTTAAAGTTACCCCTTGAGAGGAAATAGGATAACAAAATTTAAATAAAATTAATTTTTTTGTTTAACTTAAAAAAAAAAAAAAAATCTTTAGAGTAAGTTTCTGCCACGGAGAAATTCATGTTTTGATAAAAATTTTCACATGATAGGTTTGTTTACGCTGGTAGCGCACCTGGTGGGAAATTGCATATTTAATACTTTAAAATGGATTTTTTAAAGTTTCCTCATATAGCAACCATACTCCAAGTTAAAATTAGGTAATACAAATGAAAAAAAAAATGTTTATAGCGCCCCTTGACAGGTAAAAAGGCGCCCATTTTTTTTTCTTTTTTTACCTTTTTAAAAAGAAATATTCAGAGTAAGTTTCTGCTACGGTAAATTCTTGTTTTGATTTTTTTTTAAAAAATGTCACATGATAGGTCTCTTTACGCTGGTGGGAATTGCATTATTTAAATTTTAAAATGAATTTTTTGTTTTCTCGCATGGCAACTATGCTCCAAGTTAAAATTAGGTAACACAGATTCAACAAAATTTTCTTTGGTGTTTATAGCGCCTCCTGGGAGGAAATGTGGTAATCAAATTTAAGTTTTTTTTTTTTTTTTTTTTTTTTTTTTTATGTTTCACTGTATGGCAGCTAAACTGAAGTTACAAATAAGTAGCACAGATTGAAGGAAAAATTCTTTTGTTTGTTATAGCGACCCTTGGGAAGAAATAAAATGGCTAAATTTTAGTAAAATTCATTTTTTTTCTTTTACTTTTTATAAAATAAATTTTCGGAGTAAGTTTCTTCCACGGTGAAATTCATGTTTTGATAAAAAATTTCACTTGATAGGTTTCTTTACTCTGGTATCGCACCTGGTGGGAAATTACATAATTAAAATTTTAAAATGGATTTTTTTAATGTTTCCTCATATGGCAAGCATATTCCAAGTTAAAATTAGGTAATACAGATTCAACAAATTTTCTTTTGTATTTATCGCGACTCTGGGGGGGGGGGGGAGGTAACCAATTTTCAGTAAAGTTGATTTTTTTTACGTTTTACTATAAGATAGCAATACGGAAGGTAAAAATAGGTGGCCAGATTCCACACATTTGTTTTCTGTGTTTTTCACGTCACCTCGCGGGAAACAAGGTAACTAAACTTAATAAATTTGATTTTTGGGGTTTTTTTTATATATAAATCTTCACATTAAACTTCAGCCACAGTGATATTTATCATTTGAGAAAAAAATTTACACGATATATTTTTTTACGTTCATAGCGCCCTTGGTGGGAAATTCCTTAACTAAAATATTAAAATGGACTTTTTATGTTTTCTTCTATGGCAACAATACTCTAAGTTAAATTTATGGGATACAGATTCAACAAAACATTTTTTTTTTTTGTTTTTATTACGCCCACTAGGAGGAAATAGGTTAACCAAATTTCAGTAAATTGATATTCTTTTTATGTTTTACTAAATGGCAGCTATACTGAAGTTAAAAATATGTGGCACAGATTTAACACAATTTCCTTTTTCGTTTATAGCGGGAAATAGAGTATTTAAATAAATATGATTTGTAGGTTTTATTATTATTATTATTATTATTTATATGTATATAAATCACCAGAATAATAATTTTGAATGCATCAATTTTTTAGTTTTAATAAAACTTTTCATTTGATATATATTACGCTTGAAGCTCTCCTCATAGGTAACTGCATAATTAAAGTGGATTTTTTTATGTTTTCTTATAATGCAACCATACTCCAAGTTAAAATTAGGTAATACAGATTCAACAAAATTTTCTTTTGTATTTATAGTGCCTCCTGGCAGGAAATGGGTTAACCAAACTAAAGTAAAAATGTTTTTTTCTTATCTTTTACTGGTATATATGACACCTATACTGAAGTTAAAAATAAGTATCCCAGATTCAACACAATTATATTTTGCTTTTATAGCTTTCCATGGCCGGAAATAGGGAAACTAAATTTAATTAAAATTGATTTTTTATGTATCTATACTAATATTATAAAGCAGTAAAGATTGTTTTTTTGTTTGTTTGTTTGTTTGTAGGGGTAATCTCTGGAACTACTGAAGCGATTTCAAAAGTCATGGTGGCAAATTAATGGTGACAATCCCTGCTCCAACATAGGCTATATTTTATGTTGGTGCCACTATCCCCAAGGGGGTGTAGGAGCGAAAAACGTTCTAAAATTTCGATTTTTTGTATACTGATGGAGCTAGAAATATGAAATTTGACATGGTAGTTACTTATAAGATGTAAATGCTCTCTAAGAACAAATTCTAAAAAAATCGAAATTTAAAAGGATGAGATGAGCGAAAAACGTTTTAAAAACTTTCTAAATTACAATTTCAATGGAATCTCTGGAACTACAGAACCATTTTCAAAAGTAATGGGGGCAAATTGATGGTAACAATCCCTGCTATAACCTAGGCTATATTTTATGTCGGTGCCACTACCACAGGGGGATGCAAGAGCGAAAAACGTTCTAAAATTTCGATTTTTTTATACTGAAGGAGCGTGAAACATGAGATTTGGCATGGTAGTTACTTATAAGATGTAAATGCACTCTAAGAACAAATTCAAAAAATCGAAATTTAAAAGGGTGAGATGAGCAAAACGCGTTCTAAAAACATTCTAAATCACAATTTCTATGGAATTTCTGGAACTACAGAACTGTTTTCAAAAGTGATGGTGGCAAATTGATGGTGACAGTTCCTGCTGTAACATAGGCTATATTTCATGCCGGTTCCACTACCCCCAGGGGAGTACATGAGCAAAAAACGTTCTAAAATTTCGATTTTTTTACACTGAAGGTGTTAGAAACATGAAATTTCGCATGGTAGTTATTTATAAGATGTAAAAGCTCTCTAAGAACAATTTCTAAAAAAATTCGAAATTTCAAACTGTGAGATGAGCGAAAAGCGTTCTAAAAACATTCTAAATTACAATTTCTGTGGAATCTCTGGAACTACAGAACCGATTTCAAAAGTGATGTTGGCAAATTGATGGTGACACTCCCTGCTCCAACATAGGCAATTTGTTATGTCGGTGCCACTAATCCCAGGGGGGTGCAGGAGTGAAAAAGGTTCGAAAATTGCGACTTTTTTTATACTGAAGGAGCTAGAAATTTGAAATTTGGCATTGTAGTTACTTATAAGATGTAATGCTCTCTAAGAACAAATTTAAAAAAAATTGAAATTTAAAAGGTTGAAATGAGAGAAAAGCGTTCTAAAAACATTCTAAATTAGAATTTATATGGAATTTCTGGAACCACAGAACCGATTTTAAAAGTAATAGTGGCAAATTGATGGTGACAATCCCTACTCCAACATAGGCTATATTTTATGTCGGTGCCACTAACCCCAATGAGGTGCAGGAGTGAAAAAGATTCGAAAATTGCGACTTTTTTTATACTGAAGGAGCTAGAAATTTAAATTTGGCATTGTAGTTACTTATAAGATATAAATGCTCTCTAAGAATAAATTTAAAAAAATCGAAATTTAAAAGGGTGAAATGAGTGAAAAGCGTTCTAAAATCATTCTAAATTACAATTTCTATGGAATCTCTGGAACTACAGAACCGATTTCAAAAGTGATGGTGACAAACCCAGCTCCAACATCCTCTTTAATATAAAGCTATGCGTTGCTGACGACTGAGTTTTTCGCTAATCTTTGCCACAGATTAATTTCGGAAAATGAAACATTTGAAGTTACTGAAAAAATAATAGCTCGAAAAGTATTTGTCAGAAAATTATTAGACAAACTGCGTTTGAAAGGTAAAAAATTGTATATTTCTTGATATAAATTTCAAATCTAATGATTATGCCATTTTTCAAATATTGAATTTAAAAAATTACCAAATTTCACAATGGAGTACAGCGAAAACTTCACGCGTAAAAGGATAATGATAATGGCTATAGCACGAGTCACAAATTATAGTAGCCTTATTATTCTGTTAAAATATAAAATTGAATTATGAAATGTCAATATTTTGTTTGATTAAAGGTTCGTTAAGAGAAATTGACCAGCGTAGCGGGCGTAACTTGCTAGTTTTTTAATAAATCTTCAGAACAAGCTTCTGTCATGTCAATTTTATATTTTATAAAAATTTTCACGTGATAGATTTTATTTAAATTGGTAGCGCCCCTGGTGGGGAATTTCATAACTAAAACTTTAAAATGGATTTTTTTTTTTTTTTTTTTTTTTTTTTTTTTATGTTTTCTCATATAGCAACCATACTCCAAGTTAAAATTATGAAATACAGATTCACCAAATTTTTCTTTGCTTTTATAGCGTCCTGGGAGGAAAAAAGAAAACCAAATTTCAGTAAAATTGAATTATTTTACGCTTTACTGTAAGATAGCGGCAGTTAAAAATGGGTGGACAGATTCACAGCCAACTTCAGTACCGGCCGAGAAAGCTCTTGTTTGTTTCTACCGCCTTAGGACGGAGTTCATGACGTCAGATCGCGTGATCTCCGCCGAACCAATCGGCCGAGAAAGCTGTCCTAGGGATGAGGGAAAGAAATAAGAGTTTTCTCAGCCGATTCGGTCGGCCGAAGATCACGTGGTCTGACGTCATGAATTTAGTCTTAAGTCGGGAGAAACACACAAGAGCTTTCTCGGCCGGTACTGAAGTTGGCTGTGACAGATTCCACACATTTTTATTTTGCGTTTTTCGTGTTCCCCGGCGGGAAATTGAGTAATTAAATTTAATAAAATCGATTCTTTATGTTTTTTGTGATAATTTTCACAATAAGCTTCTGCTACTGACAAATTTATGTTTTTATATAAATTTTCACATCATAGGATTTTTCTTTTTATGATAGTAGCGCCCCTAACTAAAATTTAAAAATTGATTATTTTATTCTTTTGTCATATCGCAAGCATACCTACTGCAAGTTAAAATTAGAAAATGCAGATTGGAGATTTTTTAAAAATGGATCTTTATGTTTTTTGATGTGGCAACCATACTCCAAGTTAATAATTAGATATGAACGATTTAACTCATTTTTTTTTAATGCTGTTAACGCTCCCTAACAAGAAAAAGAGAAACCAAATTTAAATAAAAATTTTCTTCTATGTATAACTCTATGGCAGTCTTAAGATAAAAATTTGTGTTTATAGACCCCCTTGCAGGAAATATTGTAACCCAATTTAAATAAATTTAAATTCTTGTTTTTTTTTAAAAAATAAATTGCAAGAATAATAATTTTGCCATCTTAAAATTTTTCATTTTATAGATTTTTTTTCACGCTGGAAGCGCCCCTAGTAGAAATTGCATAGTTAAAACTTTAAAATGGAATTCCTTTTATATTTTTATCATAATGCAACCACATTGCAAGTTAAAATTAGGTAATACAGGTTCAACAAAATTTTCTTTTGTGTTTATATAGCGTCTCTTGGAAGGGAATAGGGTAACCAAATTTAAGTAAATTATTCTTTTTTCTCAATGGCAACTATACTCCAATTTAAATTTAGGTAATACAGATTCAACAAATTTTTCTTTTGCGTTTATAGCACTCCCTGAGAGAAAATGGGGTAATCAAATTAAAGTTTTTTTTTTTTTTTTTTTTTTTTTTTGTGTGTGTGTATGTGTGTGTGTTTCACTGTAATGACAGCTATGCTGAAGTTAACAACAAATAGCAGCGATTCAACACAATTTAATTTTGCGTTTATAGCGTTCCCTGGCCGGAAATAGGGTAACTATATTTAAATAAAAGTGATTTTTTATGACTTTTTAATAAATCTGCTACGCCAATTTCTACTTGGCATAAAAAGTTTCACGTGATAAAATTTTTACGCTAGTAGCGGCCCTGGTGTAAATTGCACAGCTTATTTTTTTTTAATTTTGAAACCATACTCCAAGTAAAAATTAGATAGGATAAATCCAATTCAATTTTTTAAAGCCGATAATGATCCATAGTGAGATAAAGATTAAGTAAAGTTCAATAATTTTTTTTTTTTTTTTTTTTTTTTTTTTTATGTATCGCTGTATGACAGCATTAAGATAAAAATAGGTAGTACTGATTTAACACAATTTTCTTTTGTTTTATAGCGACCCCCGGAAGGAAATAAGCTATGCATATTTGAATAAAATTGATTGTAATGTATGTTTTACATTATGAAGACATTTACGGTGATTACTTTGAATTTAACTACATATTAGCAATTCATGACTGATAACTAAACTATCAATTAAGTTGTTATATAAAACAGTCAAACTCAAAGTATATATAATTAATCTGCCTGCCAGCTTGTCCATCCATTCACAATTTATACTTCTTTTAATGCTCTTAAATTCAAGGATTTTAAATTTGTTATTGGGGTTATTATTACAATGTGTTTCCACCAATGGATGAATTTTGAACATGTTTGCAATGCGCTAGTCTTTTGGAAGTCCAGGAGTTTGCGTACTAAGGACGCAGGGGGCAAAGCCCCATAGTATGGATATATAAACGCAAATTTGGATAAATATATATATATATTTTTATTTTAAACTTATCCTACTTTAAAAGTACAAAATACTGATTATTATCAGTACAAGGTCAAATTATTCTTTATTTTATTTTTATTTTTATTTTTTTTTAATTTTTTTTTTATTTATTTATTTATTTATTTTTTTTTGTAGTATTTGGAATGCGATCCTTAGTGAGTAAAAATAAAAGGAAAATAAAAATTTTTTAAAAAAATCAAAAGAAAAAAATGAAAATCATGAAAATAAAAGTGAAAAAGGGCTTAATTTCATGAACATGTCAAAATCTCTTGATATATATTTTTTTAATATAGCAATGAAACAAGAATTACAATACTCCGTTGTACTTGAAATATTGCAATTAATGTAATTAATCTATGTCAATTAATTTTAAACTCTTAAATTATTTGAGTGATTTTTAGTGTTTAATTCTTTGGATTTTTTTCTCTGTAAAATGTAACTTACAAATAAAAACACAAGGCCGCAGCTATTCTGTTGGGCGCCTAATGTGAAATACCTTGTTAGTTTTTCTACGAATTCTCGCTGAATCAGTACTGATACTGCATGATTGTATGCTGATGAAGCTTATTTCAGCGCCTATCCTGGCGGCGATCGGTGCGGTTCTAAGAACATTAAAGAAGGTTTATATAGTTTTATTTTTTAGTTTAAGTGCTATCCTGTCTTTCTTATTTTGAGATAAGTGGAATTACAAATTGTCCACAACACTATAAACACACCAATGCACACACGTTTACCGCACATTTTTTATCAGAATTCTACACTGGAGTTCCCCTTAGTTTGTGAGAACTGGAATTTAAAGGAAAATACTTTTTTTAATTCATTTTATTTTCATGAAAAGAAAAATTGAATGGGTTTGAGTTGTGATTTGAATCAATCACACGATTTTTTTTTTAGTCTAACTCAACACATGTTCGCTTCTCAAACATTGAATCAAATTCAACTCAAAACTCACGAAACTCTTGAGTTTTACTCATTTTCTGAGAGTGCCTAAACTCTTTGAGACGTCTCCAGCACAACACTGATCTTAAACAATATAGTTGCCTGGATCTTTTAAAAAGGCATTGCCATAAAAAGTAAAATATTCCATATCCAACTGTGTTATTACAAGTAGAGGCTCATTTATTGACAATTGTCTCACTTGCAAAAGTGGTTTCCCGTCACTTTGACGATCAATTGTCCTGCTAGCATGACAACATTTGAATGAAGCTGCAGCGGGGGTCGCAGAACATGACCATCTCTTTTTATTGGTCCTTAAATCACGCAACACTGATTTAATGAGCTTTAACCCAACTGTAGTTCTTGTGCTGTTGATGTAATAAAAATTAACACTGATTTCGTATTTATTACTAGTAAAAGTTCAAAATTTGCTGTTTGAAAATCATTCCAAAGCTTTATGGTGGTTATGTTGGTTTTGCTAACAGATAAGTCTCTGATTTATAGCTTACTTTCGCAGTCATGGATGTATTATAATACATCCATGCTCGCAGTACAATTTTTCGAAAATGTAGGTGATATATTTACATGTGGCAGAAATGATATATCACAAAAAAAAAGAAAGAAAGAAAGAAATTATTTATATTGAACAATAAGTTTATTTAGATTAAATTCAGATAAAGTGAATGCTCAGTTGTTGGTTGGTCTGTGGTTTCATATAATAATAGCTAAGAATATAAATGTCCTCGTATAAAATGAATGATAGTGACCATAATTTACGTTTTACTATTCGGAAATAATTGTGACAAGAACCTACAGCCACAAAGTTTGGCCACCCCTGATTTATACAATCTTTTGGGAAATTTCATTCACTACACTGCAAAAGAAAAAAAAACTGTTGATTTTACGGTATAATACTTGGCGTCCCAGCTGCCAGTATTATACCGTAAAATTAACCGTAAAATCAACAGGTTTTTTTTTTTTTTTTTTGTCAAGTGTACTTTTTGTAACATTTCAATCCTTTTGTAAAAAACAATAAAAGTTGCACGTGTGGAAGAGACTTTATAATACATAATTCCATAATACGTAACTTAAAATTTTACATGTTTATGAACTAAAGTTCATCATTAAATAAAAATAAATCATTTAATATTTGTGTAAGGTTATATATTAGATGAAATCTTGTCTTCCTCTGTCGTATTTTCTTTCCTAGCCTATTTTAAAACTTCAATTTATTTTTTATTATTAAGCGATATATGCAAACTGGAAAATCAGTTTGCATTAAATCAAAATTGTAATTGAGTTTTTAAATTTTCTGTAAAAAGAAAGTAAATTTTATATTTAAAATATTGTCTTTTATAGGAAAAAAATTAAATAATGTACTATACAAATCCGTAACCTTTTAAAATACCAGTGATACCTCGGCTGACGGACATATTTCGTTCGAGGAATACGTTCGTTGGTCGAATAGTTCGCTAACCGAAACACCGAACTTTTTTCTTGTCTCAATTAAAATACAACGCTTCTGCGTTATGTTACCAAAAAAACATAAAATATAAAAATAAAAATAATAAAATAATAATAAAGACGTTCGCAAGCCGAATCTGGATTTTTAACAGAGTCCGAAAAACATGTAAAACAATTATCTCTATAGAAGATGTATAGACTATTTGCATAAGTTATTCATAATAAAGCCATTTTCATTTTTAAATGCATAAAATTTGCAGGTACACTGTAAAAAAATCTGTAATTTTGACAGAAAAATATTGTATTTTTTACAGAAAAAGTGTTTTAAAAAAAACAGTTCTTTTCCTATAAAAAATGTGAATTTTGTCATTTTTACAGAAAAAAACTGTTTTAATGAAAATATACAGATTTTTTCTGTAAATTAAACGATTTTCCACTGCACCATAATTGAAAGTTTTTTTCTGTCAATTTTAGATTTTTTTTTTTTTTTTTTTTTTTTTTTTTTTTTTGCAGTGTATTTTTACTGAAATACCGCGAAATCGAAAAGCATTTTCTCAAAAGCCAAACGATCTTTCAAAAAGGGTTCACACATTTCTCGTGTCACGAGCATTCAGGAGAGGTCGTCACAAGAGAGCAAATGACTATAATGTAATTACACATTAATATCCTTTACAAAATAATAATAATAATAATAATAATAATAAATGGCATTCCATTCTTTGGCAGTTCATTTCTGATGTCCGCCAACTTCATTGATTTTCGTGTAAATGCAGCTGGGGAACTGACTTCAAAAAATGTTCGCGTTTATGAGTGGGTTAACGGTTAACCCCTTGGAGACGAGCGACACGTATACGTGACGCATAAGATGCTCAGAATCCTCGATTATTCCCACCAGTTACTTGTTATTGTAAGCTTTGCCTTACTTAATGATCGCATTTCTGCGATTTAGTTAGGCGAAAATTTCGATTTTGAAATACCGGTGGTAAAAGATTAAAAATTCTGCAAAGGACGCTCGTCACGAAGGGGTTAAAGAAAAATAAATTAAGACAGACTTAACTGAAACATGTAAATTAACTAAAACATGCATCTAACGTTGAATTCTAAACTTGTTTTATTTAGCTGATAGATTAAGTTCATTTCAAGCTTTCGAGTTTAATTGAACGAACAATAAAATCTTAATTTTCCGTAACAACATATCATTATTATCTAGTTCCTCTGTTCTCTTTTGTCTTCCTCATAGTTCTAACGATATCATGCGATATCGTAGCATCTTCTATAGCCATTTTCTAAGACTATACTGAATAATTATCACCCCTTCTCATTATACTACAACCACTGCCTCTTCAATTTCAGAGTCTTGATATTCCCTGCGGTCGGACTGTTCCCTAGAGGGCTATACTCTAGGATTAAGTGCTGAAAGGGTTCGTAGCACACAGTCTGTTTACATGCATATTACACTACACCAAATGAAATAGTGCATAGAGGGATATCGAAATTTCGTGTACTTGCGTTGTTTACGCTGCAGTCTATAGGCAGAGAGTTATTAAATCCGACACTAATAGCTACTTGAAAGGAAATGACGGTTATTGGCCTGGTATTCGTGTATTGAGGAAATCTGTAGCAGTTGCAGATTATATATATATATATATATATATATATATATATATATATATATATGGATCAAAGAACTAATATGTGACACCACAAAAAATGGGGCTAATGTGCGGTGCAGAAAAATAGTATAAATTTTTATAGCAATAAAATTGGCTTTGTGATTATTTTGAAAGCAGTACATCATTTTACTTATATTTATTACGAATACACTCAAAATTTAAGAAGAAAAAAAAATCTACATTATATAACCTTACTTATTTGATAAGAAAAAATTTTCTGTTATACTTCAAATAGTTTGTCGTTTATTACTTAAATAAAACTTAGGTAAATTATTCTAATAAGCCCTTAATTATTAATCAAAAGAATGGAATTAAAACCAAAACACTCAGAAGAGAGAGAAAACTAAATCTTGATATAACAAGAAAATAAGTTAAAAGTGTTTAAAACTGTAAATAGAGAAATTAACGGTGCAAAAGATTGCAGAAACACAAAAATTATTAACCAAATAGCATGTGTACCTGTAGACTGGACAGAAAATGAAGGAGTTATAAAAACCTAATCTTATTCAAAAAGAAGAAGAAAGAAGTTGATAACTAAGCATAGGGTATAAATTAATCATTAGAATAAAATTTTAAAGAAATGCTTATAAAAGGGCCCTAAGGCCCCAATAAAAATATGAAGTGGTGGTCGGGTAGAGGAGTCAAAGACTCAACTTTAAAGTTATGCAATGAGTGGGTGACACGATTAGGGGGTAAAATATGCATAGCGCACAAAAATTTTAAGGGCCCCGAACCGGGCCACAGGGGGCAGGGTCCTAACTGGAATGTAGAAATGGTGGAATAATTAAATAGACAAAAGGTCCCAAAAACGAAGACGATCGGATTAAAAGGGAGCAATGTATTAACAATTTAGGAAACAAAAATATCAAGGGGCCCTGTACAAGGCACCAGGGTGCCAGGATCTTAACTAAAATGTAATAATGGAAGAATAACTAAATGGAGAAAGGGGCCCCAAAAATGAAGAAGATTGGATAAAAAGGGAGCAAGTTATATAAAATTCAGGACACAAAAACTTAAAGGGGTCCAAGGGGCCCGGTTGTTGTCCGAGAAGTTTTTTGACATACATGTGGTAGCTGGAAGTCCTAAGAAGATGTTAGAAAAAAAACTAGTGAATCGAGCAATTTTTAAGGGAGCTATTAGGGGGCCCAAAAGGAGCCAGCTGATAGTTTTGAGCAGGGCCCTAAGGTGAAGGGTTCTAACTGTAAAATAGAAATGAGGGAATGACTAAATGGAGAAAAGGCCCACAAAACGAAGAAAATTGGATAAAAAAGGGGCAAGTTATTAACAGTTTAAGAAACACAAACTTCAAGGGAACTTCAAGGGGTCCTGTACCGGGCCTCAGGGAGGCAGGGTCTTAACTGGTATGTAGAAATGGGGTAATAACTAAATAGGGAAGAGGCCCCAAAAACGAAGAAGATCGAATAAAAAAGATGCAAGTTATTAAAAATTTAAGGCACAAAAAGTTAAAGGGGCCCACGGGGCCTGGGTCTTGTCCGAGACACTTTTTTGACGTTCATGTAGTAGCTGGAAGTCCTATATGAAGTTGTTAGAAAAAAAACTAGTGAATCGAACGATTTGTAAGGGAGGGGCCCAAAAGGGGCCAGCTGATAGGTTTGAGCAGAGCCCTAAGATGGAGGGTCCGGAACAGATGTGTTACACTCACGCACCGATGTTTGGCGATTTTTTAATTGGCGCGCTTTTCAAATCCGCCCAAACCAATAAATTAATAGAAGCAAAGCATAATAGCCAGGTTACCATTAAAGGAAAAAATCCCCGAAGTTTGGCGACTTTTCTCATTTTTAACCGATTAAAAAAAAAAAAAAAAAAAATCGGTTCGTGATTGTAAGACATTATAGCCGAGGGTCCTAACTGGAATGTAGAAATGGGGGAATAACTAAATGGGAAAAATGCCCCAAGAACGAAGAAGACCGGATTAAAACGGGGCAAGTTATTTACAATTTAGGAATCAAAAACTTCATAGGGTCCCTTACCGGGCCCAGGGACCAAGGTATTAAGTGGAACGTAGAAATGAGGGAAAAGCTAAATGGAGAAATGGCCTTTAAAAGGAAGATGATCGATAAAAATGGGACAAGTTATTAATAATTTAGGGCAAAAATCTTAAAGGGGATCCAGGAGGCCCAGGTCTCAAAAAATTGAAAATCTGAGACTCAGATGCAACTGGACCTGCCTCTTGGACTATCAGCACCCAAATTTTCACACTTCTACGTGCTGTAGATTTCTCTAGCCATCGCACACACAGACAAACAACTTTCTTTTATTAGTATACATGTATATATGCAATTAAAGAACATATTTTTATTTTTCCCACATTTGATATGTAATGTTCAAACCAGCACCGTAATGAGGCATCTGGCTATGCCAAATACCATTACTCTAAAAAAATATGGTAGTGAAAATAATATTTAAATCGCAATGTTATATCATGGAATGTTAAATTTAAAATTGTAAAATAATACGACGTTTCAAGTTGTGTTTTATCAGGCCTTTTTTTTTCTCTTCTATATGTTGGAAATAACTCAAATAGAATACTTTTTCTATTATAAACTATATCTCCCGTAAACTAATCGCGTGGAAGAACGGACATATACTTCAATTTCTTCTTTGGATAAATCACGTATCACTTATCCGAAAATCGTGAGTTATTGGGCAGCCGCCCGCATGACTCAGCTAAGTTTCTCATGTGTCCGGTGGCATCGGGCGTCGGACGTTCCATTGAAGTTGAGAATCACTCTCGTGACTCTCTCGTCATGTCCCGTGACTTGCTGCTTTATACCCGCTTGCCAATCACTTCGACGCTAAAGGCTGCACAACGAATCTTCAGGGTTGCCATTATCCTATAAAAAATGAAATTTCTAAAATACGCCAAGATTTTTTCCAGGATTTATACTGAAGAATTTTTGGTTCTAACTCCATATATATGTGTATATACAGGGTGTATCTGAACTCATGACTAGAACTAGGGGATGATAATACGAGACAAAACAAACAATTTGAAACGAACAATTTTCACTACAAGCCGAATCCTAATTTTCGTTTACAACTTTAGCAATAATGAGGATATTTTAGCGATATTTTCAACAGATTAACTTTGCTTTATATAAAATTTGATGACATCATGGAAGCACACTGTAATTTTGTCAGTGACACCGAATATTGTGACAGCTACATTCCGAATTATGGAGTGTCTAGCTCAATGTTTTTTGGATGCAAATTGTTGGCCATTTCTAGCACTTTTTGTAATATCATCATATTTCACAGAAAGTAAAATAACCCTGTTGAAAATATCGTTACCATATTTTCTTTATCATTAATGTTATGAAAGAAAACCCGAGTTCACCTTGAAGTGAGATACCTTGTATATTCTTGCCTGAATAAATAGCTTGCGACCCTGGTTTCCTATATACAAAAAAAAATCTTTGTCTTGACGCGTATTACCACTCCTTGCAGTTCTGACCCATCATTTCAGATAGACCTGTATACATATTTTTTCGCATTTGCAAAAATATACACTATATAAATATATCTAAATATTGTACATCACCGTATATGTAGCAAAATATTTATGCTACTTTATGCCTTCATATGTTTAATAGTTTAGTAGTTATTGATGGAATGTCATCTTAATATCAGTGTTGTATAGAGAATAAACATAACATGTAATACTAAATATTGGAGGCACATGGAATACTAAATAGTGTTATTTTTTTTAATTAGACTAAAAAACATGAAATATTTACTGAATATTTGAAAGTTTGAAGAGTGGTTTCAGATGCGTTTTTTCATTTTAAAAATGCATATTATTTATTAAATACAGATTTATTTTACAGATTTCTATCTATATGCAGGGGTAAATTCAGCCGAGTTCTGATTGTGTTGTCAGAATTACAAGGGGCTAGATGCCAAAATAGTATATTTTTGATCCTCCCAGCACGAGCCAGTTAACTGTGAAAGATTCTCAGTCTTTTTTTTTTAATTAAGAATTCCTTCAAAAAGACCTTTATGGAGTCACCCTTCTCCTGTCAGTATTGCCAAAAGGGATTGTTGCCTAGTAATAATCTCCAACAGTCACATACACACACATTCTACATATGAAGGCAGCATTGTTTCTATCAGACTATTTGTTTCGCTAAGGGGCAATACAGAAATTTAAAGAATGTAAATCATTAGTTGTTAATAACTTGCAATTTTTCAAAAAAAACGGGGGGGGGGGGGTGTATGCAGAATTTTCCGGGAAGGTTCATCCGCAAAATATCCACTGCATATTAAACGTTCCAGCGCTGTCGAAAATTTTATGGCAAATGGGATTTGGAACAGATGTGTTACACTCACGCACAGATGTTTGGCGACTTTTTGATTGGCGCGATTTCCAAATCCGCGCCAAACCAATAACTTAATACAATAGCCAGGTTACCATTAAAGGAAAAATCCTTAAAATTTGGCGACATTTTTCCTTTTTATAACGGATTAAAACAAAAATATACCGGTGCGTGAGTGTAAGACATCATAGCCTGGGATTTTTTCTGAAATTTTGTTCTTAAAAATGGCATCGAAATGAAAATTCAGCATTTACTATTGATGTGAATAATTTCTTTTCTAACATGACTCTTATTATAAGTATGGAAAATTTTCCAATTGTAAAGTGTAACTATCGACAAAAAAAAAAAAAAAAAAAAAAAAAAAAAAAGTCACTCGCTCGCGCGTGCAAAAAAAAATTAAGTGTGCCCTCTGAAAAATTAAGTAAAATAAAGTGTTAAAGTTTGTATATTATTACACCCAACGTATGTTATTAAAAGTTCAGTAGTAACTTGGGATTGGCAAGTCAATATATTTAATATTTAAAATAAGCATTGAAATTACAACTGTTCAGGGTTGTAATCACGAAATTAACTAATTACCAGATTAAATAAAAACAATAATTATACTATTCGGAATTTTTGAACTAAAAAAATCCACTAAATTGGCAACACTACACCCGTGTTTCCTATTTGATATACATAATTGAAACCGCCATATGCATACACCTACGCATTTACTTATCTAGAATTCGTGGTCATAAAAGCTTCTTAAGCTACATCAATTTTTGTGTGAAGTCTTTCTTTATCTTCTTAACAACATTTTATGGCCTGAATTAGCACTAAGAAATAGGCCCTGACCCACTGTTGCTACCGCCATTTTTATCTTGCGGCAGAGATTTTAAAGGATAACACTGCACCTTAAAATTACACATAAACATAAATCATGCTTTAAAGTTATCTTAACGGTAAACATTTTATGCAATTAATATTCAGCAGCTTGGTATTTTAAAGCTAGAAATGACTTTTTTGTTTTATGGCTGTTTCCCATTTGCAGGCTGGGCATTGTTAATTTCATGTTTACTCAAATTTTAAAGGGATATTAGTTATTTCCAAGGTATGTAACAATGTTTAATTTCACTTCAATATTTATTTAATCTCTCAGCGGGAGCGCTTCAGATTTTTGTACGAGCAGTAACATATATAAATTTTTTAGAACAGTGGTTGCATTATTACAAATGTAAGACATTTCATGACAGTAATAAGAGACATGCAATTATACATATCATTTAGTAAAAACTGAATTTTAATTTTCGTGTCGTTTGGGAGAACAAAATTTCAGAAATATAATGTTTGTCAAAAAATTTGCAACAGCCAGTCCACTAGAAGGTTAACTAACTTTATTTTTTACCTTATGTAATGAAAAAGATGTTATTAGGCTGTTTTTCTCACTTTGGGCAAGAGACTAAATGTTTGCGCTTAAATTTTCTTTTTCGAGCAATAGAAACCTTGAAAATATTACGTAGCCACCTGCTAATGGCGCTATAGATTCGAACATGCGAACTACAGCAACGATCTTCTCATACTTTTACGATGATAACTACAGGCCTGAGTGATCAGTTTTCCAAAGTGAAGCTTGCATGGAAATAATATTATTCATATTTCTTCTAATTAATTTTATACTAAATCATTTAGGGAAATTTATTAGCATTTCTGTTGTGAATGGAAGTTAAAACTGAAAATATGTTTAAAATATCAAATCTTTTTTTTTTTTTAAATAACAGTCTGGTCAAAAATTCTGTATTTTTTCTGGTAATATCTTAGTGACAAATCAATATTTATTATATTGGGTACCAAAGTAATGCTAATAGAGCATTCATCGGAAACATTTTCAATGAAATATAAATATTCGTTAAATATTGGCTTTACATTGGAAATATTTGCAATTAAATGTCAATATTGCAGAAATGGGTCATTCTCAGATAATGGTAAATTTTATGTCCTTGGTTAAAAAATGTGAATTAAACAAGTCAATCCTGAATGTTTAAATTTTTTGTCAACATTTCTTTTCAAACACTATATATCTATTATACTAATATTATAAAGGAGTAAATCTTGTTCGTTTGTTTGTAGGGGGTAATCTCTGGAACTACCGAACCGATTTCAAAAGTGATGGTGGCAAATTGATGGTGACAACCCCTGCTCCAACATAGGCTATATTTTATGTCGGTGCCACTAACCCCAGGGGGTGCAGGAGCAAAAAACGTTCTAAAATTGCGATTTTTCAGTTATCACACTGGCTGTCAAGCCCTGAGAGCTTGGCAGCCGGTTCTGTATGTATGTATGTACGTACGTAATGCGATAACTCTTCATAGAAATATCCGTTTTCCTTCAAATTTTGTTTATAGGTTCACTGTGTTAAGGCGCTTCCCTGATTAGTTTTCGGGATTGATTGGTTAAGTATAAAAGGGGGGGGGGAACAAGGGGCTAATCCCCCCCCCTTAATTTATATAAATGGGTTTTTCATGCAGAATTATTCCGTTTTCCTTCAAATTTTGTTTATAGGTTCACTGAGTTAAGGCGCTTCCCTGATTAGTTTTCGGGATTGATTGGTCAAGTATAAAGGGGGGGAACAAGGGTCTAATTCCCCCCCCCCCTTAATTTATATAAATGGGTTTTTCATGCAGAATTATTCCGTTTCCCTTCAAATTTTGTTTATAGGTTCACTGAGTTAAGGCGCTTCCCTGATTCGTTTACGGGTTTGATTAGTTAAGTATAAAGGGGGGGATCGGGGGGGGGCTAATCCCCCCCTTAATTTATATAAATGGGTTTTTCATGCAGAATTATTCCGTTTTCCTTCAAATTTTGTTTATAGGTTCATTGGGTTAAGACGCTTCCCTGATTACTTTTCGGGATTGATTGGTTAAGTATAAAGGGGGGGAACAAGGGGCTAATTCCCCCCCCTTAATTTATATAAATGGGTTTTTCATGCAGAATTATTCCGTTTTCCTTCAAATTTTGTTTATAGGTTCACTGTGTTAAGGCGCTTCCCTGATTAGTTTTTGGGATTGATTAGTTAATATAAAGGGGGGGGGGGATCGGGGGGCTAATTCCCCCCCCTTAATTTATATAAATGGGTTTTTCATGCAGAATTATTCCGTTTTCCTTCAAATTTTGTTTATAGGTTCATTGGGTTAAGACGCTTCCCTGATTACTTTTCGGGATTGATTGGTTAAGTATAAAGGGGGGAACGGGGGGCTAATCCCCCCCTTAATTTATATAAATGGGTTTTTCATGCAGAATTATTCCGTTTTCCTTCAAATTTTGTTTATAGGTTCACTGTGTTAAGGCGCTTGCATGATAATTTTCGGGATTGATTGGCTGAGTATAAAGGGGAGAACGGGGGGCTAATCCCCCCCTTAATTTATATTAATGGGTTTTTCATGCAGAATTATTCCGTTTTCCTTCAAATTTTGTTTATAGGTTCACTGAGTTAAGGCGCTTCCCTGATAAGTTTTCGGGATTGATTAGTTAAGTATAAAGGGGGGGGATCGGGGGTCTAATCCCCCCTTAATTTATATAAATGGGTTTTTCATGCAGAATTATTCCGTTTTCCTTCAAATTTTTTTATAGGTTCACTATGTTAAGGCGCTTCCCTGATTAGTTTTCGGGATTGATTGGTTAAGTATAAAGGGGGGGGAACGGGGGGATAACCCCCCCTTAATTTATATAAGTGGGTTTTTCATGCAGAATTATTCTATTTGCTTCAAAATTAGTTTATAGATTCATTGGGTTAAGACGCTTCCCTGATTAGTTTTCGGGATTGATTGATTAAGTATAAAGGGGGTGAACGGGGGGCTAATACCCCCCTTAATTTATGTAAATGGGTTTTTCATGCAGAATTATCCCATTTCCTTCAAATTTTATTTATAGGTTCGCTGTGTTAAGGCGCATCTCTGATTAGTTTTCGGGATTGATTGGTTAAGTATAAAGGGGGGGAACAAGGGGCTAATTCCCCCTTATCTATACTAATATATAAAGTAGTAAAGATTGTTTGTTTGTTTGTTTGTTGGTTTGTAGGGGGTAATCTCTGGAACCACCGAAGCGATTTTAAAAGTGATGGTGGCAAATTAATGGTGACAATCCCTGCTCCAACATAGGCTATATTTTATGTCGGTGCCACCACCCCCAGGGGGGTGCAGGAGCGAAAAACGTTCTAAAATTTCGATTTTTTGTGTACTGAAGGAGATAGAAGTATCAAATTTGGTATGGTAGTTACTTATAAGATGTAAATGCTCTCTGAGAACAAATTATAAAAACATTCGCAATTTAAAAGGGTGAGATGAGGATGAAGCGTTCTAAAAACATTCTAAATTACAATTTCTATGGAATCTCTGAAACTACAGAACCGATTTCAAAAGTGATGGTGGCAAATGGATGGTGACAGTCCCTGCTCCAACATATGCTAAATTTTTTGTTGGTGCCACTGCCCGCAGAGGGTGCAGGAGCGAAAAACGTTCCAAAATTATGATATTTTCAATAATGAAGGAGTTAGGAACTTGACATTTTGTATGGTCGTTACTTACAAGATTTAAATGCTCTATAAGAACAAAATCTAAAAAAATTCGAAATTTAAAAGGCTGAAATAAGCAAAAAATTTTCTAAAAACATTATAAATTACAATTTGTATGGAATGTCTGGAACTACTAAAGCGATTTCAAAAGTGATGGTGGCAAATGGATGGTGACAATCCCTGCTTCAACATAGGCTATATTTTATGTCGGTGCCACTACCCCGAGGGGGGTGCAGAAGCGAAAAACGTTCTAAAATTGCGATTTTTGCGATGCTGAAGGAGGTAGAAACTTCAAGTTCGGCATGATTGTTATTTATAAGATCTAAATGCGCTCTAAGAACAATTTCTAAAGAAAAATGATCTAATGATTCTGCGATTTTTCAACTATTGAATTTCTAAAATTACCAAATTTCACAATAGAGTACCATAGCGAAACCTTCACGCGTAAAAAGATAATGATAAGGGCGACGTGTCCTGACGTGTATATTGACTATAGCACGAGTCACAAATTATAGTATCCTTATTATTCTGTTAAAATATAAAAGTGAATTATGAAATGTCAATATTTTGTTTGATTAAAGGTTCGTTAAGAGAAATTGACCAGCGTAGCGGGCGTAGCTTGCTAGTTGTGTAGTATAAATATGAAAGAAAATTAATTTTCCATATAAACAAAATTGAAATGTTGTAGCCATAGCTTGTCCTAAACATCAAATTTATTAATTGACACTTTAATTTTTAGGGATTGGAAAGCTTTAGAACAAATTCAGTGATTGTCTGGGTATATTTCATTTACCAATTTTTATATACTTAGCACTTTAGACAAAACAGAAAACGTTTCTATTAATTATCCTTATTTAAAGTTTGTCTCTAAGAGATAATTGTCATTACCATGGTACAAGGTAATTTTTCATTCAGCTCTCCATTAGATGGTGTTTTCACATGATAGTTTTCTTAGATGGTACAGTTTCACATATTCTTACAAGCAGTAATGTCTATTTTTGATTAACTTTGAGCGCGTTCAGAGACCGAAATCCGAGTTACTTGTATAATTCGGGAATGACATCATATGGTTTCTCAGGATAAAGTTGGGTTAAAATGGCTGTGAACTCTTTGGGGTAAAGTTGTGGGCATGTTAAACACTTTCCGCCAACCAATCTAACATTAGATTTTTATCATAGCGATCATGGCAGGAATCGTCCTGGCGACGTTGGCCAATTCTATCATAGACCTGTTAAACGTAGACCAATCAAATTGTCAACTCAAATGTACAGTAGGAGTCATAAAGAACGACAGTTAACGGTTGCAGTTAATTATAAAGAGAACAAACAAACCTAGTTTCCCAACCACATGATCACTTTAACCAACAAAATTCTGTAGATAATATGGATTACCAGAAGTCTGGGTAATTTCCAGTTCTGAACGCTACGAGTAACCCGCAAACAGTCACGTGATATCGGTCTCTGAACGCTTCACGTTACCCACACTGTAAAACATTTGTGTAACATTACTCCATAAAACTGGAGGCAGTTTGCTGCCTCCAGTCTTACGGTGGTAATGTTACACATGTTACTGGTGTAACATATGTAATGTTACACCAGTTATATCAGTTAAATACCACCGTAAGGCTGGAGGCAGCAATGCTGCCTCCAGTTTTATAGAGTAACGTTACACCAAATGTTTTACAGTGCATGAAACTCAGGTTGCGGTCCTATGTAAGTACTACTCCATTTTGTTCCTCTTGTTCCTAAATTGGTATCAGTGTATTTATTGTGCGTGTCATTACCAAATTTTTTATTGCTGAAATACATTTTTAATAATTTAACTTCACTGAATGAAATGTAAAAAAGGTTTGGGACTGCTTTGAGAATAAGTGTAACATAAGCATTCCATTGCCGTAGTTTAGCATTAAAATAGTCTTAAGGTTATTGCTTCAAAAGTCTTTACAATGATCATTATCAAGACATTTTAAATTTATTGTTTCAGGGACAGAGCAATGGCAATTTTAGACATTTTTTAAAATTCATTACTGTACCTTTGCAAAAATTGCAATTATTTAATTACGTGAAGTAAATTGAGCTAAAAGGTAGGTATTAGTGCAATTAAACTTAGTCATTTTTTAAAAGCTAGAATTTACCATTCTCTGAGAATTACCCAAAATTGGCTTTACTAGGAAATATTGGCAATTGGATAGCGAAATATTTCTTGCCAATATTGTTAAATGTAAACACCCTGGTGTATTATATTTATGCCAAATACACTTATCTTATACCAAAATATATACAAGTATTTTATAACAATATTTTTGTTACTGGTCTACATATTGCCAATATAAACAACATTGGCCAAATATTGTATTGCTACTAGGGTATAAACTTTTAAAGCATAAATTTTTATTCTGAATTATTACCTCATGCGCTCATATCGACTCTGCTAACTAAAAACTTTCGAAAATTTCGAGAAATCATTCCACTGAATTTTACATCCTTTCCTTAAACTTTTTACAGCACATTGGCATCATTTTTTACATTACAATGGCGCCTCACTGAACCGAAAATCTGATAAACAACGTACCATGGCAACCCTGTAATTCGTGTGCCTCTGAGCTATAGCCATAACTTAGGGAGCGGACGGCATTTTCTTTGAAAAATGATTGCTACGATGACACTGAAGCCGGCCATTTAGTCAGCTTGCTTTGGCCATTCCAGTGATACGCGAGCTCAGCAGAGAATGTTTTTTCAGGCAACAATGAACTCAAATCGGACCGCCCGCCTCCATTTGGACGGATTCGTTTCATTAATCCGTTATCGAGGATTAATGGTGGAGGGCCCCTTTTTATCTGTATTGTTTGAAGGAGGCATAAACTCATAAGCCCCCCTCCCCCTCCTCCTACTCCGTCCATTTGGAATTTCATAAAATCTAGGAAGGTATTACAAAGTATTTCTTTTGAAAGATGTTTTAATCTTAGAGGTTGTTCTCATAGTTTAATGATTTGAGATAATATTTCGTTTGTATCTGATAAATTTAGTTTCCAGAGATATTTTCAATAGATCAATCTTTGTTTTAGAGAGCATTATGATTGAAAACTTATCTAAGGCCTTTTGCGTGTTTTAAAGAGTTGTTTTTATATTTCTGAAATAGATACAATTCTGATTTCTGTTAAATTGTTATTGGGATTACTTTAATAGTTGAGATTATTTTTAAATTGAAAGACCTCCTCGATTTGGGCGGACTCGTTTCATTAACTCTGGAATGAAAGAAGCGCTCTTATCCCTTATCTTATATTCAATGGAAAAAAAAGAGTCTAAATGACTCCTTCTTTCTATTACGAGGTTAATTCATTATCAAGGATTAATGGTGGAGGGTGCATTTTTGCCTGTATTGGTTGAAAATTGCATAAACTCATAAGTCCCGTCCATTTAGAATTTCATGAAATTTAAGAAGGTAAAACTATTGCTTTTGAAAGATGTTTTTATCTTAGAGGTTTAATTTCATGTAGTTTTAATCTTAGAATTTGTTCTCGCGCATGATTTGAGAAAAAAATTCGTTTGTATCTGATAAATTTTATTTCCAGAGATATTTTCTATAGATTCAACTTTGGTTTAGAAAACGTAATGTATGAAAGCACTTCTAAGGCTTCTGTGTCGTCTTTTAAACGCTTACATTTACATTTATATTTGTTAAATTCATGCATTTTTCATTACTTTTAAATTGTTATTCGTATTATTTTAATAGATTCGTTTCATTAATCCGTTATCTAGGCTTAATGGTGGCGAGGCTTTCTTTATTTCTGCTCTTTAAAGGAAGCATAAACTCATAGCTCCTACCCACCCCCGTCCATTTAGAATTTCAGAAAATCTAGGAAGTCAGTATAAAATATTTGTGTTGAAAGATGTTTTAACCCTTAACTGCTGTTAGTGGTCTCACAGCCCACTGCTTTTTTTTTTTTTTTCAATTTTCACAATTTAACTTGTAATCTTCACAAGATTAATTTTAACACAATTATTCGAATTGGTAAAGAAATCATATGAGCTGTAATTTTCCAACTGGACGAAAAATGTCCGGGCCAGGATTTGAACCTGGGATATCTTGGCTGAAGCTGCCATGTCAGACCAGATGCTATGACCAGTAAGGTTAACTGGATGAATTATGTCCTCCAGATTCGACCGGGATGGCTCAGTTGGTAGAGCATGGCAGCTTCAGACAAGATATCCCATGTTCGGACATTATTCGTCCAGTTGGAAAATTACAACTCATTGTAATTTTCAGTTTAGCTGTGATACTTAGTGAAATTTTGTATCGTTTGGATCCCGAGTATTATCCCTATAGTGACTTCTGAATAGGTGATTTTTAATGATAATAAAAGTCCCCTGTACATAAAGTTTAGTACAGTAACTAGGAGTTAATTGAGCTTTTTATTCATCTTTCGATCAAGCGGTCTCCGAGACAACTCACAGTTCACAGTAGCATAGGCGTAACTAGTGGGGGGGCCGGGTGGGCCGTGCCCACCCCAGGTAGTTCCAGTGCCCACCCCAGAATTTCAAGTTCACGTGAAAATTTTATGACTGCGATATGGTCAAAATTTTAATTTTCAAATATTTGAATGATTATACCAATAAATTATACTATATATTTCTGATTTGAGAACTAATGTAACGAAAACGGCGCGCACGCATATGTAAATGTGTGTGTGTGAGGTATAAAAGAAGCAACAGACAAAGAAAATCCTATTACTCTTCTACATTCTTTGCAACACTTATATGACCCGGAGTCTATAGGGTTCCAAAAGGAACAAAGTGAAATATTATCTGAAAGCTCTAAATCTGAACGAGAGTTTTCTTTTTTTGTCACGAGGTGATGGGGAAAAAATCAGTTCCAGATGTCCAGTTCCGTATTCTTTCAACTAAGTCATCTGCTGTGGTGAGAGCTGATGAGAGAGAGAAGGGGATAGTGGGGGGCACAGGTGCCCGAACGGTTTTTTTTTCTTACAAAATAATGACCAATTTAAAAAACAGGATGTAATTGGCAAATTACTGATCAATTAATTGTCTTGTCTGAGTGATGAGATACGGCAAAAGTCGTAAATGAGAACATCATCGCGGGGGGCTTACCCTTTACTTTGAGGGTTAAGGTAGGGCGAATTTTTTGCAATTTACCTGCGGCTGTAAGTGTGTGGGATTATTTCCCTTTTCCAAGTTTGCATGCGTAATTATCAGTGCGCAAATAAATTCTGTAGTTTTGGAATTTTTTGTTTGTATTGCTGCATGCTGCTTCATGGATCGAGGCTCTTTGCTTCATGTTTCTGAATGTACTTTTTGTGAGTAAATTTTTCCTTATCAATCTTTGATATTCTGAATAAATAGAAGGGCTTAGTGAAATAAGATGTTACGTAACAAAAATAAAATTCTGAGACAATTTAAATGAAAGCTTTTAGTTGCAAATTTTGTTTTATTTTTGTTCTTGTACCTTGTATTTAGTAAGTTAACGAGTAGTACTAAGCTCTCTCAGAAAAACTTAGCAATATTTAATTTTATAATATAAAAATTATTAATAATATTTAAGTTATTTTTATTAAAATATTAACTTTTAATAAATATTATATCAGATTTTAAAGATTAATTAAAATATAGGTATTTTACCTTTACCATATGACATATTATCTCATAACACTCTCATCGAAAAAATAAACTGTATTTTGAGAAAATGTAACATAACAGGTTCTTGCTCCAACCTCTTTAATTAATGTCATTTATTATTTAAAAAAAAAAAAAAAAAAAAAAAAAAACTATTTGGTAAAGACAGAAATTTATTTTTGAAATTGTCAAATTTAAGCTTAAATTTTTTTTTTCAAAATTTTAGAAAAATCCTGTATGTTTGCAACTTCTAAAAATGATCGCCCGCTGTGGTGCATTTAAAAATTTCATTGATAAATCAAAAGGAGCAATAAGTTTTTTTTTTTGCCGAGTTGCCAATTGAATAGAATTTTTCTTACTGACTTACTGTTTCTTTCTGACAAATAACACTATATAACAGTAAAATTTTCCTTCTATGTCCTTAAAAATTTCTTTTCAATTTTGGAATATTTATTTTAAAATAAAGGAGCTCTTATAAATTTATTTTAATTTAGAGAAGGAATTATGGAATTTAACGTTTCATTAATTAATAATTTTTAAGATCATCCTCTTCTTAAAAAAAAAAAAAAAAAAAACTGAAAGCTTTTTAGCTCACAGGCTATCAAAGCCTGACAGCTTATGTGCCCGCCGGTTCTGTATGTACGTACGTACGTACGTATGTATGTATGTCTGTATGTACGTAACGCGATAATTCTTGATAGAACTAACCGCTTTACTTTAAATTTTGTTTATAGGTTCCTTGTAATAAGGCGCTTCCCTGATTAGATTTGGAGGTTCATTGGTTAAGCATAAACGGGGGAAATGGGGGGCTAACCCCCCATAATTTAGATAAATAGGTTTTTCATGCAGAATTATCCCATTTTCTACAAATTTTGTATATAGGTTCATTTTGATAATGCGCTTCTGTCAATAGTTTTGGGGGCTCATTGGTTAAGTATAAAGGGGGAAAGGGGGGATAACCCCCCCCTAATTTAGATAAATGAGTTTTTATGCAGAATTATTCGATTTTCTTCAAATTTTGTATATAGGTTCATTGTGATAATGCGCTTCTCTGAAGAGTTTTGGGGGTTCATTGGTTAAGCATAAAGGGGGGAAATGGGGGGCTAACCCCCCATAATTTAGATAAATAGGTTTTTCATGCAGAATTATCCCATTTTCTACAAATTTTGTATATAGGTTCATTTTGATAATGCGCTTCTGTCAATAGTTTTGGGGGCTCATTGGTTAAGTACAAAGGGGGAAAGGGGGGATAACCGCCCCCCCCCTAATTTAGATAAATGAGTTTTTATGCAGAATTATTCGATTTTCTTCAAATTTTGTATATAGGTTCATTGTGATAATGCGCTTCTCTGAAGAGTTTTGGGTGTTCATTGGTTAAGCATAAAGGGGGGAAATGGGGGGCTAACACCCCATAATTTATATAAATAGGTTTTTCATGCAGAATTATCCCATTTTCTACAAATTTTGTATATAGGTTCATTTTTATAATGCGCTTCTGTCAATAGTTTTGGGGGTTCATTGGTTAAGTATAAAGGGGGGAAGGGGGATAACACCCCCATAATTTAGATAAATGAGTTTTTATGCAGAATTATTCGATTTTCTTCAAATTTTGTATATAGGTTCATTGTGATAATGCGCTTCTCTGAAGAGTTTTGGGGGTTCATTGGTTAAGCATAAAGGGGGGAAATGGGGGGCTAACCCCCCATAATTTAGATAAATAGGTTTTTCATGCAGAATTATCCCATTTTCTACAAATTTTGTATATAGGTTCATTTTTATAATGCGCTTCTGTCAATAGTTTTGGGGGTTCATTGGTGAAGTATAAAGGGGGGAAGGGGGATAACCCCCCCCCCGTAATTTAGATAAATGGGTTTTTCATGCAGAATTATCCGATTTTCTTCAAATTTTGTATACGTTAATGGTGATAAAGCGTTTTCCTGATTGGTTTTGGGGATTCGTTGTTTAAGTATAAAGGGGGTAACGGAGGGCTGCCCCCCCTTAATTTAGATAACTGCGATTTTCATAGAGAATTATGCGATTTTCTTAAAATTTTGTATATAGGTTCATTGTGATAAGGCGCTTTCCTGATTAGTTTAGGGGGTTCTTTGGTTAAGTATAAAGAGGGTAAAGGGGGGGATTATCCTCCCCACTTAATTCAGATGAATGTGTTTTTCATGGAGAATTATCCGATTTTCTTCAAATTTTGTATATAGGCTCATTGTGGTAAGGAGCTTCCCTGGTTAGTCTTGGGGTTCATTGGTTAAGTATAAAAGGGATACGGGGGGGGGGGGGTAATCCCCCTTAATTTAGATAAATGGGTTTTTCATGCAGAATTATTCGATTTGCTTCAAATTTAGTATATATGTTCATTGTAATAAAGGTCTTCCCTGATTAGGTTTGGGGGTTCAATTGTTAACTATAAGGGGGTGGGGGAACGGGGGGATGATCCCCCTTAATATATTGTCGATTTCTTTATTTTTCGAGGGGCTTATTTCAAATTCTTTGAAATAAGTGTATAATATACAATTAGTGTGAATAGCCTGTGAGTTCAATGCCCTCAGTTTAACTGGACAGTTTTTTTTTTTTATTTATTTTATTTGTGTGTGTAAAGTTCACTTGTAAAATAACTCATTGTTGTACTCATTCCTGAAAACACAAGTATTTGTGTTAAATATGGTGTACAATTTACTTTAAAGTTTATTTTTGAATACTTTTAAATCTTAAAATACATTAATATTAGGCCTACCGAATTTTCAGCATCTGGTTTACAGATAATATGTCGAATATTCGCTATTGGATCAAAATCACTAATCGATGCATCTCTATAAGCACCTTTCAAATGTCATACAAATAATTTTGAAGAATATTTTTGTTTTCCCATGAAAAAAAGGTAAAACTTAAGCTTTTTTATTTATTTATTTTGGGCGAAAATTATTTCAGGTAAAAATGTTTTCCATGTGAGTTCTCTTTAATCAAATCTCTTTCTACTGAATTCTGATGGAGCTAATTAAATTTAAAATCAATCCACTACTATAGAAATCATCGTAGTTTTAAAATTATAATGTACTATTAAAATTTAAGAATATATATATATATATATATATATATATTAAACTTTAAAATACTTCTGATTTCTTTTTTTTTTCAAGATTTTATACACTATTTTATGTGATATGTCAACTTTTGAAAGGACTATAACTTATGCAGTATCGAATTTAAAAATTGTGTTCTTATAAACATATTTTGCACATGTTAAAAATTGAGGATTTTATGCAATAAAACAGTGGAGTATCCACTGAATTTTAAATAAAAAACACATCGTTTTCAGTAAGGGTTTCGAAGATTAAAAAAAAAAAAAAAAAAAAAAAAAAAAAAAAAAAGTAAAATGCGGTCTATGTAGAGATTGACCGCAACTATCCAATGCAAAAAATAAAATAGAAAATCATTTTAAAAATATGAAAATGCAAACTAAATATTGGATGTTTTCGCGTAAGTGAAGTCTCTTGTCAGAATGTCAGGCTGACGTATCATTTTTACTGCAGTTAAAGGAAACATTAATTGTCTTTTGCTTATTTAAATGTATTCGTCCCTCAAAATAAAAACTAATCTTTTCCTTCCACTCCTCAAAATATTCTTTTTCACATTCTTACATTTCTTAAAATTTTTAAACAAATTTAGAGTTTACATTAATGATTTCAAGAAAAATTTTCTCTAATTTTCCCGTTTATTCATTCTTAAAATAAATAGATTCAGTTTACTTTACCTGCATAAAATTACAGTGATCGGAAAACTTCTACATTTTAGACAGGTTTCAGTTGTATACATTTTTCAGACATGTATAAATTATATCTATATGGTATTCGTTCTATCGGAACCACGAAATTTTTCTCAAGACAGTTTTCTGTAATAGACACGTAATAGACACAATTCAGCATTTTGCTGTTGGAGAAGTGGAATTCGGTAAGAATCAAAACATTCATTTTTTTTAAAATGAATTTTGGGGAAGTGATAGTTTAAGTGCTGTGTTTAAAACCGGGACATTAAAGAGATGTATTGGGACACCCAGACATTATGCCTAAAATTGGGTCTCTCTCGGAACTTCTAGTCATCTTAAAAATTTCAATGGCACAATGAATAGCAGTGGTGCCGACTTATATGGACCCGTGGGGCTTTAGCGTCGAGCCCGCCCAATAATTTGCTCCCCTGACCCACCTAATTTCCCTTGTTTTATTTCATTACGTATTTATTTAAATTTTTAAATCTCTGAAACAAAATTTCATTTTGTATTAGTGGACAACAAATAAGAGTGAAATATGCCAGCCCAGGATATCGTCGGGATAGTTCAGTAGGGAGAGTGTTGGTACGGCAAACCAAAGTACCCAGGTTCGAGTCCTGGGCGTTAGTCCTGTGTGCCTTGGATATAATTTACTTAGTTAAATATACTTTCCTCTGTTCATTATGAAAATTTCATTTTGTTGACGTTGAAAAATAGCATTGACATCCGTAACAGAGACATCAAGAGCACTAAATGTTCTTCAGTACACATATAATTATTAAATTTCTCTCAACAGTTCAATTTCCTATATACTTGATCAGCAGTATTGTTGTCGTACGTAAACCAAAAGGTAAATGCTAGAATCATGTGAACTTTAATGACTATGCTATTGAGAAAGAGAATGTATACGGAGCATTTAAAAAAAAAGATTCTAAAATGTATACGGCGAGTAACTTCGTATGCTCTCCACTATACCCCTTTTGATCAGTGAGTATAAATCAGTGAGTGAACATTATCTATATTTTAGTGTCCTAATCCTGATAATTATAAAGCTCATAAATGACTGAAATGCTTTGCTTCTTGTGTTTTTAATTTGTATTGATATTTATGATATTATAGTAAATATTAACGTTATTATGCAAAAGAATTCACGAATAACATAAGCAAATAATAAAACGTGCCGTGCTATTTTGCTTAAAAAATTTGGGCCCATACAATATATTTCAAAAGTTGGCTCCATTGATCAATGGCATTCCTAAATAATAACCTTGATAATAAGTTGTTTCTAATTTTAAGTCAAAATTTTCATTAAATTAACGAGTTTGGTCTCAATGCAGTTTTTTTTAATATTCTTGTACGCATCAGTGGCGCAGCCAGAATTCTGCTCAATGGGGAGGAGAGGTTTGAATTGTTGATAATGGTGGTCGCTGGTTACTTGAATCACCGGCTAATCGAATCAGTTTAGCTAATGAAGTAATAATCATTTTTTTCCCTCGAAGAGTAGAATCAATAGTTATGTTGACCATAATTCATTTCAGCAACGTTTACTTATATAAGAGTTAGAAAACATAAAATGCACCAATGAAATAACAAAAAACTGTTAGATTAATATAGTGTTTGAAAAATGAGGAGGCAAACTTAAGAAATGGAAGGGAATAGTACAGCAAACAATTTTTTGTACAGAAAATCAGGAATCTATTTTTAAATCAGAAATACATAGGATTTCATTCCAAGACAATCCCGAATTCTTGTTCTTAACTTTAGTAATAATAAAGCAATTTTAGCAAAATTTCCAATAGACTTTACTTTGCGTCAGATGTAAAATAACACGAGAAGAGGTAGAATTTATTATAATCCGCGTCCAAACAATGCCAAACTAAGCATTCCATATTTTAGGATGTAGTTGACATTAAACGCGGTATCGTTGACTGAATTACTGACTGTGCACTTCCAGCACTTTATTTGACATCTAATTTCGTATACAGTGTACTGAAAATTTCGTTAAAATATCTTCATTATTATTAAAGCTCTCTAAAAATACTTGGATTCGACTTGACTTCCTATATCCTATATTTTTCTCACTAAATAAATGGATCGCGACCTGGTTTCCTATACAAAAATCTTTAATTGTAGTGTGCTCTACCACCTTTTACAGATTGTCCTACTTTTTTTTTAAACACATTGTTTATGTGTTAAGTATGTGTGCTTTCTAAATATTATTTGTTTTTAACTTTTTTCATGATTTTGGAGAATATTTATCTATTAAAACACACATAAATAACGCCTACATTCAAGTCTAAACATACACACAAATATTATACACACATACAAACTATAAATACAATAAACCCAACAAGTGTGAAAAATTAGCCAGAGCCAGGAATCGAACCTAGGACCACAGCATACAAGACTCATGCTCTAACCACTGAGCTATACCCCGGCCACCTGGGTCTGCAATTTATTAGTGAGAAATTGCAGACCCAGGTATTGGCCGGGGTAGCTCAGTGGTTAGAGCATGAGTCTTGTATGCTGTGGTCCTAGGTTCGATTCCTGGCTCTGGCTAATTTTTCACAATTGTTGGGATTATTGTATTTGTAGTTTGTATGTGTGTATAATGTTTGCGTGTATGAATGTTTATCTATATTTAGTTTTCTGTTAGAAACACCTATGCAGAATGAAAGATAGGTTATACCTGCCTTCGGCCGTGGAAAAAAAAGAAAATACATTATAATAACATTTTTGAAAAAAGAGGGTACTTTTTAACTTTCTCTGCCTCTTCCTGAAAGTAGGGGCGAAAGGATCTACTTATATATACTTTTATTTAAATGAAATACGTTATAGCTAAAACTCTAAAATATATTCCAGTTTTTACTTCTTATCTGATTTAAACACGACTGTAATTTTGTCCACATGAAAAACAATATGTCATATTTTGATGATATAGAGGCAGCATTATTTAAGATTTAATAAGTGTAGATCAATGTATAACTAATTTATTACTTATTAATTTCAGTTAAAGCATAATTAGCATAAGTTTGTGTGTAATTATAGTAAATTTTATAAATTCTATGAAAATGCTTCATATTTAACGCTTTTCTTTTGAAAACCTTGCTCATAGGCATGTATTTGTAAGTCAAAGTCAATAAAATTGCAATCAGTGCTTCTTTCCTCCGGGGAACGCGTGGCCTGAAGAACATTTCGAGCTACCTTACTAGCTAATGAACTACACTCTTTAAATATATAGCCCCCACCCCCCCCACACCTCAGGAACAAATTGTTCGAATGAAACACTACAATAATCTGTTCAATCAAAAACACATTTTACATTTATATCTTTATAGCGCATTTTCTTAATTCTTACTTTGTCAAAGATTTTTACCTGCATCACTCACATACCTTGGTCTTAGAAATAACTGATAGCAAAAACACAAAAGAAGATGCACATGCAGAGGTCTGTTTGGGCTCGGTCCTGGCTCGAAACCGGACCAACCCATGGGCCAGTCTCCGGCCTATTTTCATTCATGGCGATCGGACCGGGCCTGGCTTCCTTTTTTCCAGGCCGGGCTGAAACTGGAATTCATTCTTCCTAAAGGTCTAGACGAGTTGAAATTTTCGGGTCCTGTTTTTATCAAGCCCATATGAAAATAATTGGTCCTGCCTATCCTGACATGACCCATGCAAAAATCAGTAAAATTTCGATCGGCCCAACAATTTTTGCAAAAAATGCATATATTTTAAATCGTCATTGTTCTATATTAAAATTTTCAATTTATTCTTTTTAAAGAATAGTTCATTTTCTAGGCAATTAAAATTAAAGTACAATAAAGCGTGTGAAAAAAAACCTGCCCATGACAGAATCCTGTTTCAAACGGAAAAATGTATTTATCCATGCAAAATGAACATAATAATACGTGAGAAAAGAATGTAATATATTTACAACCGACAGTGTATATGCTAAGAAGGTAACTTTCCTATAACGGATATTTCTGTTCTCCTACGTGATTCCGTCTTAGATATTTTTACTATACTAAAGAATATTCAGGTTTTTAAGTCTCCAAGCCATGTAATATGGATTAAAGTTATTAATAACAACTGAGTCATTTGCATACAAATCGAGATCCAGTAACAAAATAAATATCTCAGCACAAAGCGTTTTTTAAAAAACGAAGAATGCAACAAACATGAAAAGAAAAACTAAAATAAATATTTTTGTCAGAACTCCTCGTAGAAGACAATTTTTAACCATACCAGTGTAAAAATATGTTTTTGTTGAAATTCAGGCGAGCTGGGAAGGGATAATTACGTTTTTGTATGACCAAGGCCGGGCTCGGGCCGAGGTTCTAGATTTTATTCTGGGTCGAGCCAATAAACTATGTGCATGGCCCGGACCGGATTCAAGTCTAACTTTTAGCTTTTTTTTTTGTGCCAGGCCGGCCTAATATACATACATATATTTTTTACGATCCGGATCGAACTTTTAACTTTTATACCCGGCTGAGGGGCAAAAAAATTTCTACAAGTCGGGTCGCGCTCGAACCTAGAAATTTCTCCGGTGCAGACCTTAACAGAAAGTCTCAAACTGAGAAAAACCTATAAACATATATTTTATGTTTTTTTTTTTCCTCCTGGAAATTGATGTCTATTATCCTTTTGAACATGGAGCAAAGACAGAAATTCAATTTAAAAACTATCCACTGTATAATACTCAAAGCGTATGACGGTCGAAATAATGATTCTTTTACTGTAAGATGTCTGAAAAATGTAATTGCTACCCTTTTTCAAAACAAATGACAGTTTTCACTTAACCAGTGCATCTAAGATCTAATATACGCGTCCACAGTTTAAATATAATATTCGCGATCTAATTGAATCACTTTGTTGAATATAATTTGATTCAACAAAGCTGCGAATTTCAAATAAACTAAAAAAACTTAATATTAACTTTAGTTTCGATTCATAAAAGCGTCTAATTTGTTTAACTAGTGATTCATATAAGCGGCAATTATAATATTTTTTTAACTCTGGAAGGGGTTTTACCCCTCCCCCCCCCTTGGGCTGTGCCACTGGACGCATACACACATACAAAGGACTTATGAAGTTGGGGGCCTGTGCCCACCCCACAAAATAGCTCTAGTTACTCCTATGCACAGTAGTCGGTGTGAAAATTTCTGTCAGAGCAGTTAATTGGTTAATCTTAGAAATTGTTTTCATAAATAAATGATTTTTGTATAAAGATTAAAAAAAAAAATATATTTGATAAATTTATTTTCCAAAGATATTTCCTATAGATCCATCCTTTGTTTTAAAGAACATAATGTTTGAAAAATTTTCTATGCCTCGGCATCTTTATTAATTGCGGAAAAAAGCAACACAAAACGAACAATAATAAATCACTAGCTAAATGATATGCGTGGTCTTATTATACAAAGCTTATATATATATTATTATTTTAAGAAAAAGCGTATAATTATGATTGTTTGGTACTTCATTATAGAAAAAATCCAAATAATATGTAAAAAAAAAAAAAAAAAAAACATAATTAGAAAATTTAATTTTTTTGCGCTAAATAGAAAAACTTAACCACGGTGGGCCATCATGTAATTATGCAGAATGATTTTGTAATGAAAGATTTATTGGAATGAACAAGTTATTTTAAGCCTGCCATAATGTTCTAAGATTAAATGGGTATTTGAAGAAAAAAAAATGATTAAACTTTCCAGTTCTTTAAATTTTGACCTAAAACTAATGAACTTTTTCATATCATTTCTCAAGCTCTTTTAGAATTATAACTATTCATGTATGGGTAGTATATAAATAGAATTTCTCAATTAACCTTTTAGGATCTGGTGTGTGAATTTTTTCTCATTTAATTTTTTTTTAAATTTACAATCAAATTCCTTTGATATTAAAAGGGATTTTGAGGTTTTACTTCTCCTTTCCCCACCTACATGGCATCAGAACTCTGCCAACGTCTAGTTGATTTTCCAAGATGAATTAAAACTTTCCAATTTTCATGAGTTAGAAATTTTGTGTTTTTCGAGTGTTATAAAGTTTTTTTTTTTTTTTTTTTTAATAAGACATAACTTATTTTTCTTTTGGACACGTCTGGTAATTAATAATAATTTCAAACATTTAAAATTATAGTAATTTTAAAATAAATTTACAGTGTCATTTCTTGTATTTGCATGCTGAAATGATGCCCTAGAGCAGTGTTGTCAGTAGGCTACTTAAAAAAAAAAAATCATGTTGTTTGATTCCCACCACTTTTTTAGGTGCGTTCGTATTTATATAAATACGTAAGCACCTATAGTCGTCGTCTGGTCCGTCCGCATTTAAAAGCGCAAAAACTACACAACCGAATGGTTTGAAATTTAATGTATATATAATCGTTTCAGAATTTTGTCGAGTGATTTCAAATTTTATGAAACGCGAATCAAAACTTTAAAATATATTAATAAAAGTTTTCTTCATTGTATTAAATCCTATATCATACGTAATCTATATAATAAAAACGCAAGCAATGTGACTGAGGAAAACAAATACGGGCTGACCACTTCTTTTTTCATATGCCAGGCGGCCATTTTTATTCAAAATTATTTTTTCGAATAAAATTGTCATAAAAGTTACATTTTTAGAAAAAAATTTCAAAAAATTAGTTTGTTTGAGAGTTATATTCAAATATGTATAGATTCTGATATAACTTCAGTTGAAATTAGGTTGACAGCCCAATATCTCAATCCATTAAAGTAAGTAAACAAAAGAGATTCGTTCATCGTGAGTTATAAAAATATTAAACCATGGAGGTAATCATTCGGAAAGCAAGATCTCCATGGTAAAATTTGGAGCGCTGTCTGGTGTCGAAAAAAAAAATTTGCATCTGTAAACGTGGCGTACGTAATAAGAGAAAAGGCATGCTCATTTCGCTCATAACAGACGATATGCAGTCGAACCTCGTGGACGCGAACACTCAAGGGGAAATTTTTCTTTTCGTGTTAAAAGTAGTTCGTGTTATCCGAACTTAAATACATTACATGCTTAAATACATTACTGTACGGGGCAATCGGAAACAGTTCGTGTAAAAGTAATTCACGTTAAGCGCGTTCGTGTTAACGAGGTTTGACTGTAATTAATTTCACTGAAATAATAACGATGATTTTTTTTTTCATTGTAAAACTAGTTATAGTACGAACGCACCTCATTTTTCACGTTTAACGTACAATTTCCAACTTGTTTAAAAAATTGTGATTGGTCTTATTCTCGCTTCATTTAATCTGCCATTGAATAAGGCAAAAATTTACTTCAAAAAAGTGGTGGGAATCAAACAATCTGAATTTTAAAAAAAGTAGCCTACTGACAACACTGTCATAGGAAAAAAAAAAATCCCCCCCTTCCCCCAGCTTAAAGAGGGAATTAAAAAAAATTGAAGTAAATAGCCCAATTTCAGACTGTCCTCTAATCACATTTGTGGTTTTTTTTTAAGCATATTTTCAAAATTTTAATAACCCGCAGCTCAAAGGGCTAACACATTTGAATAGCCAGAAATACACAAATACAATATACTGTTGTTTTTCTTATTATTAAATTACCATGGTGAGAAATTTGTTTTTTAGTTGCTGCTGAATGTCTAGAATTTTCACATTTTATATTCTTGAATTTAACAAACTATGCCTTTCTGATAAGAAAGTTTGTTTCCGTCGTAAACTGGAATATAGATTTTAATTTATTTTTATTAATCAGTCTACTATATAGAGATATTTAAAAAATAATAATAATCACGTTTTTGTTATATCTACAAAACATTGACATCTCATAAAACTACAATAAATACTGCATGCCATTTATTAAATATTATTAATGCTAAGATGTATTTGAGTATATCAACTTGATCATATTAATTGTAGAAAGCATAATGTAATTTATTCCGTTTTTATTTGTTAATAAAAGTCTTCTTACACCATATACAAAATCTAAATTGATTTTTCCATTACAGCTTTTGATTAAGTAACATAATTAGTTTTTCCTGTCATAATCCATAAAATTGATGGCATTTGTACACTTTCACTTTTACAACTTTCCCAAATTTTCCACTTAAAAATACTGCTCTGTCATAAAAATTAAAGTAGAAATATTGCGATAAATGCGTTTCTAAATTATTCATACATTATTATAGTTCTCATACATGAAGCAATCATAGTTCAAATTTTAATCAGAGAAACTGGCGAAACTTTTAAATAAAAACAAAAATTCCATCATATTCATCCTTTTTACTGAAGTTTGCCTTTTATACTTGCCATTGAAAAAGATCATTAGCCAGCAAAAAAAAAAAATCTCATTACTCGCTTACACCCGAATTCCAGAATATCGAAAAAACCGCAAGTAAGTCATAAAGGACGGAAAAATTCGAAAGAGAGCTGAAGAAGGAAATTCCATTCGACCCCGGGGCGTAAAAAATTAATAATGAGATACTCTCCCCACACACACTTCACCACAAGAGGGAACTTACAATTAAGAAGCAAAGGAAAAGCTCCGGTTTATAATTATTCTGGATATCAGAGAACACTCCTTACGATTACCCTAAGGCCCATCATCCTGGGAAACTGGGTTTGGCCCAATCCCATTTAAGGCCTGGGGCACGTTTAGAAGGCGGGGGCCTTAGCCCATTCTCTGCAAACCCAATGGACGCATAAATACCGGAAAGCGCCTCTCTTTCCATAGCTTGGAGTGCAAAGCCGCAGTTAAGAGGCTCTTGTAACTGCTTGGGCGCCATTTGCAAATCGACTTGCAAATTACATTTGGAGAGTGTCCGTTACCAGGATGGTGGGTTGAAATAAATTTTCAGCGGGAATCTAAAATACTTTCCAATTTCTCCCCTCACCCCTTATTGTAGAAATGCTTAGCGGGGGTGAGCGATATATATAGATATATATATGAGACTGCTATTTCATATATTTTCCCGGCGAATTCTCTTGCATAAAAGTCGAGGGGAGATTCTGGAGATTTACAGCGATGTTCAGTATTTTTTTTCTTCTTTTCCCGGCTGGAAACAATCAGATATGAGTGATAATGTTAGAGAAAATTAATATAATGTGGAGGGTGTGAAGGTTTCTGTGTTATTTCTAACATGTAGTGCACATTCCAAGTGAAGCAATTTAATTTTAACCCATATTTGACTATCGTTCTATAAATAGGACAGCTACGATTAAAAAAAATAATAATAAAAAGAGCACAAACTTAGATCTATTTATGAGACTGCTATTTCATATATTTTCCCGGCGAATTCTCTTGCATAAAAATCGAGGGGAGATTTACAGCGATGTTCACTATTTGTTGTTTTTTTTTCTTTTCCCGGCTTTGCAACAATCAGATATGAGTGATAATGTTAAAGAAAATTAATATAATGTGGAGGGTGTGAAGGTTTCTGTGTTATTTCTAAGATGTAGTGCACATTCCAAGTGAAGCAATTTAATTTTAACCCATATTTGACTATCGTTCTATAAATAGGACAGCTAAGTTTTTTTTTAAAAAAGGAAATAAAAATAGCACTACATTTAGATCTATTTATGAGACTGCTATTTCATATATTTTCCCGGTGAATTCTGTTGCATAAAAGTCGAGGGAGATTCTGGAGATTTACAGCGATGTTCAGTATTTGTTTTGTTTTGTTTTTCTTTTACCGGCTTGAAACAATCAGATATGAGTGATAATGTTAAAGAAAATTAATATAATGTGGAAGGTGTGAAGGTTTCTGTATTATTTTTTAGATGTAGTACACATTCCAAGCGAAGCAATTTCGTTTTAACCCATTTTTGACTGTTGTTCTATAAATAGGACAGCTAAGTTAGAAAAAATAAACAAATAAAAATAATACTAAACTTAGATCTATTAAAATCTCATTAAAGTAAAAATAACATATTAAACTTAGAGCGATTTTGCAAAGGTTATGAGGAAGATTATCTAAACAATTTTTGTTATTCTAATATAGCTGTCCCATTTAATGATCGATCCAAAATGATTAAACGACATAATTCAATAAAAGTTTTATGTTAAATAAAGTATAAACATTTCTCTAAATAAGAAATAGACTATAAAAAAAATATAAAAGAGAAATTCTAAATCTAAATTGTTAGAGGAATTCTTAACAGATTCTTAACTTTCTATATTGTTTTCTGAAATTAAATTTTTATGTGCATCTATAGTGACTACATGTGTTAATTGCTCAAATTACAACTTTAGAAATATCGAAAAAAAGAAAATTTAAAATTAGGATTTTCATTCATGCTGAAACACCCAATATGCCGTCAGTACGGGATGATACAAGTGTGTTTATCAAGATTTTTTTTTTGTTTTTTGTTTTCACAGGAATATCCAATTTTGTTTACCAGCACACAAATTAAAATATTTTGAACAGTTTGTAACATCCTCAAAAATATCGTAAATTGGAAGCTTAAATAATAATTCGAAAAGTAGAAATTATAAAAATAAAAAAATCTTGTTTTACAAATCTGTTTAATTTTCAGTTTAAAAGCATACAATATTCAATGTATATTATCCAGAATTTATTTCTTTTAATTTTAGCACAGGATTCGTTGTGGGGAAGATCTTTTTCCAATTTTTTTAATCATATATTATGTAATGAGAAGCTAAACTAATTAGAAATTATAACAAATTTAATATTTAGTATGAATAAGGACATTAAAAATTTCGTATCTGCTTTTTCTCTCATATCTGCTTTTTCATATCTGCTCTTTCTATGATCTAAGGTAGGGGTCTTCAACCCGTGTTCCACGGTCACGTATGGCCTACCGTATCGTTTCGAGGTATTAAGAAACAAGTTTTATTCAACGAAGAATATATTCTCGAAGTGCCTTTTTACGGTAAATCCTTACTTTAGATTTTTTTTAATGTCCTAAAAAGCAAGAAAAAGCCACTTGGTACACACAATTTTCTTCTATATCAATACAAATCCCGGCAAATTGAATATACTGCATTTGCAAAACTAGAACTTTGCGAGAAGGACAGTACCGCTTTACACTATGCAATAGCTTCCGATGGGTGCGCCATAAATTCATTAAAACTTTAAAAATTCATTAAAAAGGAACAAATAATGCTAAAAAATTGCAGTTTGCATGAATGCGATCGGATTTTTTTTTTTACAACAAAAAAAGTTAGGGTTAAAAAAATTACCGATAGATGGCGCTGGCATGCATAATATGAAGCAGGTGTATGCAAATTAGGCTTATAGTAAAAGACCCATTTCTTCGAAGCGTCTGACAAGCATCAGTATCCTATTAAATGAAACAGGCCCTTTTCTCGTCTTGAATCCTTTTGCCGGGCCAAAGTTTCGTACAGTACCAATTGCTGATTCCCTGTTCTTACGAAAGAGCTTAACCAGCAGTAACGATAAAATACTGCTAGCATCGAATAAATAATCTATTTGCATTGAAGGGTTTTATTGACAACCTGATTTGCATACATCACTTCATATGCATGCAGCACCATCTATCGATAATTTTTTAACAATTATTTTTATTATCACTAAAAAAAATCCGACCTCCCCATTCGTGCAAACCGCAATTCCTTAGGATTATTTGTTCCTTTTTAATGAAATTTTAAAGTTTTGACGAATTTATGGCGCACCCGGTATGTATTACGTTCTCGTATATTATAATATGGTAGCGTAGTAAACACAGCATTGCTAACGTCTTTCGTTCACTTGTGTGCAACCTTGTTTATTGTTATGTAAGGGAAATTAAGATAAAACCGCATAGTTTATGATTAGTTGTTTCTTTGAAATGAGAATTTCCAACGGAATTTAATGTAAATTTGTGTGCATACTTGTCCTTGTACGATAATATCATTTTAAACATACGATTCCTTCATTTTAATTAATAAATGGTTATTTATGAAAAGTCAAATTATCCGCTGTTACCCCACCGGTGGAGTTGTGGATATGTTACTGCATGGATATGTTACATTAAATGAAAAGTTTAGACATTATTTTAAAATGAGTCAATTTATTTTATTTTACAACTTTAACTGAAAAACTAAACTAATAATATTTTAATTAAAAGCCAAATTATTTAATATCTCAAGGCGAAATGCTATTTATCTTCATTAAATATTGAGAAATTGCAGAAAAGGAGTCCACCTCTTCACAAGTTTTATAAAAATCCTAATATATTTTTGGCTGCCTGTTTTTCAACATTGTTTGCGGGCTGTTGAATTATTGTTTTCCAATGTCCTTTTTTATTGCATGTAAGATACCCGATTTTACCCCAAGAGAATGAGTGTCGCAAAGCAAGTCTTAGAATTGCACCCATGAACGCTAGCAACAGTTTCATTGTGAAAAATATATTATTTCTAAATATTCTAACACACAATAATATAAAATGTTTCAAAAACTTTGAATGTGTTCATATTTAAGAATTTTGAAAACTAGCAAACATTAAAATAAAAATAATGATTAAATAAACTTTCCAACACAAACTACACAAATGCCAGTTTAAACATACCGGAATGGCTGATCCTTCTTCTCGCCTAGAGATAAGTATTTCAACCATTAGCCACTAGAGGTCCGCTCAAATTGAGTGAAACGGAGATATCCGGTTTTTATCCAATTATGCGATTTTACAATACTTTTCCCAACTAGTATACAGTTAAAACTGATAAAACAAAATCGCATGGGACCGGAGAAAATTTTCGTTTTGATAACTGTAATTGTAATGATATTAAGTCCGCAGGAGCCATAAAAAATTTCGATTAAATGGAAGAATCCGCTACAGACAGGTTTTGCGTTGACTGGTTTTACCATAGTAACTAAAATTATTACTAAATGAGGTAATTATATAAAATTTCTGATCATAAAATTAAATATTGTGTGAAAAAATAAATGCATGTAGTTATTTTTTATTAATGAAGAAAAAATGACAATTCTGCAATTTCGCAGGGCCTATATACCCGAGTCTGGTCATATAACCTAGGCTAAGACTCCTATAATTATAAGAGTATTATATTATAGGAGTTCTAACCTAGGCATGTAAGACATTTCTAACCTACGCTATGCAACAGACTTATGGGTGGTCCGCGAATCTTTAAGAAATAATTGATGTGGTCCTCGAGCGTGAAAGATTGAAGACCCCGACTCTAAAGTTTTAAGTTTCTTCATATTTTGATTTTTGGCAATAAAACTTTAATAGTACTTTTTTTAAATTGTTTTTGAGTTAATGAATATTTTCTTATGAATATGCAAAATTTCGTAATTTGTTTTTGACTATGTTCATCTTCTCGCCTGATGCAATATTTCTTCATAGCAGCTCTTTTTTGAATTTAATTTACTTATTTCATGTAAGCTTCATGATATAAATCGTGTAATCAGAACCCCTTTCCTAAATTGAATTTAAAATAAATTATATTTAAAAGAATAGAAGTAGTTTTATAAAAAAATATGAGTATTTTTTATGTGGTATAATACTAGAATTTGTTTATTTTCCAGGCAATTTTCTATTTAATTAAATAAGGAAACCTATTAACTTGGTAAATCGTGTATTATTTGTTACATGTTTAAAAAATAATTACACATCACAATGAATTTTTAACAAAATATTTTTTATTGTTCATGTTAATAAAAACACATTACATAAAATCAAACACATGCACAAAATGAATTACAAATATCTAAAAGTACAAATATCTGAAAGTACAAATATCTGAAGTATGTGTATCTCCAAAATTTTAAATTCATAAATCAAGTTCAAGTATGCCTTTCTAATAGGATTAATTTTGCAATATTATTTTCTTTTCTTTTTATATTTTATCGCGCTCAACAACAGTAATAGCATATAATTCACGAAATAATCAGAAATAATCAATATAATTATACAAAAATAATCAATCGTCATGATACGTTTGATTATTTTCGAATATAATGCACTGTATGTTGAAATATATTTTCGTTTATAACAAAATTCTATTTCTTAAAAAAAAATAATATTTACTAATATACTATATAATATATACTAACATACTATATATTAGTTTAGCTATTAATTGTAAAAAAAATTATCAATTTGATTGTCTGTAATTGACAAAACTGGCTTTAACTCAGCATAAATAATAATTCTGTTCCTCAATCACACTGCAAAAAAAAATATCCAGGAACGATTCTGGGAAATTTATAAGCAGATGCCCTAATAGCACAGCCAATCGATGTGACACCACTGCGACGTCATAAATGGTCACATGATCACAAGTGTCTCAGTCAAAAAGATAACCATATAGTCTTATATTTAATTCGTCCCATTATGAGTTTCAGGTAAGCGTCACTTTGTGACTTTACAGTGAAGTCACTGTGACCGAGTCACGCGTCAGAAGGCGACTACAAAACAAAGGCCATCTGCTACTCGTCACAAAAAGGGAGATATCGATGTCAGGGTGACGTCACAATGACTGATTTTCCTCGTCACACGATGGCAATATGGACAGTAAAAATTGTCTTTGGGTCACAGTGCTTTCACATTTTGGTCACATATGGGTCACGTGCTATTAGGATGGTTGGCTAAAAAAATTACTGGAAAATTCTGGTTTTCTATTCTGAAACATTCCTGATCAAAGTTGGCAACAGCAATATGCAAATCAACTTTTACCAGAAGCCGCAAGTAAAATTTCGGATATTTTCAAAAAAAACATTTCTAACGTCGTGGGCAATTAATTTGCTATTATTTCTCTTGAAACAATCCTGGATTTTTTACAATGCATAAAATAATTTTAATAACAGGAATGATTCACAGGAGGGATAATTTCTTGAATAAAATGTATTTACACTGTCAAAAATGGTTTAAATATCGTTAATAAAATTAAGTCACAAAATACTGATAAAATATGAAATTACAGAATTTGTTTTAAAAATTTCGCATGTTTATTTCTGAAAAATGATAACTTGTTTTTCTACAAATGAGACTTGTCAACCGACCAAAATGTCACACAGTTTTAATATACCGATCTCTGTTATAATCAGCAAACGTTCGCTACAGCCAAACGACCCTGAGCAGAAAACTTAAAAATAAACCTACACTGTAAAAAAAAAAAAAAAAAAACTGTCAAATTAACGGAAAACTGTCAATTATGGTGCCAGTTAAAAACCGTTTAATTTACAGAAAATATCTGTAATTTTTTTACTTGAAGTGACTGTTTTTTTTTTTTTTTGACAGTTTTAAACCGTTACATTTACAAATAAACTGTTATTTTAACACAAATATTTTGTATTTTTTACAGAGAAAACCTTTAAATCTTACAAGAAAAATCTGTAAATGTTAACGAACTTTAATATGCAAGGAACTTTAATATGCAAACGAACTTTAATATCAAAGGGAAAAAAAATCTCTGGAGCAGGCAACCTAGGTTCTAACTATGCTTGAATATAAAAACCTTCAGCAGCAAAACAATATACAGACAAGCCAATACAAACAATATTGGGCCAATATTGATTGTATTGGCTATATCTTAGCTGATAGTGACAATATTGGGCCGTTTATATTTTGTCTATATTGCACTAACTGTTGGCAAGAAATATTTCTCTATTTTATTGAATATATTTCAAATGTTAGAGCCAATATTTCTGTAAAAGTGAAATATTGTAAATATTTTTAAATTAGGAATGTAAATGTGTCAATCAACTATTTTCATCATTTGATTAGAAGTATTTCCAATAAAAGCAATGTTGGCGCAATACTAAGTTGCACTCAGTGCATAATTAAAACATATGAGCTCCAATCAGTGTCCCTCCAACTGGGCCGTGATCCTGGGCCTTCTGATTTGGGGGGAGGGGTTTAAGACCATTTTTCAATAAAGGCAAAAGATCTTTCAGGAAAAATCTCTCAAAGTTTGTGTTTTGAACCAAATTTACTCGAGGCGACGGCACGATAAAGATCGTCAAAAGATAGGAATTGCTTATAACTCAAGATGTAATAAATTTATCGCAAAATGAAATACTCTATTCGATTCCAAGTTTAGCAATCATTTCTGCTAATTTCATGTTTTTACGTTTAAAAATGAGTCTATGCATTTGCTAGAAAATTTTGGGTTGTTGAGTGGAGAAAAATATTTTTTTGAGAACACCCTTAACCTCTTGAAGGACGGTAGTTTATTATTTATAGCACTTAATTTTAATCGAAATTTGTACCAGGATTTTTTAATAAAATTTAGCTTTTATAACTTAAGCGAAAAAAAATGTTAAAATTTAATTTTTCATTTTAAAATAACATTTTTCGAAATTTTACCTGAATTTTCAACATAACATGAAAATAATTACTTGCCCCTGAAAGGGTTAAAACTGTAACAGAGTATGAATAAAAATAAATAAATAAATAAATAAATAAGAGAACTGAAAGCGTTTTCTTCGTTTGTTCATAGATGGCGCGACTGTATGAAAAAGAGGGAGGACATTTAATCCGCTCCAAAATGACAAAAAATGCAGGGAAGGAAAACTCGGTTGTTTTTCTGGGGGTAGTAGGTCGGAGAAATAAATCAAGGGGTTTTCCTTTCTGGTGTCATTAAAGCAAGAATTATTAGGAAGGTCCCCATCTTTCTCTTATTAGAATCCAGGGATGTCATGGAAAAGCTATGCTGGCAGATGTGAAACCGGCAAACACGTTATTTTGTCATTACTGATACAACTGGAGCCATCTTGAATGTGCACTTTCCTTCGTCTTTCTTGTAAACAAGATTTATTTTTCCTTAATCTAGCTCATTATTTAACGTCAAAATACCTAGAGCTGTAGTTAAAAGTATATACTTAGATATTCTGAACTAATTATAATCGACGGCTTCTTCAAAATTCCAGTTACCCTGAGACCTGTACCGTCTTTACGGGTGGGCCACCTATGCCCGAACCCAGGACCCTGACTCAATCGAGATCGCGGATTAGTACAGTCTGGGTTAACATACATTTTATTTTTTAATTAATTTTTTACCAGGATGACAAACTTTAAGACTGGGAGGGGCGGGGGGTGACTAATTTGCGTACGAGAGGGCCAATTGTCACCAATAATTTCGATGCTAAATACACGCGAGTCTACCACCGAACATACTACAACAAAACAGTATAATAAGAAATGGTGGAAGTAGCCACATTCCGCATCCAAACAGTGCTAAAGTAGAAGCTTCATATTTGAACTTTAGTTGCCATTACATACGGTGCAACTGAGTGGTTAATATAATAAGACTCATCATATATATTGACACTGTAAAAGAACATTAAAAATGTTACTTGCCCTATTTTTTATACGGAAGATGGAAGATGATATACATCCTAATAAAATATATAAATTTCATTAAGCGCACTTCAAACGATTATTGTCTACAGACAATAATGGAATTGAGTTTTTTGTGTGGCCCTGTAAATGAATAATAATTGCTGAGCACACAATTTTCTATAGGAAATACGTTTTAGTACATATTAACAATGCATACCAATTACGATATTTCGAAAATTTCAAGTAGTTCAACATTATTAAAATGTATTTCAAAATCTTATCACCCATAGACCATAATGTATCCAAATTATTTCGAGTGTCCTTGTAAACGAATTGTGAATACAACGCACTTCATTTTCAAGAGAAGATGCTGCAGTGAAACGCAATAACAAATAATAATCTCGTGGTAACCTAAATATATTTACGACAGTTGAGCACAGTTAGACAGACAGACGAACCGAAGTCGTAAACACTTTTCAACGATGTCAAAATGTGTTACAAAGGGGTAATTTTAGTAATAAAAAAACTTTAAAGATTTACTTAACGGGTTAAAATGTGTAATTAAAGCATTATTAAAAAAAAATAACTTAGGTTCATTAAAACAATGCTGAAAATGCCGTATAGTGAAATTAAAATTTTATTCCATACTGTTACAAAAATATATAGAGAGAAACAGTTCTGACCGAAATTTCTTCTGTGTGAAAAATACATCCACGTTTTAAAAGGAGTTTGAAACATTTTCGAACATGCCATATAGTTAAATTTATTTTTTATTCCATACTGTTAGATACAAGAATATAGAGAGAAACAGTTCTGACAGAAATTTCTTCCGTGTGAAAAATACATCCACGTTTTAAAAGGAGTTCGAAACATTTTCTTTTATGTCAGCAATCAGTCTGTCAGTTATAAGTTCCACCATTTCTTAAGCTGGGAAAGCCAAGTAAGAAACCATTTATAGCTAACCGCTTATCTAGTTATCCCAAATTAAATCGATTTTAAATTTTTTACGAGATGTTTCATCACTGTAAAAAATGACCAATGTTTCTTATTTTATGAAAATATGCTATAACCAGGAACGAAAATATAATATATTCTTCTGAGTTATCCGAAATTTCAAATAGCATGTTACATTATCTTTTGAATCCCTAGAAACGAATACATTTTCAAAATTTAAAGAGTAATTTATAAAAACAAATTATTTTTAGCTGCCCGAATTTTTCAGAAACGTTTCCGAAGGGATTTTATAGTGTATTAATTAGTGTCCTCAACCTGGAATACCTGTTTTTCGAATGCTATCAATTCTGAAGTAAACATTTTCATGCTCAAAAATTTTTTTTAACAGACAAACATGCAAAATGAACAGCGTTAACAATAACATTAAAATTAAGATTATTTCTTTACTCTTTCATGTATAAATTAACTTATGCGGCTGAAAACGTGTACTTGAGAATGGATAACATTCGAAAAACAGGTATTCCAGCCTGAGGACACTAATTAATACACTATAAAAAGTCTTCGGAAACGTTTCTGAAAAATTCGGGCAGCTAAAAATAATTTGTTTTTATAAATTATTCTTTAAATTTTGAAAATGTATTCGTTTCTGGGGATTCAAAAGACAATGTAACATGCTATTTGAAATTTCGGATAACTCAGAAGATTATATTATATTTTCGTTCGTGGTTATAGCATATTTTCATGAAAAAGAAACAATGGTCAGTTTTTACAGTGTACCATCAGAATATAGACATAATTTTTTTCCACTTTTTTTCCCCCGGATATACTGAAAAACCCCTATGCATCACGTCAAAAATAACAAAAAAAATGTAAGCAAAGAAATAAATAAAGAAATAAAAATGCAAACATTTTTGGAAAATATTAGTAGAATATTTTATGCCTATTTTCTTTTATTAAAGACACGTAATTTTCGCATTAAGAAAAAATTCAAATAAAAGGATTAGTTAACCCCATTGCATCATTAAAGCATATATGCATCCATTTCAGGAATTTCTTTTTTATTCAGAAATTCCAAATTCATACCAGAAATTCCAGAGAAAAAATTTTCTTAATGTAATCACGAAGCATCTGTCATTAAATAAATCAAAAATTACTATTCAGAATTTCTGGTATGAATTCGGAATTTCTGAATAAAAAAGAAATTCGTGAAATGCACGCTAATGACGTGCAAATGGGTTAACCGGTTAATAAAGGCGTAATTAAAAGTATTAATAAGATAAAAATAAGTTAAAAACAAGTACAGCTAAACTAATTTTTCATTTAATATTGTTTGATGCATGAATATAAAGAATTGAAAGAGTTCTTACAGAAATTTCCACTGTGTGAAAAAAATATCCACGTTTCAAAAGGAGTTTGAAACATTTTCCTTCTATGTTAGCATTCACTGTCAGTTACATATCTCCACCATTTCCTGAGACGGAAATACTAAGTGGATTTCTTCAACTGAGTTTTTGATCATATAAAAATGCTGCAGTCCTGCATTTTCTATGATTTTCGACATTTTTCCCTTTGAATATACGGAGGAAAATGCCAGAAGATGATCCACGTAGGCATATAAAAATGCATGGAAGAAAAATGTATATGCATTACCGCTATAGAAATATGAGTATAGCCTATCTTGGAAATCAGACAGGAATGACATATTTTGACAAAGAAAGAGACATGAAGATGAAAATTTACTCTCAGGAAATGGAACGCTACCTTCATTTATTAAATATTAATGTTAGTTTATTCCTGTCTATATTTCATCTCTTTCTCTTGTGGATCAATATTTTTCGTAAATGATATACTTAATATATATCAATGTACACTCTTTTATATTTATACATTGTACATGAACATTACTTTTGAGTGATAAAATAAAAAAACAATTTTTGGTATTTATCTAAAAAATAAAGATCATGTGGATTTTTTTAAAGAGAATATAAGAATGTCCCTCTTACGAGAAAACAAAATTATACATGAATAAATCTTATCGCCCAATTATTAGATCCAATGAGATTCAGATCAAATAGGTATAATGCGTTATCAATCGAAATATATTTTGTACTATTATTGAATGACCTATTACGATACAACTAAGTTGTTTTAACTTTTAACTGTAGAACATTTAAATTGTGAGAATTATTTCGATGCTTTATAATCAGGTAGTATTTTATGTACAACACATGTAGTTTAATTGAATCACGCATGTCCCATAGACTTTGATTTAATTAAGCTGATGATTCAAATATGTGCCTAAATTAACATTTTAATTTTCGCTTTTATTCGCGATTTCTAAAAGATGCTGATTGTATAACCCAGTAACTTAAAATTTGTTGAGTAGTGTTATCTTAACATACACAACGTTTAATTAATATGCGATTAGAAATTAGAATAGTTACCCTTTAATTCTGGGAATCGTTTCTTACAGATATACTACTAATAATAACAGTGATTAACAAAAAAGTTTTACTTATTATTATACGTTGTAATTTCCCTGAATTCTAAATATACAGGATGCTTCTGTACCAGGCTTACAAATTTAAGAGGTAGTAGAGCACAAATAATTTTTTTTATGGTCACAATCCATGTATTTAGTCAAAATACAGGATGCCTCAATCCAGTCTAAGCTCAGATTTTTTTTTTTCATACTGAAAAGAAATGTATGCATGAAAGAAAAATGTATATGCATTACCGCAATAGAAATATAATGAATTCTAAATAATCCGCCTGAATTCTAAATATACAGGATGCCTCTATGTACCAGGTTTACAAATTTAAGTGGTAATAAATCAATAATATTTTTTTTATGGGTCGCAATCCATGTATTTAGTCAAAATACAGGATGCTTCAATCCAGTCTAAACTCAGATTTTTTTTCATAACTTTAACAATAATGAATATATTTCAACGACTACTAATAATAACACTGATAACAAAACAAGTTTTACTTTTTCCCCCTCTTTGTAATTCTCTTGAATTCTAAACATACCAGGATGTCTTTGCACCAGGGTTACAAACATTAAGAGGTAGTAAAGCACACTATAACAAATAATTTTTATGGGACTGGTGTCACAATCTATATATTTAGTCAAAATACAGGACGCCTCACTCTAAAATAAATGCAGATTTTCGTTCATAACTTTAACAATAATGAAGATATTTTAACGACTACTAATACTATAATAGTGATAACAAAATAAGTTTTAGTTATTATTACTCTTTATAATTACCCTAAATTCTAAACAACATACCTCTGGATATATCAGGGTTACAAAGTTTAAGAAGTAATGTAAGAGATACTATTACAACAAATATTTTTTGTATAAGGAACTAGGATCGCAATCCACATGCATTTAGTCATAATACAGGATACATTGCTTTAGCCTAATAAACTCAGATTTTTGTTCGCAAAAATAATGAAGATGTTTTAACGAAAGTTTCATCAGATTTACTCTGCTTTGTGTGAAATGCGAAATATAATAAATTATTAAAATACTCATGAGTGCCCTTCCAATATATTTTTTCTTTTCTTCGAGGTTCGAATGTAATATGAAATAAAATGCAACCTTATAGAAATATAAGAATGAAATACGAGTCTCATCATTTAGACTCCTAAATAAAATAAATTCCTTTAACGTATTAAAATGCTCATTTCTGCTCTTCCAACATGTATATATTTTTTTCCTCACTTTTTTTTTTCAAGGCTCTCAAAGGTAACATAAAAATAAATAATTTTACAAATATAACATAATTAAAAGCGAATCTCATCATTTAAACTCCAAATTAATATATATATTTTTAAGCATAAAATATAATAGAGTATTAAAATGCTCATTTGTCAGTTATGCATTTTCAAATTTGTTTGATTGGCCTTCAAAATATGTTTATTATTCTTTATTATTGAGATTTTCTGATAGGTTTTATTTACTATTAAAATGTTTTCTATGTGTATTTTTTTTTACTATAACAATTAATGTAAAATATTATTACATGCAGAGTTTCGGTCATATTTGTTATACAGACATAATTCTTGATTTCATATATATACTATATATATATGGGGGTGTGTGTGTAATGCATGTATGTATGTATTCGAGGCTGGAATGTACGAGGAAATAAAAAGCAGCCTTACAAATGTAATCGAATGAAATAAAAGGATCATAATTTAAAATCTGAAATAAAAATAATTTATTTAAAGTAAAAAATATAATAAAGTATTAAACTGCTCATTTCTGTGTTTTCAATATATTTATTTTATTTTATTTATTTATTTCGAGTCTTAAATGTAGTAGGAAACAACAAGGAGACCTTACAAAGATAACAGAATGAAACATTAATCTCATGACTGAAACTCCAAAATAAAATAATTTTCTGTAAAGTATAAAAAATAATAAAGTATTACAAAGCTCATTTGTGCCTTTCAAATATTTTTCAGTTTTATCGAGGCTCAGATGTAATAGGAAATACAAATTAAACATGCTTATCAAAGAAACTATAAACAAATAAACTTAACAAAATTTACATAGGTAACAGAATAAAACATTAGTCCTATCATTAAAATTGAAAATAAAATAACTTTCTGTAAAGTATAAAATATAAAGTAACAAAAAGCTCATTTGTGCTCTTCTAATATAAATATATTTTCTGAGGCACGAATGCAAACATAAAACAAAAAGTAGCCTTACAAAGGTAACAGAAGAAAAAAAAAAAAAAAAAAAAAAAAAACATTATTCTCATAATTTAAACTCAAAATAAAATACTTTTCTGTTATAATTCAGGATTACATTTTGACGTTGGAATATTTAAGGAATAAATCAGATATTTCTCTTCCCATTCCTTAAGTCCTAATTTACAATTCAAAGGAGAAAGGACAACGTTAATGCCTGAATGGCATTTTAAATGGGTCATAAGTCAGATTTATGTATTTTTTAATTGTTTTCTTTCCGAGTTCTTCCATTTGCTATAATATTAAAGATATTTAGCACACGTGGCTCCCTCTCTCGGCAACGTCGAAATTTACGCATGCAAATATATGCGCATAAATTTGCATTTCCAATTCCCATTTCCTTTTCGCTCTAAACTGAATAATAGAATGGGAGAGGAGATGGGATAAATTTGACAGGGGAAAGAGATTTGTTATATTAATAGCCTGAAAGAATATTCCCAAAAATTTATTTGTATTCAGAATGATGTAAAACTATAAACAAATGATAAGAAGTCTGAGATAATAGAATTACAAACAAATAGATTGTTTGAAAGATTACTTAGATTGCTATTCATACATGATCACTTTCTTTGTGCGTGTATCTGATATGAAACATGTCCAGGATATGAATATTTCTCCTATCTTTATAAAGATCAACGAAAATAGAATGGTTCACTAAGCAATTGTTGACAATAGTAACATAGTATAAAAATTATGAATTTTTGATGATTTAAAAATAAAAATACAGTAAAACCTCTAAATAGCGGGCACTTCGGGAACTCGAAATTTGCCTGCTTTTCAGAGGTAAAAGGATACAAATATATCGGTGTTGGGGTTTGAAAAATGTTCTCTAAATACAAGTGTTCACTATACGGAAGTGTTCGTAATGGAGGTTTTACTATATTTATAGTATTGCACATAAAAGGCAAAAATTGCTAAAATACTTTTAATCTTTGCCATTTTATAAACCCATGAAGAATATTCCCAAAAAATTATTTGTATTCAGAATGATTAAAAGTATAAACAAATGATAAAAATTTTGAGATAATAGAATTAGAAACAAATAGATTGTTTAAAGATCACTTAGATTTCTATTCACACATGATCAGTTTCTTTGTGTGTGTATCTGGTATGAAGCTCCAGGATATGAAAATTTCTTCTATCTTTATAAAGATCGATGGAAACAGAATGGTTAATTAAGCAGTTGTTGACAAAAGTAACATAGTTTCAAAATTATGAATTTTTGATGCTTTAAAAATAAAAATGCAGCAAAACCTCTAAATAGTGGACACTTCGAGAACGCGAAATTTATCCCCTATTCAGAGGTATGAATACAAATATATCGGTGTTCGGGATTGAAACATTTTCGCTAAATGGAACTGCCCACTATTCAAAAAGTCCGTTTTGGAAGTTTTAATACATTTCATATATAAGGCAAAAAATATTGAAATGTTTTTAATGGTTTTTATGAATCCACGATGCCTGCTTTTTTGTGGTTTGCGCAATTTAATAAATACAAAGAAAATTATTTATTTAACATCTGTGGTCATTTTTTAAATATATTAATCAGGGACAAGTTCAACAGTTGTCACTCACTCATCTAATTAAATTAAGATTAATAATTTGTATTTGGTCTTAAAATTAAAATTTATATTATGCAATAATTTTACTGGAACTTACGCTTGACAGTTACGATAACAATAAAAAATGAATAAATAAGGAAATTCATAGATATCCATTTGTTTAAAGGAAGTTTTTCTTTTATGCCGTATAACTTTAAAATCTTAATCTTTTAGTATATCCAAATAGTGAAATGAAATTAATATTTTTTAAATAATAATAATAATAGTGTATGTATATACATATGTTTAATATATATATATATATATATATATATATATTATTGTATCCCCAAATAGTGAAATTAAATTAATATTTTTTTTATATTAATCAGGAACAAGTTCAACAGTTACCATTCACTCATCTAATTAAATTAAGATTAATAATTAGTATTTATTGATAAAATTAAAATTTATATTATGCAATAATCTTGCTGTAATTTTCGCTTTATGATAACAATAAACATAAAGAAAATTCATGGATATCCATTTGTTTAAAGAAAGTTTTCTCTTTTATGCTGCATTAACTTTAAAATATTAAACTTGTATCCAAAAATAGTGAAATTAAATTAATAGTCTGAAAGAATATTCCCAAATAATTTATTTGCTTTTAGCATTATGTAAAACCGTAAGCAAATAATACAAGGTCTGAGATAATGAAATTATAAAAAAAAATGTTCGTTTTCAAAGATTACTTAGATTTCTATTCATACATTATTACTTTCTTTGTGCGTCTATCAGCTATGAAGCATGTCCAACAGGATATGAATGTTTCTGGTATCTTTATAAATATCAATGAAAAGAGGGTGAGTTGTCCATTAAGCAATTGTTAGCAAAAGTAACATTGCATAAAGATCTTGAATATTTGCTGTTTTAAAATAAAAATATGCATGATTGCACTTAAAAGGAAAAATATACTGAAATATTTTTAAATTTTCCCTTTTTATAAACCGAAGATGCATGCGATTTTATGGTGTACACAGTTTCATGACGAATACTAATTCAACGCATGTGGTAACTTTTTAAAATTAATCAAGGGCAAAAGTAAGATTTGCTATTCTGATTTAATTAATTTAATCTTAAATTAATTAATAGTTAATACACTGTAAAAGAGAAAAGAAATTTCTTAATTTACGAAAATATAATATAACCACGAACGAAAATATACAAAAATTTATTTCGAGTTACCATGATTCCGAAAAGCATTCTTTATCTTTAGAAAGTAGAAACCAGCATATTTTCGAGATTTAAAGAAGAATTATAAAAGCAAACTTTCTTTTGCTACCACTGATTTTCGGAAACGTTTCTGAGTACTTTTTATAGTTTATTAATTATAGTTTTCTCAAAGGAGACCGGCTAACTGCACTCAAGCTAATTCCTCTTTTGTTAAGAAATGTAAGAACTGCACTTAAGCATCCACAGATTTCATCTCTTTACTTATGGGCATAAAGTGACACTTTCTTTTGATAGTATGATAATCTCTTTTCTCTCTGAGATAATGCTTAGAAAAGACTGGTGAGTTTGTGTTAATTTTTTTGCTAAATAGGGCTCTCTGGCGATAATTTCGGATACCAAAAATGTTTTTTCTTAAACTTGCAATACACACACACACACACACATATATATATATATATATCTATATATACATATATATATATATTTCCTGACAAGAAATTTAACTTTTAAAATTATTTTGGAGATTTCTTAAGATAAAAAACGATTCTAGGTTACTCGGAAGATGTTATTGTATATTTTCGTTCGCGCTGTTAAATTATATTTTCGTAAATTTAAAAATAATTTTCTTTTTTACTGTGCGTTTCTTGTTTAAGGGGGGTCTGGGACACATTTAAAAATACTTTTATTTATTGAATTAGAATTTTGAGGGTTTTTTTCTTTTGTGATGATTAAACAAGTAATTTGCAAACTAAATCAAATCATGAAGCTTCTCATAAAGTTTTTTTTTTTTTTTAAATGTAAAATTTTAGATATTTTTAAAAAGTGGGGTAACTTAAAATTCTTATAAATAGAAATATTATTCGTCAAATTTCAATTTTTATTTTCAATTTAATTAAACAAAAAGATGTAAGCTTTAATTATGATTCAGCATTTTGAAAATATTAATTTAAAAAATATTTAAAAATATTTAAATTACAAGTTTTTTTTTTTTTTTTTTTTTTTTAATGATGCAACTTATTTTAAAAAAATCATATTTTCGAAATTAAATACTTTTTTTTTTCAAATTTGCTGAATCAAAATAAAGTAAAATAACTGAAAAAGACATGTTGCACCTTTAGCGGTTGTAGACTTATAACAATTTAAAGACGAGAATTGTAAAAAAAAAACCGTCATTCAGGAAAACGCAAAAACGTTTCCATGATAACCACTACTTGAAAGCTAGATTTTGAAAACAAAAAAAAATAATATATACTGTTCTAATTAATATAGAAACGGAATTTAAAGGTCCTTTTATGCGAAAAAAAAAAAAACACAGAGATTTTTTTTAATACAATAAAATATTTTTAAAAATTGAAAGATTTTTGTGTCCCGGACCCCCCTTAAATTAAATTAACAACTAAAATAAGGCAAAAAGCTTACATACATTAAATACGCACAGTGCTGGAATTTTCGCTTGACCGTTATCATAACAATAATATTAAAATAAAATAAGTGTGTGTGTGTGGGGGGGGGGGGGGGATTCGTTTGAATTTGTATTTAATGCAAAATGTTCTTTTTTATGCTAAATATAAAACATCAAACTTGCCTCCCATTATAATGAGTTTCTCATTTTCTTTCTGAATTTCTCCAAGTTTCATGTGCATCAATTTGCCAGCCGCGTGTATATAACTAAATTAAAATTGCTATTTAATATAATTAATGCTCATATTAAGATGATTTATCTGTATTAAAATGTTATTATTATTTTTTTTTTTTTTAAAGAAAGATATCAACACATTCTAACTTTTCTATACTATATTAAAGTTTTGAGAGCCTTAAACTATTTTTAGTTAAATATATTATTGTTGAAGTTATTTAATGTAAAGAATGTGTTTTGTTACTGTAGCGTTTATTTTTATCCGAAATATCGAGCACTTATGCTGTTTTTTCTCCATTGTCCACAGTTACCGTTTCATTTTATTCACCTTCAGCAAGAAAAATTTGTACTTCTAGCTGACATTGCATAAAAACATTTTGGGTATTGCCATTTAAAAAAAAAAAAAAAAAAAAAAAAAAAAAAAACACCTTGAAACAGGAATTTGGAATGTGGTCATTTAACTGCTATCTTGTTTTTGAAACGTTAAATAAATGACAAAATAAATTTAGAAAAAAATCTTCTGCGAATACATTGTATAAAGCACAAATTAAAAATAAAACTCATCAACACACAGAATAAAAAGAAAATTGCCCAGTTAAACTGATGGTATTAGACTCACAGGCTATTCACACTAATTGTATATTATATTCTTATTTCAAAGAATAATGCATAAATTAAGGGGGTTTATCCCCCGTTCCCCCTTTATACTTAACCAATGATCCTCCAGCAAACTAATCAGGGAAGCGCCTTATCACAATGAACCTATATACAAAATTTGAAGCAAATCGGATAATTCTGCATGCAAAACACATTTGTCTAAATTAAGGGGGGAGGGATTAGCCCCCGTTCAAAACTTTATACTAAACCAATGAACCCCATATCTAATCAGGTAAGAGCCTTATCACAATGAACATATATATAAAATTTGAAGCAAATTGGGTAATTCTGCATGAAAAACCCATTTACCTAAATTAAGGGAGGAGTAGCCCCCGTTTGCTCCCTTTATACTTAACCAATGAACCCCTACAACTAATCAGGGAAGCGCTCTATCAGAATGAACATACATACAAAATATGAAACAAATCGGATATTTCTATCAAGAGCTATCGCGTTACGTGCATACATTATATACAGAACCGGCGGGCACACAGCTCTCAGGCTTTGAAAGCCTGTGAGCTAAAAACAAATGCATTTTGAAAATGATCTTGCTTTTGTTGTTGCAGTGTTTGCATGTTCTTTTACTTGAAGGAAAATGATTTACTCTTTCAAAATCCATTGGTTTTCCGTGATCTAATGGCGGATTTCAGAAATTTATGGTCCAAAATGGCACAAAATGTTTTGAAAGATTCCCATATAAGATACGATAATTTACGGAAGAAGGCGACTGTTCGAACATAAAAGTAAAAAAAAAAAAAAAAAATCTTAAGGGCGGCGTTTACGAACGATACGGTGTTACGTATTTCTTTCGCGTTCTGGATAGTTATAAATACAAACTGATGTCTATTTAAGAAATAAACTTGATATAACATTTTACACTGCACGTCTTAAAACTTGATTAAAAATGAATAAATGTCATTAGCCACATCACTTTTACAGTGTTCGAGCGTGGTGCTTAACATCTTGCTGTTTGTTAAAAACATTTCTTATGAGTGTGGAGCATATGCTAGGTGCGGCGTTTACGATATTTATTTTTTTATTAGGCTGAATATTGTGATGGGTACGGTGTTTCTTCCGCGTAAATTACAGTTTTAGTCGATTAAAAAGTACTGTGCTAATCAGTGTTGTCAATTTAGCGCGTTATTTTTTCAATATATCTAACAATATTTTCTAATAGTAATCATTGCTTTATTTAATGACATTTCGTAATTAAATATAACAAAAAATACTATTAGAAAATTCTGGTAGGTATTTTGGAAAAATCGCATTAAATTGGCAACACTTATCAACACAGTCTCCGATCTTCACTAGCACATATATGGAATAATTTCACAAACACACACACAACCATATTATACATATAATATACAAGGTGTCCCATTTCTTATCTATCTAGGTACGTTTCACTGTAAAATCTTAATTTCATTTTTCGAAATTTATAGATAAACTTCTACCATGTTTTATTTTATAACTCTATGAAGATTTAAGAAAAAGTATACAAAATAATATACCTTTTACGGGCGGGTTTGATGCAACTCAAATACGTTATTAAAAGTGGATGTTACATTTCAAAAATGAAATTTGGGGCAATTTTCAATATGTACACGACACCTTATAACAAAGTAAGCCACATACGATTATAAAAAACTTCATATACGTATTGAAAAGGCTTATTTTTTTTTCTTTAATTGGAAATAAGGTTATAGCAATCATTCGGATTTTTTGAGGGGTACTGTACATATAGGATAACGTGCATTCTTTGAATATCCACCATAGAAAAAAATTCGTGAATAAATTTTAATATTAGAATTATTTTATAGAGAATAATTATTTTATTGTATTTTAGATTTATGAAATGAATTATTTTCATCATTTATTTTTCTTCTTGTTAAAGCTCATTTCATTCCAACAATATTCAAGAACGGCGTTTAAAAATAAAAAAGATAAAAATAAACAAATACTCCCGTATTACTTGCTACATTCAAAGTTCTTTACACCCTCTTTTATGGCTGTTTAAATTGTTTAACTTAATGTTTATGCGTTAGCTCTACGGCTGCTACAAGCATTTTAAATTCGTTAATATGTAAAATTTCGTGCTCCTAATTCTTGTAACTGAAAAACATGAACGTGGAGGGAATGATTTTATAATAGCAGGCAGGTATAGTATATGACCAATAACTAATTCCTAAACCGTTATGTTTAGAGGTATATTCCAGTTGCAATAATATTTCAAATTCTTCGTCATCATATGAAAATACATTTACATCTAAATAGTTATTATATTAAAAATTATGAAATTTAATATTTTATATGATCCCGTGGTCCTATAATTTATATTTAAAATTTTTTTTCCATGATATTATAAGTAAAATGGTAAAAATTTCACTCTTTTATGACCAAATATTAGTGAGTTACAAGAATTTGAATTTGATGAATTTTAGCCGTTTCCAAAAACTGAAAACAGAAAAAGGCGTTTGTGTGTATGAAATTAAATTACATGTGATGAATAGGAAATTTATAAATTAAATATTATAAATAATCATCATATTTAAAGCAGAGTGAAAAAAATGTAAAACTTTTTACACTAATAAATAATTCAATTATTTATTTTAAGAGTCATTCTGATATTTCTAAGGTAATTATAATGCGTTGAACGCATTACTAATCAAATACTTGCATAACATGTTCGCTAATAAAGCTTATAAATCGTATAAAATACATAAAGCGTTCAGCGAACAACTACATATTTTTTTGTGTTAGCATAATCTAAAAAGCTTCAATCGCCGTAAAAACTCTGTGTTAGCATTGTTAATACGGTCACATAAGTTGTTTTATTTGTAATTTACGAACATGTGATTGACGGTAATAGTGACAGTACTATACTTTAAGCAATTGCTTTTCATTTTATTTTCTTTCTAAACGTAAAATTACAGATTGGGTCATAAAACATGGCTGAGCTAAGGCAAGCTAAGGAAGATTATTTCGCTTGCTGGAGAAATGATGGCCGAACAATAGGGTTGTAAGTCGGAGAAGCTCGCCAAGTATATGTAATGGCAATGGTATAAGTGTATATAATAATAAACATTATTCTGCGGGGAATATCTAACAAAACGTTACATATAAAAAGGGTTGTTTTGCAAAAAAAACTCCCCTTTGCATTAATGATTCATTAAATGCTTACAATTGCATATTTTAATCGATGCAAATTTAATGAAATGGGAATATTCTCTAATGGTAATATAATAAATATTTCTTGGAGGGAATATCTAACAAAACCATTGGCGCACCCACGGGGGGGGCTAAGGGGGCTGAAGCCCCCCCCAGACGCTGAAACTTAATAATGAAGTAACTATATAAAGTTTTCTATAAAGTTATAAAAAGTTTTTTTTTTTTTTAAGATCTTTAGAAAATGTTTAAAACCTTTGTATCTCATTTTATCTTTATTCTCAAATTTTTTTTGCCGTTTTCGACATACGTTAAGCGTAAAGACTTTTATAGCGGTACTCTGATTCTCTCAGTTCTGAGTACACATCCATCATCCATATTTTTAGCAAGGTCAAGCGATTCAAGTACAAAAGAGGGTGGTATTTCTTCTACGTTGTACATCTGTGTAATAAACAAATGGACAATACGACCCATTCAAGGTCGATAAACGATTGGCACTATCCATTTGGCAAAACATTGAAGTGGGGTGCTGGAGAAATGACAGACCCACACTAAAAACCTTTTATTACTCTAGTACAAATGAGGTACAAACGAAAAGATTGTTGGTACAAACGAGGTATAAACGATTGGCACTATCCATTTTGTAAAACATTGAAGTGGGAGAGGGGGGGGGGGCTGGAGAAATGGCAGCCCCACACTAAAATCTTTTTATAACTTTAGTACAAATGAGGTGCAAACGAAAAGATTGTTGGTACAAACGAGGTATAAACGATTGGCACTATCCATTTTGTAAAACATTGAAGTGGGAGAGGGGGGGGGGGGCTGGAGAAATGGCAGCCCCACACTAAAATCTTTTTATAACTTTAGTACAAATGAGGTGCAAACGAAAAGATTGTTGGTACAAACGAGGTATAAACGATTGGCACTATCCATTTTGTAAAACATTGAAGTGGGGGGGGGGGGGGGGGGGCCTGGAGAAATGGCAGCCCCACACTAAAATATTTTTATTAATCTAGTACAAATGAGGTGCAAACGAAAAGATTGTTGTTACAAACGAGGTATAAACGATTGGCCCTATCCATTTTGTAAAACATTGAAGTGGGGGGAAGGGGGGGGTGCTGGGGAAATGACAGCCCCACACTAAAATCTTTTTATTACTCTAGTACAAATGAGGTGCAAACGAAAAGATTGTTGGTACAAACGGGGTATAACTGATTGGCACTATCCATTTTCTAAAACATTGAAGTGGGAGGGGGGAGAAGCGGCAGCCCTACACTAAAAATATCTTATTACTTTAGTACAAATGAGGTACAAACGAAAAGATTATTGGTACAAACGAGGTATAAACGATTGGCACTATCCATTTCGTAAAACATTGAGTTGGGGAGCTGCCTTTTCTCCAGCCCCCCCCCCCCCCCCCTACTAAAAACCTTTTATTACTCTAGTGCAAATGAGGTACAAACGAAATGATTGTTGGTACAAACAGGTATAAACGTTTGGCACTATCCGTTTTGTAAAACATTGAGGTGGGGGGGGGGACTGGCCGTTTCTCCACCCCCCCCCCCCCCACACACACACACTAAAAACATTTTATTACTTTAGTACAAACGAGGTATAAACGGTAATATTTTCGAAATTCATAATATTGGTAATATTTTCGAAAAAATATGAGTGGTGGAGGGGCTGGCGAAATGCATCTCTATTTTATTAGTACTTTTGGTTATACAATTTTTTTAGCATCATTCGGGTTAAAACATTTAACTCAACGTATAAAAAAATAGCCATAGTTTTAAATTTTATATTTGGAGAATTTATATCATCAAAGCTCGAGAAAATCATCTAAAATTAGAATAATTCACCAGCACTTCATCACTAGCATGGTAAGCATACATATTAATTTCTTTCTAAGGATAATTACACTAGTATATTCGTAAGCATAAAGTTTCAAATTTATTAATAGCCAAGAGAGGGCATATCCCGCTGTCTGCCCCTCCCTCCTGTGCCGAACAAGGTACTAATTTACTGAGTCATGGACACAAACAAAAATAAAAAATGCTAAGACAAAATTGCGATGAATCGGTGAAGAATTCCGTTTTATACAGCTTTTTGTTTTAGCAGGTAAACTTTCGAGGTGTTTCTTTTGCTGAGACAATGGAATGTTTGCGATCAAGACAATATTACGTTATAAACAAGTTTCATTTACACAAGTTAAACAGTATGGGGTTATTTACACAAGTTTTACGTATAGAGTTTAACTAGTGTAAATGAAACCTGTCTATAACGGAATATTATCTTAATCACAAACATTCCATGGTCCCATCGAAAGAAACACCTTTACAGTTTACCAGCTAAGACGAAAACGGGGAATTTCTCACCGATTTATTGCAATTCCGTCTTAGCATTTTTTACTGTTTTTGTATCCATTGTATCCAAGCCAAAAAAAGACTCCATATTATAAAACTGACTTGTTTTCCTATTCACAATAGATGTAAATTGTCATGTTAACGGTTTTTAGCTCACAGGCTATCAAAGCCTGAGAGCTAATGGTCGCCGGTTCTGTATGTACGTAACGCGATAACTCTTGATAGAACTAACCGCTTTGCTTCAAATTTTGTTTATAGGTTCATTGTGATAAGGCGCTTCCCTGATTAGTTTTGGGGGTTCATTAGTTAATTATAAGGGGGTACGGGGGATGATCCCCTTGTTAATATATTGTCAATTTCTTTATTTTTCGAGGGTTTATTTCAAATTTTTTGAAATAAGAGTATAATATACAATTAGTGTGAATAGCCTGTGAGCTCAATGCCCTCAGTTTAACTGGGCAGTTTTCTCTTTATTTATTAGCTCACAAGCGATCAAAGCCTGAGAGCTAATGTGCCCACAGGTTCTGTATGTACGTAACTATGTATGTACGTAACGCGATAACTCTTGATAGAAATATCCGATTTGCTTCAAATTTTGAATATAGGTTCATTCTGATAAGGCGCTTTCCTGATTAGTTTTGGGAGTTCATTGGTTAAGTATAAAGGGGGAGGGAATAGGGACTAATCCCTCCCCCTTAATTTATATAAATGGATTTTTCATGCAGAATTATCTGATTTGCTGCAAATTTGGTATACCTGTTTATTCTGATATTAGATTTGGAAGTTCATTGGTTAAGTATAAAGGGTGAGAATTGGGGACATAACCCCCCCCCCCCTTAATTTAGCTAAATGGGAATATCATGCAGAATTATTCTTTGAAATAAGAGTATAATATACGCAATCAGTGTGAATAGCCCCGTGAGGTCAATGCCATCAGTTTAACAGGGCACTTTTCTTTTCTTTTCTTTTTTTAATTAAAAAAAGTTTTAAAAATGAATTGAATGTTCATAATATTAATTAATTAACTGAAGAATAGTTTTCTCCCTGTAAATACACAGCGGCAAAAAACCGTTGATACTGAAAAATAAATAAGTAGATAACATTTTCTGTTATTCATATCAAAGTTCTATTTGCAGTAACAGGCTAACTATTTTATTATAAAATTATAATCCTCTGTTTTCTTCACAAAATGTTTCATTCTGTTCATTTATGATAAATAATATACGTTTTATCATATGTTCAAATTCAAACGATATCGAATTACTGATGATGAAGCAGAGACGCACAAGAGCAGTCATCGTAATTTCATTACGTTGCTGCACTACAACGAATACCGTACTATTACATTACATAAAATATTATATTACAGAATATGTCAGCTTTATATCGTAAAATAAAGCATTTTTGTAACATTTTTCAGTAATCGTAAAGTATAAAGGAAAAAAGGAAAAAATCTGCACATATCTATAAATAATTAACAAATTTTGTATCACTGATGGATATCAGAAGTGATTATAGTAAATTTCAGCTACTGTTGCAGTGCGCAAATGCAGATGATCACTTGATCACCGACTCGTGAGTGTCATGCAAATGCACTAGAGGTCTGCACAGGCCAGAATTTTGAGGCCAGGCCCGAACGAAATCTATCTTGCCCGTTGCAAAAGTTAAAAGTTTGGCCCGACAAGTACAAAAATCAAATAAAACAGGCCCGACCCGGCCAGTAACAAAATCAGTTAAATCATGGCCTATCCAGTTCGCTCAATTTGTATTAAAAAATTCCGATTTTACTCAACATAAAATTAAGATTCTTTTAAAGAATATTACATACATATTTTTGGAGAAATTTTACAATATATTTTAACTTATGTTTACAAGACAGAAAAAACAGAATAGCAACATTAATGATTACTCAGATTTTTCAGCCTTCAAATAAAGATTCAATCTAACAATTAATATAGTTTAGAATAAAAGAGGAAAAGGGGCTTAAAAAATCACAACTTTTAAGCTGTATAAAAAAGTAGATTTTTGAAAATATTTTATCGTAATTTATTAAGGCTCTTCTCAAATCGAATGGCGCTACTTTCTGACACATTTATGAAATCAATTTTCTTCAGGAATGCATAAAATTGACAGTTGTTCTTATTCAGAAACTATGTAATCGAATAGCGTTTTCCTTTTTCTGACAAATGCAAAAAATCTTTCAGAAAGTACTATCAGAATTGGCGTTTTGAATTAAATTTCCGGACGCGATAGCACGGTAAAGGAGAAAAACCTATCGTCACAAGAAAGGATAACTTATATATCAATAGGTTATTTACTTATCAAAAAATTGAAAACAGTACTCGATTCCAAATCGCTTCAAAAGTCAGACCTTCAATTTTATGCCTTTACAGTTAAAAATGAAAGTCCAAAAATGTTTCGGAGAGTTTCATGTTGTTAAACTGGGAATTTGAGAATCACTTACGGCATATTTTCACTGAATCCGTTGCATCTTATTATTTCTATTACTATTTTGACAAAACAAACTGTTTGGGCACAATTAAGTCCAGTTCCGACCCAGCTCGACTGTATATAAAAGAATTTAAGCCTGATCTCGGCTCGGCCCGAGTCTGCTAAAACAATAAAACTTGGACTCAGACACGATGTAAACATCCGATGCCGATCTCTACGCTTGACATGATATATTACTCTATTGATGATGTTTCTAAACTAACGTCACTTCATGAAGTCGATTTATACTTATTCTCGCGAACGTTATCATCACATTTTACCGGCTTCGTTTAAATTTTATATCGGGACAGTTAAACGTAAAATTAATTTTTAAATTGGTAGTGACAGTGACAGTGATGAACTGATTTTCATTCAAAGACGAAAAAAAAGAGTGTTAAATGTATATCTTTCGAATATTCTTATTTTGACGATGCATGAAAACAACTGAAGTTTCAACAAATAAAAATCTAGAAATAATCACGGCTCACGGGTACAAGTCCCATACCCGACCCGCGGGCCCATTAAATTTTTTTCCGGCTCGGTTATTTTGTCAATCGGCCCGGCCCGGGACGGCCTATCAAAAATCTGCAGGCCCGGCCTGTTTTAAAGTTTACCTTCATTTTGCAGGGTACGGGCCTCGGGCGAAGCCGCGAAGTCCGGGACCGTGCAGACCTCCAAAATGCACCAGCCCCCCCCAGACCGAAATCCTGGGTGCGCCACTGAACAAAACATTGCATTTAATAATGAATTTTTACCAAAAATTAGTCCCTTTGCACAAGCCTAGTATTTTAAAATAGTATTCTTAAAAACATTTAATTAAAAAAAAATTGAAACATTAATATTTTTATTAAATTTTCAAAATTACATATTTTAATGAATACTAAATTAGAGAGCCCGGGAAGTTTCTTAACCCTTTTTATGACCGATTTTTCCTTTTCTTCGTTTTTTTTCTTTTTCTGAAAAAAAAAAAAAAAAAAAAAAAAAAAAAGTTTAAAACACTGGTGAGCAAAGAAACGGGGGGGGGGGGGGTTAAAATTTCTCCCAGAGCATTTTAAAACTGATAAACTGGGATTCGAATTATTCTAAAGGTATAAAAAAAATTAAAATTATATTACATGTTTTAGGTCACACAAATCTGCAACTGTATATATAATGCAGGAAGTTCCTGAACTAGGGAAAAGCCGTACCTCATCTTAAACAAAAATTTAACAGAGCAAGTTTTCGGGATTTTTTTTCTCCATAATATCTGCTCGACACTTATCCTTAAAATCCAACGTGGGCTCAAATTTATGGACTTTCCCCCATTTCTGACAGTAGTTATAGATCAAAGACGGTGCCTGATAAATTATGTATGACCTCGAACGTCCAGAGAATCCTCTGACATTTGGAAGGCGGCCCAAGCGGCAGAGTCGTAAATCTGTAATTTTACCAGCATCGCCCGATGAAGAACAAACTAAGTGAAAAAAAATAATAATAAATAGAGGCGTTTAAATGTGGCTCCTTTAATTAGTGTGTTGTAGGGATAAAGTTTCCTGGTAAAGAGTCCCCTGGCGAAAGAGTCTGATGATAAATAATAAATAAAATGTTTTTGTCAAATAAATTGTTGAGCTTGATTTGTTGCCATGGTCTGAATATATGAAATTTTTAGACAATTTATTTCGGTTTAAACGTCCAAAATCTGAAAATAATTGTATATATTAAATATATATTTAAAGGTTTGTTTCGAAAAAGCGTGCGTTGTTAAATCTGGTGTTCAACTTCATGAGTATGTTAGATTTATTTTTCATCAGCCGTACAAAATATAGCAATCAGACTTTCATCAAAATATAGAGTATGTGTAATACACATATATATATAATTAAAATGTATGTCTGTGATTTTCAGAAAAACACTTACTTCTAAGTTCATTCGACTATGTTCATTAGACGACGTATAGTCAAAAATAACATTAATTTTGTTTTTGCCTAATCTGTCGTTGTACAGAATAGACTCAGAAACGGTGGCATAACAAACACTAAAATTATCCGGGGCAATAGAGAATGTTTCTGGAAACAATCTGTAGTTTGTCGCATTCTGATATCTAAAACAGTTTTTTGAGGAAACAAGGGAAATCAATCAATCAATCAACCATTATTTCAATACTCAAAAAACTCTAGAACTGAGTGACCAATTTTATTAGGAAATACTCCATTCTACAGATATGCTGAATTAATTATTTATGAGTGAAGTCACTATTGACGACTCATTACCTGATACCCGAAAAATAATAGTTTAACAACAGAAAGAAAACGACAAATCTTATATAGATCAATAATGTACAAATATAAGGGGCCAAAATTTCACAACTGAATCCAAAGCCAAAGTTTGCGTCACTGATAAGCAAAAAAAAAGATCACCTATGACACCATTTTATGTTTGCCTCATAAAAATCAAATCTGGTTACAACAATGCATTTAATTTTTTGCAAACAATGCTATTTAAAATATGACAATTGGACCTGGACCCGATTATGGACGATCTATGAATGATAATAATTTTATGTCGGCCAGATTTTTAGTTCGCAGGTTACTCATTTCAATTTAAAAACTAGATTAGTAAACATAAATAGTTAATATTTAATTATCGTGTCCACAGTCCAAGTTTGGTATTAATTATAAGGAAATAATCGCCATAGAATGATTGTCACATAAAAAAAAAATACAAAGCTGGTTTTAACAATATATTTAATTTTTAGACAATTTTATTTTTGTTTAACGTTTGAAATAGTAAAATAATTGTATATGCTGAAAATATACTAAATCGAATAATGAAAATACACTTTCTATTAATAAATCATGTACAATTTTATAAGGAAAGTGTTGATTTTTTTTATATGCAAAACATTCAAATTGAAAGAATATATAGAGGTACATTAATTTAGAATCAAAATTAAATTTTCATCAAAAGTGTATTAGTCTTTAATCTGGCATTATAAACAGATGATGGATAGAAAAGGATTACTTAACTAAAAATGAAAAGTGTATATCCATACATAATTCAGAACTTTATATCTCCCAATTTCAACTGACTTTTTTTTATTATTAAAAATATTATAATCTGTTATCGGTATATTTTTATTTTCTACTGACTATGCATTTTTAATTAAATGAAAATCTAACCTGCCAGAAGTAAGTAAACTTTCGTGCGTTTTAAATAGAAAAACAAAAGTTTGGCATTCGTCAAGTGGACAATTTTTTTACCAAGTATCAAGTAGTAAATTTTTACTAATGTGTTACATAGTTTCTCAATTGATATTTTTAAATAGGTTATTTGCTCGTCATACTTTAAACCATCAATCGATATGGCTCCTGGTGCATGTAAAATCCGTCGTGTCTGCAAAGTCCTACAAGTTCCCTATGAATTATACCTCTGGAGGTGCCTAGTCAGGTGAAGGTCTCATTACCTGATCAAGGCTCTAAATAACGAGATCAATTAATTTCTCCTTTTTAATTTTTGCTCTTTTTATTTTTAAATCTGCCAATTCAACAATATTAAATAGAAACCATGAACCGGCGAACAAAGTAAACTGTAGCAAACCACTAGAGAGCACTGCAGAGATGCCAACAAGGATCTTGTCGGGTGGATCACAGCAATGCTATGATCAGGCGAATATCGCCCCGCGTCGAGGTACTAACTCGTCAAACTAGGCACTCATGCCCGGCAGGTAGGGGCCTGGTTATCGGTATATTTAAAAAAAACATCAATCGATTAATTAAATATTTTATATTTATAATAGTTCTAATCTTCTACTAACGTGGAAATACTTTATTCTACAGATATGCTGAATTAATATTTATGAGTGAAGTCACTATTGACGACTGATTACCTGATACCCGAAAAATAATAGTTTAACAACAGAAAGAAAACGACAAATCTTATATAGATCAATAATGTATAAAACTCTGCAAAACAACTCTATTTACATATTTAATATTCACAAGATTATACATGTATACTGAATGTATAACGAAAAAAAGCTCTTTCATATCATATAAAATTTATATCAAAGATATTTTTATACAAAGTATAGCAAATAAATAGATTTTATCAGGATTTTAAAATAAAATATAATTTAAAACATTGTTATTCTTAAATATATAAGAAACAAAATGATAAAACATTACAATCTTTAAAAAAATGAATCTCAAGGCATATAAAAGCAAGAAAATTCTCATATAGAAGTGACGTAAGCATAATGTAAAATTATGGGTTTTTCCTAGGGTATTTCTATAAATTTGGATAAAAAGGCTCCACAACATTTACCTTATATAAATTCTACTTATTTTCAGAAATTGTCGGATTGGAGCCATCAATAAAATTACAGGTAAGAGAAAAAGCGCTGGCTGCATGTTTTTCTCTGTGTTGTCTCAGTGCAACATCATTCTTAATTTCCAACATTGTATGTCTTACGTTATGCACCGAGTAAATAGTTTTTATTTTCTTGCATATGGATTTTATCAAATATACGTATACCGCTATAATATTTCAGTGTTGCAAAATTTTATAAAGAGAAATACGAGTCTTTGCTAAAAGTCAAAAGATGTTAGTACCTATAGCTGCAGCAAATATTAAAAAGAAATAGCTCGTGTTTATTAAATGAAGTTATATGAAAAAGCCTTTTATTTTCCTTTTCCGAGAAAAATTATTTCGTAAACCAGTTTTTGTTTGCCTTTTTTTTCTCCTTCTTATTCAAAAGTTGTCAACGACAGAAAATATCTGTTTCACGCTAAGTTAAAATTTTATAAATTAACATAAGATCACCACATCATTAAAGCGAGTAAAACCTGCTAAGACAAAATCGCAGGGAACTGGAGAAAAATTCCATGTTAAACAGGTTTCAGTCATCATAGCAAGGTACACCGTCTATTATATAATTGTACTGCATTCTTTTTGGTGACATGCAGTAAAGTGTTAAGTGTTTCTTAAATAGTCTCATAAAATTTATTTCGAAATTATTAGTTCTGCGAGCTTCTGAAGATAAACTTAATATTTTTTTAGACTGCCGTCTTAATATTGAAAGATGCACAAACCTGGGGAAAAACATTTTGACTCAATTATTTTTCATCTCTTAATATATCAAATGGGATATATCTATTTTAGTCTCAACAAAATATTTAGCTATAGTTCAAAAAATAAATTTTCAGAACAATCCCATTTTAAAGATTATTTCTAAATTCAAATTCTCTAGAATAAATAGTAAATCTATGGGAAAATTTGCTGCGAAAACAGACAGATATTGCTTCTTATGTGAATAAAGAATCATCGATGACAAAAATGTTATTTTAAATGTTAGGAAATAATATATTAATTATAAGAAAATACTACTAGAAGCTTTAAATTTTCATATTGAAATGCGCAAAAGATATTAAAATAAATTTACATTTAGTATATTTAATGTTAAATTATTTTCGATAAAATAAACTCAAAAACAAATTAAATGAATAATAATGATTTTTTTTCTAAAATACTAATGATACTTAAAAAAATAATAATAATATTAATTTTAATTTATCTCTTTGAGTACAAGCAGATTCTCATAAAATTCAACTAACTTATTACGGTTTCACTGATTTGTGGGACACACACACACACACACACACACAAAAAAAAAAAAATCAAGCACTTAAATTTTTATATGTATCGAGTGCGTTTTCAAAATAATAATAATAATAAATATACATGCAATTGTAAAAATAATCTCCTGGATCAAAAATGGCTTCGTTCCATTTTCTATATATCACGTACTGCTTAACCTACAAAATTCGGCTAATATACACGAATTACATCAATAAAATGCCTTTATTCATTAATTCAAAATCATAACTCACTGCCATAACGTAATATATCTACCACAGCGGCCGAATACTTGAAACCCATTTAGTAATTTTACCCATTTAGTAATAAAAAAAAGTCTATTTTATTTTTAATTTACATATAATTCAACTAGGAATGTAATTTAATAAAAAATATGTAAAATATTCTCTCGAAAAGAAAATGACTTCATCCCACTTCCCATATATCATTTATTACCTAATTATTCAATTCCTCCAGAACTCTGTTGTTATTCAAAAACTTCATCACAAAGAACCCTTTATTCATTAAAACGTGCAAAGAATTAGGTGCTATTATTTTTATACTAACCTCCATATTTGTTCATCAAAATCATATCTCCTCTCCCTCTATCTTAGCGCCCGAGTACTTGAAACTACAGCGATGACACTTAAAACGACCATTTCGTAAAATAACGTTTTCATAAGAGAGTCTCTATCCAGCGACATTATTGCTCCTTTTAAGATAAGCAATTTTATCTTCAACTTACATATAGCTTTCTCTTACGTATAAAAATTTATATAAAAAAATATACAAATGTGTAAATATTTTCCAGAAAAGAAAATGCCTTCATCCCGCTTGTCGTATATCACATACTTTTAAATATTCAGTTCCTCCAAAAGTTTGCAACTACCCACGAACTTCATCCGTAAAAGCCCTTTATTCATTAAAATACAAAATATTAGATGTTTTTATTTTTATTCCAACATTCTAAAGTGATCCTCAAAATCGATACCTCAACGTGTTTGTACGAATACTTGAACTTAAAGGCAACATCCGCCCATAATGGAAAAAGTATATTGTATCTTTACCTTGCATCTATCTTTCAACTACTTATGAAAATGAGTAAAAAATATACAAAATATTCTCCTGAAAAGAAAATCACTTCACCCCGATTCCCATATATCGCATACCCTTATTATTACATTTTCCTTACAAACTTAATCCCTAAAAGTTCTTTATTTTTTCACACGTGCGAAGCGTAATATACATGCTATTATTTTTATTCTAACCTTCTAAGTTGCTCATCAAAATCATAACTCTCTAGTCTCTACCTCAACGTTATTTGTCGGAATACCTGAACCTAGGGACGACACTCCAGCATTTCGTTAAAATAACTTTTTGGAAAAAGCCTATCTAGCGAAATTATATCTCATTTTAAAATAAGCAATTTTATCTTTATCTTGCATACATAGCTCTCAACTACGTATGAAGATGAATAAAAAATATGCAAAACAATCTCCTGAAAAGAAAATCACTGCATCTTACTTCCCTTATTTCACGCATTCCCTAATATTCAATTCCTCCAGAACTCCGCTACCATTCCCGAACATCACCACTAAAAGCCCTTTATTCATTAAAACGTGCGAAGCATTACATGCTATTATTTTTATTCTAACCTTCTAAATTGCTCATCAAAATCGTAACTCTCTACTTCAACGTATTTGTCCGAATACTTGAACCTAGTGACGACACTGGGCCATTTCGCAAAAATAACGTTTTGGAAAAAGTCTATCTAGCGAAATTATGGCTCCTTTTGGACACTATCTAAAGCGATAACTGCTCAGACAGAAAGACTAACCTGGATAGAATGTGCCGGCTTTTCATAAGTTATGGCTGTCTCTTATGCGGTGAGTAGCATCCCTGCTGTTTAGACGTGCTTCTCATGTATATGAAGACACTCCCTTACGTTGGACTACAGTATTTGCTAGCCATACCCCGCCTTTGCAAGGTGAATGTAATACCCTCGAAGGCGAATTCTGAATGACTTGCTTGTGATAAATTACCTAATTGATATTTCACATTTTGATCCAGCAAGAATGCTTGAATTGTTTATATTAACATAAAAATATGTATTCCAGTTTATTATGTAAAGTACCAGTTTCACAATTTATTACAAGCCTGATCTAAAAGCTAAATTTGTAAAACTTTTTATTTACGTTTTCCGTCAAACAAATTTATAAATAACAGTTGTTCATTTTGGTATTTTATATATTTACGTAAATTTTTGAAATAAGTTGCGATAGGATGAATTAATTTCTTAACGTAATGTTGATTCATGAAATTTTCTTTACACATTTTGCCTTTACACATACTTTTTTAATTAAATACAGTCAAACCTCGTTAACACGAACATGCTTAACGCGAATTACTTTTAGCGCGAACTGTTTCCGATTGCCCCGTCCAGTTGTATGGAATGTATTTAAGTTCGGATAACATGAACTACTTTTAACACGAACATAAAAAGTTTCCCCTTGAGTGTTCGCGTTAACGAGGTTCGATATATTTTTAGTTTCATTAGAATATAGTTTATAATTTGATTTTTAATTTTATGGAGGGTGGGTGAAAAATAATATTAACCTATATATAAAATATTTGTTGATGAACTTTTTAAAATGTAACTGTTACTTGGGTAATGTTTTATGTAGGGAATTTTAAGACAGTTTGACCGATATTTTCACGTATATAAAAATACTCCTTTACGAGGAGCAATATTTACCATCCATTCGCCGCCTTTACAAGGAGAATGCAATACACTCAAAGGCGAATACTGAATGACTTTAAATATGGTTGACTTAGTTGTGATGTATTACCTAATTGAATTTTATGATTTTGATCCAGCAAAAAAATTTAATTGTTTGTTTTAACGTAAAAATATGTAACCCACTTAATTATATTAAACTCAGTCTTATAAATTATAATAATCTAATCTAATAGGTTTTTTTTTTTTTTTTTTTTTTTTTTTTCAGATTTTGCTCGAGTTAAAATTTGTGGTATTTTTGCAAACATAAATATACATATATTCAGCATATCATCGAATAATCATTAAATGGCCTTGGATCTGAAAATTTTCACCAACCTTAACATTTGTAATGAGTATATTTTAAAATACGTTTAATAGGAACTAAAATGATAGACAAATTAGAATAGACTATAATAATATAACAGACAAATAAAAATAAATAGTCTATAAAAATTAAGAAAAGCTAATTCAAAAAATTGCGTTGTATAAAAGTTTCATTCAGGCCTGTATATCTAAATTTAACTCAAAGTTATCGTCCGCTACAATAAATTATGTTTATTTAACTCTGGTGAAATTCAATTCCGTTCATCAGACACTTTTAATTTGGGACAAGAATCACTTTTAAATTATATGTGTAACCACTGAAAATATGACCAATTATCGACAAGAAAAATAATTATATGCATTACGCATATATTACGGCACAATTTCCAGATTTTGTTTTCCAAATTTTGTACGTACAAAAATAAACAAATTAAATTACTTTTGTTTTATATTCTTTAATAATGCATTAAAATATCATAAAAATGTTGTACAGTAAATTCATTTAATTAATGATAAAAAATCATGAATATAATGTTAATTTTCAGTAACGAGTTTTTCACAAGCCAATAAATTCTACTAATTTTGCTAAAGAGTGTTATGCCAGTAAGATTAAATAAATAAAATTGCTTCTCACTTTAAACAACCTACATAAACATGACTAATACGGATTAAACAATCTTAGTTGAAATGGCAATTTTTAAGAAGCAATTTGGGAAAGTCTTTCTTTATAATATATTAAATTTTAATAAAGGCAATTTTAAGCAAGGTAGGGTTAAATCACTGAAGAACAACAGACAAATAGACAAATCAAAATCATAAATATTTTAAGCATACAAGAAAGTAAATATACAGGAAATACTAACAATTTAAAAAAAAACTTTTTTGCACGAGTTAGGCACCTATCTTCTTTTTTACACACAGCATTCACGTTATTACAAATGCTTATCATTAATACAAATAAATATTGTTTGCAAAATATGAAATTTATATTATATTTCACAATAGTAATAAGAGACATGTCATAAGAGCAGTTATTCAAATCAGTAATAAAAATTAAATTTTAATTTCGGCACCATTTGTCAGAACAAAGGGGTAAGAAAAATTACGGTTGTCGTAAAATTAACTACAGCACGCTGAAAATTTAAATAATCTTGAAATTTTAAGAAAACTTTCTAGTTGTAGGAATTAAAACGTTTTATAAAATTTAAACTACATTCCTGAAATCAATAACAATCTAGAATCAATCCACAGAAAAGAAAAAAAAAATGTGTAAAATACACTTGACAAAGTTGATAACAAAGTGGATAACACGATTTTTAGATTTGCTTGGATGAACAGTCAACATTTACACTTCTTTTAGACTGGATAAAAATTAGACAGTCACGAAAATTTCAGGCATTCATGCTTACAGCTGTTCAATTTTTTTTTTTTTTTTTTTTTTTTTTTTTTTGTATTGATATATGATTATCGAAATCGTTGAGTGGAGTAGATTATGGTATAGCGTAATTCCACAAGCACGAATGTTTATAATAATTTTTCATCTTATTTAATCGGAGAATTCTGAGATTAAATAAGGCGAACATTTAAGAGTGTCGGGGTAAAAAAGTGCCAAACCACATTTTTGGTGAAATAAATCTGACAATCTGTTGCTTAATATTGTAAATTATAATATCCTATCTACATATTTTTTTTTCTAATGTTATTAGGTGGAAGCATATGTCCCAGGTTTCGTTTTTGCCCCACATGTTTCTAGAACTTTTTTTACCAGATTGAAAGTGTATATCATTAAAGTAATGCCATATCGTTATTCAGAATATCTCAAATGTAACTCAGAAATTGGCAAAAAAAAACTTTATGTTATATATTTTGATTTGAGTATTTGATCTAATTTTCAAATGAATATATCTCAGAAGTGCAAAAATGTGGCTTAACACTTTCTTTTCCCGACCCCCTTAATTATTTGCGGAAAAGTAATGACTGTTTGTTTAGGCGGTAATCAGGCTCTAAGAAAAACAGACAAACAAATCAAAGTCATAAGTATTTTAAGCGTACAAGAAAACCTTTGAAGAAATTACATCGAAAAGAATGTGTAATTAAAAGAAAATATTTTAGGAATGTGAGAATAAACAAATGTAGGAATTGAAACGTTTTGTAAAAATTGGACTAAATTTCTGGAATTATTAATTAAATGTTATCAAAATGTCCCTTTGCAGAAAAGGCATAAAAGAAAATAAATGGACAGACACGCATAACAAATTCGATAACATGATTTTTTAAGATTGCTTCGATGGACATTCAATATTTACACTTCCTTTAGATTCGATCAAAATGAGAGAATCACGAAAATTCAGTTTCACGTATTCGCACCTGTACAGCTGTTCTACTTTCATACGCTGTTTTTTTTCCCCTTTACTTGTGTTTATGTGATTATCAAAATTTTTCAATAAAACGATGAAGTAGATGGATGCCGTAATCCCACAATCATGAATGTTTAGAATAACAGGTTAGGCAGACAAGTCAGTTATAAATAATTAAAAACCCTCTGAGTGTCCAGCAAAAGGGTAAAATTGTAATGTTTTTTTCTCTGTATTTTATTTTAAACGCTAAATAAAGATGATTATTCAAAAATTATATAAAAAACTTAATTACATATATGAATGTAATCCTTGAGAGTATCAATCATTGTTCAGTGTATTAAAAAGGCATTATATCCGTAGAATTATATTAATTTAAATAATGCTTGTATTGAAGTGAAATCTGGAGCGTAGTGAACGTGTTAACAAAGGCGTGTCAGTCACAGGGTTAAGCATGAAAGCCTTTAAACAACTTACATAAAATAGTATGTGTTGTTTTAAGAAAATTGTTTAAGAATAGGAATAAACAAATTTAGAAATTAAAACTTTTAATAAAAATTATGGATTTATTTAACAAATTTTATCAACATGTCCCTTTGCAGAAAGGCATATAAAAGAAGAAAAATATGCAGAGATACACTTGACAAAGTAGATAAGACGTTTTAGATTTATAACTTCGGTGATCATTCAATATGTAAATATTACACTTTCTTTAGATTAGATCAAAATTAAAAAGTCCCGAAAATTCAGTTTCACACATTCATATACAGCTGTTCAGAGTACCTGCATTAAAGTTTTTTTTTTTTTTTTTTTTTTTTTTTTTTTTTTTTTTTTTTTTACATGTAATCTGATTATAGAAATCGTTCGATAAAACTAAAGTAGGTTGGTGGCATAATTTCACAAGAATGAATGCTTAGAATAACAGGTTAGACAGACCGACAGATCAAAGTCATATATATTTTAAGCGCACAAGAAAGCCTTTAAATTATTTCTATCCCCCAAATTATGTATCAAGAAATTCCTGATATAAGGAATTGCTCAACAAGTATGAATGTTTAAAAAAAAAAGAGAGACAGGCAGACAAATTAAAGTCATAAATATTTAAGCATTATAAGAATGCTTAGATAATTCACATCCAATATAGAATGTGTAATTGTATTATTTAAAAAAATGTAAAATTTAGACATTTAAACATTTTATAATTCATTCATTTATTTATTTTTTACTGGCATTGATATGATTATTGAAATCGGTCAAACTGGAGTAAATGAATATAGTAATTCCAAGCAAGAATAAAAATAAATATTTCTTGACAGCTTTTTTTCCTGGTATTTTTTTTATTACTTATTCGACATTCTTATGCATATAAACTTGTAAAACTTTTATTTTACATGTATTGATCTGACTATCGAAATCATTCGATAACGCTAAAGTAAATTGGGGGCATAATTTCACAAGCATGAATGTTTAGAATAACAGGTAGTCAGAGAGACAAATCAAAGTCATCATATACATTTTTAAGCGTACAAGAAAGTCTTCTATGCCCCAAATTATGTATCAAGAAATTGCTCCAACTCAATAATTATTTTCCTTAATGTCTGAATATATATTAGAAAATTTATATATAGAAATAATATGAAATTCAGATAAAAGTTTTTCATTAAAACTGTTAATTAATCGGATGTTATAGTAAAAAAAAATTGTAAAATATTTACCTGTATTTAAATTAACAAAAAATACTGTTATGAAAATATCACAATTCTTATAAAACAATGTGAATAAATGTATCGTGATCCTATCTGTAAATGGAAAGATTTTTGTAGTTTAAAATTTTTCTTATAAATATTTTAATAAGAGAAAAGTGTAAAAATATTCATATGTAAATGTTTGAGAAAATAACGACTTTAAAAATATTTAGCTTTAAATATTTTAGCACTGTGCTTTCTAATATTTTATATGAAAAGTAAATCTACTTTTAGTGATAGATGGATTAAATAAATTTTATATTAAAATTTTTTAATGGTATACTTAAAAGTACCGTCGAAGCATAAAGGGTTAAAAACATACATCCAATAGAATGAGTAATTATAAGGTTTTTTTTAAAGGAATGTAGGAATTAAGAAACGTTTTATAATAAATAGACTCATTTCTGAAGTTATTAATTAAATGTTATTAAAATTTTCCTTTGCAAAAAAGCATAAAAGAACATAATTATGGATACACTTGACAAAGTGGACAACACGATTTTTAGATTTGCTTGGGTGAATATTCAACATTTACACTTCCTTTAGACTCTTGAAAAAAATGAGGGAATCACGAAAATTCAGTTTCACGTATTCATGCGTGCAGGTGTTTTCTTTCTTTCTTTCTTTTTTTCTTTTTCGTTTCTTTTTTTTTTTTCATTGATATGATTATTGAAATCGTTCAATAAAGCTAAGTAAACTGATGACTTAATTTCACAAGCACAAAGGTAAAAAAAAAAAAAAAAAAAAAAAAAAAAAAAACAGGCAGACAGACAGTCAAGTCAAAATTATAATTATTTTAAGCATATAAAAAACCTTTAGATAATTTACATCCAATAGAATGCGTAATTATATTATTAAAAAAAAGGAATGAACAAATTTAGGAATTTTAAACATTTTATAATTTATTTTTATTTTTATTTTATTTTATTTTATTTTATTTATTTATTTATTTATTTTTTTGCTAGCATTGGTATGATTATCGAAATCGTTCAAACTGAAGTAAATTCGTATAGTAATTCCAAACATGAAATAAAAATAGAAATACTTCTTGACCTAACTTTTTTTCGGGAATTTTTTTTATTATTTATTCGTCCATTCTGATGCACATAAACTTGTAAAACTTTCATTTTATTCCTTTAAACTAATTCATAAATTACAATTACCCATTTTGGTATTTTATTATGCGCATATGAAAATTTAGTTTAGCTTACGATAAGAGTAGAGTTATTTTCATCACGTAAATCACGTCACATGCTTTAATAATTACATAAAGTTTTCTTTACACATTTTTGTAGCTTTTATTTTTTTTTTCATTAATAATTTTACAATTATAAGTATGTAACACGAAAAGAATAATTGTTATATATTTTAGATTGGATACTTGTGGATGATTTTATTTTGAAATAATACTATAACTTTAGTCTTGTTACTTGGGTATAGTGATAAGTGAGTGCCTTGTGTATTTAACATAGACTATTTAACATATTCCCTTTGCCTTTCAAGTAAGTACGAAAAAAATTACAGAATCGGGATTTTATATATTAATCAAGAGATACAGATAAAGATCTTTGACAACTCTTACTTTTAATGCAAAAAGCATGACTCATAGAAAATACCTTAAATTATATAATTTGTGGTTCTAATTGCTTAATATATTTGAGAAATGATATATTATGAAAAGTCGTAGGTTTGATGAGAAATAGAATCAATAAATTTCAAAGTTATATATATATATATATATATATATATATATATGTATATGTTGATTTTCATTTTCCCATTTGTGTATGATGCAGTCTGTGTCGTCTAGTAATGTAGTACTTTGTATTGTATTATAATTAAGGTTCATATATTGTCGATTTTTTATGTGATTTAATAGTCACTATACACAAAAGTTTTATTATATGTATATATATATATATAATAAAACTTTTGTGTATAATAACCATTATATATATGTGTGTGTGTGTGTGTGTGTGTGTGTGTGCGTGTGTGTGTGTGTGAATGAGTGAGTGTATGTGAGTGAGTGAAAATAAATGATGACAATAAGTTTTCCGTAGTTGAGAGCAAACAGTATGAGTTAAGGTTCTATTGTGAATTGGATGCCGGAATAGGTACAAATTAATTTCTTTTAGACAAAAAAAAATATTTTTAAACATTTTTTTCAAGAAAAGAAAAGGTAATTTCCCATTCGGAGATCCGAATACCGCTTTACCTATAAAAGAATACAATCTGTTTTTTGAATGATCGCACAGGTACTAGATTGTTAAATACCATCGTACACAGAAAAATATTTAAACATAATAATAATAATAATCAAATAGTAAAAAATATATAGAAAAATAGTAAATTTAATCGTGATAAAATTATAAAGAGTTAGTTTTGAATTGTTGGCTGGAATGAACACAAGTTAAGGCATTATTTTGAATGCCAGAATATGTACGATTTAATTAATTTATTTCAGTGCTGACTGGGGTTATCTTTTTATGCATTTCGATCAAAATAAAGGAAGCTCTTTTTTGATTTAACAAAATAAAATAAGAGTTTATAGGAAATTTCTCTTTCGGAGATCAAACCACCGCTTTAGTAAAAAACATACAATTGGTTGTTTGAATTACTCCTCAGAGCAGCGACGTACAGGTGCTAGTTTGTCAATTACTTCCTTAGACGGGGAAATAGTTAAATATGTTAGCAGTAAAACGATGGACACATACGGGAAAAATTGTAAATATAATAGTAATTAAATGACATACAGTTAGTTTTGAACTGTTAGCAAGCAAAGAGTACGATTTAAGGCGGTATTGTGAATACCGGAATGCGTACGATTGAATTAGTTTCTTTCAGTGTTGACTGAAATAATCTTTTTATACATTTCCATCAAAATAAAGAAAGTTCTTTTTGGACCGAACCCAATAAAATGGCAGAGTTGATAGGAAATTTCTCTTTCGGAGATCCAAGCACCGCTTTACTAAAAAGGCACACAATCGGTTGTTCGAATTACTCCTCAGAGCAGCGACGCACAGGTGCTAGTTTGCCAATAACCATCTTATAGAGAAAAATAGAAAGAGAAAAACGAAACAAAACAAAAACTCGACGGCCCAAACACAATTATAGAGGTGGCTAAGAAAGCCTCTTCTCTATTTACTCACGTCATACACTTTAAGAAACTAAGTTTGGCTCACGTTCGGCTTGGTTACATTTACCGGATTAAAGAACACAATAGAGTAGATAGATATCGGCGCTTTGGGTTCCCGAAATTGCAGAAGCTTGGGCTCAGATGCAATTGAATGCTATCAGGCTAGAACTCCAGCACACTTTCCACGTTTCTGTCGTAAAAACACAGCAATGGTAGAGAAGGAAAAAATAAGGGGGCAAGAAAATCAATAGATTCTCGAAGTAACTGCTCCGATATTTTGCAGCTCCAGGATTATGCAAATACGTGGCATATTTTTTCCAATTATGTCTCGAAATTTTATCCAATCATTTAAATGACTGCTTGAAAGATAAGCTTCGTGAATATGTAATAAGGGACTGTTCACCAGTTTTTAGGGTTTAAAATGTGCTCTGAAGTCAATGGGGGAAATAAAAATTCTTAGTAGAATTTATCTTTTCTTATAGGAAAAAGTTCATACTATCTGATAACTGATCTATGTGATTTAAAAGAAAAAAAAATTGAATAGATTTAAAAAAATAAAAAAAGTTAAATAAAGCTCTTTGATATTTAAACAAGCAGCATATAAACTGTTAAATTATTATTATTATTATTATTATTATTATTATTATTATTATTATTATTATTATTATTATCTACATTTCGATCAGATGCTCAAATAGGAGATAAAAATCTCTCGAGAGAAATATCAACAATGAGATAAAAATTATTCCTTTGAAGTTCATAAGCTTCTAAGAGCCAAAAATCTTTACCAACTCTTCCTCCTCCCTCTTAAAAATACATTTCCATCTTTTGTTAAGCATATATATAATATACTATCATAATACTCATCTAAAAGTTAATCTTGCATAAAATTTCTCTTTCATCTACCCGTTGACTATTAGTCGACGCCTCATTCGAATTTTGGTTCAATCTTTGTAGTAGATTGGATTTCTCTAATGGAGGTCCCTGTGTGTTTAGCAATATTGTGCAAAAAATGACCATATTTCCCCGAACTAACCAATTGTCATCTCTGCCTCTCTCTCTCACACACACAAAAGAAGAGTAAAGAAAGTTTAGTAAAACAGAGACAGGAATTTCTCCTTTCATTTTTTTTTCAACACTTGGAACGTTGTAAATTAAACCTGTGTTTGGTTTTTAGCTAACTGGCCTTGATCTTCGGATTATGGGATGGTTTTTCTTCAATGTTAATGTGAATAATGACGATAAAAGTTCCTAAGGTATTCTGTATTTTAAGGTGCTTTTATACCAGTTATTAAATTTAATTTTGCTGTAAGACAAATTCTCATAAGAAAATAGTTGAGAAGCTGTAAGATTGATTGAAAAAATATGTTTTCTCAGAAAAATCTATTAATAGATTCCAATTTGAATTTCCAAGACATTTTGCTCAGTTAAATTTATTATAAATAAAAATTAGCATCAGTAAAGTAAAAACTGTCATATTCTTTTGTATTTTCGTTTCGAAAGAGCTCTAGATGAAGCTGGACTTTAAGCCTTTAACCCTGTATTTTCTTTTATTCCCTATCTATCTAGTTACGTATTTTTTATATAAGTAGATTTTCTCCCTTAGTATATATCGCGCATTCCGGTTCAAGGGGGAAAAAAAGTGCTATGAAATGAATTTCATAATCAAAACATTTTATTAGACGTCTAAAGCTTTATTTAATTTTAATTCTTCGTTTTTTCATTTCAAAAGTACATTAAGTTTGTTCTTGTAAAATTCTGTGAAAAATATTTTCCACATAGTCTTAATAATTTAATTATAACAGATATGGTTTGCATAAAAAAAAAACATGTTGAAGTTCAACATATATTTTGTTATTTATATATCTTTAAATTAATTGTATATTGAAAATTTTTTTCAGTCAACAGCTATAAAATAATTCATAATTATTCCAAAAATTTCGCTTCCAAAGATGGAAAAGAGCAAAACAAAATAGATTGATTCCATTTATATTTGGGACGCCTTTTGATTGGGGTATTCGCTTTATCGGGACAAATCGTACTAGAAACAAAGTGTCCCAATTAACTGGAATTAGTATATCGTTGGTTTTTGATGATAGTGGGCATACTATCAAAAAGTAAACTTTTAGAGGGGAAATAATGTTGTAAAGTTTTAATTTAAAGCTTATTTCATATTATCTTTAATATTTACAATAAATTTATCTAGTGACAAATATAGGTAGTTTAAAAACGACTTTCTTCCAGATTAAAGGAACTTTTTCTTTTTGAAAGAGATAATATATTACGGATATCTCAAAAATGGTGATTTTTGACTTGAATTACTCTTTTCGAAAACCTACAATATAATTATCAGACTATTGGGAAACAATATTGTCTGTCTTTTTAATACTTTCCAACATAGTTGAAAAGTGTTTATGAATTAGGTTTGTCTGTCTGTCTGCCGTCTGTTTGTCCGTACTCTAACTCGCGTAAATATATTCGGATTGACATGCAATTGATGTATGTTATTGAGGTTTACTATTGGTATGTTCGGTATGTAATATTCGGTATTGAAAATGAAGTGTGTAGCCCTTAAAATTTTTTTACAGGGACATTCAAGAAAATTCCCTTATATTACGGTCTATGAGAAAAAATAATTTGCTGTTTATTTTAATGCTGTTACACAATTTCAAACATGTTGAAATTGATATATATCACTAAGGTACACTTCAAGAGGCTTACTATAGAATATGGTGTGTATATCACTTATAGTTCCTTTACAAGTAGAATTCCGTTATATTACGGTCTATATATGTAAAAAAAAAAAAAAAAAATTGGGGTTTATTTTAATAATGTTTCACTCTTTCTAATATATTGAAATTGATATAGTATGTCACTAAGGTGCATTACAAGAGGCTTACTATAGAATATTTTGTGTATAGCATTCACCACTCATTTACAGGGACATACAAAAAATTCGGCACTGTATGTTAACAATAATTGCTGAAAATGCGCTTTCAGTTGCGGCACGCGTTTTTAATTTTAACTCATTTTTTGTCTATTACTTGGTGTGCATAAATTCTATGAACCATATACAGGGTAGCACAAAAGTCCTTGAGTACATTTCCGTTATTAGACGGAAATTCCATAAGGGGAATTTTAAACAGTGTTACGCTTTTCCTAGCTGAAATCAAATTTAGCATTATATGTAGTGTATATACAAGTCTATAGGACAGGACTGCACAAAATAATTCGGATATTTTTTCTAATTTTCATGAAATTGGGTTCTTAAATGTAATGCGTTTTCGAAATAGTTTACTTAGATATCATCTTTCACCTTATTAAACGATAAAGATTTGTAAAACTATTTTGGAAGTTTTGAAAAGTGTTACATAATCTATGCTTGATGAGTGATTTTTCGTTCTTGTTATATTTAGTGATTGCGAAACATCTTTTACTTTGACACTATGAATTATTTTAATATATATAAATAATAACTGTATTTTTTGTTCTTCTAGGAACGGAGTGTCACATCGGAGCTTGTACCAGGAAGAAAATTCTAATCATTAATATAAAAAGAAGAAAACAATAGATTTTTTAAAAATCATTTTAATACTTTCATTTTTAACACTGTTCAACATACTTAATTTGTCTGTCTGTCTATGGCCGTGTTTGTGCTCTAATTCGTGTAAAAGATATTCGGATTGACATGTAATTTTTATATTTTAATAAAATTCACTGTAGAATGTTCGCTATTGAAAATAAAGTGTGTGGTATTTACAGTTCTTTTACAGGGGTACAATAAAGAATTCCGTTGCATTATGGTCTATGGGGAAAAATCATTTGCGGTGACATTTATTTAAATTGCTTATTAAGATATCTCATTTCATTGTATTAAAAAAAATGAAATTTCTTAAAATATAGATTTAAATGCTTAAGTGATAAAAATAGAATAGAAAAAGGCTTACAAAAACCTTTTTCTATTATGATCGACATATTTCGAACGCACAAACGGCGCCATTTTCAAAATCTATATGATAAACAAACTGTTCTCGCATAAAGTTTTGAAAATAAACTTGAAAACATAAACCACGAGATCATGTGTGAAATAAAAGCAGGTGCTTAAAAATAGTCAACTGTAAACGTGAAAATTAATATTTCCTTATTGCTTTTTAACACTTTCCAACATAGTTGAAAAGTGTTTATGAATTCGGTTTGTCTGTCTGCCGTCTGTCTGTCTGTCCGTGCTCTTATTCGCGTAAATATCTTCGGATCGTCATGCAATTGATATATGTTATTGAGGCTTACTGTGGCATGTTCGGTATAGAAAATGAAGTGTGTACATTTTTTATTTTTATGCACATTACACTTTTTATACAGGGACACTCAAAAGAATTCCGTTACATTGCGGTCTATGGGGAAAAATCATTTGCGGTTTATTTTAATGATGTTACGCAATTTCAAACATATTGAAATTGATATATATCACTGAGGTGCACTACAAGAGACTAATTATAGAATGTGGTGTGCATAACACTTATAGTTCCTTTACAGGGATACTCAAAAGAATTCCGTTACATTACGGTCTATGAAGAAAAATCGTTTGCAGTTTATTTTAATGATGTTTCATTATTTCAAACATATTGAAATTTATATATATCACTAACGTGGATTACAAGAGGCTTACTATATAATATTGTGTGTATAGCTTTCATCGTTCATTTACAGGGACACACAAAATAATTCGGTTAAAGTACTTGCTCATTAATAATAATTGCTGGTAATGCTTTTTCAGTTGCTGAGCGCGTTTTTAAATTTAACTCATTTTTTGTCTATTACTTTTTGTGTATAAATTGTATAGTTTGTATACAGTGCAGCACAAAAGTTCTCGAGTACATTTCCGTTGATTGTCGGAAATTGCAGAAGGGAAATTTTAAACTGTGCTACGCGTTTCCTAACTGAACTAAAATTTAGCATTTTATTTAGTATCTATACTAGTCTATAGATCCTGTACAGGGCTGCACAAAAGAGCCCAGATATTTTGCCGAATATTGTTGGTAATTCTTGAAATTGGATTCTAAAATGTGTTATGCGTTTTCAAAATTGTTTAGTTGGATATCATCTTACACCTTACGGTAAAGATTTGCAAAATTATTTTGGAAGTGTTACATAATCTATGCTTGACGCATGATTTTTCGTTCTTGTTTAAAATTGAAAAACACCTCGCGCCAGATTTTAGGTAATTCAAAAGAGGCTGATTGATTGCATATGTTCTCGTTACGCATATAGCTTTCTATTGATTCAAGGATAATAGATGGGAAATAAAGTCATGATGGATGAATTCTTTTACAATTCTTAAAATCAATTTTTAAATAAATGTTTAAATAGACCCAATAGAGCCATATCAACTATCAGGCGTTTATGAAATCCCGTTCACCAGAGCAGATGGAACATTGCAATATTATATAGGAATGACAACTAGAAAGTTTGAAAGAAGATTAAAAGAACATATGGCAGATATCAAATATGACAGAAGTACTACAGCAATGGCAAGACTACATAGAACCGAGACTTTAAAAATTGATTTTAAAAATAGCAAACTAATTTATCCATCAAGACTTTATTTCCCACCTATTATCCGTGAATCAATAGAAATCTATATGCATAACGAGAACAAATGCAATGAATCAGCCCTCTCGTTTGCGAGAAAAAGGGCTCTGACAGACGGACAGACAGACACAGGAGTGATCTTATAATGGTTCCGTTTTTACTTGTTAAGTACGGAATTCTAGAAAAAAAAAGAAAAAGAAAAAAAGAAATAAAAGAAAATAAAAGGAAATGCTGGAAGCCAAAATGACAGCTTTTTCTGATGTGAAAACAGTAAAAAGTGTGAAATTAACAGTAAAAATATATTAAAATTCTGTGTTGTTGGTATTTTACAGCAAATATGGCTGGAATTATGCTACATTTTATAGGAAAAAATGCTAGTGATTTTGGTACCAGCCAATTTTCTGTATTTTATATACCATGTGTTTGTAAAGTGTAGACCAGGAAATTTTAACAATATTTAAATTAGAATTTTAGAAAATCAAATTTTCTAGGAATTTTTTGTTTTTAGAGCAAAATATTTCGGATGTAAAGATGTCCTTTCTATTACTGTAAAGAACCACGAATTCCGCATTTAACCGGGGAAGAGGCACGCATATCCAGGGTGCGTAATAGTCTTTACTTTTGCCATCATTATTTCTAAATAGTAATATTCGCCTTATTTAATCACAGAAAATTGTTACCAATTCGACGATTCAATAAAGCAAAGATCACTATTCGAAAATAGTAATTGGTGACAAAAGTAAAGACCGTACACATTCTGAGTATGCCATACCCTGAAAGAGGAAAAAAAAAAATCTTTAATTCAATCATTTTACTTGGTAAAAGAGAAAAGAAAATTAAACTAAAATAATCAAAGACTTTGAACATTTTAGTTTATTTCTAAACACGAAGAATAAACATTGCTTGAATATTAGTCTTGTGTTTAAGAAATGGCAATTATCTACTAAAATGATCTATCATTTTATATTAACTTCTATCACTAAAGAACATCGGCATAATTACGAAACTTCCTATCACAGCGTAATGTGGACTTGGCCCTCATTGCAAACAACGGAATCAAATAACCAACAAAAGCTAGAAAATGGGAAATTCTACGTAGCTCTTAGAGCCAACTTCAATATCAAGCCGACAGCTTTTGTGTGCCGTAAGAACGCTATGTCAACAGCATCGATGGCCCAATAAAGAAACATCGTGCCTGTTCTACTCCTTCAAAATTCTTGGAAGAAACCCGAAGACCTTAATTTAGAAGTCTCCTCCAGTTTCTTCGATGACCGCTCAGAAAGCGCTGGGAACTTTTAAACGAATTTAAAGCACCCGATCTTAATTAACTTGGACATCCAAATGTTTGAGCAATGGCATCTTTAATGAGATCGCTCGGCGATTAATCTACGTTGCTATGGCGATCAAACGGAGGGGGGTGAATGAAACAATCGATCCAGTAAGAGAACAATACGCGAGGGGGAGGTAGGAAAGAAAGAAAGAAAGAAAACTCAGTGGATAAAAAGAACTTCACCAAAAGTGGTTCCGAAGTCCAGGTCAGGGATTTTTTTCGGACTTTTCTTGTACATTTCTTTTCTTTTCTTACGAAGGAAAGGAATTATGGGAATTGGCCGTGTGCACGTGCTGCAAGTGCCTGGCTCGATCACTCTTTTGGTGTGCCTTTGGGGAGCAATGGGGAAGTTTTATGGGCGCAGAGCAATGCGGGCGCGAGACCAGGGCGCAATGCAGCAGCTGGGGATAATCTTTCACTAGGAATGCTGACGTCCCCGTTCGTCCCACAGCTGCGCAGCTTTTCTTTCGTCCCTTTTTCCGGAAGGGAAGGGGGATGCCGTACAAAATGGAGCGCCTCAAATTGTGCTCCAAGACTTTCTGCAAAATAAAATGTCTTACGCGCGATTAAAATTCGTAATCCAAGAATTCCGTAGAAGGAAGAACGGCATACAACAAAAAATTCAGACTCAACATCCCGCACAACATTTTCTAAAATATGAGTTTTCACTTATAGACTTTATAGAATTCTGTTCCCATCTGTTCAAACGCATGTTTAAAATGCGTAAGGACATTTATTTTTATTTGTGCTTATAGCTTTTTTTATAATGTGAATTTTTTTTCTTTTTTTAAAACGGTATTTTCAAGAACATTAAAATTTAATGAATTGATGTTATGTACACAGTGAAATTATGCATCATTGAATTTTGAAATTTCTGGAATTATATTAAACACGAACATCAACAACAAAATATTTACTCATAATATGGAATACGTTTAAAACTCGCTAAAAGTTCTTTGAAATGATCGACTTTCGTCATCATCCCAAAAATTTTTACGTAAGTTACAGGCTGAAATACAATGACTCTCAAGCGATTTTCAAATATAAAACTAAAATTTTCATGAGACTGAAAAAGTATTACGTCATTAAAAATTCAAACAATTACTGCTCGAAATTTCTCTATGCATTTGATTTCTTTTGCGTGACCATTTTAAAGAATTATAACATGGTTTTCTGGCCATATTTTTACAAAAAGTAGAGTACGGATAGTCAGATAACGACACAAATAAATGGATATAAAACTGAGCACCGTCGCCAAGCGGGTCAACCGCTATATCCAAGTTCTGAGGAACTTTTAACGAGCACGACCAGGATGAGTTTATGAAATTGGATATTTAATCATTTTTTTTTTAATAAGATAATCAGATTTTGAAAAGTAGAGTGCCTTAAGAGAAGTACAGGGTGTTTCTAAATGAATATCGGGGTTTTAACGCTTTGTAGTATCTATTATAAAAAAACTTAAAATTATACTTAATACATAAAATGAAAGAGCAACTCAGACAGTTTTACCTACAAGCTTACAAGTGTTCAATGTGAACACCTTTCGTCACACGGTACACATCAAGTCGATAGCTCAGTTCTTCCCAAACGCCACTCTACGCTCACCCGATCTTGTGACGCCTTGTGATTTCTACCTGTCGGGGTTCATAAAGGATCGAGTGTATGTGCCTCCACTACCAGCTGATCTACCCAACCTAAGAAACAGGATTGAGGCAGCTGTTGCAACAATTACCCCACAAACACTAATTAACGTTTGGGTTGGGAAGAACTGAGCTATCGACTTCATGTGTGCTGTGTGCTATGTGATGAAAGGTATTCACATTGAACTCGTGTAAGCTTGTAGGTAAAACTGTTTGAGTTGCTCTTTCATTTTATGTATTAAGTATAATTTTAAATTTTTTATAATAGATACTACAAAGCGTTAAAACCCCGATATTCATTTAGAAACACCCTGTATTTTTAAATATAATAAGCAAAAACCTTAAAAATAACTGAATTATCCAAAAATATTTTTTTTCAGGACGATGTGAAAACGTGCCTAAGTTTTGGAAAAGTTTTGTCTTTGTAAAACCACCAAAACTATTTCGCCTCATTACGAGGAACTGTGTTGTTTTCCAGTTCAACAATTCAGAGCATCGTGAGTACCGTTGGGTACCACAAAATTGCAGTGTTTGTTCAGATCAGATTTGTGTGCTGTTTTTATTGAGAACGCTACAACTATGGCTACTACAGAAGCAGTTTCAGTAAGAACATTAGATGTCTCTAATAACATATTTAAACTTCGTAGCAATTTATGTATTTCTACGAAAGTCAGAGTACGGATGCCAGAGCATTAACCTGATAAACCAAACTAAATATTTTTCATCTATGCTAAAAATTCTAAAAATAACAGCTCACTAAATCGAGCTTGAATTAACATATTGTAATTCATATTAGTTAAACTTATTTCGTGAAAACTAGAGCATCATTGATTAAAGATATTTAAATAATTTTAGCAGCATATATTTTGATTCATCTTTGTGAATTTCTTTTGACTATACTAGCTTTACACAATTACTTGTTTTAGGTAGATTTCGTAAGCAATACTATCTATTACGTTCTCCCCTATGTTGTAATTTCTGGAAAATTTTTGCTGATCTACGCCGATCATGACTCCCAGAACCCAAAGCCACCTCCAGTTCAAAACTTTATACAACCTATCTATCTATCCATCTATCTATCTAGATTACTTTTTTATGGACACGATAACTTCAATAATTCTGCACAAATCTCTTCCAAACTGATACATAAAATGAAGGGGCATAAAATCTCGGTCAAGTTCGTTAATGGGCAAAATCTAACTAAGGGGGCGGAACTGGGGAGGGGGCTTTTTGTGAAAACGGAAAAAAACCATAACTTCTTAATTATGACAAGTATCGAATCCGTTTAAAGTTATTATAACTTCTAGAAAAAGGGCCAAAAATTTATGTATGACAGATTTTTGATATCATTAAAAATGGCCTCAAGGTGGGGGGGGGGGGGGATAGGTGTCTAAGAAGAAAAAAATTCATAACTTTGTCAATTCACAAGGTATCACATCCACTTAAATTTATTATAAATCCTCTTAATATTATCTACAAATTTATATTGACAAGTTTTTTATAGGATTAACCCTTACAGAAAAAATAATTAAAAACAAAAAAATCATTGGCGGCTCCGCCTAGAGACACAGGTAGATTTCGAAGTAGGCGGTCCCAACTGCCGCATCATGGCAAAAAGGTCATTTCTTCTCCAATTACTAATAAACAGGCGCCCCACGGTCTGCGCCTTCGAAATCTACCTGTGCCTGTAGGCCGAACCGTCAAGGATTTTTTTGCATTTGTACATATTTTATACTTATTATTACTAATTTGGAATTAGGGAATGTGTTTTAAAATAAGACAGTTAACTTTTGAAAAATAGAATGAAAATATTTAGATGGATAAGGTTTTCTTAAATTTATAACGGTTAATAAATACAATATACGCAGTTTAAACGAATCACAAATTTGCCACTGACTCTAATGAACGACAAAATTAAATGTACAATTCCTGTTTTGTTCTCATTCATTTGATTCATAAAATCATTGGTGATGAAGATGATATTAACCAGCAATTCATATAAGCGGCGACTACTAACTATAATGATTTCATATAATGTATATTTTATGACCATTTTTTCTTTGAATTAATATTATTATTGCAGTAGCAAGCTGCTGTTCAACAGTTTGAATATGGTTCGCTATGGTCGAATGGTTACCATATCGAATTCGTAGAAAGAGAACTTCAGTTTAATACTCGGAACACTCCTGTGAACACTGCCGTGTGCATGCCATATAAATGCACCATGCACCTAAAATCGGTGGCGTTGAATACTAGCTCACTGTATGTTTGCTAGGTGGGTTCTTGAGAGAGATTCTCCTCAATTTTGTGGCCGGGATCAGCTAAAATTGAGCAAAATCTCCATTCTGTACACGAGGCTTATCCTGGATCTAAACCTTACGTTGTGTCCCACAAGTGGCTAATAAGATAAGGTAAGTTTCATCGTATTTAAAAAAAAAAAAAAAAAAAAAAAAAAAAAAAAAAAAAAAAAAAAACAAGGTTTATACTTAAAATATTCAAAAAACATACGTTCATAGAATTTGAACTTTGCAATGGCCAATAACGGAGTTCAAAAACATAAACAAAATAAGAATACCTGTGCCTGATGAGCATTACATGTCAAAAACAACATTTTCTTCACGTATTATATTTATGAACGTACATTATCATCAAATACTATTATATGTCTAAAATGAATGATAAAAAATATATATAACTATTAAAAAATATCTCTCTTCTAAAGCTTTTTAAAATTACAAGAAAGAGTTAAACTTATGTACTGACGATAGTAATATCCAGAAACAAAATCTTACAAGCAACAAATTTGTAAAATTGCTCCTTCTTCATAAGTAATCTGCATTAAATCAAGAAAAGTTTAAACGAAGCGCGCATTTTACAAACATTAAGTAAAAAATAAAGCGAGATTAACACGCGAAACTATTTTCTCATCTGAAAAAATATTTGAGGCATTAAGGTGAACGATGATGTACCTATTTATAAACACAAGTTTCTGCCGCCTAAATTTAACTCGCAAGGGACATTAATATAGTACGTATTAAAGACAAACAATTTTAATCTTCAAGATTTTTTTTTTCCGTATTCTAAGCATCCTTGGGAGTGGAACTGCAGTGCGATGCTCTACCTCTTCGCTGTAACGCTACACTACACTTTAAAGCCGAGCCGACGAGAATACGCAACTGTTAGAGCCCTTAACTTAAAATATAGCCGCATAACTTGTCACTTGCGCAAAACGTGGAGATGGCTTTAATTATCAAGACTGGTGGAGATTTGAGAGTCATATAAGCTGCTATGATGGGACTTTTGCAGTTTTTTTAGTCTACATTATTCGATATTATTTACTTTCGTTGAACATTTTTCACCAGTGATGCTTATATGTTTTTAATCATGCAAGACTTGAGAATATTTTGCTTTACGTTTGGGGGTCATCAACATTAAACGTGCCAGATATTTAACGCATGTTCTAAGTTAATGAGTTAAGAATTTTGATCGACGCTTTCCATGAGATGAAGAAGCAAACAAAATATTGGATATTAGTTTATAAAATATAAGCGGTCTGCTCAAAAATCATCTCGAGGGAAAATATTAAGCTTAGCGTTTTGTTTACTAAACTAAAATATACATATTTTATAATTACTTTTTTATTCTCATAGAATATGTATGTGCTGATAACTTGAATTTTTAACCACGCTTTCTTAAAATACAGCCCGATATATATATATATATATATATATATATATATATATATGTATTTAAGGAACTTAAGGATATGACTGCATAGTGGGAAATATTTTTATCTAAAGAATATATAAAAAAAATAACTTTTAAATTGTAATTTTAAATGGCAGTGCATGTAGGTAATACATGCACATACGTAGCATTTAAATTATTCCTTCCTTAAATTCTGATTAATTCGGATTTTTATAAAATCAATTTTAATATTGTAATTAATGCATAGCGAAGCTGAAATTATAAAATTAAAATAAAATTATAAACAAACTTAGTGATTTTCTTTATCTTCAGAAATGTAAGAAAATATAATAATATATAAATGTTTGTTTTACATTAACTTTAAGATTAGAAATTATACATTATATGACAGGAATGTAAAAACGAAAAGAAGTATATGCTTGAATTTTGATTAAAAAATTATATAGTATACGTTTTTTTTTTTTTTTCACCACGATGAAAATTATAAGTTTTATTCTTCTATTATGAATACATACTTTAATACTAGTAAAACAATCACGCGTAGTATAAAAAAGTGTATGTGGGATTAAAATCTTTCAAAGCGTACAACACTCTCCGAAACCTATCCGGCATAACAGAGTTCGAAAATAAATATTACTTGAAAATACACTATGTGACTATATCGAAAAATATTTTTCTAAAGCACGATTGAGGGGGTCGGGGCAAGAGAGTGCTAAACCACATTTTTGAACTTCTGAGATATTTCAATTTGAAAATTTGATCAAATAATCAAATCAAGATATATAACCTAATTTTTTTTTGCCAATGTAAACATTTGAGATATTCTGAGTAACAGTTATGGCATTACTTTAATTATATTACTATTACGGTTTTTGTAAATTAGCTATCTTCATTGGGGGCAAAAACATCTGGGGCAAAAACGAAACCTGTCACATATGCTGCTACCAAGTGACATTAGAAACAAATTATATGTTGGATATTACAATATTAAGCAACAGATTACTGTGTTAGATTTATTTCACCAAAAATGTAGCTTGGCACTTTCTTGCCCCAACCCCCTCAATTATTCAGAGAGGCATAACACAGTGATAAACAAGTGGTGTAGTAATGACGGCCGATTATCTGCAGGAGGGATACAGGCCCATGGGGGGAGTGCCCTCCATGGATCCTAACCCGTATTTACGTCAACTTTCGAAGAAAGCCACAAAAACTCTGAACGATTAGGCCAACGGGCGCGAATGGATTCGAACCCAGCACTTCCAGTCTACCAGCTTTGAGAGCAGAACTTCTCGGCCACTGGTGGGACAGAGTGATAAACACATAACAAACCAATATGTAATAAAAAGCGACAAACTTAAAAAAAATGAAAGACTTGTTTCGTGAGACATTTAACAATCACTCCCATTCTCCTCTTATATAAAATTAATCTGGCATACTGTATGCAGTTTGTGAGAAGAATATTTATTTGAGAAAAGTGCTAAATCACATTAATACTTAAAAACAATATTCGATGTCAGAAAATACAAGTAAATTAAAAAGTACTTTCAAGCTAAATTACCTACATTTTGTCAAGACTTGGATAAGTTTATTTTTACGATTTAAAAAGGTTTTTATTTTTAATGCGGGTAATTTACATCTAAACATTTTAATTACGCATCTATCATAGCCAAAGTAATTTCGTGCAAACACACACACACAATGGACAAATAAAATACTTTACTGTATACTTTACATAAATTTTTATCACACAATTAAAATTAGACAATTAATATATTTTTTTCGTAATTTATCTATGATATAACAAATATATTAGTTTTACATTCTATATCATTTACCTTCTTATAACTGAAGCAAATTTATATTCAATACAATTTAAGAAAATTTCTGTACGTTATTTTTATCTTTTCAACCAAGATAAAATGTATATTTTATAGACATTTTACGCTATTCGCGAAGTTTTCACCTTCCAAACTTTCATCTGAAGGTTCCCATTTTACGACCCTACTCATTTAAAAATCAACTGTGACTGGGGACCCAAGTCACCTCGTTCACACATGGATACTGCCAACACCCAGAATATATCTCGAGACAGAAATGAAAAGTAAATGTGGACCCGAAATCCATAAATCTTTCGCCCTCCACGCTTTACTTCGCGAGAAACTTCTCCAGTTTCCGAAAATATTTCCACAAACCCTGCTCTATATTTGTATTTCCCCGAGGAAAAACGCGCTATTTTATTTCCCAATTCTATCATGCGAACCGCGAATAAAAAATGCAATAATATTTTAATAATTTCTCATAAGGCTCGCTTAGTATCAACTGTCCTTTACTTTATAAATTCTTTCGCACTTCTTTTATTTCAAAATTATGTTTTATTATTGATATGTGCTCATCACAAGCTGCAATCGATTGATCATAAATGCTACATGATGTAAAAAAAATATATATTAACTATAAAAGTGATATTATAGTTTTCTAAATAAAGGGAATATTATTTTAATAATTCTTCACAAGCTCGCAAGCACTAACTAACGCGTTACTTTATAACTTATTTTACACGCCTTTTATTTCTAAATTATTCTTTATCTTTGATATGTGCTCCTCATAATCTGCAATAGATTGGTCAGAAATCTTGTGACGCAAAAAACACGTTATATGTTAAAATGATATATATGCACTTGTAAATAAATGCATATATGCACACACACATATTTATATAAGATATTTTCAATATTTATACATTTGACTATAACAATTAATGTAAACTATTATTACATGCTATCTTTAAATTAGAGATTCGGTTATTTTTGTTATGAGAACTTGCTAGTTATTTTTTTGTTTCAAAGATACTTTATAAATAAATATTGCAAAGTATTGATCATAAATATTGTTATGTAAAATAATACGTTAACTGTAAAAGTGATATAAATGCGTACTAAATAAAGGCTATAATATTTTAATAATTTATAATAGGAACGCAAGCATTAACTGAATGTTAATTTATAAATTATTTTGCAACCATTTTATTGTCAAATTATTCTTTATATTTGATATGTGCTCATCATAGTTTGCAATCCATTGATCAGAAATTCTGTGATGAGAAAAGTATGTTATATGTTAAAGTCTTACCATGCCCATCTGAGTAAACGCATATATAAAGTAATACACAGGGTTCACCAAAACTCCCACCCAACGCTCTCTATTTCGGGAACGCATCAGAAATTCGGAAAACTGTAATACATGTGTACAATAAACTTAAACAGAACTCAAAAACTACATGGCGGAATGAGCTATAATTTTGGATTAGCATATTTGAAGTTTCTAGATATCGATTTTTGTTATAAAATGTATAGGTTACAATTTATGTTTTATTTTTCGAAATTTAATTTAAAAAAGAATATTTTTTTAAATTAATTTTCGAAAAATATATGAATTGTAAACCTATAATTTTTTTTTATAAATAAAAATCAATTTCTTGAAGCTTCAAATTTATGAATCCTAAATTACAGCTCATTACGTTGAGTAGTTTTTTAGTTATACGTAAAAAAACAACGACATTGGATTCTGTTTTACAATGGTTAAAAATAAATTTAACTTTAGGAGTTGCAAACTTTAACTCTGCATAATTTCTAAATTACTTGACCTAATGAATTCCGTTTGGTATCCGAAGGTAGAATTTACCGAATAATATGATGTCAAAATTAGGTATTAGTTTTAAAAACTTTAAAGTATCCCCCCCCCCCCCCGAGGAGGGCAGTCTCCTGCCATTGTTTTAAACAAACGAGGCCTCTCTGAATTTTATTGGACTCGTGTTTTACAGTTTTCCGAAATTGCGATGCGCTCATAAGAGAGGGGGGGGGGGGGGGGCGGGGGGGCGGGGGTAGATTTGTCGGACCCTGTATATATTATGTTATGTAACTGTATTTTGAATAAACGCAATAATATTTTAATAACTTCTCTGAGGCTGTGCACATTGCCTTACTTTATGAGCTATTCTACATTCCTTTTATTTTCAGGTATTACTTTATCATTAATATGTGATCATTACAAATTGTAATGGAATGATCATAAATATTGTGAACTGAAAAAATATGTTACTTGTTAAAGTTTTGAATAAAGGCAATATTTTAATAACTTCTTTTCAGATTAGAAGCACAAACTATTTTGTAAATTATTTCGCACTCCTTTTATTTCATAATTAAACTTTATTTTTGATATGTGCTTATAACAATCTGCAAAGGACTTGTTATAAATATATATGGTGTAAAAAATGTGTTAACTGATAATTTTTTTGTTTAACTTCACTTTTAATAAAGGTGCTTTTGATAGCTGATTTGTGATATTTTCTTATATTATGTACATCGTAAAATCATGTATGAATGAATTTTGAAATGCCTGCAATTATATTTTAACACAGATATCAACAACAAAATATTTACTCATAAAATAAAATGCGTTTAAAACTCTCTAAAAGTTCTTTGAAATATTCAACTGTTGTCGTCATCCAAGAATTTTTACGTAAATTAGAGGCTGAAGACAATGACTCTCATGCGATTTTATATATCATATTAAAATTTTCATGAGACTGAGAAAATATGTTGTGAAAGTGATACAACTGAGTCTTGAATAAAGGCAATATTTTAATAATTTCTCATCAGATTGGAAGCAAAAACTAGGCTTTATTTTGTAAATCATTTTGTACTCCTTTTATTTTCAAATGAAACTTTATTTTTTACATGCTTATAACAACCTGCAATGGACTTGTCATGAATATTGTGGCGTAAAAATATATCCTAACTGATAAAATTTTTATACAACTCCTTTTTTAATAAAAGTGCCTTTGTTGGCTAATTTGTAAGATTTTCTAATATTCTTATTTACACTTAGTTGCCTTATTTAACTCTTTATACCCGAAAGTACTTTAACGAACCAGTGAAAACGTGTTATACAATTAATTTGGCACATCGATTAGCTGTAATACAATATAGGATGAGTTCTAGGTACTTTATTTTATCGTATACCAAAATAATTGTTGTAGAAAGCAAAAATATTCTTAAATGAATAATTTATTTTTCAATTAAAACTGTTCCGCTTTCTTGATATTGAAAGATATGGAGAAGAAATTTTCAGTTCTGAAAACTTTCGCTATTTGTATTGTTAAGACACTGTCTTCGTAAATTATCTCAATCTATAAAATACTAAACGCAATATTAAAAAATATATATATATATATTTGAGTAGTGATTTACTGAAACACTGCTTAAAGTACACACTTAAAGTACATATTCCTCAATATTCATAAAAAGTAATTTGGAAGTTAAAATTTGCATTAATTGATAACTTGAGACATAAAGGCGAGGCATATTGTTTTGTAAAACTACAATGCTTGTTTTTTCTTTGTACATTTTCTGAATCTATAAAGTACTAAATACAATATGAAAATATATATATATATATATGGGTAGAGTTGTAAATATATTCCGCAACGTTCAGAAAAAGTGCTATGGAAGGTAAAATTTTCATTAATTAATAATTTGGTACATAAAAGGTTAAGCGAGGCATATCGTTTTGCAAAACTACAATGCTTGTTTTTTCTTTGTACATTTTCTGAATCTATAAAGTACTAAACACAATATATAAAAAAATAATTTGAATAGAGCTGTACATGTATTCCGCAACATTCAGAAAAAGTGCTTTGGAAGGTAAAAGTTTCATTAATTAATAATTTGGGACATAAAGGGTTAAGCGAGGCATATTTTTTTCTAAAGCTACAATGCTTGCTTTTTCTTTGTACATTTTCTGAATCTATAAAGCACTAAACAAAATATTAAAAAAAATAATTTGAGTCGAGTTGTACATTTAAGCGAGGCATATTGTTTTTGTAAAACTACAATGCTTGTTTTATTTTTGTACATTTTCTGAATCTATAAAATACTAAACACGATATTTAACAAAAAATTATTTGAGAAGAGTTGTACATATTCCGCAAAATTCAGAAAAATTGCTTTGGAAGGTAACACTTTCATTAATTGAAAATTTGGAACATAAAGGGTTAAGCGAGACATATTGTTTTTGTAAAACTACAATGCTTGTTTTATTTTTTGTACATTTTCTGAATCTGTAAAATACTAAACACAATATTTAACAAACAATTATACAAGTACAGTTGTACATGTTTCACAAAACTAAAAAAAAGTGCTCTGGAAGGTAAATTTTCATTATTTAATAATTTGGGACATAAAGGACTAAGCGAGGCATGTTGTTCTTGTAAAACTACAATGCTTGTTTTATATTTGTACATTTTGTGAATCTATAAAATACTAAACACAATATTAAAAAAAAAATGACTATAGAGTTGTACATATTCCGCAAAATTCAGAAAGAGTGCTCTGAAAGGTAACATTTTCATTCATTCATAATTTAGGACATAAAGAGTTAAGAGACTACATCACTCAGACGAAAACACCTGCTCGCTAATATTAATCCTATGGAGGAAATATTTTAAGATATCTCGCTCGCATTTCAATATTTTTAAATGTTTTTTTTTTTTTTTTCTTTTTGCATTGGATAACTGAGGTTAATCTCTATGCACGCTCCTTTCTACTTTTTCGATTTTTGTTGCAGTTTTTTTTTTTTTTTTTTTTTTTTAATTGAGGATACTTTCACTTTTTCAAAACCGGTTCCGAAAGTGAAAGTATCTTAATAAAAAAAACTTGTAATCAAAATCGAAAAAGTACAAAGAAGCGTGCATAGAGATTGACCTCAGCTATCCAATGCAAAAAAAAAAAAAGAAAAAAAAAGAAAAAAAAAGAAAAAAAATCATTTAAAAATATTGAAATGCGAACGAGATATCTTAAAATATTTCCTCCATAGGATTAACATTAGCGAGCGGGTGTTTTCGTCTGAGTGAAGTAGCCTCTTAAGCGAGGCATATTGTTTTTGTAAAACTATAATGCTTGTTTATATTTGTACATTTTCTGAATCTATAAAATACTAAACACAATATTAAATATATATATATATATATATATATTAGTAGAGTTGTACATATTCCACAAAATTCAGGAAAAGTGCTCTGGAAGGTAAAATTTTCATTAATTGATAATTTTGAGCGTAAAGGATTAAGCGAGGCATATTGTTTTTGTAAAACTGCAATGCTTGTTTTATTTTTGTACATTATCTGAGTCTATAAAACACTAAACACAATCTTTAAAAAAATGATTTGAGTAGAGTTAAACATATATTCCGCAACATTTAGAAAAAGTGCTTTGAAATGTAAAATTTTCATTAATTGAAAATTTGGTACATAAAGGGTTAAGCGAGGCATACTGTTTTTGTATAACTGAATCTATAAAATACGAAACACAATATTAAAAAAATATATATATTTGAGTAGAGTTGTACATATTCCACAAAATTCAGGAAAAGTGCCCTGGAATGTAAAATTTTCAGTAATTAATAATTTTAAACATAATGTGTAAGCGAGGCATATTGTTTCTGTAAAACTACAATGCTTGTTTTATTTTTTTACATTTTCTGAATACGTAAAATACTGAACACAATATTTAAAAAAAATGATTTGAGTAGAGTTGTACACATATTCCGCAATATTCAGAAAAAGTACTTTGAAAGGTAAAATTTTCATTAATTGATAATTTGGTACATAAAGTGTTAAGCGAGGCATCATATTGTTTTTGTAAAACTACAATTCTTGTTTTACGTTTGTACATTTTTTGAATCGATAAAATGCTAAACATAGTATTATATATATATAATATATTTGTGAAGTTTTACATATTTCACAAAATTCAGGAAAAGTGCTTTGAAAGGTAAAATTTTCATTAATTCATAATTTGGGACATAAAGAGTTGAGCGAGGCTTATTTTTTTTGTAAAACTACAGTGCTTCTTTTATTTTTTTAATAATGATTTGCCATTTTATACATTCACACTAAATGGAAGATTAAATTTCATTTCTTTTGTTTATCTATCTAGAAAGTTAATAGATATTTTGGAAGTATTTTTTATAATAGAATAGGAGTTAAAATAATGCGAAGTGAAAAAAATATATATATGAATTAAAAAATTGTGTTCGCTAATGTTTATCTAATAATATTTTGAAAATAAATCTTACATTTCAAAAATAGCTTTAAAATTTGCCTCCAAAAACAAGTACCTTACAAGCGAGTTTTAATTAGTAATCCAAGTTCTTTTTAGTTAATTAGTCATAATTAACACATTTGCTACCGTATGAAACAAATAAGATTCGCACTACACTTCTTCAATGCGTTGCATGAATTATACGGCAGAAAACGTGTTAAAAAAGAAAAAAATATTTTTATGGGATCTTTACATCAAATTTTATTTTTACAAGAATCTCAGATTGCTGGTGTTTTAATAACACGAGTATCTGCTTGAGTAATTTTAATTCAAAATGAGAAATATTTTTACTAATATATTAGGTACTTTTAAATTTCAAACATTACAAATTTTTAGCATTTATATAGTAGCTTTTATAGAATCTGTATATACAACATATAAATTTGTTTATAAGATGGAGCAAATAGTACGCCTTTTTCATTTAAGAGAACGATTGCAGTGAAAACTTCTGTAGATGAAAATTTTACATTCTAGGAAGTGCTATTAATTTGAACATGGATACGTACGCTTACTCCTCCATCTCCGAAATAAAATATCTGACGAAATAAATCTCACACACAGCGCTGCGGCTCAAGAAGTGACGATCTATAAAACTCTATTATAAATATTCTTTAAAAAATATCAAATTCATACATTCTTTAATGTGCTTCAGATAATTTTACATTTTCCTGTAGTATCGACATATTTTGTAATTCTAGAACAGCTAGTTTTGTACAGGCTAGAGAATTTATACCAGTGTCGCGAAGTCACGAACCTTTTTTCTTTATTTGCATCTTACATTAGCGTTACATTAATTTTAGTATCATTCTGTCAGTGTGCAGTAGAGGATCCAGGATTTTGTTTGGTAGTGGAGAGAATGTACAAGGATACCTGAACTAATTTGTGTCCATGATTAGGTAAAAAGAATGATTTTGGCTGATTTCTTGGAGGGGGCGGGGAGGGCTATTATACAACAGCCTTATCTCTGGATTACGTCGCTGATTCTGTGACGATTTTTCTTTTTCTCAATACCACTTTATAAGAAATTTTCATTTTTAAAAAAGTTTCAAATGTATTCTGGTAATATTTATTGCAGTGCGTAATGCAATATGTTTTCTTTAAAACTCAATATTTCAACTACATCTCACAATCGCTAAGACGCTGGTACTCTACATTTGGCAACTGTCGTATTCTCAGACAAAAAGGGTATTTTATAATATTTCGAAAGCCTGGATAGAAGAAAAAAAAAAAGACCTTATACGAAAGCACTGTGAACTGAAAAGAAACGGGAGTACCAACGAAAAAGACGCTTTCTTGAAGGAAAGTCATTTCTCTTATAGCCTCTGACCGGGCAACGTTATTGCTACTTTCATTCGATAAATTCCATAGAGGTTCTCCCATACCACCTTTAAGTGTCATTTCTCTGTAGGGTACCATGGCCTTACATACTCCCACATATAAGCAGGTTTTAGCGATCTTTTTCGATCTTCACGATATAAAAATCCATCGTTTCTACTCTGTGTCAACTGCTGTATAGAACGCAGCTTAATTTCTTAGCGTAAATAAAGAGAATTAAAGCCGACACGTCGGATATTAGAAGCGATATTTCAATTTGCTGTGCAGTGAGACATTGGTACAAAGGTTTAAATGCTATATGCGAGAAAGAAACTAATGTAGAAATAAATGCATATGAAGAAGAAAATTACAAGTAAATAAATGCTTTAGCTGCCTGTTAATTCGATCAACCTTTTTGAATAAATAAAATCAAGAAAAATAGAACAGAAATAATAATGTAAAATTCATTATCACGTTGAGTTAAATGTTTCATTTTAAATAAAACTAGGAAGCCCAGCCTGTGTATCATATAGGTAGAAACTTTTTTTTTTTTTTTTTGAAAACTGTAATGAATATTTTACATTTAATATACATATTTTTAGGTTGTCTAAAAACAACACCAAAACGCATTTTCCTATGAAAAATATCAATTGTATTCAAATAGAGTTTTGAAATTTAATAAAAGCGATACTTTCGTATTAGCCGCATGCCAGAAGTTAATAGCCGAAGAAATCTCCAAACATTTCGGTGAAAACATTTCATCCTTTTTTATTATCATAATTTTAGTGGTTTAAGAGCGTGATGATGAATTTTATTTCTTTTTAATGGAATATTAGCTGGAAACAAATGCTGAACTAATTATATTGTTTTAAGTGCACACAGGTTAATCTTCCGTAATCCGGCTGCACGCGATAGAGATAATAAAAAAAATCATGCTTGAAAATTATTTTTTGAATCATAAAAAAATTAGTAAATTTAAATAGTTTTCAAGAAATTACAAGAAAGATTTCTTTTTTTCTATTCGACGATGTAAAAATTGAAATTGTGCGATGTTTAGAAATTAAAAAAATTGCAGTAAAAACGAAATTTATTGGTCAGGTGTTTCCACCATCAATATGACGTCAGAGTTACTCACGGACATGTTTTTGCTTTATAAAATAGATTTAGTGGTGCAAACGATGTTCATTTAAAAGAATGTATAAATTGTATTTTTTTCATTTAACTGCTGTAAATAAAGAGAATAAAAGTCGACATGAAAGAGATTGGTAAGTAATAATTTCAGTTTGCTGTGCTACAAGAAATTAAATAAATCATATCAAGAAGAATAGACGTACAGATATTTAAATGCTGTATGCGAATAACGAAACTGACATGTAATTAAATAAATACAAAAAAAAAAAAAACTATTACTGCAATACAGTTTAATCGGATCGACTTCTTCGAATAAATCAAGTGAAAGAGAACAGAACAGAAATAATAATATAAGATTTACTATGTGATTGAGTTCGATGTTTCAATAAAGGAGATTTTAGGGGCACAAACGAGTGATTTATTTAAATAGCAGTATTATGTAAAACTGTTTACAAGTGGAGCTGCAAATTATTTATCTTCAATTACTAAGTGACTGAAGTCCAGCAAAATTTAATTTTAAGACATTTTTTTGCATGTTCTACAAAAACGATTTAAAAAATATATATTCATTGAAATTTATTCAAAGAGGGGAATATTATTATATTAAAAACTATTATAAAAATACTGTTTATCATTTCAATAAATAAATGGGTAAAACTAAAGGGGTTTTACTCGGCAGAACAAAAGTGTTTTACTGGGGTAAAACTAAAGCATTTTACTGGGTAAGACTAAAAATAAACTTTACATATTTTCATGTTTTAGTTAAGAATTAATATATATATAAATGAAAAAAAGTCGGCAAACATAATATATAATCCATGAATTTTTAAATTTATTTTAATGTTAACTTTTTTTATATATATATTTTTTTTTTACTAATTAATACTAATTCCGTGTTAGCAAATTGACCTGAGGTAAAATAATATTAATAACAACAATAATGATTAAAAATTAAAGTAACAATATTTTTTATGTATTTCTATTTATAATATATGAACAGGACACTTACCGGAAACTAATAATTTTAAGAGGAAATGCGACAGAAAGCGTTTTCAAAATGTTGGTAATATGTATTTCTTTATAATGTGAATAACGAATTTAAGTGCGCTTTTTTTAGATTGGTCATCATAAATTTGGAAATGAATATTATTATTATATTAAAATGAAAAACTATATAAGCTATATGACATTTAAGTTATTTGCGTATTTACTTTTTATTCATTAAGTTCAACACACAAAGCGGAGATATTTAGCTTGGCAATCAATAGATTTGGGTTTACTGTTGTAAGACATTTCTCATATAAAAAATATATTTTAAGCCCTTTTGAATACTATAAAGCATGTTGAATATTACAGAACCGATGCTATGTTGTCTAAATTTTAAACAAGTGGATGAAATACTTCACATCTCTGTGGTTGTTGCAGAAAAGATAAAGGGCGGGGGGGGGGGGGGGTGTCGAATAAAAAGCTTATGATACAGTAACATAACTGACAAAAATTAGAAATAGTTATGTTTGAAAATACAAAAATAACCATAGATATATAGAGAGTACAAAATACTGCTAACATAAGTGTACACTAAAATATTTACATAAAAGTGTGTTAAAAGTTTAGTTTTACTTCATCTATAATTGAAAGTTTCCGTCCCCCCCCCCCTTACAAAAAAAAAAGAGAATCTTGTTTTTGCGCTATAATTTGAATATTTATTTTTAACATAAAAATACAAGATAAAGATGTAATTGTAAATGATCGATTCAATAAAACTTAATAATAATCTAAAACACACACCCCAAAAAAATTATGGTTTTATTTTATAGAAGTTATTGAAAATTTAATTATTTCGTGAAAATTTTGGAAGCTGAACTTCCATACTTTATAAAGAGACAATAAATAATAAAACACGAAATTTATGCACTGAATTTGTTAAGAAATATATATGTAATTATTTTTTTTTCCACAAATAAAATAAAACACACGAGAAATGTCTCAGATAGAAGTGTCACCATCAACAGTGGCATATTTCAAAATCTTCCAAATAAAAAAAAGTGAAAAAAAAGGAAATAATTTAAAAAAATCACATTTAAGATTTTTGTTATAACTGTTAAATTTACTAAAAATTCTCATACAAAAGATTACCTCATGAGACATGATTAATTTTTGTTTATTTAATTAAATATAATGATATAAAATATTTTATAGATGTGCTTTATAACATAATTGTTCTTCCACGTTTTGCTCTTATTCTCTCCAGTACTAAGAAAAAAATTTTTCGGAAATAATTGTAATCAAAATACAGAAGACTTGGAAGCAATGAAATATCTTTTCGGAAAACAAATTATTTCATAATTTTAGTCAAAAGTTTAATAAAATATAATACGTCTATATTTATTTGAGCAAAAGATTATACACGAACAGGTAAAAACTTAAACATGTACATTGACAAATTTGTGTAATATTTTTAAATGATTTACCAAACCTTTTAAACAGGACAATTTGAAAGCGATCAATTTAAGACGCTTTTAACTATTTTATTTATTTATTTATTTATGTTTCTATAAAACGCTTAAAAATTTGGATAAAAAAAATCGAGAATTTTTTTTTTTGAAGCTGGTAAAAAAATGTTTTAAACAAATATAAAAATAACTCCAAGTTTATTTTCAAATTGATCAAAAACTACGCATGATTCTTAATTCTTTTCTCCAATTTTCAGCGGCTTCAAGAATAATTCAACCCGCCTTAAAAGTGAATTATTTCTAGTGACATAGTTACAATGCAAGTAATTTAAGGTAATTTGTGTTATATATACCCTATCTTGCTTTATATATGTATTTATCACATATAAAAAATATTGGAAATGGATATTACAAGTTCACATGCGTTTACCAAAGAACACAATCTTACGCAGTTAAAATATATGTGCAATGACAAAAATAAAAATAAATAAATAAATAAATAAAAAAGAAAAGAAAAGAAAAGAAAAGAAAAGAAAAGAAAACATGCATACATTTTTCCGTAAACAAATTAATCCTTAGAATTTCATGAGTTATTTAAAAATATGTAAAAAGTTTTGTACTTGTTCTTTTCGTTTGTCTAAAAAATTAAATATTTAGAAAGAGAAACTTAAAACGCGTGCATTGATGTAAAAGCCTTTTAAATTACATTAATATGGAAATGTTTGTAACATTTTAAAATGACTTATCTAATCTTTTAACTTATGGATCTATCCATAAATGTAAAAAACTCAAAGCGATCAATTAAATCCACAGTACCACTGGTACCTGGTGCGAAACCTTTTGTTATTTTTTATACCGATCGTAGATGTATGAGTAGTGATTAATGTCGGCATCGATTAAGCTTGTCAGCGCCTATTCTAACTGATGGTGCCTGGTGCGGGGGCACCGCTCGCACCACACTTGTTGTGGCCCTGATTAAATAATATACATTTTCACTTATATTTTATAATTTTTCTAGAAAATCAAGAACCATGTTTTACTAATAGAAACATGTTTGATATAAATATGGAAAAAATTTCTTTGAAAACAGATAAAATCTACTTAGTTGTAAACTGATCAGTAATTCAATTCTCCAATTTATTGGATACAGAGATAATTTTCCCCTCCTTAAATGTGTACTTCTAATGGCATATTTATAATACAAGTAATATTTAAGGTAATCTGCGTTACATATAATGTAACTTGCTTCATATGCGTTATACTATACATTAAAATAAGTATAAGAAATAAATATCACAAGTTGACATAAGTTTATTACTGAACAGAATCTTACACAATTAAGATCTGTAATGTTAAAAAGAAAATCATGCATGTCTTTTCCCGTAAATAAATTATCTTCCTGATTTTAAAAAGAAATTTAAAAATACATAACACAATTTTTATTTGTTCTTTTCATTTGTCTATAATGTTAAATAAATATTTATATAAAAAAAAAAAAAACGTACAACACGTGCGTTGATTAAAAAAAAGAAAAAAACCTTTTAAATGATATCAATATGCAAATTTTTGTAATCTTTAAAATGACTTACCAAACCTTTTAACAGGAATCTATCCATAAATGCACAAAATTCAAAGCGATCAATTAAATAATATTTTCACTTATATTTAATAATTTTAATTAGAGTGCCAAGGCCCAGGTTTTTTGTAACTGGTTGAAACACATTTTTAAATAAATATAAAAATAACTCCAAGTTCATTTTGGAAAACAGATCAAAAACTACTCATGATCAGTAATTCTGTCTTCCAAATCATTGGTTACATTTGAGTAGGCGGGAGTACTGCACCTTATGGTGGGGGTGGGTTTGGTCCCCAAAATTCCATCTTTTGCTCCAAGGGTTCTTTGTCCGAATATCTGACGTCACGTTTTCCGGTGTCGAAAGTGTAATGATATATCTTCAAGTGATTTATCCTAAGGACAATGATAATGATTCGTGACGTTTGAGAGTCTTTTATGTTTGGACATCCCACGACCGTTTGATGGCTATTTATCTAAATAGCAAATTATTATTATTGGCCATTTGATAATGTATTGCCCGAAGCAGTTAGTATAACCCGTAGAGATGTGTGTTTAAGTGTTTGCACAAAATAGTTGTTTGTATTTATCTTAAAGTAGAGCTTCTTAGAAACTGCTTTAAAAATGGCAAAAAAAAAAAAAAAAAAAAAAAAAAAAAAAAAGGAATTGGAGGGGGGGGGGGGATATCCTTTTCTCATTATATTTTTTAATAAATTCAAAACCAGCACACGCGTTCTTCAAAATAAGAAATGTTAATGCATATTATTTTAATTTGAAAGATTTTAATGAAAAAAAAATACTTTAAAAATTTAAATGTTTTAAATTACATTTAGAAGTAAAAAATAAACTATAAGTTATTAGTTATTAATTATTAGTTATTAATTTTAATTTTAATTATTTATTATTATTTTTATTTATTTATTTATTTATTTGTTATTTACTTATTTATTTATTTTTAAACCACATTTGAAATTATTAAAGCTTTATATTCGCAAAACAGATTTATCGCTGATACAAACGTGTTTTAAGATTTGACTTATGTTATAGTACACATACGTGCAAAGTCACCCGGGTCAACTTTATTTTGAGTACCACTATTTCCGATAGAAATATTAGGTTTTTTTTAATGAAATTTTGTTTCGATTAAATAAGACGAAGATTACTATTCTTAAATATGGGTGCTCAAAATACGAAAGACTTAGAGCAGGTATGTATATACACAAACACACACACACATATATATATATACCTTAGCAAAGTAACATATATATATATATATATATATATATATATATATATATATATTTACAGTTAATTATACTCTTTTGCAGGTAATCAAGACACTGCAAGTAATTATATTAAAAAAATAGAACGATAAAGACACGTGTCATTTAGCAATTTGTATTTTAGACATATTTTATTTTCCTTTAAAAAAATAAATGTCATGTTACTTTATGCAGGAGGTGCACATATTTTTTATTCAATATATTATATTTTCAGTGTAATTAAAAGACTTTCATTATTTGCAATGCAATGGATCAAGTAAATTTTTCTCAGAAATTATCAACACTTTTTTAAATGAGGTGGGGGGGGGGGGTATAGTTAATACAATGCAATTTTTCAAATTAGTAATAAATCGGATAATCAAGAGGAATTTATTGTGCGTAAATAATATCTTAACAAAAATGTCATCCCATATAAAGGATAATTTATTCATGACTTTTTAAAAGAGAGAGCACGTGAATTAGAGTATTATACTAATTTTTTTTCGTATCATTCAATTAAATGCTAGTGTTAACAATTATAAATGTTTCACAATAACTTAATTGTGTCTGGATGTAATACATTTTTTCATTACCGCTTCACTTACAGAAAATTGAAGAAAGATAATATATATATATATCAATAATGTAACTGTGTAGATACATTTTTTTTCATTAATAAAACTGTAGTCTAGAAAATAAAATTGAATATAAGTTTGTAATATTTTGCTTTCAAGGTATAGTATAAATCCGCTGTGAATTTTAGCATTATAAGGTTAATTTACGAATTCACTTTGCAAATTATTATAATACATTGTATTACGTAATTTATAATATGATAATCAATCATATAATATGACTTCAATCTGAGGGAAAATAAAACACAGGTATCAACTTTTTAAATTATTAAAAACTACAATGACATCATATATGAAGAGTTCATGTAATGGCTATAGGCATTGACTTCAATCTAACAAAAAATAAAATAAAATAAAATACAAGCATTAACTTTAAAAATTATTAAAATACACGATAATAAACAGTGCATAATATTAAGATATAATTATCAATAAATATTTTGCTTAAAAAAAAAAAAAAAAAACATTGCTTTTAAAAGAGAGGACAGGTAAACTAGAACATTACAGTAATTTTCTAATGGTCGCATTGAATTAAATGCTAGTGTTAGCAGTTATAAATGTTTCACAATAATTGAATTGACATGTGTCTGTATGTAATACATTTTTTTTTCCTTACTGCTTCCCTTACACAAAAGAGAAGAAAGATATATATATATATATAATATTCACATATCAATGTATTTGTATAGATACTTTTTTTTTTTCATGAATAAAACGATAGTCTAGAAAATAAAATGAGTATATAAATTTGTAATATTTTGCTTTCAAGGTATTGTATAAATCCACTGTAAATTTTAGCATGTTAAAGTTAATTTACTAATTCAGATTGCAAATTATTATAATACATTGTATTACGCAATTTATAATATGACAATATATGACTTCAATCTAAGGGAAAATAAAACACAGGTATCAACTCTTTAAAATCTTAAAAACTATAATGACATCATTTATGACGCGTTCATGTAATAGCTATATGCATTGACTTCAATCTAACAAAAATAAAATAAAATAAAATACAAGCATTAACTTTAAAAATTATTAAAATACACGATAATAAACAATGCGCAATATTAAGATATAATGATGCATAAATACTTTGCTTTAAAAAAACACTGCATTGAATAGATTCCTAGTTAATCCATGTCATTTTTTATTATTTAAATAAAATTCCAGTAAAGAAATACAATTATTATTTATAAACTTATATCTCAACCATTATCTCAAACATTAACCACGAAAAATATAAGCTTTAACAGGCTGCTCTTGGCGATTCTATAGATAAGCCAACTGATTTTAAAAAGTATCTAAAGCTAATTTATCATTATACTCCATAAGTACATTGCATCGCCACAATTGCAATTATTAACAGACATTATCTAAAAAGTCTATAACAAATAAAATGCTTATCGTAAAATTACCTCCAATCAATAATATATACGAAGAACAATATATATTAGAAATATCTAAAGAAAATATATAAAATGTTACCAAGTCAAAATTAATTTAAATAGGCAAGATTTTAACGATTTTTAATTCTATTTTACACTATTCAGCCAGTAAAATAATGCGCATGCGTTTTCCATGACAGGCTTTCGAGGATAAAATTAATAATAATTAAAAGATTAAAACATTTAAAAAAAAGCTTCATAGAGAATCTGAGCAAGAAAGAAATTACTTAACAAGAATAAATAATTATAGCAATAAGACTGAAAAGGAGCATTGAAAACTTGAACGAGAAATAAATTTAAAATTACCCCCAATTAGTTATAATATATATACGAAGAACAATATGTATTAGAAATATCTAAAGAAAATATATAATATATTAATCAGTCAAAATTAATTTAAATAGGCAAGATTCTAACGATTTTTAATGCTATTTTATACTATTCAGCCAGTAAAAAAATTCGCATGCTTTTTCTATGACAGGCTTTCGAGGATAAAAATAATAAAAATAAAAAGATTTTAAAATTTAAAAAAAAAAAAACACTTTATAGAGAATTTGAACAAGAAAGAAATTTCTTACACAAGAATGAATAATTATAACATTAAGACTAGAAAGAAGCGTTGAGAACTTGAACGAAAAATAAATTTGTTCCTCAAGAATTAATTTCTGAGTATATATTTATTGTTCAAAAACGTATAAATAAAGTTAAGAATTTACATAGAGATTTATAAAGGAAATATTTTATCATCAAAACACACATGAATGAACGAGGACACGAGAAGAAATGTGTATAATGAAATATATATATATATAATAAACCTTGCTTCTTTATATTATTAACTAAAGAAGATTTTATAAAACATTGTAAAATCAAAGGTGAAAAAGAGAAATGTAAGATACAAAGATATATGTTACAAAATATTTGGATGTTTATAAAAAGTAATGCAAATGCTGAAACGTTTAAAAATGCAAACTGAAATTTGCATAAAGTAAAGTGAAAATATTAACATGCGCGATATTATAGAAGATAAAATGAAGGTAAGTGATCATAATGAGAAACACTCAATAAATTTTTTTTTTCATCGTTATCATATTAAATATGAGAAATATTAACTTCTTCCAACCTTTCAATTAAACTTAATATATTTAGAAAATTTTGATTCGTAATAAAATAATACTGGCCTATGACACGTGTGTCTAGTTAACATTAATGTTGACGTTAAAAACATTTTCATATAATGACACAATGCCCGCATTAAAGAAAATACGACGATTATATAAAAAAAAAAAAAAAAAAACATGCACAAAATTTTTGTTTCCCGTTGTTTAAAATAATTAAAAATTTCTCAAACAAACATAGCTTTTAAATTTTTATTTTTATTCTTATTTTAGTTCAAAGTTTGCCGAAAGTATAATGGTTTATACTTTCGGAAAAATACTTTACACTTTGGGCTTAAGACGGCTCTAAAAAAAATACCCCCCCCCCCTTTTTTTTTTTTAACAACGCAAAACGTCGGACACATTTTCTTGCTCATTTTTAAATATAAAAGAATTTTATTTGCAGACATTGTTATTAAATTGATTTGTCATAGAACGGATTTTTTCACTTTCCAATAAATGAATTACATTTTCAGTTACAAGCTAATATTGTCTCAAGACGGTAGTTTTTTTTTCTTTCCTCCACGACCGGGAAATCGGTTTAAAACGCCAACTTTGACAAGAATTTGTGAACAATCTTCTGCCTTTGCCAATAAAAGAAAAAAAACCACGGTTTGACTATGTTAGCTTCTGAATAAGAGCACTTCCCAATATGATACTTTTGCGAACAAAAATTAATTTAAAAATGCGTCAGAAAGTAACTAGTTTGGATTTGAGTGCTGTAAGTGCTGTAAAACGAATATTATTGTTGTGAACTGTTTACATTTGATTTTGAGAAATATTTCAGGAATTTTCTAGCTTTTTAAAGCTTAGATGTCATGCGTGCTGGTTTCCTTGGAAAATATTCAAATAGACACAATTTATTTGTTTGCTTGGATCAATTTCAAGCGTATGAATATTATGCATTTAATTTTGCAGTATGAAAAGGGCTATAAGATTTTTTGCAGGACTTTAAGTTAAAAATTTATGCGTGTTATTTTTTAAAAAATAATGCCGTGAATTGGTAAAAATAATGCCGAAAAATGAAGCCGAAAAAACAAATTATAATTGACAGAATAATTAATTCACATTTTTATTTATACAAATATTATTTGAATATTATTTTTAATATTATGAAAAATTAAATATTTTTAAACAAACTTTAATTTTTTTTACAGCAGTCAATTATATATTTTTTTCTTTCAAAGATCGCAAATTAAATGTAATTTGTTTTCATTTAGTAATTCACTGGCGCAGCAAAGTTTGGGGAGGGGGGCGGGGTGGAGTTAAAACCGTTCCCATAGCATTTGAAAACTGATAAGATGCATGCAAAACCCTTGTGTTACGATAAAAATATGAAGTGTAAAAACCAAAGTAAAGAAAATGATAACATTTTTACCGTTAAACTGCTTCAAGGCTTCATACTAGGAGCCTATATTTCAACACAAAATAAATGGAAAAAAAGTTGGGAACAATAGCTGCAAAGTAGTGCATATGTTATTGTTGCTGCTCTTTCTCCCTCTCTTCTTTCTCTCTGAAGATTGGAGAAGATGCTTTAAATTTATTATGGTTGTTTGTGCTTTTCATTACGTCGGTTTTGATATGTCACGTATTTATAAAACACTACTAAAAGACATGTAACGCAATGAAATTTTTCATTTTATGAGTAAAAATGGTTTTAAACTTCTCCCAGAAGAGGATTCTGGGCGCGCCACTGAATAATTGTAACAAAATATTTTGGGTGGTATTTTGCTGTTTTACGCTGTCGACATAAATTATTTCAAAGACATTTCTCCAAATTCGACAAATTAATTCAGTGAACTTTTAAGTGAATGCAATTCTGAAAAAAATGTTACATATTGATGTAACCACTGTACACGATGTACCCGTTCATATATTTGAAGCAAATTTATTTCTTTAAGGCAAATCATACTTTTTCATACGCTCCAAAAATAATCCATAAATTGACATGTATTTTTTCACTGATTATTTTTCGTTAAAGCACTAAAATTCCCGTTTTGATTTGCCTATTATCCTCTAAAACACAAAAAATTCACCAATCTCACGTAAAGATTAGATGAAATTCTCTAATCTAACCTGCTTTTTCATCAAATCACAGGGATGTTACGACATAGCACATTTTTTTTGTACTGGAAAAAGAATTTTAGCGTATGTCCTTTCCCCCTCAAAACACAAAATATTTGTTCAATATTTCTTAAAATTCCCCAATAAAAGACAGAAATTTCTTCAAATAACAAAAAAAAATATATATATCTTCCAATCACATCGGGGTGTTACTGCAACTTGCTGCCTTGTACTTTTTTCGATTTTTTGACGAAGTTTGATTTTGAGAGTGTATATTTTGGATAACAAAAGGGAACTAACTGTAAAAGAGATTTCTTTTATTCTGAAGAAATTAAAAGTTTGATTAAAAAAAAAAATTCTAAAACATAAGGAGGCCATTTATTGATTTTCTTAATAAGAGTTGTGTTTTTAAATTCAATGATCGCTTTTCAAACGTATTTGGGAGGAGAAAAGTATTTTTCATAATGTCCTTCTCATTATATATTTTGTTCTGATATAACGTTATTTATAATAAAGTCATAGATAAATTGGACTAGTGAAATATTTGGATGAATGAAACTGCGAAAAGAAAAAGATTAACGAATAAGCCTAATTAATGTACATTATGTACGCACGCACATTGCTTTTCAAAAATATTTATTTTTCATATATATATATATATATATATATATATATATATATATATATATATATATAACCATTAAAACAACACAGAAACATCATACAACATGTGTGTGAGGGGGGGGGGGATTAATAAATATATTAAATATGAAAAATGAACACGTACCTGTGTGAAAAATATCCATAAATATGTAGAGAATAGACAATGAATAGAATTTAAAACGAAGAGAATAAGGAGGGAATAATGAAAAGAAAATTAAAAACCTGAACAATGAAACACAAATCTTTAATGAAATTTATCCAAAATTACCAATTAAAGAAAAAAGTGAAATTTTGAAATAGATAAAAATGAAATTATTGTGGAACCTTCGTAGAATTTTCAAGCCCAGATTACCATAAATTCTACACAAAAATGTAGGATTTCCCATTTGTACAAACTATGAAATTAAAATTGTACAAAATTTGGGCTATCATACATTAAAAACCCCCCAGAAATAAGATAAAATGAAATGAAAAATGTATAAATATAAGTGAAGAGAACTTCCCCACACACAAACTGGAAGAGACGTATATATATATATATATTCAAAATGAAATCACATGTGTGAAAAACAAAGGAAGAAATATTATAAAAATCAATGGAAAGGATACTACAAGAATTAAACTTAATAAAATGAAAAATGAAATATTACGAATAGCGTATGGAGTCTTCGGAGGAGCATCATCAGAATAATTCATAATACACATACACAAATATTTAATGATACATTTCAAATAATGGTAGCGTTATGTAAGAATAAAATTTTCGAAGTCTTAAGAAATTAGAAATTTGATTTATTTTTTAAGGAAAAAAAAAATCCAAAACTTAAAAGGTTAATAATATGAATTTTTAATAAAGGTTTTGATTTACACTTTTAAATTCAATGATAGCTTTTCAAACCATTTTTTTTTTTTTTTTTTTTTTTTTTTTTTTTTTTTTTTGCGGGTGTAAAGTCTTTATTATGATACTTGATTCAAATATAACGCTTTTATAACAAAATCATTTTAAGAACCTAACGAGAAACAGCTGGGGAAAAAAAAGGAAATATCGTAAAAAATTGAGAATATGTGATGTGGAATATGAAAACGTACATTTGAGATTACAAAAATAAAAAACGAAACTTTAAAAAATATGGTAGTTTCCTCAGATAGCTAAAGAAAAAAAAGTAAATGTCTTTATGCCTCTCTTACGCGCAAAAGTAACCTTTCAAACCGAGAAATGTTCAGCGTACAAAGTTTGTGATAAGGCTGGAGAAATTCCAGTTATCTCGAATGTTCTGGCCCTGGGAGGAAATGAAATGAAATATCTAGTTCCCGGTTCTATAGCTTGAAACTGGGCTTCTAGATAGTCCTAGTGCATTGTGAAGTGAGCCGGACGGTCCGGCGAGGTAATATTTTTGCCTCCGCTGTCAGTGTAGAAGAGCTACATGAAGGGGGTGGAGTAATGCACGGAAAATGCATTTCGGAGTGAAATAAGTCTAGGAAGATGAGGATAAAAATGGAAAAAAGAGAAAAAAAATATTTAAAAAAAGACAAGAGAGACGAAGCATATAGTATTCATGAATTTTTTGATCGAATTTCTACGGGCGTAAATACTTTCAAATGCTGTTAAAATGCGGATCTGAAGTATAAGTAAGCCTATTACGAGATCGAAAATTGTTCGGGGGAAAAAAAAGTTTATAACGTTTAAAATATTTTTATATCAGTGCTCTGAAAACTCTTTAATTCAATTTTATGTATGTAATGAGAAGTAAAATAAACATAAGATTCTAAATAATGTAAATGGGAACTGTTGTCGCCAGTTTCAGAAATGCTTATTCAAAATAAGATATCTTCAAAATCGGGATCAGAAGAACTGTATTCGGGTTGAAATAAGTCTAGAAAGATGAGGAAAGAAATGGAAAAAACAGAAAATAATATTTAAAAAAGACAAGAGAGACGAAGCATATAGTATTCATGAATGCTTTGATCAAATTTGTCCGAAAAAAAATTACGTTTTTAACGTTTATAAGTTTTTTTACATTTGCGCTCTAAAAAAATCAATTTTAAATATCTAAAAATTTAATTTTAAATATCTAAAAATTCAATTTTAAAAATATTTTAAAAATTCAATTTTAAATATCTAACACGAATTAATATAGAAGTAATTCGATGTTCCATGTATTGAAAAAGGGCAATGTTATCATCAAATTCCGAAATCCTTAATTTAAAATATCATACTCAGCATACAAACGTCATTCATTATTATACATACATGATTGTAAAAAGTTTTGTAGTGGCGCAATGTGCGTAAATACTTATGCACATTTTGCAGGGATGGTTTTATGCATAAAAACAATAGCCTTTCGAAATACGAATAGAATCAAGTTTGTTTTTATACCAAAACACGGAGAGTTTCCTCTTCTGTAATCGTATAAAGTAACGTGAATAAATAAAATTAATTACGTAACGTATTTTCCCCTTTTTAGGTTGTATATATTGCATTTAAAACTTTGTGAATATTTTTCAGAACCTTAATAAGTAGTAGAAAGCACAAGCATAATTAACCTTCACAAAAGAATGTACATCTAGGGCAGGGCCGTAAACAGATGCTGGCAAGGTGCGTTGAACCCCTCCTCGACCCTCTAGCAACTTCTTGAGCTCCCCTAGACTTCACACATATATACACATTAGTTTGATTAATAATAACATATATATTACATTTAAAATTTCCAAAACTTTGTAATAAAAAATTTTATGATAAGGGGATTATTTCTGTCTATGTTTATTTATCAATAAAGTGGAGGAAAAATGAATCCGATATTAATTAGCCCCATCTAACAATTTTATAGCCCCTCTAACTTCGCCAGCTGTGGTTATGGCTCTGGTCAAGGAATTAAGCTCTCTCAGACCAGTGAATTTTAATATTTCAGTGATTACAATAATTTTTTTGAATCAATTATTTTAATGAGAAATCAAACTTACAGAAATTGTTCGTACCTCTCTTCAAATAATAAATTAAGAACGCATTATTCTTACTTTATTGGTTCTTTTTACCCATTTTTTTATTTTAGTTACCAAGCACTATTATAAAAATGACTAATTTCCAAAATACCTATATAGCTATCCAAAATTTATTTAAAAAACTCACAAAAACTTAATTAAATAAACCAGAAAAAACTAAGTAACTAAAAATTACATTGCATCGGATTCCTTGGAATATTCATTCATATTCCTTCTATGGTTTATGAAGATTGTACAAGGAATTTTTAATGCATTATACGTTTTAAACGATCCTTTACAAAAGTCATATAACTTATATTCAATTTTTATTTAGATATTTATATGAAGTTAATAAATAAGTGCAATTTTCAGTGCAGCTATTTTACATGTTAAAAAGTAATATATCAAGAACAACGGCTTTTGTATCGGGTGAGATAAGACTATGAGAATTTAATAGATATCGATGAAATATCGGCAGAATATTTCTGCAACTTTGAGTAAAATTATCTATAACCAATTATCTAAAATATCGTACTATTTCTATTATCAGTTTTTTAAAAAGCACTGCCCCAGTTTTAGAAAATTTAATAATGTTATTTATTTGAATTATAATTATATATATATATATATATATATACACACACAGGGTGTCCGAAAAGTCTGAAAACGGTCAAAAATACCTGTTCAATATTTTTGAAAAATCTATTTAGGGATATGAAAGTTGCCCCCACCCCCCAAAATTCTGCCCACTGGGGAGGAGAAAGGGGGGGGGGGCAACTTTGAAATCATAAATGATAACCCCCTTTTTTATTACAGATTCGGATTCTAAGGGAAAAAATACGTGACTTTTGTATTTAACATTTTCTTCGAAAACTCGTAGATGGCACTGTAATTGAGTAAAATGCAGAGAGGATCGTTTCCATTGAATAGTCTGGAAACGGTCGAATAACTCGAAAAATATACATCGGATTGAAAAACGGAAAAATGCCTGTTCAATATTTTTGAAAAATCTATTTAGGGATATGAAAGTTGCCCCCCACCCCCACAATTCTGCCCACTGGGGGGAAAGGAGAGCAACTTTGAAATCATAAATGATAACCCCCCCCCCTTTTTTATTACAGATTCGGATTCTAAGGGAAAAAATACGTAACTGTTGTATTTAACATTTTCTTCGAAAACTCGTAGATGGCACTGTAATTGAGTAAAATGCAGAGAGGATCGTTTCCATTGAAAAGTCTGGAAACGGTCGAATAACTCGAGAATTATACATCGGATTGAAAAACAGAAAAATACATGTTCAATATTTTAGAAAAATGGCAACTTTTATATCCCTAAGTAGATTTTCCTATCGAAATTAACTTTGATATCCCTAAATAGATTTTTCAAAAATATTGAACACGCATTTTTCCGTTTTTCAATTCGATGTATATTTCTCGAGTTATTTGACCGTTTCCAGACTTTTCTAACACGCTGCATATGTGTGAGTGTGTATGTGTGTTTTAAAAGATACTACATTATTAATATACATACGTGGTTAATAGTAGAAACGAAATTAATCTACTTTAAATGAGACTGCTCATAGTATAACTATAATAAAACGAAGTTATTTATTTTAAAATATATCAATACACTTTAATAAAAATAATGGTTAGGTATGTATGCAGTACGTATATAGTATGTAAGTATTGAGACAATAACCAAATTTGACGAGGATGCGATAAGTGAACCGAATTGAGGAAGGACTTTTGTAGGACACGTGACCCAAATTCTAAATTGAAACTCAGAAAAACTAGAATATGATCCCTACTGAATGTCTGAATGTCAAACAAATGTAAAATTCGGAATATAAATTTAAATTTTGTTTCTGATTTGGGGTCAATGCCTTTTGAAATATTTCTAAGCCTCACCGCACACAAAACATGTGTAATCATCATATAGCCTTCAAAAATGTTAAAAATTTTTATTTTAAATTAATACTTTTTATAATAACATGCGTTTTATTTTACTACATAAAACTTAGTTTTTGGGAAATTAAAAATTTAAAAAATTTAAAAATAAAACTGAAAGATTTTTTTCCATCTATATTTCATTTCTCTCAATGTTAAATGCTGACATTTCAAACAAACATTCCTTAACATTGTCAAAATGAATTCGCCTGTTACTAAAATAACATGAGATCGTTATTAATCGATCGCTTACAACATTTGACGCTTATAATGGTACTTTATTGCATCGCATACATTCTCTGGGAGCGGCGATTGCATCAAATAAAGTTCTAGATGCACTGACGGATGGCGGATAGGACAGATATGTACAGATTCCGGGAATTTATGATGGGTATAGAAAAAAGCCATATCAACAATTCAAAGGAAACAGTTGAGCTCTCAAAAGCCTCAAGAAATTATTGTCCATCTAGGCCCTATCCGAGGCTGCAAAGCTTGATAGGAATTGAAGCGTTTTTAGTTATCTTTTCCGGACTTTCGTTCTTTCTATTTTCTTTTTTCCTTTCTGTATTCCTTCGGCGACGTCGTATTTCAATTCTGGTCAGGATTTCGATTTCAAACTTTCTTTTCTTATCTAGATCGAAGCAAAATAAGGGGGGAGAGAGTTCAAGAAAAATGGCGTTTGAAGGCTGGCCAGGGTTGCCAGATCCAATGGACATTTTATGGCCAATCATCCACCCGAATATCGGAGATATCAGATTCAGACCAATTTCATTCTCTCCTTTTTTCGTCTTCTTTTTTGAGAAAGCTATAGGGGTTCCGATATTTGAGCTCATTGGAATTACAGAAGAATAACTTCTAAATTCCGGGAATTGCTGCCGGCCGCCTGGAATGTAAAAAACTCTTAGAATAGCGGCCATTTAAGTAGACAGTGTGCAGAATGAGTAAAAAGATCTCAATCCATCAGCTTTTAGAAGAAGTATTTCAGAGAAATAGAACTGATTGATAAACGGAACTCAGTTTTATGGGAAATAGTTTAATAATCTTAAAGAGGAATGTTCTTATATGCGTATATATAACCTAATTTATGTTTAAAGTTTCGCATTTACTGAATCACTTTTAAATCTACTAAAAACATTAATGTCGAAATGTCATTTATTCCGATTTTTTTTTTAATTTTATTTATTTAAATTTTACATTGATATTACTGTTTTTCGTATAGACAAATACTTAAATATTATTACATACAAAATTGGAAAATGGATTCTTCTGGATAGGTTAGGAACAATTGATCATTTCGAACATGATTTCACAGGAAGGATATCCAGCTTTTCTGGGAGGGGTTTCTTATTTTTACATTGACTAGAAAAACCTCACAAAATGATTCATAAATAATAAAACATGCAAGATCTATCAGGAACATTTTAAATCATGAACCCCTCATAGACAGAAATAGGCAAAATTATAGAAATGATGGTATATAAAAGGATAATATAAAACACTGCGGGAAAGAAAAACAAAATGGTAAAAAATTCTCCAAATTTCATATAAAGATAAAAATTTAAAATTTATTATAATTTTGAACAATAAAATTTTGGTTTTCTGCATCATGTGGGGCAGAATGTTGTTTTTGTACCTGCAAAAAGTTAAATAGTACTAACTCTGAAATGAAATTGATGATTCTAATGCCACGTATAAATATATTACATCAAACTTTTCCCATAATTAAACCTTATAAAAATTTTTATTAAAATATGAAAATTTGTAAAAGCAACTGATTCTTATTTCTGATCCTTCTATTTAAGTTATTTTTTATTAAATCCAAACACACACACAGGTGCATACATATATAAAGTAAATCATGCAAAAAATAGTTACAAAACTTAGCAAAAGAAGAAAGATAATAGGTTTAAAAGATATTTAAAACAAGTAATATAAAAAAAATTAAAGTCATTTCCTACTTAGGTCAAAAAGAATTTTTTTTTCCAGCGATCTACACGCTTCGCCACGGACGGTATTTATATCCTACTAAATACCTGATATAAGAGAAATTTATTTTCCAATACGGTAGAATTTCCTTCAGTCCCAGGCGAGGTTCGATCCTGGGACTTTGCGGTTCCAAGCTCATAGCTTAACCGACAGCGCTATCAAGACTTGTGAGTGAGTGCTTTTAAACAGAACTAATATTTGAAATAATTCAGCTGCGTGTTGATATTTTTCTCCCATATAAAACTAAAATTAATTAATTAAATTAAATTAATGAATTAACATTTGAGAAAACTGTATTAACATCAAGTGTCATCCACTACAAGTTTAAATAAATGTATTTGAACTTGAGTGGATGAATAAAAAGTATTTTATTAACGATTGAAAATTTGAACAAGATATATAAATATATATAGGGAGAGTGTGAACTAATAGTAGGAATTGAAAAAAGAAACTGTGACAACTTTAAATAAACCAAGCAACTAAAATATATATTAAAGTTACAAGTAAAAGTTACGAATATGGCCATAAAATCAAGTAGAAGTTTTTCATGTAATACTTGTTATTGTTAGTTGATCTATTTTTTTTTCTGTTACTCGATATTGCGCGATAGCATTTAATTTAAATAAAATCTATGTATTGGAACTGAAAAGACATCCTTTTGAAATAAAGTAATATCAAAACAAGATTTACGATTTTTAATTATGTCAATTTTACTTTCATTTATCTTTTATAATATTCTTCTAAAAACATATTTCTGTTTTTAACAGCTGCATTTTATCGTTAAGAAGAATACAAACATTTGGTTATGATTATATATGTTAGGAATTTACGAAAAACAAAATTGTCAAATAACAGCGTATTGGAATGCATAGGAGAAAAGAAATAAAAATGATAAATCAGAGTAACTAATCCATTATTCTTTTTTTCCAGGCTTGAACAAGTAATATTACCAAGGTGATGATTGCTTCATCCATATCGAGAAGAGAAATCGTGTTATCTTCTACGTTTCCTTTACTAAAGAGAATACAGCTTAATGTAGTGTACTGCTTATTATTCTAATTCTCAGTGGATACATGCTGCAACTATTTGAGATTCTATAACATAAGTGCTTATGTTTCAAAAATTTAATGTCTTATGATAACTATTTAAATAAAAATTTAATTATGCATTTTAATTTTTTTAAATATGTCTGAAATTTAATGTGATTTCGACTGAATATATTTCGTGAAAAGGCTGTTCTCAAATCCTAATTGGCTACTTTCTGACACATTTTTTAATTCACTTTTGTTAGCAAACGTATGAAATTGGCAGGCTCTCTTACTAAGAAACTATGTAATTGAACAGCTTTTTCCGCTTTTCGAAAAAGACAGAACACTTATTAGAAAATGCTGTCAAAGTTGGCGTTTCGAATCGAATTTTTGAGCGCAAAATAGTAAAGACTGCATTTCGGAGACAATAATCGCTTATAACTCATGTGATTTATTTATCGGAAAATGAAGAACTATTCGATTACAAAACACTTCAACAATAATGCCTGCAAATATCATTATTTTATGTTTAAAAATGAGTCAGAAAACATGTCAAAAATTTGATCGTTGTTGAGCGGGGAAATGTATTCTTTATTTTAAGAACTGCCTTAAAATGTGGTTTGAGAATACAAGAGTCAAATTAAAATTTTCATATTAAACTATACTATATACTATAACGCAAATATATAATTAGTTTTATGTACAAAATATCTGCGGGTTTTAAAACAAAGTAGACAAAATTTAAGGTAAAAAAATTTTGCTTAAGAAAAAAATATATATACACATCATACATATATTTCAAAGTAGTTTATGCTTTCTAGATTATTAAAATAAATGATCAACGCACAAATAGCACAAATAAAAATATATAAAATAGCAAACAGCTCTTTCGGAGTCTCTAAATCTTCATCATCAGTGTCAAATTTAAAAATATTAAAAACTGATTTAAAAGTTTAAGCCATGTAAATATCCTTGCATCTCAGTAAGCAACCAAGATAGAATGGCCTCAAGATAGAATATTGGCCATTCTATCTTGATCACTTTGGCTCTAAAGAGGGGGGGGGGGGAAATCGTAAATTTCATAGAAGAAATATGTCAAATAATTCATATGTCAAATAATCATAGGGGAAATTTAGAGAAATGATTATTTACTGTTACAAAAACAGTAACAAAAGCAGAATATTTTTTTAATTGGAATTTCAAAGGTATTGTGCATTGTGTGATAGATAGAAGCAAAAGAGTGTGTGTGTGTGTGTAGGGAGGGGGATAGAAAATTTTGGAAATAATCTAATTAATGAATTGGATGATTTATTATTAATTCATAATAAATAAAAATGTCAAAACTTTTTTAAAAAAATTAAAGATTTAGCAGTTTCTATGCTAGAGGGGCAAATGGAATAAGGAGACATTTCGCATGTGTGTGTGTGGGGGGGGGGGGGGATATATATGATTGATTATTTATGTATTTTATTGATTATTTATATCCTTTATTGTGTCCTTTATCTGCAGTAACGGTAAAAAGAGAAGATAAATAAACATTTTTAATGATTTTAAGCTATATATTTTGCGGGAGGGGGGAGGAGGAGGAGGAATGCAAATTTACGAGGGCGACGGAATTAGATGATTTATTTTTAAAAAGAGGAAATAGTTACCAGAATGAAAAGTGGAAAATTCTCAACCCTGTAAAAATAAAATATTGTAGAAAAAGAAAGTTATAATTTAATAAAAAAGTCACCCCCTCTTTTGCCCCGCCACCCCCTCCCCCGGCACCCCCCCCCCCCCCAATCACATTAATTTGAATTCACAATGTAATATCATTTAGAAAATTGTAAAATAAAAATAAAAATTAATCATATACAACCCACTAGGAAAGCTAGAAATGTTTTTTGGCCGCATGAATACGATTTGGAACCACTGTGCGACGTAACATTAAATATAAATTTTTCTCAAAATCCAGATAGTATATAAAACACTGCGGGGGGTGAAAGTAAAAGTGTTAAAAGCTTCTCTAGATTCAATTAAAAAAACTGTAAAAAATATTATAAGTTTCGAAAGCAATAAATTATTGGTTTCTGTCACCATAATGGTGCAGAATGTGCTTGCATCTACAAATAGTTAAATAGTGCTAAAACTCTGAAATGAAATTGATTAATTCAAACGGCAAGTTTAAATATATTTCATAAAATTTTTCAATCACTAAACCTTACAAAAATTTTCTTGAAACATGGAAATTCGTAAAAAAAAACGTATTCCCGTCTCTTATTCCTCTAGTAAAGTTATGTTTTATTAAATCTACACACATACACAGACACACATACGCACGCGCACATACACATATATAAAGTATATCATGAGAAAAATAGTTACTAAATTTAGTAACAAAAGAAGAAAGAGAATCGGTTTAAAATGTATAAAAATATGAAATTGTGACAACTTAAAATAAATTAACTTTACTTTCTAAAAGTTTAAACACTTCTCACGCTGCATGAGTGAACGGTCCTTGTTGTAAAACATTAAACACGATTTGATCGAAAGAATGATTTATTGTTTTTCTTTGGTTTCAGATGAAAGTGACTGGTCAAATCTATGGTACCCCGGAAATGAAACGCACGCCATGAAACATCGTGTAAAAGCGAGTTTAAAAGGCACATTTTTTAAATAAAAAATAATAAAAGTTTTTGTTTCGAAACTCCAAAATATGTGTTTTTTTTTAGTGCAAATAAATAAATAAATAAATAAATAAAAATATAAATAAATAAATAAATAAAAATAAAAATAAATAAATAAACAAAAATAAATATAAATAAATAGGTAAAAATAAAACATATTTTTGCCTCTTTCCTAAACGTAAGAAAAAAGAAAAAGTTCATAAAATATGCTTATTTTTCAAGCCGAAAACTACCATGCCACCTTAAAATTAATCAGGGGTTTTTTTTTTTATTATTAAATTAAAATCTAGGCTGGGAAATGATTTTTAATGGAAATTTCATTTTTATTAATTCGGTCGATTTTGTTCATTTTCAGTGTCCTTTCCCATGTAAAAAATAAATTATTTTTCTTTATTTCGTTAAATCTCTAAAAATATATACAGGGTGAAAACTAAAGTATGAAACACCCAACGTCTGAAAGACTAAGGTTAGAATTGTGAGGGTAGTGTCTATAATCATAGTAAAACGACTATGCGCTATCATATGAGAATTACTGCAGCGCCTACTAGTAGAAACTAGTCGTTGGGGGCCACCGTAATACTTACCCATCATGGATATGCATAATGTAAAATATTAAAACAAAAATGTGTAAACTACTTATAAAATGCATAGCAATTCAAATAAAATCGTGGCTTGATGACGTCATAACTTTATAGGCTCGATTACTGAATTGCTTGAAAGAGGTTTTTCCTTATAACTCCAAAAATAATAATCCTATTAACTAGCGGTTTATTGCATCTGATTAAGTGTCAAATTTCCAATTAAAATATATCTTTGAAGTGAAATTTGGATGAAATACAGGGTCATGAAAAATCGAAGAGTGTGGTAAATAGGATTACAAATATCTCCGCAACTAATTATCCGATCGACTTCATGCTTTATGCAAAATTTATGTTTTTTTATTGTCATTTATATTCATTTCTTAAAATAAACAATTTCGAAAATTTTTATATACCTTTTATCAGAACGAATATTTCGAGAGTCCGAAAAAAATAGATCCGGTTAATCGAGGTTATTGAAATGAAATAGGCTTCTTCCCATTATTACATACTAAGTACATACCAAATTGCAAGTGTCTATCTCAATTTTTTCGGGAGATAGAGCGTTTACAGACACACACACACAGACACACAGACAGACGGCAAATTTTTTTTTCTAAAAATATGTTTTTTGGAGTCTCCAGTGTCTGAAACGTGTAAATCCGTCAAAAAAAAATTTTCGATTTTCAAAACGATTACAAGACTTACCCTATACTACGTATGATGGGTAAGTAAAAGGGAAGTTATCCACTTTTTATCCTTTGGAAGTTATCCACCCCATCGCAAAAACTATTAGAGACAGCGAAAAGAAGTCAATTACAAAAGTGTAGAGTGTTCTCGATTTAGCATGATATAAAAATATATGTAAAAACATGTAAAAATAGTTTTATTAGAAGCCCTATAATGCTATTTTTTTTATAACCAATCACCGACAAAGCTCTAAGAAGGCCTGTAAAAAGTGTGTCAATACAAATAAATAAATATTTAAGTAATTCTTATTAATAATTCAATTGCATTGAAATATATTTATGAAAAATACCACTAAATACGAATAATAAATTCTTGCTTTTGATCTTATGCTTATTTTTTTAAATTAAAAATATGATTTAGTAATTGTTTTATACACTAAAATTTGTAAAATAATAATAAAAAAAATCAATGCAATCTATACAACATGCAGTCATTTAAACATCTTTTTCTAAGAGCAACTCTATGGTGTTAAACCGGTTTTTCTGACATCATAATTCATATACAAATTATAACTGAACAACATAAAGTTGGCGGAATTAGTGAATTATTACCCAACTGTAAAGCTTTCAAGAAGTAAAAAAAAAAAAAAAAAAAAAAAAAAAAAAAAAAAAATGTTTTGGGGCATGACGTGTGTGGTTTTAAATCAAAATAAAGAATTTAAATATGCTATTTTATTTTATACAGATAATGTGTTTCAACATATTCCAAGTTACAAAATGTATTCTTAATTTAAAAGTTTTTAAATGGACAGAATCTTAACACACACACACTGTATTCATATATATAAATTACAATTACATTATTTTTATTATTGTATTAAAGTTGTACTCAAAATAAAATTCTTGCTTAACAACTAGAATCTTTCTCACAGCGTGAAATTTATGAATATATTTCTAAATAAACAGACCCCATATTACGCCATTTTTTCCTGGTTCTAGAATATCTTATTCAGAGATTTTTTTTATTTTAATGTTATCAATATATTATACTACATTCATTTTCTGCATTTATTTACACCGTAAAAGAAAAATCCTTGGGGGGGATTCATATTATCTTTATCTGATTAGCCAATGAAAACTGGTATTCTGTCGTATCTCCAAAATAATAAAATCAGGATAATACCATTAAAGAAGTACAGAAGAAGAATGAGAAGTACTACATTAGTAATATAGAAATAAATAGAAATACAGTGAAACTTCTTTTAAAGGCCACCCCTATTCAAGGGCCACCTCTATTAAGGGCCAATATTTTTAGGAACGAAAATTTTCCCCATAGACATAATGTTAATTTTACTCCTGTTAGGGGCCGCACCCACCCCTCATAAAGGCCATTTTTTTTTTTTTTTTCACATGTGCCTTAAATCTTAAACAGGTTCAACTTTCGAAAGCTTCTGAAATTGAATATGATCCAGATTAAGATAAATATGAAAATGTGGTTCAATGCTATGAGGATTTATCAGAAGATAGGGAGAAAAGAATTATAGATAAAATTATAAAAATTTATTGTTTTAAACATTATAAAAGTGTTATTTTTTTAACTTTCATTTTTTTTTTTTTTTTTTTTTTTTTTTAGGAGCTCAATCTAATTTAGATAATGATAATGAGTCTGATGAGTCTGCAGCTGTGAATATATCCTGTCAGAAAATGCTAACAAAAATAATTAAACTAATATCTCATTCTAAGGTATTAATAAATGATGCAAAGTAATTTGTTCCATAAAGGAAAATAATCATGAGAAACTTCAATTGTCTATGAAAAAATTATGAAAAGTAAACAAACTTCAATAGAAATTTTTTTCAATCATGTATAGAGTTTTAAAATGTTAATAAACAGTTTTTTCCATTATATAGGTTTTGATTTCCTTATTTTAGTTTTTTTTGGTCCCCCCTATTCAAGGGCCACCCCTCATAAGGGCCAATTTTCAATGGAATGGCAGGTGGCCCTTACAAAGAGGTTTTACTGTATATTAGAATAAAGGCGTAAAAAAGTGTCTTGAATTATTTATTTATTTATTTATTTATTTATTTATTATGTAAACAGATCTCATTACTATACCGCATTTTTTTTCTGTTTTTATATGATCATATCGGTATATATTTTTATTTTAATGTTATCTTTGTGTGTACCAAGCTATACTCGCTATCTACTTTTATTTACTTTAAAGGAAATATCCTTAAAATGGGGGAAATATTATTGTCTTTATATGATTTAGACAATGAAAACGGACTTCTTCTGTTTCGCCAAAGAAGTGTACAGAAAAAAAGAGATGTACTACATATTTAAATAAATAGAATAAAACACTGAATAAGATTGAATAAAGATTAAATTAAAGAAAAAATCCGAAGACAGAAAAGTATCTTTGAGTATCATTCTAAATAAGCAGAGCGCATGCTACCGCAATTTTTTCTAATTTTAGATGATCCTGTTGAGATAATTTTTCCATTAAAATTTTTTTTCAAGCTATTCTGTATCTTGCCTTTGTTTACCTTAAAGGAAACAACCTTAAAATGTGGGGATTCATATTATTTTTATTTGATTTAGATGGTGAAAACTGACTTTCTTTCGTATTTCCAAAATCATAAAAGTACACAGAGATGTATACTACGTATATAAATAAATAGAAAGATATTTGAATAAAGATTGAGGGGAGAAAATCTGAAGACAGAAAAGTGGCTTGAGTATCTTTCTAAATAAACAGAGTGTATACTACCACAATTTTTTTTCTATTTTTAGATGATCTTGTTGAGAGAATTTTTGGAATAGCTCCAAACGTTAATGCGGTCTTTCAGTATTTCTTGGAGTTTATTGGAAAGTTGATTTATTGATGATGCAAAGGGCTACAAACGTTTATCCTTGAACTTGTAATTCTTTCAACAGGGTTCGTTTTCAGGATAAGAAAAGACCCTCTGTTAGAACGAGAAATTGTAGATTTTGACATCTTCTTGAAATGGCCAAATACAAACGCTGTCAACGAAATTGTAAAGAGAAATAAGAAGTTGACAGTTTTTTATTTATGAAAGAAATATTTGGAAAATGCTTTAAAACAACTGCCAATTTAACAGTTTATAGATGTGATAAATATTACCAAACTTTATGTCAAATAAAAATCTGTATACAGATTTCTTATCCCATAGTTCAATTGCATTGTGGTTGATTTTTCTAAAGTGGAAATATGCAAGTAAAATATTTCTTTAAGGCGGTACTCAAAAAAAAAAAAAAAAAAAAAAAAAAAATCCCGTTAAACAAGGCCAAATTTTCTGACATATTTTTCGACTCGACTACATTTTCTAACCTTATTAATGACAAGATATTTTTAAAATTTTTGGATGTACTAGAGCTCCAATCAAAATCGACATGTTTGACTTAGAACGTCCCGAGTGAAGAGTCTGGGTAACCTATTCAAAAAATTTTTGCACGAAAACTAGAATACGTGTCACTTTCAAATCTACTCATTTAAAAGCTATTTGATTTAATTATTTTATTTTATATTATTTTAAACTTTAACTGTTATCAATTATAGCCTTGCATTGTCATTAACTTTAAAATAATTTTCTTATTAGACTATATATTATTTTTTTATGGATGTTAAATCGAAACAGTAGTAAATTCAAATCATAGTTTAAACATAAAACATTTAAGAAAAATACTATAAAGGTTTTTACAAATCTTTAAATTTTTAGATTCAAGATCCCCGCGCTTTGTTGCATTCAGATTGCTTGCTTCGTGTCACAATCTATTGAAATTTAAAAGTTAGAACTGTCTATATACATGCACTATATTTCCCGTTGTTTGCCAGGAAAGGTCTGCATGGGTGAAATTTCCAGGCCTAATCCTGTCCCTTTTATCATTTCGTTAGACATGGCCTGGCCCAGATCGAGTAAAATTCAGTAAAATGAAGACCGACCGTGCCCATACCAACCCAATTTCTACAAAAATGCTTATATTTTAACCAACATATTTTATACCTAATTTTTTTTTTTTTTTAATTTCATACATATTTATGCAAACATTTTAAATACAACATTCGCACACCCAGAAAAAGGAATTGATTAAAACTACAAAACATGTTTTGTTGAGTACATTTTGGTTGTTTTAGCAAAATTCAAGTAAAATTGAACCATTTTACTTGAATTAACAAAACATTTTTTGCTGACGATACAAAAATTTTTTGGGATTGCAAAAAAATTTTTTCTTTGTTGATTCAAACAAATTTTTTATTGACCTATATTTAAACAAAAAGTTTTGTTGGGTCAACCAAATTTTTGTTGATTCAACGAAACTTTTTTCTGGGTGTAAGCTTGTGTATCCTCAATCTTTGGAATACGGAATAACATTAATGATTGCATAAACAATAACACTCACACGAAGACCAGGTTAAAAAAATTAATGTACACTGTTAAAAATTTGCATTAAACTATCCAGTCATTAGACCGTTTTTATAGAAAACGGTTACATAACCGTAATTTACTTTACTATCACCATATTATTGACAATAATATGGTCAGAATAGAGATAAATTACTGTTATCTAACTGTTTACTGTATTATTCAACCGAATGAGTGGACAGTTTTGTACAAATTTTTAACAATGAATTTTAAAATGAAAAAAGAAAGGCGGTTAAAAAAAAAAAAAAAAAAAAAAAAAAAAAAAAAAAAAAAAAAAACATAATTTTGAAGCTCTGTGAATAAATCAAGAAGAATTTTTTTTTTCGATAATTTTTTTAATTCAAATAAATTTTTAAGATTCTGTTAAACAAATGCACATGATCACTACTATTTTCATTTTAATAAAATGCCGGCCAGAGGCGCCCCAGAAATAATGAAGTCCAAGCCTCGTCCGGTCCGAGCCTGTAAAAAAAAAAAAAATAAGCTTGGACCCGACCCAAGTCTAACGAAAGAAAATTGGCCATAGACTGTGCCGACCAGTACTGTGCTATCTCTAAGGCTAGATAAGTCTCGTAGAAAGTTAATTTTGTGCATGTGTGTTCGAACGACTGAATTAAACAGATATAAATTCTAAAGGCTTGGCGGACGCAGCTTAATAATCGGCGAGCCAGATGTGTTCCGCGGGCTAAATGTTTAATATGCCTGCTATAAAATTTTAATTTCCCTTTTTAATAGATAACTTAACGCATTGCAAAAATTTTCACTCTTAGGAAGGTTAATATTGAACTCATAAGATAAATATTGACCTAATTTCGTAAATTGTGAAGGAAAATTGGCGGTTTTACATGTAAACACACTAATTAGTGATGGTGCCTTAAAAATGTAATCACTCGAACGCAAGTTCACTTAAAGGGTATGGCAACTTTTAATGAACCAAAAAACGTAATTTATTATTTATTCTCGAATATAAAAATTTAGTTTTTTGTAATATTTGAAACAAAAGCGCATTCAAAATTTCGCTTTAAGAATAAAAGATATTGCAAAAAGAACTTTAGATATAGCCAATCACTATTCAAAACTTTTTTTTTCAGCTTAAGTGCATGATTTCCTGAAAATGGCAAGCGATATTTTCATGAAATTTTAACATACAGTAAATAAATAAATGTACTACTTAAAATGACCTATTATTATAGGAGTTTCAGTTGATATTTCTGTTAATATTTCTTAAGTTTCTTTCCGTTTAGTAATTCTTAAAGTATGCTTATTTGTGTTTTTAAAATGTTTCCGAATCTCTGATTTTATGAAATATTTACATTTTATCGAAGAATAATAAAAGATTTGTTCAGATAGTTGAGCATTTTAATTAGACACTATTTGTCTAAGTACTAAATGAAATAGCCCATACCACAGAGTTACAGACAGAAATAGCCCATACACAGCGTATAAAATATGTGTCTGCGTTGACTTAAAATTAATATATTTAAATATATTTAAACTTTTAAAAAGCAAAAAATAAATGAGTAGAGTTGTACAAATATAATTCCTTTAACGTTTTGTGGGTCTAATAGTTTTAAAATAACAATATTTAAAATACAGATAGATTTCTACTGTTAAAATATGCTTAAATTAGTTTACCATAACAAATAAAAGTTTACTACTAAATATAAAAAAGATAAAAAAAGAACACTGATTTTATTACTCATTTTGCAATCCAATTATTAAACATGTATTTAATAACTAATAAAACTAATGCAAATCCATATTTAAAAAGTGATCTAAGTAAATAATTTTAATGTGGCTCCCTAAATGACAATGATTAACCATGATCTGTATAATTGCCATTTAGAAATAACAGAATTATATAAAGCATCATAAATGTGATCTTTATGACAATTTCTAATATAGTTATAGACTATTTAAAAAAGCATTTTACATATCTCTGCGGCGATCGAACTGCTTCTGTATAAAGTGTGCTTTGAATAGCAATTATGATAACAAGTAACAATTTAATAATGTTTACCTAGAAGTTAAAACGCGATATCACACAGTTCTTAAACATGGAAATTGGCTCTTAAAAAATGTCACTGAAAGCAGATTGACATTAGATGCTTATCTCCCACATCTATTCATTCTCCGAAACATTATTCTGTTATAGTGAATGTCACTTCAGCTGCATTTCCATGTAGTCACATTAACAAAATGAGCCTTCATAGACTTTTCAGAATAATAATGATTACCATAATGTAGCTTTTCATACTAGAGTTGATGCATGGAATAAGAATTAGATAAATTTGCATTAACTTGAAAGGTATCTTGAAAAGTGTGACGCCTCTAACTCTGATTTATATTTTTTTACAGGCAAGTACTTCGCCTTTTTTTTGAGAGATAGTTTTTTATAGTCTTTTTTTTTTTTAAATACATATTAAAATATATAATGTTTCAATTCATTTTTGATTAATTTATTTGCGAACTGTTAATTATTGTAACTTTATAACAGTGTAAAATAAAAATTAGTCTTTTTGCATTGAATTAGATTCTATCTAAACTTCTCGATGTAATAACAATCAATAAAGTTTCCAATAGCTTTTAATTAAAGGTCTGCCTTTCTTCGGAGGTTAGGAAAGAATATTCATTATAGGAAAGGACAATCAATTTGCTTTATAACAGCTTCGGAGCGTACAACAGTCTCATAATAGCACATAAAATTAGCAATTCAAACAGGTTATAAATTGTCACAACACTTTTGTATGGCAATTTAAAGCTTCTAAATAAATGTACTTGTTACAAATTATACTTTTGTACCAATATAGTAGTAATAATTAGGTATATTGTATATATTATTTAGGGATCATAAAAATAATCTTCATTATACAAAATGTTAAATTCTACACCATCACACTAAGATATTTCACAGTGTTTATGATTTTTTGATATGATATTGTTCATATTTTGGCAAAAGGAAAAGCATTTAAAATTAAAACAAGAACGAAAAATCAGGCATTCGGCATAGATTATGAAACACTTTCCAACACTAACAGAATATTATTTAAAAAAAATTCATACAATGAGTTATCTAAATAAACAATTTAAAAAATGCTATGCAGACCATATTCCATAGAAGGCTTCTCGCAGTGTACTCCACCGATGTATATCAATTTCAATATGATTGAAATAGCACAACAATCATTAAAATGCACTGCAAACGAATTTTTCCCTCAGATCACAATTTAAAGGATTCTTTTGTGAAGCCCTGTATATGATTTATACAGAATGAATGATTTGGATACTGATAGAATGAATTATTTGAATATTAAACAAAAAGTAATTTTCAAAAGTTTTGGTTAAATTTAAAAACGCATACTACAATTGAAAACGCTCTTTCCGCGATTATTGATCTTAGACATTAGAACTGTAATCGAATTTTTTGTGTGTCCCTGTAAATGAACGATAACTGCTATGCACATCATATTTCATAGTAAACGTCTTTTAATGCACTTCAGTTATCAAGTTTAGTATGTTTGAAACAGTGTAACGTGATTAAAATACATTAAAACGACCGTAATGCGACGGAAGTCTTTCGAGTGCACCTGTAAATGAACTATAAATGCTACATACTTCATTTTCAATACCGAACATGCCATGGTAAACCTCAATAACTTATATCAATTACATGGTAATCCGAGTATATTTAAGTGAGTTAGAGCACGGACAAACAAACCTAATTCAAAAACACTTTTCAACTATGTTGGAAAATGTTTAAAAAAAAAAAAAAAAAAAAAAAAAAACACTCTCCTGAAACATTGCAATCATTATATGAATGGTAATCAATTTCTTTTGGTGCTGATAATGAAAATATCGATTTTAAAATCTTTTTATAATCATAAAATCAACATTTCAAATAAAAACAAATTGTTACAATATTGTGAATGATTATCTAAATCTCCTTAATAAACGTCTTAAATATGCAGTTTTTGGTGGCAGTTATATAACTTGTGTTAAATTTAGGAGTATTGCATAATTAGGCATGGTTAAAATAATTTCAGCTTTCCATTTTTAAAAACATTCTGCAACATTATACGGAGAAAGTTTGCGTTGTTTCTAATATTTTAGTGAAATATTTTTGGTATTATAGTAAATTCAGTATTATTAAAAATAAATAAATAAATAAATAAAAGTAATGCACCTCGTCAAACTGGTAAATGCTTTTGATACTAAACACTGTTTCATATTAGATAACTAACCGCTGTTGATCGTGTTATGTGAGATTAATGATTTTTTAATGAACTTCAACTTCATTTGAAAATAATAATAATAATAAAACTGTTTATAAAAAGGTATTGAGTTGGTACAACAGGGTTGTGTCATAGTTTAAAAAGGCCAAATTATTCAATATTTATTTTCAGAATAATAAAATGCCTAAACGTGACTTTTAATACCCCTTTTAATCACCCTTTTAAAACAAAGAAAGAAAACGTACGCAAATATTTTGAATTTTATTTTTAAAATGTTAGTTTGTTTTAACGATTTGTCATATTTTTTCTTATTCAGAAACAGTTAAATGAAAGTATAATTTTTTTTTTAACATTAATAATTTATATATTTTTTAATTTCTAATTCATTAGCAAGAAATAAGCAATTGGATAAAAATAATATCTTAAACAAAGAGTAATAAACTCATATTTTAATCGGGAATATCAGTATGTAAAATTTTATATTACATGCAAATCAATGTTAGAGAATCCACTAAAATCTGCCATCAGATTCAATAAATAAACAAATAAATAAAATTTTGTTTAAAGTATTTATTTCTATGCAAGATCATGTTAGAAATTCATTTTTAACACTTTCCAACATAATTGAAAAGCGTTTAGGAATTCGATTTGTCTGTCAGTCTGTCTGGCCGTACTCTAACTCTCATAAATATACTCGGATTGCCATATAATTTTTATATTTTTATATAAAATATGTTATTTAGGTTTATCATAGAATGTGCGGTAATGAAAATGAATTGTGCAGCATTTATAGTTTGTTTACAGGACGCACAAAAGGATTCAGTAACATTATGGTTTAGGGGGGGGGGGGGGGGATCGTTCCCAATACATTTTAATGATGTTACAATACTTCAAACATAATAAAATCGATATGAATCACTGAAATGGACAAAACATGCTTTCTCAGGAGTACAGAATACGTAGCATTTATAGTTCGTTTACAGGACGCACAAAATAATTCCGCTACATTAAGGTCTATGGGGGGCGGAGAGGGGGGTCGTTTCCAATGCATTTTACTAATGTTGCAATTTTTCAAACATAATAAAATCGATATGAATCATTGAAGGAGACTAAACATGCTTTCTCAGGAGTATAGAATACGTAGCGTTTATAGTTCGTTTACATGGGTGCACAAAAATTCCATTACGTTATTATCTATGGACATAATCGTTTGATATCCATTTTAATACTGTTCTGATACTTCATACATAATGGAATTAAAAAGGATCAGTGATCTGGAGCTACAACATATTTTTTTATTATTACGGAGCGCGTAGCATTTATCGTTTATTTACAGAGACGCACAAAAGTTTGGTTACAGGACGGACTACAATGAATTTCATTGTATCAAAAAATGAAATTCCTTAAAAATGTTCTGTTAGCATTGGAAAGGTGTTTCATAATCTATGTCTGATGCATGATTTTTAGTTATTGTTTTTTATTCGATAGGAAGTGCTCTTAACATCATCGTAGTTTTCTATATGTTAATGCGCGAAAAATATTGTAATACATATGCAAAAAATACAGTGGTATATTACAAGATATTTATATAGAAAAATAATCAAAATCATATAATTGGAATACATTAAAATTTGCTAAAAAAATAATTAAAAAATAGAACTATGTTTCTGATTTTACGGGACATATTTAAACAATATTCAAACAAACATTGTTCAGTGAGGCAGTAAATATGGATCCTACGTTACATTAAAATAATCAAAACATCTAATAAAACAAGAAAACAATCATGCGTCAAGCATAGGTTATGTAACACTTTCCAACATTTCCAAAATACTTTTTCCAAATCTTTGTCGTGAAAATGATGTCTTACGTAAACAATATGGAAAACGCATAACACATTTCAAAAACCCAATTTCAGGAATTACCAAAATTTTCGAAAAATATTCGAATTCTTTTGTGCAGCCCTGTATATGATCTATAAATTTGTGTATATATACTAAATAGAATGCTAAATTTTAGTTTAGTTAGGAAACGCATAAGCACAGTTGAAAATCCCCCTTCTGGAATGGAATATCCGTGAATAAACGGAAATGTACTCGAGCTGCCCTGTATATGAGTTAGAGAATTTATACACACCAAGTAATAGGTAAAAAATTAATTAAATTTAAAAATGTGTTCCGCGACTGAAAACGCACTTCCAGCAATTATTGTTACCAGACAGTACTTTAACCGAATTATTTTGTGTGTCTTTGTATATGAATGATGAATGCTATATACACACAATATTCTATAGTAAGCCTCTTGTAATCCACATCAGATATATATATATTAATTTCTATGTGTTTGAAATAGTGAAACATTATTAAAATAAACCGGAAACGATTTTTCCCAATAGACGTTAACGGAAAATTTTGAGTGTCCCTGTAACGGAACTATAAGTGCTTATGCACACCATATTCTAGCAAGCCTCTTGTAGTGCACCTCAGTGATATACATCAATTTCAATATATTTGAAATAGTGTAACGTCATTAAAATAAACCGCAAATACTTTTTCCCCATAGACCGTAATGTACGGGAATTCTTTTGAGCGTCCCTGTATAGGTGCTACATACTTCATTTTCAATATTAAACATGTCACAGTAAATGTCAATAGCATACATCAATTGCATGAAAATCCGAGTATATTTACGGGAGTTAGAGCACGGACAGACGGTAGACAGACATAGAAAAACCGAATTCTTAAGAAAATAATGATCTTATCCGGAAGCTAATAACTTATCTCCTTTGCAAAGAATGCGAGTCAATAATGAACTAATACTTTCAAGACACATTCTCATTTTAAGTCTCAATTTTACATGCAAAAATATTTTTTAATTAAAAATTAATTCTCCACAAGATATAAAATAAGTCATTATTATTTTCTCATGAAGCGATAATATTGATCATTATATTTCAAGCAAAATATAGCACAAAGGGAATTCTCAAAGCTAAACGCTGTCAAAAAGTCCGAAAACCGTGCGTATCCTGTATTTTATAGCCTTTATACACGTAAAGTAAATTAATTCGACTCTATAAACGATATAAAATAAAATAAAATGAAACAGATACAAATGTTAACATTTGTTCAGATAAAAATGCTAACATTTGTTTTACATCCAACACCTTCAAATAATAATAAACATTTGTCAAAAGCAAAACGCATTCAAGCTTAACTTGCAGTAGTGTTTCGAGCTAAACGGCCTGTTTATTGTAATACTTTTGGAAAATCACAACATACGAGCCACTTAGCGTTTGATAAAACTAGCTGCATTTGACCCTTAGCTTATCATAACAGCCACATTCAAACTTGGCTTCTGTAACAGTGAAGGATTTATTTATACTGCTTTATCAGAACGGGCGCCAGTGCTTCTTTCTGGATCTCTAATTGGAAGTTGTCACGCATAGCTTCATTTTTTTTAAACTTACCTTCTATTATCTATATCAAAAGATTATTTTGAAGATTACTTACACACACAGAAAGCGGCAATTTGATAAAAAGTATCTTGCATGAATTTACATCATACGCAATAGATAAAAGGATAAGGATGGAAAGCAGTGTTTTAGATATTGAAATACCAATATACAGTGGTGTAGCGCATGGGGGGACGCGGAGGAGGGCAATTTACCCGTGTGTCAAATTTTTAGGGAAACCAAAAAATGGCTGCATATAGTATAAAAAATCTATAGTAGACACTAAGGAAGGGACGCAATATTTTGTATTGCCCCAGGTGCTCAAACCCCATCATTACGCTAACTGGCAAAATGAATGATGCTCTCAAGTACGAATTCACTGCTTTCTGACACATTCGCGAAGTAATTTTTATTTACAAAAATTTCTGTGTAATCTTATTCAAATACCAAGAAATTGAATAGTGTAATTATAAAGGAATTTTCTCATAAAGGTGAAGGACCAGAAAACCATGTCAAAGTTGGCCTTTTACACCAGTTTTCGAAAGCCATCCAAAGGTAGTCGTCGGTGAGCGTTCGATTTTAAATTGAAGATGCAATACATTTATACGAAATTTATTTCCAAAACTATAACGCATGGAATATTGCATTGTATTAATTACTTTCTGCTCTGCTTAGGATCTTACTTGTAATTTTTCAGACATACCACAAATAAATATTGATAATTAGGTCATATAAATATCCGCCACCCCCCCCCCCCTCGAAACCAAACGGATTATAATTTCATTGTATTAATTAATTGTTGTTCTAGTATTTTATAACATTGGTAATCCTGCAAACATATCACAAATAATTATTTATGCTTAGATCATGAATGTAAAATTTACACCAAAATCATAGTACATTAAAATACATTATATTAATTACTTGCTCTTCTAGGACTTTACAACATTTGTAATCCGTATATATATATATATTTATATTAATTAAATATTAATGATTGGGTTCTATATATGTAAAATTTCCGCACCCAAAACAAAAGGCATTACATGTATATGCATTGTATTAATCACTTGCTCTTGTCTTTCAATTTTTGAAGTCCTGCATACATATCGCATATTAATTTGGATGAATAGATCATACAAGAGAAATTGATATTTTATTGCTTTTCTAAAAATACAGTTCCAATATAATGAGGCAGATAACCGGAAGGTTTCAATTAAACAGTTTTAATAATTGGAAGTAAGTAAACCCCCAAATCCTGCTTTGAAAGTATTCGTTATTTTAACAGCATTTGTTATAGGGATTTATGTATTCTTGTTATATAGCTATTACAACTGCTGACACAGTGTAATAAGGAAGAAGATTTAATTATTCTTCTTTATATAAAGTTTTCACGATCATGTCGACAGCGAGAAACGATTTATTTCAATTGATCTAGGTCAAACCAATTTCCGTCTGCAGTACGCATTCATAACAAATCCCGGCACCTTTTAAGTGTATTAATTCCAAGTATAATATTTTATCGTGACATAAAGAAAAAAATATCATTGTAATGGATGTTGCTACTATGAAAATAAATCGCGTGTTTTATTTTTAACGCATATTTCAGATTGTAAAGCACGCACTATCTCTTTCAACTATATGTATGTTTGGTAATGGTTTGATCAATAACATTTCCACTTAGTATTCAAACAGTGAAAAATGAGCCTTGTGAAAAAAAATATTTTTAACGAGGCTTATATCTTCAAGTAATATATTTTACATGTTAATATAGTAAAGAATGGTTTATAAATTTTCCAGGGAGTTCACAGTTTATTTATTTTTGTCTACCACTATTTCCAAACAATAATCTTCATGGTACATTTCCACAACAATTTCAATGGAAATCTATCCTGAAGATTATTGTTTATAATTAGTAGTAGTAAAAAAAAGGGACCATTCAGCTCCCTGGTTTTCCAATTAACAGACTTTAAACTACATGTAACAGAAAAAATGCGTGTCATTAAATAATGTAATTTAACTTTCGGATCAACTATGCTTTATGATGCTTTACGTTATGATGTATAGCCAATAATATTTCCGATTAATATGCCATTAACACTCAAATATGAAGTTAGGAAATTTAATGAAATCTTGAAATCTGTTTATCTACGGGTAAATAAACACAAGTATTTACACATTAATACAGGGAAGAAACATTTATGCGTTTTTTTTAGTTTTTGTTACTTCAAAACCCTGTAATCAAAAAAAAAAAAAAAAAAAAAAAAAAAAAAAACGGTATAAATTAATATTTACATTTAATGCCTTTATCATAAATTCGGGCATTTTTTAAGATATTAATTCAAGTAATCTAAAATTCAAGTATTTTAAGTTATTAATACAAGTAATCTTAAAGTAATCTTTCATTTTGACAAAAAAAAAAAAAAAAAAAAAAAAAAAAAAAGAAGAAAACAGTAATTGAATGGGTATTAGTATAAAAATAAATCGCGTGATGTATTTGTAACGGGCATTTAGAAATGAGAGCTATAAAAATTATGATTTTTAAAGAATGTTTTTTTCTGTATAAATACAGCACAAATGTTGTATTTTAAACATTAATTGTGTAGAACACCGTTTATATGTTTTAAAACGGATTGTTTATGAAGAACATGCTAGTAAAAATAAAACAAAACAAAACATTTTCTTTTTTTTTTAAGTACAGTTTTTTTTTTTGTTGTTGTTTTTTTTTTTTTTTTAATCTGCATAAAAATAGTTCAACATGGGACTGAAATGACGTATAATTAAATAATTTAATTTAACGTTCTAGTCAACTATGCGTTAAGAAATGACCAATAATATTTCCGCAAATGACCAATAATATTTCTGCTTTATATGCTACTAACACTCAAAAATAAACGTCATAAAAATTACGATTTTTAATGAAAAATGCTTATTTCTGCATTAAAAAAATACAAGTAATATATATTTTATACATTAATACAACATTTATACGTTTTCTTAGAGATCGAATCCTAAAAAGTATAACAAAAAGAGTGTAATTAAAAAAATAACCTTAATACATGCATAACAAATCCCTTCTAAGTGCATCAATTTCAAAAATAATATGTAATCATAATTCAAAGAAAATGTATTAAGGTAATGGATATTTTTAGCATGGAAATAATTAATGTATTTTAACGTGTATTTAAAATAATAATAATAATAATAATAATGTGCATAAGCATTAATGGAAGTTAGTTATATTAATAAGATTCTAATAATAAAATTTAATAACATTAAGTATATTTTTATCTATATAATTGAGTTGAATGTAAATTAATTTTAAACATAATCTTAAAAATAAAATAAAATAAAGCAATATAAAAGCTATCTCGGCACCTCCTAAATGCATAAATTTCAAGAATAATATTTTATGATGACACAAAGACAAAATATCATTGTAATGGATATTGTTACCATGAAAATAAATCCCGTGTGTTATTTTGAACACATATTTTAGATTGTAAATCACGCACTAACTCTTTCAACTATGCGTTAGTTAATGATGTGATCAATAATATTTCCGTTTAGTATGCAACTATCACCCAAAGCTGAGCGTCACGAAAATTATTATTTTTAATGAAGAATGTTTCATCATGTATAAATAAAATGTAATTACAGTAGTTCCTTGTTATTTCGTGTACAGTTATATCGTTCGTTTTATGTGTCTTGCTTAAAAAATGGTTCTACTTTAATTGCCATTTTAAAAATAATTTTTTACATGTCGATTAAGTGTAATAATCTATGATTAATTTTACAAACAAAATTGCATGTAAATTTACTTTTTGGAGGCACATATGAAACATTTAATTGCAATTTAATTGGTATGAATGTTCTTATATTTTAATGCTTAGTTTTAATTAAAAAATTTTTAAATAATATATCGAGTTTTCGACAACATAGTGGTTTTTTTTTCTTGTCTCATAGCATGTGATCACGAACATTATGATTGTTAATGAAGAATGTTTCATTATGTATAAATAAAATATAAGCACGGTAGTCCCTGTTATTTCGTGTAGAGTTATGTCGTTCGTTTTGTGTGTCTTGCTTAAAAATAGGTTCTATTTTAATTGCTATTAAAAAAAATGTATACGTATGTCGATCATTAATAAGTGTCATTAGGTGTCAATCGATCATTAATTTTATGAACAAAATTGCATGTAATGTTACTTTTTGGAGTCATATGTGAAGCATTTAATTGCAGATTACCGTTGTTCTTATTTTTTAAATGCTTAAATTTAATTAATAATTGTTTTAAATAATATATCGAGTTTTCGACAACATAGAGTTTTTTTCTCTTGTCTCCTAGCATGTGTAATATAACGAGTGTGACTAATATATATATATAAATATGGTGGATAACTCAAAAACCAGCGTCACGAACATTATGATTGCGTTAATGAAGAATGTTTCATCATATATAAATAAAATACAAACACGGCAGTCCCCTCTTATTTCGTGTAGAGTTATATCGTTTATTTATGTGTCTGACTTAAAAATAGGTTCTATTTAAATTACCATTTAAAAAATAATAATAATAATGTACAGTAATGTCGAATGAAAAAAAAAAGTGTATTTATCTATCATTAATTTTATGAACAAAATTGCGTGTGAAATACCTTTTTGGAGACATAAATGAAACATTTAATTATAGTTTATCACTGTTCTTATTTTTGATACTTAAAATAAATTAATATATTTATTTTTTATAATATATAGTATTCTCGACTACATAGTAATTTTTCCTTGTCCACTAGCATATGAGATATAATGAGTGTGATCAATATATTTATAAAAATATAGTGGTTTCTTCAAAAAGGAGCGTCACTAACATTATGATTTTTAATGAAGAATGTTTCATGATTTATAAATAAAATATAAGCACAGCAGTCCCCTGTTAATTCATGATAAAATGTTCAAGTATATTACATATTTTGATGAGATGTGGTAAATTACGACACAAAGTCACTTAAAACTAAACAATTGTTTGAATGTGTATATTTCCGGTCAAATACTAAAATCAGTGTAGAGATTCTTTATTTATTTATTTTTTTTTATTTCGAGGACGGTATATTATATAATGAAACAAAAAATAAATAAAAGAAAAACAGTAACATTTTACCGTTGATATTGCATTAAGGAAATAGAATTTAATAATAATAATAATAATAATAATAATAATAATAATAAAGTTTAACAGCTTCAAGACAAACGTCTCGTATGCGACTTTTTTATTTTTGAGTACCACTATTACTGAATAGCAATATTCGTCTGAACTAATTGAAGAAATTTTGTGATTAGGTAAGGCGAAAATTACTACAAAATAGTACTCAAAAATAGTGTTACAAAATAGGACCAGTACGCTCCATTTATGGCATGTATACCTGACGATCCTCCCGAAAAGGGTTAAACGTACAAGCTGTTAGAAAACATAATTTACTTTCCTGATAAGTATCATATTTGTGGATAAAATTAATTATTACTAAAAATATACTGCATATATATTTTTTTTCTTCAGACATGCGCAGTTTTTATTGTTTTAATTTTGTAGTAGATAGTAACCCGTCAAGATTTGACGGTAAATAACTTGAAAGTTCCTTTAGAAGTATGCTTTTATTTTTAATTAGTTGCTTTTAAATAAATTGGATATAAAAAATTTGATAAATTGTTATATTGTGTAAGCGATTCCTATAGATATAAGACGATATATAGTGTTGTCAGTCCAGCCTACTCAACTAATGGGGTGAAATAATTTTAAGCTTCTAATTTAAATCCTATTATGCTTGAATTAATTTAGCGAGAATTTAACTAAAAATATTAATTGAATGATTTATTTTTACTTACTAAGGTCTCAATTTAAAATATATATATATATCAATGTTTAGTTTTTTTTTTTTTCCCGTGACCTTTAAAATTTTATTTTTATCAGCCTGCCTGGAGACTCTACCCAGAACTTAAAATTTGCTGTTTGCAGCTAACGATTTATAATATTATATTTTTTAATTACTTTAATTTAATTTTACATTTTCATACATTATATATATATATATATATTAAACCATGGATATCAAGGTGATTTCTTTTATAATCCTTATATGAATATTTTAGCTTCTTTCTTTTTTTCTCTTTTTTTCTTTTTCTTTTTTTAAGGAGAATAATCATATACTTTTCCTAGTTATATAAATATATCTTCTTGATAATGGTCATACAATATATAAATAAAAGTTTAGATCACTTTATTTAATCGATAACTACATATAAATTTTTTAATTTAAATATTTTTAATACAAAATAAGTAATTAAAAAAAAATAATGTCGTTTGTTAAATTTTATTTACTACAGCCCCAATATTTTGAAAAAATAACAATATATAGTATTTCTGATTTATTTTATTTTATTTTATTTTATTTTATTTTATTTTTAACTACGCGACCTTTAAAATTTTTCATTAAATTAATTTTTATCAGTGTGATTCTAAAACATTTAATTTAAACTTTGCTGTTTGCAGCTAACGGTTTATAATACATATTTTTTAATTGCTTGAATTTTATTCTGCATTTTCATACATTATTTAATTATTAAATCATGGATATCAAGATAATTTAGAATTCCTGTATGAATATTTTTCCTTCTTTTTTTTTTCTCTCTCCTTTTATTTTTATTCTTTTACGAAAAATAATCACATACTTATCTTAGTATATATATGATACCTTGATAAAGATCATGCCAAATATAACAAAAATTGTAGACCAGTTCAATTTATTTAATCGATAATTACACGCACAATATTTTAATTTAAATACTTTTAATATAAATTTAGTAAACAAAAGAAATTGTTCTTGGGTGTTAAATTTTACTTAATTATAAAGCATTCGAATAAAAAAAAAATACAAATTACATAGCTTTTTCTCCTGAATTTAATATGACATTTTAAAAATGAATTATTGCCAATGAAATAAGAAAAATCATTCTATCCGGAGTGGGTATCGAACTGACGAACAGAGCGGCGAAACACCGGGCCTTAAACCACTCGGCCACCTTTTCCTCGTTTGAGTGTATTCTAAAATTGGATAGGTTATAGACTTAATTTTACGCATGCGCAAATGGGTCATTTTCTTGTGAATGTGAAATTTGACAAAATGCTCTTTTAGCTTTCAATATATTGATCCTTGTTAGAATTTGCTTGAATGCTCAATGGCTTTGCCAAAATTGATTGTTAGACACGTATATGCGTATAATTAAAATTTTGATTAATGATTATGCCCAGCAATAAGCGGATATTTTTATGTTTGCCTCGAAAATCATTACGACTATCACTGTGGTTACTAATAGCTATTGCTTATTTATTATTAATGTTGTTATTATCAAAAATCTTTATTCTTACTCATTTTGGGAATAGCCGTTTACTTAAAACATTTAACTGCATATCTTGCTATTAGTTTTTCTTCTTTTTTTAATAAGATGCTGCATGGTGGACAATGTAATGAACCATCGTTTACAAATTCTCCGATAGACGCGTAAGGTTAACCATACTACTAATATTTATTCACTTCCGAACAATTACTAGTTATTATTCTCTAATGTTTGGGTTGATGAATTTTAAAATCATAAAATAAGTTTCAATATTTAAAATTTTCAGTTTTTGGCTGATTTTGTTGTAATTTGTGTTTGTGTTGTACATATTGTTATATGTTGTGCTGTTTTGTTGTAATTGACTAATTCACTACTGGATGTTTTCGAATTTTTAAAGATGTATTCGGTCCAAGGTCGTAGTCTTGGCACAGGAGAATAAATTAAAATAATCCTATTTTTTAACATATAACTTTAAAAAATTCTACCGAGTTTCGTGCACATGCCATTACTTAAGGTTACTTGGACCCCTGAGGACCCACCCTTAAGGCTATTTGGACCCAAATAAATGCTTTAATCCCTTCGCGACGAGCGTCGTTTGCAGAATTTTTAATTTTTAATCCCCAAATGTTTTTCAAAATAGAAAAATTTGCCTAATTGAAACACAGAAATGGTTTGATTAAATAAGGGAAATTTTTCAAATAAAAATTACTGGTAAGAATAATCAAGGATTCTGAGCATGTTATGCGTCACGTATACGTGACGCTCGTTGCGAAGGGGTTAAATCGTTATTCTGGGTGTACTGTGTTACTACGGTTAGTGCTGTTACTTGTACACTGTAAAAAAAATGTGTCGATCTACTAAAAAAAGTTTAGTTTTTCTAACTGATCTTTGGAAATTACTAAAAAATTTTTAGTATATTTGTATTCCACAGATTTTTTTAGTAACCGGTACTAAAAATCGGTATCATTGCTAGCTGTTTTCTAGTAATGTTGCTAGCTGTTTTCTAGTAATTCTTACAGATATTCTTATAACAGAGTAGAATTACAAATTTTTTTTTGGTTTTTTAGTACCGATTTTTAGTACCGGTTACTAAAAAAATCTGTGGAATACAAATATACTAAAAATTTTTTAGTAACCTGATCATTTTTTTTTACAGTGTAAGCGTATTAGTGAATCTCGTCAATACACTCAAACCTGTAGATAACCATACCTAAAATCTTTTTCTCGCAAGCTGCAAAGATATGTGTTTGGTACGTTATCTAGGCCGAAACACATTGTATACTTATATAATAATGTTAAAAAGGGAAATAATTCAAATCGTAAGATAACACAAGTAGTATATCAAAGACTTATTGCAAAAATACACTCAATAATGATTTAACCCTTTCGCGATGCGCGTCACGTATGTGACGCATAAAGTTCTCAGAATTTTTGAGTACTCCTACCAGTAATGTTTAATTCAACATTTTGCCTTATTTAATCAAAACATTTCTCCAATTCAATTAGGCACAAATTTCTATTTTTAAAAACCGGTGATTAAAAATTAAAAATTATGTAAAGGATGCTCGTCGCGAAGGGGTTAAAGCATTTTTAATCAGTATTAGCTACGTAATAAGTATAAATATTATAATAATGCAACATTTATAAGCTCTAAAGAAATTTTCTTTTCTCTCAGAGAGAGGTCAGAATTTTTCTCAATGCCAAAACTTTTTATCTTTTTCAAGTATAAAACTAAAGGGCAAATTTAATTAATTTTAAATGTTTGATTAGTCTTGAAGATTAATATATATATATATATATATATATATATATATATATATATATATATATATACCACTTTTTTGCAAACATGATTAAATGTAAAAAAGAACTTTTGACTAAGTAAATGATGTTTATATGTTAATGATGATATTATGATGTTTTAACGCAATTTCACGTTAATTATAGATAACAGGAGAGATTTCGTCTGCCCATAAAAATATATATAAAATAATAGCGAAGATCTTAAATACCTTCTATGCGCATATCAAATTTTTATAAATATGGATTAATGATTCTGTGTCTTTGGCTGCACATAAAAGGTCGACGCCACATGCGGCCCGCAAGCCGCAGGTTCTGTATTGCTGCAGTAGAACCATCACTTATTAAAATACTTTTTTGTTTTGAGTTGAAATAGTACCCCAAGGATAATCCCAATTTCAGATAATGTTAAAAGAAAAATTAAAACGAAAAGACATGCTTTAATTTTATTGTTTTTAGCTTTATACCTCAAATTTTATGAAGATATACAGAGGATAATTTTGATAGATTTAATTTTCAGATTTAGAGAAGAAGTATAGTTCACATAATTCAGAAGAATAGGTGAGAAAAATTAAAACACATGGTGTTTAAAAAATCCAACTGTAATCATAAGATTTTTTGTCAAAAGTTAAAATCATGCAGAAAAAAAATCTGTTTCCTTATTTTAAAGCTTCAAATTTCCACTTTCTTATCTTAAACAATTTTATATTGATTCATAGAAAAGAAAAAAAAAGAAGAAGAAGGAAAAGAAAAAATCTTCATATAAATGCTGCATGCATTTGCATTTGAGAATGTTCCAGAAGTGTGAACTTACGAAAAAGAAAATTTTTAACTATACCCTCGTGGGAAGAAAAATAAAATAACGTCTTAATAATTGATGTCGAACGTTAAGTGCTTGAAAGTCATCTTAAGTCGTTTTCATTATTTAAACTTACACAAACTATGTTATGAGTTACATTTTAATTCAAATAAATTGCTGATTTCATTCGTTTAAAAAGCATTGTCGAAACCGAAATCATTACATCCCCAAGTGTTTCCCAATTTTTGGCTCGTAAATCGCACCAACTGAATATAAGCCAACCTGCGCAGAGCTTTGATACAATTCAAAGTTTTTAATTTTACTTTGAGAAATATATCGAGATTCCGCCGCTAAATTTGATTGACCTTTTATTGTATACATAGATAGATTCTTCAATATTATTTTCATCCTTGTATAGGAAGGACCCTTATATGGCCGACTTAATTATCGTCGCATGCCGATAATAGTAGCAAGTTGGAAATTGTACGTCAACGTGACAAATGAGGTGCGTTCGTACAATAACTAGTTTTATAAATATTCAGATCTTGGTGCAATAGCTGTTGCACTCTTACTCAAAAATGCATAAATATAAAATTTAATTTATGCGCAGATTTTCATATGATAGATATTAGTTTTATTTTATGAAATTAAGTTTCAATACACTTTTAGAAACAATTAATTACAATTCTGTTATACTAAAATTATACTATATGCGAAAATATCCAATCCAAGACAACGTAAAAATATCATCGTTATTATTTCAGTGAAATGAATTACATCGTCTGTTTTTACGATATGATTAATTTCCGTAATAAAATAAGTGCATTTTAAGTTGGCAACATTTTATCTTTTGTTGACATTTACTGAAAATTCCAATGGAAAACTTAAGTCTAGCTTTGAAAATTTCAGAACTTGAAATCCATATTTAGACTATTTTTCCATTTTATATCTATTTCTCCGGAAACATCTATCCAAAAAACTGTCGGTAAGATCATATGATTGATATAATTGAACAATTTTAGTACACAAATTCGGTTTTTAAATTCAGCAATGCGGAAATAATATGACTCTATCTTAAATATGTCGTAATCACCATGGCAAACTAGAATCATTACCTATCATGGGATTTCATTGAATCAATTACGTATGATAGGATTTAATAGAATGAAGAAAACTTTTATTAATATCTTTATAAGTTTTGATTCCATTTTCATAAAATTTGAAATGACTCAACACAACTCTGCAACGATTATATATATTAATTTTCAAACCATTCGGTTGGGTAGTTTTTGCGCTGTTATATGGTGGACAGACGGACGGACCAGACGACTACTATATACGTATTTATATAATTACGAACGCACCTAAAAACGGGTTGTAGAAGCTTAAGAGTTTTTATCTATTTCTTCTAGTTAAATAATTTAACTTTTTTTTCCCTTGTTGTTATGTAACTCAACTTTAGACTAATTTAAAGTGATTAGACTAAGAACAAGTGGATACATAATTATAAAGAAAATATCTTATTATAATTAAATAAAAATATATATTCCAAAAGGGATTATCTGTAGATCTGTTTATTAAAAGGCTTTTAAGTCTATATTTACTGAAATCAATTTTAGATATAATATTTATATTTTCAAATGGGCACAGACATAACAAATAGACTAAGACATTTGATTCTTGTTTTATTGTTCTTTTTTTTTTTCACCCAGATGTTTCAATATTAAGATTATTGTAATTAGTAAAGTATCTAAATGTATTATATGTAAAAATTTATGCAGATTGCAATTTATTAATAAATTATGTTGATGTTGTTTTCAACACCGGACGAGTGATGCATGTAAAGGTTTTAATGTTTTATACAGTGTAAGTTATTAATTAATCCTTATTTTTAAGAATATGTAATACCTAATTAAAAATAAATTTAAAAACGTTTGCAAAATTTTGCCAATTTAAAGCGGCGACGAAAGTTGCTAAATCTTAAATCGTAAAACAACTGACAGCAAAGAAACGATTTTAATATACCTTTTCTTCATAAGTTTCTTCATAAGTGAGCTAAGCTGTAAATGGACCAGTCGGCAAGAAGTAAAAGTAAACAATAACGAAAAATCATGCGTCAAGCATAGATTATGTAGCACTTTCCAACACTTCCAAAATAATTTTACAAAACTTTACCGTTTAATAAAGTGAAAAATGATATCTAAGTAAACAATTTAGATAAACGATAACATATTTAAAAATCCAATTTCAGGAATTACCAAAAATATTCGGAAAATATCCGAACCTTTTGTGCAGTCGTGTATATATACTACACAGAATGCTAAATTTTAGTTCAGTTTGGAAAAGTGTAAGCACAGTTTAAAATAACTCCTTATGGAATTTCGGTCGATAAAAGGAAATGTATTCGAGGAATTTTGTGCTGCCCTGTATATTATTTATATAATTTATACACACCAAGTAATAGAAAAAAAATCAATTTAATTTAAAAACGCATTCTGCAACTGAAAACGCACTTCCAGCCATTATTGTTAACATACAGTAACGTATTCTTTTGTGTGTCCCTGTAAATGAACAATGAATGCTATACACAAAATATTCTATTAGTAAGCCTCTTGCAATGCCCTTTCGTGATATACTATATGAATTGAAATATATTTGAAATCCTGAAACATTATTAAAATAAACCCCAAACGATTTTTCTCCATAGACCGTAATGTAACGAAATTCTTCTAAGTGTCCCTGTATAAAGGAGCAGTAAGTGCTATGTACACCATATGCTATAGTAAACCTCTTGTTAGTGCACCGCTGTGATATATATCGATTTCAATATGTTTGAAATTGTGTAACAGCATTAAAATAAACCGTAAATGATTTTTTGCATGGACCGTAATGTAATGGAATTGTTTTGAGTGTCATTGTAAAAAAAACTATAAGTGCTACACACTCCATTTTCAATAACGAACATGTCATAGTAAACTTCAATAATATGTAAATTGCATGGCAATCCGAATATATTTACGCGAGTTAGAACACGGACAGACTGACAGACAGACAGACAAATCGAATTCATAAATACTTATCAACTATGTTGGAAAGTTTAAAAAATACAATCATTACTTGATTTCACAAAGAAAAACAAAACACATGTAAACAAGTGGGAAATTGTACGTCAAACGTGACAAATGAGGTGCGTTCGTATTATACATAGTTATATAAATATTCAGATCTTGATGATTTTTAATTCTGTGAAATTAATTATATCGTCTGCAGATTAATTTCTGTAATAAAATAAGAATCTCGGTCGCTTGACGATTAAACATCGGAAGCTCCTATAACAAGAAAGCACCGATTTTTGTTTTATAAAATTCAAATTTCTTAATAATTATTTTTATTAATATCGTCTAAAGTTTTGATTCGATTTTCATAAAATTTGAAATGTCTCAACAAAATTCTGCAAAGATAATATATCTTAAACTTCAAACCATTCGTTTGGGTAGTTTTTGCGTTGTTATATGCGGAAAGACGGACGGACAGATGGACGGACGGACAGACAGACGGACGGACCAGACGACGATAATAGGTGCTACGTATTTATATAATTACGAACGCACCTAAAAATATAACATTGATATACCCTTTTCTCGAGAACTACTGAATAAGCTATTCAGATAATCTTTTTTATAGTTTTGGCTATAGTACAGTGTAAAATAAATGTTTCTTAGTATACAAAATATAATAAAACTGCGAACTGAAATATACAATAACCTCTTCCGAGTTACCCACGATTCCGAAAACCGTTCTCTATCTTTAGAAACCTCAACAACCAATATATTTTCGAGATATAAAGAAGCATTTATAAAAACAAAGTTTCTTCAGTTGCCAATGATTTTCGGAAACATTTCCGAGTAGTTTTATATTGCATTAATATGTTTTCTCAAACCGGAATATCCGTTAGTAGGATGCCATCAATTCTCAATTCTCAATTATTAAACATGTTCAGCTGCTTAACTGAATTTATACACGCAAAAGTAACAAAATATTGTTATTGTTAATGTTAATGTTAATGCTGTTAATTTATCATGTTTGTCTGTAAAACATAAAAATGCTTACTTGAGAATTGATAACATCCTAAAAACCAATATTCAGGTTTGAGAAAACCGATTAATACGCTAAACCAAAACAACTCGGGAAACATTTCCGAAAATCAGCGAAAGCAAAAGAAAATTAGTTTTTATAAATGTTTATTTAAATCTCGCAAATATATTGGTTTCTGTGGTTTCTAAATATAAAGAACACTTTTCGGAATCGTGGGTAACTCGGAGGAAGTTATTTTCTATTTACGTTCGTGGTTATATTATATTTTCCTAGATTAAGAAACATTTGTCTTTTTTACAATAGCTATACTATAAATTGATCGTTCGTCAAGAAATAAAAATAAAAAATACAATAATTTAAAAAGCTCACACATAAAAAAAATCTAGCTTATTTTTATTAATTATAATTATTACATTTTCTTATTTTTATTTTTTGCCGAATGATAAATTTATAGAAAATTTGCCAAAACTGCCAAAACTATTAAAAAAAGCATTGAAATCGCTTCATTAATTTTCGAGAAAAATGTACATGAATGTACATTTTACATGTGATTTTTTTAATTTTCGAAATCATATAATTATTTTATTTGTTATTTTTTTTTTTTTTTTTTTTTTTAGCCAAACGATCAAGTTTAATTTTAGCTACTGAAAAAAAAAGTATACAAAAGAAATCTAGCTTATTTTTATTAATTATAATTATTGATTTTTCTTATTTTTATTTTTTGTCGAATGATAAATTTATAGAAAATTTGCCAAAACTGCCAAAACTATTTTTAAAAAAAGCATTGAAATCGCTTCATTAATTTTCGAGAAAAATGCACATCAATGCCAGGTATTTTACATGTGATTTTTTTTCTCTAAATCATGTAATTATATTATTTGTTATTTTTTTTTTGTCCAAACGGTCAATCTTTACTTTAGCTGCTGAGATAAGGTATACTAAAAAAAGTATTGGAATTGTTTCAGTAGTTCACGAGAAATAAGGGTTTAAGAAGAAAAAAAAAATCATATAAATCTTCTTAATATTATCTACAATTTTTATATTGATAAGTTTTTTTTATATAACCAACTCTTACAGCAAAAAAAAAAAAAATAATAATAATAATAATAATAATAATAAGAAATAAAAGAAAAATATCCCTGGAGGCTCTATGCTTGAAGTATACATCAATGTCACAGCAGTTTTACATGTGATGTCGCAACTAATGTCACCCCCCCCCTCCCCCTTAAAAAATATAATAATAATATATCTGTCACTTCGTAACATTTGCTAACAGAACAAATTGTTTTGTTTGTGGAATCAAATTCTTATATTCCAGTATTACGTCACATTGTACACTAGCATTTAAATTAATGTACCAACCTATGATATCATTTATTCAAAAGTTTTTTATACTCCAAGATGCCATGTAGAAGTTCTTACAGAGAAATGGAATTATGTTTGGTATTTTAACTATATAACCTTCAATAATGCACATGAAGGCAGTTAACATCAATGTTCCGGCCGATTATTTAAAAAATAATAATAATTTTTTTTCAACAGAAATACTTCTAATAATTTATATGATATTACTTATCAAAAAATTTTATCGTGTTTTAAATTACGATATATTTAAAAACAGTGAAAATAACAGCAATTTTTAGAGGAAATTTGTATGATTACTTTTAAGTTTATTATATTCATATGTCTGCAACCAACAAACTGATAAGTGGAATATTTAATTGCAAAAATTATCCGAAGAAAATTTATTAAAATCAATTTTTCAGTCAAAGTAATATGATTGAAATACCTTGACGAATTCAAAACTCGTTGAAAATCAATAGGACAATATTCAAAATACTACACTGGTGATTTTTACAGATATATAAAGTAGCATGTTAATAACTTTTCAAAACAAAATTAATATAACAGAATTATATATATTTGTTATATATTCTGTTATATAATATAACAATTAATATAACAGAAAGTATAAAATTGTTATGATAAAATATTTCAAAATCTGCATTAGAGGGAAATCTGACGCAAAAAGAGGACTTGATTACCGCACAGGCCGACTAGGCCATGGCCTTGGGCCTACCGTGGATGGGGAAAATGAATAAAACGATTAAAAAAATTAATGCAGTTTTGGGAATGATTTGCTCAAAAAACAAACTAAGATTTCGTTATGCGGAAACCGTATAGTTTCGTAATATCTAATGATAAAAATCATAGGTAATAAGCACGAATAAATTCCAAATTAGTTATTCAAATAGTCATTTTCAACCTAGTGTGCATTCTTTGTTTTGGAATTCCGCACCCATTCTATTAGGATTGGTCAATCTGTTCTTTGAAAGCAACTTAAATTATCCTGTCAACAAAATATTTTTAGCATAATTATTTTTTAAGAAATATTTAAGATGGAGAGAGATTTAAAACAGCATCAAACAACAAAAAATTTAAATTAATCTGAGATTCGTGAGTATTTTTATCAGCAACTACCATTTTGATTTGAGGAAAGACCCGAAAAGGTCCTTTAGGTGCCTGACAACTTTAATCGGGGTCTGCTCCTAAACGAACCTTTTTCCTAGCTATTTTTTATTCGTTTTCAAAATCTATATTTTGATATTTATTGAAACTACTCAATATCTTTGAAATCAAGAATATGTAATTTGTTGTTAAGAAAATATTGTTTAACATTTAAGGATGGTCCAAGGTCAAAACCGACCTTCCATATGTGCAGAACCTGGGATAAATGTACCAATATTTGATCCCTTATTGTGCGCCCCTTGCGGTGTTTCATAAAGAAAATATATTTCTTAAATACTAGTCACATTTTCCGTTCATCACTTCATGTAATTTTGTAAAAAATCTTGTATATTTTCGATTTTCTTTAAGCAGAAAATTACGAAAAAGCAAATCGAAAATTACGAAAAATTACGAAAAAATATCGGAGACTCGTAGATTTGCACGATTACTATCTAAGAAGACGTCTATGGTGTCACGAAGACGTCTATGGTGTGTCATTCATGTTCCGTAACAAACTTATGTAGAAAAGTTTAAGTTTAAAAATAATTTCAGAAAAGGGATTCAAAATAAACTTTCAGATTTATTAATGAAAGAAATGTATACCACAAGCATGCGTTTTTTACATCTTACTTCTATGAATAGATCTTTATTCCTGAATTCACAAAAGGATTTGTCTTAGCATAAAGCATACATACTGTTGAAAAATCCTGCAACTTACTGAAAAACTATATTCTCAATTATACAAGACTGCTGAAATTTTGTTTTATTTGCGTATACTGGACATGTTCTGTATAAGGTTAGACCTATTGCTATTCATAAAATGTGATTATCCCTTTCTAAATGTAAATTATGTAATATATACGCATAATGTATTGTTTAAGAAAGGATTAGCTATATAATTCTAATATTAGTTTCTGTTTTTTACCTTAAAGTCAATTTTGTAAGTCAACTTAACCACTAAAAATATACGTATGTAAACTCTGCCCACCTTACAGAGACCAAGTGCCCAGTGACCTCCTGTTGCATAAGGAAAAATTAAAAGCGCAGTGAAGTAAATTGAAATATTCAAACATACTCTGGTATATTTTAAGCAAAGAAGCATACACATAGGGTTTTCGTAAATTGTTTTAATTAAATAAGAGAGGTCGCAGAACCAGAGTAGAGTAATCGGTTTCGATATAATTATTCAGTCCAAAATACAGAATGTTACACTATACTAAACCGATTTTCTGTTCATAAATTTAATATTAATGAAGATATGACATACTTAATTGGATTTCTCTGAGATGGGATGGAAATTTTCCACAATCGTGTCTAAACCAACACTCAGCTAAGCGCTGCATTATTCAGAATGTAGCTGATAACACATTATAGTGTCACTTACCGAATTACAATAGATTTCCAGCTTGTCCTGCGATGCTATGCATTTCAAAAAATGAAATGTTAGAAGTTGAAAGTTTCGCTACGACATCTATAATATAAACGAAAACACGTGCTTGGCTTAGACTGAGACGCCCTGTATTTTTGACTGTGAATAAGGTATTTCAACCTTTGTTTCATATGCGAAAATTGTTCTTCTAGATGAGTACTCGATCTTTGTAATTTGGTTTATACAGTTTACGAACACCCTGTATAAATAGTTTATATAATAGAGACATTGCATGATTTTTTTTTATAGGAACGAAGTACAACATATATCAGGAGCGACTTACAGAAAATTATGCACGTATCGCGCACAGTTATTTATTTTATTGAAAATACAAGTATTAATAAGAAAAGATTAAATATTTCTTTGCAAAGATATGATACGTCTCATCACAGTTTTCTTAAAATTAAAGAATTATTTTGGAAAAAAAAATTAAAATGTATATAGCTATTGATACGTTATTTACATTGCGCAATATTTCCTCCGGTTTTTAAAAGTCATTTAATAAATGGAAACATTAAAGAACTAAAGCAGTTTAGCAATGTGCTAAATAAAGTCGTATATTTATTAAACAGCGATTCCTTTACTGAAATGTGAAGAAAACTCCATTTATTGTAAACTATTTTCACTTTTTTAGTAGAATTGGTGTTCTTGTGAGCAATATATGCATAAGTATTCACGCACACATGATTGTATCTGTATGTACATGAATGACCAACGAATAATTTAATGAAAGAAAGTTATTAAATATATAAGAAACACTGTTGTTTTCCTTTTTAAGGGCAACGTTTAAAAAATATATAACGGTAACTCCATGTGTTTCATGTACGTCCATGCCTTATACATTATTTTAGATATTAATCTTCATCTTAAATAACTTATAGAAAATCATCTAAAAATCTTATAACGTAAACTGAAACAGTTATAAAAACGGTAAATTGGACAATCATTTGACCTAACATAATTCAACCGAAACATTTTATTTACATGTGTAAAAATGTAAGTGTTGTTAACAACTATTACAATTTTAAACATTAGAGTAATGAAATTGAAATAACTGACATATTTTTAAAGCATTAATCAACGGACTTCAATAATGCATCGTAAGAAATAATGTTTACAAATAATTAAAGCATCCATAAATGTATGAATGTACAAATTATTACCGCACATTAATGAGTATAAAGCTCACTTTTATACAGTGAAATCCTGTGTGTAAAAGATGTTACCATTGTCTTTTCACATTTTTCCTCGATTAATAGAATGAAAGATTTCTTCAAATTATGTAAAAGTTTTTGATAGATATGTGACAAACAAGTCTGCGAAAATGTCATATCTGCATAAGACAAACATTTTTCCACTGAAAGTATTTTAAAATAAATAAATAACGATAGAATTTAGAAAATCTACTGGAAAATGTAAAAATCGGAGTATTTCATAAAATTCATCTAAATAAACATCAAAGATTTAATGAATGGTTAAAAATATTTTTAAGAAATTTTAATCACTGTAAATACTGTGCTTGCATTAATCTCTAACGAAAATTGTCCGCTTCTTGCATTAAAAGGACAGGCTTAACGTTAAAAGATACAATTTAAATTATCAGATAAAATTTTTAAATTTAGCATACTAACATTTACCGTAATTTCCGGCCTATAATCCGCGGATAAAACAATCATGTTTTTACCCGGAAATTTTATTTTATAAAACGTAACTTACTAAATCTCTGTAAATATTTGACTTCAATTATTGAATAAAATTTCTAGGTCGAAACATAATTGTTTGAACCGCGGATTATAGGCCGGAAATTACGGTAATACTAATTCACCACTAAAAAATTTTTACGTTAACAGATGTCCAGTAATTTAATAGCTACTTTTTATTTTGAAGCAACAAAAGGAAAACTGGCATTGTACGAAATAAACCAGAAAATAGCCTATTTATATCACATAAAACGATATTTACGGTTTTCTAAACTGTGCAACTCAATATTGGTCATTTAAAGTACCAAACGTCTGTTAAAACTATATGAAAATTCAATGGAAAAAAGAATTTTTTATACTGGAAGGGTTAGGCATCACCAGAACTTTTTTGAGTATTATAATTTAAGACATTAATTTGAAAATTGTCGTTTAAGCGTAATGTTTATAGTTGTCTACCTGTAGAAAAGTTTTTCTACATCGCAGAAAGGCGGCGACACTGTTCAGACCCAAATGCAGAAGTTGACATTCTTTTGCATGATCAATGTCAACCTCTTAACATGGCTGCTTGAATGTGAACGCCCACTTCAGTAAACATCTCATTATATAAATTCTTTTCCCTGTCAATCAAACTGACCCTTTCCAAAACAATTTTTTTTTGGAAATTTCTGTGGCATTTTTGCAAAAAAAACTGTTGTCCAGATGTTGTCCATCTAACTATCTACGGTACAGTTAGAAATTATTTCTTAAATATTTTTCAAAAACACTTTGTTTTACAGTTTAATATGTAATATGGAAAAAATTAAGCACCCCCTTTATATCCGTGGTTCTAATATTGCCATTGGTCCAAACCAACAAGATGGCGGAGACCAGAGTTTCATGCCAGCAAGGTTGGGCCAATCAGAGAAGTGGTAGAAGCATTTTATGTCAGCAATCAACAATTTTATGTCTTGATAACACTACGGAAAGTAAGTTTTTATTTGATGAGATGTTGCAGTAAGTCTTCGTTTATTTTCTTTGAAGCTTGAATAGGACAAACCTTCCAGATATTCCACCTCAGAAGCAGCAGAAAAGGCAAAGAAAGACAACCACAACTAATAGAACCGCAAACAACTCTTCTTAATTACATCGGAAACATCACTGCGAAACTCATCAGTTTGAGTTATCAATAAGAACTAAGTACTTATTCAATATTTCCAGAATAAACAAAGTTACCATAGGTGAGTTTGTGTCATTCTACAGTATTTTTTTTCTGATTTTATTATTATGATAGCTAAGCCTAACTCCAGTTTCATAGAGAAACTTTTCATAAAACTTAAAACTATCCTTTTTGATTTACTAAAATATGTTTACACACATTTGCTTTTCTTTTTTACTAATTATTCAAAGCAGGAAAGCGGTAAAAATTTCGAAAATCTTATTTTTTTCGCCGATTAAACGGAAAGCGATGCATTTCTTTATCAATGTTTTCATGCGCTATCACAGAAAAATTTCCGTTGATACCGGCATAATTCGTTAATTCAGATAAAATGTGTCAGGAAACAGCGAATTTTACCTATAAAAATGACTATATTATAATTATTTTTTACGTGGTAAACATAAACATAGAACAAAAATGTTTATGTTTGAGAAATCATTAATATTAACACAAGCATATTTTTCATAAATCTTAAAACATTCTTTTATATTTCCTGAAATGTGTTTATATATATTTACTCTTCCGTTTAAATAAGAATTAATCGCATAAAAAATGTAAAAAATTATAAAATTGCTTTTTTCTATCATTAAACTGAAGGTAGAGTATTTTTTCTATTTCTATTACATGTCTTCATATTATTTGTTTCATAATATTTGGTTTGGTATTGGTACCAATAGAATACTTTACTTCACACGAAAATAACATGACACATCATAAAATTTCATTAATCAGAATAATTTGTTCAATAATTCTTGTTTTTTATAGAAAAAAAAATATTTATGTTAGAAACATCAACTAATAACTTCACGGAATTTTTCATAAATCGTAAAAACATGCTTTTGAATTAACTAATGGTTGCCTATATGTCTTAGTTTTACTTAATAATTTAAAACAGAAAAGCGGTAAACATTTCCAAAATCTCAATTTCCCCTTTTTAAATTGAATGGTGTGAATTTTTACAATTTCTCATTTAAATATTTATATTTTCTCAACGAAAAATATTTCGTTTGGTGTCAATAGAATAAGTTAATTTCACACAAAATGTAACATTTGACTTGTAATGACGTTTCACGAATTTTCATTTTCATAGAATGAAAATATTCATTTTAAAAAAAAAATCAATTTGTAGTGTCTTGCATCATGTTCCATAAATTTTAAAAATTATGTTTTCGATTAACTAATGTGTTCATGGCATATTTGTCCTTAGTTTTAAATGAAATTTAAAGTAAAAAAGCGAAAAAAAAAATATAAAATGAAAATTTTCTCTTTAAACTGGTAATCATGCATTTTTGAAATTTCTATTTGATGCTTTCATATTTCTTGATAAAAAAAATTTCATTTGGTATCAATAGAATGTATTATTTGACACATCATAGAATTTCCTTAATTTTTGTTTTTATAGATCGAAAAAAATTATGATTAAAAAACCAAAGCCACACAATGTTTTCCCTATATCTTAAAAATAGCATTTCGGATTAATTATGTGACATGTTTACAGTTAACTTTTATATAATTTAAAGCAGAAAAGGGGTAAAAAAATTACAAAATTAAAATTTTCTCTTTGTAAACTGAGTGTGGTGATTTTTCGCTATTTCTTTTTTAATGTTTTCAAATTTTCATAGCAGTAATATTTTATTTAATATCTTATTTTAATATCTTTACTTGATATCAATAATAAAATTTATTAATTCCTCCCAAAACGTAAAGATGACACAGCATACAGTTTCTTTTATAATAAAAATTAGTTCGTTAATTTTTATTTTGAAAAAAAAAAATGTATATTGGAGAAAACATAGCTTCATGCAAACATTTCTCATACATCTTAAAAACGTTCTTTTGGTTGATTATGTATGGTTGTATATATTTTTTATCTTAATTTATATAAAAAATTAAGGCCGAAAAATGGTAAAAAAAATCCAAAATCACAGTTTTTAAACCCAATGAGTATGCTTGATTATTGTCAATTTATCTTTAAATATTTTGTTATATTTTCAATGGAAAACATTTCCATTGAAAGAGCAAAAATTGCATTGTATTTCATTTATAAGGAGAATTGTTTCATTAAATTTTGTTTTCACAGAACAGAAATATTCATCCTTGGAAAATCAAATAATAACTTCATATATATTTTTTTCTATAAATCTTAAAAATATCAAAAGAAAAAATATATATTTGAGAAAACAAGTAGCTTCATGCAAACAGTTTTCATAACTTCTTAGAAATGTACTTTTAGATTGATTATGCATATATATATATTTTCTCTTATCTTTATTTAATAATTTAAGGCAGAAAAATGGTTTTAAAAAATCCAAAATCACAGTTTTTAAACTGAGTATGTTGATTATTGTCAATTTCTGTTTGAAAGTTTTCTTATATTTTCAATGGAAAGTATTTACTTTGATAACAGCAAAAATTGTCAGTTTCAAACTGAAAATGTAAAGATGACACACCATTGCATATTTAATTTAAAAGCAGAACTGTTTCTTCAATTTTTGTTTTCATAAAACGAAAATATTTATCTTCGAAAAATCAAATAATAACTTCATATAAATATTTTCCGTAAGTTTTCAAAATATCATTTTATATTAATTAAAACGTGTTTATTATTCGCTCTCAGTTTGCAAAGTAGAAATGTAGAAAATGTTCCAAAATAAGATTTTTTTTTCTTTTCAAGCTGATTGTGGTGATTTTTTGCAGTTTTTCTATAATATTTTCATATATTCCAACGGAAAAAATTTCATTTAATGTTAATAAAATTTGCTAATGCGGCACGAAATGTAAAAATAGCATATCATTAAAAGAAAACTGTTTTTTTTTTTCTTTTTTTTCTCCACTGAAAAATTTTCCACAAATTTGCAAAATATCCTCTTGGACACACCTTATGTGTTTATATATATTTGTTCTTAGTTTTATATGTATAACTTTAAAGCATTAAAGTGGTGAAAATCTACACATTCATAACCTTCACTTTTTAAACTATGTTATAGAAATTTTCGCAATTTCTCTTTAAATATTTAGACATTTTCTCAACAAAAAGTATTTAATTTAATATCAATAGCATTTGGTAATTACACAAAAAATGTTAAGATGACACACATTTGAATTTCAATTAATTTTCAATTAACTATTGTGTGCTTACATGCTCTTAATTTTACATAAATAAATAAGTCAGTGGTATAATTAAACAAATACGGTAAAAATTCCAAAGTCACAATTTACTGTTAAACTCGACATCATGTATTTCCACAATTTCTGTATAAAGCCTATGCCCGCGATAAGAACTCTTTCTTTTAGTTTAAAAAAAAAAATGCTACTTGATGTAAAATAAAAAAAATTTGATTTATAATAATAAATGGTTGAATATTTTTTATTTGCATTGAATAAAAATATCTGCATGAAAATTTCCTTTATGACATATTCACAGAAAAAAAAAACACCTAAAACGGGTTAAAAAAAACATTTGGGTTGAAAAATTCTTAGGTATGAGGCTACCCAATTTTGGGTTCATGTCATGACCCATGCCTGTTTTGGTTACCACTGTGTATCCATTTTGGGCACCGTTAAATACCCATTTTGGATGGTGTCAGAATGGGTCTTAAGATAACCAAAATGGATACACAGTGGTAACCAAAAACCAAAACAACCATGGGTCATGACATGAACCCAAATTGGGTAACCTCATACCCAAGAATCTTTTAACCCAAATAGGTTTTTTTTTACCCGTTTCAGGTGTTATTTTTTCTGTGTTAAATTAGATATTTATGTACGCTTCTTCAGAAACATTCCTCTAAATTCAAATTAGAAAAGGAAAAAGTTAAACCTTTAAAACACCTTAAAAATTTTGGGTTAAAAATAAAGCTGTATTATTTGATTTTCTATGTAGTTTAAAACAAAATTTATTCAAAATGTTTTTAGAGAAAATGTTGTGGTAATTAAATTTTCCGTTCACTTTTTCAGCGATTTTTTGGAGACTTAAAGCACATTTTTAAAAGTTAAAATATTATTATGTATTAATGTATAAATAAGATTTATTTTCAAATATACAAAACACAAACAATTTTTTTATTAATTTACCTATCATTCACAATTGTATCTATATGTTTAATGTATTATATTATAAAAATAATATTGATTAACGTTTCTAAAGAATATGATTTCTTATTTAATAACATTCGTGTGGATCATTTTAAAACTAAAAGATAAATGTAAACATTACATTTTATCTAGTCTAAAAATTAAAAAATATTTTTTGAGAAAAGATTTAAAATCTGTAAGATTATCGTCAGTTTACTAATTGGGTCATATTCAAATGAGATGCCACTTCAGGATTGAAAAAACAGAGAAACTCAACTCGATATTTATGTAAAAAATAAAGCTGTATTATTTGATTTTCTATATAGTTTAAAACCCAGTAAGAAAGTGATTATTAATGAGGGTTTTTTTTTTCGTAAATAAAAAAAAAATTGACAACTGATGATTTTGATTAATATAACTTTTAAAAGGTAACATTCATTAAAGGAACACTCAAGAGTTTTTGAAAAGAAAATTCTCTGGGGAAAATTTTATCATTTTTAGGAAAATAATGTAAATCCCAATACATTCTTAAACAAAAAATGTGCAATAGTTAATCAAAGATTATTATGAGTGAATGAATAATTAATGAAATACGTAGTACTCATGAGAGAAAATAAAAATACTTACCATGTTTATATGAATTTTTCAAAAAAAAAAAAAAAAAATACAGTGGTACATTCCATGCTCTTTTTTAATTATACTAAATTAAAAGTAACATTATAATTTTTTTTTTTTTTTTTTTTTTTTTTTTTAAGCATTGTTGTCAACTACAAAAATAAAAATCTGTGTAAAATAGCTATGGCAACACTCATGAGATCTAGAGAAGATAAGTATTAAAATTAAATTTTAAACTATTATGTAAATATTTTAGAAAAAATACTTGCATTTTCATAGAGTATGATGTATTGGCATACTTTTCCTTCATATACAAAAAGTTAGTCTACTTCAAAAGCTTTGAAAAGGTCTTTCTAAAATTATATATTTTTGAACTGAGACACATAAATTTCTGTAGTTTGATAATTAAAATATTCTAATACTAAATTTTTTTTTTTAAACCTATAAACATTTTTCTGAATACATTTTATTAACTTATAAAGTAATGTACTAACACGTTTTAACAGTATCAAAAGATAACTTTTTTAATGTGAAAACAACCCAATTACATTTAAAAACATCTGGAAGATCATTTTGATTCGTATTATGAAATCATACATTTTTAATTAAGAATCATTTTAATATTTTATTAAATTCTTAAATGTTTCTTTTTATATTTAATAATAATGCATCTTAATATATTTTCCTAACTTATAATTTTCTTTTTGCAACCAAACAGTCCATTTTTCATAATTAATATATTTAATTTTAAAGAAAATGTCTTTTTATCCCTAAATCTCTATTAATATTTTAAAAAGAGCTTTTTGTTTTCTAAAAATTGCTCATGTTACACATAACTGGTTAAAATTTTATTTTTTAATTTTATTTTTTCACATTTTAATTAAAAAAAGTTTAGCATATAGCTTTTAATATTTGCTTTTACGAATAGATAACTTTTTGTAGGCTAAATATATGGTTAATGTAATGTTTCCTCTATAATAATGAAATTCGTGATGACGAATGTTACTAAAATGTTGTTCCTTCAAGTAAGGAAATCTTTGCTCAACATGATATTTTTGTTATCTGCTGTATGCATGTTTAAGTAAACAATTAAGAGACTACTAAACTGTGCAAAAACTTACATAGTTTAAAAAATACATATCCCAACTAGTTTGTATAAAAATTAAAGTAAAAAATAGACATATTTTATTTTTATTTCCAGCATGAATATATGACGTGATTCATGTGATGTGTGTCACTAAGGTAGTGTATGGCTAATAATGAAAAATATATATACGTTTTAAATGCTGTGACTTCTTAACTGTCGTTAAAATTACTCTATGTAATACTAAAAATCTTTTCAGAATTTTTACTAGTATATAATTGCTTTTATTAGCAAAAATGGACATATGTACAAAGTATCCACAAAATCAGATGCAGGAAAATGTTGTTTATTGACATGCTTGTAAACTGAGTGTGGATCAATAGAATGTATTATTTGACACATCATAGAATTTCCTTAATTTTTGTTTTTATAGATCGAAAAAAATTATGATTAAAAAACCAAAGCCACACAATTTTTTCCCTATATCTTAAAAATAGCATTTCGGATTAATTATGTGACATGTTTACAGTTAACTTTTATATAATTTAAAGCAGAAAAGGGGTAAAAAAATTACAAAATTAAAATTTTCTCTTTGTAAACTGAGTGTGGTGATTTTTCGCTATTTCTTTTTTAATGTTTTCAAATTTTCATAGCAGTAATATTTTATTTAATATCTTATTTTAATATCTTTACTTGATATCAATAATAAAATTTATTAATTCCTCCCAAAACGTAAAGATGGCACAGCATACAGTTTCTTTTATAATAAAAATTAGTTCGTTAATTTTTATTTTGAAAAAAAAAAATGTATATTGGAGAAAACATAGCTTCATGCAAACATTTCTCATACATCTTAAAAACGTTCTTTTGGTTGATTATGTATGGTTGTATATATTTTTTATCTTAATTTATATAAAAAATTAAGGCCGAAAAATGGTAAAAAAAATCCAAAATCACAGTTTTTAAACCCAATGAGTATGCTTGATTATTGTCAATTTATCTTTAAATATTTTGTTATATTTTCAATGGAAAACATTTCCATTGAAAGAGCAAAAATTGCATTGTATTTCATTTATAAGGAGAATTGTTTCATTAAATTTTGTTTTCACAGAACAGAAATATTCATCCTTGGAAAATCAAATAATAACTTCATATATATTTTTTTCTATAAATCTTAAAAATATCAAAAGAAAAAATATATATTTGAGAAAACAAGTAGCTTCATGCAAACAGTTTTCATAACTTCTTAGAAATGTACTTTTAGATTGATTATGCATATATATATATTTTCTCTTATCTTTATTTAATAATTTAAGGCAGAAAAATGGTTTTAAAAAATCCAAAATCACAGTTTTTAAACTGAGTATGTTGATTATTGTCAATTTCTGTTTGAAAGTTTTCTTATATTTTCAATGGAAAGTATTTACTTTGATAACAGCAAAAATTGTCAGTTTCAAACTGAAAATGTAAAGATGACACACCATTGCATATTTAATTTAAAAGCAGAACTGTTTCTTCAATTTTTGTTTTCATAAAACGAAAATATTTATCTTCGAAAAATCAAATAATAACTTCATATAAATATTTTCCGTAAGTTTTCAAAATATCATTTTATATTAATTAAAACGTGTTTATTATTCGCTCTCAGTTTGCAAAGTAGAAATGTAGAAAATGTTCCAAAATAAGATTTTTTTTTCTTTTCAAGCTGATTGTGGTGATTTTTTGCAGTTTTTCTTTAAATATTTTCATATATTCCAACGGAAAAAATTTCATTTAATGTTAATAAAATTTGCTAATGCGGCACGAAATGTAAAAATAGCATATCATTAAAAGAAAACTGTTTTTTTTTTCTTTTTTTTCTCCACTGAAAAATTTTCCACAAATTTGCAAAATATCCTCTTGGACACACCTTATGTGTTTATATATATTTGTTCTTAGTTTTATATGTATAACTTTAAAGCATTAAAGTGGTGAAAATCTACACATTCATAACCTTCACTTTTTAAACTATGTTATAGAAATTTTCGCAATTTCTCTTTAAATATTTACACATTTTCTCAACAAAAAGTATTTAATTTAATATCAATAGCATTTGGTAATTACACAAAAAATGTTAAGATGACACACATTTGAATTTCAATTAATTTTCAATTAACTATTGTGTGCTTGCATGCTCTTAATTTTACATAAATAAATAAGTCAGTGGTATAATTAAACAAATACGGTAAAAATTCCAAAGTCACAATTTACTGTTAAACTCGACATCATGTATTTCCACAATTTCTGTATAAAGCCTATGCCCGCGATAAGAACTCTTTCTTTTAGTTTAAAAAAAAAATGCTACTTGATGTAAAATAAAAAAAATAATTTGATTTATAATAATAAATGGTTGAATATTTTTTATTTGCATTGAATAAAAATATCTGCATGAAAATTTCCTTTATGACATATTCACAGAAAAAAAAAACACCTAAAACGGGTTAAAAAAAACATTTGGGTTGAAAAATTCTTAGGTATGAGGCTACCCAATTTTGGGTTCATGTCATGACCCATGCCTGTTTTGGTTACCACTGTGTATCCATTTTGGGCACCGTTAAATACCCATTTTGGATGGTGTCAGAATGGGTCTTAAGATAACCAAAATGGATACACAGTGGTAACCAAAACAGCCATGGGTCATGACATGAACCCAAATTGGGTAACCTCATACCCCAGAATCTTTTAACCCAAATAGGTTTTTTTTTACCCGTTTCAGGTGTTATTTTTTCTGTGTTAAATTAGATATTTATGTACGCTTCTTCAGAAACATTCGTCTAAATTCAAATTAGAAAAGGAAAAAGTTAAACCTTTAAAACACCTTAAAAATTTTGGGTTAAAAATAAAGCTGTATTATTTGATTTTCTATATAGTTTAAAACAAAATTTATTCAAAATGTTTTTAGAGAAAATGTTGTGGTAATTAAATTTTCCGTTCACTTTTTCAGCGATTTTTTGGAGACTTAAAGCACATTTTTAAAAGTTAAAATATTATTATGTATTAATGTATAAATAAGATTTATTTTCAAATATACAAAACACAAACAATTTTTTTATTAATTTACCTATCATTCACAATTGTATCTATATGTTTAATGTATTATATTATAAAAATAATATTGATTAACGTTTCTAAAGAATATGATTTCTTATTTAATAACATTCGTGTGGATCATTTTAAAACTAAAAGATAAATGTAAACATTACATTTTATCTAGTCTAAAAATTAAAAAATATTTTTTGAGAAAAGATTTAAAATCTGTAAGATTATCGTCAGTTTACTAATTGGGTCATATTCAAATGAGATGCCACTTCAGGATTGAAAAAACAGAGAAAATCAACTCGATATTTATGTAAAAAATAAAGCTGTATTATTTGATTTTCTATATAGTTTAAAACCCAGTAAGAAAGTGATTATTAATGAGGGTTTTTTTTTTCGTAAATAAAAAAAAAATTGACAACTGATGATTTTGATTAATATAACTTTTAAAAGGTAACATTCATTAAAGGAACACTCAAGAGTTTTTGAAAAGAAAATTCTCTGGGGAAAATTTTATCATTTTTAGGAAAATAATGTAAATCCCAATACATTCTTAAACAAAAAATGTGCAATAGTTAATCAAAGATTATTATGAGTGAATGAATAATTAATGAAATACGTAGTACTCATGAGAGAAAATAAAAATACTTACCATGTTTATATGAATTTTTCAAAAAAAAAAAAAAAAAATACAGTGGTACATTCCATGCTCTTTTTTAATTATACTAAATTAAAAGTAACATTATAATTTTTTTTTTATTTATTTATTTATTTATTTATTTTTTTTAAGCATTGTTGTCAACTACAAAAATAAAAATCTGTGTAAAATAGCTATGGCAACACTCATGAGATCTAGAGAAGATAAGTATTAAAATTAAATTTTAAACTATTATGTAAATATTTTAGAAAAAATACTTGCATTTTCATAGAGTATGATGTATTGGCATACTTTTCCTTCATATACAAAAAGTTAGTCTACTTCAAAAGCTTTGAAAAGGTCTTTCTAAAATTATATATTTTTGAACTGAGACACATAAATTTCTGTAGTTTGATAATTAAAATATTCTAATACTAAATTATTTTTTTTTAAACCTATAAACATTTTTCTGAATACATTTTATTAACTTATAAAGTAATGTACTAACACGTTTTAACAGTATCAAAAGATTACTTTTTTAATGTGAAAACAACCCAATTACATTTAAAAACATCTGGAAGATCATTTTGATTCGTATTATGAAATCATACATTTTTAATTAAGAATCATTTTAATATTTTATTAAATTCTTAAATGTTTCTTTTTATATTTAATAATAATGCATCTTAATATATTTTCCTAACTTATAATTTTCTTTTTGCAACCAAACAGTCCATTTTTCATAATTAATATATTTAATTTTAAAGAAAATGTCTTTTTATCCCTAAATCTCTATTAATATTTTAAAAAGAGCTTTTTGTTTTCTAAAAATTGCTCATGTTACACATAACTGGTTAAAATTTTATTTTTTAATTTTATTTTTTCACATTTTAATTAAAAAAAGTTTAGCATATAGCTTTTAATATTTGCTTTTACGAATAGATAACTTTTTGTAGGCTAAATATATGGTTAATGTAATGTTTCCTCTATAATAATGAAATTCGTGATGACGAATGTTACTAAAATGTTGTTCCTTCAAGTAAGGAAATCTTTGCTCAACATGATATTTTTGTTATCTGCTGTATGCATGTTTAAGTAAACAATTAAGAGACTACTAAACTGTGCAAAAACTTACATAGTTTAAAAAATACATATCCCAACTAGTTTGTATAAAAATTAAAGTAAAAAATAGACATATTTTATTTTTATTTCCAGCATGAATATATGACGTGATTCATGTGATGTGTGTCACTAAGGTAGTGTATGGCTAATAATGAAAAATATATATACGTTTTAAATGCTGTGACTTCTTAACTGTCGTTAAAATTACTCTATGTAATACTAAAAATCTTTTCAGAATTTTTACTAGTATATAATTGCTTTTATTAGCAAAAATGGACATATGTACAAAGTATCCACAAAATCAGATGCAGGAAAATGTTGTTTATTGACATGCTTGTATTTTAGCTAAAATACCTTTTTACTGCCTTTCAATTTTTTCCCTGTTATTCAAATTTGTATTACATTTTTCCTGCTAAAATTCAAATATTATCACTAGTAAAAACAAAACTTCGCACCTGAATTAACTGCGTGCATGCATTGCAACTCAAAAATATATTACAGTTTAAAAAGAAAAAAACAGAGTAATTAAAAAAGAAAGAATTCTATCATTAAATTGCAGCTTGCTACAAAATGTTTTCTGCTTTTTTCTCTTAATTATTTAATTATATTTTTATTCGTCAAAGAACATGCAGCGTATGGTGCAATAAAAGGATACCTTTATAATCCATTTGAATTTAAGAAAGTATCCTAACTTATGTTACTGACTTTTGCATTATTTCAAACTATGATATGTATATATAACTTTCATTAATAATTAAGAAATCAGATAAGAACCTTTCAGTATCTGGTAATATAAAGTAACTGGTAATGCATGCAGACCTAATTGAGTGATACTACATTAAGGGAGCTAAAATTCGTTTCATTGCATAAAAATTATGTTACGTTTTATTATTACTTTTTATATTTTGATTTATTTATTTATTTATTGACATGTCCTTAAAGGAACAGCGTGTAGAAATTGCAGATTGACCCTATCAATAAGTGCAACTGCAGTTTTGAGTACTTAAAAATTTGCGTTTCTTTCTTGCTTTCATTTTTTTTTAATTACATAACAAAACTAGTCGTTGGGGGCCACCGTAATACTTACCCATCATGTATATGTATAATGTAAAATATTAAAATAAAAATGTGTAAACTACTTATAAAATGCATTGATATTCAAATAAAATCGTGGCTTGATGACGTCATGAAAAGGCTCGATTACTGGATTGCTTGAAAAAGGTTTTTCCTTATAACTCCAAAAATAATACTCCTATTAACTAGCGGTTTATTGCATCTGATTAAACGTCAAATTTCCAATTAAAATATATATTTGAAGTGAAATTTGGATGAAATACAGGGTCATGAAAAATCGAAGAGTGTGGAAAATAGGATTACAAATATCTCGGCAACTAATTATCCGATAGACTTCATGTTTTATGCAAAATTTATGTTTTTTTATTGTCTTTTATATTTACTCCTTAAAATAAACAATTTCGAAAATTTTTATATACCTTTCATCAGAACGAATATTTCGAGAGTCCGAAAAAAAATGTTCCGGTTAATCGAGGTTATTGAAATGAAATAGGCTTCTTCCCATTATTACATACTAAGTACATACCAAATTGCAAGTCTCTATCTCAATTTGTTCGGGAGATAGAGCGTTTACAGACACACACACAGACACACAGACGGACGGCAATTTTTTTTTTCTAAAAATATGTTTTTCGGAATTTCCAGTGTCTGAAACGTGTAAATCCGTCAAAATTTTTTTTTCGATTTTCAAAACGATTACAAGACTTACCCTATACTACGTATGATGGGTAAGTAACATATGTCTAAAATGGATGCAATGTCCTAAACTTAAGAAGAAGTGAATTTTAAGAAAAATGCTCAGACAGATATACTTTTATTTATTTATTTCCTTTAAACATTTCACGAATAGAGAAAAAATATCATTTCATATTTGTCTAAATTTATTTTTCTTATATTAAAACATTCCGTCCGTACTTTTTGGTGCGCATAATATATATTTTAAAACTTCTGTAACATATATATATATATAAGTTTTCTGTACAATTAATCCATTGAAACATAAGATATTGACCATACCAAATAGCAGAGTCAAATTATAAATTATATGATGTAGTCCTAAGAAATGAAATATGATAAATTCAAATGAAAAAACAATAGTATAAACAAGATGAAAGCTTATATTGTAAATCACTTCATCAAGAGCAGAGGATATATTAAAACTCCTGTAATATATGTATTTTAAAACTCCTGTAATATTTGTAAAATTCCTGTTTACGAATTAAAACTTTAAATCATTTGCCTTATTAACGGAAAGTGCACAACTCTATGATTTCACAAATATTTGTCAATATTTAATATAAAATTGCAAATCACAGCATTTCAACTTACGTTATGAATATTAAATTAACCTTTAGCTAACGAATGCCGACATATTCGTGACAGCCAATTTTTATTTTTCAAATGTGTTGTTTCCAATTATTATTGTTTTGGCACTACTTTTTCTGAGAAACATTTTTTTTTTTTTTTTTTTTTTTTTTTTTTTTTTTTTTTTGCATTATTTAATTGCTGAAATTTTGAGATTAGATAAACCAAAATTTTCTGTGCAAAAATATTGGTATTTGTGAACAACACATCTGGACAAAAAAAAAAAAAAAAAAAAAAAAAAAATGGTTGTTAAGAAATAACTTTAATAAATATTTTTTTTCTAAATTTTCTAGGTACTTTTTTTTCACAGTTGTCACTAATTATATTACACATGATTAACACACTTAACTTAACCTTTTACTCAAAAACTTTTATAATGTTTAAAATGTACTTTATTTTTTAGAAACATTTTATTTCGAGCGTCATTCATTTACAGAGCTCCCAAATGGCCCCTTTTTTAATACCACTAATTACAAAGAATTATTTTTGTGGTAGGTTTCTATAACATTTGCAACAGAAACAACCTTAAGGTAAGGTTTCTTACAAAATTTCTCATAAAAATCTAAAAAGAAGGTTATCGTTTTGTAAAAGTGGTATTCAGAAAAGGGCTATTTGGGAATACTGCTCATAAAATGTTTCATTAACACTGCATTTATTCAACAGGTATACGGTATTTCTTTTCAAACAATATTTTCAATTTAAATCTCACATATTTCACTGGTATTATTTTCCGAAAATGTTTAGAAAAATTCCAAAAAAATGTTAACGTCTTCAGAATATGAAATTCGGATATAAATACTATTATTTTTCTCTGCTTCTATTACTATTATTTTTTTCTTAAAAAATGCTTAAATTTAACCGCCTCTGCTGGACAATAAATATAATTTTAGATATTGGCCATTATCACAAATAAAATTGCCATGAAATGCATATTTTTTTAAAAATCATTTGAACATAAAGAAAAACATTTGCCAACGAATGTAAATAAAGTTCGGTTTCAATAATGCAGATTTTCCGGAAAAAAAGTGATGCTGAATAGATTATTTTCAAAACTTGTTTAAAAGTTTTAGAAAAGCAGATAGGCAGAAAATCTTTAAAAAATTTTGTATTAGACATTGAAGGAATCATCAAGCTAAAGCGGGACACAAAAATCTAAATAATAATCACATTTTTATTGAGTACTTACTGTTTTCAGAATAAAAAGACGCAAACTGCAAGTAAATATACAAATTAGATCAAAATATATAACTCATTTCATGTTGTAACTGTCTGCGGTTATCTAAGGAGTATACTTAAAACTTTAAATCCATTTAACTCAGAATGAATTTTTTAAAGATTCGTCATATTAAAATTGATATATCTAACCTTTGATGAAAGTTAAAGTTATAAGACTTCCTTACGGTTATTTGCAGTTATATATTCATCAAATTGTTTTCAGGTTTTTTTTTTTTTTTGTTTGAGGGAAAAAAATGACAAATAATTTCTCGTAATAAAATTTACTATAAAAAATTACTAATTTTCCATTAAAAAAATAATATACTTTTTTAATAAATAATTTTGCATATTTTGACAAATTAATATTTATTTTTTTCTGTATTCAAAAATGAAAAAAGTTGTGCAAAAACCGATATCCTTTCAGAAGATATATCAATTTTTAAATATGGCTAATTTAATAATTTTTAATTTAAAAAAATTTTTATTTCTTAAAAAATTACATTTGAAAAGAAATATATACATACATTTCATAAAATAAAAAGCAAAAATATTTGTAAATTAATGAAAATTAAACTTTTAGTCTCGGATTATCGCAGACTTTCTGAGGCAAGAAGCTAAAAAGCTAAAGAATTGATAGATGTGAAAAATTGATGTAATTCAATACCATTGGTGACTCTAAAAATGTCAATAATACCTATAATCAATTTCTAGACCTTTTTCCCCCAAACACGCCTGTGGTTGTCATTTGAAATCATGCTTTAATCCTTGCATTTGAATCCTCTGATGCAGGCAGGAATTGCAAGAGTTATACCAATCTGAAATAAAATTCGTGCAAATTATGGAATTTCATGAAGTTCTGCTCATAAGTGCAAACTTTTAACTCTTTCCAACACTTTTAACACTTTCCGGAAAAAAATAATGGTTTCGATTTGTCTGTGTGTCTGTCTACCTGTCCATCTGCCCGTGCTCTAACTCTCATAAATATAGTTGGATTGCATGTAATTTTTATATGTTATTGGGGTTAACTAATAGAATGACCGGTATTGAAAATGAAGTTTGTAACATTTATAGTTCGTTAACACGGACATACAAAGGAATTCTGTTCCATTAAGTTCCATGGGAGAAAAATAGTTTCCAATGCATTTTAATGATGTTACAATGTTTCAAACATACTGAAATTATACGAGTAGTAATTTCCCAACTGGACGAAAAATGTCCGGGCCAGGATTCGAACCTGGGATCGCTTGGCTGAAACCGCCACGCTCTACCACTGAGCTATCCCGGTCGAATCTGGAGGGCGTAATTCATCCAGTTAACCTTATTGATCAGAGAATCTGGTCTGATATTTTAATCAGCTCAACAGAAAAGATCGCAGGTAAAGGAACTCCAGTAAACGCTGGATACGTGATTACACTAGATTAATTTTAACACAATTATTTCAAATTGGTAAATCAATACTGAAATTAAACTGGATCAATGAGGTTTGAGCTACAGCCTGTTTTTTATACATTTTGGAGTATTTTATTATTATTATATAGTCATTTATTGTTCATTTACAGAGACGCACAAAATAATCCAGTTACAGGACTGATAAATGATCAATTTCATTGTATGCAACATTGAAATTTCTTAATAATACTCTGTTAGAGTTGGAAAGTGTTTCATAATCTATACCTGATGCAAGATGTTTCGTTCTGGTTTTTTCTTTTTCTTTTTTTTATTTGTATTCAATATGACACTCTGTATATGCAGGTATTGCACACTCGGCATTTTTACAATTAAAAATGCTTGCATTATTTTGTGCAGATCATTAATCACAATGATATATTTTGTGCAGATCATTAATAACAATGATATATTTTGTATTTTACTAGAATGCTCTTTTGTAACACTTTCCGACATAGTTGAAAAGTGTTTATGAATTCGGTTTGTCTGGCCGTCTGCCTGTCTGTCCCAATTTCCGTGCTCTAACTCGCGTAAATATAGTCAGATTGCCATGTAATTCACATATATATTACTCAGGTTAACTATAGAATGTTCAAATAAGTGAAAATGAAGTGCGTAGCATTTATAGGTCGTTTACAGGAACTCCCAAAAGAATTCCGTTACATTACAGTCAATGGAACAGGGGGGGGGGGGGGTCGTTTCCGATGCACGTTAATGATGCTTACAATACTTGAAACATAATTAAATTAAAAAGGATCACTGAAGTGCACTACAACATGTTTTCTATAGCTTATGGTGTGCGTAGCATTTACCGTTCATTTACAGGGACACACAAAAGGATTGCATCTGTTACAGGACGGGCTGTGATCGATTTGATTCTATGAAAAAATGAATTTTCTTAATATTATTCTGTTAGTGTGTGAAACTGTTTCAAAATCTACACCTGATGCAAGATTTTTGCTCTTGTATTTTCTTTCTCTCTCTCTTTTTTATTCTTTCTGTTTTGTATTCAATGTGAAACTCTTTATATGTGGTTATTGCACACTTCGTATTTTTACAGTTAAAAATACTTGCATAATTTTGTGCCGATCATTAATAACAATGATATATTTTGTATTCTACTAAACTGCTCTTTGGTTGTATTTTTTAACACTTTCCAGCATATAGTTGAAAACTTTTTATGAATTCGATTTTTCTGTCTTTCTATCTATCTGTCCGTGCTCTAACTCTCGTAAACACAGTCGGATTGCCATATAATTGATATATGTTATAGGCATGTTCGGTGTTGCAAATAAAGAGTGCAACGTTTATAGTTCTTTTACAGGGGCACACAAAAGAATGCCGTTATACTTTGTTCTACGGGAAAAATCGTTTGCAGTGTATTTTAATGATGATACATTACTTCAAACATATTGAAATTGACATACATCACTGAGGCGCACTACAAGAGGCTTACTGTAGAATATGGTGTACGCAGCATTTATGGTTCATTTACAGGGACACACAAAAGTTTTCGGTTACAGTACTGTCTGTTACATATACACATATACACATATAGCAGTGATTGCTGAAGTGCGTTTTCAATTGTGATATGCGTTTTTAAATTTAACTATTTTTTTACATGTTGCTTTGAGTATATAAATTCTAAAGATCATATAAAGGGCTGCACAAAAGAATTCGAGTGCATTTTGGCTTATTGACAGAAATTGCAGAAGAGGAATTTTCAACTGTGTTATGCGTTTTCTAACTGAACTATGTAGTTATATATATATAAATCTATAGAACACAAGCAGGGAAGACCGAGCTATGCTCGGTCAAAATTAGCTTTGAGTTCAAATATCATGACCCATGACCAAAATGACCCACTAATCAAATTTTCTCGAACCAAGCCCAATTGTCTTCTCGGGCCCGAAACCCGTAGTATATAAAATTTTGTCAAAATAGTCTGAACCGTTTTTAGGTAAAATTAGCTTGACCCACAGTGACCCAAAAATGACGCACTAATCGATTTTCTAGAGCATGTGACCTAGCCCAAGGATTTTCTCGTGCCCCAAAACAGTAGGATACAAAATTTAGTTCAAATCTTCTGGGCCGTTTTTAAGATAAAAATAGCTTGATCCATAATGACCCATGACCAAAATGACCCGCTAATCGAATTTTCTCGAACATGTGACCTAGCCCAACAGTCTTCTCGTACCCAAAAACCATAGGATGCACAATTTAGTCTAGATAGTCTGAGCCGTTTCTTAGATAAATTTAGCTTGACCCACAATGACCCAAAAATGACCCATTTATCGAATTTTTTAGGACATATGTGACTTAGCCCAATGATTTTCTCGTACTCGAAACTTGTAGGTTACAAAATTTAATCAAAATCGTTAGAGCCGTTTTTTAGATAAAATTAACTTGACCTGCGTTGACCCAAAAGTGACCCACTAATCCAAAGTTATCGAACATGTGAGCCAGCCCAATAGTCTTCTCGTGCCCGAAAATAGTGGGATACAAAATTTAGTCAAAATCGTTTGAACCGTTTTTTAGACGTAATTAGCTTGACCCTGAGCCATGATGACCCAAAATGACCTACTAATCGAATTTTCTCGAGCATGTGACCTAGCCCAATGGTTTTCTGGTGCCCAAAAATGATAGGATGCAAAATTTTGTCAAAATCGTTAGAGCCGTTTTTAAGATAAATTTTGCACACACACACACACACACACACACACACACACACACACATATACACACACACACACACACACACACACACACACACACACACACACACACACACACACACACACACACACACATATATATATATATATATATATAACCACACACAAGATTTGCTCATATTAGAATATATGATATAAGGACTTTACAAAAGTATTCGGATATTTTTCAGACTATAGATGGTAATTGCTGAGACTGGGTTTTGAAATGTGTTATACTTTTCCCTATTTCTTTATTTAGATATTATCTTTCACTTTTTTTAAACGTTGAGAAATTTAAAAGGTTTTTTTTTACAGTACTCTGAATGCGATGGAAAGTGTTTCATAATATATGCTTGACGCATATACTTTCTTTACTGTTTACAAGTTGGTGCACTCCTCTTGAAACTAATATTTTAGGGATGTAATAAGATTTTCAAAATTAATTTCAATTTCAAACTTAATAATTAACACATCTATTTAATGACAATTTTATATAAAATTCGAGACCTTTTTTTATTATTATTTTTTAATACTACAGCTTTATTTGAAAATCTGTGAAAATAAGGGCGACTCATAAAAGCCGAAACAAATCAAATATTAAAATAAAATCTTCAATAAAATAGATGAATTAACTTACACGTAACATGTTTCATATTTTTTAATTTTACGTTATTAATTTCTTATATTTATTCATAGTTTACTTGAATTATGAAAAGCAATTTCTTACATTACTTGCATTGTCCCTTACTTTTTTTTCTCATATGCAGCATAATTTAAAACATTACTTTTTTATTCTCCATAAATCTTATAATAATAAAGATAGATGTTTGTATGTGTGTGTGTGCTGATTTCTGAATAAAACGCTGCGCAGAGCTACAACATTTGGCAGGAAGATACCTATATGCCTAAAAGTATGCACGACGAAGACAGTTTTTGGATTTTTCGGTGAGATTTATTTTTATTTTAATTTTTTATGCGCTTTCAGCATTTTTCACGTTTTGCGGCAATTTCTCCACATAAATAAAAAGAATCTGGTTTCACTCTTTTAGTCCAATATCGTAAATTTTGCCTTCTTTTCATTAAAGTTTATTCGAAATTCGTACAGAGATTTTTTAATTTTTGCGATTTTTTCCATGCGATTTTTAGATTTTTCGCTTTCTGCAGCGATCTTTTGGTATTCCTAAATAAAATTCGGTTTCACACTTTTAACCTTATACAGTAATATTTGTCCTAATTTAATAAAGTTTATTCGAAATTCGAACAGATATTTGATTTTTTTTCTAGTTCTGCTGCGATTTTTTGGCATTCGTAAAATTATTCCGGTTCGACGTTTAAATTTAGTATAATAAATTTTTGTCTTCTCCCATTTTGAAAATTTTTGCGATTTTGTATGAGATTTTTAATGTTTTTTTCGCCTTTCGTGGCGATTTTTTGACATTAATAGAGGAATCCTGTTTCAATTCAATGCGCCAAATATATTAAATTTTGTTCTTTACAATTTTAGATTTTTTTCTGATTTTTTTAAATTTAGATTTAGCGTTCCGTAGCGATTTTTTTTTTTTTTTTTTTTTTTTTACATTTTTTCTCGCAAATGGAAGTAACTCTCCAGTAAATTTTGCTATGCCGTGATTAAATTCAAATAGGAAGAATGCCAATCGGTTCCTATAGAAACGTGGACGACGATGCTGAAAATTTTATTTTAATCTGGGTTAAAACAAAAAATCACAATAATTCAAATTTGGCATGATTTGAGACCTTAGTGGGCGAAGCCCACACCGGTGTACCCTGCCAAAGACAGTTGGACAACGACCTCAGGTACATTTAATTCCAGGTTCTTTTGGGTAAAGCAGGCCAGCAAGGCCTAGCTACTAAATAAATATATTAATAATATTGATATATTCATTAATATATTAATTAACTAATAAAAATATATCACTGTAAAGAATACTGTTCACATTGATATGTTATTTATTAATTTTAGATTTAAATTACTAAATAATAATAATAATAATAATAATAATAATAATAATAATAATAAGATTAGATTTTAAATAATATACATAAAAAGAAAGACACAGTCTACGCATTTTGCACGCTTTAATTTTGATTTTCAAGTCTAGACATCTTTATTTATAATTGATTGCTCCCTAGTGATATTTCTTTGACTGTCGTGTCCCAAAAATCAGTTTAAAACGTCAGAATATTTGTGAAATATTACCTACCTTTATATGAAAAAGAGAAGCGCTTCCTAAATCCTTGGTAATTTAATAAAAATATCAGCAAATTTCGTGCGTTTACGAATAAAAAAGACTTTGGGGATGTGTCAGAAAAAAGAGAGTTCAGAACTGAGAACATTATTAAAAAATTATCAAGGAAATATTCCGTGTGGTGACTGTCAGTAAGACTACATGTCACGAAATCTTTAAAATAATGTTTTCGTGCCATCTCCACAAGGTCGCATAGTAAAATCTGGGTTATATTAAGACATACGGCTCAAAATTGATAAGAATCTTGATAAAAAATCTAGTCTAAAAAAAGAACCTCTACAAAACCAAACCGAACAATAAATTTGACATTATGATAAAAAATATTTTTTTTATTATTCTGTTGTTCTTAAATTATTATTTTTTGGTGATTCAACAAAAAAGGTTTCCAGTGTTATAAATTTATCGTCAAACTCACTAGGATAAAATATTTTCTGTGAGTTTTAATCTTTATCATCTTATCGTAATAACCCCGTGAACGTAATTTTTCTTTCAGTAGTTTTGACAAATCCAGTTCTTTACGGTATAGTGCATTATTGAGAACTTGAAGAGTCTTACATCATGTGACAAATAATTCTAAATTGCCTTCCAGTCTGATAAGGTGCAATCTTTTTATCAGAAGTGATTTTTCATGTCTGCATTAAACAAAAGCCTCCCATTATAAAGTTAATATTAATAACTTTATAATGTAAGATATAATGTAAGATATTTCTTACTTGCTCTTTTCCTTAAATATTACAAGAATGGGGAAAACAAAGAAATTTGTTTCCGTTTGAATGTATATATAAAATCACTACATTATTTTTTATATAAACTTCTTTTTAACTGGACTTCAACGTGTGACTATTTTTTTATTATATTTTCTACCATATATTTCTAAACAATAACAATCTACCACGAAGATTTTTATTTTAAAATTATGATAAAGAAATAAATAACAAAAAATTGTCGCCAGTAGCAGACTTGTTTTAACAACATTATTTCTTTGCATCCAGTGCACCATTAAAGAAAAACGCCAGTAAAAAAATAGTATGTTTCACAGGGAAAAATGCACTTTTTGAAAATTTCTGTTATTTTAATAGATTTTGCCTGTAACCGTTTACAGATTTTTTCCATAAAATCGACAGTTTTTTTTTTTTTTTTTTACTAACGTCCTGGTTGATAGTTTTATCCTGTGAAATCAACTGTTTTATTTACACTGTTTATTCACACAGACTGATTTATACAGGGTCTGATTTTCCCCCAACGCCCGTTAGGTCTGGAGATTTTACCTCAAATTTTGGGGGGCTCTATTAAACTTTATCATTTTTAAAATGCACTTATTAGATTATGATATAAAGTTTAATTGCAAATTGGGTGGATTTAATAAATATTAATATATATATATATATTTTTAATTTCGGATTATTTATATTTCAAAAAAATATATTAAAGGATTTACATATTTAAACTTAAAAAGAAAAATTTGTTCATAAGTTTTTTGAGACTTCTCTTTATGCATAAAGGAAATATATTCTGCACAGCTTTTTGTTTAATTAGAAAAAAAAAAATTGCATGCTTACTTAAAAATATGGTGGGCTTTTTTGGGGGGAGAAAAAAATACATATTTTTACTGTGTCTTGAACGGAAAATTAACAATGAAAAATGGCTCACAATTTTGCAAGCCTAAATTTCCTTCGCTTGCATTTTTTTAAATTTAATTTAATTTAATTTAATTTAATTTAATTTAATTTAATTTATTAATTTATTTTTAGATAATTTAAGTTTTTGTGGCATGTAATTTTGTCAAATAACCTAATATTAGAAAATATATGAGGGTATCCATAACTTTCTTTATGACAAAGATTAACGATATTTTAAATCCAGTAAATCTTTTTAAAAAATTAACTAATTCTTCAAAATAAATGCTTTTCTCTTTTGTTTATACACTAGTTTTCGAATAAAATATGCAACCTAAAATAATTCTTCGGTTTGGATGAGCGGGAACAATTCATTTTCGCTGTACTAAAAATGCATTTTTGTACCTTTTAGCACTGTTTGTTTCAAACTTTCTCATGAATATATTTGAATCATTGATTTCAAAAACTGGGTAAGTCCAAGGTTTAAGATTTTGCAGGAATCAGTGAAAATTGCCCTACACACAAATGATGTATATTTTAAGAACTGTTCTGTGCTCACAATATTTTCCAAATCTTTAGATATGTATGTCGAGTATCAGCTATTTATTTTATAAGAATAATAATAATAATAATAAACTTTATTTAAAGTTAAAACAGTTAATGTATATTTAAACTTATACCGTTTTTGCAGTTAACAGGATTTAGTGGCCTGCAAATGATAGAAATATAAATCATATTTTTGTTACGTATTTGACAAAATACACAACAATTATTTACTTCTGCATCTTAATCCTTAAATACTATAGAGCAAATTCACACAGCAAAACTTCCTTGCGGTATATTTTGTACACCATATATTTCTAAATTTCTAGGATGATATGAGATAATGAATTTATGTTTTATAAGATTAATTTTAAGTCAATTGCCATTCCATGTAGTACAGTATTATATATATAATATATTTTGGGATATAAAGGCAATATTTTCGAACATTGTCAATTAGTAACATGCATATTTAAATTTGTAATCATCCGATGGAGCATAAAATACACCAGCACGAATAATTAAGGGTTAAGGATTAACATCAAGTCCGCAGGGGTGACAAATATTACGTATTTTGAATGCCACTCTTTCCTAAAAGTAATATTCACCTTATTAAATCGCAGAATTATGCGATTCAATAACACGAAGATTACTATTAAACAACAGATGTGTTTAAAATCGATAATACTTTTCACCTATTAATTTAGGCATATAGTCATATTGACTACCTTATTCTTATATCACATTTTCTTAGTTGTCTGTTGTTGGTTATTGGAGTATAACTTGGTATTATCATTGACTATTGTTGTTTTTGCAATTAATGAGAATTTTGAAGTTGTAACGGTTGTAAAACGCAATTTTTTTCTTTGAGCCTAACTACAAATCAAAAAAAAAAAAAAAAAAAAAAAAAAAAAAAAAATATTTTTGCGCAATTACACGATTTATTTTAATTTCAGGCATGTAACTTTATCAAAAAAAGGCTAAATATAGCTCGTAAACAGCGTTTGATTTCCGTTTACGTCATTATTACTTTCAAAACTTTCCATACTGTTTACATCGGTATATTATGTGTGCTATGTTAAACGTCTGAAGTATTAAAATTTGTTTTAATGTACATATGCGATTATATTTTTACGATGATATAAAGTGTAATTAATAAGAGGAGGAAGTATTGAATACAAAAAAAAGTTCCGTTTTACATGGTTGATATTGAGATGTTAGAATTGGCTTTTTCAAGTGATATTCAAATCACAGGTAATACAAAGACAAATTAATTAATCTAAGCGAAAGAACATCACCTTAAAATATTTTCGCTTTCATACCATCGAAATTCAAATACTTCCAAGCGCCTATATCTTCAAAAAAGTTGAGTTTTAATAAGAATCAAGATGAATATTTTTAGATATTTTCCTATAGACTTATCAGTGAAAATCTTAATAAAAACAAAATATTATTCCAAATTCTGTATTTGCAGATATTCTTGATTTTATATAAATTATCAGTCATATAAAAATTATTTTCTTCGTGATGTACTAGTAATATATTTATCTTGTTACTATTATTTGACAGCAATGAACATTCCCAAAATATATTTTCGTTTTTACAGCGATACTCAATTACATTCAAGCGCAGATATCTTTAAAAATGTAGAATAATATTAATAATTAAAATAAATATATTTGGGGGATATCATAAGCCTTCCCGAGTACCACAGAGCTATGGGCCCATATGGGTTCATATGGGCCCCATGTTGACCCATTATTGTCCACATGAGATGATAAAGATATGCTGCGCCTGGGTTATCAGTTAAAACTTTAATAAAAACTAAACACTTTTTTGAATGCTATATTTGCAGGTTTTTTTTTTTTTTTTTTTTTTTTATTTTAGATACATTTTCAGTAATATAAGTATTATCTTCTTCGTGATATATTATTATTAATGTATTTACTTTGTTGCTGTTATTAGGCAGAAATGAACGGGGCCACAGGAATCAATTAATATCATAATTCAACAGTTGACAGGATTTTTTTTAAAGGAGTATAAATATAAAAGAAAACGCCATTTAAATGGGATATATTCACAAAGAAATAAACAAGTTGTTTAACTTACTTGGATAATATGATAAAAACATTGTAAGATAAATTTTCCCATCATGAAGAACGATATATTTGAAGTTAAATATATAAATAGTTCATAATGTACTCCATTATGATGGGAAATTAGATTTATTAATTAAGTTTCTCATAAAGAAGAACAAGAAATAATACAGTAATTCAATTATTGAATAAATATTGTACAAAATTTGGTAGAGAAATCAGAAAAGACCCTATTAAAAGAATACAAGCAAAATCGAAAAAAAAAGAACATTTTGTAAAAAATTAATTATAAAAATATAGATTGGGGAAACGTATATTTTGTTCAAATAATGTTATTTTACCCTAGAATTCAGTATTATTATTTAATAACTATAACTGATTATCATTTGAACTGGGGGAAAAAAATGTTCGATACTTTAAATTAGAACCCGTTGTTACAGTAGAATTATGTTAGCTTTACTCGTGCATAAAAAATATTTTATTCGATTATTTCCGTTTATAAAAAATTTCATTGAGAATAACGTTGGATTGACGTTTAATGATTAAAAGTATTGGCAGTATACCTATATTGTTTTTTATTTATTTATTTTTTTCAGAATGTCAATTGAGAAATTTTAGAATGCCAAATTTCTTTAAAAGCATACTTGAACTTGATTTGAACTTAATAACAGCTTGGGATAAGAAAATTGGAAAATATTACCTTATGATAGTGAAAACAATGACTCTTTCATTCATATAAAAATAGTGAGAATATCTTCAAAAAGTTAATATTTTTCTTTTCTTTTCTTTTCTTCTTTTCTCTCTTCTTTCTTTTCTCTTCATTCTTCACTTTCCTCATTTGAGATGATAATTCGGTAATCCTTTACAAGCTTTTCATTTGAAGTGCTGGAATGTAAATGTAAAAAATATATATTAGTCAGCATAATTGTTAAGAGTAAGAAATAAACAAATCTTAATATTTCATAACTTTATAAAAGTTGAAAAAAATATCTCAACGAGACCAACTGAGGCTTTGCAGATATTAAAGCAGTTTTACAAAAAAATAAAATTTGATAAAATTTTAAAAAATTAAAAAAATTCCCCTCTCAACAACGCTAAACTTTTTGACACATTTTCTGAGTCATTTTTAAAACATAAAAGCATGTTATTTGCAGGTATGATTATTGAAGTGATTTGTGATCAAACGGTTTTTCCAGTTTCCGATAAATGAATTACATCTTGAGTTTTAAGCGATTTTTGTTTTACGACGGCAGTCTTTTTTTCTTTCCTGAGCTGATGCGTCCGGTAATTTGGTTCAAAACTCCAACTTTGATGGCATTTTCTGAAAAATATACTGCCTTTATGGAAAAACGAAAAAACAGTTCGATTGCATTGTTTCTTATTGAAGGTACCTACGAATTTGATACGTTTGCGAATAAAAATGAATTTTAAAAATGTGTCAATTACTATTGTCGTCCTAGTTACGTTTTTTTTTTTTTTTAAATATATCGGCCTTTGTAAAATTTGCCGTTAATATTCACAACGCCTCAATTATTGACTTTTTATTTAAATTTGTACTCGACGCATGGATGCGAATATTGTTTTTGTGGTGTTAATAGCGTTTTCATCATACAACAAAGTAAAATATCAGTAATGATGTATGATGGTCCTGAGTTTTAAGATTAAACTTCTCTGAATATTTTAAGCATGATTCCTGTATAATATCAAAGGATCTTCAGAAAATTTAATGATTTTTTTGTTTTGTTTCAAGAATAGATTATTTTATTTCGTAACCTAAAATATAATTCAACACCTCGAAATCGAAGATAGTATGGTTCCAACAATGCGTGTATTAAAGTGATTAGCCGTTTGTCCTTATTAAGCGACATGAATAACTTGCAGAGTAAATTAAGTTGATGCAATGCTTGTTAAATTGGAGACATCATTTCTCCAAAAATGATATTAGAATTGATTTAGAAAATGCATTTTGCGTCTCTTCAGTTAGTTCAATAATTATTTTGTTCTATAGAAGAGAGATTGATATGAAATGAAACGAAGAAATATGATTGATTGTACATTTATTTTATTAGAATTTTTAAATACATTAGTGGATATACATCTATTTCAAATTTTGTAAAAGTTTGCAACATATTCCGAACATAACACTTTTTCTTTCACTTCTTTCTTTCTTATTTTTTTTTAAACGAAAAGGAAATACAGCAGTTGCTCTATTATTTTTACTGATATAACATTTTTCATGAATGCATAGTTAATGACCAGACTGTAATATTTATATTGCATAGTTTACTGGGTTTATTTTTTTTAACGTAGTGGTAATATAGTACCAATTTCTTGTCCCCCCCCCCCCCAAAAAAAAAAAAAAAAAAAAAAAAAATATTTCTTTAGGAATAAGCAAGACCTGCACAGGACAATCAGAAAAATATTTTACATTTTTGCAAATTTGTAATTAAATTTAATCCCATAAACGAATTATAACAAAAGATTTTTCTTTAAATAGTAATTTTAAATTAAATACTTTTGTCTATGCTCTACTTTTAGAAATTTCAGAATCAACATGCAAATTCTCACCATAACCGTTATTTCTGTAAAAGCAGAGTGTTTTTATTTGAGAAAACTGTAGGGCCACAAATGTACCAGTGTCCTCTTTTTCACCAGTTACACAACACAACGGTTTATAAATATTTTAAGAATGATGTAAAATTGATAAAATATGCTTCAAAAATACAATGTAGTCTATAAGCTTATTTACAAATAAACTTAAATACTATAATTTCTTCAATACATTAAGCCACATTTATTTGATTATTTAAAATCATGATTGGAGCAATAAAAAGCTTCATTTTCAAAATCAAAAATAAATAACAAAATGTAGGCTAAAGATATATGTGTGCACGGAAAAAAAAATTAATATTCTTCGTGTAAATTTCAATCTTTCTCGGTTAAACATAAATATTTTTAAATATTATTTAATTTCTAAACTAAGTCTAATAGTTATAAGCTTATTTACAATAAGTCTTATTCTAATGTTTTGTTTAAAACATAGAACATTCTTATTTAGAAGAAAACAAATTGAATTATGTTATATAGTTACACGATATTTCCCTATTACAATATTAGGCAACAAAATTATTTTTTGACATATAATCTGTATACTGATAGTGTTAAAAGGTGGCTTTATTTTCTCATTTAACATATAAAAATAAAGTATATGAGAAATGATATATACATTTCACATTAAAAGCTATTCAAAAAATACAAAAAATAATATTGTTAATAAATTAAGGATGTCGTAATTTTTCTAGAAGAAACTGATCGTCAATCGTGTGCGAAAAAAATAATATATTTTAATCAACAAATAACGCATAAACTTTTAAAAAGTATTAATTTTAATTGAACGTGGGATTACAATTTTCGATAGCCATGACATATTTTGACATTGAATGTACAGTAATAGTGTTCAAAGTGAGACTTTATTTTTATTAAACATATAATTGCAAAGCACGAGAGACTGTAGTAATATTCATGCCTGAAACAATTAAAAAATATATAAAAAAATAATTATACTGTGTGATTTATAGGTGGTTCAATACACTCAGGAAAAAACTCATTTTCAATTCTGTTTAAAATAATAATAGTATATTGTAATTAAAAAAATAATAACGTAGGGTAGGGCAGGACAACCCTCTAGCGAGTAATGCTTGAAATACTTAGCTTTAGGCTAGAAGGTGAAGAGGCCATTACGATATTTCCATACTGACAATTATATAGTTTCTGTGTTTAAAAGTTTATTTTCTTTTCTAGTTTTCAAAATTCTTAAATATCAACACATTTGAAGTTGCTAAAACTTTTTATATTATTATGTGTAGAAAATTTAATAATTTAATAATTAATTTCCCACAATTAAACTATTGATATAATTAAAAAATGCATTTTATTGGCTTGCTTTCCCATCCACATATTCTTGGGGTAAAATTGGATATCCTACCTGGGATATAAAATGATATTGGAAAATAATAATTGAAAAGCCAGTAAACAATGCTTAAAGAATAGTCAGTCAAAACTACATGGGTAAAAATTGTTATAATTTTTCTAAAGCTTATAAAGAGGTAAACATCTTTTCAGCAATTTCTCAAATTGTAATGATGATAATTATCCTTTTTCTTTAAATATTAAATCATTAGACCTATAGTTAAATTATTAGTTTTTAGTTCCTTAGTTAATGTTGTAAAATGAAATATGTATTGTTCATTTTCCATAGAAAGTTTAAACTGTTTATTTCCTGTAAGATTAACATATGTATGATGTTTTGCTTCACCAGTGGAGTAATGTCAGATGATTTGACTTTTAAAAAATAATCATTTATTAATAAATAGGTGATGAACTAATCATGTATTTTAAATGGTATTATATGGTATAAGGATTAGTGTGCAGAGTATTTACGAAGAGATACATTAAATTCTGTGGGAAATTCCGGCTTTAAGAAACAACTGATAATAAGGTATGCGGTTTTACCCATACTTTCCTCTATATTACATTTTCAGAAATTACTAACTTTTACTAGGTTTTGACCTAGAAATACCATAAAATCACGGAAAGAGTTTTTCTAGAAATATCTTTGTGTATAAGCTAAAAGGTAAATTGAAAAGTTAAACATTAAGGGGACAGTGAACTGTGAAATGAGTACAAAAATGAGCCAAAAATACTAATTTTTATTTTTGTTAAACTTTCTTGTTAAATTTTAAACAAAAATATTAATATAAGGTTATATACATAGCACAAAGTGTGTTTTCCTTTTCTTAAGTGAAAATAATAAAAATAACGTATCATAATGTTCTTCAAATGAATCTCATAATGTTCTTCCTCATTTTTTTTTTTATTTTTTCAGTCTGAGTCTATACATGTTTAATATGCTCCATGCGTTTTATTTTTTGCTAAAACTTTTACTATCTCTGAGGGACAATATCGATACACAACATGAAAAATCTATGCATTCATTTTAAAATGCTGGTTTATTAAGTTTCACAAATTGTAATAAAATCTATTAACATGTAATTTTTTTAATTTGATTTCATCGCAGTTTTATTTTCTAAATAACTAATTGTTGCATTAAAAAACGGATGTGCAATTTTTTTTTTATAAAGTCATTTTAAGTTATAAAATGAAAAATAAATATATATATATATATATATAAAACGGAAAAAAAATGTCGCAAAATAAATGCTTTCCCTCATTTCCCTCCTATTAAGTGGCATACTACTCTTAAATATCTAAAAATTGGATTTTTTGAGAAACATATATATAAGAGCAACATTTTCTGTGCATTTTAAAACAAACTGCATGAAACTTTATATATATATATATATATATATATATATATATATATATATATATATATATATATATAATTATAATATCTATGAATTTCAAAAAACATATCAAGTTCTATTCTACTTAAATCTCCAAAGAGATAATCAATGATACTGTGTATACAGAATACCACATAGCTAATAATTAACATGTGCAAACATAATATTACCATAGCTGATGCTTCAATGGTAATTGGCCAAATTTTACTCATACCAAAAGAATATTGAAAAAAGAAATAGAGAGAAAGGGGAAAAAAAAAAATTATAAATTGGAGTTGCAATTAAGTAAACACAAATGGATTAACAAATTAAATATGAACCATACACAATGGAAAATTGGACCACATGAGAATTAAATATGAATTGGACATGGAAAAACACATGCACATGTACTCATCAGCCTGGATGCACCCACATGTGTTTTAAATAATAATTCAGTGTTTCATAATTCTACTGGCATAATGCTAAGATCAGTAGAATCATCCAGGTACACTGAATTATTACCAGACAACAATTGGAAATATTAAAATTTGGAAATATTTAAATAGGAAATAAAAAACCATTAAGAAAATACAATATATTTCACTCACATCGATTATCCAAAAAACTGTAATTAACACCTCACTAAATTACCACGAGATAACAGTTTTGAAATAATAAAATTGGAAATATGAACGCGTAAAGTGTAGATAAAATATTTTACTCACAATAATTATACAGAATCCATAAAATGTCACAACGTCTACATAATATTCACATCCACATGGCAATGCATCATACATGTTAACTAAGTCGAGTTGAGAGAAATGATTTGTAAGACAAGTTGAGATATATATATATATATATATATATATAACCATTAATGAAACATTACCAAAACACCAACTGAAACTTGAAATTATGATTTAGGAAGTAATAATTTATTGACAACGAAATTGTAACCCCAGCACAATGAATTATATATATACACGCAAATTATGATAGAAACATACAGGTAACAGGTATGATTAGAAACATACAGGTGATCCCTATAATAATTAATTCTTAAAAAAAAAAACACTTTAAATCTATTTATTTCAAAATATTGTAAATGTGTTCTTTTCAAATTGCGCGCAAGATTTCTCTTAACCACTTAGTATTTTTACATGCAATCTTTACGGATTTACATATTATATCTATATTTTTAAGACTGAATATATGTATACTTTAACAAAATTTATATTTTTAAAACGAAAATGAAAGTACTACATATTGTTTTTTTTTTTTTTTTTTGTTTTTGTTTTTTCAGAGTTTATCCACGAAAATAAAATCTGTAGGTGAAACAATAAACATATTTAGGTTCAGTCTTATGATATAGGTAAAATTGTGAAGATTGCATGTAAAAATATTCAGTGCTTCAAGAAAAATCTTGCGCGCAATTAAAAAAGAAAAATCATGTTTTTAACATTTCGAAAATAAAACGGCTTTAAAGTATTTTCTTTTAAGCATTGATTACATTAGAATCAGCTGATAGGTTTCTATTCTTGCCTCGCGTAGTTATAGGAAAATGTTCACGCGGTTAGATTTTTAAAAAAATTGCTCTTGCACATATATTTTTCAAAAAATCTAATTTTTTGACGATTTAGGAGGTATGTCCCCCAGCCCCCTCTTAAAACAATTAAATTTTCACTAATTTTATGTCGGTTATAAGGCCATGCCTCGTGAATGAAAATAAGTTTTTTTCATTAACTGCACAAATAACTTCTTAAGTGTAATGCAAAAATTTGGACAAAATTTAAAGCATGTTAAAATTTGGGAACGTTTAAGAAAATTGTAAGAAGAATATGACATTTTTATTTGGTTATCAGTTGTTGAGAATCGCAGAATAAAGATATTTTCTAAAGCATGAAACTTTTTTTCAGAATTTGTATTAAAATGACAGCAATCTATATAATACATCCTAAATGAATGTTAATACGCCAAAGCTCCAGTGTTTGTCTTCGAATACGATTTCAGATTTCTAAAGAGAAACCTTCAGGAAAACTTCCTCCGATGTGGACTTTTCCTGGATGAAAATTTCTCTATAATTAATTATCATCATCTTGTTATCATCTGGATGTCATACGTATAAAATGAATGTCAGTAGAGAAAGTTGTTTCTTGATATGTGGGTTTATCAACACTGCAATGAAGAAAAAAAGGGGGGGGGGGGAATTACAATTATATATAATGTAGATGTCACAATGATAGATAGTTGTTATAGATGATACAATTATATATTATATATAAGTAACACTTAAATATGCGGCAACTTTTATTGAGGACGCATTTTATTACCAAAACTATGCATTCCATTTTTGCAATTTTAATGGGATACATTTAATTACGTATATACCTTTATCAAAGGAATATGTAATTATTCTGTCATCAAATTTTGTAAATAAACATCGAAGCATAAATATTGTTTTGTGTGTTTTGTTTTTTAGCTACAATTTGTGTAAATAGAGATAGTATAAATTGTTTACTTTTCACTGATAAATGATTAACTGTTTGAGAAGAGATTTTGATGAAGATTACTTTCGAAACTTTTTAACGATAAAGTCTAATTTAATGATATATATTTATGCATACTATAATAATTATATTATAATAACATATTTAGGTTCAGTAGACTTTATATTATATTAAAGAGATGAAATAAAGTATCATATTACGCTGTTCTTGTATAACTTTTGTAAGATGCTACTTCAAGCCGAATCTAGTTTTGAAGATGATCATATAGGACAATATTTATGTTCTTATAAGAATTTATGCTTTTCTAATGCGTAATTAAAAACTGAATCATATTTTGGAAATAATTCAATAAAAATATTATTATTTAAATGTAAATTGACAAACATATTACAGTTTTTAGTAACTTGTGTGTTATATTTAACGTTATCTGCACATTTCAGATTTTATAAAAAATTGCATAAAAAATAGCACTTTTTTTTTAATTAGCACAGGATAATTTCATATAGCTGCGAAATGAATAGCCTGACACTTAAGCGTAAATTATATACATAAAAAAAATTGCTCAGAGTATCTGATATAAATGAAATTTTTTTAACAGAAATACTCCAGACTTAGAGAATTAATGTGTAATATTATTCTGCACACAAAATTAATTGTAGTAGATTCCGCTTATACAAATCATTGTTTATAGAATCTGTCGCTTTTATAAATAAAAAAATGCGAATCATAATCTTATTTTTTACAGCTATTGTAACTAAATAAAATGATAATTTAACGGAACTCTGCGACGCGTGTCAGTTGGTTAATTGGCATCTTCTATAGTACACAAAGCGACAAAATAGGAATCGTACAGTCATAAACAACAAAAATTTAAGGAAAAAAATTTCTCTTAAAATTGCAGATTTTGACAGAATTTTTGCGCTTATTTGGTACATATACAAATAAAAGATTTAACGTAGAAGGATTGACCCATCCAGTTTATTTTATATTAGCGAATGCAAAATTAAAACAAAATGACTAAAAATGGTATTTAGAAGCAAAGGATTCATCTGATGGAGATTTGAAACTAACGAATATTTTATACTGGAAATGTGCTATAAATAGGTTCATATTCTTTTTCTCTGACGTTCTAGCATTTTATATTGGTTGAATAAAATGAAAACAGTGAAGCGTTCTTTCACTTTATTGTTAAATATCAATGCGAACATTTAGAAAATACCAAAAGTGCTGAATTTTGGTTTTATTGTCCGATTTTATTTTTAAATTCCGCGAAAAGGCCAGCAGAAAAAATAATTTTTCATCCTCAAGTGAAAACTTGCTTCAGACTTAAAATAAATCAATAATTTAATGCCTCTGAAATTTTCAATAAAATCTAGAAAATATATATATATCAAAAACTTATTTTTTTCTCAATATTTATAGTGAATGTTTCTGAAACTAAATTTAACGTAATAATATTTGGAATTTGAAGATGATATATAATTTTTATGTGAGTCAAATGGATATTTTCCCCTTTGATTAATATATCAAATTAAAGGGGAAGTATGTTCGTTTAAAAAAGAACAAATCTGCGATAAGAATCATTATCTATTTGATCAGGAAAACTGAAAAATAGACATCAGTTGAAGAAGAAATATTTAGTATTTGGACAAAAAGCTTGGAGCATTTGGTATACATTATTTTTCAATTTAAGGAAAACAATACCGAAAGATTTTATTACAGCAAGTAAGAAAAAACGTTTTGCTTTAATGGATTAATTTTAAATTCTCATAGATTGAAATTATCTAAAAATTAGTCACTTATCTGCATAATAGTTTGCACTTAGATCGTAGTCTTACATTTTTCAATTACGCACACTGTTTTTTTTTTTTTTTGGCTACAGAGGTATGTGTATTCTTAGTACATTATTTCACCTGTAAAATCTGTTTCTTCAAGGATGCTGGATTTAAACTTTTCGAAAATATGGCGTTTATGAAAATTGGATGTACTGAATATATATCACAGTAATTTAACTGCATCTTATATATATGTAGTTTAAACATGAAACCAAATTATATAATTCATGTTATAAAATCGAATTAGAAAATAAAATTTGTGCCCTAACAATGATTTGATGTGAAAGCTCCAGCGTTTAATAAGCTTTCATGTTAGGATTTCCTATTGGCATTTAATAAGATTTATATTAAATATCTGAAAAAGTTATTTCGTTAAAATTATCATTATAAACATTTCATTTATTCATAAAATTTAATGTTGTATATTTTTAAAAATATATATTTCAGTGCTACTATTGAAATTTTTTATACATTTTTACACCAGAATATATATATATATTCCACAAATTTCATTTTTTCAATTTTTAATTTATTTTCTTCTTCTTTTAAATATGTATACGGAATCTATATTCAGAGTGTTGGGGAACACTATTGTTGTCAATCAATTATTACATACTAATTCATAATTTCATAGTTTTTGTTGGTGTTTCGGTAATGTTTCATCAATGGTTATATATATATATATATATATATATATATATATATATATATATATATATATATATATATATATATATATTGGTAAACTTTACAGCACACTTAGTGTATGCTGTGAAACATTTAAAAGGAGGTTGGGCTTTCCTGTAGTCCCGACTATGCGTTTATGTAGAAATAAGTAAAACTCAAATTTGCATTTGAATTAACCAAGTTATTAAATATTCTTAACTCATCACATATGCTGCGCATAATATATGTTGAACAAGTATTGTTAGGGAAAGTGCCATTTATTTATCTTCTAACAAATGTCACCTACTATTTTTATAGGCTATGGGTTCAGTCGTTCAGTAATGTATCCGCCCCAAAACTGCGGTCAAGCCCTCTGGGAATAGAAGAGCTTGGTAAAAAAATGCTATACGAATGAAAGTTTAGATGGATGTTATAACAGTGTATAAAGAAGCAGACATTACAAGCATTCCCTCAGGTAAGAATTAATTTACGGTTTTTTTTTTCTATTCTTGTCAATTAAATAAGTAAATTTTACAAATGTAAAAAAACAAAAAACAAAAAAACAATGAAACATTATTTTTTACTCATTAATGGAAAATTAAGACCCTTTATTTAATAAATTTGCTTCTTTTTGTGAATCATTTTGCAAAGGATATTTAGATAAAGGTTTTAATTTTCAAAGATTTTGCGTGTGAAAGAAATTCTTGGGAATGATATAATAAATTTAAAATATTTAAACGGATTTCCACATGTAAAATAAGAATAATATGTATTAATGATAATGAAACATTCAAATAGCACTGCTGATGCAATAACTATAATATAAAGAATTTTACTAGTTCTTTACTTGCATATTTTAAAATCCACTTATAGCATAGAAAATATAAAAAACATAGGCAAATTAATTCTAAATATCTTTATAAAAGGTACAATTTAGTTTATGATTGAATTATTTTCAAAAATTGTGTGTTGTAGTTTAAATTCTTTCAGGAATGTTACGTAATTTATATTTTGTTATTTTTGTGTAATTTTGGACAATTGTTTTACAGATTATAACTCTTTGAGAACACACATTCAATTCCAAGTTAGTATTAAGAGGGATTGAGATTATTTGTACTCATTTACAATACATATTGAAACAGATTTCTACATGTAATATAAAATCATGAGACTTATATGTAGTAATAATAATGAACATTCAAATAGTGTATGTTGGTGCAATAAATAAACAAAGAATTTTCCATTGTTTCTATTATTTGCATTTTTTTTTCTTTTCGCACTTATAGCATAGAAAATATCATAAAATATAAGCAAAACAGGCATAATTAATTCTAAATTACTTTTTAAAAGCTACAATTTAGTTTATGATAGAATTATTTCCTAAAATTGTATGTTGTAGTTTTAATGCTTTCACGAATGTTATGTAATTTATATTTTGTTATTTTTGTGTGATTTTAGACAATTGTTTTAGAGATTATAACTCCTTGTGAACACACATTCAATTTCAAGTTATACATTACTTTTTAAAGTATTTTTATTTATTTTTTTATTATTATCGCTTATTGTTTTCTACTGTATCAAAAACGTTCGAAGTTGTGCCGAGAAATATGTATAAAATGAAAATATCTGTGATATCCTTTAAAAGGAGCAGTCTTACAGAAGTAATTATACTAACTACAAACTAGACTTAGATATATATTTTTTAATTCCTTTTGTCCGAGATAAAATCCTTTAGAATATATGGATTTATCAATTTATACATAAAAAGAAGATACGATTATTCATGAAAGAGTTAGAATTTGTGAATTTTCATTCAGTTCAATTTTTTATTTATTGCTATTTGTCCTTGACTCTAATTTATCGGAACACTTTAAAAACTGATATATTTAATTATAATTAAATTTTAAATTTTAAAAAAGCTGAAATCAGTCAGAATGAAATAATTTAACAGAAGTCATACAAAATTCCGAACTAATTTTAATTTGAAACAAAACACTATATTTTAATTTGAAACATTCTTAAATTCTTATAGATCATGCTACTAAAAGAAAATTTGAAATTTTATTCTTTGTAGGTTGTTTTAAATGCACTTCTTTAAAAAAAATCTTTACATTTTTAATAGGAAAAAAAAACAAAATATAAAAAATATTCAATTAAAGCTATCATACTAAAATGCATACAAAACAGGAAAATCATTAAAAAAAAAAAAAAAAAAAAAAAACAATTTTTTTTTATTATTAAGGTATATATTAACATATCTTGTTTTTGTAATACAGTATAAAGTTAAATGCACAATTATTATTATTTATTTAAGATAAAACTGCCTTTAGAGTTTTCTTTACATGAGAAATAAGTACCCCGTAAAATATGTTTTAAACTACAAATAAATATTCTAGCAATAAATCATTTAGATTTTTCTTGAAATTTGTAAACTACTAGAAATGTATTAGTACTTTTGTCAAGAGATTCTCTTAACAACGGTATTTTTAAGGCGTATTTTCAAACATAAAATTTTGTGTTCCTTAAAAATCTTTGTAAATAAATGCCATTCCCATTTACATCAAAACAAGATTCATATTTCCAAATAAATTACTAAAATTTTTTTATACTAAAAATTTACAATTTATATGATTATTTAACACATTAAAATTGCTATTTATTGTCATATTGCAAAGTTTTTACATATTAGAAAAAAAAATTCTAAAAACAAGCTAAATTAAGATTATCCTAATAGTTTATTTAAATGGTTTACTTCAATATTTGCTTAAAATGTTTACTGAGAACTAAAATAAACCCTAATTTATCATTTTCTTAACATATTCACTGACACCAAAATTTAATATCATTCTAGAAAGTTTATATAGTAATGTGACATCGTTATATGAAAATACTTTTAGGCATTGTGACCAAAAAGGAAACTGACCTTAAGTAATAAAGTCATTTCTATTATTACTTCAAAACACATGCGTAGATTTCGTGTCTGTTTATTTTCCTATTAACGACTTACCGTTTTTTAAAGATATTCACTGACACCAAAATTTAATATCCTTCTAGAAAGGTTGCATGGTAATGTAACATCTGTAAACGAAACATTGCTAAAACAAACAATCCTTCCTGAAGAATAATAAAAAAAAGTTATCGGAGCTGTATTTTTAAAAATATTTTAGCACCTAATATACAGGTGTCCATAAATTATTGTCGGAGTTTCATTACCTTATAACTTTTTAGTTGGACATGACGAAAAATATTATTATTTATTTGTAAAATACAACTCAAAAAGTTTTTTTAATAACACAAACAAAGTTACATATGCGTAAAGTTGCAACTCAAAACGTTCTTAATCAGACAAAGATTATAATAAAATAATAATTATTATTAAAGTTTTATCAATTTTATCAAAAAGTTAGTAATGAATTGTGTATATATCTAATTTTGTGTTCATAATTCATTAATAACATTTTGATAAGTTAGATAAAATTTTAATATTAATTATTATTTGATTATAATCGTTATTTTATTAATAACGTTTTGAGTTGCAACTGTAACTTTATTTGTGCTATTAAAAAAACGTTTTGAGTTGAACTTTACGAATGTGTAATAATATTTGTCGTCGTGTTATTAAATCGAATGTTATGAAGTCAAAAAACCCCGACAATAATTTATGGACACCCTGTATATAGAAATAGCAATAATTAAGAATTTGGCCAGAAAGAAAAATAAGAACAATTATAAAGTCATTTGCATCAATTTCAGTATGAAGTTTTCAGTCAATTCCTTTCTATTTGTATGTTTTCAATTAAATAACCGTAACTAGTTATTTTAGAAAAAATATTAGCCTCAAACCAATGATACAATGTCGTTCGTTTACTTCTTTATAACGTAGTAAACGAGCAGTATATTCGACAAAGTTCTTCGAATAAAAATTGAAAACCTCTAGTGAAATTTTTTTAATGATTTTTATTAAATCTGCGATTGTATTGCTTTAAATTTTAGTCGAGAAATCATATAAATTATAAAGTGCCATCACCTGATAAAAGAATTTTATTGGCTATTTTATTTATTTTCTTTTGGAACTCCGTTTTTCTGATCATTTCCTTTTATATAAATAAAGAAGAGACAATGTACTTTTATATATTGTCATTCTTTTCATTTTTTCTTACGTATATTCAGGCAATGCACAACAGTATATAGAACTTTGTATTCGCATTATGGAAATTTTAATTTGACCTTTAGATGTAGTAAAACGTTTTGAAATATTGTTTTCTAGATATTTAAATGATTTTTTGAATATTATATCGGATAAAATCGTTTAAGAAAACCACCGATACTTTTTGAGTATTCCAAAGTAAAAAAAAAAAAATAATAATAATAATAGATAAAAAATCTTATTACAAGAAAATAATTAGTGTCATAATATCCCAATTTAGTACAGTGAATAATTTATTTACATTAGCATCAGAAAAACAATATATAAGTTTCTTATGAAAAAGGCGGTATAAGTATGTTTTGTAAATCTCTGGAATTTTATTATTTTAGAAGAGCCGAATACAAGGGCACCGACAGAGGCAAATCCAGGGAGGGGAAAAAATTTCAAATAGAAATGCCTCAGGTCCGCAACCAAGGTCGCGTTTATTTTATTTTATTTATTTTTAATGGAGAATATAAACTTGAAATAAGATAAACTAAGATTTTTTTTAATCAAATTTGACGCATATCAATTTAAAACTCAACACGGAAATGTAACACATAAGAAATAATTAAACATACAAAAGTGTCCTTCAACTTTTTTTTTTTTTTTTCAAAATGGAGAATTATTTTTTTTTCGTCTGGGGTGATCTAATCCCCCCTCTTCCTTCACGAGCCCCTCGTTTGAGATAATTTCTATACACCAAGATCACTATATACACATGAACATAAAAGGGAAACAGAACTAAATATTGTCTTTCACGAGGGTTCAGCGATTCAAAAGACCCCCCCCCCCCACCCCTCACGAAAATCCTTAGGGGACGTTCAAGTATTACGTAAGCAGTAAAGGGGGAGGGGGGTCCAGAGTCTGCTTATTTTCTCTGACAAGGGGGAGGGGGGGGGGTCACGACAGTTCTTACATAAGCATTAAACAATGAATTTGGTGGTTTAAACAATGGTTTGTTTAATGCAATAAACAACAATATATTAAAACCATTTTGTATTTTTTGATATCACAATCCCTATATGCCTATTTATATAAATTTGTATGATTAATAATGTAATTTATTGGTAACTTTTTATCTGTCAAGAAGTCTTGATGTATAAACTGTCATAAAATCTTACGTAAGCAAGGGGGGGGGTCTAGCATTTGCTTATATTTTCTTACAAGGGGGGGGGGAGGGGGTACAAAATGACTAAAAATATGCTTACGTAATACTTGAACGGCCACTTAGTTCTTTTTCCACTTATCGTTTAATTATTTTATGTCATTTGGAAAGAATAAATTCTACCCCTTTTGTTGTTGCTGTTGTTTTCAAAATCATTAGAGAAAAGGAAAATTTAGTTAATTACATTTCAAAATCCAGGGAAGAGTAATAGCCCTCCTTGGTCATTGACCATAGCCTAAACTATCTATACGTGTCTCAGAAGAGCCCTATTTGATATCAGTCCTAGAATAAATACATTACAAATTTCAATATTTACTATGTATATGAAAACATTTTATGTTCATAAAAATTCGGAATAATCTAGAATTCTCATTTGGATCTTTTGCTAAAAGAATTAAGCATGCAATGGCGCATTAATTAATATCAGGTTATTGGTTTTGTCTGTGTAAAGTAATTTATATGTAAACGCTTATATGTAAACTATTATATTTATATATTTATATATAAACACAATGCTATATTTTTTATAATCTGATTTTATAATCTGTGCTTTGTATATATTTAAATGATTTCTGTCAAAGTTTTATCGGTAAAATTATGTAAGATATCATCGCTAAATTTTAAGTATTCTAAAAAAAGGGGGGGGGAGGGGGAGGGGCAGTGAAAATAGACAAAATGAAAATGAAACTACTTCTTACTAGAAAATAATTAATTTCATAATATTGCAATTAGTATTTTAAGTAATTAAGAGGGTCCAAGACCGAAAAATATTTTATTGTATTAGAAAATTCTCTGTTTTTTTCCCGCTTAAAATGACGTTTAAATTATGTTTCTATCTTAATTAGAATAGGATATATTATTTTTTTGTTTTCAAAATCTAGCTTTCAAGTAGTGGTTGTCATGGAAACCTTTTTGCGTTTTTCTGCATAACGTGTTTTTCAACAATTCTCGTCTTTAAATTGTTATAAGTCAAGAACCGTTAAAGGTAAATGGTTCAAATTCCGAACATGTCATTTTCAATTATTTTACTTTATTTTTGATTCAGTAAATTTGAAAAAAAAAATACTTTTGAAAATATGATTTTTTTATCTAAGTTACGTCATTTTTTAAAAATTTTTACTTTAAATATTTTTTATTTTTAAAAAAATTAATATTTAAAAAAATGCTGAATCATAATTAAAACTTATGTATTTCTGTTTAATTAAATAAAAAATGCTTGAAATTTGTCGAATAATATTTCGAGTTATAAGGATTTTAAATTACCCCACATTTTTATAATTTTTAAATTTCAAATTTTTTTTTAAAACTTTATAGGAAGTTTTATGATTTAATTTTGTTTACAAATTATATGGTTAACCATCATAAAAAAACTCAAAATTCTAATTCAATAAATAAAAATGTTTTTTAAAATGTTAAATTAGTATCATAAAAAAATTAGATGTCTATTAGTATAGTAATTTTCTTAAAGTAGTATTTAACAAAAAAAAAAAAAAAAAGGGGGGGGGGGGGTTATGCACAGTAAGTAATTTATTGAAATTAATACCTAAACAATGTTTATGTGTTTCGTATGCACGGACAGGTGTTAAGCAAGTTTTACAAATCTCAAAAATTTTATTATTTTAAAAAGGCAGAATACATCTAAATATATCTCAGCAGAATCATATTTAATATTAGTCGTAGAGTAATTGTATCAGAAAGTTCATTATTGACTACGCATATGAAATATTTTATGATCATAAAAATTCGAAATAGTCCAAAATTTTTTAGTGTTCTCATTTCGATCTCTTGTAAAAATGAATAAGCCTCCAATCAAACATTAATAAATATCAGGCTATTTGAGATTCTGTTTGCGTAAGTAATTTATATGTAAACACGTTCATTTATATCATCATTTTTCTTAGGAAAATGACGGGGGCCTTTTGAAGAACAACCTTAGTCTGTCCTTGAGAGAAATCAATATATATCTGAAAAGAAGATAAAAAAAATTCTTATGTCCCGTTATATACGAAAAAGGCAGTTGAATTTTTTCTCCAGCTCTCTAGATGCCGATTTATGTGCTAAGAAATCTATCCCCTTTATTTCAGCGCAGGGGGAAAATATGGTAGGGCCTGTAGGAAAGCGACCATAACTTACGGCACCGTAAAACATTTAAAGCACTTTTTCTTTTATAACGATCCTCCTCGAACTTTGCTGTATGAAATGCAAAATGAGGGGTATTGTACAAATTTAAAAGGGTTTTTTCCCATTGCGGAAGATAAGGGAGAAACTGCATTTAAAGTGTGGGAGATTTCTTAAATTCATATTTCAATGCGTATGTTTAAAAAATACTTATTCCATACTGAATGGAATTTTGTGCTCATTGTAATTAAAGAAAGCGAGAAATTTTAAAATGTTGATATCTGTGGTGTCCGTTTTTTATTATTACTGGGCTAAAAATAATCAAATCAAAATTGAGAAACTTAGCCTACTTAAACCGAAAACGAATGTATCGCATAAAAGAGTACATGAAATTCTTAAAAATAGATGTATATGGTAATATACATAATGATATGACAATACTACTCATATACATCATATGCATTATATACATCAATGTATATGATAATACTACTTAAAAATAACCTTGTCGATAAATATTATCCCATATTATTTAATTTCACATATTGTAGATTTTAAAATAGATTATTTAATAAATGTGCATGTACAGTGAAAATATTTTGTTAACAGTCCGAAAGTCAAAGTTGCGCACTTCAAATATAACGAATTATATCTTATGGCGAATGCATCGAATCCGTGTTTGACTATAATTCTTATTTTATTTGTATTTCACGAGGCGCGATGATTTATCATGCACACATTCGTAAAAGCGAAATTAAAAATATAAAATGAATATAAAAACAAATTATATATATACAGTAAAATCTCGTTACAACGAATCTCTGGAGACCACTGATTAAATTCGCTATAATGAAATATTCGTTAAAGTGAAAATATTTTTATACTGAAATAGAATAATAGGACTTTTTTTACTATCCAAATTATATTCGTTAAATTGAAAATTTCGTTAAATCGAGGTTCGTTGTAACGAGATTCTACTGTATATATAAAAAAGGCCAAGAAAAAGTTACAAAATATAATTTGTAACAATGCAGACAGTATCCAAAATAAAAATTTCCATTTTTTTCCTAATTACAACTATGTGAGGCAGATTAGTTGGTTGGTTGCGGACGCTACAGTCAGCTTTAGCACACAAAGACTAAACAGACCGGAATCTCGGTTTAAAGTGGAATCCAGCCCACTACAAACAGCCATGTCTGTGTCGTAATTCGAATCCGACATCTTTTGTCTAGTAGCCACCGCCCTAACCACAAGACAAGCAAGTGCATGTGAGGCAGATTAGTCTTTTACTTTTATCCAAAATAGGACAAACCGAATTTTTTACTTATACTATAAGAAAATATTTGCACAGAAAACTTTTTCTTAAATTGTCATTTAGATATCTACATTTCGCAGCATATTAGATAATTACTAAATTTTGTACAAATAAAATATACTTTGAAACATATTCTTTTAAAAAATGTTACACAAAACTTGGTTGATTAAAGCCTAAACCCATAGCATTCGAAGTCAGTGTAAAAAAAAAAAAAAAAAAAAAATAGTAAGTTTAGTAGATAAATGAATGTAGTTACTTTTTTTAAAGTTTTTATAGTATGAAATATGAAACTAATGTATAAATAAAGTATCATTTGTTATGTTTCAGAGAGAAAAATACTGAGTTCATGAGAAGTGAAGTGCTGAGCTGAGTTGTAAAGAAATTTTCCACCGTATCTCCGGTAGCTTAAAGAAGCTCCTAAATCGTAAGATAATGAATACGAAATAGTTATCAGATTGATTATATTTGTTTGATTTTCTGATTAATGTTATATAATGGATTTTTTTTTTTTTTTATGAGAATGAAACAAAAAATCTGATATTCTATTTCTAAGGGTGTGTGTTATTATTGTATATTCATATTTTAATTCCAAGCAAAACCGTTTAAATTGAAATTGTTTGAGGTGTTAAAAACTAAACAGAGATTGAAGCTTTCAATAATTGAATGAAGGGCCTTTACTCTATAAACAACATTTTCAAAACCGAGAAAAAATTACTCAAATCTAAGTATGTCGCATAGTCAGTCTGTGTCTCCGTATCAAAATTACTCAAGTTTGAAACATATATATTCTCATTTCTGAAAACATGCACGCACTCAAGAATTAAACATTATGTGCTCATATTTGAGTATGTCCATGTTTCAAAAATGAGTATGCACTGTCTTCTATGTGCCCATTTTTGACTATTTCCATGTTTCAAAAATGAGTTTGAACTGATTCTAATCATTTTTGAGTATGTCCATGTTTAAAAAATGAATATGAATTGACCTCTATGTGCTCAGTTCTGAGTATGTCCATGTTTCAATATTCTGAGTATTTTTGATATTTCAGAATTGAAAGCATTGGGTCGTCCTATTTGAAACAAAAAGTTTCATAACAAAATGAAAACATCGATTTAGACAGATTTAAAAGTGTCATTTTTCTCAGTGTAATGTTACAAATTTTGGAAAGCTGCACTGTAAAAAATGGGTACTCAAAATTGAGTAAAAAGTACTCAGTTTTGAATACGTCACATAATCAAAATAGCTCCAATCCAAATGTACTCAAAATTGAGAAACACATGTACTCATTTTTGATCCCATGGATGTATTCAAATATAAACTCCTATGTACTCATTTTTGATCCCATGGATGTATTCAAATTTAAAAATTTTTATGTCGTTAAAATAAAATTTATAGGATTAAAAAAAAAAAGTTACTTTGCGAGGACAACTTTATAAGGGATTATACATACATTTCTGCTCATTTTTTTCATTCCTGCGTGAGTTTATAGTAATTAACTAACCCTTGCTCAAGAGAGGAATCGAACCCGCGATGTCCTGTTTACTAACCTGACGACCCAAACCAACGCGCCATGAGGTGGACACGCCTTCTTCTCAAATGTTGTTAGTTACTTTGAAACTCTCCCTCTATCCCTTCCTAACAGTATCTGGCATCTGGCGCCATCTGTTAGGAAGGGAGAAAGGTTTTAAATATGTTTTTAAGGATGTACAGTGCCTGTCTATATGTGTTAAAGATTAAAATAATGTCTGAAGTAACAGGTAGTTCCAAGAATTATTAATTAAAAAATGACATTAGAAAAGATCACAGATTGAAATACTAAAATTATAAACTTTGTAAAATTATAATTTATAAAATAATAAATTTTAGCGTAATTCATAAATTTGTAAACCAAATCAGTTTAGTTTAATACCAATTTGCATAGCTATAATTTGCAAAGATATTATGTTATGAAACTTTTAAGTAACACAATATTGTCTCACGTTAAAAAAGTTAAAATAAATTTTAAAAAAATTAGTGGGGAAAAAAAATTATAATTTCGAAGTACTATCAAGAAAAAAAAAAAAAAAAAGATGTGTAAAATGTGAGGAAAAAAAAAAGAGTAAATGTGTTGTAGTGGATCCACTTTGATGAAAATCCCGCAGAACCAGATCCACTTTTCATTTCTCTTATTCTTCGTTTTTCCTTCAAATAATAGCTTTTTAAGTTCCGTAATTTCGTCATTACACATTATGAAATATACAAGTATGTTGGGTTTGATCATATGTTCATTTTTTATCCAAAAATACTCATTTCGAAATGAGTACATGAACTTACTCATTTTTGAAAATACATGTATTCATTTTTGATCCAAAAATACTCATTTCGATATGAATACATGAACTTACTCATTTTTGAGAATGCACATGTTCATTTTTGATCCAAAAATACTCATTTCGATATGAGTACATGGACTTACTCATTTTTGAGAATGCACATGTTCATTTTTGATCCAAAAATACTCATTTCGAAATGAGTACATGGACTTACTCATTTTTGAGTACTTCATTTTTTACAGTGTGGGTTTTTTGTTAGAAAAATACCTATATGGAATGTTTGATAATTACCCAGTGTTAAAACAAGCAATGTCACAATATACAAATTTGTTCACTTTAAATAAAAAAGTAAAACATTACGCTAAAAATAATATTAGTACTTTCTTTACCCACCTAACTAGTTTTTTAACACTTTCCAACCTAGTTGAAAAGTGTTTATGACTTCGGTTTGTCTGGCCGTATGGCCGTCTGCCGTCTGGCCGTCTGCCGTCTGTCCGTCTGTCCGTGCTCTAACTCCCGTAAATATGCTCGGATTGCTCTGCAATTTTTATATGTTATAGTCGTTATCTATAGCATGTTCCCTATTTCAACGGAAGTGTCTAGCACTGATAGTTTTTTTACAGGGACACTCAAAAGAATTCCGTTACATTGCGGTCTATGGGGAAAAATCATTGACGGTTTATTTAAATAATGTTTCATTATTTTAAACGCATTGAAATTTATATATATCATTAAGGTGCATTAGAAGAAGCTTAATATGGAATAGGGTGTGCATAGCACTTATAGTTACTTTACAGGGACAGTCAAAAGAATTCTGTTACATTACGTCTATGGAGAAAAATCGTCTGCGGTTTATTTAAATAATGTTTCCCTATTTTAAACGCATTGAAATTTATATATATCACTAAGGTGTATTTAAAGAGGCTTACTACAGAATAGTGTGTGTACAGCAGTCATCGTTCATTTACAGGGACGCACAAAAGTTCGCGAACACATTTCCGTATTATTTAACTCCAGATGGAGAATTTTAAACTGTGCTACGCGTTTCCTAACTGAACTAAAATTTAACATCCTATGTAGTATATATACAAATCTATAGATCCTATACAGGGTTGAATAAAAGTATTCGGATTACTTAGATGTTATCTTTTAGCTTATTAAACGGTATGATTTGTAAAATTATTTTGGAAGCGTTGGAAAGTGTTACATAATCTATGCTTGACGCATGATTTTTCGTTCTTGTTTATTATCGTCAAATGCTCAGCATGAAAACAAAAGTGAAGGATTATTAATATCGGTAAAAGGACTTGTGTTGCATTATAGGTACTCAGGGCATCGTTAAATCAATGACATTAACAGTTATCCTCATTTCTGTAAATTTTTTTAATTTGTAAAATGGCCCTTCATCCAGACACCACCCATTCAATTAATAAATGAAAAACAATGAAATTTTAAATTTATTTTACTGTGTATGTTTAATGGAAAAATATATATCTGACATTTTATCTTTCGGGTTACTTATTATAAAATTTATTATAATTTTATAAAATATATTATAAAATTTATTATATTCTTGTATTTTAAATTAAAATATAAAATGTTCAATAAATCCTTTCTACGATAATCCCTATTTAAAAATGTTATTTTCAGTTTTAAATGGTTTAATTTCGGCTGATTTTTCAGCGAAACCCCCTCAAGGTGCTTCTCTAAAGAGTAAATTCAATATAACTTAATATGACTTATGAAAACTTCAATGATTTTATGCCCTGTTATTACATTTATTTATTAAAATAAGGGAGACCTTTATACCTAGGGCCACTTTTTATTTAATACAAAAAAACTGAGCTACTGATCTTTTTTAAAACTGCAAAGCATTATTATAATACACACACACACATGTGTGTACGTGCACGTATGCTTATGGTATTTACTCCTTAATTGAAGTATCCTAAATACTTAAAATTGGAAATTATGCCAAATCTAATCACTTTTCTGAAACAATATAAATGACCCTAAATAAAGAAAAACAATGTACCTAAGGGCCGGTTGTATAGTACCCAGTCCTGTGTTGGTTGGTTGAATGGAGTTTAATGGCACAAAGTCCCCGCAATCCTAGGAAAAAATATATAAATAAAACGCACCACCCCTTACTAACTCTGCCAAAAATCCTCCTATAAAAATATTATTGACCAATCGATTAGCAATAATGTCTTCTAATTAATGCCATGCTTAAATTTTCCTAAGTGGGTCCTCCACACATAAGAATTGTAACAAACTCAATTGTAAAAACTCAGTTTTGCAACAAACTCAATTGTAACAAACTCAAATTTTCAGTAGTAACCACTTAATTTTGACATCATATGTATGGATTCTTCGGTCAAGTTTACTTTCAGATACCAACCGGGAAGTTATACGATCAAATAGTTTAGAAATTATGCAAGTGTAAAGTTGTGAACTCCTAATGGTATAACTCCATTATTAATCGTTGCAAAATAGATTGTACTGCGAGTACTTTTTAAAGCATAACTCAAAAACTAAATGGGGGAGTGAGCTGTAATTTCCGATTCGTATATTTGAAGCTTCTAGAAATCGAATTCTGTTTAAAAATAAAATTCACAGATTACAATTCATATATATATATATTTAATTAATTTCAAAAATATATATTCGAAGATGTTTTATGAGTATGCATGTATTTGTTATACAATAAACATTTTAGTTGTTAAGGCAATTAATAAATATTTCTACACATGCATTCCAAAAAGTATACAAAAACCTTTAAACGTTTAAAAAGCTAATTTGCAGCAAATATCGCAGATTTTTTTTTTTTTCATGTTCTATCTGATAGACTCTACAATTTAGCTACCCAAAACTTTTTTTTTCCTTCATATTAACATTGGAAGTGCATAATTATAGTTGTTTTTATTGCCACTCTTAAACCATAAGTGTTGCATTTAAACCAAATATGTGTATAATATGTAACCGAAGTAAAGAAAATATTTTCTAATATTGAGATTAAGGAAGGTAATTAATCGCAGAATTTCTGCAATTAAATTAGGCGAAGATTATTATTCGGAAATATTGGTATAAAAAATGTGGGAATGTTGGGAGCTATGCATAAGTAGAACCTCGAAGAAGAACATAAGTAGAACCTCTAGAACCTCGTACTTTTTCTTTTATGTCTTTGTTTAATTGTCTTTGTATTGTGTAAAATTATTATGTGCAGTTTTCTTGCATCATCTTTAATAAATAGACCATATATAAAAATTAATAAACTCACAAAGCATAAGATTTGACTGTTCAAACATGCTTTACATACTAACAAAGCTTTCTTTTCATAGCTAGCAATGCACCTTAATTATAGGATGCCTCAGTGCTTCGAGACCGGAAAATAAAAGTAAAAACAAAACATAACAAAAAAAATTATTTCCCAAAAGAAAGAAAATTCTGCGGCTTCGAAAAATACCACCATGCTTTTGTTTCGTAAAATCCTTTTCACAGAAGCAAAATGAATAGAAATTTTTGACGGATTAAAAAAATGTGCAATTAGAACATCCAAATGTTTCTTTTTTTTTTTTTCTTACTACGAAAGTGGAATTTGAGAAACACTCACATTTTTTTATTCTTTTGTTAAACTTTCTTTGTATTATGTAAAATCCTTATGTATCACTTTCTTGCATCATCTTTAATAAATAGATAATAATAAGAATTAACGAAGTCACAAAACATAACATTTTACTTCTAAAACATGCCTCACATGTTAACAAAGCCTGTTTTACATAGCTTGCAATGCATTTTAATTATAGAATGCCTCCGTATTTCGAGACCGGAAAAGGAAAATAAAAACAAAAACACAACAAAACAAAACAAAACAAAAAAATTATTTCACAAAAGAAAGAAAATCCTCGGGCTTCGAAAAATACCACCATAAAATTTTTCAAAGTGGCCATACTGCAGCAATATCGATTCTCTTCACAGCTGACGTCATTGGCCCTTACGCCCATTGGCCGAGGCCTCCCTTCCTTCCTCTAAGAATCCACCAGCATCTCCATCCTCTATTGAAGATACAATCAGCTATGGCCGCATCTTTTACAAAGAAGTCCTTCTTCGGCTTAAGTTCGTCTTCCAGATTATTCTCACGTCATCAGTAGATCCTACAGAAAAGAAAATCCAAATTTATGCCCCACTCGAGTAAAGTTTGCTCAAAGTAGAAAGGTTAATAAACAAAGGAATTTGGAAGTCTCTCATCGTTTGTTATAAAACTTTGAAAAGATACAATATATTGGGGGTTACCAGCGCCTTTAGTGAGCAGTTTTCTCATGAACAATCTTAAACATGACATTATATGTAATTTATACAATATCCCTTGAAAATCGTTTTCATATAAAATTTCAATTTATGGGAAGGCTTTCAGGCACTATCATGTTTACTTTTTGTGTTTTCATTTTTAAAAAGTACTTATCTGTATATTTTAAACCCTTTTCCGGAGCAAGTAATTGTGTTGCTGTAATGTTAAATTTACACTAGAATTTTAAAAAAATGTAACTTGAAAAAAAAATGCAATTAAAAAAAAAAATTCACGTAAACGGTAAAAACAAAATTTTGTACAAAAATTCTAGCAGAAATTTTGATTAAAATTAATTGGTATAAGTAATATACCGCAAACCTTTAAGGTGTTAAAAAGTAAAGTGCTTCATGGTTACTTTTTTGTATTCAATACATATTTAAGTGAAAAAAATTACCATTCAAAAATTCTCAAAATACATATATATATATATTTCAATTATCTTTAGATACTGATTAGCTATTGTCTTATTTTATATTCAATAATGTAACATTAAAGAATATTTTATGTTTCAGAGATAAAGATCATCTTCAAATCTGTGATGATTTCATGATTCAATGAGGAAAAAACAGTTTTCATTGATTAATATTTAAGATAGATAAATTCGCGATAAATAGATGAATAGGCACATGGACACTATTTAAAATAGATATCTATATAAATATTTAAATTAAACCATCTTTAATAATTGCATAACTGCCAACCTTATAAACATATCTTGAGCAAAAAAATATTTAATTAAACGGTTTCTTTCTTTCTTTTTTCTTTTTTTTTTTTTTTTTTTTTTACAAAGGTCTATTAAAGTTTTTTTTCACTGATCCTATTCCATATGTCTTTAGTTATACCAAAAATATTTTATATATCCATTCTTCTAGACTAAATACATTCCATATGTGTATTTCTTCGTTTTATTTTACTTTGTTATGTTACATTTTTCTGTTTAAAATGTTGATTTATATAAGGAAATACGGTAGCTTATTTAAACAATTGTAAATAAAAACAAAACCTTTAGCTAGAAGGGAAATGTACAGTTTGCCAGATAAATAAATAATAAATAAATAAGGGACCACCCCATATATTTTAACCTCCAAATTGTTACAGAAAAAACAAAAATATCTATTCCACTGGAATTTATGTATTTTTTTAAATTTATGTTGAAAAAATAAAATTTGAGAAGAAACAGAGATCTAGAGTGTTTCTCAAAAATTTTTCTAATGTGAATGGCACAGGAAGTAACAGTCCGCCAAAAGAGAGAGAGAGGGGGAGGGGGGGAAACGCCCCATATATTTTAATAACAAAATTGCCCCCCCCCCTCTAAAAAAAGCGAAAATAGCCATTCGACTATAAATTATGTCTTCTTTAAATAAATGTTACAAAAAGACTCCGGAGGTCGTCTTCATACTAAAATTGTACTAAACTCTAAATTAGCAAGACGCGCACTCAATTTTGACATCATATTTGGCTATTTCAGTAAATTTTACTTTAGGATACCAAACGGGAAATCATTCGGTCAAGTATTTTAGGAATTATGAAGGTTTAAAGTTTGGAACTCTTAATGTTAAATTCAGTTATAATCGTTGTAAAACAGATTACAGTAGTTTTAGATAACTCAAAAACTAATTGGCGCAATGGACTTCAACTTTGGATTTCCATATTTGAATCTTATAGAAATCTATTTCTGGTATTTAAAAAAATAATAATAACTACTCATAAGTTAAATTCATATTTTTTTTCGAAGATTAATTTAAAAAAAACTTTTTTATTAAAAAAAACATGAATTGTAACTTGTGATTTTTTAAAAACAGAATTCGACTTATGGAAGCTTCAAATATGCGAATCCAAAATTACAGATCATTCCGACAAGTACTAGTTTTTGAGTTACGCTTAAAAAAAAAAAAAAAAAAAAAAAAAAAAAAAACCTGCATTGCAATGTGTTCTGCAACGATTGCAAATGAATTTAACAATTTAACATTAGGAATTAAAAACTTTAAATCTATTCATAATTCCTAAACTACTTGCCCAAATTACTTTCCGTTTGGTAAATAAGGTAAAATTTAAAGGTAAAATAAACCCTAAAGTAAACTTTAACGAAAAATACAAATATGATGACAAAATTTAATGCCCGCTAATTTCACAGTTTAGTACAATTTAAGTATGAAGACGACCACGTAAGCTTATTTTTTAAAATATAAATTAAAAGAAGGCATAATTGCCAGTCCTGTGGCTATTTCCGTTTTTTTTTTCTTTCTGTGGGATATTTTGGTGATTAAAATGTATATATATCTCTCTCGCCTTTTTTTTCTTTTGGCCGACTGTACAGCTTAGCTTAAAGCTAAGCACGCCCCCCCCCCCCCCCCCTTGACGCTCCACTTCATTGCGATGAACATAAGACAGATTAGTTATTCTTCCTATAATGATGTTTTACATTAATATAATAATATAATCGTAGGAAGAATTGATACCTTCACCCTTCCTTAAGTAATTTCAAGTCTATTAAAAATATGCTACGGAAACTTTGTAATTATAATTTCTTGTATTACATATGAGTCGTTTTCAGTAATATGCCTAAGAAAAATACCACACCGTGTTTTGATTTTTTTAATCTATATTATTATGCTATTTAAATGCTATATAAATATCTAAACTAAAAGTAATGAAAATATACATACTCAAAATAAGTACACTAAAAATCCGTTTATATGCCTTTCGAAATCGAGCTGACACATAAACAAGAAAGATGCATATATTTCAATCGTAATAATAAAATTTCGCTTCCGCGTATAGATACTTACTATTTATATTTTTCATTTCAAAAAATATCTATTTTTATAATAAATATAAATAATACAATATTTCTATAGTTGAAGGAAAATTGCTTTTTATGGGATTTGTACTCATATCGAATTAAGTTTAAAATGATCTAAAAAGAAAACGGTATCGTCAATTCACGATCTCTTCATTATACGAAAATTCCATATCTTATTGAAAATATCTGATATCACTTTTTGATAAAAAGCTTAGTGATATTAAGTAAAGCATGTCCGTTATCTCTCGGCTGTCTTTTGTCAGCAAACGTGACATAAATTGCAGCCAAATACGTGTGTTATCGCCATTTGGCGCGCATGAGGTTCATAAATTTTTACCCGAGAATAATTAGAACAGGAAAATATGAAGCTGCCAATAACAATGGGAAGCGCGTCTTGTAATTAGGCTTCTCCAGCCTTGGCTCGCTGTGATTTACTGTTAATTACGGCCAGTTATATTCTGTAGGATCGCTCTCGGCACAATGAATACCTACCTGCTAAATTATTAAAAGTGTTGCGGCCGGTATCTGCAGTTTATCGGGCAATAACATGCGTTGTCACGCCTTTGCGCCAAAATGTGACGTCATTGCGGGAAATCGATACTGTTTCGGGTTGCTGGTAAAGAAAGACCCCCCCCCCCCCTACAAATACTCGCCAACGCCTGAAACCCCCCACAAAATATAAGATCATCCCACATTCCAATGCAATATTCCTCTGAAATGGGGAAGTAAATGTTCTGTACAAATACAAATTTAGTCTCTATCCAGCCTATCTTAATATATATTATCGTTTATGCTCCTTTATGGATATTACAGATTAATATTGGTGTTTTATGTTCTTTTTGATGCTTAATGAATTAATTACAATGGTTTATGTAATCACGTCAGATCATTTGTTAATTGTTGTAAAAATATGGGCATTTAAAAGCTCTGATAATATAAAAATAAAGAGCGTTTTTAAAAATAATATTAAAATGTTTGATGATGGCCTTATAAACTACAGTATGTTAATTATAATAATGCTAAAGCACGGTGAAATATGTAATTACTTTCACGTGGCGAAAAATCGTTTAAATTAGCGAAAAAAAAAAATGAAAACATTTTAATTGAGTATAATATGTAATTTTAATTAAATAGATATTATGCTTTGTGGATAATATGAAAACAACATATACATTAAAAGTTAAAAGTGAAATGTCAAGAAAAATATAAATAATAACAAAATAAAGAAATTGTGCATGAAATTTCAACAGCCGAGAAGAGAAATAAAAGTAATTTTAATTAAAAAAATTATAACGATAGAACAGTCAAAAGTATTGTCCCGCAACACAGATTGCAAGAAGCAAAAGAAAAAATTATTTAACAAAAATTGCTCAAGAAATCTTTGAAGTGTAATTTCTAACCATAAAAAGAAGAAAAAATTAACGGGGTGAATAGACTTGGAACAAAGGTTCTATGACTTTACAATGAAGATTTTATTGAGCATAAAAATACTTTATAGTGTTGAGTAAATGTGTATGCATATTTACTTAGAAAAATATTGTGATGTATGTAAAGTCAATGTGAAATTTCATTTAGATAAATGAAATTACAACCCGTTTATCTTGATGAGCCTCGGAAATAAGCATATACATAAAATGTGTTTTCTGTCTGTATGCAATTCTAAAAAAAGACATCACAACAAAAGCTTAGCAAAATGTATAACAATGAAGGAATCACAATATTTTAAAATGAAAATTGCTTTTTTTTTTTTTTTTATAGGACGATCATGCCCTTTTCATATTGCATGTTCTTGCGTACCATAACTTGCTACAAAAATTTTACAAAAATTAATTTTTTTTTTTTTTTCTGGATAAAAAAATTGTGCTATTTTTTTTTTTTTTTAATTTTCGGTGAAAAATTAAGCAGTCTTATTTGGAATAAGAGTATTAAAACATGTCTTTGTGAAAAGAAACACTTGGGAATATTATTTTTGTTTTCACGACTTACCTCACTTGTACGAAAAACATGCAAAAATCTTTCTAAACGGAAATTTAAAAAAGTATATAAGTGTGTACTATTATATTCAATCATATAATAGTATATTCAAGAATATAAATCGTTCCTTTTGCAGAACAGACTATATTTGTTTAACAACTGAAACAGCCAAAAAGTACCATAAACTGCCAAATGTGGTATTCGTATCTTATTTCGCTCAATCTTCTTGTACCATACCATAGCGTTATTATCGATCAACCAAACGCGCTTTTCTTATCTTTTTTATTTTTGTTTTATGTACACATTTGCAGATAAGACCTCTTTCCTTTCCTTTCAGCCATTGCCTTTTATGCCGTCATGTATTCGTTTTACGGGTTTTTATTTTATTTTTTTATTCTCTCTCATTCTTTTTTTTTTATCTCTTTTGAAGCCTTATCTTTTCGGAGACAAAGTTACATAGCCTGATATGCCGTTAGGTAATCATAACCACATTTATTTCAGTTTTTCTTTCGAATTTCGCGTTAAACGCCAGTGGAGTACTTTTACTAAAAAAATTTGCCTTTGAGCGCTCTTTATGAAGAATTCAGATTGGGTAGCCTATTACTGATTTTTGAAAAAGAATGATTATGTATTTGCAACATTCAATGTTGCAGTAAAATTGCTGGGGTAGTTTTTAAGGGCTCAAATGTACTATTTTGCATTTGAAATGGAATTTATTCAAAGAAAACATTTTGTTTATGTTGCTTATTGGGTGATACTATTTTCAATATTTAAATTAAGATACAGATATGCATTCGATAAAATAAGAATATGTAGTTGAACATCTTGTAAAAGTTTTAGGATATTCTCAATTTTGAATATTTAGATTTTCATTTCATTCTTCAGACGTTATGATGCATGCATAATAATATAAATGGCAAGCTCAGACATATGTGGTATGTTTGGTTAATACAGTGAATCTACTTCATCAGTCAAAAATACAATGTGCCCTATACACAAATCCACTCGTGGTTTACCGTTAATAACTTTGCAAATAATGAAGATAGTTTGCCGGAAATTTCATCAGACTTACTATATTTTGTCTTAAATGTGATGTAAACGCACCAAGGGCTGGAAATGGCCATCATCCATGTCCAAACAGCACTGAGTTAAGACGTTCTCTAATTTGGATTACCTCGGAAAGTACGTAGAGTGTCAGTAACTGAATTATTGTTCAGTTTCACTCCGTCTCGTAATGCCATCACATTTCTTACAAAGAAAGATAAGTCTGTTGAAAATTTCGTTGCAGAATCTTAACTTTTGCTAAAGTGATTAGCGAAAACTGGCTTGGGGATACCCTGTGTTTTTTATTGGTAAAGTAGATTGCTATCCTGATTTTCGAAACAAACTTATATTGACATATTATCACCACTCTGAGTTTGTCGATTACATTACTTGTACACTAATTGAAGACCCTGTTTATTCAGTAAAGTTCTATCAAAATTTCTAACCTTATTTTATGCATCATAAAACCATAATAATTGAATCGATTGAAAACTTTTATGTTAATTTGTTTCCTAGAAAGTTCACTCAAAATGGCATTTAAAATTAAACGCAAAGTATCACTTTGACTTTGTCCAAGAAAAGGGTGAATATTCGAACTTAATGTAAATTACAGTGTTGAGAGGAATAAACATTAAAAATGAAAAAGAAAGATAAAAAGAAGAAAAAACTCTTACGTCTTTATAATTCATGACACTTATAGAAATCTAGAGATTTTTTTAAAAATATTTATATGAAAGGTTTCAATATGTTTAAATATGTGTAATTTATTTTATGCTAAATTCTAATCTCATAGTTATCAAATATTAAATTTAAATCAAGTGAAACGAACAACTGAAAGAATAAGCAACTTTAAGTCCTTCCAATTTAAATAAAAATATTCTTTATTTTTATATTTATTCATTTATTAATTTTATTTATTTATTTATTTATTTTTTTACTTTTTTTTCTAAATCTGTTTTAACAATCTTAAATAATTTGTTTGATTGATTCTTAAAAATATGATCTTCTAAGCAATCTTTGTAAATATTTTATTTTGTTATTGTAAATAATTTAAAATTCTGAGTATTAAAATTATTTTTTAAATAAGTATTTTATAGAAGGCAAAGAAAATCATACATATAAAAATAAAATAAAATAAAAAATATCTCTACTGAAATATCATATTTGAGACAGCATTCTGGAAATGAGTAAGATTTAACAACTTCGGGAACAACGCCTCATATATATACATCTTAAAAAGGTACATATTCCTTTTTGGTACCATTAATTTTAATAAGATTTATTTGCCTTATTTAATCACAGACTTTCCATGATTAAATGAGTAAAAATTACTGTTAAAAAAAGTGATGCCAACCGAATAAAATTCGTACATACGATGCTAGTCCCGAAGGGATTAACTAAATCAACTTTGGAGGAAACTAAACTACTTGACTGAAATCCTTTGATAGAAACAGAGACAGTGATAAAGTTCGGAGATTGTTTTACAATAATTATCTTTTTAACTAAACTAACTTGACTGGATTCCTTTGATGGAAACAGAGACAGTGATAAAACTTCGGAGAACGTTTTATACAAAAATTATTTTTTAACTAAACTAAACTAACTTGACTAAATTCCTTTGATGGAAACAGGTATACAGTGATAAGTTCGGAAAAGGTTTTACAATAATTATTTTCTTGTGTGATTTTTTTTTTTTTTTTGTCCTCTTCTTATTTAAATTAGCATGAAAATATTTTGATATACTGTATGCTTATATTAAGCATGTTTTTAGACATTATCATTTATTTTTACATTATACAGGGTGTTCATAAATTATTGTCGGGATTTCCTTAACTCATAACTTTTGATTTAAGAACATAACGAAAAATATTATTACATATTCGTAAAGTACAACTGAAAAGTTTTTTTTTTTATATATAACACAAACAAAGTTACATATGCGTAAAGTTGTAATTCAAAACGTTATTAATCAAATAACTATTACAGTAAAATAATAATTAATATTAAATTTTCATCAAATTTAACAAAAATAAATTAATGAACTGTGTAATATCTATCTAACTTTGTGCTCATAGTTGATTAATAACTTTCCCATAATTTTTTTAACATTCTAATATTAATTACTGTTTGATTATAATGGTTATTTGATTAATAACGTTTTGAGTTGCAACTTTACGCATAACTTTATTTGTGTTATTAAAAAAAACGTTTTGAGTTGTTACTTTACGAATATGTAATAATAATTTTCGTCGTGTTCTTAAATCAAAAGTTATGAGGTAAGGAAACCCCGAGAATTATTTATGGACACCCTGTATAAAACTGGAATATCATACTTAAATCTATTTAGTTCAAGATGATACATATAAAACTCATAATCATCTTACAAATTAAATCTACAAGTGTTTCTACAATTAAATCTACAAGCACTGACTTATTTATTGTGGTCATGCAAAATTTCCGTTAGAAAAAAATATTGCTGATTTATTGTTTTATTGCTTTATTACTACACTGTAAAAAAAAAAAAAAAAAAAAAAAAAAAAAAAATCTCTCAAATTGACAGATAAAAAAACCTTTAATTTTGACGCCAGTGGAAAACCGTTTAATCTACAGAAAATATCTATATATTTTCATTAAAACAGTTTTTTTTCCTGTTGAAAATATAGATTTTTTCTGTAAAAATTACAAAATCCACATTTTTTTTACAGGAAAAAATTGTTTTTCTTTCAAACAGTTTTTCTGTAAAAAATAAAATATTTTTCTGTCAAAATTACAGATTTTTTTTTGCAGTGTATAGTTACTACACTTTATTGTGCATAAATAGTAATGGTATCTGAAAAAAAGCCTTGTAATTTAAAATGGATTTTTTTTTTTTCAGATCTCCACGAAGTATCAAGAGAAATATTTATGGTACTATTTGTAAGTACATCAAATAAGTCCAAGTCAAGCAAATTGCAAGGTATTCGTACATTACAAATCCATCAAGGCCTGAGTTTTAATCTTGACATCACGACAGATTGCTCTGGTCGCATCACCCAGAAAAACAGTTTCATATCAGGAAAGGTGAAAACCAAATTATTTTCTTAAAACTACTGTAATAAGAAACTAAAAATCATGTGCAAAAAATAAAAAAAAAAAGATTCTTGTATTTATTTAATATATTGAAAATTATCACACATCTGTTTTAAAGAGAATTTAAATGAAAAAGTAGAAGTATTCCCTGATTTCTGAAACTTTATAATATATTTTAATAAACTATTTTGTACAGAATATTTTAATTATTATAATTATTATGCAATGTAATAATATGTATTCAGATAACTTTTCTGAATGTGTTCACTGTTGGAGAATTTCAATTACAGAATGCAGTAGTAATCATCAGGCAGATTTAAATGTTTAAAGAATAATGCATAAACTGCAGTTTAAGTTATTAAATATATCAGCCTTATAAAATTAACACACACAAAGGAGTTTGTTTCATAAAAATAAATATATCTATATTATAAAGCAAAAACATGTCCGTGAGTAACGCTCCACGTCCTTGACATGGCAACACCTGACCAATAAATTTCGCTTTTACTGCAATTTGTTTAACTTCTAAACATTGAAAAATTTCAATTTTTCCGTCGAAATAGGGAAAAAAATTCTCTCAAATGCAATTTGTTTGAAAACTGTATTTCAATTTACTGATTAATTATGGTTTTTAAAATAATTTTTAAGCATGATTTAAAAAAAAAAAAATCGATCTCTATCGCGTGCAGTCCGATTACGGGAGATTAACCCGTTTGTACTTAAAACAATGTAAATAGTTCAACGTTTGTTTCAGGATAATATTCTATAAAAAATTTAAATTTCATCAGTAAATAAATAAAATAAAATAATGAAAACACAAATTTAACAGACATGTAATCAAACTACTCACTTAATACACTGAAATTATCAGAATAAATAAAGTTACCATAAGTAACGAAATCTTTCTCTATTATCTCCTGGCACGATGCTAATACGAAAGTATCGCTTTTAATAAATTTCAAAACTTTATTTGAATACAAAATTGATATTTTTCATTTTTCAAAAGTTTTTCTTGTTGTTAGTGGACAATCAATCAATCAATATATATATATATATATATATATATTAAATTAAAAAATATCTATTGCAGTTTTCAACTTTAAAAAAAATGCCCTTAACTCTTTAATCTGAGACCTGTTGAGCCAGGGTTGGATCCCCTTAGTTATTTATAATAATTCAAAGTTTATATCTGACGAGAATTATAGTAATCACGGTGAAAATTTAGATTAAAATATGACGCAAAAGATAATATTAAAATACTAACTTCTTAAATATACTATAACAATAGTAAAAACAATGTGTTTTGAATGAATAAAACATTCTTCATCAGGCAAAGGCAAGTGTTAAAAGTATGAAAGCAGAAGCCAAGAAAGTTGATATTTTTGATACATTTGATTTATTACGGAAGAAAAAAGCATCCTTTAATAATATATTATAGGAGCCAGAGAGCAGGGCATGCTGTATTTAAAGAAATACTAAATATGTTTTGTGTTTGCGATATTTAGTAATTCAAACACTTTCCTTCTCGACTGCTCACGACCCATCTGGTGAGTAATGATCAAACGCAATAATATTTCGTTGTTTCCATGAAGTTGTGCATTTTCACCATACAATTTCACCTGTTGTTTTCACTACATTGCTTTGACATAGCTGCTCTTTTGAGTGTGTGGATGGTCAAGCATTTGATGCTGTGTGTTTGCGATACGTAGTAAGTAATCGCAAGCATATTATCAAGGGAAGCAACCATTACCACATTCGAAGAGACTGTCATCATGGATTACCAAGAGTAATTTTGCTTTGTTCCCCCTATTGTTTTGTGTAGGATTGTTTCATTGTTTTGTATATGAATGATTAAAACTATCGTGACTCATTTTTTCATGTAGTTATGGTGAGCTAGCTCATCACGAATTTTCTAGATTTAATAACCTTAGAAGCAATAAATGAATGTATGATAATTTACATAATTTTTTTAAATAAAATGAAAAAAAAAAATAGTTTAACAGCAGGATAGTTACAGATTATTTTACGAATATATCTATTTTATTGAAAAGGAGAGATAGTTTCTATCTTTATGTATAGTGTTCCATACATCTTTGAGAGATTCCTTATCAATGATTTCCAGATATAGCCGTATTAATTTGAACGAATGTTACATTAGTTATCTATATCATTAAAATAACATATATCAGGTATGAAAGAGTTCCTCATCATAAAGGCGAAATTCCACTTTTTAAAAAGAATTTTCGACATTCTCAGAATTGATGCAAAACTCAAAGGAAAATATTGGAAGCATATAGGGGGGGGGGGGGGGGCTGGAAAATTATTTTGTCACCAATCTTTGCAGCTTGTTTCTGAATTACAGTGCGAAACAAAACCATCAAATCCAAAGTGAGCTTATATTATGAGCATATGAAAATTATGTACATGAATTTTTTTTTAAGTATTTCCAGAGTAAATTTTTTTTAGACTTTAAAAGAAAGAGAAAATTTCCTTAGTGTTTTTTTTTTTTTTTTTTTTTTTTTTTTTTGATAGAATATTTTGTTGTATTATACGACACTTTTGAGTAATTTCAGTGATGCATTTTTGGAGATGTGTTTCTGGAGCAAAAGATCAATTTGATGTGCATATATTTTTAGTATTGGGATTTTTTTTTTTCTTTTGAAAGAAGGAGAAAAATCTTAAACAGCCAAACCATTCAGCATAATATTAGTTTCGAAAAATTAATCCCTGTACTTCACATAAATTCATCAGATATATTTGAATTTACACCTTTTAGCAAACTGTCTTCGATTTTCTTTTTTGATTCAATGAACCTATATACATTTATTATTTGTTTAATTTTTTTTATATATATACTTTGTAAGTTATTAAAAAAATAACAATCATGCATATAGTTATATTTCATATTATTGTATAAATAACTGCTAAATTGTGTCTAAATTATAAGAGTTTGACATAATTGTGTAGATAAGAATTTTTTTCCCCCTCTTTCATGCCTGATATATAAATATATATATAGTTGAAATGAAATCACGTGTGTAAAATAACTAAGAAAGACAGTATAAAATGAAAATTAACTCATACTACAGAATTAAACCCAATAAGATGAAAATCAAATATGAAATATTATGAATAACTTATGGATTCGTCAGAGGAGCATCATAAGTATAATTCATAGTAAAGATATGTTCTTTTCTCAAATAGTGTCAGCATTAAGCCTAAAAATGACAATATTATGCCCCTTATAACACACCGAAAAACCGCAATGAATGTGAAAATAATAATAGAACCATAAAATAAAGAAAATAATAATAAATCTATAAAATAAAGAAAATAATAATAGATTAATAAAATAAATAAATATATATATATATTTCTCTTTTTAGTTCCTGGCTTATGAAGAAGATAAACAAGATGATTGTTAAAGTGCAGAGTAACGTGGTATGTGATAATTATAGAAGTGGTATAACAATGGGATATTTAAAGTCGTTGTTTTAAATCTAATCTTTGCCACAAGATATCTAAATAAATATATTTTTTAATTATACAAAGTTCAATTTAAATACCTATAGATAGAATTTCTGCATGTTTACATATTTTGTATATTTTGTTTATTCCTCGCATGCATGATTTTTTTTTAAATAAATAAAAAAAGGTAATTTTCACTTAAAGCAGATTAAAAATGGATTATTAAAAGATTGAAATTTGAAAAATCCTTTATTACAAACTTACGAAACGAATCTTATGTATCGTGTCCAAACCTTAAAAAATATTGATAATTGTTATTATTATTTTTTGTGATAATTTAAACTTTGAATATACATTAACATAAAATAAAAATTAAAAAAATATATTTTTGATCATATTCTTGTTTAGTTCCAAGAGCAGAAAGAGAAAAAGCACAGAGGAAAAAAATATTTCTCTTATGCAGAGCAGAAACAAATTTTACAAAGTCGAGCATCCCAGATAAAAATTCGAGAAGAAAATGATTCTGCTACCTATTGCTGTATTGCACAAACATTATTGAATTTTGTGTGATGTTTATATATAACAAAGGAGTAAATATAAAATGTGAAGAGTTCATTGAGGATTGTTTTACAATGAAAAATCATATGGTGTTATCATGTACGAGTCGATTAACTAATTAGTTAATTTAATACTTTTCTAAAAATTTCATAAAAATTTAAGGTAAGGTGTGAAGAAATTCTTTTTTGTATTTTCACTCAGCAAATTTTCATAAAAAGTAACATTTAAAATTATTACTATTATTATTATTATTTAGAAATTTACCACTGAGAAGGCAGTTTGACTTGGCAGCATAGTTTAACCGAATTAATTTCTTAGTGACAGGAACAATATAAAACCAGTACAGAGCCCTATTTATACATTTTTCAAGAAATTTTCTCTAAAGACGAATATTTTAATAAAAATTAATATCGACAAATTTATATACATTGAATTGCTTAATATTGATAGAAATTTGATATATCTTTTACGTTTCTATTATGAAAAAATTTGGAAAATTTAAATTGATTTAAGTTTGTAAAATAATAATGATCTTTAGTTTAGTGTAATTGTATGCCATTATATATTTATGCATAAAAAGATATTAGTCTATACGATGTTTTTTCTAAAGATCAAATGAAAGGGGGGAAATAATAATTTGGATTTTATTAATCCTTAAAATAATTGTAAACGAGTTTTCTTATTTGAAAATGCATTGCAAAACATTTCTTGAAGGGGAAAGTATAAATAAAATTAAGAATTTATGTTGTCAATAGAACGCGCATAGAAGAAGAAGGGAGAAGACGGAGAAAGAAAGAAAAGTAAAGAAAAAAGTATAAATGCATGTTCTCCTCGCTGTATACATTTAAGGAAATTACATAAATTTGTCTAATTTATCTTTCTGACATTATGCTATTTCTGTCTAAAATATTTGAAATAACTGAAAATATAAACAAAATGCTACAAATAAATTCGGTTGAGTTCTTGCATCAGTTTCTCTACTATTTGTATTTTAAAAGGAAGAATACCAACGTTAAAAATGCACAAATAATACACAAAAAAAGCAGCAAACAGCTGTTTCGGATCCACAAGCGAGATTCTTCTTTAGTGCGACAAAGAGTTGCACAGCGTGCTAGAAAAAAGCAAGACTGAGCAAAACGGCAGAGGGGCGGTGGCTTTTGTCGTTTTGCCCAGTCTTGCTTTTTCTAGCACGCTGTGCTTTGGTCTTTGTCGCACTGAAGAAGAATCTCGCTTGTGGATTCGAAACAGCTGTTTGCTGCCTTTATGTGTATTATTTGTGCATTTTTAATGTTGGTATTCTTCCTTTTAATATTCTTGAACAAAAGTTTTATTTGCTATTTTTATATTTGCATTTTGCACAACGGTAAAAAAAAAAAAAAAAAAAAAAAAAATTCTTAATCAAGGAAAATATAATATAACCACGAACGAAAATATACAAGAACTTCTTCCGAGTTATCCACGATTCCGAAAAACGTTCTTTATATTTAGAAACCACAGAAATCAATATATTTTCTAGATTAAATGAAGCACTTATAAAACCAAAGTTTCTTTCGCTGCCACCGACTTTCGGAAAAGTTTCCGAGTTGTTTTTATAGTGTATTAAACAGTTTTCTCAAATCGGAATGCTGTTAATTATGATGTTTGTCTGTAAAACACGTTTGTTGAGCAGGAAAATGTTGACCTAAGAATGATAGCATCGAAAAGACGTATATTTCTGGTTGGGAAAAAAAACGGATTAATACTCTATAAAAACTACGTTTCGAAAATCAGTGGCTACAAAATAAACTTTGTATTTACAAATTCGTCTTTAAATCTCGAAAATATATTGGTTTCTGTGGTTTCAAAAGATAAAAGAATGCTTTTCGGAATCATGAGTAACTCGGAAGAGGTAATTGTGTAATTTCCTGGATTAAGAAACATTTTCTTTTCTTACAGTGTATATTACGAAACATCTGTCTTTTTTTTTTTTTTTTTTTTTTTACAATGTATATTAAGAAACAGCTGTCTTTTTTACCGTGTTTGTGTCGTAATGTAAAAAAAAAATATTTGAATTTTTTATTTAAGTACTTTTTATTCAGAATAAAATTAGTTGTTTCTGTCCCTTAAAAAATCGAAACTATATATTTGCCGGTAACAAATTAAATATTTATTAATTCATTGCAATTATTTGTCATTATGATTTTCCAAAAAGCACATAAGATTTTTCAATTTTATTCTTGAATATTTTTTATTACACTCTGTTTTATATTTCATGTACGATATTTTTTATTGCAACTGTTGAAAATGTAACTGTATTTTTAAAACTTTATCCAATATTCATCCTAATTAAAATCACTTTCTTTTTCAGGCACGTACAAATTTGCAATCTCAAAACAGGCAGTATGACGTTGGATAAGATTAAATTCGTAGGGGATGGGATTTATACAATGGATAGTAAGTATTTTTACACAAAAAAAAAAAATTGTATTTTACCAAAACATGTTGATTACCAACTATTGGTTAATTAATTCATTTTGTTAACACAGAATGCTCAATAAAGGACTCCTTAATTTTAAATTTAATAATTCGTTAAATATAATAAAAATAAAGATGAAATAAATGGACAAGTATTTTAGAATTTTGTCATTTATATGGATGAGTGCTGTCTCAAACTTTTAAGTCTTGAAGTTAATTTGAAAAATCTTATTCTTCGATACAACATAATGCCATCTATCGGTGGAAATTTGACTTATTCTTTAATTTACTGTACATAAAATTTTTGAGCTACTGGATAAATATGTCACTTATTTTGTCTTTTATTCACCATGTTTGGCCGAGTAATTGATTGTTTAAACACAGGGAAACTATAATAATTATAATGATAAAATAAATTACATGTTTTTAAAGTAACTCATAACTTGTGCATCCAGTAATTTTAGCAGATAGTTCGAATGTTTGTTATTAGATGGCACTGCGCTATCTCAAACTAACATGGACAACTGCATCAGAACTCAGTTTTCATTTTCTATTCTAGTGAGCTATTGAAACGAGAGGGCTTAAAAAAAAGAATCTTGAAGTTAATTTGAAAATTTTTATTCTTCGGTACAACATAACGCATCTATCGGTGAAAATTTGACCTTTTTTTTTAATTTAATGTACACAAAATTTATGAGCTACTGGATAAATATGTCACTTATTGCGTCTTTTTATTTATTGTAGTACTAGTGTAAATGCCCGAACTAGGACGGCGGGTAGAAATCGTGCTTTTTCACTTAACATTTGAAATAATTGATAAAATATTCTTTATTCAAAATAGTCGATGAGTGGAAGGTTATTATTTTTATTTTTATCAATAAATCTCAAACTTATATGACTCACTACACAGCTCATTGCTTATAAATTATCAAAATTAAACACGATTTCTGAGAAGATCAGGAGAGCACTTTTGCTACTCGATTAAGCTTCGTTTCAAAATAATGTTTTGGCGCCATCTATCGGCAATCAAGATAAACGAAAGAACTTCCTGCTGAAATTGTACCTTTTTAGGCATCTTTTTAAAATAAGGAAAATTCAGGATGTATTGATTTAATTCAATAGTAACTTTTAAAAGCTATCTATATAACTTTAAAATTTCAATAAAAAATATAAAAAATTAAAAAATTTAAAATATAAATAAAATGAAATTTTTTTTTCTGAAAATTTTTAATTAGTTTTATCAATTTTTAAGATCTTACCTTATATCCACTTAATTTTTAAAACCTTGCTTGTATTATAAATAAAATGAATATTTCTTGTCATATGTAATTAAAGTATGAGGATTATATCTCATTCCGTGTACCACATATAATTATTATATAAATACAGATAAAAATTTTATATTTAACATAGTAACATTTGAACTTAACTTTGTAGTGAAAATTATTTGTTATTTAATGAGAATGTGAAAAAAAAAATCAGTCATGCTAATGCACCTTAATAGTTGCAATTTATTTATGGGATAAACAAAAAGATGATTTTTAATGATCAAAAACTTTTATACTTATCTTTAGGCATATTTAAAAAAAAAAAAAATCAGGATTTAATTCGAGATAAAGATTTAAAAAATTTACTTATATGAATTTATAAAATATTAAATAGAAAGAAAATTATTATTATTATTTCTATTTTCGTAAGTATATTTATTAATTATGAAAAATTCAAATTGTGTGAATATAGTTTTATCAACTTTTAAGAGCATAACTTTTTTAGATTTTTTTTTTCAATTTTGTTTGTATGATAAATAAAATGAGTAATATTTCTTTAAAAAAGAAATTAAATTATAAGGAATTTATTAATACCATGTGCTCATATATAATTGGAGATAAATTTTGATTTTTAATATTATATTTGAACTTAATTCTTTGGTGAATGAATTGTAAAAACTATGTAAAAATAATTTTCAGAATATTGAACATTAAAAAACATCTTCTTCTTTATTCCATAAGTCAATTGCAACCATTAATTACATTTGTATAACTGAAAAATATTTTTTCACATTCTCTTATTAAATTACAACCTTTTTACACTACAAAATTAAATTCAAATGTTACTATTTTTAAAATAAAAATTTTGTCTGTATTTATATAACTAATATATGTTGGACATGGTGCTATAAATTCCTTATAGTTTAGTTATATTTGATAAGAAATATTAATTTTATTTGCAATGCGATCAAAATTTAAGTAGATATAAGCTAAACTCTTAAAATTGATAAAACTAAATTAAAATTTTATAAAAGAAATAATAATAATAATTTTCATTTTATTTATTTTGAATGAAATTTTAAAGTTATATAGGTAAAGCTCTGAAAAGTTGATCACGAATTAAATCAATATATCTGGAACTTTTCTTGTTTTAAAAATATGCCTAGAAAAATACAATTTCAGCAGAAAGTTCCTCTGTTTATCTTAACTGCCGATAGATGGCGCCAAAACAATGTTTAAAAATGAAGCTTAATCGAGAACAAAATTACTGTCTCAATCTACTTGTGGATTTCTGAAATGGTTTGTCGATTGCACAAATCATTGAAGTTTTGTTACTTTTGAATATTTTATAGAAAAATATGCCAAATAGGTAGAAGGTTTGAGGTAGAAGAGATTTGTATTTAGGCAGATAAGTTTTTCCATACACATATCAAATCGAAATTAAGCCTAACACGGATCCATCTTATCGCCACCTGTCTAAGATGGATAGGTCATGACCGGAATCGTCAACTCACTTGCGTATTATATAAGTAGATATAATATTCTTTCCAACATGTTTGATCAAAAAGTAATTGATTATGTTAACACAGGGTGTTTCGTAAAAGATTCCCTAATTTTAAATTCAGTAATTTATTAACTATTTTATCTTGAACTTAATTTGAAAGTTCTTATACTTCGATACAACATAATGCCATCTATCGGTGAAAATTTGACCTATTTTTTGTATTTTTTGTGCACAAAATTTATGAGCTAAAGGATAAATATGTCACTTATTTTGTCTTTTTATTTATTATAGTATAATTTTTTCTCAACATGTTTGACCAACAAGTAATTGATTGTGTTCCCACAGGGACAGGATTTTTCATAAAAGTCTCTCTAATTTTAAATTCAGTAATTCATTAACTATAATAAGCCGGGGGTAATAACACTGTTTCCCTATCTATGCAGCCGTTGAAGCGGTAAAAAATTGTATGTTTTTTTTTTTAAATACATTTCAAATACATACATAATAATTGAAGCATGACTACACAATAAATAAATAGATGATATAATAATATAGATGATAAAGATGGCTTTATTTTTATTGAAGGGTGTGTATAAAAAATATATGTGAGAATGGTAAATAATAAAAGAACTTAACCACAATATATCTCAATTGATTACACTGGAATCAAGTCGAACACATACATTTAATTCAACACACAATACATCAAGAAACAAACAGTAAGTGGTTAGATAGTGAGATAACATGATTAAATATGGCCACATGCCGAATTTACAGTAATAACCTTTTTCTCCCATCAAACAAAACCAGCAACCTCTGCTGAACATTGCATAAAAACTAAAGGAATACTATTCTAGTGATGACATCTTCTGTCATCTGTCATCTTGACTCGTGAATCCTTTTGGCTCAACCAAGTTGAGATGTTGCACGTTTTCTCGCACATATGTGTGTGTGAGAGAGAGAGAGAAAAACGAGCTATCTATTTAGCTCTGACTATCTATCTCTATATATACTTAAAATGAAATGATATGTGTGACAATCAAAGCAAGAGATATTATAAAAATCAATGGAAAGGATACTGCAAAAATTAAATATGATAAAATGAAAAAACAAATATGAAATACTATGACTATCTTATGGAATTTTTTGAGGAGCATCATAATAATAATTCATAGTAAAGATATCTTATTTCATCAAATATTGTCAACGTTATGCCTAAAAATGATAATATTAACTCTTTATAACATATCAAAAAATGAAAATAAGGTAAAATAACAAGAGATCCAATAAATAAATAAATTAATGAACCATGATTCAACAGCAATAGGTAATAGACCATAAAGCAATAGACACAACTCACCATAAAACAAAGAGTGCAAATGATTAAATAAGATTAAAAATATTTATCAAGAGCTGGTCCACTGCTCATCACCAGGAAACATGGAAAAGCTGACTAATGTACTAAAGATGAGTCATGTACTAGGCAGAATAGTAATAATAGAAAAGGAAATGTGTGGTGCTGCCATCTACCATTAAATAAAAAAGGAAAACCTGAAACTACAAACTGTCTTTTAGCCAGTGCTGCCATCTACATCTGCTGGGACTACAAAGAGCTTTTGCTTAAAATAAATTCCAAACAATGTAGTAATTAATGTAAATAAGATTTAGATTGTTATGAAGATAAAAGAATGTAAATGAGATTTAGATATTTATGAAAATTAAAGGGGAATAGGGTAAAAAACAATATTTAGCCATGTATGAGGAGACATTATGTAAATGAAAAAATTACTGTAGTAATTATGGAATGGTGAATAATAGTGTTAAATGCATAAAATCCATTCCTTTTTCTTTTTTTTTTGTAATAAATTTTTTAGTTTTTTTAAATAAATTTTGTAGCTTTTTTTTTAAATAAATTTTGTAGATTTTTTTTAAAATAAATTTTGTAGCCTTTTTTATAAATAAATGTTGTAGCTTTTTTAGTAGTCCTACCTCAACCCTCCGTAATGGCATTATGATTTTATATATATATTTTTTTGGATGGGGTTAGGATTTTGTTATTTTATTTTTTATGTATATGGAACCTTTATAATTTTTTCAGTAATCCTCACCCAGCCTCCATAATATTGTTTTCATACCTATTGAATGCCCATACTTGTGAAAGTAGATGAATGTTTAATGTTTGATCCATGAAGAAATAAAAGTAAGGGGATAATTATAAGACAGAGCTTTATGTTTTAATTTTAATAAATTAGGCCTTATAAAATGGGAGGAACATAATCTTTTAATACGATTGCAGTGATTTAGAAGAATATTTCTGTAAACTGAAATATGTAGACGGGAATTAAAGTTAATAAAATTAATAACGTTGAAAGAAAAATCATTATGTTTATCATAAATACTGAATGTTAAAGTATGATAAGAAAGAATAGAAATATTAACGTCCATAAAACTAATTGTAGAATTATTTAAAAAGGTAGTACTAAGTTCTAGATTAGAAGGATATGCTACAGGAAGAGATAAAGAATGATTATATTAGCATTAAGAGAAAAAATAATTATGTCTTCTATATATCTATATAGCAAAATATTATTGTTAATACACTTTCTTTCATAGAAATAAAGATATAATTCTGAAAGCATACTGGAACTAGCTGAGAGTTGTGGCATCCTCTGTATCTGAATAAAAATTACATTATTTTGGAAGATATAGTTATGAAAAAGTAAAAAATTAATTAAAGCTTTGAAGTAGCTAATATCAATGTTGTCAGGTAATTGTAATGATGAGAAATTTTCTATAAAAAGTGAGTTAATAGTAGAGTGTGAATCTGCCAAAAGAATATTGTTGATTAGGTCCTTGAAATAATATGTAGTAATATTGTTAACATTTGTTAGTGCCTTCATATATATGTAGCATATAGATAAATATAGATGTATATCATATTAATTTTAGGCTATGTTTAATGAATAACACAGTCTGTTTTATTATATGCAGTTATTGTATCAGATGCTAGCAGAGAAAAAACAAACTATGTTCATGAGTTGGATTAAAAATTTATTATGACTTTAATTTCTCTCAATATAAGATTTCTCAGGTCTTAGCTATAAGTATTTTCTTTGGTCATAAATAGAGTAAAAATTTAATGAATTAAATGAATTGTTAATTTCTTCTTAATGTAAAATTTTAAACTAACTCTTCAGATATCAAATTCAATCTTTACAATTTCAATCTTTACAAGCTATACAATTTACTATAATTTCACCTAGAATTACTTTGCTACTTTTTAATTAATATATTTCCACACTAATTTACTTTATATAAATTAATAAAAATTGAAAATTGTCGGATGAAACAGCTTTTGTTGCATGAAGCCTAATCACTCAAAATTTCTTTATTTATAAAATTCATCATATCTGTATTTTATTTTATTATGCAAAATTTTTATTTTTATTATATATATAATGGAAAACAATATTTAGGACGGTGGGCGTGGATTGCTGAAAAAATTATTAAAATTTTTTAAAAAGCAATTTACAAAAAAAAATATATAATTACAAAATTTCCCCCCAAAAAATTATAAAATAAAAATAACATTTAGGAATGGATGTGGCGGGACTGCTAAAAAAAGTTACAAAAAAAATTATTAAAAAAAAAAAAAAGGTTTTATGCATTTAATCCTTTTACTCACATCACAACATCATTTCTACAACATAAATACACACAATGTCTTATTGTACATTGCTAATTATTGTACTTGTCTTCCCATATGATCTTTATCATATTTAAATTTTACTTACGTAATTAAGTTTCCTCACATTTCAAATATTATTTGCTTTGTCAATATATGTTTCTCATTCTCTCTTTTTATTATATTTCATCTTCATCACTAACAGATGGCAGCACTAGAATTCTTTTTAACCTGTCTACAATTTTAGATTTTACTTATAATTTTCTGGGATAGATGGCAGCACTACATATTTTTTATTATCACTATTCTCAGCAAAGTTTTAGGCCATATGTAACCATTTTGAGCAGGAGTAGATGTTTGGCTAAATGTCAAGTACCTACAATGTTTTTACATCTACTTTCAAATTTGTCCTTTTTGGTGAGTCTTGAACATTATTTTATGTTTTATTTTCTATTTAAGTTGAATAATTTTTTATTTATCTAATTTCTATTTTAGTTGCATATTTATTTATTTATTTTGCTATTTGAACCTCATGTCGGGTTTTAATTTTCTTGTTTCATTTTATTTTGTCATTTGAACCTCATGTCGGCCCTTAATTTTGTTGTTTCATTTATATATGTTATTAGGGGCTTAATATTGTCGGTTTTAGACATAATGCTGACAATATTTGTTGAAATAACATATACTTACTATGAATATTCTTATAAAGCCCTTCTGAAGATTCTATAAGATATTCATAGTTTTCCAATTTTGCTTTTTCAATTTTTGCTTTTTCATCCTTTTAAGTATAATTCCTTCAGTGTCCATTCCATTGCTTTTTGTGGTGTTTTATCCTTCGTTCTTCGCATGTGTATTCATATATATACGAGGTAAATAATATTTTGTGACTTTTTAAATTTTCACCAGTTTCTCCAAGTAAACATTATTAAGAAGTGCGTGTTTTATGTAATTTAGTCCATAGAATACGGGAAAATATTTTGAAGAACATTTCTTTTATTCAAAATGCTGTCAGATGTCAGACATTTGTGATATTTTGGTATATTGTTGTTCTAGTTACTCTAATGCAATTTCTTATTGGTAATCAATGTGTTTATATAAACGTTATATCACGTATTAGTTGTAATTATTATTTTATGAAATGTGTGTTTTATAATATTTTTTCGCTGTATCCCAGGGGAATATTGTGATATATATTGTTTTGTAAAAAGAGTTATAAAAGGTATTCGTATATGACTGACTTTTTCCACACGGCTATCATATATATCTAAAAAAGATTTGATATGAATGAAAGATAAAATGGAATTTCATTTCAGTAATTAATGATTTTATGTATATGTTTATGCCATACGTTTGTTGATATAGTGATATTTTATTAAATTATTTTATATTTTATTGAAGAAAAACATGGTATAGATAATATAATTTAAAAAAATTGCTAGACATCATATATAACTGAATTTTATTGTGTTCTCTCTCATAGATATAAATTTCAATTGTTTATAAACATTATTTTGAAAATTAAAAGGCTATAGATATATAAGGTACAAGTTATATATAAACAAAACAACATTAATTTTTTTACAAGTGTTACAATAAAAATATTACCCTAATTATAATAGTTCCCGTTGGTAGATTCTTTGAATACTTCTTTGTCCTGTTTCATTACTTCACAAACATCAATGCAGCATCAAAATTATTTCACGAACGAAAGCTCAAAAGCTAAACATAAAAACAAAGAAGAGAAATTCATAAAAGTTATGCACATTACAAAAAAGAAAATAATAATAATAATAATAATAATAAAACTGATAGATTTTTTTTTTTTTTTTAAATCTGAAAAAAGTTACCAGTATTTTTTTAAATCAACAATTTTTAACAGAATTATGAAAGTGCAGGTAACTGTTTATCTGAAGCAACAAAATATCGATATTCACAAATATATGATTTCTTTTGTGTGAAAATAATTAATAGTGTTTTTATTGTTGTTTACAACTTGTATTTTTATATTATCATTAATAGAAGAGTTATAAATATATATATATATAAGCATGAATTCATTAATCACAAGATTGCTTGCGAAATAAATTGGGAATATTGCAAATATATATATATATATATATATATATACATATATATCAAACTATGAATAATTGAAAATTGTTCAAAAGATAATGCTTTGTAATATAAATATGAAAATATTTCTATAAGGTATAAGAACATTTCCCTTTTTGAAATGCTTCAAAATACATATATTTTCACCCTTATAGAATGACAACAACATTTTAAAAATTCATACATTTCTATTGTTCCATTTAATAAAAAAAATTTTGGTGTATAAGAAAATTCACCTTGCAATTACTGTTTGAATTAAAACAGTTTTATAAAGTTTATGAATTAAACGTAATTTAAAATATTTTTTAACTGAAATGTGGAAACACAATGGAATATTTAATCATAATATATATACATAATATATATATATATATATATATATATATATATATATATATATATATATATATATATATATATAGTTTAATTTAAAGATCAGTTTAAAGAGCAAATGTAATTGTCGTGACTGACAAAGCAACTTGCATGACTCATTCTTAATATAACTGTCGTCATTTTTCCTAAGCAAAGAATGTCTATTTCATTCAACCGTCTCCCCACAGTTCTATTAAAAAAGGCTATAATTTTCAAGCCATTCTTAGGTTCTTCTATTGCTTAGTCATCCAGAATATGAATTCATTGCAGCTTTATATATGTTAATAAGCAAATAAAATGTTCCACAACAAAACTGCTACTATGCCAATGTAATTTACCGTTTCATCTTTTAAGGGTTTTATTAGCCTTAATAATATTTTCATTTCAATTACATTTATAGAAATATCGTCGAAATTAATTTTTTTATTATTTGCACAGAAAAAATAAAAACCCAATTTGGGTTGAAAGATTCATAGGTATGAACCCAAATTTGGCCCTGCCTGTTTTCGTTACCACTGTGTATCCATTTTGGGCACTGTTAAATACAAATTTTGAAAATGGGTATTTAACAGTGCCAAAAATGGATAAACAGTGGTAACCAAAATAGGCATGGCTCAATTCGAGCTCATTCCTAAGAATCTTTCAACCCAAATTGGGTTTTATTTTTTTTTCTGTGTGTCTTATAATTCATTAGAGATTTTAAAAAAAATAGTACTAGATTCTCAGTATTTTGCACTTCTTATAGTATATGTACACAAAAAATAAAATCTAAAATGTGTAAATAAATAAAAAAAAAATCTGGTTGAAAGGTTCTTAGGTATGAGGTTACCCAATGTGGGTTCATACCAAATTGGGTCAAGACCCGTGCCTGTTTTGGTCTGGCCAGTGTATCCATTTTGGGCAATGTTAAATACCCATTTTGGGTGGTGTCCAGAATGGGTCTTAACCCTTCTTTGCATGAGTTTTTCTTTTACAATTGTGTTTTTTATACATATATTAAATATTATACACCGGAAATTTTAAGATAGATTTTTAACTTTGTTCGGCAACATAATTCACGGGAAATTTACTGGATTAATATTTCTATATAAATATAGTGGTGGCGAAGAAGTTGATTTATTTATTAAAAGTTAAATAAACAGTGATGGAAATTTACATCACTATGCAATTAAGCGTTAAGATACCCAAAATTGGTTTTTAACAGTACCTAAAATGAACACACAGTGGTAACCAAAACAGGCATGAGTCATGACCCAATTCCGTATGAACCCCAAATTGGGTAACCTCATACCTAAGAATCTGTCAACCCAATTTCTTTATTTTTTTACCCATTTTAGATTTTTTTTTCTTCTGTGTACAGCATATTTTATGGTGTCGTTTACTTATATAGATAAGATTAGTTTATTATTTGCTAACATTGTCTCCAACAAATACATTTCAATTTCAAAATAAACACCCAGAAAAAGGAATTGATTAAAACTACAAAACATGTTTTGTTGAGTACATTTTGGTTGTTTTAGCAAAATTCAAGTAAAATTGAACCATTTTACTTGAATTAACAAAACATTTTTTGCTGACGATACAATTTTTTTTTTGGAATTGAAAAAAAAAAAAAAAAATGTTGATTCAAACAAAATTTCCATTGACCTATATTTAAACAAAAAGTTTTGTTGGGTCAACCAAATTTTTGTTGATTCAACAAAACTTTTTTCTGGGTGAAAACATAACTACTATAGAATATTAAAAAAAAAAAATCAATTATATTTTAAATAGTGTTCCAATTTTTATAATATAGTAATAAAATACTTTTACAGATATAATCAATTTAATGTCCTCTAAATTTATTATTATTAATTTATTTAAATTTATTTCATGTTACAAAAAATGTTATACGCTAAAAACAGAATATATACATTTTGCAATTTCTAAGTTGTCAGATTCTGAAAATTAAATCAATAACAATAACGTTGTAAATTGAACATAAAAAAGCATCCGACTGAAAATATTAACTATATATAGTTAATATTTTCAGTCGGATGCTTTTTTACGTTCAATTTACAACGTTATTGTTATTGATACATACAATTCATGATGATTCAACTTTATTATCAAATGCGTTTATCCAACACATAGTTCACAATATAAACTTCTTTATTATTTTGTTATTGTCGTACAACCAATCTTTTATAAATACCCTTCAATAGCACCTAATGATCACAGCTTGTGAGTAATACACATTTTCTTGGGCAAATGTACCACATTTTCAACATTTTAATTAGTCGAAAAAATTTCAAATATTTTTTTTTCATAAACAACAAGAACGAAAAATCATGTGTCAAGCATAGATTATGTAACACTTTCCAATGCTTCCAAAATAATTTTACAAATCATTACCGTTTAATAAGCTGAAAGATAACATCGAAGTAAACAATTTGGAAAACGCATAACATATTTAAAAACGTAATTTCAGGAATTTCCAATATTTTTTTCCAACATATACAGTATTCGAAAAAATATCTGAATACTTTTATTCAGCCCTGTATATGATCTATAGATTTGTATATATACTACATAGGATGCTAAATTTTAGTTCAGTTAAGAAACGCGTAGCACAGTTTAAAATTCTCCTTCTGGAGTTTCTGTCAATAAACGGAAATGTATCCACGAACTTTTGTGCTTCCCTGTATATGATCTACAGAATTTATACGCACCACGTAATACACAAAAAGTGAGTTAAATTTAGAATCGCGTTCAGTAACTTAAAACGCACTTCCAGGAATTATTGTTAACAGACAGTAGAGAATTCTTTTGCGTGTCCCTGTAAATGAACGATGACTGCTATACACACAATATTCTGTAGTAAGCCTCTTGTCATGCACCTTAGTGATATATATAAATTTCAATGCGTTTAAAATAGTGAAACATTATTTAAATAAACCGCAGACGATTTTTCTCCATAGACGTAATGTAACGGAATTCTTTTGACTGTCCCTGTAAAGTAACTATAAGTGCTATGCACATCCTATTCCATATTAAGCTTCTTGTAATGCACCTTAGTGATATATATCAATTACGGTGTGTTTGAAATTGTGTAACATCATTAAAATGAGCCGCAAATGATTTTTCCCCATAGACCGTAATGTAACGGAATTCTTTTGTGTGTCCCTGTAAAAAAACTAGAAGTGCTACACACTTTTGAAATAGGGAACATGCCACAGATAACGACAATAACATATAAAAATTGCAGAGCAATCCGAGCATATTTACGGGAGTTAGAGCACGGACAGACGGCAGACGGCAGACGACAGACGGCCATACGACCATACGGCCAGACAAACCGAAGTCATAAACACTTTTCAACTAGGTTGGAAAGTGTTAAAAATGTTCCTTTCGAGAAAATTGTTCCTAAAAATGGGTGTCTGGAAAAAGGTCCAATGTTACAAATTTTGGATTTTTTTTTTCTTTTGGAAAAGGGCCTATGTGGAATGATTAATGATTGTGTAATTTGTGCCCAGTGTTAAAAATTACAATTTCATAATAGACAAGTTTGCAATATACAAGTAAAAAATTAAATCAATGAACTAAAAATAACATTACCCAACTATACCTAGTTTATTATTACTCGTCATTCACCAGCATGAAGAAAATAGTGGAAGGTCATTAAGATTGGAAGAAGAGCCTATGTTATCCTTAGGTTCTCAGGATATCGCTAATCAATGACATTAATCTTTTTTTCCTCATTTCTGTAAAATTTTAAATCACAACATAAACCCTTCTCCCAGACAACCATTCAATTATTGAAAATTAAAAAGTTCAAAAGCTAGTTGATGAAAATGAATATCACATTTTAATTCATGTTTTTCGGAGTTTTTATTTTGAAAATAAATTGGACTCTTTTTGTTTATGTGTACTTGCAATTGCATTTTGATGTTAAGATAATGAAGAACTGCAAAGATAATGAGCTTTAATTTTGTATAATTATATTTTACAGAGGGAAAAAAAAAATATTAGGTTTCAAATGTATAAATTAAAGGCCAATAAAGGGCATCAGAGTGCAAAGATGGTTGAAAATTCTGTGTTCTGTAAAGTGAATATGTAACAACAGGACTTCTCTTAATATTATATTATGATATTTTAAATATATATTATGTTAAAAAGTTCAATTGCCTATAGATTTAAATACGAAATTTTCTTTACAATAAGATTACATTAAAAATATTTATATATGCAAATTTTTTACTACTTCTAAGAAGTTAGAATCTGAAAAAAATATAATCAAATTTACAAATCCTCGAATTCCTCATGATTATGTAAGTAAGTTTTGCCTCTGTTTTTTAGTTGGAATTGTGTTAAAAATATACACAACACATTTAATGAGCATAAGCTTCATTTAAAATACAATGAAAATCGTTTAAAGTTTAAATTTAATGCATGAACATTTTCCTAAATGCTCTCATAATTTTTTCCACTAATAACTATAATACTCTTGTTATGATTTTTTAAAGTCTGATAAAATATTTCACTCAACTTCTGAAACAACTTCACCTGTAGCACTGTAATTTTTTAAAAAAAAATAAAGAAGAAGAAGAAAAAGAAAAAAATAACAGACGAGATAAAAGTATTTCAAAGAAACAACAGAATGCAAAACTCAATACTATATAATTGTATTAGAAATATGTCAGTAATAATTTATTTCTCTCTATTCAAAATAAATAAAAGTTTTTAATGCTGTTGATGCCGCTTTTGCTGGTAATGAAACTATCAGATATTTTTCACGTTAATGCATATAAAAACATGAAAACTGGTAGTTTGATAGAGTTGTATGATAAACATGTTGTAGCAGACAGTTTTTAAATCAAAAATTATTTTAAGCGTTATTTAATGCTGAAATCAGAAATACTTATTAGAAACTATATTAAATTTGACTAAATATTTGAAACTGTTTTAATTTTTAGAGAATTTTGACTTTTATACTTCTGACCAACTTTAGTTTAAACAGTAAATGATAACTCTTGAGATAAAACAAATATTATGTGAAAAATCAGTTTAATATCCTGAATTTTCTATTGAGCAAAATGATAGAAAATTAAGACATTTAAAGAGAAAACATTTGTTAAACAATATGCAATAATGTGATTTCTTATCATTTTAAGATGAAAAAAGCAAAATAACTTGGATAAGGTACTAATACAGTTGTTAAAGAGATACCACAGTCAATACCTAGAAAGATTCTTAATACCTAAAATTTTATACATTTTAGGATGTCAATTTTTGAGATTTGTATACTGAAACAGTCCATAAACTTTAAAGCACAGGGCGTTCTTAGTTAAAGAGTAAGGGATTGGAAGTCCATTAGTTTGAAATTACTTGTCTCTAATACGAGGAGGTAGACATAATATGCCCATCAACAACAGAAATAGATTCTTGAAATGAAATGTTCCAAAAACCAAAGCTAGAGGGCGCCACCAATCGCTGTACGAGGAGTGATTGAAATGTACTACAGTGAATAATTAGAAACGGTCAACAAAAAAAAAAAAAAAAAAAAAAAAAAAACATTTGTATAAAATTACGAGTATTGTTCAATATATTATCCATAAACATCTTCTAAATTCGGTTCTGAGAATTGTAATTAATATTGCAGAATGCACCATATTATTACATGGCTGTCAGACATGAAGAAATGTGCATTCCTTTTAAGTTTATAAACTATCAACATATTATTGATAAGTCAAGCTATTTAAATACCTCCTCCTGCAGTGAAAAAGTCAGCTGGAGGGAGATCTGGTGAATGGCATGGTGATCTGGGAGTAAGTTTCATAGTCCTGGAACTTCACATGAGAAAATAAATTCCCTATGTACAAAATGGCAGCGACATCTGGGGGTAATGTTTGCAAATATTTTTCCCACAATCGAGTTATTCCAATCTAAAAAACATGTCTGCCAAATTTTTATTATGTTAGGCCCAATCATTTCCTAATTATGGGCCTCCAAAACGCTTCACCTTTAATTATGTCCAACGCAGCAACATATTAGAAAACTTTCATCTGTTTAATAAACACTATTCAACTGTTTGCAATTGTGAATGAAATACTTAAATGCAATTATTTCAGTTTCTTTTGTTTATTTTATTTCTTTTTTCATTAATTGATTTTCGCTTTCAAAATTCTACAGATTTGTGAAACGTTCACTAAATTGTTTGATTTTTTTTAGTTTAACACCATATGACACAAAAGATTTTTAAGCATCGGGTTTAAAACATCTTGAAAACTCTTAAAAAAAAAAAAAAGATTCGAAATGTGTCAGTCTGGTTTTTTTTCTGCTGTTGAAGCTGTTTTCCGAAAAACTAATGCCAAAAAATAAGTAAATAATATATAAATTAAAAAAGTATTCCGTTTTTTACCCTTCATTTCTCTAAGTAAAATATGTCACTTCATCTGCGTTCTACGTTTTTCTTGAAAGTAATAAATCATCTCGAACAGAGAGAGGGGGGGGGGGGTGAGAGAGAGATCTATGCTTTCTGTATATGTTATTCACTTTTATTGGCTTTGTTAATGTATTTGCAGTAAAAAAAAGCAAGTTTTAATTTATCTATTTAATTTATTATAATTTAATACTATTTCATTGAAATTTTTAAAAAAAATACAACGAGTGAAATGATAATAAAAAAGTTTAAAGTGAAAAAAACATCTTCCTAACTAATCAACTATACTAGGTTTCTTGTGAAAAAAAAAATATAAAAATAAATTTTGGGTACTGTTTTACATACGTACAATAATGATAATTCGGATTTTTTTATAAATTAAACTATCATTTATATAATTTCTTAGATTCATATTACGTGGACTTAGTCAATATGTGAACTCTCTTATATAACGAGCAAATGCTGCGGTGCATTTGACCTCTTTATAACAGATTTCCACTGTATATGAACTTTTTTATGCCATTTTTCTGTTATACATTCTTTTTGGTATACATTTTTCAGGACAGTCTTTTAAAAAGGGCATAAATGGTACTCTGGTGTGTTTTTAAAATTAATTTTGAAACATTTACATTAGGGAAAATATTCGAGTTATTTGGTACAAATATATTTGTCACCGAAGGATTACCACAACACATATATAAAAATATATTTAGAACTTTTCAAATCCATTTCCCTCTGGATTAAGGCTAAAACTTATTTTTAACAGAAAAGAAAAAGAGATACTAAGCCAGAGTGAAAATCTAAATTCCTCCAGTCAGTTGTCTGGAAGATTTATTGCAGGATTCCGTAAATTACATGTGGGGGGAAATCCTCCAATCACTTCCCTTACTGGCACAGTCGCAAGTTCAACGAAATTTATTTAACAAACCCCACCTCAACGTGGAATAAATATCTTTCTAAGAGCTCATTATTTTTCAGAATGTTTATGCTGGATTTTTTAAAATATGCATAGCAGAATATTATCGCAGAGATATTCCAATCTTTTATTTTGATAAATGAAGACCTGGGAGGAAGCAGATAATAAAAACAAAAATTAAATTTTGAGAAAATTGAAGTGAAATGTTTTTGTTGTAAATTTTACTGATTTATTTTCTTCTTGGCATTGGAAGTGGTAACAGGCGGTACAAAATATTCTTAAAAAACTTATTAACATTTAATTTTTAAACATTAAAAATTATTAATAATATTTTAATTATAAAATATTAAAAAATAATACCTCGTATTTTGAAGACTAATTAGAATTTTAGTATTTAAGCTTTACCATATGATAGAATATCTCATCTCATAATACCTTCATTGATAAAATGAAAAAAAAAAAAAGAAGAAAAATATGACATAACTTCCGCTTAGATATCCAAATATGTTTGATTTTTTCACAGATAAATAAAGTCATTTTACTGTTTTAATTTTTATAAATCAATTTTAATGAATTACATTTTTTGAAGTGGTATAAAAGTAAAAGTTCTGTGCTCTGAACAATGCACAAAACAAATAGATATTTCTCTTTATTTCTTTCGGCATACTTTCCCAAAATAATTCCTCATTAATTCTATCTATGCCATATAATATGTCATGTTTTACTAAAAGATAATTTTATCAAGATATATTTTATCAAAATATGTACATTTAATGCATGTTATTAGACATTTGATTGGAAATAAGGATATAATATTTTGCATAATTCGTGTTATGAAAGAGTATAACAAATATATACATATTGCAATAAAATATGTATGTCATTCACAAGTAATAATTTATGAATAGTATACATGCATACTATGTATGTATAAATGTATAAACAAATTAAAAAGTCACTCATTTCAATATGAAAATGTACAATATAATATATAAAAAAAATCTGTTGATTTTACAGAAAAAAAAGAGCTTGTCAGTCAGGACGACAGTAGAAAACTTTATTTTACGGAAATAAAATTTGTTTCATACGAATTTACGGGCAAAATCTGTTAAAATAACAGAAAGTTCGTGATAAATACAGATTATTTCCGTAAAATAAACAGTTTTTTACTGGCTTCCTGACTGATGGTTTTTCTCTGTAAAATCAATAGCTTTTTTGCACTGTACCACAATCGTAAACATAAAATATATGCAACCCCTTTAATTTATGAATATATATTAATAAATATATATTACTTTATTTAATCAATTATTATGTTAATAAAATATATGATTAAACTAATATTACATATACTAATTTGACCTCATTTCAATGGGGGAAATATTTTGCCAAAACCTCAATATTTTTCAATCAGCTGAAGCTGTATATTTTTTTTATATTATTATTCGCTATGTTATGATAGAGCTATTCTAATATTTTTGTTTGATAAATAAGTTTGTGTTTACACGTTGTCAAATTTTATTTTCATAAAGAAATTCTCATGACCTTTATCTCTAAAGATTGCAAAAAATAAACGTTCTCTACTTTGAACAGTGTCAACAAACCTTTATTTCTTTAATATTTTATTTTTATTATTTACTTATTTATTTATTTTTATAATATATTATCTTATTTATAACCTTATGAATAATTTGCTCCAATTATTCCCTATTATTTGTATATATACAAGAGATATAATAACGTATTTAATCAAGATAATATTCCATCAAGATGGGTTCATTTATTTATATGCATATTTCATTGAAAAAAAGGATAATGATTTTTTAATACTTTGTTATCTTAATATGCGTACATATTAAAAGCATAAAAATATATAAATATGTGAAAATATATGTATTCTATTTTGATAAATGAAAGTTTATGAACTTCATACACACATGTGTAATATATGCATGTATGTGCAACCATTTTGTAACATTACACTTATTTTATTTGATTAAATCATACTAAATTTCAATAAAAAATGTATATGTAACTTCTGCAAAATATATTATTATATTTATATTATTAATTAGACATCACTTCAATTTGGGTTAAATATCATTCGAAGGCATCATTGTTTTTTATATAATTTGAACTGGACTGAAAATATGCATAGTTTCATATTATTAACAGAACAATTCCAACTATATTTCATGAAGTTGAATAAAATACAAGAAAATGTTTATAATAGTATTATATATTCCAATCTTTTCATTTCAAGCCAATATTTTAATCTTTTCATTTCAAGCCAATATTCCAATATTTTCATCTGATAACAATATTCCAATATTTTCATCAGATAAATATGCTTATAATTTTTTATCAGATATTTAAAGCGAATCATTACTCTTTTTGTTTAAATATAGCAATTTTAATTAATCCACTTCTTGAGTTTGTATATGATCACACATGAACATACATGAAAGTACACGAATATACAATATAAAATTTGTATAAAATACTAGAATATATTACATAAAATTCGTATAAAATATATAATACAATACATAATAAAATACATAATACAATAATAAAATACAATCTACAGTGCGCAAAATATATTTTGCATAAAAATTTCTTACTGAATACATGTATACGTGGTGATGACCACATGGTGAAAAATGGCATTCATTGAAATGTTTCTGAAAGATAAAAGAAAAATTTATAAGATTCCTACAATTTCTATAATTAAATATTTGGCAAATACATAGTAAAACGGCATTTCTTATATTTTTCTTAACTACGAAAAGGAAGATTTTGATTTGTATAATGCAACACGACGAACTTATTTTGTTTTTCATGTATTGAATTTATGTATTTCAATTTTGAGAAACTTCTCTAGACTGTTTATTTTTGAAAGACCAGATTCAAAAATTATGCCTTGAGACATTTTAAAGAAAACCAGACGTCTTTATAAAAAAAAAGTAAGTAATTAATAATAATAATAACAGTGAAAGCCTAATGTAAATCAAACATATTGCTTAAAATCATTAAATAAGATAAGATATTTGAATAATTTTGAATGATAAAATTTCATTCTATTAAAAAATACGGTAATTTATAGGAAAAAACGGTAAACCCGCATTTTTCAGCCTAATATTATTTTTTAAGAAAAATAAATAAATATTGTAAACGCCGCACCTTGCGTAATCACCGCACTTAGTAAGAATGTGCTTAGAAAGAAACAAAAGTTTTAACACCCCAACGAAGAACGTAAAGTGATGTGGTAAATGACACTTATTAAAATTTAATCCAGTTTTAAAGTGTTTGTAAAATATTATCTAATTTATTTATTGAGAAGACATTAGTTGGTATTCATAATCCTTCAGAACGCGGAAAAGTTAACGTAAAAGCCGTACTGAATTTTAAAATCGTAAACGCCACGGAGTTTCTTACATAAATTACAGTATATTGACACATTCTTCTATTGTTAAAATCTCTTTTTCTTTAATTTAACTTTTTTCGTTTTTATTTCTTTATCGTTTGACAAGTTACTTTTAATGACTAAGACATCTTTAGTTATACTGAAATAGAAAGGTCAAAGTTCAAAATATATAAATTATTACTTAAGTACCGGATATTTTGATATAGTCTTATATTTATTTATGTGTTTTCGTATGTTAAAACATGCAAATCTTTATTTTTAAAATAAAAGTACAAATAACTAGAATACGTTTAGGATACACCTGGTTGAAGATTTTCCTTTCTTCAGTGCAAAATTATAAAAAGACAATGTAAGAAATAGAATCTTGAACTCTCTTAGTTGCAGTAACTCTTAGTTGCAGAGATCAACGTCTGCTTTTATTTTACTTAGTTATCGTTTATTAATAATTTTATTTAGTTTATTTTATTTATATTTCTTTTTAACAAACTATAAATGACTATCTTTCAGTTGAAAAACGCATAACATCATGGAAAGCCTTTTAAAAGCCCCCCGACAATCAGCTTTAATAATTATATCACTTGATTGGAATGAAAAGAAATTTGGAAATGTAGCTGTATTTTTTTTCGCAATTTCCACTTTAAAGATGTGTCTTAATGTCTATTTTTATGGTTTAATAAAACTTTTTAAATGAAAATTTACTACATTCTTTAAAAAATATTTGTAAAAAATTTTTATAGTGAAAATTTTTATTAACTCTGTTTAAGCCAATCGAAATGTAAAAAAATTTTGAAAAATCAAAATTTTGAGAGTAGATAATATATAAGCAAAGAGTTAAAACTCTAAAATGCGTGCAATAGGTATGCTAAAACAGTGTACAATGGGAAATGTGTACAATAGATTTACTAAAACAGTGTACAATGGAAAATAAAAATATAAAGAACATTTAAAAACCTCTGCTTATATTTTTTAATAAGATTTTTAAATTCTTGTTGCGTTAGAAATAGCAATTTTTAAGCGATTATTTTATTACATGTGTGTTATTTAATTATTTTAATTATTTGTTGCTTAAAAAATGTCTTATAATATGCAATAATTTATGATATTGTTAAGCTTTGGGTAAACTGATGGCCGCATCAAGAAAGGGGAGAGGGTTAATTTTGAATAAATAAAATTTTTCGTTTTATACAACCTTTAGAAACTGATGTTTAATTAAAATTTACTTAATTAAAATTGCTTTTAAAATATCTTACGAAGCACACGCAAAATAAATAAGTAGCTTAGAAATAAATATTTTATCTTTGAAAAGAAACGATTGAGAAAATGCTTATTTTTACAGTTCATCTAATTAGTTACACCATCGAAACATAGATGGCGCTAAGCGATATTCATGAAATTCTATTTTGAACATTTAGGAGAGATCCGCTTATGTTGCATGTTGATGGAAAATATAATCAAAATTTACAGGGCCTGATTACCACAAGGGAAAACGGGACAGTTGCCCTGGGCCCCCACCTAAGAAAGGGGCCCCCAAATTTGAAAATCAGAAATTTTTACTTAAAATGAGTATAAATTGAGGTACCCAAAAGTGTTATGCCCTTCTCCCCCCCCCCCTCCCCAATGTGGATTTTTTCCCCCAGAGCCCCACATAAAGTTAGTCAGGCCTTGAAAATGTAAATAAAGTGAATATATAAAATATTTCCATTTAATAAAAATAAAGGGCAGTATTGTCATTCATATAGTATTGAAGGGAAAATTTTAATTTTCTTCGAAAATTTAATTTTTTAAAAATTAATCTTTCACTATTTAAGGACGATTTCAAATTAGCAATTTTTTGGTTTATATAATTTTTAGGCATAAAAAATTAACATACCCATTTTACAAGCCCAATTATTTTATTTTATTATTATTATTATTTGAAAGTAAAAGCTGCATTGTTGCTTTCTTTTTAACCCTGTTATCGGTCGGCAGGTATGATGAAGTTTGAATATCGAAAAGCATACGTGATTTTTGCAGAAAAAAATAAACGCATGATATGCTGCTGCTAATTATTTAATCGTGTCACATTTTGCATTTAAGAAGGAACTCTTTTTGGAAGCCCGTATATGCTATCATTTTTCTGGGTTATGCCTATTTTAATCCTCTTTTTCTCTTTAGCTATTATTTATGTATACGCATAAGTACAAACTTTTACGCTTTTTGCTTACCGCTATTTTTGAAATTTCACCTTATTGAATTTCCAAATTTAGGGGACTAAATAAGGCGAAGTTTCAATTGAAAAATAATTGTAAGAAAAAAGCGTAAAAGTTTGCAGCGATGGGTTACAAATTTTATTACAACAAAACATGTTGAACAATACTTTTTTCGCGACATGTTTTTAGCATTTCCCAGAACACACTACGATCAACTGTGGAACATGCTATCTTAGGATTCTAGATGGTAGCTGAAAATGATGGCCGTCATGTGGAACATATTTTTTGCAATAAATTATGTAAACTATCGTAAATGTATGCTAAATGGGTAATTCATTAAAAACACCATCTAGTGGCAAAATTTTGAACTATTTTTTGGGGGGAGGGGGGGGGTCGAAACAAATTTCCATTCCTTCATTATGTCCTTCACAAAATTTCACAATTTTCTGACTAATAGTTTCGTCTGTAGACAACTTTAAAGTAGGGTTGTTTAATTATGAACACCCTGTACTTTTACGTCTTGTACTAAACAATATGGCTTTGTGCTATGTAATTTCTTTAAATTTTTTCTAAAACATATGCCACTGTGATTTTCGTTTTACTTATTTATTTTATTTTATTATTAATGAAAATTATAAAAATGTAAAATTTTATTGTTATTATAATTATTAAGTTTATTATTAGTTAACTTTATTATTAAGTTAACTTAGTTAAGTTTATTATTAAGTTTATTAGTTAATTATTAAATTTATGTATCAATTAAAAAAAATAATTGTGCTTGTATGTATTTAAAACAAACTAATGTCTGTATATTTATGAAAATTTTGCAGCTAACTGAAAAAGAAGAAACTTCATAAACTCAAGATGAAGGGCCTCGAAAAAGAAATATGACCGTAAGTTTCTTTTTTTTTTATTGTGATTTTATAAAGTTTCTTATTATGACTGTTCTCGAAATGAATCTCTCTCAGACAGTATAGTGAAAAAATGTTCATCTTATAACATGGATGAAAGTTTCATTCATACTGGATGTCCAAAACACTTTGACCTCGGCTTTTATTCCTTAAATATTGATCATTAGACGTGTATTATCAATTACAAAGTCACTTAAAAAAGGTACAGAATTTTATGAAATCGATTAAAATTTTCAGGGGATTAAATTTGAAGAAATACGATATATAAATTTTTATGCGGCCCCCGTACAAAAAATTTCCCAATGAGTAAAATGTGCCCCCATACACTAACAAGGTCATGTACAAAATTTCTGCATTTTATCATAAACTGTCGCAGAGATATGTTTAAACAAAGTTGGTGAGGTGTTAATTATAAATTAAAATATAAATGTTTACAGCTAGAATGCAGATGACGCGACGCAGAAATGCATCATAAGCAAATAAAATATGGCTCTTATCTTTAGTTTTGTTTACAAATTTACAAGACTGTGCTTCCTGAAAAATACCTTAACATTTAACATGAGTAATTACAGAATAAAACTTGGAAATAGCACAGTCAATGAACATTAAAATAGTTTTAAAATGTTTATTATTGGAATGGATGGAAAACATTTTGAACAAGTTTGTTATGTAAAGTTATTATTTCTAAACAGTGTAGAATTTTTTGTACAAATAAATAGCACAATTGTTATTTATTTATGCAATCATTGTTTTCCTTCGCAATTTGTGTACGACCCCTGAAACGCGATCATCCGACATGATTTTTCGCCTTTACGAACTCATATCTAGGCATCAAAAAGTGGTTTAAATCAGCATTTATGTGTTTTGAAAGCTATGCGACTTTTTATGATAAAATGCTGAAATTTTGTGCATGACTAGTGTGTGTGGAGCACATTTTATTCATTGGGAATTTTTTTGTACGGGCGGGGGGTGTATAAGATATTAAATTTTGTATTTATTCAAATTTAATCCCCTGAAAATTTTAATCGATTTCATAAAATTCTGTACTTTTTTTACATAACTTTTTAATTTATAATAATGTCTATGATCAATATTTAAGGAATAAAGGCCGAGGTCAATGTTTAGGGGACACCCTGTATAAGATTCCAAACAAAATAAATAGTTTTATAATTTCTCTATATGTGTAATATATTTGTCTGAAAATAGTGTCAAATTTCAAATTTGAAGCTTAATTTATGGCACAAAATTAAACTAGGTCTTTTTATGCGATACTAATAATACATAATCAAAGCCGTATAACAGAGAGAAATATTCTTTGTTAATAAATCTGAATTAGAAGACATGAAAAAAATAGTTATATAGAGATGAAAATAATTCCCGCGTTTCGAACCTAAATTAATAACAATTATAAACATATTCGCGTATTTAAAATAATAGCAATGATACAATAATAATAATAATAATAATAATAATAATAATAATAATAATAATAATATAAAACAATTTAAAATAAAGGTAATAATATAATAATAATGTTATAAAACAATTTAAAATATTTAAAATAAAAGTAAATGTTTGAGTTTAAAAAATATACCCCATATTTATTTATTCAAAATATATATATTATACAGATTAAAAAAAAAAAAATAATAAAATAAAATAAAAAACATTTACGCACAGAAAGAGAGAGAGAGAGAGGTGTGAAATTTATTTTGAGTTTGTTTATTATGATGTTTTTATAAACAGGCCCAGATTTTGATCTTGAATTTCGTCATCTGATATAAAACGCCCTTGATAGCTGTGTACATGTCTCAGCTTAGAAGAAGCTGGGGTTTTGTGTTTTCATGTCAATCAGTGAAGATTTACCGAGACTTATTCTTCATACTTGAACTATTTTAGATTACTTTGTTGGGATATAAAGCATTTTTAAAACATTCTTCATTACGATTTCAAAGGACTTTTTTGTTTAAAAGGTATGTTAAGAATGTTATTTAGATTCTTACCATGTCTTGTGTATTTTAATTTTGTGATAAAGTATGAAATGAAATAGAACTTTAGTAATTGAAAGACAGTAAACAGCAAAGGAATCTTTTTTTCACTGTAACATATCATACATTAATACCTGAATATATATGGTTCGATTCTCTTCAAATTCAATTAAACTGGTAATGTAGAGATAAGTTTACCTTTATTTACATAGCGTAGCTATTAAATTATTTCTTTTTTTCATGTTTATTCTCGCAAATCGTTGTTAAGGCTGTTCGCCAGTGAACTTCCCCATTCCCCTCGATATGTTAAACCTTATGAGCGTAGGATGCATTCGTATATTTAAAATATCTCCTCGGGAAAGTAATATTTCAAACTTCTGTTTTCTTTGTACACTTTTTAAAGGATGTCACTTTTTTTATTAGTTGTATAAAATATTTCTAAAATATGCTCTTAATTTATAATTTTATGTGTTAAAATCTTAGCGAAACTAAATAAGATTTTAACACTTCACATAAAATTAAGTATATATTTTAGAAGATATTTGGCAACTAAGAGAAAAAAAGACATCCTTTAAGAAGTGTACACAGAAAACAGAAATTAAAATTGCTGATTTCCTGAGGAGATATTTTAAATATACGAATACATCCTACGCCCATAGGTTTAACATTTAGTAAAGGGAATCGGTAAGTTCAATGACGAACAGCCTTAACGAAAAAAATGAATCTAATATTCCTCGTCACAAACAGAGTTTTCATGAAAAAAAATTCAAAATGAGAGAAAAACATGCCGTAAATACTGATATATTTATACAGAACGTCTAAAAATATATATAAATTAGACGTCGGAAAATTAAAAGAAAAAAAATGTAATGCACATGCGGTTTTTTAGACGCGTTTTCAGCTGAAACGGGACTATAGTTTGTGTAAAAGTGCTTAGATGATTTTATGTAAATAAAAAGTGTTAAAAGTACTTAGATGTAGTATCAGTGGTATAAGTATCATACTATAATTATAACAAAAAACTTTAAACTCGTTTTTCTCAAAAATACATTTTTCAAATCGTTGACCTTGACCTTTTTTCTTATGTAACTATGCAGTTCTTGAATGAAGGATTTTTTTCGTATTTTTTTTTATCATAAAAAAGAGGGGGGCGGGGAGTTAGATAAAAAATTATTTTATCTTCAAACGGCTTCCATTTTGAAAAAAAAAAAAAAAAAAAAAGAAAAGAAAAGAAATCAGTTTTCCATAAATTTCTTCGCACATTCTCTAGAATAAGCCTTATTTAATTAAAAACCGCTAATTATTTCAATTTAAGCCAAATTTAAATTACAATGTGTGTCACCGCAAGACAGAAAAAAGACCTATCAGATGAGCGGCAATAACTTTAAATTTATTTAACTTTTTTTAAATAAAATATATCAAAATTATGTTTAAGTAATGTATTCTTTAACAAAAATGAAATCAAAGAAAAAAAATTAATTGCTTAAAAAAAAAAAATTATAAAAAACACATTTTTTTTTTTTTTTTTTTTTTTTTTTTTTTTTTTACCGTATGACTAGGTGTAACCCCTTAAATTTGTTGTAATGTTTATATATCCATATGTTTTTTGCAATTGTAGTTTGCTTATTAACTTTTTGAAAATTAGCTACTAATTATTACATAGACAAATGAAGATTAATAATCTTCATAGGTATTTTGCCTTTACGTATAACTATTATGAGGTCAATGTTTTAATGTTTCGTTCAATCCCAGTATTTTTAACACTAAGCATGTAAAAGTAAGCTGAAAAAAAAAAGATACAAACTATTTTAACTAGAAAAAAATGTTTATTGTGAATTTTCCAAAATTTCTTCTTTAAAAAGCTATTTAAAACTAAGATTTTTTCAGTCAAAAGTTCATAGCCGTTCACGCAATTAACTTCTAAAAATGTGGATTTTGTCTCACAGTTAGGGGTTGGATAAAACTAGACAAAAATATTGTTGTTCAACCCTTTTGGAGGATGTTTGGTTCGCTGATTCTTTTTACATAGGGACTTCATGCTGGGGTTTGTACTACTGTCGAGAGTAAATTTCTGTGAATGAATTCGCTTGAATAACTTTTGAATGTAAATGTTAGTGTGTGGGAAAATTAGCTGTTTTTGTCTAGTTATACTTCATTATTTATGTATATATTTATCAAAGAATCACTGTATGGAAATGTCGTATGTCTAAATTTAGAATGTACAGCGTATATTGAAATCATATTTATACCACTTTGGAAGAACTATATCATATATGCGTTATATATAATTACGAAAACATGTGCCATGCTGGCCTTATCATAAAAATAATTATTGGTGAAATTATTTAAGTATGCAGAGGGATTTTATTCATAAATTTGAAATATGAAGGTTAAAATTTTGCTCCAATAAATTTTATTCATTATTATTATTATTTTTTTTTTTTTTAACTTTGTGTGAGAAATAACATTGAATATAAATGCATATAGAAAAAGGCTTTGTATGAAAACACATTTGAAAGCATATATTTGTGAATATCATACGAATAATCTATATTATAAAGGACAAACGTGTCCGTGTATAACGCTGACGTCATTTTAAGAATGGCAACACTTGACGATGAAATTTCGATTTTGGAATTTTTGCTACTGCATTTTTTAAATTTTCTAAACATCGCAATTTTTTAAACATCGCAATTTTTTAATTTTTATACCGTTATATAGGGGGAGGGGGGAATTTTACTTTCAAATGCAATTTTTTTGAAAACTATATCTTAATTGACTGATTTATTATGGCTTTTAAAATAATTTTCAAGCATGAATTTTTTATTTATTTATCTATATCGCGTGCAGACGATTACGAACGATAAATCCGTTAGTTCAGCATTTGTTTCCGGCTTATATTCTATGACAGTAATGTTTGTAATAAATTTTAAAACTTTATTTGAATACATTATTTCTATTTTTCATATAAAAATGATTTTTGGTGTTGTTATTCGGAAATCTAAAAAATTATATTAAATGTAAAAAATCTATTTGAGTTTCAAAAAATTAGAAAAAGGTTTTCACCTATATTTTGTAACCCGGGAAACCCGGGTCGGATCCCCTAGTTATTTTAATGGAAATCAGCTAAATAATAATATGTATCAAAATAAATGATCAACGTAAAAATAGCACAAATTTAAAAAAAAAAAAAAAACTTTCTATCTTGGTCGAGTGCAGAGACACAAGCATATTTACATGGCTTAAACTTTTAAATCAGTTTTTAATCTTTTTAAATTTGGTGGAGCTTTAGAGGCTCCGAAACAGCTGTTTGCTATATTTATATTTTTCTATTTGTGCTATTTTTACGTTGATTATTTATTTTAATATAACGGGACAAAGTCCAATGCACCTATTTTAAATAATATGTATATCGTTTGCTCAAGGTTCATGATATAGTTATGTAGTTAAAGCTACTATTTAAGAACTTAACTTTCCAAATAAGGTTTATGAGTTTATACAAAAAGAAAGAAAATGTTTTCTTTTTACATACACATATACATAATTAACTACTATTTTTTCTTTCACTTTCAAATTTCTAGAAAAGTGAAGACATATACAATGTAGCTTCCGTATTTCTGTGCTAGTCATTTCTTTAAAAAATAGAGTAATTTATGATTTTACCATTTTTAAGCATTAATATATTCATCTAAATAGGACTTTCTTTGGCAAAACTGTTGGCACAGCATGTCTCTAAAGGAATTTTGTGCCATTAAACACGGTACAACCAACCAACCTCCTTATACACTGAGTAACTTTTTTTCATTTTCAGCTCTACACTGTAAAAAAAATAAATGGAATAATAAAAAAAAATCTGTTGATTTTACAGAAAAAACTGCCAGCTAAAAACTGTTTATTAATATTAATAATTGTTTATTAATGTTAATATAGTAAATAATCTGTATTTATTACGAACTTTCTGTTATTTTAACGTATTTTGTCCGTAAGTTCGTAATAAATACATATTGTCTCCGTAAAATAAACAGTTTTTTAGTGTCCTGGCAATTTTTTTTTTTTTTTTTAATAGTGTTAAGCTACCCTATATTTATTCAACTTGGAATGCGCAATAATTGGAGATTTCGAAATTCACGAAAGATATTTTCTTAAGAATAAGAGCAATATGTCTTTATGAAGAGGCACATTTTTTATTCAAAATATAATGCATTTTTGTATATATACCTGTTAATTCATGAACTTATGTTTAGTATTTACATCTATGTTTTACTATGTTTACGATTAAAATCTACTAACGACATGTTTTTTAATAAGTGCATTACCACTTATCCAAAATTCCCTGTATTTTCTTATATACTTATTAATTGATTACCTTTACTACTTATATAGTAACATATTCGAAATATATTTTTTTAAAGAAATAGTGCATTGTGTCTTTATTAAAACCCACGCATTTAATACATTTCTTTTTGTGTAGGTCTTTATTTATGCTGTTATCTTTACTATTTATTTAAGAAAATGCATCCACGTAAAGAACAAAACTTGCACAAAAATTATTTCCATAAAATGCAAAATCAGCCATAATGCGATTATTCCTATTCAAGTTTTGGCTGGCTCATTTTTATTCGTTTTCTAAATAAGATAACTCGGGGATTTTGTCTATAACAGGGATCTAACACTTATGATTTTATCGCTCCATTCATGGCTATGCAATATTCATTACTACTTAATGCACTTGCAAGTTTAGTCAAACGCGAAATAAAATCAGCAGGGTTCTCTAATCTAACTGCGGGGTTTCTAAAATCTGACAGCGTCGAGAGGTCTATAGCAGAATAAAAATGTCATGAATTGTAAGCTTCTTGTTTCATACACGATTGTCTGAAAAATTGGAGTACCCGTCGAATCTGAAAATTGCACTTCCATTTAGAGAGGAATAGATAGTCTAACATTTTGCCAAGAAACAAACGATAAAATGACTCTCCCAGTAAAAAGTTTGTTTGATTAAATTGCCTGAATTGCGTGTCCTCTTGTAAACAATTGAGTTATGTAAAAATAGCAAATAAAACCTTCATGCAAGAATATTAAAAGAAAGAATAACAACGTTAAAAATTCACAAATGATACGCTAAAAAGCAGTTTCGAATCCACAACCGAGATCCTTCTAAAGTGAAACAAAGAGCAAAGCACATCGTGCTAGAAAAAAGTGCTCAGTCTTGCTTTTTCTAGCACGCTGTGCTTTGCTCTTTGTCGCACTGAAGAAGAATCTCGCTTGTGGATTCGAAACAGCTGTTTGTTGTTGTTTTTGTGCATTATTGGTGCATTTTTAATGTTGGTATATTCTTCCTTTTAATTAAGCCATGTTAAAGGCTGTTCTCAAATCCAAACTGGCTAATTTCTACCATATTTTTTAATTCATCTTTGTTCGCAAATGCAGGAAATTGGCAGGTACTCTTACCATTAATTTTATAATCAAACAGTTTTTTTTCTTTTTTTAATAAAGGCAGAAGATCGTTCGGAAAATACTGTCAAAGTTGGCGTTTTGGACGGAATATCTATGGATGAGACAGCACGGGAAAGGGAAAAAACTGCTATTCCGCGAGACAACAATTGCTTATAAATCAAGACGTAATACATTTATCGAAAAGGGAGAAAAGTGTTTGATTCCAAATCACTTCAATAATCATGCCTGTGAGTGTCATGCTTTTCCGTTAAAAAATGAGATAGAAAATGTGTTGGAAAGTTTCATGTTGTTGAGCAGGGAAAAATATTTTTGGATAGTTCGCATAGAATAAATATTGTAACATTTTACCAAGGATCGAATGTTAACATGAATATCTCACTAAATAATGTCACAAAGTGTGTTTGATGAATTTGCCTGAATTACGTGCCTTTTTCTCATATTAAAATATAAGTACATAAATCAAGTTAAAATATAAATATATTGTAGATTTCTTGTTTTAAGCACGATTTTCTGAAAAATTGTAGTACCCCTCGAATATGCAAAGTCGAATTTCAATTTAGAAAAGAATAAACATTCTAATATTTTCACAGGAGCGGAATTGTAAAATAACTTTCCCAGTGGATGAGATCTATTTGATAAAAAAAAATCTCTCTGATTAAATTGTCTCAATTGCATGTATATTTCCAAATGTTAAAATATAAATAAATAAATAAACATAAAAAATATGAATGAAATATTTGATGCCGTTGCTATTTTAACTTTTTTTTTTTTTTTTTTTTTTTTTTTTTTTTTTTTTATCTAAAAATTATTTTAATTTTTTTTTTTTTTTTTTTTTTTTTTTTTTTTTTTTTTTTTAAGGGAAACTATTTTTATTCATATTTCCATTCTGTTAAAAAATAATAATTTTGAATTTTCAAAATGCCAAAAAATATATATTATCAAACAAGGGTCGTATCTTACATTTAAATGAACACTAATACTATAACAATAAAACAACAAAAACAGCAACAATTAAATATCTTTTTAATTAAATACGATTATTCCACGCGTTAATGAACGGATCAATCTCGGGTAGAATTGGCAAGCTTCCAGAGAAAAGATGATGCAGTATAATTTATTATGTTTTTTATAACGCATAATTTTTATCTTTACTCATATTTTTACTCCTTCTTTAAACAAATAATATTTTTCTATTTTGAACAATGTAACATCAGAAACACTTCGGTTGGAGATGTTACCTGACAATTACATTAATACTAACAACAGTAGCAACATAAACAATAATAATAGCAACATCTCTTTTAAATTAGTTTATAAATCACATGAATAAACCGATCAAACTCAAATAGTTTTTGAAAGAGTTTAGAGCAATAACACTATATTGTAATTAGTAAATTATAATAGTGACTAAATTTCTTTTCAATCAGGTTATCTTCACGTCACCTTCATTTCTACACTATCGTGTAAAAAACTTCAAATTGAGGTTCTAGCTTACATTTAGCAGAACTATATAGCAACAACAACTAAAACACCTTTATTTAAAATTATTACGCAGATAAATAAACGGATCAAACTCGGATAGAGTTTACAATATTCCAGAGAATCAATAAAGTGCATATTTGAGTAATATACTCAAAATATAGAAAATTGTGTATGTTTATATTTTATTTCTAAATATAATTAATTAATTGCGCTTTCAATACGCTTTGTTAGAAATATGAAAATTCACGTATTTAATATTTTATTTCCTTTTAATTAGTGATTGATTAATCTTTATTATTATTGAAATTATTTCATTTCATTAAATGAAATAACAATCAAATAACACTTAAATATATAATACATATCAACCTAAGATGAAAATAGTAAATTTAATATACGCAGTATTTTAGTTGGCATAATTTGTTTCAGAAAATTTATAAAACATCTATATAAGCGTATATATAAATGGCAACTTCTCATAAATTTGTGCACCTTATTTTCTACAGTAGATTTTGTAGATCTGATTGTCTGACATGAATTCATATTAGTTACTGTTTCAAAACGTTAATATAAATTAAGTTTGTTTATATATTTCAAGATTAAGCTTGGTACATTCAAGGGTAGATACAGGCAATATTTAGGGTCTTTTCACAAAAATCCATTTAATAAAACAGGTCCTCTTCACAAAATGCCTCTTAATAAAAACAGATCCTTTCACAAAATACCTTATAATAAAACATACCCCTTCCAAAATTTGTCTTAATAAAAATAGGCTCCTTTACAAAATTCTATTCCATAAAAACATACTCTTCATTAATTATTTTTTCATTGTTGTTAGGTTTTAAAATGTGTAATATGCAAACAAAACAAGTTCACCAGAAAGGAAAACTTCAGCAGGACTTAAAGAAGTTATTATTAATAAATTTTTAATTCGAATTTGAGTAAATGAATTTAATCTTTCGTTATAAAACGTTATTTTCACAAAATTCTAATAAATTTCACAAAAATAAATTATTTTTCACAAGATGGGCCCCAAGAAAAAACCCTGCATCGACCTCTGGTTACATGAAAGTGTATGATTTCATTAATTTGATGTTTGCAAAAATTTTAAACGTACATTTAAAAAAAAAATAAATATCAAGCTGGAGATAGATGATCTCTGTACCGATTTATACACTTCTAATTGATTTATAACAAAATAATGAAACATAAACAATTTTATTAATAAAGAAATGTGTTAAAAGTCATTTGTCTCTTCAAGCTTTAAAATGGTCAATGTTCCCATTTGCATCATCATAAAAATAGAAACATTGTGTTATTCAAAAATAATTGTGGCTGCGTGCCTAAACGTAGACAACAAAAAAAGTTATCTCAGACTTCAAAGCTAAGATAAGCTACTCAAGTCTGGTAGTTGGGAGTGCCTGACAAACTGTCTTCTTTGAAAATAGGCCTAAATAAAGAAGCCGGGTATTTTTCCCACCTGCGGCCTTGATACAACGTGGTACTGAAGTTGTACACGACTTCTTCCAACCGTAAAGCATGATGTTATCATTTCCAGTAGCTTTTTCGCAGAGAATTTTTGAGATAGTAGCTTGAAGGGACACTTGCTGTAATGTCTCAACTTAACGGTTTTTAAATGAAGCTGTTTATTTTACTATAAGATCTATTAACAAACATACTAACTTGTTTTAAAAAGTAAATATTAAATTCACATGGAAATGATTTTATTTTTTTAGGGGAGGGAGAGAGGAGAGGGGAATAAAGAAATGTTTCATGGGTATTGAAAAATCATATAAACCGCTCTAAAGTCGAGACGAATGTACATGTCCAATTTTTAATAAATGTATGTTATAAAATCTAAGCTCGTGAATGTGAATCTCAGAAAGTAGTTCATGTTATCAGTAACAAATCTTTGTATTCATTTTGACAAGGATTGTAAGAACAACTCATGTTTAAAGTATTTCATGTTAAGCGTATCCGCTTTAATGAAGTTCGACTGTAGTCTTTTCTTTTTCTTCTTTCTTTCTTTCTTTTTTTTTTTTTTTTTTTGGTTATCAAAGAGCCGTAGTATGTTTTAGAAAATGCTATTGAGGATAAAAGATTAAAATGATGATGATGATATCACGTTTATTAATTTTGAATAATAACTCCATGAACTAAACTTTGCAATATGGATTCAGTCGTAATTTCAAATAATAACCCGCATATAAATTTCCTACTCAAAAATAGTATTCTGTGCATATATAGTATTGTGTCAATAGTATAAATGAGAAAATTGAAATAAATTTTGAATACCGCCTTAACTTTTGAAAGTCCCAGAAAACGAAATAGCCTGACGTACATATAACGGTGTTACAAAAGACATCAGAGCACCATTTATACGTTACTGTCGTATACGACGTTAATATTTATACGTCGTTTAATTGTGATTCTAAAGTCTGGAAAGTACAAGCCGCCTATTAAATGATCCTACATATGATTTTGATTATACAGGGTGTCCACAAAACTCTTTACAATTTCCAGCTTTTATTACGAACACAAATGATCAGATACATGTATAGAAAGTAGTACAATATTATGAGTATATATATATTGAAGGGGTTTTACCCCAACAATTAATAAACCTTTATAAACCTTACACAATTGGTTATACGAAGCACGTCAAGTCGATAATCGTCGACGCTTTCCCCCCGATACTCTTTTTCGTCCACTCCTTGCTTTATCCAATACTGAGCCAGTCTCCATAACTTTTTTGTGCCCACGTCCATCAATTCGTGAATGGCACAAGAATTTCATGGAGACTGACTCAGTATTGGATAAATCAAAAAAGGGGATGAAAAGAGTATCAGGGGAAAACATCAGCGATTATGTACTTGATGTGTTTCGTGCAATGAATGGTGCACATAGAAGTGCATTAATTTATACAAAAAAGAATATTAAAAATAAACTTCAATATATACTCTTAATACTGCACTACTTTTCATACATGTATCTGTTCATTTGTGTTTGTAATAAAAGCTTGAAAATGTTAAGAGACTTTGTGGACACCGTGTATTTCTATTCATTCATGGGTCGTTTTCTAATGGTAGCTTGAGAGACATATAAACGGTGCTTTGCTGCTTTTATATATGTGCTTTAAAAATACGTTATCATAGAAAATTGCTTTGTGAACCTAGCACGGTATTTAAAATTGATAATTTTCGAGAAAATTAAATAGACATGCTAAGTTTAATACTTTATGAACAACCTTTTAAAGTCTAACTTTAATTATAAGAAAAATTCGTATATAACGTGATTCATTATGATAGTGTAACCTTATTTATGTGAGTTGATCTACTTAAATATGTAACATTTGTCACGTATGCTGAATTTTTAGAATCCTTTCCTTCACAAATTACTTATCAAAACCATTTTCATTACTTCTTAAATGGTACAGAAATATGGCATCATCTTTTTAAATATGAGTAAACAACTACAAATATATGTATATTTTGTGTTGTTTGTGCCTTTAATTAACTTTAGGGGAATCCTAGAAAACAAGATATCCTAAATATCTCTCTGCATGGAACAAATCTTCTCTTTTAGGAGTAAACTTTTTTCTGTAGCTTCCTACGTTTCTTCATTAGCCTCTTCCTTTAGCGTTCTGCGAAGGAAGGTATCAATTTCGTTCACAGCCCATGGATGCCACCGTGAAATTTTAATTAGGTCAAAGCTTTTCGGAGAAAACAAGAGGGAAACCACGCACAAAAGCGAGACCATAACAGAGACCATAATAGAGACCATGAGTAGCAACAGCGAGCTTCTTCAGCAAATGGCTTTCTAAGCGGTGCTTTATCTCTAAAAGAATGTTCAAGTATAATGGTCAGCAAAATTAGGTGTAATGGCTGCAGCTGAATTAAGTAGTGGCAAATATTTTGGCTGAATATAATTAATGAATGCAGCTTTTCAAAGTAAACTCCAGATTTGATGCTTAAACCTGAAATGGTAGTAATAATCACTTCGTTAGATTGGTGCTTTACTCAGAAAAATGGGATTTTTTAAGCTTTTATGTATCGTGGGATGCCACTGTTGCATCTGGTAATGTTCAAGTTGATATTCAATAACAGGATGAAGTTTACAAAAATAGCTGCTTAACCGCGCGAAAGTGAATTACAGGTTAATTTGTAAAAATTAAAATTTTATACTTAATGAATTCTTTTGTTATTTACATTAATAGAATTAAAGATCCTCGCAAAACACATTACATATTAAAAAATGTTTAGTCATTGTGATTAATTATTTCTTAAGATACATTATCTTTTTTTATATGTTATATAAATTAAGGAAATGACAATTACATATTCGGTAATGCTATTCTCTCTCTCTCTCTCTCTCTCTCTCTCTCTCTCTTTTTTTTTTTTTTAAGTATCGAAAACATAAAATGTATTGTAAAGTTAAACATAAACATGAAAATTAAATAAAGCATGCGTACTATTCCATATTTCACCGTGATCAAAAATGTATATCTAAATCTCTAAATTTCCTACCAGTACCTTAAAATAAACATTAGAGTATATAGAACTGAACTATAAATGGTGATACAGCATCAAAAAAAGAAATTTAAATTGATATTCTAAACAAATCTTGCCGTAATGAGTTAGTATTAACAATATTTTACAGATGTTATCTATAATGAACTTTTTTGATTTTGTAAAATTCGGATTTTATTTTTTTTTTAGACAACATATAACATTTTATGAACAATTTCTAAAATGTATTTCAACTCATCTAAGAATTTTTGCAATTTATTCACATGATATCCATAATGTTGAAATAATACGTTTCAAATGTGTCTATCATAATCCAATGTATTTATCTGTTGTACGTAAAAGAAATTATTATTTCTATGAGTATTTATTAAATTAGGCCAATAGTTTTTTGTCTTTCTTTGGGGAGGAGGGGGGGGGGGGGAGAGACGCAGTCATTTTAAAAAATTACTTAAATAGCCTGTAGATAAGGTACTAGAAAGAAAATTGGCATTTAAGGTTAAATATATTACAAACTGCAGCTGTGTAATATAGTCCAAATTCCAAATTGATAAACTAAATAAGCAACAAAAATATTGATTTTTTTTTATTATTTATTTTTTTTTAATTAAAAGAGTAGCAATCAAAATTTTGTAATAACTAAGAAAAATGAAAGACTGTTAAAATAAAAATATCCATACTAAAAAAATTAATCGGTATTTTATTATATATTCTCTGAAAAGTTGCAGACTCATTGTGATACGATTTTATTTGTCGATAACCTTCTATTACACTTTATTTATATTTTTATTTTTTTAAAGTAACAAATAAAGAACCATATATTTTAATATGATTCTGGAGTGGCAATATTTGATAATTAAACAGAATATGTCAGCAAGCTGAAGGGGAAAATGTATGGTTTGAATAGGGAAGTTAAATATTTTTAATAATAAGTTATTTAATAATACATTTTATTTTAATATTTCATTGGCGATGTTTTCTAACCTGCGTAGCATAAAATTGAATGCATTCTTGTCGCATGAAATCATATCTTTACATTAAATGAGAAATATCAATGTATAACATATCCAATAAATGAGATTGCTCAAAGCAGAGGAATGATATGCAATAAAAGTCCAATTCCTATAGAACTTTTTTTTTTCACATAAAATTGTTTAATTGTATCCTGACAACCTTTTAAAAGTACAATATTTATTTATTTCTCAATGTATGCCATAATAAATAAAGATAAATTTGAGATATGAATTTTAATAACCAAAACTATTTGCACATAAGTATCCAATAGAATAAAATCTATCGCAGACAAAATATATTGGGTATAAGTTAACTGAAGGTTAAGTCTTAACAAATCAGCTATTTTAGATGAATCAATCACAACATTTTTGTTTGTAATTTTCTTTAGAAAACTTAAATCTTGAATATTTTGAAACTTGCATTTTGTTAGTTACCTTGTTTTACACTCGAGTCCTTCATATAAGATATTAATTGGACAATAAAACCGAAACCTAAATACTTGTTTAAAAAAATCTTAAATCAAAACTCATTCCACTCATTCCACTCATTAACAGCACGCAATGCAACCGGATACCTTGCATAGTAATAATAAAATCAGTCGCTTTGATATACATCTGCAGTATCAACATTTGTTAATTAAATATGTCAACAAGCTGTATAGCGGCATTATTAACTTCATCATTGAATATATATATATATATATATATATACATTTAATGATGAAGTTAATAATAATGTCTTTAATAATATATTTGAGGTTAAATATTGCCAGTTCTGACAGCTGTGTATATAGTCCTATTTCCAAATAAATAAACAAAATATGAATTTAAAATATTATTATTTTTTTTATTATTATTAAAAGAGTTGAAATTTAAATTCTGGAATATCTAAGAAAAACGAAAGACTGTTAAAATAACAATATCATACTAAACAAAACAATCAGTTTTATATATATATTCTCTGAAAAGCTACAGACTCGCGTGTGGTACGGTTTTATATGTTGATAATCTTCTATTACGCTTTATTTATACTTGCATTCTTTGAAAGTAAAAAATAAGAATAATATATTTTAATAGGATTCTGGAGTTACGTTATTCGATAATTAAATAGAATATGTCAGCAAACTGATGTGGAAAATGTATGTTTTGAATGAGGAAGTTAAATATATTTAATAATAAATACATTTAATAATCTACCTAATAATCTACTAATAATACATTTAATAATGCATTTAATAATCTCTTTCATTGGCAATGTTTTTTAATCTGCGTAGAATAAAATTGAATGAATTCCTCCCGCATGAAATCATATCTATAGATTAAATGGGAAATATCACTGTATAACATGTCCAATAAACGAGATTGATCAAAGCGGAGGAATGGTATGGCAATAAATGTCCATGTTCCTGTTCCTGAAGGACTTCTCACTGTGCGAGTAATATGAAACAGCTGGAAATCCTTAGTCTTCTCTGTATCCTTCCCTGTTAGGGAAACTAGGGAAACTGGTGAGCTATGGTTTGTACCAAGTCACATAACTTAGACAATGTGTGACTCCCTGTGGCGGGGGCTGTAACGGATTCGAATTATTACGATAGAAAAACAAGGGAAATATTAAATTTCTTTTTCTGGAATATCTTGTTTCAGGAATTAAACAGATGTAAGCTTTGATTTTTTCAAACGTTTGTTTTACCGTCGTTAGATTTAATTGTAATACTTTTAGTACTTCACCGAATATTATATTTTAGAAATTACTGTAAAGAGGAAATAGTTACCGTCGTTTTCCATTTTCAAGATAAAATTGTACCATTTTATTACCGACATATTAAATAAATCAGCTTGAAATTTAGTATGTACTCTTGTAATATTTTTAACTAATTACATTTTTGATATTTAAGAAAATTCCAATTAATAATAACAAATAACAGCCCAAATTATTTTGAAAGATCCGCAAATTGAATATGTAATTTTTTACAGAAATTTTAAGAAAATGTCCAGTCTTTTATATACAACTTTAACGCATCATTATTATTACTAATTTAAAATGCAAATATCAAACTTATAAAACTCATATACGGGTGTTTTTACGATCATAGGACAAACGTGGAGGGGCGATACAGGACACTGTAACAAGCAATTTTTGTATAGGAAAGCAGCGTCGGTAATCCATTTCTATAGTCAAAAATACAGGGCGTCTCACTCCAATCCGAAGTCTCGTTTTCGTTCATAACTTTAACAATAGTGAAGATATTTTAACGAAACCCCTTACAATATGCTTACGATTCATACAAAGATGAGTTGTGAATTTTGTTAAAATATCTTCACTACTGTTAAAGTTGTGAACGAAAACGTGACTTCAGATTAGAGTAAGACTCCCTGTATTTTTTACTATATAAATGGATTTCCGACCCCACTTTCCTATACAAAAATTGTTTGTTATAGTGTCTCTACCACCCCTCCAAGTTTGTCCAATGATCTTAGAAACACCCTGTATATGTGTATATTTTTTAAATAGTATGTCAGTTTCAACAAACATAGTACAACAAAATTTTCCGCTGACCTCAACTTGCCTTGATCTTTCTATTATAAGAATTGTAATAGGAATTTCCCATTTCAAATATATTCGAATGAAAAGGGAGATATCTTTAATTCGTCCAATTTTTCATGTTAACTTCTTTAATACTTTTCACATTAACTTAATTGACCAATTTTTAATATTTACCTTCTTGTTTATGGCCATTATAGTTTATGCTAAAATCTTTTTTTTTTTAAATGATTTTCACTAAGTATTCAGGAACCAGAAGAATAAAGAAGTGTTTTTTGATGTGTGGTCTTACGAAAAATTAAATAATTGTATAATAATTGTATTTTCTTGGAAAATATTTAACATTATAATTGTCTTTACTTATTATGTCATTATACAAGAGATATATTTGAACAGTCCTGAAATAAAAAATACCATAAAAAAAACTCACCACCCCTTCTAACTTAGTTAGAAATCATCCTATAAAAATGTGACTAATGCCAATCGATTAGTAATAACGTCTACTAATTAATGCTATAATATGTTTATAATATGTTTATATGTTTCTTACTAATATGTATAAAAAATAAATTGTACATCAGGAGTTCCAAACTTTAAACCTTCATAATTCTTAAATTACTTGGCCGAATGACTTCTCGTTTCCTATCCGAAAATAACATTTAACAAAAAATCCAAATATGATGTTAAAATTTGGTGTTAGTATTGAAAATTTTAAAATTTAGTACAATTTCTATATGTAGACAACCCCCTAAGCAAAATTTGAGTATAGAATTAGTTAGTAGACGTTATTACCAATCGATTGGTACCAAGTCACATTTTATAGTAGTATTATTTTTGGCAGAGTCAGTTGGGGATGGTGCGTTTTTTGTTTTTTCCTGCACTGTACCTGATATTTAAGCTTTGTGTTGAGACATGTTTTGCACTGTAAACTTTTCACTATTATAACATTATATTATTAATATGTATTGTTATAATTATCAACATATTATTAATTATTATATTATTTTTTATGTTATTAAATCACTAGAATATTAATTTTCGTTAAAAATGAAAGTAATGTTTTTATTTTGTCAAGGATTTTGTTTACCTTCAGTGTTTTGTACCCTTTCATCTTATTTTATGTTATGTCATCACATAAAATTGTATGTGCGTTTAGCATTTTATTTGAACAAGCTCATGTATGTATAATTTCACATTCATAATATATTCAGAAATCAGTACTAATAATCCTTATCATTAGGATTGTACGTTTGTCGCGAAAAAAATTGCACCAAAAATTTTTACACCAATACTTCCAAACAAAAATCCTCGAGGTAAATTTCTACAGCATTTGCAATAGAAATCTACCATAAAGATTATTTGCTTGGGAGTAGTGGTCTTAATTTTTGTTGGTGCCATTTATTCCGCAACAATCGTTCAACACTTACTTATCATGAATAATTTGTGAAAAAAATATACATATACATATTTATATATATAAGAAATATTACAGAAATTTACTTCTGATATATATTATATATCTGGCATGAGAGCGTTTCAATTTGTAATTGTCAAATGATATATGTTACAAGATTGTTAGATATGCAATATAAAGCATAATGTAATGTTGGACTTTCATCTTTGTATGGAATGTAATATGTTGTTTATTTTATATTACAATGACAATTAAAGAGCTTTATTACTGTATAATATATTATTAATAATGAATATAATAAGGTGCTAATAATTTAAGATTTTTAGGGTAATACAGATATAAGATTATCAATCCAAAATATAAAGTAAGCAAAAGTAGGCCACTTTTATAATAACTGCAATGTTGCAAACATTTTATCTAATTTCATGACTATAAATTACATAGTTCCATTTTCTTAAACATAACATTATGATGGCATGACATAACATTATAATAGCATGACATAACATTATGATATTTAGGCACTTTACATTACTAATAGCTAGCGATACTGAAAATTTAAAAACTTTTATAAAAATAAAGCTAAATTAAGTAATTTCATTTTATGTTAAAGCCCAGCATTATAATACCAAAAAATGTGTTGTCTTGTTAAATACATTGAATTTTATTTACTGATGTAAAGTTTTGTATGCATGGTTGTTTACTAAAAATTAAAACTTAACTAATTAAATAATGAATTATTAAACAAACTAATGAATTATTAAACATAAAATTTCATTTTATGTTAAAGCCCAGCATTATAATACCAAAATGAGTTGTTTTGTTAAATACATTTAATTTGATTTACTGATGTAAATTTTGTGTGCATGGTGTTTACTAAAGCATAGCCAATATTTTACGCCACTAATAATAATAAGTTTAAGAATACAATGCTTTTAGAAATAATTTCAGTCACTTGTTTCATATTATCTTTACTTTCAGCATAAAATTTAAAGCAAAATAATAACAATAATAATAATAATGCAGCAAACTTTTGGTACAATTTAATGCATTTCGTTTATTTTGTTGTAAAAACTTAGTTATTGTTTCTTTTAAGACAAATAGTACTTTATTAATGCTTATCGCCACATTGTTAGGAAAAATAACTAAGAAAATAAGAATTATTTAAAATATCTCTCTTTTTCATACTTTGATTATTTTTATTCAAAAAAGAATACATAAAAAACATATTAATTGAATGATGTTTTTATCTTTTTATACAATTTTTAGATAATCAGACTAGCCTTTTTAAAATATCTGTTGTTGTTACACTGAATATGTCCATGCAATGCTGCACATTGATAAAAAATTAAACACGAGATTTCATTATACGGAAATATTAGTCTTCGGTTTTATACATGCATTTTTTCATAATAATAGAAATTTAAATATAAGATTTCATTACACAAAAATGTTACTCTTTACTCAGAAATTATTTCATTTAGTTATTTCCTGTAATTTAAAAACTTCTAGTAATTCATGAATGCCAAAAACGATCTAGGAACTAATTAATAATTAAAAAATAAATAAATTTATATTTATGTAATTAATAACCTTTTCTTAATTTATTGTTAAACATTTACAATTAAGTCTACATTTAATCATTTACATTCCTATATGTTGAGAAAAATTGATAGAAAAGAATTACAACCTAGAAATGAAGGTTTTTCATTGAATATAGGTTTTAATTTGTCAAATATCGATTGTCCTTTTAACATTTACCAATTCACTGAAACTTAAAAATGTCCAGCAACATATGTATTGCTTAAATGAACTAAGGAAACAACCAATAAACACAGGAATATGGAATTTATGTAAACAGTTATTGGTCACCTATTTATTTGCTATTTACATTGGCAATTAAGTGTGCAATTAATAATGTATATTTAATAATTCATATATTAATATTGATAGAAACTTAAAAGAGAAAATTTATTAGCATGAAAAAAAATCATTTTTTCCCCTTTTACATGAGTTCTTTATGCATGAATTTCCTGTAAGTTGGCTGTTTGCAGTTATTTTAAACTCTTATGTTAAAAAGAAATAGAGAATTATTGAAAAATGTATTTAACAAGCTGCACTTGCTAAAAATGTTTTATAAAATTGGATTTTAGTATTTTGTGAGATTAGTGAGTTAAGGTTTTAGTGATTCATCAGTGAACAGTTCTTGATTGATTAAATTTAGTTATACAGGTTATTGTACTACATTATTTACATTAATTTGTAAACAGTAATAAAACTCAATACTTTATCAAGTTTGACAGTAGATTGAAAATTGATATTTTAGAATCAACATTCTTTTTAAAGCAATAATGGTATAAAAAATTACCAATTTCTAACTAAAACAGACACTTTTTAACATTGCTTTGATTAACAAGTTCTGTATTAACTAAATTTAGATAAATATAAATTACTAATACTTATACTTGTTGGAAGTTTGAAAAATGTTACAGAAAAAAAAAATACAGAAAATACACGTGAAATTTAAAACCTCCAAAGTATGATGTTATGCTTTTGAATTTTTTTTGTATACTCTGAACGCTTCTACCGGTTTGATATAGTTTTCTTTACAATATATAAAAGAATTAAGATACCTAACTCTGAAAGCAGGCTATAAGCAAGAAATAATCAATACTTTTCTCTTGGCCTTTGAGCTCTATGTTCACTTATCACTGACATTAGTCCCCGCCTCCTTTCTGTCTGTAAGCCTATTAGATCGAGTTTAGTTTGCATTGACTCTGCCCACCCGCAGGTTTCTAAGACAGAACGATACCAGCCAAAATGGCGGCCATTTTCTGTTCTCAAGATGATATGATAGCTAAAAAATGCCTATTTCTCATGAGAAAATAGAGTCTAGATATCCTTTTGAATCGGTCACAAATAGAGATGAAAGAACTACAGTAAACTAAAGTAAAGTAATTCATGCATTTTACAGAGAAATGCTTGAATTTTGTACAAAGACTGTTTAAGACTTTCTCCTTTTCATTTAAATTTAAATAGTAATGTTACTATAATAAAATGAAATATTTAACACAATTTTGGTTTATGTGCAAATAAAACCGAATAGTTTTTCAAATTAAAAGCAGAAATTTTGTGAAGACATTATAGAAAAAAGCTTCTAGCTGATTAAAAATTGTAAGAAATATCCCAATGATTTCTATTTTGCAGTACTGATACATCTATTATAAATATCAATGGGTGCAATAAAAATGTCTATTTCTCATGAGAAAGTGACATTTAGTCTATTTGAATTGATCACAAATAGACATGAAAGAACTAAAGGAACTAAAACATGCTTGAAATGTTGTGTAAAAACCTATATAAGACGTTCATCTCTTTCATTTGAACTGAAAGAGAGTAATGTTAATTATGATAAAATTAAATATTTCAAGCAATTTAGGTTTATACGCAACTAAAAAGGAAATCTTTTTGAAACTAAAAACAAAATTTTGTAAATACGTTGGAAAAAGGTTTGTAAATGATAGAATATGTAAGAAACATTTAAAAATTTTTAGAAATTTTAGAAATCAGTCACACATAGAGATGAAAGAAAGAAAGTAAATCAAAGCATGCTTAAATTTTTGTGCAAATATCTAATTAAAACGTTCATTTCTTTCATTTAAGTCGAAAGAGTAATAATCTTAATATGATAAAATATTCCACGCACTTTTTGTTTATAAGCAACTAAAAACGACAGGCGTTTGAAACTGAAAACAGAAATTTTGTAAATACATAGTAAAAATCTTGTAAATGATAAAAATTATAATAAACATTTGAATAATTTCTGCTTTGCAGTACATTTTACCCATCTGTTATACATAGAAAAGTATGTACAACTCTGATATATGTATCGCTCAGTAACGGAATGTTTGCTATAACTGCAAAGATGAACAATGTATTTGTTTCAAGCCATGTATCTAGAATATGGTCTGTTTATACATTTTTTTTTCATTGATATTTTCTATATTTACTTCCTTTTAAACAGACTTTCCTTCTGAAATCTCACTTATTTCTGTGTATATAAGTTTAAAAGTGGGAAAAATCTTTCTTTCTTTTCTTTTTTTTTTTTTTTTTTTTACGTATTTTATTGCATTGAAAAGTTTTCACTATAGAAATTACACGGAAACAACTTACATTAGAAAAATATTAAATTTGTAAGATTTTCAATGCATGGCATTACACACTTTTCATAAGGTTATGTATAGGCCAATTAGCATTTTAATATATGAAGGGTTGTTTAAAAATGTATTCTTTGATATTACATAGGCTTCAATAAGGATGAAAATATGAACCAGTATTTATTTCTCAAAAATTTAAATGTCGGATGTTATACCTAAACAAAATAAACACCAGAAAAATGAAAGAAGAAGCAGTCATTGAACTTGTTATTTATTACTAATGAAATATTATTTATCTTCTTCATCAACATAAAAATGTATGACTATTTTAGTATTAGAATATTAATGAGAATCTGTACATATTTCTAAGTTTTATATACTGGATACCTAATCTAAAGAGAGTGGATAATTTTAGAAAAAGGATGAAAGTAAAAGATGAGCGTATACATTAAACTGTTCATTAAACGTATTGTATAATTGTTTTTCATTTTAAGTATAAAAACGAAAAATAAATCAAAATAAATGCTTTCATGCTAACTCACATTTCTTTACATAACAACATGTCAAAAACCCAAGATTAAGATGTTTTTTTTTTTCACAGCACAAGGATGCAAAGAAAAGAGCTTACCTAGAGTAGTTCTTGAAGTTATTTTCATAAGCATGTTTTCGATAAGAAAATGCAAGATAAAATCTTTTTATATAAGTAATTTTCATATGAGATGAATATTAATAAAAAAAAGTATGGTTCCCATTATATAATAAATGAATTAGTGTGCGTAAATTCATGATTCAGTGTATTATATGATGTAACTTTATAGATTGAAATATCAAAAAAGCTCTCATGTCAGAAAAGAAGGAAAAGAAAGATATTCTCATTTAATGTAGCTTGTGAACTTATTTGTATTAGCTAATATATGTGTTTCAGTATTATTGTAATTGTTACTTCTCAGTTTACATTTTCGTTCTCATATTGTCTGAACCTATAAAAATGAGAGGCTGTAAAAGGAAGGGGCCGAATCCTCATCCTGTGCATATATGATCTTTATGAGTTTTCAAAACGCAAATTGATTTTGAAAAACAACAATAATTCTCAATTTAAAACACAATCGGATTTTTCATTTAAATTCGTTGTCATATAAGGTTTAAGAAATGTAATTAACAAGAAACACTTTAAAGAGAATATCACACTTTTGAATGGGATTTTATTGAAATCTTTGAGAAATGGCAATTGCTGTATAAACATAAAAATTATCATTCATGTAATAATAGAGATAGATTTTATTATTTATTTAAGTATTTCGTTTACAGATTTCTTTCTTTTGACACACACAAAATAAGTCGACGAATCACGAAACACAATCAAAATAAATATTACATATAACATATGATACAGTATATGAATAAAGTAAACTAAAGACCAAATAAACTAAAACTACATTTTATTTTTGAATAAGAAACAATTATATGATATCAAACATTAGCATATAGTATTTGCATAGATAAGAAATAGTTTTCTGACATCATACATATATAGCATGTGTTTACATTAATTTGAAAATATAGTGTTTTCAGGTAATAACAATTTGCATACTCAATAGAAACAGAAGATTCATTTTTGAGATAACGTAAATCTGTTACACAGCAAAATAAATGACAAAATGTATCGTCATTCTACCTATAGATTTAAATATACATCGGAATGAAAATTGGTTTGAAGGCATTTATTAAATAAATCTTTAATATCATTAGCATATTTATTTTATATATAGATATAAATCGAAATTGCGGCGCTGGAGCTGTGACAACATGGTGATGCCAAAAATGCGGCTTGAAGGTATTTACATTAACAATTTTCACCGGATCGTCTCCAAATTTTAACCACATATTCTCAACACCTCTAGAGAAGTATACCAGATTATAATGATTTATCAAATATTTTTTAATTTTCTAACAATCTATTAAGGTAAATTTTTTATGCAAAATATCGTATCCCATATTGTGCATCTTTGACATTTTTACAACCAGTAATTTTTCATGATCTTGTTTACTTCTCTAGAGAAAAGTATTAAGAATATGTGGTTAAAATTTGAAGGGGATCCGATGAAATTTTTAATTAGTTATGCTGCAAGCCGCATTTTTCACATCACCATGTTGCTACAGCTCATGCGCCACTATTTTGATTTTTTATTTTTAAAAATGTTCACAGGGATCTGTTTAGGAAGAGGGTCCTTTAAAGGACCCTTTACAAAAATGTTCATCTTAAAATACAACACTTCTCAAAATATTTCCTCTTAAAATAGGGTCCATCACAAAATTCTTAGTCTTAAAAAAGAACCTTTTACAAAACTTTTTTATATCTGAAAAATGGACTTTTCACAAATTTAATCATTTTAAAATTAAATCGGACTTTTTATAAAACAGCTGGAATCACCAAAGAAACTATTATCTAGCTATATATATAAAGTAAATATGTAGACATAAAAATTTATATACCTAAGTTTAATGCATTTATATATATATACATATCTATCTATATATTATTCATTAAAATAGGATTTGTTAAAAAAAGTCTAAACAGGAGCCTGAATATAATGCTAATTTTAGATTCTCAAAATTATGATTATGATATTTTACAAGCATAAAAAAGTTCACAATTTTCACAAAAACAGGAACTTGTGTGAAAAGTCTATAGCCTGGTTAATGATGTTAAAGATTGATTGACCTTCAAACCAAGTTTTATTCCGATGTATAGTTTTCTCAAAAAAAAAAATATATCAAAAATCATAGGCCTCGTAAGTAAGTATCACCTCTAACAATGCAAGCAGATTTTAAAAAGACAAATTGATTTTGACAAGCAGCAATAACCAACAATATCTTCAAGCAGAATATTATTTTTTTTTTTTTTGTGTGTGTAATAGGTATATCATTAGATAGGTATAAGATAGATTAATTGCATATTTGACTTTTGTCACAATAATTAAAAGGTAAATAAAATTTAAAAACTTTATTTACTTATGATTTCATACTATCATAGGATATTTCTAAGGTGTTACATTAGATTTATTGTATATAAGACTTTTATCAAAATAATAATGACAAGATAAATGACATTTAAAAACTTAATTTACTTAAAGCGTCATGTTATCATAAATAGTATTTCATAGGTATTAGATTTATTGTATGTAAGAGGGTATTTCATAGGTATTAGATTTATTGTATGTAAGAGTTTTATCAAAATAATGAAAGGATAAATAAAATTAAAAAACAATGTATTATGATTTTATATTACGTGATTTCCGGCATATAAGCCACGGATCAAATTTTGAACTAGAAATTTTACTTAATATATATAAAACGAAATAATGACCGCGTAAGAATAAGTTACAGTTTCTTAAATGCATTTTCTGTTTCAAAATCTATTTATTTAGTCCGCGTAATATAAGTCAGAAATCATGGCATTGTAGAATATTTCATCGGTAATAAATACATAGATTTGTTCTATATAAGATTTTATCAAAACAACGTAAGAATAAATAAAATTTAAAAACTTGATTTACTTAAGATTTCATATTATATCATAGAATGTTTCATAGGCATTACAAAAAATTATTTTGTATATGGGGCAGAAATAAAGAAAGAAGAACAAATTAATTAAAAATAATTAATTAACATAGAATACTTTATATATGTATTATATAGATTTATTGTATATGAGACTTTTATCATAGTGATGAAAAGATAAATATACTGGTATCATTGACTGAATTATTGGATTAATCATATTAATCAAAGATTAATCATATTATATATGTATTATATAGATTTATTGTATATGAGACTTTTATCATAGTGATGAAAAGATAAATATACTGGTATCATTGACTGAATTATTGGATTAATCATATTAATCAAAGATTAATCATATATATATATATATATATATATATATATATATATATATATATATAAAGCATTTTACTGGTATTTAAAGTATAAATATAGAATATGAAATTTAAAAATTAAAAAAATAAACCAGATTAGTAAAAACGTTCGATTGTATAATACTGTACCAACTGAAATAGTTACGTTCTTGGTTTGAATTTATATGGAGCTGTTTCAACTGAATCAATAACACTTCATGTTTGTCATGTTTCTATGCTCCTGACGTCAACGAGACGTATATTTTATATAAATTATATCTTTAATTAATGAACTTTTTACTTTTTATCATGTATTTATCAGTATGGTTTTTCCTACGTACTTAAGGTTGTAGACCTATTCCTTATCTACGAGATTTAAACTGAAAGGAAATTCCAAAAGAGTTATAATCCCCTGGAATGCGGGGGAGTAACGAAAGAAGGTAGTAGAAAGAAGAATTCATGAACAGAAGATGAATAGATTGTCATGTGACCAGAGTGCAAGAGTGGCACGTGGAGTTGCTCGTGGAAATATGGCATGAGACCCCGTAGATGGGAAGTGAGAAATGATGAGAACCTTTTTACCAGGGTAGATGAGAATCAGTTCAGTGGGATACGGGCTTGCTGTGTGCAGACTGGGAGATCAGTTTGAATTGAGTTTCGCAGGTGGTTGTGTTGTGAGCAGACTACGAGTGTTTCATTTTCTAGAAGTGCCTTGTAACAGAAAGCCTAAGAGTAGACTGTTATTCTGGAGACCTAGGTGGTCGTGATAGTGGATAAGTCTAGTAACGCATGTCTAAAAGAGACGAGAACACTCTTTTAATAGCGTTTTAACCGAATACGTAAGAGATTATTCCAAGTGTAATTTAATAGAGAGCAGGATCTGCTATATCCTTGCCAGTAAATGTAAATATTGTGTTTTGTTCTGAATGTTACAGTGTATCGTTAATAAGTATTCAATTTAATATTTATTTAAAGTGTTCTAGTTTACTAATTGGCGAACTGACATCTTGGCAGCATATCAATCAAGAAAAAATATTTTTTTCTTCACAAGTGGCGTATCGAAACGTGGAGTAAAATATGTCACAATGTTTTGGATTTTATTTGTAGTTCTTCATTTTACATGTACACTTTTCTTTGATATATATTTTTTTTTTCTTTCAAATATATATCCTGATTTTCTCATTTATGGAAAAATTTATAAAAATAAGAGTTGATCGAAAACATTCAGTGTAACAATAGGATGCAATGTAAGTCAAAGTAACAAGGAGAAAAACTTTCAAATCAGATTCCTTCATTTTTCATGAATTTTTTTTTTCGACATTTATTGAAATCAGATTGTAAAGTTAAGCAAAAATATTTTTAAAAATGTACCATGATTCAACCAATGTACTTAATTAAAACTTAATGTTTAAAATATATTTCTGTTACAAAAAACAAAATCTAGCAGCCCAATTTGATTAATATTTATTTCAGTATTATCCCTTTTTGAAATAGCATATTAACTGTAAAAATAACAATCATTTAATATTATTATTATTATTATTATTATTATTATTATTATTATTATTATTATTATTATTATTATTATTATTATTAAACATCTTACAGAAGTTTCAAGTGAAAATGTGTTCGTAATATTAAATGAGTACCACACAAAGGCAACTATGCAATGGAATACCATATATATTCTATAATATTCTTATATATTTAAATATTATAAAACACGTTATTATATTTAATTATTTTTAATTCGAACATAACATTTTTGTTATAAATAAAAAGGTTTATCATTCCACAATTAATATTCAACTGATAAAAACCCATTGTCTAATTATAACTAACAATATAAACACTGATAAATTTTCATCTCCGATTAACCATATTATCTCTTAATTCAATATTTTAAAGATTTTTTCAAGCATCTGATAAATTTGAAAATCAGTCTATTTAAAATTATTAGAGGTAAAATCAACTTTACTAGGCAAAATATGTGCATTTGGGAAATAAATATTTTTACAGTTGTGATACAAACAGTTAGAGAAGAGAGTTTGAGTATACAGTTGTAACACCAGTCGTAATTATAGACATAAAAAAATAATTTAATCAAACAGTAACAATTTATTAATTTCATAAAAATACATTTGTAATTACAGCATGATGAATGTTAATTTTTCTATTAAATGAATAGAAAAATGTTCAGCGTGAAAATGTTTATTTTCTCACGTGAGTAGTTGAAAAACGAAAGTTCTGGGTCAAGCGATGGGTGCAGTGTACCCGTCATGCACCCACCGCCCGTGCCGCCAACCGTCCCACCTCCAGCATCCAGATTCCCCCCCTTCCACCTTCGTCAATTTGGTAAAAATTATCTGATGCATATTAAAAATTGAGTATTTGTCAAGTACATACCTAAATCTAAATCTAAATTTGCGAAAATATGCTTATAATTCAATAGAATAACGGTTAAAAACAATGAAAACTAGTAGGCCGAATAATTTTATCTCGGGTTCGAATCGCCGAATAGAAAACATAATAAATCATAATTCAATTATTGTTGAGTTATATGCTTTGAACAAATATTTAACTACTCAACATAGTAAATCTAAATAATTAATAATACTTAAATTTAACCATAAATTCCACTGGATCTATGATTTGTAAAAGATAAAAGTTTCAAACTTTAGGCAATGTAAAATAGTTATTGCTATTATTATTATTATTATTATTATTATTATTATTATTATTATTATTATTATTATTATTATTATTATTATTATTACAGTCAAACCTCGTTAACACGACCACGCTTAACGCGAATTACTTTTAGCACGAAGTGTTTCCGATTACCCCGTCCAGTTGTATACAACTTAAATATATTACATATACGTAATATATTTAAGTTCGGTAAGTTTTACTTTTAACACGAACAAAAAAAATTTCCTCTTAAGTGTTCGCGTTAACGAGGCTCGACTGTATTATTATTAAAAATTTATAAGCAAAATTTTTGGTTTTCTTTAAACGTTCAGTTTAATAATATTAGATCATTGCCTAAGCTAATAAAAGGATTATTTGCTTCCGAAATAGTATATTAATTTTGATATCAAGTGATCCAAAGTCTGCCAACAAATTTTTAGGAATATTAAAACAATTCACTGATATGCATATTAACAAAAGTCCTGATTTTTGAGATTGTTTATAAAGGGTAGAAAATTTTTCCAATTGTAAATCATTGAAATTAAGTAATTTTATTATATATTTTTCACAGACTGTTCATTTTTGTGTGATTATAAGAAAATATATAAGTTAAAAAAATAGTGAATGTAAGTATGCTTGCACTTTATCCAAAGTTTTCCTTATAACATTTTCATCTTTTTTTTTTTACATTTTTATATTTTTAAAGAACGCACATCTGTGAATTAGAATCGTTAACATTATTAATTATAAAAATGTTGTTCATTACGTTTTATAAATTATAAAGTTACTCTACACTGTAAAAAAAACTCAGAAACGTTACTCTATCTGGTGGGGCGGCAATGTGGCCCATCGGTTCTGTTATGTTTCCGCATATTTCGGTCAGATATTCGTAAAAGTTTCCGCATATTTCGGTCAGATATTCAGAAATGTTTCTGTATATTTTGGAAACATTTACGTGTATTTCGGAAACGTTTCTTTATATTTCAGTCAGATATTCAGTAACGATTCTGCATATATCGGAAATGTTTTTGTATACATCGGAAAGGTTTCTGCATATATCGGAAATGTTTTTGTATACATCGGAAATGTTTCTGTGTGTTTTGGAAATGCTTCTGTGTATTTCTGTTTTATAATTTCTTTTCTTTGAGAGAACAATATGCTTTAAAAAAAAATTAATATTGCATTCGCTAGAGGCGAAACCCCACTCCACATCATCGTGGTTGGTTTCTCTGCGAAGTTCGGTGTACGAACTCGCTAATCATACTATAGAAATGATCCTATGAAGTATGATCTTGTAGATGAATTATACTCTAGAATTACCAATATTATAAACTTTCTGTAATTTCTGGTGTGAAACATTATATTTTTCTGAACTCGTTTTATTATTCACCTTTTATTATTAGACTGCTACTCAAGATATCACTTTAAAGTTATTTATGCAGGCGAAATAAACTTTGAAAAAACTTAATTCTATGACAAATACTTCTGTCATTTTAAAATAACTCCAAATTTGAGAGTATGTCCTTCTATTGAAGAGAGGCTTCTAAATTTTCCTTTGTAGGAACAGAGTTGAGTCGTCTGGAAACTTCTTTAGTTTACCTACTACAAGTTTACAAGTACAAGTTTAGAAGTTGTTGTATATACAGTTAAATAACTCGTTCGATAGTTTCTTTATACTCTTGTTCCATGAATCTATAATAAATATTAGATATTTGATTGATGAATAATAATGTAGTACTAGTATTAATGAAGTACAGATAGCACCGTATATACGTCTTTAACATCTTTTCGTTTTGAGATTGGTTCCGTTTCATAACTTTTCTAATGATGCAATGTATCGTTTATATGACAGAACAAATTCCTAATTTCACTTATACTATACGTTTTTCACTCAGTTTTTATGAATCAGATATTTGTAAATAAATAACGTTGAAAATTTGATTTATGGATCTATAAATAATTCTTTTTTTAAATGCAGCCTCATGAGTTCCATCCTCTAAATAGATACTCAATGAAAATATTTAATTTCCCTATACTTATAAATAGATAGATTTTAGTAATACCTTTCAACATTTTTTTTTAAATCTTGTAAATAGTTATACTATTCAAAAATATTTTATATCTGTGGTAATTGTTTTATTTTCACGAATTGTATACTTATAAATAAGATATATTGATAAAAATGTTTTGTCTGTTTGTAAATATTTTTAATATAGTGTTTTACAACTATCATGCTTCTGAATATATTCATTTAAAGGTATTATTTTATTCGTATAACTTGAGAAGTGCTGAGATAACCTGAGAAAATAAATATATTTTTATAAGTATACAGTTCATAAAATAAAATAATTATTTACAGATACGAAATCTTTTGACATAATATCTATACTTAATAGATTAAAAAATATATTTATTTAAATGTATTAAAAATAATACATCTATTTTGGGAAATAAAGCATTTTCACAATGCATATGTATCTGTTTACAGCATGGAATTCACGAGACCGGATTTTAAAAAAGAATTATTTATAGATTTATAAATCAAATTTTCAATTATATTTATTTATAAATATCTGATTTATAAAAAATGAAGGAAAAACGTATAGTATAAGTGAAATTAGGAATTTGTTCTGTCATATAAACGATACATTTCATCATTAGAATATTTATTATAGATTCATGGAACAAGATTATAAAGAAACTATCGAACGAGTTATTTAACCCTTTCCGGCACAAACAAATTCTGTTCGTAAAATGCGAAATTACTGACTGACACCCGAATTTACAAACGACTTTTTTAGAAAAGAAAAATTCCTTATTTTAAGCTGTCATTACAGAAGCAAAATTTTATTAAAATATTCTTGGTGCCGAATGCAAGTTTGGAATTAAAGTTAGGTGTGCCCGGAGTGGGACCGCTGTGTCGGAAAGGGTTAACTTTGTGTATACAACAAAAGATTAACTGCAAACGTAATATTAATACACTCTAAAAAAAACCTGTTGTTTTAACAGATATTCTACAGTACTTTTAACAGAATATCTCCATTTTATGCAAAGTACAGATTTTCTCTGTAATCCTGGGAAGATATCGTATATGCCCTCTGGCGGACAGTTTCAAAGTCACGCGGTTCTTCTTTTTCAACGTGTATTATAGGAAAAGTTGCTTCTCTACGATCGTAGTATTAGTATCTCTACTCTAGGCTAGTCTTGTGTGTATGTTTACCTCGTGGGTCGCCGCTGTAGTAACTCCTCTATACCGACCCGATAAAAGATGGTGAGTGGTAGCGAGATCGGATCGTTGGCACAGAGAATTTCTCGCATAAATTAGAAAATAGAATTTTATTGTATAACAATGTTAATTCTAATGAAAAATATATACAAGACGTCAATACAGCATTTAATTATTTTCCGTGAGTCAATCGCTAATAAATTAATGTTCTCTTGACTCTGAGTGCAGCTCGATCAATCAAAAGTCTCAGGAAATTACTGTCTGTCGTAACTCCTAAAGAAAGTTCATTCGGAACAGGGCTCGTCCGTTCCTTCTCTTCGGAAAAATATACTAAATCACGATGCTTCAGAGTTAAAGAACTCTCACTATCGCACTTGTCGTGCTTTTTCACTTCGCTGGGATTTTCACCTGATACCTGCCGTATCAATTAAATAGAGGTCAGACCTCACTATTTTCAGAGAGTCACCACTCTCGTCCAGATCTATTCAAAAACTGTCCTCTCTCACTTTTTCATTCTCGCAGAAGAACTTCTTCTAGGGGCGGGGGCTTTGTCGAGGCGGGCCCCTCGAAACTCTCCAGCCTCTTAGCAGCCTTGAGATCCCTCTGTTTCGTTTTCACTAAGTCCGTCATTGGACGTTCTAAGACAAAGGGCAAAGTTTCGGGCGCAAACCTAAAAATCGTGTGCAGAGATCGCTTCTCTCGCAGATGAACTCTTTCCCACGAACTCGGCAAGGATCAAAGCATAAGACCCCTCTTTGGGTAACGCCTTACCGCTACATCACTGTCCGAACTTTCCGCTCACAGTACAATAGAATTCGGCGTCTGCTAGTCTTCAAGGCAAAAATAGCGAGGGAAGGTATGCAGTTAAGTGTACTCACAGGAAATGCTAGAATGACAAAACGCGCAACTGGATGAGAAGGCCCAATTCTTTACACCGCCATAACTGGATAGACGGAAAAGCAGAAAACATTATGTAGTAATATTTTGGTAAGTCTGTTTTCATAATATGTTCGTTAATTTGTTTTGTTATATCCACCTTAATCTTTATAAAGTTCATTATTTTTTAATACATTTTATTTCGTTATATTTTAAATTTGCGTTGATATTTTCGTTGTAGAAAATGATAGTTGTCATGAAATTAGGGAAATATGTTTCTGCATCTTTATTATTTAAGCTTTTATGAAATATGGCATATTTTTATATTTTTAGTTCTTTTTAATTAGTGCGAATGTTTCGTGACAATGCGAATCGTCAAAAATTTCGATTGTTTAATAATAATAATTTATAATATTTGAACTTTAACTTATTCAAAGTTTAATTCATTTATTTTTCGAGTTATTTAAACCATTTTTTTCCGTATCCTAGTACTTTGATCTGTATAATTTTTCATTTAATGATACTATTCAACTGCAGATAATTTTGTATGCGAAATCTTAATTTATTAAATTTTTGTTGTACAAATTGCTTGAATTTTAAAGTATTATTAAATTTGTTCAAGAAATTTTATTTCTATGAACTTTACTACAAGATAATTTTGATTAAATAAATCTATTTAAATGTTTGACATTTTAAATGTACATAATAATATACATGAGAGATTTTGAAAATGTTTATTTATATTTGAAAATGAAAGATTTAGAAAGAAAAATACCTAAATAATGTTACTTGATTTAAATAAGAATGAAATTATGGAGCATCAAATTAGATATAATGTAAGATGCAAAGGATTCTGAAAAATTTATTGTCCTTCTGTTTAAATGAAAATATATTTAGAGAATTTAATAAAAATTAAAAATAAAAAAATATGCAACATGTAGATCATATAAAAAAATTTTTTAATAGTGCTGCGGAAATGTATTTTTCTAATTTTGTACAGAAAATATATAAACCAGGGGTCGATGAAGGTTTTTTTTTTAATCTTGGAGTCCATTTTGTGAAGTAAAGGTTATTTTTGTGAAATTTATTATATTTTTGTGAAAAATAACATTTTGTAACGAAAGTTGAAATCCAGTTACTCAAATTCGAACCAAGCATTTATTAACAAAAACTTTTTTAAGTCCTTTTGCTCAAGTTTTCCTCTCTGGTGCACTTGTTTGTTTACAAATTACACATTTTAAAAGTCACAAAATAATAAATAATTAATAAATAGTAAGATTTTATGAAATAGAATTTTGTGAAGGACACACTTTATCAAATTGATTTTTGTGAAGGGATACCATTTTATTAAATAGATTTTTGTGAAGGGACCCATTTTATTAAATAGATTTTTGTGAAGGGACCCTAAATAGGTCCCCAATTTTGCCTAGATTGACCCTTGTAAACTCAAAATTTTGTTTATATATTTCTTTAAAAAAAAAAAACTTTACGAAATAAAATTATGCAGAAAAATTTAACTTGCTTAAGATTGTGGTGGATTTAATAAAACTTAAACAATTGAGCATATTTATGACAGACTTAACATTTTAAAAAACAAACAGAAAAAAAAAAAGAAAAGAAAGAAAATCACAATTATTTCAGGGTTTTTATAAACAGGGTACATTTTAAATTAAGTACTTAAAAAGGTTTTATTTTGACAGTAACGTCAATCAAAAATTTCCAATCCTGTCATAAACAAACTCGCAGAGTGATGAAATATTTTAATTTTTAATGAAAACTAAACAGATTATTTCTTTTAACGTTTAATCTTATTTTCTGTTTACTTCTTAAGAATACGAATGTTTTTGTAATAAACTAATTGTGTAAATATTAACCGCATAATAAATATTTAATTAAATGAAATTGTTGAACACATTAAACTTTAAAATAAAAAAAGTATATCCACTGTTTCAGAAAATAATCTCTTTTAAAATATTCGTATTCTTCACTCCATTATAAATTAAAAAAAGTAAACAGAAAATATAAAGATTAAAAATTTAAATAAATACATAATTTGATTAGTTTCATTAAAAATTAAAATAACAGGTCTCCCCTGTCTATACTACAGATAAATTTTGTACAAGATAACAGGTTTCCCCTGTCTATACTACAGATAAATTTTGTACAAGATAACAGGTTTCCCCTGTCTATACTACAGATAAATTCTGTACAAAATAACAGGTTTCCTCTGTCTATACTACGGAGAAATTCTGTTGCATACAGGGAAAGCCTGTATCAATTTAACAGATTTTATCTGTACAAACTACAGGGAAAATCTGGTAGCATAGCTGACAGATTTTCTCTGTTAAATCTACAGGTTTTTTTTAGAGTGTATGCAATAAAATAGAATCTGATAATATTATTTTTTTTTAAAAGCATATTGTTCTCTCAAATAAAAGAAATTATAAAACAGAATACTTACAGCTCATATAAATACGTTGCATCTGCATCTGTTTTAAGCTGACTTTCCTCTCAAGAACAATAGAAATCACGTGATAATGACATGTGCAATAGGTCGGAGTAGATGAGCATGCACAAATATCACTTCATTTCGAATTCCATTTTAAAACTTTACACGGAATGAGTGTAACATTTCCGAATTTTTCAGTAACCATAATTTTTCACTACCTATTCAAAAACATTTCCAGTATGGAATGTAACGTTTGTGACTTCTCCAGAATAATTCACCCCTTTGAATATTTTTCCGAAAATACGTGTAACGATTCCGAAATAACAAGTAACTGAGGAGAACACAAAGTTTACTATAAATTTTCGGAAACCTTTCCGCCTTGTGCCGAAACGCTTCTGAGTTTTTTTACAGTGTAAGTTTCTTCCACAATGATACTTTGTACACTTTTCTAAGAAGAAATAATGTGTAAAATAATATCTGCATTGCATATCATAAAAAAAATATGCATATAACATGCTGTATGTATAATGTTTATATAATAAGCTTTTTATTATATTTTGAAACATTATGTTATATTTTTGTGCGTGACTGAATAAATATAAAAACTTAATAAGTAAGCATTTTAATCTTTTACTGAGCAACGGAAATGTGTGATGATGTAAAGTCCCTGACTATATTTTTGCTTGTTTGGTTTATTTTATGGTGTGCCATCTTCACCTTACTTCACTATCCCAGCTGACATTCGGTATGAAATGTGTTCCCACGGTCATGAAACCTCCCAAAGCTTGCCGGGAAGATGAAACAAATCACAAGTCTTCCCTTAGCGACAAGTTTGACTATAAAACTCAATGGACCCAGTCGATGAGGCGCAGTGATTTTGCTGTGAAGAATTACCTAACGAACACACCGCCGCAAGATCACCAGACATTATCTTGGCACCGCTAGGTGCAAGCAAAAACAATAGAGATCCAATAAGGACTACAGTTATGTTACGATTGGCCGGAGAGGAGGCAGAAACAACCACCCATGCTTACCTCCCCACCCCTTGCTAATTAGGTGTTCCCGACTCAACCCGGCCTCTGCGTGGCGCTGGAGGATGACCGTGAGCCTGGCTGAGGACGCCATGGCGGCCGGTTCCATTTTCAGGATTAGGCTAAAGCGGGGTTCCAGGCGGGGCCAGGTACCGACATAGCACCACTTCCGGGGCTTTAGGTGTGATCGACTTTTGTTGGTCGTGCCTAACTGTTCTAAGGACCTGCCGATAATGCCAACCTGGATGCGGCATCGGGCGGGCTCAGTCTCACTCGCCCTGTACTCTTGCGATATTCCAGAGCTTAGACAAGATTATTTCTTCACTTGGCCGATGTCAGGGCCCATGGCGGGGGGTGCCAAAGACAGTTGGTTGCAGGGTCGAGGCCGGTTGAGGCTCCAGTTAAGGACTTGGAAAGCAGACGGTAATATCTGGCGCGGATGAGTTAACAGGCTTGGGTGGTATCAGGTTCCGGCCGGACCACATTTTTGCATTCATTCTCTACTCCGCCATGTGGCGTTTCCAGCCTACTCACCTGGATTCGTGGCGGTGGTGGGGGACTAACTTTCCTAATTTGTTATTGTCTATCGTAGTTAAGTGCATTAACATTTTTTGTGTGTGTTGTTCATTCCCAGGAAGAAAATTAGAGGTAACCTTTATAGGAGCCCTCGATTCCGACTGGGGATATAGCAAATCTCTGGAGGGAGCCCTTGGCTAGTTCTTGGGCCTCTGGTTTCTCTTATGGGCTTCCAGGAATACCCGCGGGCGATGACGTCACGAACTTCCCCCTGCGAACCGAACTTGATCCGGCCCCTTTAGTACTTATGAGCGGGTTACTGTCGTAGCGGTTGGATTTCATCGTAGTCTTTAGCCGCTAATGCGCAGTACTGCGCGGGAAGCTATGGCACATGAGTCTTACCTTCTGCTAAGGAGAGAACGGGGAGAAGAGAGAGATTCATTCGGGACTTGAGAACAAGAAGGGGAAAGAGGTAAGAAAAAACTTATTATTTCTTGCATGAGAGAGAACTGGCCGCGAGAGGCTAAATTTGTGGCCCAATACGAGAGGTATCACCCCTAGCAGGACCCTAGAACTGGCCCTGAATCGCCCCTAGCTGCTCCTTTGAACGTGAAGTTCTTGCTTGGTACTTATCTTGTAATATCATTTAATAAATTGGTTTATTATTCTTAAATTTATCTGTGCCCAGTGTTTCGTGCTACCGTATATCGGTAATCCCTCATTAACACTGGGGTTATAACAGAATGATGGCAGCGGTGGGATCTTGTTAGCAGAAAAAGAACGTGACGGGAGCAAGCGGCAGCCGAAGTCTGATGGAAAGTGAATAGTCCTAACCTACAGGATCAAGATGAGAATCGCCAACCAGTGCTGAACCAGCTGAACCTAGCGAAAGATTGTATAGAACTCGGAGCTAGATTCAGCGCAGACATAGCACCCGGAGAGCCCGAGCCCTGAACCGCGACCCAGCGAAAGATTGTGTGGAGGCCGAATTTGAACTAGCGAAAATTAGGGCTGAACGTGAGACCGACTCCTTAACTTTAACGTCTAGTCAAATAGAAAAGCAACCGAAAATTCTGTTAAAAAAATGTACTACCTAAATATGAAATGGGGAAATCCGAAATTTCCTTATCTGAACTTGCTTTCAAGACAGGCTCTCAAAGCTCAAATAGAAAGGTCGCAGTGGGTGACAACCCTTTTAGGTCTATTAACAATTGAACAAACGGAGATAATATTAAGAGAACCCACAGATCAAACGGACAATTTCGAATTCGTAAAAAATAAATTTTTGGAGCATTTCAAAATCAATGCCGAAGATTTTAGGAAAAAGTTCTCAACTTCTAATCGCTCCAAAGAAAAGACGTGGAAAGATTTCTCGTATGAAATAACAAATTAGTTCGACCAAAATGTTTGAGCGGAATCCAGGTCTCTGATTTTAACTAACTAGAATCTGATAATTACCGATCAAATCAAAAGGAAAGTAATGACCGAAATTAGGCAACACTTCATAGATTATTGAAGTGCGATAGTTACTCCGCTGGAAGTTACGCAAAAGTTACACCATTATGAATCGATCAAGACAACAGAGAAAAGACAGCCCCCCCCCCCCTCTAGAAATCCAAATAATGGGAAACATGTTGAAAGAAACAGATTCCATGATAAACCGGAAATGGAAGCGAAAAGAACGAAATTGAGAAGAAATTGGCGTGATAGGAAATAAAACTTTTATAGAAAGAAAGGTATGGCATGCTTTCTGTGTGGCAGTTGAAACCATACCCGTTACTCTTGCCCAGAACTAAAAAAACCGGCCGAAAAAAACGAAAGGGTAAATCAGTTAGCAAACCTTGATAATTTAGACCAGATAGGAAGGCCTTTTTTGAACAGGAGAATTGTAAACGGGAAAGAAAAGAAAATATTTAGAGATACGGGGACTTCGTCAGATCTAATTAGTGCTAACGATGTAACTAAAGAATACGTGAAGAAATTAGTGTTGGTCAAGCAACCGTATTCACTTTTAACTGTAATTAACTCTGTAATGCCAGTTTAAACTTTTCAATCGGGAGAATTTTAAAATTCACAGTAGGCTTTTGATAAGAACTAGTCTATAGAGTTTCCTGTTTCGCTCGTTTTAGCGGCATGTCTACGTAACATTACCTAACTTACTAAGGTAACCAGATTTTAGAAAAAAAAATCGGGGGCAAACTGAGTTTAAGGATTTGTCACACGTCTTCAAATCAATAACCACAAAAAATTTATAAAATTGTTTTTTCAATAGTTCTCTTTCTGTATCAGTTATGAGTATCACTAATGTACATACGTAAGTAACCTTTCAATATGTACTTATAACTTTTATAAACCCTTTAATACAATTATTTACCAATAATTATTGATGACATACACACCAACTCCACTTAAACCAGAATAAAACAAACAGCTGTGCACAGATTGACGTTTTGAATGGATAAGTTATGACTTGTTTACGTCGTGTTTCTTCATAGCGCAGTGTTGCAACACTTTTTATATCTATATTATAATTCGTCATGTCCTTAATAACATATTTAAAGAAAAATTGTTGCGTCATTGTGCTCATATTATTGAAAAATGATTTTAAATATGCAAAAAAAAAGTATTTTTTGAAATAATTACAAACGTACTTAAGTTTGCTGGTCTTAACGATTATATAGTAATCCCACGAATTAAGTAAAATTGTATACTCTCTTAAAACGAAAGAGCCAAAATAACTCAAGTTGAGCCGAAATCCACTCATCTCACGATTTGAAAGTCAGCTTCTCATGAAGGGTTGAAACAACTCGAGTGAACGAGTTGTTTTTAAGCAACTCATGATTGAGTGATCTCTATTTTACTCATACTTGAGTTAAATCAAATCAATGAAGGTTAAATCCAGTAGCACTTGAGTGATTTATAACTAAGTCATACTTGAGTGAAATGAAGTTCTTTAAGACTAAATCCAGTAGCACTTGAGTGATCTGCAGCCAACTCATATTTGAGTTGATTTTTTTTTCTTTCCAAAAAAAAAAAAAAAAAAGAAAGAAAAAAAGTAAGTTGCATGTTGAATGTATACATATATGTGTACATTCAACAATTAAGTGAAAAGTGTCATTTTATATTTATTTATTTTGTTGCTTTTTGAGCTGCTTGAACTATATAACCCCCCCCCCCCCGCCCCCCCTTGATCCAAAAAGAGAATTTTAAAGGAATACTTGAATAGATAAGAATTTATGCTGTTTTAAATACTTTAATCATGGGTTTTTTTAATATATATAATGATTATGTTTTCTATGCAATATTATTAGATATATTGCATGATATTTTTCAGTTTATATCAATATTATCATTAAATGTTTTAATCCTAATACTATTTAGGAATATTCACACAGTGAATATACGGGAATGGAGATATTTACCTTATTTTTAACAACATACGATAAAAAAATATGGGATTTATACAGCTTCACAAATCAAGTATATTTATTTTAAAATATTAGAAAAGCAGTATACATACTAATAAAGCTACTTTTCAAAAGTTTTCGTCAACATGAAATTGATATTCTAAAGCTTTTCTTATATATTTGAGATACATTTAAAATAATCTAACTCTCAGCAACATAAAATGACTCAAACTTATGTATGCGCATTCGAAAAACAAGGTAGGTCAATAAAAATATCCAGGAAAAATTTCTTCAGACTAAGAATAAAATAAGAAATATAATTTGTTTACTTTAAAACAATATTTTTAAAGTCAGACAAGTCAATTTCCAATTTATAGTATTATGAAAGTTAGAGTTCTGAAACATCATTAAAAAAATATCTATAAACAAACGCACAGTACCGCCGAGACATTTTCTTTAAAAGATTAAATTGCTACTAAATGCTATTTATAAATTATATTTATTGAAACAACATTAAAAAAAACTTAAAATGAGAGGCAAAGGATTTGTATAATTATATTTTAGAGCATTTTTTAATATTTATCCTTCCAACTCAAAAGATCTCTAAATGTTCGTTCGTGTAAATAGTCCTAAATGTTAGGGTTAAGACATATTTGTTAAAAATATTGATATAAACTGAAAAATATCACGCCATATATAAAAGAACAATAAATATAAAACAGAATCATTTTAAAAAACATGATTAGAGTATTTAAAACAGCAGAAATTCTTACCTTTTCAAGTAGTTTTCTTCTTTAAAATTGCCCCTTTGAACAACACGAATAATACTTCAACGGTCAACAACGTGCTATAGCCGCGTTAACTACACACACCAGACGACCAGACGGAGGCGAAATGCTTGCCTCCACTCGATGACGTCACACGCCTGTCGTCTGCTCAGCGAATGGTCACGTCAGCCGCATTGGCATATCCGCTCGCCAATGAGTGCTTTTTTTTTTTATCGAGATGAGTTGTTTAGTATTAGCTCTTCTGGAGTGCATTAGAAAAATAAAAATTCAAATCAAGATGAGTGAAACGTTTAAAAATCAACTCATTCACGATCCAACAAATTACAGCTCTTTTCTGAGAAGCCAAATCCACTCTTTCGTTTTAAGAGAGTACTTAAACTTGAAAGTACTAATATTCAATTACAAAATAATGCATTCATCCTGTAAGTGGAACATAATTTTTATTACACTATTTTTTGGGCCAGAAACACTGCCTTATGGACTCTTTTCCTTTGGTAGCATATTTTGATTTATGCATTATTTTTAAAAGCGAATAAAGGGCTATTTGCGTTTGTATGGTATTGGAATCAGAATATCTAAAACTGTTGGACATGCATGAATGAATTTTTTTTTCGTTAATGTAGCAACAAAGTAATATTTTAATTGAATCGGTCAATTCAAAAACCACATAAGTCACAGAATCAGAACTTTTCAGAAATTAATAAAACCTGTATTATTCACATGTAAACGAAATTTTATGGACTTTTTTGGGCTGATTATAGAGTTTAGACTTCAAAGTTTGTAAATATCGAATAATTTTTATAATTTATGAATAACAAAAAGAAGAATAGCAGAAAAACTGTTCCTGACTAATGTTGTTTTAGCAAAAAACAAGATTAGGTGGTATTTAATTTGAACAAAACGGTCATATTAAACACATTTTTAATCAAAATTAATGAAGATAGCAGTTATACAGAAAATTTTTTATGTTTTAATATGGTATTGCATTCAAATGGTTAATATGGTAATGTAATATGGTATCCGCATGTAATCTGGTATTACATACAAAACCACTTAAGTTGCTGACTTCATGTCGTTTAAGTAATATGAAAGAAAATTAGAAGGTATTGCTTGAAAAGGAAGGAATATACTGACTTATGTGGTTATTACCCAAATCATGGCTCTACCTTTAAGGAAGCATTTGCGACAAAGAAAGTATATTTGGAAAAAAAAAAAACTTGATTTATGTGTTTTTTGAAATGACCGATTCAATTAAAGTGATAAGAATTTTTAAAAGATTAAAATTCTGGTCATATTAAGGTGCGCAAAGTATTATTTTTTATATTTTTTTGTCTGAATTTCATTTTTTTCTTTTTCGATTATTACTTATATCAATTCGAGTGTTTTAAAATTGAAAAAGTCTATTGGAATTATAATTCTATTGTGTATCATAAATCACTTAACGAAACAGCAAAACTAAAGTATTTGGAAATTTGCCAAAGTAGTCTAAATGTGCCAAAAATGTTCTCCCTATTTCATATCCTTCCCTTAAAATTTATGGTAAATTCCCAAGAAAAGTTTCCCTTTTGTTTGACGCTATGCTAAACATTTTTCAAGGTCAAACATTTTTCAAGGTTTTTGAAATGACCGATTCAATTAAAGTGATAAGAATTTTCAAAAGATTAAAATTCTGGTCATATTAAGGTGCGTAAAGTATTATTTTTTATATTGTTGTCTGAATTTCATTTTTTTTTCTTTTTCGATTATTACTTATATCAATTCGAGTGTTTTAAAATGGACAAATTCTATTAGAATTAAAATTCTATTGTGTATCATAAATCACTTAACGAAATAGGAGAACTAAAGGATTTGGAAATTTGCCAAATTAGTCTAAATGTGCCCTATTTCAAATGTTCTCCCTATTTCATATCCTTCCCTTGAAATTTATGGTAAATTCCCAAGAAATTTTTCCCTTTTGTTTGACGCTATGCTAAACATTTTTCAAGATCATACATCGTTGAGAAATCACAGCATGTATCATGTTTCTCTGGATTTCCGTTTTGGTAACCCTCAGTCTCAGTCGATTTGTCCAGTCTATTTTTTTAAAGGAAACATTTTCCCAAAAATGTATCAAATTAATAGTATATAATTTCTTTATTTTTATTTTATAAATTTTGTATAATATAGAAACAGCAGTTACGCTTTTTATTACATTGCCATTGTAACTAATACTAACATATTTCCTTTTCTTTTCTTTTCATTTCATTCTTTTTTTTTTTTTCCTTTTTTTTTTTTTTTTTTTTTGTTTTTTGTCTGATTTAGTTTGCCCCAAACATTAAATCAAGAAGAAAGTGTTCGTTAGCTAAAGTGGTCAAAGTGAATTAGAGAAATAAAAATCCTATTACTAACCACGACTTATGTTAAAAGGCTTAAAATTTTTATCATGCGCACAAAGTTTTCTTTTTAATAGTCTCTCCTAGATTTCCTTTTTTTTCTCTTTTTTCCTTACTTATTTCAATTCCAGTGTTTTAAAATTCTATTGTATATTATAAATCAGTTAACGATCCAGAAAAACTAATGGATTGGGAAAATTGCCAAGTAAGTCTAACATGTGCCAAAAATGTTCTCCATATTTCATGTCTTTCCCTTTAAATTTATTCTTCCGCAAGAGAATTCCTCCTTTTGTTTGACGCTATGCTAAAAATTTTTTTCAAAGTCATACATCGTTACTGAGCAATCATAACACGTATCTTGTTTCTCTGTATTTTCGTCTTGTAGCCCTCTGTTTCATTTTTTCTTTGAAGATGGGGGGGGGGGGGGATATTTCCCTTCTTCTTTAAGCGCTCTTGAACATCTCTTTGGCAATAACAGTGATTTTTATGGGCAAGGGAATGCTCCTAAGCCCTGATTAGTGTCCTTTTTTTGCGAATAATGGCATTTGGAGTATCTCCGAAAGCTCCAATAACGTTTCTAGGCCTGGAATGTAAGGGACGTTAATGGGCCCCGAGATAAGCAACTACAAACTTTACCTACCAACCAGGCCTGGGGATTCTCACAAGGTATGACTGAAGTTCCGCTTTCATCGGCCTTATACAAAGATTGCCGAAGGGACGTTTAACCAGCCCCTGTTTCTTTTCTAAACATTTTATTTCACTTATATTCTTTCTGAGCATTTTTTTTTTTTTACTTCGTATTATACAGTAAGCACATTTCTAGAAAAAAAAAAAAAAAAAAAAAAATCAATGCAAGCTTTTATCTATTCTAAATTAGTGCGAAGAACTTTTTGGGTGAAAAGCAATTGGAACTGCAAAAATAGCGTTTTTTTAAATTCCACACAGTCGCACGCAAATTAATTTTGTTTGAAAGTGATCAAACTCGTATATTTTTTGTCAAAAATGTTTTGGGTCACATATTTGGATCATGTAATTTGTTACATGGGATTCAAAATTACTATTTTACGACTTGTCAAATTCCAATTCGTACTACTCCGGTAAACATGTGCGTTAATTTTTAACAAGCGTCTTTTCTTTTAATTCACTTTTTTGATATTTTTTATAATGTTCGCTTTTAAGAGTGTTGTTTTAATATAATATTTGTATTAACAAAATATCCTTCTTTTAGCTCACGGTATCAGACAGGAAAAAACACCATGAATATATAATATAGCGTATATTATACATATATTTTTTATAATTTCAACAAAAAATTGAATAACAAGGTTATTTAAAAGTCATCATTTCATGTAAAGCAAAACTTACCAAGATAAAATAAAACTTTTGTGTAATGATTTTTGAGAAAGAAAACAGCAGCTTATATATATATAATCACAACAAACATTATATTAAAGCCATTTGAAAATCAAATACATAGTACTAGTATGTGGTTTGCTGCAAGTGTGCCAATTATTTCAATATATAAAAGTCACTACTGGGCATAAACTAAATATGTGTATAATTTTATCTGTCTAATTTTCCCTATCTTATTTGCTTCGTGGGAATTTTTAAAAATATATATCATCTATTACGGTCCTAATGACTAATTACATCCTATGTCGTAAAACAGAGTACAACTTTGAAATTCTTATTAATCAATTTACTTAACATAACTCTATTGATAGTTATTGCAGTCTATTTCTTTTTCACATAAAAACAAAACAATATGTAGCTTATCAAAATTAAATATTCTCAGTGAATTTGGTAATATTTGTAAGTGTTAATAAGCAGACTTTTATTATGATTATGTGATTTATTCCTATAACTAGACTATTCTCTTGAAATGTATTTAAGTGCTAAATTCGACAATTAAGATTCAAACCAATGACATTGGTTTAATGTAGTAAAAGTTGATCGCGATACATTTACCTGCAAATAGAATATATTTATTTTTTATATAAATTTGTGAGCTAGCTGTATTCCGAAAAATATAGTTTCACAATTAAGAAATATATATATATATATATATATATAGCAAATGAAACCTTTGTGCAAGAATATTTATTAAAAGGAAGAATACCAACGTTATAAATGCACAAATAATACACAAAAAAGCAGCAAACAGCTGTTTCGAATCCACAAGTGAGAATCTTCTTCAGTGCGAGCAAGCACAGCGTGCTAGTAAAAGCAAGACTGGGGAAAATGACAGAGGGGGCCTGCTTTTTTTATATTATTTGTGCATTTATAACGTTGGTTTTCTTCCTTTTAATACACACATACACACACATATATATAAGTTTTAAAAGACTCAAAAACTTTCTGAGAGGCTAAGACAGCAAATTTTGTGTTTTTTACCCCCCCCCCCTTCTTTCTGACGTCGCTTTTTTTACAAATATTATTTAGAGCTAATTTTTGAAAACAATATTGCAATTATTATTTTTTGTTACTGTCTATTATCTACTGAAATAAATACCAAAAAAAAGTCAAGATCTTCTGTGCTTTTATTTCAGGTTATTGAAATTAAAAAGATAAATAAACCTAATACTTTTTGAGTAAAAATACATATTTTTATTATTTTTATTTATGCTGCTTGTAAACAATATTTGCCTAATTGTATTAATATTTAGATATGACGTCACAACATGTTAAATCAACTGCAGCCAACGAAAGAGACGGGCCGCGATATTTCCCCCCTGACTGTCACATGCTCAAGATAGGCTGATTTCCACAAACTGTCAAATTGCCATGTGTTCAAGATAGGCTGAAAAGCGGCCGAGATCCGTGGAGTACCGTGGCCTGTCTCTTTATATATTTGGCTGCAGCCCAGACCCCTTCCCATGTCACACTGTGTCATACTTTGTAGACCCTTCTTCCCTCTTGAAGTGTTATACATGAGATGTAAATTAATGAATGATTCCCTAAAGATATCATATGCATGTAAAATAACTTTGAATAACGTTACTTCTAAAAGAAAAAATAAGTGACTTTAAACACCCATTCCTCCTCTTGAAGTGTGACGTAATTAATGGATGACAACTGAAGATATCATATGCATGTAAAATAACTTTGAATAACGTTACTTCTATCAGAAAAAAAGACCTTAAACTCTCACTTCTTTTAGAGTTTTATTTTTAAAATAAACAGCAAAAGTGGAGAAATGTTTTCCTTCAGTCGGCATTTTTTAAAAGCAATATTCAGTTCAGAAGAAAAGTTATTCTTCGAACTCAAATCATCGAAAGACGCTTAGCAAGCAATACTTAGGGCTTTGATGAAAAGCCCGTAATCATTATGATGATGATGATAATAGGACTAACTTTTCTCTAATCTTTTAGCGTTTTACTGATAAAAGTGCTGAGATTTTTAAATATGCTGACGAAAGCTATTTCTTTAGAACTGTCAAACAGAAGTTAAAAAATGTTAAAACTGTGAAAGAAATTATCTCAAAATGGCTTTCAGAATTATTATAGCGTAAATGAAGCAATATTCTCTTATTACGCCGATGATAATATTAATTTTACGTTATACTATTTATAGTACATAGAGATATTTATGTAATGGGTACATAAAAAAGTGATTTGCCATATTTTTATTAGCTTATCTTCTCTTTTTGATGATTATTTTTATGTTAAAAGGTTTATTTTTCTTTATGTTTTGCAATTCCGTAGTCGGAGATCTCTTTAACCGTGGATCTCAATAATCAGGGCTTTACGTTTTCTAAAAAAATGTTTAAATGTTTGACTCTAGAAAATCGTCAATTTTGGCGGCTTGTCTTTGAATTATTTCTGTGTAGAAATTGAAATGGAAATCAACGTACACAACAAACATTTTTTTTTACAGTGTAAAACGTATTTTTTCTGGATGTCTGCAGGCTTATACTGTTATAGCTTTAATGCACGTCTAATCATATGAAATGTCCAAAACGAACATTTCTAATTTTATTTTTCCAATTGTTTGATGTTAATATATTTTTTTAATCTGTGTTCTTTTATGCCAATGTTATAGGGGAAGGGGGGGGGGGGATACAATTTGAACTATAAAGTAAGACATTGTTTTCTACATTTTTCCCACATCTTAACTTATCATCGCGCAATACGATTGTTTTATAAGATGTAAGATTTTTTATTCTTAATTAATCAAAAAGGAAAAGTTCTGAGTAAGTAAAAGTTCCAAGTATTAAGCCAAAACTTTTAAATACATCCCAACAACAAATAAATAAATAAGTAAATAAATAAATAAAATTTTATCACATAGAGTATTTATTTATAATGTGTACGTACAAAAGTGATTTGCCATATTTTTATTAGCTTATCTTCTCTTTTTCATGTTTGGTTTTATGTTTAAAAGTTTCTTTTTCTTTATGTTATGCAATTCGGTAGTCGAAGATCTCTATAACCACGAATCTCAATAATCAGGGCTTTTAATTTCTTTTAAAAATGTTTAAAGAGACTCTCAGTTTGACTCTAGAAAATCATTTTAGTGGCCTGTTTTTGAATGATTTCTGCTCAGAGTATTTTTAAAATATTATCAAAAAGCATTAAAACATCAAAATTTATTGTTTCGTTTTGGTTTTACTCATTAGATTCACAAATATTTAGATTCACAAATATAAACCCTCCCCCCTCCTTTTACCTGGGAATCCACATTATGTTTCCATTCTTAAAAAATAATAACATTTTGATAGAAAAATCGTTCTAATAGAAAAATAAAAACCTATTTCAACAATGTAATGTGAAAATTTATGCGTGTAGATCAGCTATGAAACCATCATCATAAAATTCTCAAATATTTCCCTTCATAATGAATTATAATTTTATATTTCAAAAATACTTTCTTAATAGAAAAGATACAGTAAATTGGCAGTTGTATTTCATTTCCCGCTTTTATACATAAAAATTGGACAATTTAAATCAGATATATATATATATATATATATATATATATATATATATATATATAATAACCTAGCAATAAAATTTCCAATTGTCTTCGGTAAAGTTATTTTTATTAATTTATATTTAAAATGCAGCTATCAAAGTTTCTTTGAAATTTAAAATGAAGAGCTGAAATTATTGTTCAGATTTTTCTGAAAACCAATTGATAATATTCTTATTATCATGAGCTTCGAAAATATTACTTTCAAATAATTATCAAATTTTCAAATTTAATTATTTAATTTTTTTATATTTTAATATGAGCGTAATCAAATCAAACACCACCAAACGTTGTAATTAAGAAATACAGAAAAGTTAAGCTAATTTAGATTTCAAAGAATTAAATTTTATTCCCTTTTCTTGATATTTCATTGTAGTTAATCTGATTAATAACTTTCTGTGATTCTCAATTTTTTTTAATGCTCTGAAAATAAATTTAATTGATTTAAAAGAGTAACTTTGTTAACTTTTTGACAATGTTTTCTGAAATATACATGACGTTTATAGGTAAATTAATAAATGCTCATTTATTCGAAATCTGATTTAGAATATTCGAAACTAATTATGTAATGTATATATATATGACATAAAATAATTTCGTAGCTGTAGTAATGTAATTAGTTGTAGCTTAATTTAAAAATAGTCCTAAGCTATAAGATATTTTAAGCTATACTGGACTCTTAAGTATACGAATTAACCCCCTAATTTTTTGAAAAGCAGTTAAACAATTCAGAACTTTATTGTTTTTCAATGAATATATGTACCATTATCATTCGCTGTATATATTTTTATAAATGTTTAAAACACTGATGGTTTGTGTTTAATTTCGGCGTGAAACATATTCTGGCTGTAAAGCATCATATAAAATTTCAGCCTTTCTTTTAAACAAATAAGAAAAAAATAAACTTAGAAAGAAATTGCAACATACAATAAAATGCCATTCTTAAGAAAACCAGAAAAGAAAAAAATATTCCATATGTTGAGAAAAAAAAATAAGATAATTCAATTTTCTCATTTAAAGTCCATGAGCATTACAAATTTTGTGTTGTATTTATTTTTAAATAACATCTTGCTGGACAATTTTTGATCCCCACGCGAAGGACAGAATTGGAACAAAGTAAACGAACAAAACCATCAAATCAAAATGTTAATTCAAAATTAATTTGTAATGTTTATTTATCTAAAGTTAAACACAAGTATGCACTTTCAATATTCGTTTTCGTTTCGTTATTGAAAACTGGTGCTAAGTGAGGACAGAACTCGTCAACGCGATTACTACGTCATGTGATTCCTTTGGCCAATCAGCTATACAAATTTCAATTTTTGACTAACCCGAGGTCGACTAACCGCGGCTCTGAAGTTAACGATGAATTCCAAATATACACGGATGGTTAGATTTGTTAATCTAAGGTTTCTCAACTGGGAGTTGAACCGCGAGTGGACGGTTGGTGGTGAATTGACCGGTAAGTGTCTTCCAGAAATTCTTCAAGAGGTTAGTTAATGTTATAGGAGACTCGTGCTTCACCATGAGTCCGCATGTGTCACTATGAAAATGCACATCTTCTCATTCAGTAAGGATTACAGTAGAGACCTGGGTCCGTGCCCGACTCGGCACACGGGTCGAGTTGATAAAATATTAAGTGGTCCAAGTCCCGATATAAAAAATTAAAAGGATCAAACTAAGCCGATAAAATATGAACATTTTTCAATGGACGTGACTGGGGCGAGGATAAGTATAAATATGCTGCACGAACCCATGTCCAGCGTAGAGATCGACAACAAGCAGTTACATCGTGTCCGAACCAGGGATTGATTTTTTCAATAGACTCGGGCCGTGCCGGCATCAGGCTTACATCCCCCCCCCCCCTACATACTGAGCTTACATGGCGGGACGGTGCTGGACTTTATTGTGCTCCCAGGACGAGTCGGGGAGTCATTTTTTTTTTTTTTTTTTGTAAAAATAATAATAGTGTTAATGAAATTTTGTTAACGGAATTTTTGGAAATATAACTTAATAAAATTGAAGAGAAATATTCTCAAAAATCTCTCTTTTTATTATTATTATACAGCTTCAAAAGCTATGATGTTTTTAACCATCGTTTTACTTTCATTCTGACCGATATTAATGTTTTTAAGGAATCTTTATTTGAATGTAAGAGTCTAATGAATCTTAGCGATTATGAATGTTGTTATTCTGTATGCTCTGGCTTGAGAACATATAAGTAATCTAAAATACTGTAAAAATTTCCCATAAATATGTATGCAGTATTTTAGAAAATTATCTTAATTGTATGTTAAGAGAAATCGGGATGTTTTCAGGAAATTGAGTCGGGTTAGATTTCATTGATTATTGTATGGGTCGGACCGGGCATAGTGAATCGCGGAAATACAAACGGGCTTGGCTGAATTTTTAGCTTTTGAGCCAAGATAGCTTTTCTTCGAGTCGGGCAGGACCCGGGTCTGGAATTTTCCTCCGTGCAGACCTCTAGGTTACAGTCGAATTTCTTGAACAAGAAAACATCAAAGTGATTGGCCATCCACCCTGTTTTCCTGATCTTGCTATGTGTGACTTTTCGCTATTTTTTAATCTAAAAAAAATACGCGGGTATCGTTTTTATTCCGAAAATGAAATTGATGAGGCTATAAAAGCATATTTTTCATCTATTCCAAGTAATGGATGGCTTCAGGCATTTAATTTTCGGAAAATTCGCCTACAGAAGTGCATTGATCTTGGAGGGTGCTACTTTAAATACACCTAAGAGTTGGTAGATTTAATTTCTACCATTTATCCGTATCTCAAAAAATTCATTCTCGTATAATAGATATATAATAATCACAAAATAATATTAGAATCGAATTCATTTCATAAAACAATAATGAAAACAAGTCAGCTCTATATTCCGTCTTTTTGCTAGAAAAATATTATACGAAAAGGTAAAATATCCTGATAAGTTATTTCAGGATCTCAAAATGAAAAGAAACGTCACTCATCATTTTTGTATAAGAGCACGCAGATATAAGGGGAAAGAAAGAGATCAAAAGATAATTTTTCCACTAATGAAAATTTTACTATCCTTTTATTAAATTCGAACGCACTGACTTTGAAACATTCAGAATGCTATTTTTAAAAGTAAAAGCCTGAAACTTAAAAATATCCTTATTCAGGTAAAAAGGAATTGAACTGCGTTCCTCATTTTCGTGTTGCCCCACCAGTGGCTGAGAGGTTGTGCTCTCGAAGCTGGTAGACGGGAGGTGCTGGGTTCGATCCCAATCGCGCCCGTCGGCCTAATCGTTCGGAGTTTTCGTGGTTTTCTTCGAGCCGTGGATTTATCCATGCGTAAATACGGATTAGGTTCCCTTAGAAAGACCCCCACGAAGGGCACTCCCCCCGGGCCTATATCCCTAGTGTAGATAATTGGCCGTCAATAATCAACCCAACCCAACCCTCATTTTCGTGTAAAAGTAAAAGATCATTCAGAAAATGCTGTCAAACCTTTGGCATAGTACGGCAATTTTTTGGACGCCACAATTACGTAAAGGTCGTTATAGGTGAACAACAGATTATAATTCAAGATGCGTAACATTTGTAGAAAGATAAGAACGTTGCTTGGTTTTTTGGTTTTAAATGGTAACGTCTACAAATGTCATGCATTTACAGGTAAAAATCAGCGTTTGAATATGTCAGAAAAATTCGCGCTGTTGCGCGTTGTTTTCGTCTGATAAAAAAAGAATTCAAAATATATTTAGATGTTCTTGAAAGTCTCTTTTCCCTACTCAGTAATGTGAATCTTTGACATATTTGCAAAGTCAATTGATACACATTAATGTAGGAAATTTGCAGACATAGGCTGCGTTTAGTGCTATCCTGCGCAAGTCAGCCTGAGATACTAATCTTTCCATTCTTCTCGAATCCTTTTTTGGTTAAAGGAAAAAGAAAGGGAAGATTCAACAAAAAAAAGGGGTGGTGTCATCGGCTGCCACACTGTAAACTGAAATGTCTGAAATTCAGACATAGAAGTGTTTGAAACGAATGGTTAAAAAAAGAGATACTTTCAAGTGTCTTAATTTTTCAGACGCTTGTTATTGAATTTCAGACATTTGAAATGTCTGAAATATCGCGATTTTTTTTACCCGGGTAAACAGATAGAAAAAAAAGTGCTCTAGCGCTGCCATCTATGGAAGGGAAGCATCTCTATTCATGATTAAGGAAGGATAAACTAAATTTAATTTTTACCCAGGCCGGAACCGAACCCGAGTCCTACTGGTTAGAAATCCAATGTCTTATCTATTTCGCCATCCAGATCACATGAGCAAGTGATTTTAAATGCAAGTCCATCGAATGATTCGTGTTAATATTTTCATAGGATTCATTAATTCATTGCCGAGAAAATTGGAAATTTTAAACGGGATTTTAGATAGATTTGGTCAAGTTGAGGTGGTGGTTAGGATTTATTATTAGACTTTATTATTTATGTGGGGGATGGAGATATGAATTATACATATTATCAATTCGATTGTTATCAATAATTTCCTGGAATGATAAAGCGCTCCCTGGATATTGAAATTTAACTAAGTAATTTTTTCTGACCGATTAAAAAAAATAACACATTCCGTTGACTGGGGGGGGGGAGGAGGGGGGGGGGGGGGTTAGCTTTCATCCATAACCTCTTGAGACCCGAAGTTAGAATAATACTACAAACACTCATTCATTGCTTTGGCACAAACAAAATGGCACTATAGATGACAGATAAAACATTTTTCTCAAATTGAAACTTTAGGTGCTGATAATTTAGGTTCATAAATATAAGTCACAAATTTCTATATCTCAAAAATATCAATTTAATGATCTATAACATAAATTCACACAATGGTAAAATTAAGGGCTTTAAATAAGTGACTAATCTCACTAACTACACATACTCATAAATTTTTATTGTAAAGTAATTTAAGTTAAATAATGCCTACTTTCTTTGGCTTTACTGTCTTGAAGGCGATTTGCAAACTCATATGAAAATAACATTTATTTTATGGAAAAATCAGCATCGATGCTGCCAGAAAAATCATTGAGTTATATAGAAGTGAAATCAAAATGTAAAAAAAGATCATCGAATTTAGTTTTTATGAGGAAAAAAATCGAGGTTCCCATTTCATAGTACTGAAAAAGGTACCACCTTTTTCAGACACATATTGTCTTAGATTTAAGACGCCTCTATTTGCAGTGATATTATTGCAATAAAAGTAGTTTAACTAATTAATATTACACATGTAATAATGTTAAAGTAACCTTTCCATTTCGAAATGAAAATTATATTTTTGTAAATAATAACGCATTAGCTATACCTTTGGCAAAGTATCCTTAATATAAATTTATTATTATATACAAATATAACGCGAAAATGAATGTGCATATTTTCTTGACCTTATATATATATATATATATATTTAATCTTCACACATCAATGTTGAGAATAAAAAATAAAAATAAATCACAGAAAGACCACTGTGTTTTAATGCGTCAACGCCAATGGACGTAGAAACGTTTTCTAACAAGGGAAATAAGTGCACCCAGCAATTTTAATTTCTAACGCAGTGGCTGAGACTGATTCAGCCTAACGGTGTAACGAGCAGGATGAGTTTATTACTTTTTATCTGCCAGAAACTGAACGTTGTATAAAAAGAAATCAGAAATATTTTACTTCCTTTATTTTTCATTTTTCGTAATGTATTTTATTTATCAACTATTTGGGTACAATTATTACAGTTTTATATTTTCAGACAGAAAACATACTTTAAATGAAACTTGTATCGAATTTGGCATATCGAATTTGGATGAAACATAAATGTCCAGCAGGAGGGCAGTAGAGGGCTATTGTCCCTCGCCGTATTTTGAAATTTAATTAATATTATTTTCTTTATGCCTGATTATTAACAAAATGATATTATTTTTCCAATTACAATATAATGATTAAATGTTAAGAAAATTTTTTTACTAAGAATTTTTCTTCAGATTCACTCCCTGAACCCTTCGTAGAGGACGCTTTAAAGTGTGTTCTTCTTTTGATGTTCACATGTTTCAAATTTATCTTTAACAGGGAGTATTTTTTGAAAAACTTTATATTTCCGAAAAGCAATTATTTAATTACTGTTCGAGCCCGTCTGCCGTCTGTCCGTGCTCTAACTCCCATAAATATGCTTGGATTGCTCTGCAATCTTTATATGTTATTGTCGTTATCTATAGCATGTTCCCTATTTCAACGGAAGTGTGTAGCACTTATAGTTTTTTTACAGGGACACTCAAAAGAATTCCGTTACATTGCGGTCTATTGGGGAAAAATCATTTGCGGTTTATTTAAATAATGTTTCACTATTTTAAACACATTGAAATTTATATATATTACTAAGGTGCATTACAAGAGGCTTACTACAGAATAGTGTGTATATAGCAGTCATCGTTCATTTACAGGGACACACAAAAGAATTCTCTACTGTCTGTTAACAATAATTCCTGGAAGTGCGTTTTAAGTTACTGAATGCGATTTTAATTTTAACTCGCTTATTGTCTATTACGTGGTGTGTATAAATTCTGTATATCCTATGCAGGGCAGCACAAAAGTTCGCGAACACATTTTCGTTTATTGACAGAAACTCCAGAAGGATAATTTTAAACTGTGCTACGCGTTTCCTAACTAAACTAAAATTTAGCACCCTATATATAGTATATATACAAATCTATAGATCATATACAGGGCTGAATAAAAGTATTCCGATATTTTTCCGAATATTGTATCTGTTAAAAATTCCTGAAATTATGTTTTTAAATATGTTATGCGTTTTCCAAATTGTTTACTTAGATGTTATCTTTTAGCTTATTAAACGGTATGTTTTGTAAAATTATTTTGGAAGCGTTGGAAAGTGGTACATAATCTATGCTTGACGCATGATTTTTCGTTCTTGTTTACGCATTACCTCGAAAATTGACTTAAAACGCCGATTTTGGCAATATTTTCTGAAACATAACTTTATCTTTATAGAAAAATGAAAAACCCCGTTCGATTTCATGTTAATTGAATAAGAATACCTACAAATTTCCTGCTTTTTCAAATAAAAATGGTATTTCTTGAATGTGTCTGAAAATACTGAGTTTGGATTCGAGTACAACATAAAGTGTTGATATACTGCAGTAAATAGAGCATTGTCTTTGGAATATTCCAGCTTACGAAACTAGCCATTTAACAGCTGGTAACTACGCGTTTTCCTTATGTTCTGCAGTAGTAGTCAGTTGATGAGTGGTGTTAGATAATTGCTAAGAAGACTGCTGTTTTATTGGCCATTAAACTCAGACCAGTCGCGTTTTCTCGCTTTTTCATTTTTTCCCCTCTCTCTCTTTTCTACGGATGATCTTTTTAATTACTAGTTGACTCGCGATGGGAATAGCATGAAGTTGACAGTTTCTTGGCGAAGAAAGTTTCTTTTTAATTGTGCGCGAAAAAAAAAAAATGTTTTATAAAAAAAAAAACCGAAATGATTTATTGGCATTTGGGCGCCGTTTTTACTTTTATAGTACTTCGTGTTGTCGTCTAACAATTTATAATAGCATTAACCATTAAAAATAAAAAAGTAGAGAAAATTTGTTACGCGTCGAGACATACAAATTATATTCTTTCGTGAAAACTATTAAATGCATACTAAAGCTTTTTTTTCCCCCCCAATCTGAATTGGGTGGTAAAATAGGCAAAGGGTCAGATTCAAAGAAACAAATTGTAAATGTTAAAAAAAAACAATTTTAAATACTTAAGATATGTTCCAATGTTAAACTTTCCATAAACTTTAGGCAGGCATGTGATATATAAGTAGTAAATTGTCCAACTGAGTGAAAATGTGTCCAGGCCGGTATTCGAACCCAGAATCGTTGGCTTTAATTGCCAATGCTCTTCCAATTGACCTATATGCACTGTTAAAATTGTTTTGTGAAATTACAGAGAATCTACTGGTAATCCATGTAATTATGTAAAATTACAGAGATTAAAAAAAAAAAAAAAAACAGAGATTCTGGTAAATAACAGAGAAATTATTCGGTAAATTTACAGTAAAATCTGTAAATTTATAATATATTAATATTTATAAATAATAGATGAAAAAGTAGCAGATTTCTTATAGCATGTCCTTATCTTATTAGAGGAAGATTTTTTTTATGATAACGGATTTTATTTATTTATTTTAATTTTCAAACTTAATTTTTATTTTGAACTTAGAAATGTAGGGAAGTTAGAATTTTTCGAAAGAATTTTAATCGGTATGACGCTGCACTTAATTTTTAAAAGAACTGTTTCAACCACAGGTGGGAGTTGAACCCGAGTCATTTGGTTGATAGATAGGAAGAATATAACCACACTACACGAAGTGGGTAGTTATTGTAACGCGCTAAGGATATCTTTTATGATTCAGTGGGATAAATTCTATTGTACTTACAAAGTTTATCATCGCTTTTCAACGACTGTGTTTATTGAGATCGTTACTGAAAAGTATGGGGGCTTAAGAGAGCTTTATTTAACTGATATTTGATGCTGCCATCTTTCGGATTAATATACGTTAAACTTAAGATATGTTTCCTTTTCATGAATAATGAAAATAATTTAGCAAATTTTGCTTTTTAAAAATTGTACTTTAAAAATATTCTCATTGTTTTTACTTACCCATCATACGTAGTATAGGGTAAGTCTTGTAATCGTTTGGAAAATCGAAAAATTTTTTTTGACGGATTTACACGTTTCAGACACTGGAGATTTCAAAAAACATATTTTTAGAAAAAAAAATTTGCCGTCCGTCTGTGTGTCTGTGTGTGTGTGTGTCTGTAAACGCTCTATCTCCCGAAAAAATTGAGATAGACACTTGCAATTTGGTATGTACTTAGTATGTAATAATGGGAAGAAGCCAATTTCATTTCAATAACCTCGATTAACCGGATCTATTTTTTTCGGACTCTCGAAATATTCGTTCTGATAAAAGGTATATAAAAATTTTCGAAATTGTTTATTTTAAGAAATTAATATAAAAGACAATAAAAAAACATAAATTTTGCATAAAGCATGAAGTCGATCGGATAATTAGTTGCTGAGATATTTGTAATCCTATTTTCCACACTCTTTGATTTTTCATGACCCTGTATTTCATCCAAATTTCACTTCAAAGATATATTTTAATTGGAAATTTGACGCTTAATCAGATGCAATAAACCGCTAGTTAATAGGATTATTATTTTTGGAGTTATAAGGAAAAACCTCTTTCAAGCAATTCAGTAATCGAGCCTATAAAGTTATGACGTCATCAAGTCACGATTTTATTTGAATTGCTATGCATTTTATAAGTAGTTTACACATTTTTGTTTTAATATTTTACATTATGCATATCCATGATGGGTAAGTATTATGGTGGCCCCCAACGACTAGTTTTTCTTTTGTTTGTTTGTTTTTTCAACTCGTATAATATATCATTTAGAATTAATTCCTTTTAAAACCTAGCATAACATGCATTGCAAATGTGTGTAACATTGTATATATATATATATATATATATATATATATATATATATTTCGAACAACTGCAAAGTGATATTCGATAAAAAAAAATACCCGCTATCTCCGCAGTGACGAATTTTCTCTTTCTAAAACATTTTGATTTTTAATGAAACAATTTTGAAATATTTCTAATAAACTTGTAAAATAATTTTAAAAGTGCGTATTTTGAATTAAAGTTTATATCAAATTTATGGAAATCAGTACCGGGAATTTGATATAAGAAAAGGGAAATGTCTGTAAAATGTCGACCGAGAATCTGAATCGAATGCTTTTAACCGAGAACTAGTGTAAATTTACATTTAGTCTCGGTTTATTTTCTGTGTTTTTACAGATATTTTTAACAGTGTGGATGATATCCCAGCCAACACAATTCACCTAGACAACCATTTGGTATTGACATCTGCTCTGTTATTTGAAACAACTTGACAGAATAAACCACAGGTAAAGAAACGCCAATAAACTATGGATACACTCTCAGAAATACTTCCTTCAAATCACGGAAATTTTCATGGCAGCAATGCTGCCGGTATATTTCCGTTATTTTAAGAATGTCTGTGTACTTTTTCTCTATTACAGGACGGAAGTTTTCCGTTTTTTGAAGAAACGTCGATTTTAAAATAATACATCTCTACTTGTGCTGCAATCTACTGATTATTATGGAAGTATTTATCGATACATCTTAAGAATAAACTCTGGCTGACCTTTGGGTTGAACCATTTACGCCAGTGGACACTTGCAAAAAGAAAAGTTTGAAATGATGATGTTTTTTTTTTTTTTTTTTTCTTCAAATGAAGTCTTAGGGAGTAAAAATTTTGGGGGTTAGAAGGCTGGCAATTTTGAAGTTATTTGCGAAGGGATTTCGTCGTTATGAGATGGTGTTTGGGATTTTAACACTTTAGTATTAATAAAGGACAAAAATATGAATTCTATATATTTTTAATTTGATTGTTAGATGTAAAATATGAATATTACATTTTTAAATAAATTCGAGCAGAAATATTTGCTTTTTTGAGTAAAATAGATTTTTCTTTCAACTATTATATATTTTATAAATGTGTTTGTTTGGAATATGTTTTACGTGCGGGTGTTTTTTTTTATAAGTTTAAAAAATAAATTGCGAATAATTTTAAATGAATGAGAAAATTGTTCCTTTTTTTAATTTCGAAAACAATATTTTTTATTTTCCTTAATCTTAAATAAATTTGAAATTTTAATTTATTGAATTTTTAGTGTTTCATTTTTTAAATAAATTCGAGCTTTAGTATTAATAGAGTCACTACACATGCGTGCAGGGAATAACCGGAATTTTCCTCTCTCCTTCAGACTTTCGGGAAGAAAAAAACATGTTTTCTAGGAGTACGGAAATTATTTGTTGAAAAAAGAGGAATAATATAGTGTATAAAGATGAGTTTTTCTGACAGTATAAGTCATTCTACTTTTATTATTTTAACACAATCAAACTTATTTGTATAAATAAATCACGGGAGTAGTAAATTTAATTATGTCGAGCTGTTTGAAATAACAGGCCAGGTGGTTGTTTTACATTTAATTATTTTAAAGAAAAGAAATCATACGAGTTTTAATTTTTCCAACTGCGGGAAAGTGGCCATGCCTGGATTCAATCCCAGGACCATGGCTTAAGCTCAAGCAACGCTCTTCCAACTAAGCTATCCTGTACAAATACGGCGGACATATTTCATGAGACAACCTTTTAGCAATAACATCTGACCTGTCATCTAAAACAGTTCAACAGAATAAACTGCAGGTATAGGAGCTTCAAAAAATATTGGAAACATAATTACATTTAATTATTGCTTGGACGAGCGTTGGCACCTTAAGCCAACATCTTGGGTTCGAATCCCGGCTTTGACATTTTTTCACTGAGTTAAAAAATTACAATTCGTATGCTTTCTTTACCAATCAGTATGATTGTGTTAAAATATTTAAGTGTAATTAAGTTTCCAACATTTGTTGGAATTCATTTATCCTGCGGTTTATTCTGGTGAACTGTTTCAGGTAACAGACCAGATGTCATTGTCAAAAGGTTGTGTCAGAGAAATCTGTTCGCCCATATTTGTCCAGGATGGCTTAGTTGGAAGAGCGTCGGCAGCTTAAGTCAAGGCCCTGGGTTCGAATCCCGGCCTGGACATTTTTTCACACAGTTGGAAAAATTACAGCTGGTTGATTTACGCCAATTTTATGGGGCAGGGGGCGATATAATTTTAACTATAAAGTAAGATAATATTTCCTACATCTTATCTTATCGCGCAATACGATATTGTTTACAAGATGTAATGAATAAATAGAAACAAAAAAATCTAATTATTAAGCCACAAAAGTTTAAATATATTCTAACAACAACAACAAATCTAGAAGGAATAATATTTATAAACTACTGAAATATCACGGTATATTCAATTCACGGCGTGACTTTTTGTTTAAATTTAAATGGCATAAAAATGAATGTTACTTAATCGCTTAATAATATTCTAAATAGTCTTAGATGTTTACCCTTTTCTTATAAAAAAAAAAAAAAGGATATAAATCGTGGCTGCTTTCTTTGAGAAAAATCGGAAATGAATTGACAGCAATGAACGCATCATTCCGAAACTTTGACGCTCCTTTATCACGAAAAAGACTTGCTGAAAATTACATGCCGAAAATCACCATGCTCTCTTTTTTTTCTTTCATATATTCCTTTTTTATTCCAAAAGGTGTTTTAGACAAAGAGGTGTTTTAGGCATTCAAAAAACAATATCACTGGAAACGCTTTATTCTTCACTAAATGTATGCCAGACCACGAATGCGTCCTTTTTACGTTCTCATCTATGCCTCTATCCAGCGGTTTTAAGCTGCCTTTAATTGACGGAGTAACGCGTTATGATGGCTTAATGCTTATTGATATGAAGCTTGTGAGTGACTGGGTGATATGCGGCCATTTTGCTGACAACCCATCGAAAGCTTTCCAAATTGATATGGCAACGGTTTAGGAGTAGCATAGCGTAAAAGTGGCCGACCAAGGGATCGGTTTTTATAGTTCGTATATCGTTCTAAAAATGTGGGGATAGGTACATAAGGGAGTGTCTTCAAATTGCACAGTAAATGTTTTAGAGCTGATTGGTAGGATACTACACCTTTAGAATTGTGCATGTGAAGACAAATATTATTTTTTAAAACTTACTGGAAGAAGTTGTTATGTAACAAAAATTAAAAAAAAAAAAAAAAAAAAAAATGGGGATTAATATATTTTCTTTTTGATAGAATATGTTTAATATGTTAACAGGTTGTAAACTCTTTTAGAAAAACATATTAGCATTTAATTTTCAAATATAAAAAAATATTAATAATTTTTAAATTTTTAAATAATAATGTCTCAGATTTTAAAGACTTATTAAAATCTTATTATTTTATCTGTATCTGGGGGAAAGGTACGTAACCTTTTTTTTTTCCACTTAAGCTCTTCAAATATTTATTTACGGTGTGTTACTTTGGGACAATATTGTGCAGTGTACCAGTTTGGCCACCCTTTTTAACCGAAAATTTCGCATTCATACCGGAAATTCCAATCAAAGAATTTTTACTTTATGTAATCGCGAAATGTCTGCCATTAACTAAAGCAAAAATTACTATTTAGAATTTCTAGTATCAATTCAGAATTTCAAATTGGCCATCCTGTAGCAATTGCATCAAGGGGCACCACATAATTATTATATTTCATATTTTAAAGTACAAGCATGGGACAGCATGTTTTTTTCTCATGGTAAATATTACAACATAAAGCGTGAAATTATTTTAAGTGACTTGGTGCTCTGAATTAGTCATTTTTGAGGAACTTAATTTCATCATGTAAAACTTCTCTCTCATATTTCATAGCTAAAATCTAAATTAAATATTTACAAGATATTGGAAGGGAATTTTAAATACCTTTCGGATGGAACACACTTTGCTTCTGCCTACTTTGCTAAATTATTTGTACCTTTAGTTAATCGAATAAATCTTGCCTGCTTTATATAATATTGTAAATTATCTCATTTATTATGTAATCACTGTTATTTTTAGTTCTCTCGCGTGTCTGTTAAAAAAAAAAAAAAAAAAAAACATTAATTTTTAGCATTCAATTTTACCCACCTCCCAATGGAAATTTTTGAAACTATCTTTTCAAGATCGTACGTAATTCTAAGCAATCACTGTAAAAATAAAAACCTTAAGCCGGTTCTCAAATTTAAAAAAAAAAAAAAAAAAAAAAAAAAATCCCGCTCAACAGCGCGAAATTTTCTGAAACAATTTATGGTTTATTTTAAAACGTAAAAGCACGAAATTTCCAGGCATGATTATTGAATTGATTTGTAATCGAACAGTTTTTTCATTTGTTGATAAAGGAATTACATCTTGAGTTATAAGCGATTGTTATCTCAGAACGGCAGTTTTTTTGCCTTTCCTGCATTATCGCGTCCGGAAATTTTATTCCAAACGCCAACTTCTAAAGCAGTTTCTGAGAAAAATCCTCTGCCTTTACCGATAAACGAGAAAAACTGTTGATTGTATAGTTTATGAACAAGAGCATACCTTCCAATTTGATACGTTTTCGAAACAAAAATAAATTTAAAAATGTGTCAGAAAATAGCCAGTTTGTATTTGAGAACAGCTTTAATCCCACATAATTTCTAAAATGGTGATTACCACTACATACAGAAACTGTCACCAACTTTGTTTTTACCATCATATCAATTCCAGATGAAAAAAGCAGTTCATCTATCCCATTTGTCTTATGAGGGTCATTAGTTATCACGGGAACATAATATGTTATTTATGTTTGTCACAGGTTATATGTTTAGTTTGTGTCTTTTATAAGAATAATTAATTCAGTGAACTAATATTACTGACAATTTTTGTTAGAAAATGTAATTGTTTTGAGCCGTTTGAGTGTATAATATTCCAATGATATGTTAAAATTATAAAGAATTGTTAAATTTTATAAAATCAAAATTGGACGAATTTCTCGAAAGTTTCATATGTGTAAAATTACTGTCTTTATTTTTCAAAACAAATCGTCATTAAACGTAACTTGAATAAATACATCTATTTTACCTGTTCATGCGTGTAAAAAAATAGAAGAGTTGTCAGAAAACATATTAAGAAAGCCATAGACAAATAACCTACACGAGAACGATTTTGATACTAGAGAATGAAATTTGAATTGATAATTCTCGAAAAGAAAAAAGAATGAATGTGAAATAGAGAATCTATTCTGCCATATAATCGTAACATATTTTCACTAAAGTCAAGGACGTAGGAAAGGGAGGGGCCCATGCCGTCCTTATTCAAATGAAGACAATTTTTTAAATCACATAAACTGGTTCAAGTATTGTTATTTTCTGTCTTAACTGCTTGATATTATCTGTGAAAAGACAACTGATTACAGCTGGCCAAAAAATAAAAAACTACCTCATACATTTTAATCCCCAAATTGGCTCAGAAAAAAAGAAAAAAGAAATATCCAATCGACTGGAAATTAAGCCTTCTTTAAATTTATTCTTAAAAATTAAGCATAGGTGGTCGTCTTCATAGTGAAATTGTACCAAGCTCTGAAATATTCAATACGAACACCTAATTTTAACATGGTATTTGGCATTTTAGGTAAATCTATATGGAACTCATTATCTTGGACTTCGCCTTAAAATAATTAAAATATTGATTTTATTGTGATAACAGCATTAATAAACGATTAATTATTCTCATAAATTCTGTATTAATTATTGATAATCTTATTTTTTTTAAATTTATTTGAAAATGGCTTCTTGAGCACCTTTTATAATTTCATAATTGAGGGGGTCGGGGCAAGAAAGTGCCAAGCCACATTTTTTGTCAAATCAATCTAACACTGTAATCTGCGGCTTATATATTGTAAATTATCATATCCAACATATAATTTGTTTCTAATGTCACTTGGTGGCAGCAGATGTGACAGGCTTCGTTTTTGCTCCAGATGTTTATGCCCCCAATGAAGATAGCTAATTTACAAAAAACGTAATAGTACTATCAGTAAAGTAATGTCATACTGTTACTCAGAATATCTCAAATGTTACTAAGACATTGGCGAAAAAACTTTAGGTTGTATATCTTGATTTGAGTATTCGATCAAATTTTCAAATTGAAATATCTCAGAAGTTCAAAAATGTGGCTTGTCACTCTCTTGCCCCGATCCCCTCATTGATACGCCACCGGAGCCATAAACAGGCAGCGAAGATGGGCTTTGAAATATTTTAGTGGGGCTAATTTCTGAATCTTTTTCTCCACTTTAAAAAAGAATACATTTAGACAGAAGAAGATAGTATACTACTGCCTATCGAGGAATTAGTTGTAAATATATATATATATATATATATATTTCAAATTAGAAATAATTAAAATTTCCCAAAGTTTAAAAATCTACAGGTGTTCACATGTTGAAAATATGTGCATATGCCCATTCAAGATTTGAGGATCCAGCCAGGGCTCGAAATGAAAAAATTCCACGAACCGAAACGCTATTTCAAAATTGCTGTTGGCTATTTTTTTTTTTTTTTTTTTTTTTTTTTTTTTTTAAGTATAGACAAATTTATTTCTAAGCATACAAAAATAATTTTAAAAAATCATCCAAGATTCTAAATAATAAAAAAAGTTACATAGACAAATAGTTAAGAAAAAATTTGCCATACTTTAGAAAGCCGTAAACATTTGTCACTCAATATTCCTAAAACTTTCACTTTTTTGCAGACTATACTAAGAAGACTTATATCTAAGGCATAATTTTCTACAATTAACCACTTATGGTTACTATCTATTAATCTTTTCAGTTTTACTTAAGGCACTTTATATGGCAATTTAATCCTTGTCTGTTATTGAATTTTCTTCTGAAATTAATTTGGGTTTCTTACCTTGAGAGTAGCCATATAATTTAATAATTTCACGAACCGGAATATTGTTCCGGTTTGCTCCGGTACATTTCGAGCCCCGATCCTAGCAAATATAACAGGTAATAAAAATAATATAATTCAGAAATCTATAAACTCTTATTGGAAGATCTGGTTAGTATTTACGTTAGCAGTAAATACCTTTGAGAGTAGAAAATGTGAGTGCTCTGATTCATGTGCCTGTTCTTCCCACTTTAAAAAAGAATAAATTTAGATAGATGTAGAGAGTATGTACTGCCTATCGAGTTGTAAAAAAATATATAAATTTCAAATTAAAAATAATTAAAATTTCCCCAAATTTAAAAAGCAAGACGTTACATGTGTTCACATGTTAAAAATATATGTCTATGTTCATTCAAGATTTGAAAATCCTAGCAAATAACATGTAATAAAATAATGTAATTCAGAAATATGTCAGCTCTTATTGGAAGATCTGGTTAGTATTTACCTTAGCAGTAAATACCTTTGGGAGTAGAAAATGTGGGTGCTCTGATTCATGTACCTGTTCTTCCCACTTTAAAAAAGAATAAATTTAGATAGATGTAGAGAGTATGTACTGCCTATCGAGTTGTAAAAAATATATAAATTTCAAATTAAAAATAATTAAAATTTCCCAACATTTAAAAAGCAAGACGTTACATGTGTTCACATGTTAAAAATATATGTATATGTTCATTCAAGATTTGAGAATCCTAGCAAATAACATGTAATAAAATAATGTAATTCAGAAATATGTCAGCTCTTATTGGAAGATCTGGTTAGCTTTTACTTTAGTACTAAATATTTACCTTTGAGAGTGAAAAATATCACAAGTTTTTTCTGCTTGACAATTAAAAAACTTTTATCATGAATAATAATAAAACACTATACCTTAAATGTTTCTTTATCAATTTTCGGCATTTCTTTAAATGTATTTCTGTATTTTGGGAATTTTAAAGTGTTTGCAATAAAAGTTTAAAAATCTTTTGAGTAATAGATGCACTATTGCATTATAAGGTTATGAGAACTGGGAGAGAGGGGGGGGGGGGGGGTCAGTCCAATCTACTCCCATCTGGTTACGGTCCTGTACGCCACTGACTAGAGAACGTATAAATGATGAGAAAAAAAAACAAGAATCAGAAACGTATAAACGCTACTCCACTACGTCCTCACAAACGCGAGAGAGGAATTGGAGATTCTCAATGTGTGTTTGATCCCCCTAATCGATGTTGCTCCTTCTCCATCATGGTCGCGATGGCCCTGTCTCGAAAATAATGGCTCACAGAACAGATATTCTGTTTATTTAAGTTTTCCGGACTCGGGAAGAAACTGTTGAGAGTTTCACAATCTTTTTGCTCCCGTCTGGAAAGAATTTTCAAGTATGAACTATTTTAATACGAGCGACAATCTTCGCGGATGTATACATTTGTGTTGGAAGTGATGCGGCTGGTTGCTACGTTGTAACCACGGAGAAGCCGTCGCACACTAAGTCAAGTACCTTTTCTTTGTTGAAGGCACATGACATCTGTTTACTTTTAAAAAGTAGAAAGCTTTCCTCTTTTTCTTTACCTATAAACCACGACAATATTTTTTCGGATAAGAAAAAGGATGTTATTACAGTTTTATGACATCCATTTCATGCCAAACAGAAGGAAAAAAATTCATCTTAAGATTTCTGTCAACGAAACACATGTTTCGCTTGTGAAAAGGCAAATAATACATTTGAAACACATTTTTTTTAATTAAAATGTTGTTTTTTCAGCATAAACTTTTGCGCTTATTAATAAATTATAATTCATAAAAATTATCTTAATATTTATGGCAAGGAAACACATGTTTTGCTTGAAAAAAGGCATATCAAATGCATATTTTAAAATAAAATTTTATGAAGTTCTTATTTTCTCAGTACATAATTTAGTACTTATTAAGTCAAGTACCTTTTCTTTGTTGAAAGCATGAGGCATCAGTCTCTTTTCTCTTCTTTACTTAAACCGTGACAAAATATACTTAGATAAGAAAAGGATGTTATTTCACTTTTATGACATTCATTTAAAGCCGAATAGAGACAGAATTGATCTTAAGATTTCTGTCAACGTAACACATATTTTGCTTAAGAAATGCGTTCCAAGCACATTTTTAAAAATCAAATTTTGTTTGTAAGTTTTGCGCTTATTATTAAATTAACATTAATAAAAAATATCTTAATATTTCTATCAAGGAAACACATATTTAGGTAGAGAAAGGACAAATGATGCACTTCAAGCACTATTTTAAAAATATAATTTAGTATGTTTTAATGTAAAATTATTTTTTTTTAATGTAAAAGTTTTGCATTTATTGAAAAAGTTCTTGTTTAGAATGAATGAAAGCATGATGATTTTTTTTTAAAAATGCATTTCATTTAATTAACAAATGCAATCGAAAAAAAAAAGATCACTTTATCTCAACTTAACATTCAAGTTCTTGTAAAATAAATTTTTTGTTTTTTCATGAAAAAATGTACGCTTCTTGAAAAAGTTCTTATTGAAAACGATTAAAAGGATGATGTTTTTAATATTTCAAATGCAATTAATTTAATTACAAATAAGATAAGGGAAAATGTTCCTTTATCTTAATACAATTTTAAAAGTAAACATTCTTTTTTTTTCATATTAAAAATGAAAAATTTTATTGATTATTGAGTATACGTATACAATTCTTCATTACTCTTTTATTTCATCAGCTATTTTCTGAATATTTTTCATTAACATTCTGCTATCATTATTAGCATAGATAGATCAATTAATTAGATAATAAAATGTTAAGGCCAGTTTTTCTATGAATATATTGATAATACTTCAAATTATATGCATATATATATTTTCTTAATTCCATGAAAATGTTGACAAATATATCGTAGAATGTCTTCTGTGTAAAACAACAGGCAGTATCACTCTTCGTTTTCAATTTTCAAAAGAACAAATAACTTCAGAAAAAACTACTTTTTTTTTGTCTTTTTTTAATCAAGAATCATAAATAACCATGGAATGGCTGAGTAAAATATCTTAGAATATTATAGAGACACTTTTCGATGAGTAAATAAAGTTATAATTTTAATATGCATGAAAGCTGTATTTGTTTGTGGGTTTACTGATGAATATCATAAATACTAAAAACTGTGATAGTGGAATTTGAAATACGTTATTAACATCATTATATGTAATGTATGTTACCTAAAAAATTCCGCTGACAAATCATTACTTTATGTTTTCTTGCATGCCACATGATGGAAAATATTAAGCTTATCTTTTTGTAAAATATGATGCTTCACTTTGGAAAGTGATATTACGGCTGCTTATATTTGTACTTGGTGTATGACATAATTCCTTAGGCGCAGATAATGCTATGCGTAAACAAAAATCGTAAAAAATATTTTTAAAGAATAGATTTTTTTTAAAACTAAGAATGGTCATGGGAGATTTTTCCCTTCCAGCTTTGTCAAGAATAATTTTGGCAAAAAAATATCCCAAGTTGAATTTAAGCCAAGACGAGACTTAAAAATGAAATTTGCAATATATGATACTCTTTTGTAGTATACGTGTAAATATTCAATGAGGAACATTATTCATTGATTTGTTTTGATGGTGTTTATAAAATAGAATACTTTAATATTCATGATTTATGTAGGCCGGTATTCACGTGTTGAATAAATTTTAAACGCTAAGATGACTTAAATCTTCATCGGTTGAATTATTTTTCTATTTATTGACTAAAGAGAGAATAATTTCATTTTCTTGTATATCAGTACTGGAATAAACTGGTTAATTTAATTCCAAGTACAAGTGTCTTCACTTCAAATGATATTTTCTAAAATAATTAATTTTGAATGTGATGAGAGTTGTTATTTTACCAATTGAATTTGAAATTAGACATTGAAAAGTGAATATTAAATTCCGAAAACATTTCAGAATTTTATTTTTTATTTTTATCAGTGTTGTTTTTGAAAGAAATATTTCTGTAATACTAAAAAAGTTTTGACAAATTTAGACAAAACCATTAAACGCCAGGCACAATACACAGGATCGACTTGAGGATATTATAATCCCCTAAGACACTTTCTTATATTAAAACCCCATTACATCGTTTGAACAGGAAAAAAAAAATATTAGAACGTAGAGGGGGAAATTAAGATTCTGCTTAATGGATCTAAAGCCTAGAGCAGGCCCTAGTAAATATTCTGTGACCAAGTTAAACTTAGGTTAAGCTTATCATAAGATAAAAACGCAAACGAAAGAGCGTAGAAAGTAATTGGTTAATATTAAATGGTATTACTTTCAACTTAATTGTTTTCCATTCAACATTTTAAAAGATTTTCAGCATTCAAATCATGTTTTTATTATTATCGTTCTTCACTTATAAATTACTATTAAATATAGATAAATTTATTATTATCATTCTTCACTTATAAATTACTATTAAATATAGATAAATTTATTATTATCATTCTTCACTTATAAATTACTATTAAATATAGATAAATTTATTATTATCATTATTCACTTATAAATTACTATTAAATATAGATAAAAAATTCTCCCTCTAATTCTACTCTTAATTGTTTTATTTAAAAAACTCACTAGTTAATAAAAACTATTTTTATTGTTATGATTTGTATACTGATTCATATTCATTTAACTCATCAAAAAAAAAATTTAAAAAAATATCTAAAATTTACCTATGAATACTCAGGAAAAATATGCATGAAACAAATATAAATGACTAAATAAAATTTCAGATTTCAAAAGTTTTAGATTTTTGCTTTATTTCTAGCTAATTAATAATAATTTATTTATTTATTTTTAATTCATTTTTTTTTCACAACAAAGGTTATAATAAACTATCATAATTGTTTTACAGGATTTTAAAACTACTTGTATTTTTATTATACTATTTTATTTTATTTAATCCGAATCAGTACTTTTTATGAGATAATATTTTATATTTCTATAAATGCTAAATTTTATTTTATTTCAAGTGTATTTTAACATTAAAATATATATATATATATTTCATACATAATATTTTTCTTGTTTGGTATAAAGGAACAAAGTGACTTTCTGAATAGCTGCTGATATTTTTCTTTTCTTCTTTTTCCTTTCTATGTGTATGTGTGTGTGTGAAATTATCAGCATTTAAAACTGTACACTCAAACTTCAGACAACTGTTTCTCACATTTCTTCGATTCGTATAAAAATACTACAAAATTGTTTTTCATTTTAGAACGAATTAAGAAGTAGTGTATCAAGCTTTCTGTGCCAATTGGTTGTAAGACAAAAAATACAGTTTTACAGGGGCCACTTCATATATTAACACAGAGGGATAAGTCAAATATTATGGTTATAAATATACAAAATTTACTTAAAGACTAAATAAAAGTATAATAAAGACTAAATAAAAAAAAGACTTTTGCAAAAATAATTTTGCAAAAGTCTCTTATTATTCATTTCTCCAAAATTTAATTAAAATTGATTTTCATTAATTACTTGTGATATTTTATGTCTTATTTTGTAGGTATTATGTATTTCAAATTTCAAGTTGAAACACTTCTGTGTTAATCAAGCATTTATTTTGTAAACAATTTCTACTTTTTATTTATTTATTTTTATTTATGAAACGTCATATCCATTCTGTCGTGTATAACACACACACACACACAATGTAATTATATTTCTAATTAATAACAATTATTATTTTTAATATTCCTTACTTAATTTAAGATAAGTAAATAGAAAAATATTAATTTAAAAACTTTAATTTCTTGAATTACAGATCGTAGTAAAAACTTTGCTGCTTGTTTTTGCTTTATTTACTCCATCGAAAAATATTTTAATGTAAAGTTTACTTAAAAGTTTAAGCGATCAGTATATTTTTAATTTTAATACAAATTCAGTGTTTTTACTTATTCTAGCTACTACAATAGATATTAAACTCGAACAGTTATTAAAAAAAATCATATCGAACATACATTAAGATTTTAATTTAAAGTAAAAATATTTAAAATACTGAGTTTTTACATTTTTTAAAAATCTAAATAAATATTATTTTTTTGTTTTTTGAACTTACTTTAAAACGATTAAAAAATTCATTACATTCACTCAGCATACTTCATATTACTATCACTCTGTATAAAAAATAAAAGTTCTTCACATTTCATTTATGCGGAAATATTTCTTTCATATAACATATATTTTCTCCCACACTCTCATTCACTCACCCAAACATCCAAACATACTGATATATCAACACACATTCATATCATCTCACATCATAGTCCCAAAACTCCGGGTGTTGAAACATACTAGGACTTCGTGATTCAGTTTCGAGTTTGGAGGAAAACGCTGATGTGTGTGTATGTGTCTGCGAATCATCGCCACCAGCTCTTAGGGTATCTCAAAGCGAGCACCGCGTGCTTGGGTGGCGGCAGGATACAGTGGCGGGCAGAGTGAAACCGTAAGTAGGCTTCTGATTGGCTGATTCAGTCCACCCTTTTGCGAATGTGTATCCATGGCAGCTGAAGGATCCCCCGAATTGAATCTCGAGAGCTAACGCGTGCACCAGCTAGCAACCCCTTGCAAAAACATCTTGACTTGATGGTGTGAAGATCGCGGCTATTAACACGATGAACTCGTACTTCGAGCAGTCCGGCTTTTACAATGGCCAGTCCGCCGCCGAGCAATCATACAGATTTCCGCAGGGGCTTTTAGTGCCACCGTATCCCCCTCAAGCGGGCGCACCGCGGTCTACCGAGGGCGCAGCTGCCGGGGCGGCCTCGGCTTATGCGGCGGTCGACGCCACTAACGGCGGCGGAGGCGGTGGTGGCTCGACCGCCGCCGCCGCTTGTAAACTGTACTCGAACTCCGTGAGTGAAGGTAGCTCGGCCATCTTCAAGCCCGAGTGCCTCGCAAAGGACCAGAACGGCTTCAACCAAGCGGTCAAAGAAATGGCCTCATCATGGCCCTCCGGCTCAGTGGCCGGACTTCGGCCATCTGGTATGGGTGGCGAGTCCATGAGACCCTTTCCCGCCGAAAACTCCGCCACCCCACGCGTCACTGACGCCTGGTCGACCTGCTGCCAGAGCACGCCGCCCATGGCACAAGCACCTGCCAATGCTTTCTACCCGTGGATGGCCATAGCAGGTTGGTGTAAGTTGCCTTTCACTTATTCTCCATTTTGATTCGCAATCGTAATTTTGCTCTGATTACATTTGCAGTCACAAATTTAGTGACAGGTCACACATTTACATACCATTCTCGAAACAAATGCTTTTTTAACACTAAAAGCAGCTTATAGTTATCTTTATATTTTTTTCTTTAAAAATATTTATATATGAGATGTTAATAAGAATTAGGAAATTTTTTCTTAGGGTATACTGCAATAAATGTAAAGAGGTAAAATTATTTTTTCAAAATTCGTTTTCGTTTTATTAATGCATGAAGTGTATAAATTTAAAATAATTTTTAAAAACTTAAACCTATCACTTTGTCAGTGTAATGCAAGTTTAATATTAGATGACATATTTGTTTTCAGGCTATAATGCATTTTTTATTCTTAAATCATACAAACATTATTTGTATATTAGTGTGAAAATTCAAAAATGCATGTAGAAACTCACTTTTGATTAAAATCAGCCTTATTCAGAAAGTTAGCACATTTAACATTATAATTTCTAAAGAAATAATTTTTGTTGCTATTAATTTCTCCAAAAAAAATTCATTGTGTAGTAAAATATTTAAAGCACAAATGGTCTTAAAAATAAAATTCAAACTATCCATAAAGCTATGTATATTTTCTTAGATAATTTAAATTGGTAAATTTAGTATTAGCTAGTATGAAATAATATGATACTCTTCAGAATTTTTTTAATTGATACAACCAAAAATTCATAAGTATTTTAAGGATCATTTTTAAAATGAAAATTGTTCTTTTTTTCGTTTTTAATGCGCATCATTAATTTAAAATAAATATTTTTCCACCAATAAACTCTTGCAAGCTGTGTAAAAATCACAAAAATAAACCAAATGTTCTTCAAAGTACATTTTTCATATTTATCATACGTGGATCAATTTTTGAAAGGAAAAATAGTGGAAAACACTATTCTAAAATTAAAAGTCAATCGTGTAACTACTTTGAAAATATCCATTATCTCACCCAATGGTAATAAACAATAAATGCATACACAAAACTGTCATAATATAAAAAAGTTCCCAGAATCCCCAAATAAATATAAACCCTTCAAATCCTGCAAACTCCATTCACAAATAGTGTCACGTGAAAATTCTCTGAACCGACGAACCTTTCTAATTTGTCAAAACCGAAAACGAAACTATATTGCCAATCATAAAGAAAGCAAAAACCTCAGGCAATACCTCTTTTTGCAAGTGCTCCTCCATGTGCTCGCAAATCAAGTTTTCAAAGCTCCTTGCTTGTTTTATAGCGCTTGAGATTTGTAGTAAAACGCTTTTATTGCCCTCTTACCAAGCTATACTTCATGCATCACTTTTAAAATACCTCCCCAGTAGGGGAAAACTCATAAAATGACTGTTTACTGGTCATCAAATCTTGGAGTGGCTAAAATGACTACTCCATTGCCGCCGTAGGACTTCCTCTTATCCAATAGTCGTTCAGGCTCATTCGGTAGTCGCAGTTTAGGCCGTTCTTAATGTGATGTAATGTGAATGTATTTTACAGGCGATGGGATAATTGATGTAGTTGTTAGTGTTAATGTTATTCTACATAATATCAGCTGCCTTTAAAGCAATATATATATATTTTAACTTAGATATGTTTCTGGGGTTGATTTACGATCAGTTATTAATACGTTTGAATTTGTTTTTATTTATTTATTTTGCTTCTTGCTTCTCTTTTTTATTTTTTATCTTAAACATGTTTCTAGGGTTGATTTACGATCATTTTTTAATATACTTAAATGTACATTTCCCCACTTTAGTTTCTTAATTTTATTTATTTTACCTACTATTTCATAAGTTATTATTCTTTCTTTTTATTTCTCTTAGTTTTCCTCCAAGTAAATGGATGAGTAATAGATCAGTTCCGAATAAATGGATGATTATTTTATTGATAAAGTATTCGAAAATATTTTATCGATAATAATAATTATCTTTAATCGCCAATAAAATATAGTTGCATGAAAACATGAAGAAAAACATTAATGTTAATTTTAACTACGTTAAATTAACAGTAAATTTAATTTATTAATATCACAAACTTACCTTTACTTCATATTTCGCTCTCTCTCTCTCTCTCTTTAATTTTTTTTAAAAATATTAGCATAACATTTTTAGGTTAGTACACTTTAACTTTTTTCGATTGAACAATTAGGTGATTATTTCATTTATAATGTGTTAAAGTAGTAATAAAAATTTATAATAGTTTCTTTATGCATTAATATTCCGCCAATTTCTTTAAATTAACATATCAATAACATACGGAATTTTCGTGAAATCATACAAATTTTCAACGCAGTGAAAATGCGCTATAATTTTATTATATAAATATTCCTTATTATCTTTCTTCTATCTGTCTTTTTGTGTTTATTTTATTCAGTGTCTTGGGTTGTAAAGCTTTATCTTTTTAGTTCTTCTCCTGTGAGTAAATGAACGATGTTTTAGTGGTTAAACGTTAAAGCGTTTATAATATATGTTTATAGTCGCCACTGAAACGTAGTATTTAAATGGAAAAATATTACGCATTGTTATTTCGTCAGACTAACCTATAAAGTTAATAGTTAAATACTTAAAATAAAATGTTTTAAATATACTTACTTGAAAATACAAGCATTTACCAAATTTAATATTTTTACTTTTTTTTTTTAATTTAAACACTTACAAGACTGTAATTAGTTCTTAATAAAATTAGATAAACTGTATTTTCTTCATAATTATGTAATGCATGTTGTAATTTAATGTGGATAATCGCAAAAAAAATATTTTTAATAAAAATAACATTAATGAAAATCACCAACAAAATGTAATAACTGGTTGCCTTTTCTATACATTTAAATTTTATACAACTCTTACGTTTTACATGGTCACTATCAAATTTCATTTTACTAAGAAATATTCTCTATTATTTTACATTTAACGCGTACTGTAACTTTATCAATAACTTAATATTTACATCAACGGCGCTATATCTTATAACTGTAAATAAATACAAAATGTACCTTTAGCATTAACCATTTTAAAAAAGACACTGGTTGATTTAAAGAGACTTTTTATATTAAATTTCATTTGGATTTATTTAGATTGCTTGTATAACTCGGTAAAATAGTTTAGTACTATAATATTTATTTAAAGTAATGTTATACTATGAAACATAATTCAAATGTATAACTGAGACCAATTTTGTGTTATTCACTACAGTTTATATACATTAGAATTTTTTTTTATTTTGTTTAGATAAGTTTCTTAAAATGTTTCATTTTTATATGAGACTAAATGTATCGTTATTTCACTTGATATATTTGTTTATGTGATGGACCAATTAAAAATATTACGCTTAATAGTATACTGCGTTTACACAATAAGAGGATGTTTTTAATTGTTGTTTTCTCATTGTGTGAGAAAGTAATTATGTTTCAACAACAATTGGCTAACGATAAAATAAATAAATAAATAAATAAAAGAGAAAAAAGAAAGTTTTAGTTATTTAAAGTGATGATATATATATATATATATATATATATATATATATATATATATATATATATATATATATATACTATGAAACATAATTTAAATGTATAACTGAGACCAATTTTGTGTTATTCACACAGTTTATATACATTGGAAATTTTTTATTATGTTTAGATAAGTTTCTTGAAATGCTACATATTTATATGAGACTAAATTTATCGTTATTTCACTTGATATATTTGTTTATGCGATCAACCAATTAAAAATATTACGCTTAATAGTATACTGTGTTTACACAATAAGAGGATGTTTTTAATTGCGGTTTTCTCATTACGTGAGGAAGAAATTATTATGTTTAAACAACAATTGTCAAACGATAAAATAAATAAAGAAAAGAAAAAAAAGAGTAGTTTTTTTCCCTCATGTGAGGCAAAAGGTCTTATGCTATATATTTTTTTTTCAGTTATATCCTTTTAATTGCAGGGGAATGCAGATTATATCAATATACGTGTTCTCTGATTAGATAAATCAGATCTAAAAATATAGTTTAAATCCTACTTAGTCCATTTAGTCCAATGATATGGATATACAATTTGCTTATTCCAAAATTCCCTTTAATAGATATTTTGCATTTATAAATATTTTAAAATAATAACAAAATTTTCACTACGAAATGTGCCATGTTTGTTTTTGAAGTGAAGTTAAGATTTTGAAAGCCTTAATTCTTCTTTAAATTAGGAAAATTTTAAGAACTTTTTATGGTAACTTTCACTTTAAATTCAGATATTGTTTATTTTGTTAAATGCATTACTGTATTCTTAGATTTGAATAACTTGTTGCAAGTAATAGTATTTATGCATCACTGAGTATGAAAATCAAATGAATTTTGTAGGCATCACTTTATGGTGTATTTTCAAACTGTCTTTACAAAATGAGAAAGATGATATTACTCATCAAGACAAATATTTTTTGTATAGGAAACTGGGGACGCAAATCATTTGTCAGAAATACAGGGTGTCTCCCTCCAAGTCGTGGATTTTCAGTCATATCTTTAACCTGGGCGTTAGTGTATCCCCGTCTTCTCCATCAACATATTTGTATTTCACAATTATTTGCAACTTTTAAAGTATATTTTTTTCTTTAGAAAGATATATATATATATTTATTATATCTATATCCATACATATAGCTGTTAACTCTTTCGACTTTTTGATATCAATACTTCCGAATAGAAATCTTCGACTAATCTTGATATGATTTAATCTCAGAATTTTGTGATTCAATAAGGTCAATATTACTATTCGGAAATAGTGGTAACATAAAACTGAATAGTTGACAGCCATGTGTATATATATATAATAAAATCTAATGAAACAAAAAACATCTATAAGAGGAATTTTCAGAAAATCTTACTCTCAAAGGATATATATATATCAAACAGCACTATACAACATACAACGATGTTCTGGTAGGCTCCGCGGTGAGCGTCAGCTGGTATTTAAATATTCATAGAAAATAAAGGAGTACCAGAGAAAATTAAGCACAGATTTTAACAATATTATTCACGTTTCACACAAAGCAAAATTTATTCTATGAGAAACATCGATACACTATCTTCATTATCGTTAAAGTTTTCAATGAAAATTTGAGTTTGGCTTGGAGGTAAGACACCTTGTATACTTGTGAGAAAAAAGTGATTAGCGATCCTGGTTTCATATACAAAAATTCTTCTTCTTGATGAGTCCCCATGTTTTATTTTGTAAAGTCAGCTTACGAAAAGCCTGTATACGATGCAAGACAAGTTGGGATTATAAACAACATTTAATCTAACGAAAAATATGCTTTTGTGCATCTAGAAAATATTTATTTACAATTTTCATAAATGAGGTTTCATTTATTCCAATTTTATTACGAGAACATATTTATTTCATCGCAGAAATAAAAACATTAAATCCTAGTGTTAAGGAAGAATTCCTGTTTCAAATTCCCTAAATCATTTCAATAAAAAACTGAAACGTTATGGAAGTAAAAAAGAATACCTTGCATTTGAATGAAAATTTACTAGTGTTTTTATTTATTTACAACAAAAAAAAATTCCAGCAAAAATGTGTTTTTGCTTGACGAAATTTTCTTTTTAAATATGATACAATAAGAATGTTGTTGGATCTTTTGTGTGTGTGCAAATACTTAAGGCCTCTGTCAAAGAGAAGTCATATATAATTTTCCATTACTTTTCATTGCATTCAGTGGCTACCTTAATTAGATAATTTTTGCGTGTATCTAATTTCAACAATCGGTGGATTCTTCTAAAATTGTATAACAAAAATTTTATTAATTTTTCCTACTGAACCAATACAGCCTGAATATGTTAATTTTATTGCAAGTATTCGAGCAAAATCCAGGCACTCAGTTATAATGCAGAAACGTTACATTGTACAAAGGAAATTGAATAAAAATTCTTATTAGAACGGATTCTGAAGCATGACACAGTGTAGTATTAATTTGACCTTGATGGTGTCGCAGTGCAGAAAAAAAATCAAAAAGAGTGCTAATAAAAAAAGAGGTGTCCGGACAATTCTTTCTGTGTTATCTGTGTTTGCTTTATTTAGTTAAATGAGAAGTACCTGCACGGTTTGGTATCTCTTAATGTACATATTTATCGATAAAACAGAGGTTGATGAAATAAATGTTATAAATTTCTTTATTTGCTTATCGTAATATATAAGATATTGAAAAATTGAGCAACACAAATATTATTTATAAAATATAAAACAGTTTGTCTGGCTCATGTTTCCTTTTTAGATGTTCTGGTATTATTAAATAATGGTAATTGTTTTAGGCAATCAGGCAATTTTACGTAATTAACTTGCATATTCCAACATACACAGTGATTTTGTTTAATAAAATATATTATTACTTCTTTGATTAACATTATTGTCTAAATAGCCTGTAATTGTATAAAAAGTAGAAAAGGAGAGTGGGCGATAAAATTACATTATTAAAAGGTGAATTATTTAAGAAATAATTAGGTTATTTTCCATTGATTTTTTCTATTTAATTTATTTATCACTTAAAAGTTATAATTTTGAAATATGATAGTATGTATGGGTTAAAAAATAATTAAAAATTTATCTTTTCTAATTATGAAAGTGTCTATAGAAATTTAGTCACACGTTTTAAAGTTTCAAAGATCACAGCATATTTATTTTGTGTAATTTTGTTTAGTTTGTCTACAGTTTCAAAAGCTTGTATTGTATGTTAAAATATAGAAGATCATCGAAGCGAGACCTATTTTAAATTATGCTTTTAGTGACTGCTATGAGTCCAACGAACAGAACTTAATCAAAAATAAAACAAGGCATTTTGAAACACTCTAATAAAATTTATCATATTTTAATTACCGAACACCAGAAATAAACAGTTGAAAGGAAAAATAAACCAAAAAACATGCGAAATATCACTTAAGAATGTAATGCTGAGGAAAAATCTATAGGTGTTGTGGCAGTAAAAATATATTGTAATTTACACAATTGTAGCGAAAAATATGGATCTAAAAGTGCGCAAAAAACTGCTGAATTTAAAAGGCTTCAGGAAACAGTTTTCCAAACATGAAGAATTAGCAACATAAGCAGAGAAAAGTTAAATTATTTCAAGATTTTATATTTTTCTAATAGAATGTTTTGTACAGTTCATTCAGCTCTCACGTAAACCTTTAGATATGGAACCGGAAGTTTTTCAGAAATACCTATTTAAAGAATCTTACTAAAAAAATAAAAGTAATGTAATATTCAATAATTATTCAATACTTTTAGAAGTAACAAATCATTTACATATAGTATTATTATAAGAATTATTAACAAACATTATTCATAGCATTTTTAGTAACAGTTATAGAAAATTCTTTTCATTCACGTTCAATTTATTATGCACGTTTTTTAAAGCATGCGCTATATTAAAATATGTAACTCTCTTTGAACATTTTGACGACTACAATGAAACATTAAACAGCTCTATTTTTGAAGAATGAGTAACCATTCCTTAGTGTAGACATGTTAAATAAAAATGTATGGCAATTGTTTGACAATTAGAATGAAAAACACGAGAAAATAGTAGAAAAAAATACAATAGCTCTCTAAGCGATTTTTCATTCCGTTAGTGTGGAAATGTTACATAAACCTGGAGGAAATTTTTTAAACAATTGTAATGAAAAGCACAAGAAAATAACGCTAAAAAAATTCAATAGCTCTATTGCTACATGCATTCCTTATTGTGGAATTGTTAAATGCACCTCTACGAAAATATTTGCAAAAATGGAATGAAAAACACTACTAAAATAAAAACAGGATGTGAACGAAACATGATGTGAATGAAAACCATGATGTGAATGAAAACCATGATGTGAATGGAATGAAAAACACTAGTTTTCTATTAGTGATCAATCATTCCTTTAATGCGGAAATGTTAAATAAAATGCCGGAATTTTTTTTTTTTTTCATAAACATATAATTGCGCCATTTAATGAAGTTGGTTGTATACGCGAAAAAGTAAAGTTCCTCATAATTTCCTAGACAAACCTCCTCTGCCGTAAACTATGCATATATAACTTCAAAGGGTTTTCATTGTTTCTGGATACAAACAATAGCCTCCTATAGCGACTATTTCTTCCTTTACTGTGAAAAAGCTAAATACAACTCTGTGACAATTTTCTCACAACTGGAATGTATCATAAAAAAATACTCTTGAAAAAAAATAAAACACCTGTCTTCTATAACAATAAATCATTCCTTTAGTGTGGAAATGTTAAATAAAATGTCAGAAAAAAAAAGATTGAGCATACAATTGCGCCATGTAATAAAGTTAACTGTATGCGCGAAATATACGGAAAAATTCATCATTATTTCTCCTATGACGTAAACTATATGCATATAACTTCAAAGGGAACAGTAATTGTTTCTGGATACAAACAATAGCTTCCTAATAGCCACCATTCATCGCTTTATAATTGCGCCACACAGTTAAAAATGTGCAGCAAACTGCCCAGAAGTCATTCGACCGTTTTTATTGAAAACGATAACATAACCATAATTTTATTTTATCCTTACCGTAATATGGTTAATAATAGTGTTAGATCGCTTAATAATATGATCAAGTAACCGTTATCTTGAAAAACGGCCGAATGACTGGACAATTTGCTACATATATTTAACAGTGCATGCAATAAAGTTAAGTGTATGCATGAAATATATAGTAAAATTTATCATAATTTTACAGACAAACCTCCTAAAAGGAATGGGAATAGTTTCTGATACAAACAATAGCCTCCTATAGCGACTATTCCTTCCTTTATTGTGAAAAAGCTAAATACGACTCTGTGACAATTTTCTCACAACTGAAATGCAAAACATAAGAAAAATCTCTCTCTCTCAAAAAAAAAAAAAAAAAAAAAAAAAAAAAAAAAACTCCAACCTTCTGTAACAATAATTCATTCCTTTAGTGTGGAAATGTTAAATAAAATGTCAGAAAAAAATAGATTTCATGAGCATAACAATTGCGTCTTGTAATAACTATATGCGCCAAATATATAATAAAATTCATCATAATCTTTCCAATGCTGAAAACTATGAATATAACTTCAAAGGGAATACCAATTGTTTCTGGATACAAACAATAGCTTTCTAATAGCGACTATTCATTCCTTTATTGTGAAAAAGCTAAATACAACTCTAATGACAATTTTCGCACTACTGGAATGCAAAACACAAGAAAATACTGTTGAAAAAAAAATCAAACACCAGACTTCTATAACAATATAATTCATTCCTTTAGTGTGTTAAATAAAATGTCAGAAAAAAATATTTCATGAGCATATAATTGCGCCATGTAATAAAGTTAGCTGTGTGCGCGAAATATATAGTAAAATTCATTATGATTTCTCAGACAAATTCCATATGCCGTAAACTAATGCACATAACTTCAAAAGGATTCAGAATTTTTCTGGATACAAACAATAACCTCCTACAGCGACCACTCTTTCCTTTATTGTGAAAAAACTAAATACAAATCTATGTGAATTTTCACACAGCTGGAATGCAAAGCATAAGAAAATTTTGTTGAAATAAAAATCAAACACCAGTCTTCTATAACAATAATTCATTCCTTTAGTGTGGAAATGTTAAATAAAATGTCAGAAAAAAAGATTTCATGAGCATACAATTGCTCCATGTAATAAAGTTAGTTGTATGCGCGAAATATATAGTAAAATTCATCATGATTTCTCAGACAAACCTCCTATGCCGTAAACTATGCATATAACTCCAAAGGGAATAGCAATGGTTTCTGGATTGGAGCTAAGTGGACCCTGCGCAACTCGTACATACAGAAGAAAAGAGGGCTAGATATATCACCTTGCTCTACCATCAGCAGACGTGACCGAATCTTAAATGTTTCTCTTTCAGAAAAGAGGAGAAAAAAGAGAAAAAAATTCTATCGATAAAAGCGTAAACTGTTGCCGAAGTCTCTTTTGCCGTCAGGAAAAGTGCGTTGCTGACATTTTTATTTTTAATTAAAACTAAAGATAAAAATGATCTGTATATATCAAAGAAATTTTCGTTTTATATTCTTTATTTAACTGTTTAATTTTTTGTTTTTCGATTTTATACTTCGTAGTTACTTTAATTTCTGATATAAATGCATTGTTATTATTATATTTTTTCTAACTATTCGAAACTAATAATAGAGTGATATATACTAACTATTAATTACAGTCGAGTCCCGTTAAAAAAGAGAGAGCAAAAATTTAAGAATAAAAGCGTAAGCTTTTGCCAGAGTCTCTGTTGCTGTCAAGAAAAGTGCGTTTCTGTCATTTTTATTTTTATTTAAATCTAAAGATAAAAATGATTTATATATCAACAATTTTTTTCTTTTAATTATCTTAATTATTTAACTGTTTATTTTTATCTTTTCGATTTTATACGTCGTAGAAGGTCAATGGTGATTTGAAATAGATTTCTCCAATTCCTGCTTTAAATGCCTTGTTATAGTGTTATTTTTCCTAACTAGAATTTACTAATAGCTAATATATCAATAGATGAAACTGAAGATATGAAAAGTAATCGAGTCCTGTTATGAAAAAGAGAAAATATCTACACATCAAAACGTAAAATCTTGCCGAAATCGCTTTTGCTATAAAGAGAGATGTGTTGCTGGCATTTTTATTTTTTAATTAAAATTAAAGATAAAAATGATCTATGTATCCAAGAAATTTTCGTTTTCTATTTTCTTTATTTTATGCTTCGTAGTTACTAATACATCAATGATTATCTGAAATAGATTTCCTGAATTAAACGCATTGTTAGTATAATTTTTTTAGAGTATTCAAAACTGCTAATAGTATTATCAAACAATATTTATCTCGTATCAAAAGTTTATTTGAGATAAATAGTAAGCATTTATACAATGCTTCAATATTGTAAAAATAACTGAAATATTTTGTGTAGATTAATTCAACGATAATATTTGATCAATGTGACAATTCCGACAAAAATATTATCTCAAAAGGCTGATAAATATAATGTTGGTCCAATGTTTGGGCGTCCTTTTTCAGAGAATACAGACATTTATTTTATATATGATTTAATAAGTATTTTTTTTTTCTAGAAATAAATTACAAAATAATTTAAATTTATAAAATTCCAAATTTCACGTGTCCAAGAAATCTCGGCATCAACAAAAAGAATTCTGCGCAAACAAAAACAAAATAATAATTATTATTTATCATTATTATTAGCGTATTTTTTTTTATTTAAATAACAAATATCTGATTTAAATTTTAACACATGTTGTGTGCTAAAGCACCAAGTAACTAAATATATATATCGAAACAAACCTGAAAAATAATCGTTAGCGATCATATGTTTGTTGAGATTGATAAATTTAGTAAGAGTCATTTACGTGTTTTCGTTTCTTTCTTTCTTTATCTTTTTTGTGTTTAATCCACAAATAAAGTTAAATATATGCTAAGATAGGAGATACGAAAGACAAAATTAAACTAGAATGGCGTCTTAATAAGATTGAAAAAAAAAATGACAGTTCATAAATAATTTGTTGTTAAATTGTAACGCGAAATGCTGAATCTTTCATATGGGTTTCATTTTTTACAAGAAATTCATTATGATATAACGAGATTTATATTTTATAACTGAACCATAAATACACCGTAAAAATTTTACTCCTCTCTCCAAATGAAAAATAAAATAATAAAATGTGGCATCTCGAAACTTTTTGGCAATTAGCCTAATGGGAATGGGACCATTTTATGGAAGTCTTTTACTCCCATGAAAGTTATTTATATATTCATAGGTATCGATTTATATCTGTATGTTAACTTTACGTGACTTTCTATGTGTGGCATATAATGTAAACGTATGTGTGAGCACTTTAACTGCATAGTAAGGTTTTTGTCAGTCTGCAGAAATAAAAGCAGATGTTAAATGTATTTCATCTATAAATCTTAAGTATAGCTACAAAGTTTAAAGGAAATAATTTTGTGAATTTGAATCTTCTGTCAAATACTTCGTTTTAAAGTAGCTTTGTGTTAGCTCTTTAAAAATCCTGAACTTTTATTTCGGTAAAGACCCATTTCTGAATTTATTGTGTATTTATACGTTAATATATACACACTAAACAAAACTTATGGGTGGACAGCATTTTTACATTTAAGAAACGTATTATATAATGTGGGAAAATATTTATGTATTTTACAAAGTTTCTTGTAAACATTTCAAAATAATATTTCATAAATAAATATCTTGTCAAGTTTCTTTGCTTTTATTTATGGTATTTTTACAGAAATAAAAAAATTATCCATATTTAAGTTTTAGCCAAACATGTATTTGTCACTGTAAAACGGATTTTTTTGGGGAAAGTAAAGATATTTTAATTTAAGGCCTCTTATGATATGGCCAAGATAATTTTAAACATGAAATAATGAACGAGATAATTATTTTCCTGTGCACTCATTACTTAGGATTTACCTTTAACTTTTTATGAACTTATTCGGGCAGATTTGCAAAATTGATTAAAAACATCATTTTAATAAATGGCCTAAAAGTGAAATTTGTAAAAAAAACAAAAACATTATCTTCTATTACTGAATTTACATTTTATTTTCAAATCTTTTAATTACTTTATTATTCAATTTCATTGTAATATTTTTTTCTAACTTTTAGCCAGAGATTTGTATATTTTCCATAGCACATGCAACATTATATTTTAATCCAGTGAATTTTTCCCTTATGATAGTATTAAAACTTTCAGTATAAGGTAAGTTATATTCAGTAAGGCACAGTTTAATTCGAGGTAAGTCTATTTTACTTATTAAGTAAGTTCAAAGGCATAAAAAATGCTCTGTTTCGCGGTAAGTAGAATTTCATTTTAAGACTATATGGAAGTAGAAGGAGAAATAGAATAATATCAATAAAGGAGTTAAACAATGGTGGATTTTTACGTATATTGCGTAAAATTCTGAAACAAAAAACGCTTTTCTTATTACACCATATCCCTTATTTCTTCTTTTAATTATAAGACAAAAATATGTGTCACTCTTTTTATTACAAACTTCAAGGTCTGTGAGTGGAATTATACAACAGCTTACATTTTTTTTTTCCCTAGCATCTGACTTTCACGGATCAATGAAATGAGGACAAACTGCCATTAAAACAATCTTCAAATTTCATTTTTTTTTTTTTTTTTTTTTTTTTTTTTTAACTCTCTTCAATAAGAAATGTTACAAGAGTCTACTCTGCTGTAATAAAAGTCAAATTTCTGTTCACAATCTATTATGTATTTTTTGGAGGAAAGCGAGATTTTTGTTACGTTCATATACAGTGACTTTTATTAAACTAATGTGTGCATAAATGAATGTGCAGTTGAATAACACACAAGGAAATATTCATACTGTAATTAAATATTGAAGAAACAATTCCAGGCTAGACATTAATAATAATAATAATAATGACAATAAAAGAATCCGCTTTTCAATCAGATATATTTAATTATTTATTTTATTCACAAGTCGAAAGACTTGATTCCATAATTGAAATTATTCATGTAAATCGCTTCAGCACAAAAGATAAGCAGCACAGTATTTTTAACTCAATAGATAAATATTGTATAAAATTGTATAAAAATAAATTGTATGAAAGTTGTATAAAAATAAATATTGTAGAGATAGATATTTACATGCGATATATACTTCAATAAAACGAAGTGAAAGCATTAGGAATTATCGTATAAATATTATTGCTATTAAATATTCTAGAATGCCAATGATTTCTTATTAAAAAAGATTAATAATAATAATAAAAAGAAAAGAAAAGAAAGAAAGAAAGAAAGAAAAAATAAAGAAAAGAAAACTTATATGTGTATAAATAATTATTAAACGTCACTTTCCAGTCAGCTTACATATATATATATATATATATATATATATATATATGAAAATATATATGATATATATATATGAAATAAATTAGAGAGACTATTTCAAAATAAACACAGAAACATTTGATAGCCATCTGAGGAAAAAAACCAAATTCCTATTAAAATAAACATTGTACAGACACATTCACATTTACATGGGATATATATTTCAATAAAAGGAAGTGAAAGCATTAGGAACTGTCATATAAATATTATTGCTATTAAATATTCCAGAATGCCATAATGATTTCTTATTTAAAAAGAAAAAGACAAATATATAACTTATATACGTATAAATAATTATTAAATGTCCCTTTCAGCCAGTTTTTAAATATATATATATATATATATATATATATATATATATATATATGAAATAAATTAGAGGGAATATTTCAAAATAAACACAGAAACATTTGATAACCATCTGAGGAAAAAAAAAATCAAATTCCTCTCAGAAATTATTAATTATTGAATGTAATGAATTATTAATTATAGAATTTAATGATAAACTATTTTTTAATTGAATCATATTATAATTCAAATAAATAATAACATCTAATTAAATAATACATCTAGTCAAGTTATAACGGGCTTATAACAGACAATAAATGGCTTTCCCCTGCAATGAAATTTCGTTGTAATGCAATTACGTAATCGTTAATAAGAATATTGCCAACAATGCTAAAAAAACTCCTTATATCAATTATTTCATTGTACTGGAACTGTGCAGTGTTTCACAAATATGCTTTCCTACTATGTATTTTTGTGAATTAGTTCATTTTAAGCAGGCAAAGTCATTATGACGAAATTCTTATTATAAGTGATTAAAACAAAAGTAAAATAGGCCAAAGAGTAAACGAAAAGAAACCTTGACATCTGCCTGCATTTTTTTATACATAAAAACAGGAACTGAATGCGTATTTTCTATTTTCCATGTTACAAAAGGCTGAAGTGGGATTATCAAGATGATATAAAGGCTTTTGTTTTCGTGTATAAAGAGATAGGACATAAAATGCAAATTCATTCAGTTAGATGTACAGAGGTTTATTTTAATGGCAAATAAAAGTTCCGAAAGATAAAAGAATTTAGATATTCTGTGAATAGAGTAGACTATGTTAAGAAATCCTTCTTTTTCTTTTTTCTTTTTCATAAGTTATTTTGCAGGCTGTGAGAATATACGGTACGATACATTCACACAATTGCTTTGCTGAATTAAGAACTGGTCGTAAAGCAAATTAGAAAGAAAAAAAGAGGTGTTTCGTTGTTCAGGTCATTCCATTTCTTTTATTAGAAATTTCTTAGAAATAAAGATTAATTAATAGGAAGAGTGTAAATTAATGGAAACATATTTTGATCACTAGTACAAAAATTTGAAGCGAATCGCCATTAGTTGTACACATTGTGCCACATATACAGGCTATCCCTTCTTATCCTAACCAACAGCTGATTTTTAAACCATTCGTTTTAGAGTTATACATCCAATTGTAAAATTGTTTCAATTGTTGTTCTCTATATTAAAAGCCGTTTATGCCAAAATAATTATTTTTCTCAACGTTGGCAAATTAAAAATTTTTATACGGCCCCTGCGGGTTTTATTAGAAGTAAAACAAACAGACACAATTAATTTTTAATGTCCAAAACTAACTGGTAATGAAAACAAAAAGATGCATTTCCGTGCTGAAAACACTGAAACATCATAAAATTAAAGTATTATAACTCGGTAAGAGTCTCATCTAACAGAATATTGTAGCACATTTTGTCTATCCCTTAGAAATTGAATAGTTTAAAAAATATATTAGTTATTGATAACGTCTGAATGAAACAAAAAATGTTGACCGAAATTTTATGAAATAAATTGATTAAAACAAAATGTTTTCATTTTGAAAAAAAAAAAAAAAAGACTAAATACAAAATTTGTCATCACCTTCTATAGTCAATTTGTTATTTTTTTTTTTTTTTTTAAGTATAATTATAAATAATTGTACTTCACTCAAATCTGGAAAGCTGTTGTAGCAATTCAGACTAATTGCAAATTTAAATAATTATCAAAGTTACCCAAAATATTTTAAGAAAATCGGAAAAAAATATTCAGAAAAATCAATTTGAAGATTCAAAATAAGTGAATGACTTAATTAGCCTTTTTTTCTTCCTAAAATTATACCTTTTCCAAAATTAAAATTATTCTGAACGGATCAATTAATCAGCATAGAGACTAACTGTGATATTTCTTTCAGAAAAAAAAAGGTCTGAATGGAATTTATTCCCTGAGAATTAACTTAAATCCAAAAAAATTAACTGAATGAGCTTTGAAAAATACCATCTTAAGTTTAATTCTATCTAAACGCACACTTCTAAAACGTAACAATAATAATTGTACCAAAAAATACACAGGTCTTAAGAAAACTGCGCCCTTAAAAAACTCTAAGTGCACAGACTCTGAAGCAGAATTAAATTAAATGCTAAAAAGGGGGGGAAATGAGGTTGAAAAAGGGTCTCTACGTTTGTTACAAGACAAATGTTTAAAAGAATAGTGGAGCAGGTGCGAAAATAATTTCCGATGTAATCTGGGTTTCAAGATCTGGGAACATTGGGAGACGGCTTAAGAGACAATTGGGGCATTGGATGATACGGGTTTGTTCTAGACGGGGGCAAGAAAATAGTCCATTGTGATCGTAATCCTTTTTTCTGCCCCCCCCCCCCCTACATTGCTCCTCCAAATGCACACACTTATTTCACAGACAGTAGGCTCCTGCCTAAGAAATCAATATATCTACCAAATCCGACTCGCGCTTGCTTGCTTCTCTTATCCTCATAGGTCTAGATAATGTCAATAGGGACCGCATACAAAATTAGAAAAATAAACAAAAAACAAGAATAGAAACAGGTTGAAACTTAACAGAATAAATACGATTAAATCATATCTAGGGCTATATCCATTATGCGAGAGTTTTATAATTTTTTTAATAGTAATTTTCGTCTTCTTTAATCGCAGAATTTCTTCATTTACATAAAGAAATTTTTTATAACAACATAGTGGTAAAATTTCCGCACAATTTATAGGCATTCATTTCAAAAATATTTAAATGAATATGCTGAACATCATAATAGGTTAACCTCTGTTCACCTCTACAAGAAAAAATTAATGCTTTGATTTATTATTCATTTAAAAATTAAGTTTCGCTTTTGTTACATTTTTATATCAAATATCTATTAATGTCACTATTTTTTTATGCATCTAATAAATTATACTAAGAACTGAGTAAAAATAGTTTGAAGCCTAGAAATAATTAGTAAAATTGGATATATCTTCATTTCAAAAACCTAATACCATCTTGAGGGTTGAGAGGTGACATTTACTGATTTATTTTAAACAATAAATTAATTTTAGTTTAAAACTAATGTCAGTGGTAATTTTGTTATTTGAATCTTAAAATACTAAATAGAATGAGACCAAATAATGCATTTATTATTACATTTTATCCAGAATTAATTAAGGAAATTAATTTATATCGTAATTTGTTTCAAAATAATGTTACTAATATTCAATTGAAACATGTGAACAAGTATCGGCAAATCTTAAAATAGTGTCAATTGGTTTTTAATGAAGATGTGTCATAAAATAAAATATAAGAGTGATACTAAACATATGGCGAATTAAAATTTTTCTTAAAAATCATAATAAATTACTAAATAGTTGATTTTTGACAGCAATTTATTGATTTGGAAATGACCAAATCTTTTTTTTTCTTCTCAAAGACTGTTATATAAAAGAAAAATCTAGATTTTATAATGTATGTCATGATGACCACTACTCATTTAAGGCCATCATGAAGAAGTTCTCAAGTCCAAACTGGCGAAATTATTTTTTGTTCGCAGACGCATCAAATTGGGAAGTGCTCTTATTCAGAAACTAAGTAAATCTAATTGTTTTTCCTTTATCAGTAAAGGCAGCAGATTTTTCATAAATTCCGGTCAAAATTTGCATTTTGAACCTATTTCCCGGTCGTGCCAACGCAGGATAAGGAAGAAAACTGTCGTCATGAGACAATATTCGCTTATAACTCAAAATCTCATACTTTTACTGGAATGTGATAAAAAGGTCCGATGACAAATCCATTTCAATAACCATGCCTGCAAGTTTCATGCTTTTATATTTAAAAATTAGTCAGAAATTGTGTCAGAAAGTTTCGCGTTGTTGAGGGAGGGGGGGGGGGGGGTATATTTTTTTAGAACTGCCTTAAAAATAAATTAATAATAAAAATTAATGTATTTTTCATGTTTAAATTACATAAGAGAAACATTCATCAATAACAGGAATAGAAAGTTCTGAAGGTGCAAATAATTGTCGACATTTACATTATTGTCATTAAACGGATTTTTTTTCTATTTATGGTAGTTGCCACTTCCGTTTTACACATAACATATGCATGTTTAAAGGTTACTAAGGCAGAAGTTTTCTGATAACAAATTAAAAGAAAAATCTGCCCTATTTTAAAAGATTAGGAAAGAGAAATTTCTTCTTTCTGAAGTATTTTAAGCCTTTTTGTCCTGATTGTAATCTAAGAATACATTTTTAATTATTATTCAGACAGTAGCCCTTGATATATCGCACATGCAGGAAGGGGAAAAAACACGATATAACGTCATACTTGCCAACGTTTACTCTTTTTTCTTACCACTAAAAGTTAATAGTACCATATTGAATCACCGAAATCTTCGATTTAATAAGGCGAACATTTTTATTAAAATTTAGTGATAACAAAAATGTGTAAAAGTTGGTAGCTATCTAACATAGGCATTTATTGTTTTTAAAAAAATTATAAACTTCAAAGTAAACATGTCCTTCGAGATGTTAGTTTGTACACATATTGTAGTTTTCTTTAAAATCAACGATCGAAATTTTCACTCAATAGACACATGTAATAAAGTTACCTAAAAAATGTGTATAAGGTAGAATACTTTTGTCTTTGAGCGACACGAATAAAAATGAAATATTGGAATGACCTATATAACGAGGTGCGATATAACGGGAGGCTATTTTGTTATAAGTTTCACTCGCGTGCAGTATCATGTATTTATTAATTCTAACAATTTACTGAGTATTTTGATTTGCAAAATTAAACCTTAATTTTTAAATTTTGAAAACAATAAATGAAATTTCCTATTAGCAATATTAAGAAGATTAAATTTATCATTATGAACGTGTCTTTTACCTACATGAAAACTTTCAGTTTCCTTGCTTTAAATAATACGCTGTATCAAATGTTTATAATTCCAATCAATTACTGAGAAAACATTAATAATAAATTCTTAAAATTAAACCTTATAATCGTGAAAATTAATCCTTTTAGTTAAATTTATCACTTTGAAAGATACAATTTTAATGTCTTTCAAACATAATATTCTATTAAAAGTGTTCTTATTAAAATTGAACTTTTAGATAATTAACGTATTGAATTTATCACTTTAAAAGATGTTTAACGGCTCGTAAAATGTAATTTTGCATTAAAAATTTTCTTGTTAAAAATGTAATATTTTCTTATTGAGGAAGTAAAATTTCTTTTTAGCCAAATATTAAATTTATCACTTTCAAAGAAATATTTTGAACGTCTTTTACTCTTTTTAAAAACGAATTTTTCTATTAAAAATGTTCTTATTAAAACGTAATATTTTCTTATTTAAAAAAGTAAAATTTTCTATGCCGCATTAAATTTATCACTTTGAGAGATATGTTACATATCTTATACTCATTTCTCAAAAGTCCCAGTTTTCTTGCTTACGCAAACAATGAACAAATTCACTAGAAATGCGACGACACCACACGAAAATATTTTTCATAAAAATACTGTGTCAACGAGTAAATATGTAATCGATCCCCTGTCGGAATATTTTTCCATTCTCTCTTAGCGGTAACTGTCTTATGGTCTTGCAAATAGATAGAAAGGGCAACGATCGGTAAAATTGGAGGGCGATTGGATTCGCAAACACATCATAGCACCCCTCAGAATGATTCCTGAACGTTTCTTGCTAAAAAAGAATGCTGTAAATGAGAACTCATTTCTTTGGCCTTTCTGCTATTTTATTTCTTATTTCCTTTTCTTTTTTTGTGTATGTCTTTTTGGGGTAAGAATTCCTTTTCCGCGCTGATTTTTATTGCAGGTATATTTATAAAAGACATAAATTTATTCTGATGTTTGAATTAATCCTTCGATTAATCCGTTTAATGTTTCAATTTCGTAAAAATATGCAAAAATATTTTTTAATTCGGTTATTTTAAATGCAATGAAATGAAACTCGGTACCGAGTATTTTTGAAAACTGGACCTTAATGATTATTAAGACAACAATAATTTAATGTTTACTTAACATCCATCCAATTTATATATAATTAACTTTTGTTGCTATACACTATTAAACTAGCACACAATACTTTACTTAAAACGCCAACAAGTTTATTATAAAATATATAATAATTATTTCAATAGCTTTTGATATTTTTTTTTCGCAAAGAATCTAAATTTCAACTGTCTACATGTACGATGCGGCCGATGTATATTTATACAAAGAATAATAAAAGACTATATATAAATAAATATATTTTATAAGTCACTAAAATAAGAGTTTAAGGTGACAGAATAACATACAATACGGATGTATACAATAGAAGTACTGTTTAGTACTACACGATTTACTTATGTCTTTTAAAAACGTCCTTAACAAAAAAATTAGAACAAAATATTTTCAAAAAATTCTTATTTCCTTTTCTTTACTGTGTGTGCCTTATTCAGGTAAAGATTCTTTTTCCGCGCAGATTTTTATTACAGGTATATTTATAAAAGACATAAATTTATTTTTATGTTTCAATTAATCCTCCGATTAATGTGTTTAATGCTTCAAATTCGCAAAAATATATTAAAAGAAAAAAAATTATTTGGTTATTGTATATGCATTGAAATGAAACTCTTTTACCGAATATTTTTGAAAACTGAATCTCAGTGATTATTAAGGCAATAATTCTTTAATGATCCCTTTACGAATTCATATCTAATTAAGTTGTGTTGGTATAAAATATTAAACTAGCACATAATAGTTTACTAAGCACATCAAGAAATTTATTATAAACTAATATAATAATTAGTTCAATAGCTTTTGACATTTTTTTTTTAAGAATCTAAATTTTTATTGTTTACAAACATGTACGTGGCTGCTGTATATTTATACAAAGAATAATCAAGAACTATATCAATGAATATATATTAAAAGTAAATAAAATAAGAGTTTAACGTGACAGAATATCATATAAAACGAATGTGTACAATAGAAGAACAGTTTGCATTCACACGATAAACTTATAATATATATTTTAAAAGGCCCTTAAAACTCTTCTCACATCCAAATTAGCTACTATCTGACACAGTTTTTAATTCATTTTTGTTCGCAAACGTATTAAATCATCATGTTCCCTTATTCAGAAACTATGTAATCGAACTGTTTCTACCGTTTTTCAGTAAAGGCAGAATATTTTCTAGAAAATGCTGTCAAAAGTAATGTTTGGAACCGAATTTCCAGACACAACACAACAGCAAGGAAAAACTACCGTCCTGAGACAACAATCGCTTATAACAATATGTAATTAATTTATCAGAAAATGATAAAACTGTTCGATTACAAATCACTTCAATAATAATGCCTGCAAGTATCATGATTTTATATTTTTGAAAAAGTGTCACAAAATGTGTCTGAAAGTTTGGCTTTGTTGAGCGGGCAAAATTATTTTTTGAGAAACGGTTAGGTCGACGAGCGCGACAGGGGTTTGAACATTTTTGTTCGGAAATGCATGAAATTGGCAGGTGTTCTTATTCAGAAACTATGCCATCAAAATGAGTTTTCCATTTTTTGTCGAACCTCGTTAACGCGAACACTCACGGGGATTTTTTTTCTGTTCGTGTTAAAAGTAGTTCGTGTTATCAGGGGTGATTATGAGTTCATGAAAAAAAACCTGAAATTTTAGCGAGAAAACGTTTCCGTATGGGGAGTTATATATAATTTTATTACAGAGAGGTCAAATTATGAAAATATGAATTTTAATTATGTTTAGCAATCATTTGAAATTGAAATTGATATTTGTCTTATTTTATGAATTTAACTATCAGAAAAAGCGGAATTTCGGTACTGAAAATGAAAAAAATACCTGAATTCAGATATATAACCTAAACACAATCACCCTGTGTTATCCATACTTAAAAAAAAATTATATATTCCATGTAACAAGAATAAATATGCATACATACCTTCCAAGTCTGCTGTGTTGGTTTTGTTTCCTAAGATCGATACGTCAAGAATATAGACCTACACTTGGGATACTCCTCGGTGGAAGTCTTTTCAAGAGGAATTGGACGGTATTAAAGTTATATCCGAAAAAACCGAAGAAGAAAATACCAAAGCTCCGGACAGCCAACTCAACTTATTTTAGCGGATTGGACCCTAAGTCATCACCACCACAGCGATCACTCAGCTTAATTAACGTAAACAGCTTTGTGTAAGCAACTTTAATTAGCATTACGTAAGCCGCTCAGCCACTGGTGCAAGACCAGTGTGTTGCAATTGATTAAAAAAACAATCGATTTTCTAAACAATATATTTAAATAATTATTTACATACGCCGGGTTACATTTACGGTGTTGGAGCACATTTATAAAACTCTGTAATTGTAGACTGTTTGCGTTTTTTATTGGAGCAATTTCTCCAAAAGTCGCCGAGTCTTTCTACAGTTTCTAAACTAGTTCCAGAATCTGCTTCTTGCATCACAAAACGACGCACTGTTTGTAATGCAGTGAAAGCTTCCATCAGGCTGACAGGATTTTCCATGGAAGTGTCATTGACCTCTTCGTCTGTATCGGAAAAATAATGATTATTACTATCGGCATCTGGTAAACGTTTCATCATGTCATTCACGCTATGAACGATTTCGTCATCTGTTGTGACGTCACATGTCATGACGTTGTCATCCATTGAGACATATGCGTTAAAGGTAACGCTATCAGGAAGTACTCCACAATCTCGTGCTGCGTTTAACAAGTCAAATTCTATTTCTTCTTTCGTATCTTCTGCAATATCCTCTCTACAAAATCCTGCCTTTTTAAAACAGTTTATGATTGTTTTAGTGGTTACTTCTCGCCATGCTGTTCGAAGCAACATCAAAGCATCTAACAAATTAATTTTGAATTCCTTTTTTTCGTCAAAACAGTGAATTGTATTACGAATTAATTCTGTACGATAAAAGGATTTCATGCTGCGTATGATCCCTTGATCACAAGGTTGTAACCTCGATGTAGTACCTGGAGGGAGAAACTCAAGTTGAATAGATTTTAATCCAGAAATTAGGGGGTGTGCACTACAATTATCTAAAAGCAGACATATCTTTCTATTTTGTTGCTGGAACTTTCGGTCCAATTCTTTTACCCATTTGGTGAACATTTCTGACGTCATCCACGCCTTTTTCGTGGACTCGTATTTCACCGGTAATGTTTTTAATGACTTGAAGCACCTTGGATGTGATGACTTTCCTATGACTAACAGAGGCAACTTGTCACTCCCATCCATATTACAAGCTACTAAAACTGTCAGCCTTTCCTTGCTGTATTTTCCACCAGAACATTTCTGATCTTTTAAGGATAAGGTGCGGGTAGGAAGTGCTTTCCAGTAAATCGCAGTCTCATCAGCATTGTATATGTTAGGTAATGCATAGTTTTTCAAAATCGTAGGCAATTTGTTTCGCAGAAAATCGTCTACGGTTTCGACGTTTACACTGCCTTCTTCGCCACAAACCTTTTTGCAAATTATGCCATGCCGATCCTTAAATCTTTGCAGCCATCCAGACGAGCACTGAAAGTCGCTCACATGAAGAGCATCAGCAAAAAAGCGAGCTTTTTCTTGCAATATTGCTCCGGTGATAGGAACATTTTGTGCTCTGATTTCTCTTATCCACCTCATAAGTGCTATTTCAACTTCTTCACTCTTAGCAATCCTCATTCGTTTACGAGATGGTTCGAACTCATTAACAGCACAAGCACATTCAATTTTTTCCCGATTTTTCAAAATTGTCGATAATGTGCTTTTTGGAATTCCAAATTTTCGAGCAATTTCAGATTTTTTCAATCTACCATCGTCTACGTTGTTTAAAATTTCAATTTTCGTTTCTAAACTCAACGATTTCTGCACTTTTTTTTCCATGTTTTTACTTGAATTTAAACTTATGTAAACAAAAATGAAACACACGTACAAACTGTCTTTAATGCTAGACTAGACGAAGGATAGGCAATTGGCAACCTTTTCTTAATGCTAACATGAGTGATGGTGGGTAGATGCAGCGCGCCAAATCGGCTTTTCCCGCCAAAATCTACTTTAAATTTCCGGATTCCTGTCGAAACTTTATTGCGACAGTGGTCATTGACAGCATTATTTTTTGTCTGGATTGCCTTTTTAAATTAAAAGTTATTTTACGAACTAATTTATTTTATTTTATTTTGTTCGTTTGGAACACGTTATGTAGTTTTGTTTTGTTTTAAAAAAACATAAAATTTGAACAACCTTTCCAACATAAAAAAAACCTAGAAGATTAAACAATCTATCTTTCTTTCTTATTTTTCTGAGGGTTGGGGGGGGGGGGGGGGTGTTTCAAAATAAACTGCTACAAGTCATGAAATCAAATAAAAAATTTATTTAATATAAATTAAATGTGTTACTGCAATTTTATCTCTCGGTTGTGTGTGATTTGATACAAATAAACTTCTAGTTATAACAGTGTGACAGCTTTTCTCCCTTAAGTCTGTTTTGAAATGACCTGCTCAACAACGCCAAACTTTCTGACTCATTTTTAGACGCAAAGGAGTATAATTGGCAAGCTTGACTATTGAAGGTATTTGGAATTGTATTGAGTTTTCCATTTTTTGATAAATAAATTACTTATCGAGTTATAAGTGATTCGTGTCATATGACAACACCTTTTTCTCCTTTCTCGCGCTGCCGCTGCCGGAATTAGCTTCAAGGCTTTGACAGTATTTTCTGCCTTTACTAAAAATGTAAAACGTGTTTCGATGACATAGTTTCTGAATAAGAACACCTGCCAATTTCCGTTTCCGAACAAAACGGAATAAAAAAAAGGCGTCAGAAAGTAGCTCCATTGGATTTGAGAACAGCCTCGATTTTACTCTCGCTTCTTTCTATATTTACGTTTATTTTATTGTGAGAATGAAATCAGAAAATTGCCAAGGAAGCGATTACCGCCAAAAAGGGCGATGAGTCTTTCTGACTTAGCTGAGTAAAGGTGACCAGATCAGACCCTGGAATTTCCTTCACAGCATTTCACAAACTTTTTTCACCCTTCAGTGCAATTCTTACAATAGAATTTAATCTTTTGAGTGAGTAGAAGGAGGAATCGCCTGACAACTTTACAATTGCTGGTCTGCAGCTATCAAAACAAAAGACATTCCTCTTCTTTCAAAAATTTGGAATTCGAAAAACATAGATCTCAGTTCAATTGCACCGAAAACTTGGGAAAACTTGCTTTGTTCGTACTATAAGTAGGAAATATTTCAACGGCCGATCCTTTTCAGTTCGTGATAAACAATATTTCGCGTTAAGCGTGTTCGTGTTAAAAGGACTAAAATCACAGTAAATGCCTATACAACTTGACGGGACAACTGGAAACAGTTCGTGTTAAAAGTAATTCGCGTTAAGCGTGTTCGTGTTAATGAGGTTCGACTGTAATGGAAGATCTTCCAAAAAATACCGTCAAAGTCGGCATTTTGAACCGAATTTCTGACGACGCAGCACGAGAAAGCTTAAAAACGTGTCGTCGTATGACACGAATCGCTTATAACTCGATAAGAAATTTATTTATCAAAAAAATTGAAAACTCAATTAGAGTCAAAATCATTTCAATTGTCAGGCCTGTCAATTTTATGCCTTTGCATTTAAAAATGAATCAGAAAAAGTGTCAGAAAGTTTCGCGTTGTTGAGACAGGTCATTTGAGAACCCAGACTTCTTATTTTACTCTATATTAATAAATATTTTTAAAAGTTCTTAAAATATATTTAAATTGTTAAAAACTTTTGAATAAACTTATTTAAAATATATAATCATTAGACAGAGAACAAAAATAAAAATCTAAAGTCTTTCTCCCATTTATGTTGGCGGGATTATATCAAGCAGTGATAATCAAGCAATATTTCCAACTGTATAACATATTCTTGTCAGTACATATAGCAGATCAAAACATTTCCATGAACATAAATATCTCGCCCGAAAGGGTAGAAATGAAAATCTCAATGTTAATTTTACTAATGCATGTCAACATACGTTTATTCTTTTAAAATAATATTAATAACTAAACAGGCAATCAATGCAATTCATGAAATTGAACTTTAGAGATGGAAAATGAAAATTTTAATGCGATTATTATTTTTTTTTATGTATGTCGCTGGTATTGTTATTTATTTTCTGTCACGAATAATATCCTTTAAATAAATTTAATAACTATACACCGTAATAGAAAAATTTTGTGAATACAAATTTAAGGGACGAAAAAGTAACCTTGAAAATATCAACATAATTGTTATACTATGTTAGTGTTATTATTATTATTATTATTTTTAGCCTACAATGATATGTTTTTATAATTTTAGCAACTGCACAGTAGATCGAAATATTTCTATTAAAATAAACATGGAGAAACAAAAATAGAAATTTTACTGTGATTTTCAATCTAAACTAGAGTGATTGTTTTTTCTTCAATGTGGAATGATATTTTAGAAAAAAAGAAAAAAAAAACACCACTGGCGATGTAAAAATTAATAATTAAATTACAACGTGGTTATTATTATATTTTAGCATGGTTACTTTTCAAATCTGAATGATATACTTAAGTGTTAATTGCATAAAAATCAACATAATTTTATAAAAATAACATAAACTATTAGTATAATAAATATAAAGCAAATCAAATTATTTTCAGGGAAAAAAATTAAATGAGAGAAAATGAAAATGAAAATATGAATGTGATTTTTATGTTAGCGTGATTATTTTCTATATCTAGAAATATATTTATGATTTGCTTAAATAATAATAATTATTATTATATATCAATTTTTAAACCTTTTTATAAAAATAAATTTTAGTGATGGAAAAGTGAAAATGCAAAGCTTAACTTGATTTACTTTCTGTGCCAGCAGGATTATTTTTTGATATGTTTAAATATCGTCAATAAACATACAGCGGATCGATAGATTTTTATGAAAATAAAATATTAGAAATGGTAAAAGCAAAAATGAAAATATCAACTTTTTTATTTAATTCTCTATTAGTTTTCGAGTCTAGAATAAACATGCTTAAATGGTAATAATAATATAAAAAAAATAATAATTTTAGGAACATAAATTTCAGAGACGGAAAAATGAAAATCAGGACCACAACATGATTTATTTTCCATGTCACCGTGATTATTTTTCTCAGTCCAAAATGATATGCGCAAATAATACTAATAATTATTCAGCAAATCAAATATTACAAAAGCGAACTGTAGGAATTTGAAAACATCAATGGTATTTATTTTCTATACCAGCGTAATTATTTTTCTCGATCTGTAATAATGTGGTTAAAAATTATTACTGATTGTGTAGAAGATCAATTTTTTTTTTATTTTTATGAAAATGAACTTTAAGCGGTGGAAGAGCGAAAATAGAAATATTAATTTATTTTTAATCTATGTTAACAAGATTATTTTACCAGTCAAGAATAATATGCTTTAATAATATTAACAGTTATATAAAAATCAAAACATTTTTATCAAAATAAACGTTCGAGACTGAAAAAGAAAAAAATTCAATATCAACGTGATTTATTTTCTATGTTAGAGTGATTATTTTTTCTATAATAATACATAGCAAAATAAAAATCCAAAACAAAATTATGAAAATAAACTTTAGATTTGGAAAAAGTGAAAACTCATATATCAACGTCATTTATTTTCTATGTCACCGCCATTATTTGTTTTAGTCCAGGATGATATGTCTAAACAAAATTAATAATTACATAGCAGATCGAAAGATTTTTTTGAAAATGAAACGGAAACCATTGGAGACGGAAAAGTGAAAATGAAAACACCAGGTTTTAATTCTATATTAACGTGATTATTTTTCCAGTCTAAAATAATATACTGATATAATATTATTCTATACAGAATTTAAATAATATTAATACCTATACAGCAGATTGAAAGAATTTTATGAAAATACACATGGAAAATAGAAAATTTAAATCTCAAAATCAATTTATTTCTATTTTAGCGTTATTATTGTTTTCGATCTTTAATAATATGCTTAAATTTTGTGAACAAAAATATAAAAAGAAAAAAAAACATTTTTATGAAAATAAACATGAAAAGCGAAAATAAAAATTGTCATTATTGTTTACGGTTTAGAATGATATGCTTAAGTAATACTAACAACAATGTAAAAATCAAAATATTTTTATGATCACAAACTTTAGAGACCGAAAAAGTAAAAATTCAAATATCAACGAGACTTATTTTCTATGATAGTGTTATTGTTTTTTTTTCTAAATCCCGAACGATATGATGCTTAAATAACATTAATAACTATATAGAACAGATCGAAGGATTCTTTGTGAAAATGAAATTTTGGAGACGGGCAAACGAACATGAATTTTATTCATGTTATAGTAATTATTTTTCCAGTCTAGGATAATACGTTTAAATCTGTTTTCAAATCCAAACTGATTACTTTCTGACACATTTTTTTTAAAATTCATATTTGATTGCAAATATAACAAATTGGCAGGTACTCTTAACCAGAAACTACGTAATCGAACTATTTTTAGCATGGCAAAAGATTTTTCATACATTGCTGTGAAAGTTGGCATTTTAAACCGAATTTTTCAATAATACGTGACAGCGCAGTAAAAGAAAAAAACTGCCCTCTTGAGGCAATATTCGCTTATAACTCAAAATGTAATTAATTCATTTATTGAAAAATGAAAAAAAAAAAAATCGCTCGATTGCAAATAATAACTTCAATAATTATGCCTGCAATTATCATACTTATGTTTAAAAATGCGTCAGAAAGTTTCGCGTTGTTGAGCAGCGAAAAATATTTTTTGAGAACCGTCTTCAATAATATCAATAAATAATAACAATATAAACACCGAAACACTTTTATGAAACTAAATTTTAGAAATGGAAAAATGAAAATCCAAACCACGATGTGATTTATTCACACAGACTAATTAAGTCACACAGACAGATTAAGTCCCACAGACTAATTCTTTTAGTCCAGAATGATATGCTTAAGTATTATTAATAACTATAGAAGAACGATTTTTATGAAAAAGAACTTTAGGAGACAGAAAAGCGGAAAAACAAACATCAGATTATTTTCCAAAACTTAGACCGATATACTTAAATAATATTAATATAAAAATGCAAACATTTTTACGAAAAAAAAATTTAAAGTAAAAATGCAAACCTCAGCGCGTGATTTATATTCTCTACCAGTGATTATATCTTTCAGTCTAGAATGACGTACTTAAATAACAATCATAACCGTACAACAGATCGAAAACTTTTTTTTATGAAAATGAACTTTAGAAGACAATTGCGAAAATAAATTATCTATACGTTGCATTTATCAACGTGATTGTTATCTTATGTTAGCATGATAATGTTCTAAAATCTAGAATAATATACTTCAATAATATTAATAATAACTATTTAAAAATCAAAGTATTTTTACGAATAGAATTTTTAAAGTAAAAATGCTAAGCTTTACGTGATTTATCTTCTCGTGCAACTGATTTTTTTTTTCTTTTTTCAGTCTAGAGCGGCATGTTTAAATAATATTAATAATTATATGCCAGACCGAATATTTTTATGAAAAAGAATTTAAAAGACGGAAGGAAAAGAGAAAATTAAAACATCAACGTGAGTTTTATTATTATGTTAGCGTGATTATTTTCCCAGTTAGAATAATATTCTTAAATAATATTAATAACTTTATTTTTGATTTGTATTCATACATGCTTCGGAATTCCTTAAACTACGCACTTAAAGATGTACAAAGAGATTATAATCTTATTTTCATCCATGGTACTTTGAGCACAGCTGTATTGTAAAGACAATAAATCAAGTCAAACCGTTGAAAAAAGGTAAAGAGCTGCTCTGGGATAACAATCATTGCAAATGGTTTTTTAGACATATCTCGAAATGCAAATGTAGTACGTGACAATAATGTGTTCCTTTATCAAGATAAACAGAAACTTTCCTTTTTGTGCAATAAATTGCTTAAATAAAGTGCGTTAGCTTTTCATGGGAGGGTGGTTTTAACTATCTTTTGTTGTAAAAATAATGGGATAAAAATACTGATATTTTAGATTACTGCAATTCATCATAAAAGTAAATAACATATCAATGCGATTTTCTTTTCGCAATTAAATTCGGATGTAAAAATAATTGGATAAAAGTAATCATTCTTTAGATTGTTGCAATTCACCATAAAAATCACTAATACAATAAATGGGGGTTTTACGATTTTTCCAAATTAAAGTCGAATGTAAAACTAATGGGTTGTGATTGTTGCAGTTCACCATAAAAATATAAATAAATAAAGAAGATTTTCTTCTAAATTAAAGTCAAATATATAAACAGTGAATGCAATCAATTATTGTATTTCAAAAGCAAAACGTAATATAAAGAAAATGGATAACATTCTAAATAAATAAAAAAAAAAAAAAAAAATACATTGATTTAAAATGGTTTTTTTTGTTTTGTTTTTTCTAGACAAGATAAAAAATTGAAATTTTTGTATTAACTAGATTTTTTAAATTAATAGTATAACTGAAAAGGAAATACAGACAAATAATAACAATCAACTTTTTAAAAATGAATAATTATTTTATATGCATTATATTCAACAGAAATACAATATAACCATTACAATCAAAATAAATTCACAGTTTAAAGCTTTTATCCAAACGACTGAAAATTGCTTTCAATGCTTAGTTTTTATGTGATAGCTACAAATTATGTAAATATGACATTATTAATTATGAAAGTATAAATTAATGCATCTATCTCTCAAAAATTTTCAAACTTCTGACAACAACTTTACAGAAATAATTATAAAAAATCCTTTCACATAAATAATAATTTTAAAAAATGACACTGATTCTTTAGATTCATTATAAATAATAATAATATAAAAACAGTTTTTTTTTTTTTTTTTTTTTTTTTTTTTTTGAGCAACTAATTGTAGTAATACAAAGCAAAATATATAAACTAACTGCGTGAAATTTGAAAAAAAAAATGCTAAAACAAGATTTAACGCTTAGTTTATTAAAGATTTTGCGTAATTTTGCTTTTTATTTATTTAATGGCGATTGTGCTAATTTGATTTAGACATTTTATTTTAAAAGAAATTAAACTGAAAATTATATAAAAATTACTTGAACACTATGAATAAAAAAACAAATGTCAGCAATTATGTAGGCAAAATAATTACTTTAAGATTACACAGTTAAATATAAATGCAATGTAACATACCTGCATAAAGTATATATCCAAAAATGTTATTCCAATGTATAAAAAATACACCACATCTTTTATATTTTATAATCCAACAGTGTGCACATAGGTAATTTAATTTACACATGACACTCATTTTTTTTTCTCAAGCACAAATTTTTATATCATTTAACATCTTCTTACGATTTAATACATACACAAAATAATATTTTTTTTAGTGTAGACCATCTTTACCCTCAAATGGTCAAGCAGTCCACTATGATAATGAGGTATTTCTGACGTCAATGTTCATTGTCACCCTCAGGTGATGTCCATCTTCCCTGAATAATAGTCTGCTGTTGGGGGTGTAGGGGTATCAAGTAGCCATACAGGATATGGTACAGATTCCATAATCAGGCTTCCGTTCAGCAAGTTATGTTTCCTCCACGAATGCTGGAATAGCAATAAAAGTATTAGAAGTTAGAAAAAATTATTTATCGCCCCCCAAGGGTTGAAAATGATCATCACATAAAGGGGGGGGTGTTCTAAAAATGACGTTATTTTTATTTATTTATTAAGATTTAAATAGAGATATATTTATTTTATGTATTTTTTTATGCAACTATGCTTTACTGTACATATGTGTGTATTGCGAAAATTTTCAATGATGTCCTTTCTTTATTGTAGCATTGTATCTATCATGTCGATCGGGAAGAGGGGAGGGGGGGGGGGGTATTGACTTGTTTCGAACAATTTTGAGATTTCATGTGAGAGCATGGATTTACAAAGAGAAAACACGAAATCGAAATTAAAAATATATAATGATAAATTTCAAGTCTTTACTGTTTTTGTTTTTTTTTTTTTTTTTTTTTTTTTAATATAGTAGCAGCTCATTATATCGGATATGCTAGCAGACGATATAATAGATGGCATTATAAAATTAAAAACGATGATAACCTATAAGTAAAATGTTTTATTTTTATCCTTAAAATGTCATTTTGTGCCTATTTTTATTGAAATCGGTGATAAAGAGTTATGTTTATTTTAATTTAAATTAATTTCGGTTAATTTACTTTTTCGGGGGATATGGAAAAGAATGCCGTATGGGCGATGTAAAGAGAATAGATATAACAGGGCTACTGCTTTTCAATTGTTATGCTATTTTAAAACATTTATAATCATTTTAAATTTATACAATTAAGCCTTTCCGTATATTAGAGCCGAAATTATGGAATAATTTCTCAGCTGCTAGTAATAGTGTTTTATAGTGAGATGTTATATTTATAAGATAAAATAAAATGCGCTCTTTATTCACATAGTTACATAAACCATCATGCTTCAGTTCTAATGTAGTGGAGCATAATTACCGTAATTTCCGCCCTATAATCCGTGGATCAAACAATCATGTTTCGACTCAGAAATTTTATTTTATAAAATGTAACTTGCTAGATCGCTGTAAATATTTGACTTCGATATTTAAATAAAATTTCTGGGTTAAAACATGATTGTTTTATCCATGGATTATTAGGCCGGAGAAATTACGGTACTTTATATAGATTTTAAATAAACTATTAGGACGTAATATTTTTGTTTACACAATATATAAATTTCAAAGAAATATTTATAGTATATTCCTTATATTCATTCATTTTCATATTTATATATTTTTATATATTTTTGCTTGATTTTGTGATTGTATATATAGCCAATACAACATGGTATGGCAAATTGAGTTCGGTGAATAACGTCTATTTTTTATTATTATTGTCTTCTTGTCAGTTTCTAGAAGAAATCTATTACAAAGATTGTTGTTTGAAATTATTCAGGGGCAAAACAATAATAATAAAAAAACAGACACTATATATACAGCTAATGTAATTGTCATGTCATATATTATGTAATCGTTGTAAATTAAAACATGTCCAAGGAGCTCAAAATTATGAAATTTCATACTTTAATGCTTTATGAAGTAATTACGTTGAGGAAATAATCAATATTTTCTTTATCGATATATGCAGTCCGTTTTAGTATATCATAAATATCAGTCTAATAATAGCTTAATAATATTACACTAGATTTTATTATTAACCGATATAATTCGCGTGTAAAACCCCTTGATGAGCGGTGATGAATTTCTGCATCACTAAATTTTAATGCATAAATGTTACACTGACATCAGAATTTTGGAATGAAAATTTTCTTTTATTAAGTACGTGAATAAATAATTTTGCTTATTTGCAAATAAATTCGTTTAAAAATTCTGGTGTCAGTAGATCATTTCGCTATTTTACAAATATAATTACTTTTCCCCTGAAAGGGTTAATGAAACTTTTCTAAGTATAATCGTTAAAACTGTATTCATCGCGCATCGTTATTAAAACAAAACATAAATGAGATCAAACTATAAAAATACATGTTCAACTATAACAATTGTCATTGTTTTTATTAAAGAAAATCATGTATAAAATAAATAGAAACCATGCAGGTCTATTTGTAGTTTACCAAATTAAAGCTATAAGCAATTAAAGTCAAAACAAGCTATTAAAGAAGTGTATTGTCCTGGTTACGAAATAAACATACTAAATAGAACATTTGTATTGTGTAAAAAGTAGTGCACACTTTATCAAAATCTATTTTAATAACATTATCGCTGTATTTAGCATATTCATATCTTTATTTTGACATTTTACATTCATTAAAACATTTTGTCTCTTAGACTACATTCTTCCACTAATTGTTATACTTTGAATGACTCTTATAACCCTTTAATAACTGTTCCTATACATTGAAATTATTATATAGCCTTAACTATATTAAATTTGGATTTATGATCTTTCATGATTTTATATAAATGTGTTTTTTTGAGTTATCGGTATCATATAATGTTTGTACAAAAAATGTTAATTTAGTATCTAAAAAATAAAAATTCTGACAGTGTCTCCAAATCGTGAAGTATTTTTTAAAAATTCTACCAACATATATTAACGTATATTTTGCGTAAAATATCTCAATGGATTTATTTTACTTATATATATGATTTTTTTTTTCTTAAGCTGATCTGAAACTTAGGCGCATTTATCTTAGCAAAGAAATTTTTATTGTCCTCATGATCGTAACTTGGCACTTTTTATTTTATTCTGAATACAAATAGCTTCGTTAAGTATCATTAATACGGCTTATGACAGTATGAAAGGAATAATAATGATATAGCATGCAACATTCTTTACAATTTTGATAATTTTGTGTTATAAGTCATTTGTGTATTTTTTATTATTTATATTTTTGTCCATTATAAAAGAAAAGGGGGATTTAATCCACGGAGTTCATTGTGACTTAATCCGCCATTTATTTTTCAGTATTATATATTTTAATATTAATACTAGTGGGCCTAACCTGGACTTCCCAGTTACCGAATATTGGTGAAAACCATTTTTTGTATTGGAAACTCTAATAGAATTTTTTTACATTTAATATATATTTTTACATTGCCCACTAAAAACACCAAAATGCATTTTTACAGGGAAAATACTAGTTATGTACTAAAAAAAGTTTTTAAATGTATAATAAACGGTACTTTCGTAATTAGGCGCATGCTAGCGGTTAATAGCCGAAGAAATCGCCAAAGATTACACTACTTACCAACAACCTTTTATATTCTGATGTTAAATTTGTGTTTTATTTATAGTATTTATTATTTTATTTATTTATTGATGAAGTTTTAATTTCGCTGTGGAATATTAGCCGGAAACAAATGCTGAACTATTTATAATGCTTAGCTACTGAAAAAAAAAAAAAAAAAAAGTTGATTTTACAGTATAATACTGGCACCCCAGCTGCCAGTATTATACTGTAAAATTAACAGTAATAAACAGTAAAATAAGCAGTAATATGCTACAACGCATGCGCGGCAGTGTATCACTGCTTATTTTACTGTTTATTAGTGTTAATAAAATTAACAAGTAAATATAATTTTCCAATTATATTTACAGTTTCCAATACTTTTTATCTTTTAGAAGATAATTCTAGTACTCTTAGTACACTGAGAAAAATGACACTTTCAAATCTGAGTAAATCGATGTTTTCATTTTGTTATGAAACTTTTTGTTTCAAATATGACGATCCAATGCTTTCAATTCTGAAATACCAGAAATACTCAGAATACTGAAACATGGACATACTCAAAACTGAGCATCACGATCAGTTCATACTCATTTTTGAATCATGGACATACTCAAAAATGATTAGAATCAGTTCATAACTCATTTTTGAAACATGGAAATACTCAAAAATGAGCACATAGAAGTCAGTTCATACTCATTTTTTAAACATGTACATACTGAAATATGAGCACATGATGTTTTATTCTTGAGTGTGTGTATGTTTTCAGAAATGAGTAATATACATGTTTCAAACTTGAGTAATTTTGATTCGGAGCCATTTTGACTATGCGACATACTCAGATTTCAGTATTTTTTGCTCAGTTTTGAAAATGTCGTTTTTAGAGTGTATATATATATTTCATGTGTCATTACAACATAATGGGACATTTATAGTAAAAAAGTATTTATAATAAAAAAGGTATTTATAATAAAAAAGTATTACATTTAAACAAAACACAAGAACACAAAAAAAAGAGCTTTTTAAATGACTGATCATCATAAACAGTAGTTGATTTCGTAACTGTTTATAGCATAAAAGGCATATTGTATGTCATATGCATTGTAAGAATTAAACGTTGATATTAAAAATAAAAACGTCCTTGCTTTTTTATAAATTGCATTTTCTTTCCCATCAAATAAGCAAAATTTAATTCGGAATTTCAGTTTAGTGGATGAATGGATAATGGTAATGTCATATTTTAAAACGTACTAGACACTTATTTTCTATGTTTTCAAATGAAAAATAGTAATAAATATTTTTTTGTAAACTAAGAAAACATATTCAACAAAGAAAATTCATATTTAATTGCCTGTGAATTCATAATATAGTAGTCCCTATATATATCATTCATTTGGATACATCATTCTTTTTCCGGCGTCTCCCAATAAAAATTACCTGGTCCAAAAAATTTAAATAGATACATCAAACCTCGTTAACACGAACACTCTTAACGCGAATTACTTTTAGCACGAACTGTTTCCGATTTCCCCGTCCTGTTGTATGTAATGTATTTAAGTTCGGATAACACGAAATACTTTTAACCTGAACAAAAAAAATTTCCCTTTGAGTGTTCGCGTTAACGAGGTTCGTCTATATATGTGTTAGTTGGAATACGTGTAATTCTGTATAAATTATTTTATTTTTAAAATATAATAACAATATGCCTATAAATTTCCATTTTCTAGACAAATATAAAATATTTACTTGTGGGTATTTGCTTTGCACGATTTAACCCTTTCCGGCACAGCCAAATTCTGTTCATAAAATTACTGACTGACACCGGAATTTTCAAACGACCTGTTTAGAAAATAAGAACCCCTTATTTTAAGCTTTCATTATAGAAACAAAATTTTATTAAAATATTCTTGGTGCCAAATGCAAGTTTGGAATTAAAATTAGGTGTGCCCGAAGTGGGACCACTGTGCCGGAAAGGGTTAAAGAACGACCGAAATACTTATTACGAAAAGAGGTTTACACTGCAAATGCATGGCAGTGTATTACTACTTATTTTACTGTTTATTACTGTTAAATTTACGGTATAATACTGGCAGCTGGGGTGCCAGTATTATACCGTAAAATCAACAATTTTTATTTATTTATTTATTTATTTTTTTTTTTTTTTGCAGTGTTAAAGGATATAAGATTCAAAAACATTAAACTAACTGTTACAGTTAGTTTAATGTTTGCAAACATTAAACTAACTGTAAACTAACTGCTTTTTGCAAACTTTTTTAATATAGTTATTTCTCTTTGTGTGTCTCTCTGATTTTACTTTTTGTGTGTGTGCGTGTGTGTGTTTGTTATGAGTTATAATTCTCGAGTTCTTAGAAAAAAAAACTACTTTGAGACTGCGATAAAGCTGTCTTGGTAATCTAATTGTAAAAGTAACGCAAGTGTCTCGCTACTTTTTCAAACAAACATTACAATTTGGGTGTATAGCACATTTCCTCCACACGAAAATTAATATTCACTTTTCTCTAAAAAGATAATAATTGCTCTCTTTACAAAATAGCGTGTTGTGCCTAAAAAAAATTCTTTTTACACGAAAAGCTTCTTGTTATTCATTCTAAACAAGTACTTTTACAGCTTAGTTTTTAACCTTCAAATAAATCACGTTGTTTTGTGAGTTTGTACAACGCTCACGTTTGGTGAAATAATGCCCAGTAAAAATTGTTTCTCATTTTTTTTTTTTTCCAATATAGTAAGATATGTAAATGTTAATTGTAGGATTATTTTAAACTTTTTTCTAAGTTGTGAAATTTTCTTACAATTTTAATTATAAGTATACTCGGAAATCTTCTACGAGTCAAAAATTCCTATAAAAATAAGTCCCAATTTATGGGTGTGGTAATGATATAACAATTTATAGTCAAGATGGGGTTAAAGTAAGAAAACATCCATCATGTAAAAGATTTATTACTAGCAGTTTTGTTAATTTAAATATATCGTATACAGCTAAAATTACCGAAACATTTTTTTAAATTTTCGAATAAATTACGTTATCTTATTTTGAAATTTCGTGCAGTACTTACATGTGGTTTTTCAAAAATTCTTAGAATAACTTTCAGTGTTATGATAGATATTTAAAATGGTGATTGATGGATAATTTTTTAACTTTTTGTAAAATAAAATTTTTCATACAATTTTCAACCATTTTAAAAAATTTCGCATGTCAAAATATTCCTATAGAATATGTTCTATCAATGTTACAATATGCAAGGTACACACATCGCAGGAAAAATTATTTATAATTATAATAATTATATTAATTTATACATAAAATTACACACACTCTTCTATACACTCCTTAGAATTTACAAGGAGTGTGACACCACTTTTTCGTATTTAGAAATCTTCACCATAATATTTTTTCTTCAGATCAGAAAACATTCAGCGATTAATCACAGAATTTGTAATATTTTTTCTGCGATTAAATAAGGCGAAAAATTCTATTCAAAATTTGTGGTAGAACTATACACCACCTGAATAATGCAAATATTTATGAACATATTTCCACATCATAGGCTTAACTTGTGTAAATGTCGATCTCGTAAAAGAATGTTTATTGGCAGTTTCACAAAATTAAATTTGTCGTAGAGCCAAAATTGCAGAACACTCTGAGTAGAACACATTTCTAATTCTGTAGTGGCGTGTTCGTTTTAATAAAACTTCAAACTTGACTATTTTATTTTAGAATTCTTCGAACAGCTATCAATTCTTTCAAGTATAAAATTTAAAATTATTGTTGCTGTCTTTATAGAGCTATATTCGAATGAAATGATTTTATCATTAGCCAAAATAACACCACTGCAAACAAAGTGTTATAAATGATACAAAACTTCTTTAAAAAAATTGCAAAATTATTTTTTGGGAAAGGAGAGGAAAGATTAAATGAAATCAGAAAACTTATCGTATATTTAATATTTGTATAATATTAGTTGCATAGACGCAAAAGTGATTTTATAGAAATTTTCTTTGATCAAGATTGTGTCGAAAAAAGAAGTACTTTATATTTATTAAAGTTCCAAAAATATAAAACAAAATTTATATTTTAAATATACAAAATTTTATACAAGAATCAAAAGCAATATATTGAGTAAACGTGTCAAAGCCAAGTTTTCAAGGACCGCTGACATATGATACTGTCTAAAACGCTGAAATAATTAACTTTAAACTCCATAAAGTGAAAACCTATAAAATATTAAATATGTTATAGCATTATATTTTTAAGTTACATAAATGTGTGATTAAGCCTATAAAATGTTATTTTAATGAAATATATACTTTTGCTTCACTTAATATTTTAAATAATCTGGTAAAATAAGTATGAGTTTACATAATTATTTAAAAACTATTAATATTTTTAATAAAATTCTACAGATGGAAAATAAATATTTTTTTTAACATATAAAAGTAATGTTCACATATTATGATATTTATTCTGTTCTCTCTTCAATTCCTTTTCATATTTGTAATATTGATTCAGAATTTCAAATTTAAGCTGATTACAAAGAAATTATTTTATTTAATTAATTGTTCGAAAAAGTTTTCATTGATTCTCTTGCATAAAACTTTATATTGATTTCATTTTATTACCATTAACTTTTTTGGTTTAAGTTAAATACTAAAAAGGTGCATCAGTTCAAGTAATTTTCTTCAATGGATTGACCAATGCTTTTGGTTTTAATCGTATGGAAATATATGTAATTTTAATTAATTTTTTTTAATTAGTGAATTAGTTTTTTCAATTAAAGTGAAATTCGCCCGAAATTATTGAATAAAAAACACCTGAATTTTCACATTGCTAAGGGTAAAACCGACAAGATCGTGGGAAGACTATACAGTCTTTTGTGCCGGGATATTTTGTATATGTGATAAAAATTTTAGAACATGCAATTTCTTTTATATTTTGTGTGTGCACATATATGTACCATCTTTGAATACAAATCTTTCATATTTTGAAACAATTCTCTCTCTCTCTCTCTCTCTCTCCCCTCCCCCCGCCTTTTTTTTTTTTTTTTTTAGTTTTTACGAATGTAACTGAAAATTATTTTTAAAAAATACTATATTTATTTCTAAACACAAACGCAACCAATATAAATTTCTTTTGTTTTTCCTGACCTTGTATTTAAATAAATTTCTATTACTTTTCCATTTGTACGATTCCCATAACTGTCCGTAGATTACAACGCATGTTTTCTCTTCTATCCTTATAGCATTTTAAAAATTACTGTAACTATACTTTTGTGCAAAGCCGTATATAATGCATTGAGAAAACGAAATTGTATCAAATCGAATTAGAGTTAATTAATTTCATACTGTAATAATTTTTCTCAACGAGAGGGAAATTTTTCACAACTGGATAAAGCCAGGCATTAAATAAGTCATTTGTATTCGTCACTTGATTAGTATAGATAATTTTATCTTTCTACGTTCATTTGCGCAGTTAAAATGCTCTGGAAGCTTTATTACTGATTGTACATTTTTGACAAATAGGGTACATTTTAAGATTTACATGTCTTGTAATGTCTGTAGATATGGGATGCATATATGTAAATTTAATTTTAAATTAAATTGATAGCGTGGCTTTTATATTACGAAAATGCTGTATTAGGTGCAATTATTACAATTTTTTAATATTTATTTACATATATAAATTTATATATGCATGCATACTCATACGCATGTAATCTGTGTATGTACGGGGAATCCCATAAGTCCGTTCTCGTTTCAAAAATTCATTAAAGAAATTTGTTGTATCGTAGTGCGGTTTGCTCCATAAAATATATGTCAAATTGTCGGATTGTTTATGTCAAAAGGAAAAAATAGTTTAAAAAAATTTTGGACTATTTTTTATTACAAAACTTTCTGACCATTTACCGCATCTTATGGTGCAAATCGCACACTTATAATCTGCAATTTGTTAAAAATGTATGCGTTTTAATGATGTGGCTGAAATTTAGGGCTCTTGGAACTTTTTTTTTCCTTGCCACTGAAAATTCCACATTTTCACGAGTCTTATGATGCACGTCGCACTCCAATACGACAATTTGTTAAGTTTTTATCACTATTTGAAATTTGAACTTACTTAATGTACTCTTAAGGGGAACTTACTTAAAGTGTTTTTTTTTTTTTTTTTGCCACGAAAAATCCGCTTCTTTGACAAGTCTTATGGTGCAAACCGCACCCCGATTCAACAAATTAAATTTGTTTAAGGAATTCTCTCTGTATGTTGTAAGTTCCACATACATGCACTTCAATAAATATAGCAATCTTACAAACTTGAAATGCGACAAATATATTTCACCAAATTGTGTATTCTCAAATGCTTATACTTAAAAGTAGGTGTATATACTTCAAAACAACAAACACTATTAATCCATTAACTAGAAACAACAAAATTTTAAAGTTAAATATACAAAAAAAATTAATTACCCAAGTAAAAGGATAGCATTTTCTCTTCAGCAGGTGAAAAGGCGTAAAAAAGAAACAAACTCCATCCCAACTACAAAAACATTTATCTACTGCAGGTTTCGAAAGGCGTATCAATCTTGCATTCCATTAAAAATTGAAAAACATAATATACAATTAAAAATAAGCAAAGTTCTGTCGCTTATACTGAAACCAGGAATGCGTGACTTAAAATTAATCAGTAAGCAACATAATTTAAATAAATTCAAACAATATTTAAATAGAATTATTAAACACTAGTATATAGAATGTAAGTTGATTACGTCTCCACCCAGAGCCGCTAGCAGAAAAATGCAAAAAATATTTAAAATATCCTCTTACGTAGCTTGTGCTTCGGCAAACATCCATAACCTGGGAGCAACGAAGATAAATTTTTCTTCCATAATCAAAAACATACGCCATTAATTACATTTTTTGCTACTTCTTTCAAATGTAAGAAGTGGCCAGTCTTTCTTCGAAATGAAAGAAGTGGCAAGAAATGAAATTAATTGCGTATGTTTTTGATTACTGATGAAATTTTAAATTTCAAAATATAACACAGATTATTATCGAAATTGGCATGGATAGGTTCCGTGACGTTATTTATTTTTCTTTTTTGCACTGTACCAATTTCCGACGAACAATGCCGTTATTCGTATCCCAGCGCTAATCCCTAGAGCTTCGTGTCGTTTTTAAAGTGCGCCGTGCAGTTTTCACGAATGCATTTTATGTTCTATAATAAACACTTGATATATGTATGGAATATTTTAACAACCTAAACAATTAATATTTATTTCGTAAGCCGGAAAAATAGTCTTCAAAAATTCATTAATATATTTTTTAAAATTACGAATTGAAAGTTTATATGAAAGGCAGTATGATTTACAGCAGATAAATTAGATTACGTTCTAGGAAAATTCATCCCCTATCATTTTTTGTCATCGAAAAAAGCCCAGCAAATTGCCCCTAGTGCAATCAGGGAAATCGTCAATCGTACTGTAATTTTCAATTTTTCAATGATTATTTGATTTTTTTTTCTTTTAAGATAATATCAGTTTATTCAAATTGAAAATTTTCAATTTTTTATGATTAGAAATAATTTTAATCTTTAATATTTCTATAGTTAAAATATTTAAAGGAAGTTTTGAAATCTCATTGTTTTTTTTAATGTAAAATTAAAATTTACCTATCATATCTGTATCCTATCTATATATTTCTCATTTTAAAAATACTAGTGTACCAGTAATAAAACTTAAAACAATTAAAAATCTAACAAAACAAATTTTATAAATTTTAGATTTATGGTACACAAATTTTAAATTCCTACCACCAATGCTTGACACAACCTCTCTGGATGTTATTAAGTTCCATATACATGCACGCCAATAAATATTACAATCTTACAAACTTTATCTGAATTACAATTTACAAATATTACAAAAAATATCTAACATTATATTTATGTGATATATAAGCTTTTCTGCATCGACTAATGTTAAAAGTAATAGTAAATCTCATTCCGATCCTTCAAAAAAGATTTCCTAATATATACCAATCGGAATATTCTATTATCTCGCAAAGAATATATTCTAAAAGAATCTTTTTATTAAAAATAACAAAATATCTTACTTTTTTAGCTGCGATAGTTCAATTTTTGCGTTTATTAATAATACTAGGGGATCCAACGTGGGCTTCCGGTTTTACAGAGTGACGGTGAAAACCACATTTTTAAAACGAATCTAATATATATTTTACGTTTAATATATTTTTTTAGACTGTCCACTAATAACACCAAAAATCATTTTCATATAAAAAAAAACATCAATTATGTACTGAAATAAAGTTTTGAAATTTATTAAAAGTGATACTTTCTTATTACCCATGACAAGAGTTAATAGCCCAAGAAATCGCCAACGATTTCGCCATAATACTTACAGCAGACTTTTTTAACATTTTTTTTTTTATAATTGCAGTGGTTTAAGCACGTAGTTCGATTTACCCGTCAGTTAAATTTGTGTTGTATTTATATTATTGTATTATATTATTTTATTTATTTATTTATGAAGTTTTAATTTCGTTAGTGTATATATTAGCCGGAAACTAACGCTGGACTTTTCATATTGTTGTAAGTACAAACAGGTTAGTCCTTCGAAATCGGGCTGCACGCGATATAGATAGATTTAAACAAAATCATGCTTGAAAATCATTTTAAAAAGCATTAAAAAAAACCGCTAAATTAAGAAAAGTTTTCAAACAAATTGCATTTGAAAGAACTTTTTTTTTCTTTTTCGATGGTATAAAAATTAAAATCATGCGATGTTTAGAAGTTTAAGAAAAAATGAAGTAAAAGCTAAATTTATTGGTCAAGTGTTGACACCATCAATATGCCGTGTGCGTTACTCACTGGCATTCTTTTGATTTACAATATAGATATTTATATATAGATATGTATAGATATTATATATATTTACAATATAGATATTTATATATAGATATGTATAGATATTATATATATTTACAATATAGATATTTATAGATATAGATATTTTTTATGGGGGGAGGGTCAAATACCTTCAGAAAATAGATTTTTCAAATTTTGTCTTAAAAAAGATCAGTTTCTGCAGATTACAAATATATATAATTTATGTAACTTTTAATTCTTTAACACTGATTATTACCAGCTTGAAAATGTAAACAAACATTTAAATACCCATTGAAATGGGAAAGTGTTTTTTGCATTTATTCTCAAAATGTGATTTTTTCATTTTATCGTACATTTTGTGCAAAATCTGTTGCAAGTACACCTCTGTAATTTAAATATATGATAGAGTAAATGTTACTGCATCTTGTAAACCTTTTTTTTTATAACCTTAGGATATTTTTGTAAATTGGGAATATATATATGACAAAATATACAGATTTCTGATAAGTAAAATTTATCATTAAAAAAAAAAAAAAAAGACTGTATAATAACGATTAAAATAGGTTCAGTATATAAAATATTTTTTTATCGTCACACAAGGTTTCAATGTATGATTTGTTTTAGTTTTTAATATGTGTAATAATATAAAAAATATGTTTGTTTACATTTTTATTTTAAATTTATCTTTAAACACAAATATATATATATATATATTATATATATATAGTAATTGTTTTATCTTAAAATAATTATAAAGTTGTTACTAAACTAGGATAAATAAAATCATAATGATGCATGCATATTTGAACGAGATATGGGGTTTAAAAGAATAGCCTGAATTTCCAACTTCTTAATTTTCGCAGACGTCCCAAGTCCCCTTAATTGATGCAAACTAATGTGACAAAAAAATTTATAGAAGGGTTTTTCCTTAGGTCAAACTCTTTTCTTTATTCTAATTTAATCCTTATTACGAAAAAATTTATGGAACATTTTTATAATTTTTAGTAATTGGTACTGAGAAGGGGACCTATTTAGCTGTCAAATGTGTGGAGTTATGATCCCTAACAAGATGCTATTGAAACTTCTGACAATAAGCGACAAGATTATCTCCCACTATCACAATTGGAAAGGATTTCACATATTCGAGCTGTATTTCACATCAAATCGCAATATCAGAATATTTTGACTGTCATCAATGAATTTGAAAATAGGGATCTGTTGGATTATTTGCTTGGTATAGCTTATAAATTTAACTGCTTAGAGTTGGTTCTATATTGCATTAGGTGTGCAATGTTCCAGTTGCATTAGGTAAAAATTTTCATGTATATGTGTTCATTTGTAATTTTTTAATTCCAACTGTATTCCTAATTTTTACCACAGGAATAAGAAAAATAAAAAGTTTATGCAAAGTGATTATTGTTTTACTTCTCCGTATGAAAATTGAAGCATTACAAACGAGTGACGAATTTTCAGGGAACAAATTAGCTAAGGGCGTTTTTGGGGATGTTTGATTGGGGACTTTTTTTTCTTCTAATACCTCTATATTATGTTTGTACATTAAGTCTGTCTTAAAAATTCAGTGTTACAAAAATAAAAAATTTCATGATTATTTTCGTAAAACCACTAATAATTAGCACCGGTGGATCCATGCGAGGCTTTTGCACTGTAATCTTTAAAATTATTTTCTGATTCGTTTTTTCATAAATTTGTAATTAACGTCAGTTTTTATCAAATAAAGTGTTTTAACGAGATATAAGAGTACATTGTCAAAACCCTGTTCAAAAACCTTTCGAATGATATATCATTCGAATTAGGTATACCTTATTCATCATTGTGCGTTTTGTATATGCATAGAGAAAGGATGTTGACGTCATAAATAATATATAATATGATTACTTTCATTTTTTTTTATGTTAGAGGATAATATTTTTTTTTCTTTTGTATCAAAAATCGGAATGAATATCTATTATACAGAATTATGTGTCTCGAAAAAGAAATATATATGTATTTTTAAGATATTAGTACACTGTAAAAAATGACGAATGTTTCTGAATCTACGAAAATATAATATAATGACGAATAAATGTATAATATAAACTCATCCTTGATAACCATGATTCTGAGCAGTGTTTCTTTATCTTTAGAAACCTCAGACATCAACGGTATTTAGAGATTTAAAGAATCATTTAGAAAAACAAAAATTTTCTAGCTGCCCGTAATTTTCGAAAACGTTTACGAGTAGCTTTTAAAGTGTATTAATCAGTTTTCAAAGCCCGGAATATTGTTTTTTCGGATGCTATCCATTCTCAAGTAAACATTTGCATGTTCAACAAATATGTTTAACAGACACACATGCAAAATTAACAGCGTTAACATTAACATTAAAATTAAGATTATTTCTTTACTCTTTCATGTATAAATTAACTTATGCAGCTGAAAACGCTTACTTGAGAATGGATGACATTCGATAAATAGGTATTCTAGGTTGAGTAAACTGTTTAGAACACTATAAAAACTATTCGGAAACGTTTCTGAAAAATACGGGCAGCTAGAGAAATTTTGTTTTTATATAAATAATTCTTTAAATTTTGGAAATGTATTTGTTTCTGGGGATTCAAAAGACAATGGAACACGCTTTTCGGAATTTCGGAAAACTCAGAAGATTATATTATATTTCGATCGTGGTTATAGTATATTTTCATAAAATAATAAACACTGATCATTTTTTACAGTGTACGTTTGTTGTAAAAAATGTTTAATATGGCTTTAGAATAACTCATAGAACTGAAAAAAAATGCTCTTGAAAAAGTATAATATTATTTTATAAAAAATAATTACAAAATATTTTGCAAAATAATTTTCTAGCATTACTGATTTTTTTCTGATGCATTTCGACAGTTAAAAAGGTGTATTGGAAATTGCAATCTACGATTCAGTGAGGATCTGTTTAGGTGTCTAAGTGTTTCCGTAGTTTTCCTTTTTTCTTTTCCCCCCTTTTTTTTTTTCCTGTAACGTGAATTAAATATCATGTCGTAGCAGATACTTCAAAACATAGGTTTTTATAATCAAATAAAACGTATAACAAATGTATGCAATGAAAAATCTACAAATTTAAGTATCATTTTACGACAAATAAGTAGAAATTAAAGATTCTATAATAACATATATTGCATTATTTATTAAGTATATCTAGCTTACGATGAACACTATAAATACATATATAACCAAATACTTTTTTGAAAATTAAATTATATAATGAGTTAAGTATCATAAACAACTGTAAAAATGTGATTTAAAGATTTTTATTTATTTATTTATTTATTGTGGGTTTGTGCGTGCGTGTGCCTGTGTGTGACAAACAAAAGGTTTTCCCAATATTTTCTAAGTTATCAATTATACTAATTGTTGTACGTTTAAAAGAAATTTTATCGTACCTAAAAATGATCAACTTTTTGTAGTTTGTTAAAAATAGAAAATAATAGAAACACACAATCTAAAAATAAATAATCACTAATGGTGTATTATTTTGGAATTATTTTACTGTAAAGTGATTTTGCAATATCTTAGACAATGAATAGGTGGAAAGTTATTTAAATTTGAAAGAGTTTAATGATGAGCTTTCTATCTATATAAGTGGCAGAAACTACAAAGATGGCAGAAGACTTAACATAATCAAATTCCGTGAATATGCATTTTCCATTCTCAGTGTAAATGACCAACATACTGAGATCTGTTATTTGCGAGTATTTCCGTTTATTTATTTTGCAGAATTTTGCCATGCAATGGAAAAAGATCCCATTGCATTAGTTAAGTGTGTCAACTAAAATTGCATTTATCACTAAATTATTGGACAAATGTACTGTTTAGAAATATGTCTAAAAAATATTTTCTCATATAATTAAGTGAAATATTATATCGTGTATCACAACAAAAATGCTACATTTTTTAATGTTAATGCGTTATTTAATTTTCATTAAAAAAAAAAAAAAAAAAAAAAACATACTTTTATATCATTACAAATGATTAATTGAATCATCAAAGTAAATCAAATAGTTGTTTACATCTTACATTTCATGGTAAATTTTTCACTAAAATTTAAATATTTCTTATTTCGCTACAAGTTGTAACGTCAGAAACTTAAAGATATCAGTCTATGTAATTTCTTTTCAAATGTAACATAAGAAAAAAATACGAAGGGAAAAATTATTAGACAAATATAAATGTGAAATGTTTATAAATTTGTCTAAAAAATATTTTCTCATCTCATTAAGAAAAATATATAGTGTGCCACATCAAAAGTGCCACATTTTTTAATGTTAAAACATTACTTAATTTTCATTGAAAAAAAAAACATATTTTTATATCATTACAAATGATTAACTGAATATTCAAAGAAAATCAAATGGTTGATTACATCGTACATTTCGTGATCTAATTTTTCACTAAAATCTAACTATTTCGTATTTCGTTAAAAGTTGTAACGTAAACAACTTAAAGATATCATAGTCTGTCTAATTTCTCTTAAAATGTAACATAAGAAAAAAATTACGAGGGGAAAAATAAGATATGACAAAGTCAGATAGATTGCAGATAAATACTGTAACGGAATTAATTTTACTGTATAATAACCATCTTGTTATCCAGCTATTACTTTAGAAATTTCAACTTCTCCTTTTTGGTAATATGAGAAAGAAACTGTTTATAGACTGGACTGAAGGGAATTTTATTTTCATTAAGAAAAAAAATATTTTTACATCATTACAAAGGATTAATTGAATCGTTAAAATCTTCAAAGAAAACCAAACGCTTAATTACATCTTACATATCGTAGTAAAATGTTTCACCGAAGTTTCAATATTTTGTATTTCGTGAAAAGTTGTAAAGTAAACAACTTAAGATATCAGTCTATGTAATTTCTCACCAAGAGGGGAGGAGGGATGACAGTTTTATAGATTACAGGGAATTACTGTGCAGAGTTAATTTCACTATAATAATCATGCATGTTGTTATCAATCTAATATTTTATAAATTGCAACATCACCTTTTTGGTACAAGAGAAAGAGATTTTTATTGACTGAAGGTCAAGTAATTAATACCATTCTTGTAACACCAATGTTTAAAACGCAAAATTACTTTAAATAAAAGACTTATTTTGTAGATTTACGGGAAAACAGGTTTTTGATAAAAGCATTCTTTTAGTGCTAAATTATTTTGTCATGTAGAATCATGCTATTTGCATTTTCCTTCTAAAACACTTGTAAGTGGTAAAGCTACTATTTTAATCGAAAGACGCGTGGGTAAAGATTTCGAAACCACTCGTAAAACGTGCAAAAGGGAAAAAAGATTACAAAAGACAGGTTAAGATGGTTAATGAGACGCCATTCTTATCTGAATTTCATAACATTTTACTTAGAATACCAATGCCGTATTCTAAGCATTGGTATAGAATAGATGCAAGCAAAAATAATTGGAACATAAACGGAATCGGTATGAAAACGTTTAATTTTTATTTAAAGTTTCATTATCTCTATATTAAAATTGATTACATATAAAGTGTCCAGCACAATTGGAATTTGCTTTGATAATCACGCATTTTCTAACATTACGTTAATGCATATTATTACGGAGTTATCTTGGATTCATTTATGCATTTTAAGTGAAATATTATCTTTAAAAATGGTAATTTCTAGCAACATATCGAATATAAAATGCAATAAAATTTATTTTTATGTTTTTTTCCCTAAACCTATTTTGGTCTTATATAACATAATTGATGTTCGTCCAGTTCGATCTTACAGGTGGTTCTGCGATCCCCCGGCCCCTCGGGCAAAATTTTAAAGTTTCATTATCTCTATATTAAAATTGATTACATATAAAGTGTCCAGCACAATTGGAATATGCTTTGATAATCACGCATTTTCTAACATTACGTTAATGCTGTATAATTTATGATATACATTCAAAAATAATTTAACATTGCCAAATTGCATTATTTACAGAACTGTAGTGGAGAGTATACGGTGGTATACGCAGAATACCCTGGATTCTTTAAAGGCACTCCGTATACCCTATGTTTCTGAAGTAAAGTTACAGCCTATGCTCTCCAGCGTATACTCTTGGCCTATAGCGTATAATTTCTGGTTTTTGCACGTCTGAAGCACTGATTATTTACTTAAAAAAATAAATATGCCTAGTGATTTTTTGATCCTGTATGATTTATTATCCCCCCCCCCCCCCCCCCATTCTCGTGAAAATTTCTGAAAAAGCGTGTCAGCATCCTGTAATATCAATATATAAACTTTGCATAGTAAAAAATCCTTTGCATCTTTTTTTTTCTTACAAATTTAGTGAAATTATTGTTTATACTTTCTATGCATAGTTGATCACGATAAAATAAAATTAACAGCCCTGTATTAACTGAAAAAAAATGTATATTAAATTTTGTGCAGCGTGGTATTACGTATGATAATGTGGATATGTATTGCGCTAATTAAATATCGGTTTAAAATGTCCTCAGTTAATTTGAATATTTTAAAAATATAAACTTTAATGTTACTTATATTTGTCTAAGAAAGCTTTAATTTTAAACGGAGTGTTTTGAATATGCATAATATTTTCAGTGCGATAATTTCAAATAATACATTTTTTTTTTCTACATTTCTTCCTCAATTTTAAAACTAAACTAAATGACTAGGAAAAATAAAACTTTTTGAGATAGAGTTAAATTTTATTCCCCTTTTCCCTCTTTTATCCAGAAAAATGGAGTAATTTAGTTGCCATCTTTAGATAAACTACGCTGAAAGATGCAAAATATTTTTTCTCAGAAACTTTCAAATTTTAAAATTCTAAGATCTCATGTGACATTATCGAATCCATGCGGAAAAATTATGTTATTTTCATCGCCCTGCTTTGTATATTCTAGAAGGAGAAGTTGCGAAATATAAACAGACAGCCAGATTTTAATATAATAGATACAACAATAATATATTATTTTACAGTCATGCTTTTCAATATTTATATGTTAAGCATCTTAATATTTCTTATGTGAAAGAAATATAATATCTAAAAAAGTAATGCAGAATTAAATTACCTGATCCCTTGATATCTGTAGATTTGTAATGCCACAGCTCTATTTTCCTAAAAGACGTTAGAGTGGCTTCTAATGAAAGTTACGTAGATGACAGATGCGTAGTGTAACCTTTCTGAAATAAAGCAAAATGTATTAAGAATATCACAGATAAATATAATCCTATTAAATTCAAGTTAAATATTTATTTAAAACAGTGATTTTATTTTTTATTTTTACATACATTGTAATTCTGAAAAAATATAAATAAATATAAATAATAGTAAAAAATTGTCGATATATTTCTATTATTATTATTATTATTATTATTATTATTTATATTCCATTCAGGAGACTTTCAATGTATAAAAACAACACTGTGATTCTAGAATTTTATAAATGAATAATTTAATTCTTTAATCCAGGAAAATATTCCAATTTTAAAGGAAAAATAATTAATTGTAGAAATATTAATTTTCACAAAAATCGAAAAATGATTTTTTGGGGCGCGCGTACAGCTACTCTTTGACTTTCTTCGTCTTTTTTTCTTTCTGCCACGGCTTTTTAATTTATTCGCTCTTTATACCAACTTTAAAATTTTTTTAAACATGTAAATAATCAGTTTTTTATCATCTAATTTTTTCCATCTTTTGTAAGAAATTATAACTGAGACATGAAAGAAACAAATAAATAAGGTATTCTTGGTCTTAAAATAATTTTTATTTTCACTCTTTTATTACTTCCTATATTACTTACTTAAAAACATTAAGTAACATTACATTACATTAGGTATTACATTACAACATGGTTAATTACATTAGGTATTTGGTTTCTTTGCGTAAATTATTCCTAAAAGGTATAAGTTTACAGGATGTAATGAATTATTGTTAAATAAAAAATAAAAATTAAAGAAAATATTTAATTTAATTAATTTCAATTTCGATAATTTAATTTATATTTCCTTACTTTTTTTATTGCTTCTGAAATTACGTAATTTGTTCCTTTGTGTAAGTTATTCCTAATAAGAATAATTTTACAACATGTAATAAGTTATTCTTCAATGTTGAAAAATTATTTCTGATATCACCCAAACAATGCAAGATGCAACAAAAAATATGTACTGATATTAGAAATAGATAATATATATTATACTAAGTTCTAATAAGTTTTGATAAGAGCTGATGGCGCTTTAAAAAAATTAAAATTAATTTTCTACAACTTTTTTTTTTTTTTTTTTTTTTTGCCTTTTTTGATTTGGGAGAGAATCGATACTTCATTTTCCAAAAATTACGAAAATATCAATTTTCCATTTTATTGTTATTATTATTATTATTATTTTGTGTAAAATCTATTTAAACACCCCTAGCATATTCTGGCTAAGTTACGTAAAGATTAGATGATTATAAAGATGTGAAAAATACTTTTACTGCAAACATTTCCATTTAAAAGATTTGGCGTTACAATGTTTAAAATTCATTTTTCTGAGTGTGTGTTTTTAGAATATATCACTATGATTAAATTGCTAAAACTTTAACATTATATTTTCAATTGACTAAACAAATTTTTCAATTGACGCAACATATATTTCTTAATTGACTTTAATGGACGATCCTTATGGTGTATTTAATAAAATTAAGGATCGGATTTTCAGTGATAGAAATATTTTGTAATTTAATAATAAAAATGCTAAGTAAACAATCATTTTTACTATATTTTTACATACGTCAACACATTTTATTAATTTTTTTCTTAAACTGACAATTTTTTTAAGTCTGGTCCTTACAGTTATAGAGCACACTTGAACAGAAATATTCAAAAAATTATGAAAATTGTAGGAGAAGTAATTAGAAGTAAAAGAAATAAAAGAGTATTTAAAGTTTTCTTAATTTTTTTTTTCCAAACCATACCATGAGAATTTCATTTTTTTCTTAATCATTTTTCTTCACAAAACTATTTAATAATACATCAGAAAAGTATTATAAAATACTCAAATTAAAAAATAGTCCCGTCGCATTAAAACCAAAAAAAGTGCAAAATGCGTAAATTCATAATTGAGTATGAAAAATTTTCTAATATATTGAAATGAGTGACGTTCTAGTCAGTAATGTGCATATGATGTACAGTAGAAGAAACACATGATAGCAAAGTATGTTTAGAAATTACGAACTTTCTGAAAAGGAAAACAGTGAGATTCGATTAAATGAAATCAATGCAATGCGTTCGCAGTCTCTGAACACTTCCGAAAAGAAATAAATTCTTGTTTTTTTTTTTCTTTTTCCCTCGAACTTTCACTACATAAATGCATTATAATAAAAATCTACACTTTTGAATTAATCATGGCGATTAAACCATGTTCGAAATATGCAAAAAATGTAAATTATATTTAAAAAGTTGAATATTTTATCTTTGATATAGGACAAGAAATGTTTCTTAAATGAATGACATTTTAAATCAACAGAGCACTTATCATTAATGTTGAATAAAATACCAAAGTAACATTCAATTTATTTGTCTTCGAGTTTGCTTTCCTAAATTAAAAGTGATTTTTTTAAAAAAAAATGTAATAATTAGCTGCACTAGTAAATCTTTGCCCTTCAAATTAAACAAAGAAAAGTAACTAATTGTTTCTTTTTGTTATTTTCGTGAACTTTATTTATTTAGTATATGATTTTTTAGACATTTTAATTAATAATGCGTAAAAGTATTTATTGAGGATTATTAAAAAACAGCCTTACAACGAAATATTTTTATAATTTCTTACATTGCTTATATAAATAATAATTATGCATTCTTACCAAATCATAGTTTTAATTAAGATATCAATATCACCCCGACAAATTTTTATTTGCATTTCGGGATGCTTGTTTTAAATACAGATGACCTCCGTTATAACGAGGACGAAGGAACAATAGCATTTAATCGTTATAACAGAATTAGCGCAATAACCAAGATTTTACAAGATGAAATATAAGAAAATAATTTAAAGTTCTAATGAATTAGTCAAAATTACAGAATGATAATTACATAACAGCATTTTAAAAATTTTAATTGTCGAACTATACTTTCTGACATATTTCGGAATTAATTTTTGTTTGGAAACACATGAAATTGGCAGGTATTCTTATTCATAAACTATGTAATCGAATGGTGTTTTTCATTTTTTGGTAAAGACAGAAGATTTGTAAAAATTGGTGTTTTGAAACGAATTTCCGGAAGCAACAGTGCGGGAAAGGAATAAAACCCGTCGTCACGTGACAACAATCACTTATAACTCGATGAGTAATTTATTTATCAAAAAATGGAAAACACCATTCTATTCCAAATCGCTCCGATAGTAATGCCAATTTTATGCCTTTATATATTAAAAATGAGTCAGAAAGTTTCGCGTTGTAGAGCAGGGAATTTTAGAAACATCTTAACATTATAATTTTAATACTTTTTAAATTCAGAATTTATAAATAGGGAATTATTTTATGAAAGGGGGATAGTTAAAAAATCATACATACTATTTATTTATTAATTTAGATAGATAAAATACTATTTTAATTTTTTTGTTAATTTTTTTTTCTTTAAGCTTTTCTTTTCTACGTTTCACATCATGCATTTCACAGCTACAGCTTGTTTCTTTGTGAAAAATAAGGCATTTAAGAAAACTAGAGTTTGTGGAAAATAACTCATTTGAAGCTATTCTCAAATCAAAACTGGCTATTTTATGACATATTTTTTAATTCATTTTTGTTCGGAAACGAATGAAATGGACAGGTCTTCTTATTTAGAAACTTTGTAATCGAAAGACGTTTTCCATTGTTTGGTAATAGCAGAACTATCTTTCAGAAAATACTGTCAAAATCTGAGTTTTGAGCTGAATTTCCAACGCCGCAACATGAGAAAGGGGATAAACGTGTCGTCACGTCCCACGAATCCCTTTATAAGTATATCAAAAAATGGAAAACTCATTTCGAATCCAAATCGCTTCAATGGTTAGGCCTACCAATTTTATTCCTTTGCATTTAAAAATGAGTCAGAAAGTGTCGTGTTGTTGAGGTGGTCATTTGAGAACCACCAACCTCAACACAAATGATACATTTTGCTTGGGATATGATACATTTTGCTCGTGAAAAATGAGAATTTTTTTACGAGTTTCGAAAGGTTTTGTTGGCTAATATCCGACTTCCCCTCCTTAGATCAGAATTTTCCGCAATGGATTTTATATTAAAATTAGACAAAGCATTTCATTTTTTTATGCTTTAGTTAAAAATAGGGTTCTCGTTAAATTCGAGCTCGCTGCAAGCAAGTTTCACTTATATTTACAAGTAACGAATTAATTATAATTATATATAGAAATAGATCTTTTTCATTCAAATGGTGAGTAAAAACAAACGACTATATATAGTTTTGAGTGCAATTATTTAGCAGCTCTTATTATCAGGTAATCAATAACAAAGAATAGTTAACCCAACAATTTACATCAGCGAATTACAAATCTCCTAGCAGGTGTTTTACTCATTGGATTAATTACTCTCTGTTATTGATCACCTGGTGATGAAAGCTGCTAATTAATTGTTTTCCAAACTATTAGCAGTGTGTTTTTACTCACCATCCAGAGAAAAAAAAAGAAGATCTACTTCTATATATATTTCATCACTAGTTATTTTATTATCACTAATTACAATTGTTTCTCTTATCAGGAAATAATGATTTTTTTTTTCGAGAAAGTAGTTAAAATAATACCCATTTCATTTCAGAGGTCATCACGCGATCAGAATGTATGAACTTGGTATGAATTTTAATGCCTCTACATTCTGATTACATATCTTTCCGATTCTTTCACGTATTGTCTGTACATCATCCTGGTTCTAAATCATAAGCATATGTTTTAGCAGAGCTTAAAACTTATATAATTAAAAGCTGTCCAGAAAAGTTACTAAAAATACACGCAACCAGCTATGCTGACCGATAACACTAATTGTTTTCCTGTTGTGTTATTTTTGTGCAGCCATTAGTATTTTAAACTGATGTTCAACCTGAAACATATTTCATTAACATGAATATAACGATTGTGTATTATTTCATAGTAACAAGTATGTAGCAAATTTTTGCAGCAATGAATATAATTATTTAAATGATGTTAATAATTAAAATGAGCAGCATAAGCATATCAGGCTTAAAAAACATAATTGAAATTAAAATATGTATTTTTTCCGACAATTTTAGACTTTCCTGGCAGCCTCTTTTATAAACACCTGATATTTATAATAACAAAATAGGTAGCATTTCTTACGACATCTACCTAAAGTACAATAAAACCTCCAAAACGGATACTCCCGATCAGCGGATGCATCTATTTAGTAAACAATTTCTCTGTGAAAATTTTTACAACTGAGTCTCAGACACCTCTGAACAGCAGACAAATTTCGTACTCTCGAGGTATCCGCTATTCAGAGGCTTTACTATAATACAAGCTCCACTAAAATTTCTGCTTCCCTGCTCCTCTATCTCGTGAGCACGTCGCGATTTCGGAGAACAGTAAACTATATATCCAATCAATTTAAACAGACTTTATTTGGTTAAACAAAATTATGGCCCGGAACAGTGTTGATTTCAGTGGGTGGCCTGCGGGAGGGACATTCATCTCCGGAGCATCCAACCCCCCCCCCCCGGAAGATTTAGGATTTTGTGTTTATTAATGGTCTAGAAGTGCACTTTTCCCCTCGGAACTTAACAGTGCCCCCCCCCCCGGAGCAGCATATTTCCCTCCCGGAGAAAAAATGTCTGAATTCAACACTGGCCGGGGGGGAGGGGAGGCAGATTTAAACTACTTGAAAGATTGAATTCCGTTTGGTAATCTAAAGAAAAATTAACAAAGAATTCTAATATAATGTCAAAATTACGTATCATACACCTCCTTTTGGGGACCCCTATGTCCCCCTGCCCTAAGTTTTTTTCAGCCAAATGAAGTCCACACGGCGCAGGGTGATGTGCGAACAGCATATAACCATATGCAACTAAAAATATCTCCATCAATTTTAATAATTATTGTATACTAAAAATATTTTTATAGTAAAAACTGTGAATAATAAGTGGATAAATTCAGTTTTTATGCTACTTCATTCTTTCCATAAGAAAAAATAAATAAATCCCGAAGCAGACCCACTTTTCGGGCCGATAAACAGTAACCTCCCCTTAAGGGCACCCGTTTACCATTTCCCGCAAAATATCATCAAACATCTTTTTCTTCTTATAAAATTATATTACTTTTATTTAAGAACCCATATATGAAATTTCAGACATTGGGGCCTTTGTGCTAATTTGGGGAGCACGTGCTAATTAATGATTTTTTAATTACTTGCAAACTTTTAAAGGTACTCTCCGTATTTTAAAAGGCTAAGGCTTTGGTATTTATGAACTCAAGAGTGGTCAACTCAGAGTTCGAGTTTTAAAAATCTTTATTTAAACTTTAACAAGCGAAGTTAAAATATTTTCATTAAAATAATTAGAAAAGTCTACATAAGTTAATTATCTTAATAAACTGGATTTATAGAAATTAGTGTAATTTTTTTTAATTTAAAAATTTATCATATAATGAAAGAAAATACAAATAAAAGAAAAAACTGAGATTTAAATTTAAAAAAAAAATCTCTCCCCAGCTCTTTAGTGCTTATGACAACACAACACTGCTGTATAAATTTAAATAATGCAAAAATTTTAAACTTCGCACAATATTAGTCTTTTTTTTTTTAATTGTGAAAATAATATGTAATAGAAAATGAAATATTTGATATAAAACATATTTGTTGAAAAACTATAATCGATTAGCTAACTAAAATGATTAGCTGCGTGTTAGCTATAAATTAATATAACTAACATATATATATATATATGTGTGTGCGTGTGTATGAGAGAGAGAGAGAGGTGGTGGGGGGGTGGGGGGCGTGAGCGCGTGAAAGAAATCGTTGCTTTATAACCGATATTGTGAAAATAATGTGTAATAGAAAATGAAATATTTGATATAAAACATATTTGTTGAAAAACTATAATCGATTAGCTAACTAAAATGATTAGCTGCGTGCTAGCTATAAATTAATATAACTAACATATATATATATATATATGTGTGTGTGCGTGTGTATGAGAGAGAGAGAGAGAGAGAGGTGGGGGGGGGGGGGCGTGCGCGCGTGAAAGAAATCGTTGCTTTATAACCAATAACACAAATCTTTCTTACGGATCTTTGTTAATTTATTTTATGTTTATTTTTCAGAAACTTGATTAAATCTTTTTTAACGCAATTATTCATTAAATGTTTTTTTTTTTTTTTTTTTTTTTTGTGAAATACTACTTTTTCTTAATTTAACCCTTTTTTTTATATTCTGCAATTAATTATTTTTGTATATATATATATATATATATTGTGTAAATAATTGTGTTATTCTTTTCTGTGAAAATTGGTGTTTTAAACTAAATTTTTGGGGCTCAAAACCGGAGAAGAAGCGATTGTGAACTAGCGATCAATTTTACTCGACGTATTACAGTTGCAGGAAAATAAAAATAATAAAAAAAATTACAGCCCCGGATGCTAACATGATCTTCTTGAGTTTTTTTTCTTTCTTTTTGTAATATATTATTTTATGCTTTTAATGTAAATTTTATCTGATTTTAGGTCATATGATATTACCATTATTATAAATACAATATAAAATATAAATTCTATCTTTATATATTATAATTACTGTCATTTTCTTGACACAATACTCTTATAAGAACATAGTATCCTTCGAAACCAAAAAATTTGCTCAATTTAAAATGAGATAATTACAGCTTGAACAACCCAGTACTAAGTTTGAAGATTTTAACCAATTTTTTTGCAATTAAATAGATATATTTTTTAAAGAATAAATAATGAGTGCACAAAAATTAAAATTAATTAATTCATTCATGTTTCCTGCAATATTACTTTTTAAAGCTATACGATAGTACCTGTTTTATTATATTAAATTAAAGCTAAATATTGCCTTTATTCTGTAAAACTTCAAGTTTTCAATGTATCTATTTTTTCAACAGTTTTTAGAATAAAAAAAATCCTACAATTTTGCAATTATTAAAATTTTCATAATTAAACATGCTACAAAAGAATCTACTGCTACCAGTCAACAAATTGGTGGTCTGCAGAATAAAGATCTGCATAAATGTAAAATTTCATAAATCTGTGTTCATTACTGTTTTATTAATCTGGAGGGAAAGTATGAAAGTTAGAAACTGCTAAAATCAAGTATAGATACACTTTTATAAAGGACAAGTCACTGTTAATATTTATGTATTTTGTTTGTTGCATCAGACGCAATTTTTGTCCGATTTCTATGCGATTTGCTTTAAAATCTCCCTAAAGTGCCGACTTACGTCTTAAAGCTATTTCCAAATCGAACTTTCGAAGGTGCAAAGGTAATATGTCCCCTTCAGAAAGTGTGGATTGAGTTTGCTTCGCATTACAAATTCAACGGAGTTAAGGAAATCTGTGTTCTGTTGTAAAAAATCATCATCGTAATTAAACTATGAAACATTTAAGTTTTATATTAATAAAAAAAAATTTTTTTCAATTTCTCTTTAGTGAAATAAATAATCTAATTATAATACGAAAATGTGGAAGAATACATTAAGAAAAAAAAGTGTATAGATTATTTGAAAACAAAATTTCATACCTTATTTGAAAACAAATTGTATCTATAGAGTCAACTAGTTTTTTAATTTTTTAATTTCTATTTAATCTCTCTTTTGAAAATCTGTTTTATAACCTTTTAATGATTAAATACTATAATCATAAAGTCACAATATTGAGAAAAGAAAATATAAGTAAAAATTTCTCTCAGTCATCTCTCCCCCCGAAATTTCCATTATCATTCCATATTACACTAAAAAGAAAACTGCCCAGTTAAACTGATGGCATTTTGAGCTCACACGCTGTTCACACTAATTGTATATTATACTCTTATTTCAGAGAATAATGCCTCTCGAAAAAGAAAGAAATCGACAATAAATTAGTGGGTAAGCCCCCCTTTCCCCCTATATACTTAACCAATGAACCCCCAAAACTAATCAGGGAAGCGCCTTATCACAATGAACTTATATACAAAATTTGAAGCAAATCGGATAATTATGCATGAAAAACCCATTTATCTAAATTATAAGGGGGGGGGGAGATTAACCCTGTTCCACCACTTTAAACTTAACCAATGAACACCCAAAACTAATCAGGAAAGCGCTTTATCAGAATGAACCTATACAAAATATGAAGCAAATCGGATATTTGTATTAACAGTTACACGTTACGTACATACATACATACAGAACCTGCGGGAACATTAACTGTCAGACTTTGATAGCCTGTAAGCTAAAAAATTTAATTTTTCTTAATTGTTGAACAGTAAATTATACTCGAAAACTAGCTGTTTTATACCAAATTTTAGAATACAAATTATTAGCTTGCAAAAGTTTTGGACTCATTACGTTCTTAAAATAAAAGAAAAGTAATGAAAAGTAATAAGGGGTTTAAAATTAAGAGACCTTTACTTTTAAAAGTAAGGGTGAACATATTTTAACAGACTATTTTAACCCTTAATTGCATAGTGATGTAAATTTCCATCACTGTTTATTTAACTTTTAATAAATAAATCAACTTCTTCACCACCACTATATTTATATAGAAATATTAATCCAGTAAATTTCCCGTGAACTATGTTGCTGAACAAAGTTAAAAATCTATCTTAAAATTTCTGGTGTCCAATATTTAATATATGTATAAAAAAACACAATTGTAAAAGAAAAACTCATGCAAAGAAGGGTTAAAATATAACTTTTTTAATTTAAAATTCATTTGAAATATTGAATCTATGAAATAAATACAAAGTTCTTTAACTTATAAGAATTTTTTTATTTTTTTTTTTTTATTTTGTGTTTTGTGGACGGTTTTTCAATTATGCCTAGTATAGCATGTGTATATTGAACAAACAAGCGAAGAAACATTTTTTAAAAAAGGTCTCAAACACCGAATCAAACTTCCTTTAAAGAGCATTTTTATGGAAAGCTTACAATTAGCTAATCTCCATACGTGTAGGCATTAACTGTTACATATGCAGTACACAATTGGGATATAAAAAGCGTTGGAGAATAATTTTTAAATGTATTTGGTGCGTTTAATAATTTTGTTCTATTTTAATATAAATCGCAATCGAGTTGAAAAAACTTGAAAAAAAAATGTGATTTCGTAAATTGTTTTTTTTTTACCACCATTTTACAGTTATCGCATTTTTACTTTCTTGCTGATAAATGCAGCAACATAAATATGTGCGACTTCAATATATTTTATTTATTAACTAGCTGAACCGCCCGGCCTCGTGATAATAATAATCTGTTCTATACGAACATGACTGTAATCTGTAAGGCTATCGAAATCAAGTCATGTGCGACAAACACCGTCGTAATCGGGCCCATAGAACCCGACATCGGAAAGCGAACCCTGGCGGTATAAAATTCAACTAAAATATTTAAGGCTATAAAGTCGAAAGAGCCAAACAACGTTGTAATCGGGCCCCTAGAACCAGAGATACTCCTGTAGTTCCACCTTCCACCGCCAGGGGAAACCATCTGTTCTGGAAGATACCTTTTCAGAACACTCCACCCAACCAAATTTCCTAGTAGAATTGAACGGGTAAACATTGTCAAAATAGAGGAAATCGCGAAAGTGGGTTACGTAAACGATCGGTTTCGAAAGGGTTAATGTAGATATTTTTAAAAACACAACTGTGCGTTTTGAAGAAAATGAACGTGTCTATGATCGGGTGTCGTTTGTTTGTCCGTATTCACATTTCCCGAATTAATGCCGATTTTAAACCTGTGGGTCGAAATACGAAAATCGCGTGAGTGAGTTTTGGAAACGATCTTTTTTGGAGGGTTTAATTTCAAATTTTTCAAAATTGATACCAGATTTTAAAAAGCAAAGGAACGTAGATTAGGCATGGTATTTTTAGTTTTTGGTATCTTGTTTATAAATCCAGATTAGAATTTTTAAAGATAGGAGAAATCGTTAAAAATGCGAAATTGACTTACTTTAAAAAACGTTTTCGAAAGGGTTAACGTTAATTTTCTTTTAAGCTAAAGGTTTCTGAATAAACCCCAATGAACGTAGATATCCTTAGGTTTTTTTTTTTTTTTTTTTTTTTTTTTGCTTGTTGTTCTTGTTGTTTGGTTATTTTAGAGACCGATGCGCGATTTCATATATCGCAGAAAATCGTTCGCAAAAGTGAGTCCTGCGCGTGAATTGTTTTCGAAGAATTAATATTCGTATTTTTGGAAAACGATTTCAGATGCGGAAAAGGGAACAAATGTAGATATTGTCTGGTATTTTAAGTTTTTCGTAACTTGCTGGGAACCGCCAATACAAGTTTTCAAAAATCGGCAAAATCCCGAAAATCGCGAAACAGCGTACAGAATATATACTTTTTTGAAGGGTTAACTATCGTATTTTTTAAAACCGAAGATGGCTTTGAAAAGGGCAAAGTCACATCTTTAATTTGGTGTGCTCGGTTTTCCCGTATCTCTTGTAGTCCGGCGGATGCGAGACTCAGAAAACAGGAGAAAATAAAAAAAACATGAATTCTACGCTACTTGATTATTTTTTTTTAAAGGGTTAAATATGAAATTTTTTCGAACCGACTGGATCGTTTGAGACGTAAAAGTATGTTCTTTGAGAATATGTGGGCGGTTTTTCTGTATTAACAGCCGTTTGCTCGTGGCGAATTTAGAAAAACAGAAAAAGAATCGGGCTGACTCGCGCTTTGTTTCTTCTATTCACGGAAGGTGCGGAAAAAGGGCTTCTGAGCATGCGCGCTAGAATTTCGGAAGAGTGTTTTTTTATTTGTGGTCTTTGATTAGTTTTTAATTAAGAACTACTCTAATTGTGAAAATATTAAAATTCTGAGACTCAGGTACACCAGGAGAGTCTCTGGACTATCCTCACTTAAATTTTCAGACTTCTAGGTGCGCTAGATTTCGCTAGACATCACACAAACGCAAACACACACAAACAGACGATAACATGAACCTGAAAAATTATACTTTATATTTTTTGCATCATTTTAGGTGTGTCTAATGTTTTTCTATACGATGATTTCAAACATTGTCCTCTACCAAGTAAAGTTTTTGGACAAAGCGAGGATCAAGACCCAAGAAAATCACACAGATATTAAAAAAAAATTTAAAAAACACTTACAAATAAGCTGCGTTTTAGATTTAAAAAAAAAAAACAAACATTATGTTTATCATAAGCTACCGCAATGTCAAAAGTCCTTATAATGCCCTTTTTCGAAAAAAGGTGTCCCCCCCCCCCCACACGCACACACACCACTTTTAGAATAGTTTGTCTTGCGTCCACTTCCTCAATCAGCAACGCTATCATTTTTTGTCGTTTGATATCGCTATGATTAAATTTATAAATTTACAACCGAAAATTCTAATTTCCTCGGGACTAAATTTAAAATTCAACCTAATCAGAAAAAAAAAAAAACTTACCGTATATACTCGTGTATAAGTCGACCCCCCCCCCCCCAAATCTTATGCAAAATTTTGAAAAAAAATGAATTTCCGTGTATAAGTCGAATGACATTTCTGACAGCATGTTGAAAAATGTTTTGTAATCGAGGATAAAAAAAATTAAAACATTTTCATTAAATTAGTAATTTTTTTTTTTCATTTCTAATCAGACTTTTTTTTTTTTAAGTTCAACATTTTAAAACTATATAATTATGTAAAACTGAAGAAGCTTAAACTACTTTGAAACCTATTCACATCAATTTAATGATACTTAAAAAGAAAAAAAAAATATTTGAAAAATCTATTCAAGCCTTATTTACAAGGGTAAACAACTTCTTGGACTGCTAAAATATAGTACTTCTTTGTATTGTAGGGAATATAAGAAAGAAGTATAGAAGCATTCTCCAGTTGAACTCTTTTTAAAAAGGGAATTAAAATGTTGAAGGATATGTCCCTATATTGAAGGGAATTCTATCCCAAGGGAATTCTATCTTAATATTCAGATTCTGAACAATAACTTACATTTTGATAAGTTTCATTAAAAAATTTTAATCTTTAAATGAAAACAATAAAGGTTTTTAGATTCATGATTCCTAGACATATGTATTATTTTCTGTCTTTAAATATACTAAATAGTCGACCCCCCATTTTCAACTCCCAAATTTTGTCTAAAATTCTTCGACTTATACACGAGTATATACTGTAGTTTGCGTGATAGAGTTTTATGAGTATTTTTCTCGAAATCAGGATGAAAAAATACCCCTCCACTTTCATAACTTTCAAGAAAAAACATTCATCCTAAGCCTTTGTAATGTGTTACTTATTGTTTTTAATGGAAATGATATAAAATGAACGTTTTTAAGTTAAATTGAATTAAGGAAAAGCTTAAACTCAAAATCATATACAATAAAGAAAATAACACGGACATTACGGGATTAGTGTATACATAAGATTGTGAAAGTGGCCGCTTTTTCTGGATAATTTACCTGCATGTTAAAGTTTTTTATTAATTTGGATGGTTTTAATTGTTCATTGTTATCTATTCAATATTGTATAATATTTAGGTTTGCTGCAAAGGTTAAACAGAACTAGTTTTGTGGCCAGGCTATTTTATGCATTTTACATTTTTTTAAAGACATTTTATCTATTTATTCCATTTATTATATTTGCATTCATTAATTATAAAAAAGAAATGTATATGTTTATGAAATTATAATTCTATTGTAGCAATAAATAAATTATATTTCTGTAAAGTCCTTAAATAATTTCATTCTAGTACCAATTTATATTAAGTCATTTTTTAAGTCTATTACAGAATAAATATTTTTATAAAAAAAAATAATAATAAATTTAATTGGGTCTTATTACTTCGTAATAATACTTAACAGTATTAAGTAAACTACGTTGAAGTATACTTAATAATAATATTTAATAATTTATATGATATAGTTTTAAATTTTCCCGAATGCCGCTGTGACCGTAAGGTTGTGCTCTCGAAGGTGGTAGACGGGAGGTGCTGGGTTCGATCCCAATCGCGCCCGTCGGCCTAATCGCTCGGAGTTTTCGTGGTTTTCTTTCGAGCCGTGGATTTTCTCCATGCGTAAATACGGATTAGATTCCCTTAGAAAGACCCCCACGAAGGGCACTCCCCCTGGGCCTATATCCCTAGTGTCGATAATTGGCCGTCAATAATCAACCCAACCCAACCCGCTGTGACCGTAAAACGTTATCGATGCTAGTCATTTAAGGTAGAGTTAAATGTTGATTGAAGAAAAATAATTCTGATTCATAAAATAGGGTTTCCCTAAATGTGGAAAGCGTACCCTTTAGGGGTACGCGAAAGGGTCTAGGGAGTACGTGGCAAGTCTCTTTTCACAACCGACATACGACGCGGGGCTGCTAAATGAGTCAGTATTATGTAAATAAAGGGTTCTTCCTCTCATCGACTGTTTTAAAAACAAAATTCTAAAACACACTAGATGCTGAAGATGACTTACGACTTTATTTCAGCGAAATAATACCAAATATGCAAGGAATCTGCAAGGTTGAAAAAGCGCATCTGTCACATTAAAAAACGTGCTACCTGTAAAGCTTGCATAAAGTATAGATTCAAATTCATTTGTATACACGTATTTCCTTTGTTTCTTTTTGAGGGTTCCGTACATAAAAAGTAAAACCAGAACCATTATAAGACCACTCCTGTGTCTGTCTGGCTGTCTGTCTGTCAGAGGCCTTTTTCTCGTACTATGGGATGTGGAAAGTTCAAACTTCGGAAAGTCATAAAGACTTTTTACCCACATATTTTCAGATTATTAGTCTTTCACAAATATGTTTAGAAAAAAGTTAGAGGGTTAATTAATTTACTTGATTTTTTTCTTTGTGTATGTCATGTGGGGTATCGTGTAAAAGATCTCATAATACCGAACTTAAAAATGTATTTGTTTTAATTTTTATTATATTTTCACAGATATTAACGTCGAAAATGCGCTGCAAAAATATCCCCCCTCTATTTCCGAATCTACTGAAACTAAAATTATGAAAAAATTATTGGTAGTGTTCGGTTATTTAAACATTGCAGGAAACATAGCGATTTTTCTAGGTAATATAGTTTTTGAGAAAAGCGCATTTTTCCGTTACACACAAGCTTTTACTTTTCGGGCATAGTAAGTGGAGGAGTTGACGGGCGCTCGATGTATCTATCAACGCAGAATCATCCAATGATATCTGATAATAATTTTCGAAAAAATTGTCGGTAATTAGCCCAGATATTAATCAAGTTACTTGAAAAAAAAATCCTTTTACATATCGTGTAAGGAATCGTTCGAAAGATCTCGTATAACATCTAACTCAAAAATATGTCTGTTTTAATTTTAGGTATTATATTTTCAGTGATATCGTCGAAAGCATACTGGAAAAATATGTCCCTCCCCCCTCCTATTTCCGAATCTACTGAAACTAAAATTATGGAAAAATTAAGGGTAGTAGGAGTTTATTAATTAATAAATAGTAATTAATAAATTTAATGTACGGAACCCTTTGAGTGCGAGTTATGTTCGCACTGGACCGATTTATTTTTTCCTATTCGTAATTCTTACAAGTTAAAAATTAGGGGGTACGAAAAACACACGCATTACTTCAAGGGGTACGCGAAGCATAAAAGATTGGAAATTACTATAGAATATTGTGAAAAAGAGAAAAAAATACGTGAAAAACTTGTATAAACAAACTACAATTTTATTTTGTATCTTCGTCGTTTTATACATATTATAGATTACAGTGTGCAATTTTGTAATCTTTAATTTTATATTTTTGCTTAATTTTTATTTATTGAATATTCAAGACATTTATAGTGTTACAAGTTAAATTTTATATGCTTATTTATTTTTATCAACTTCATTACACACAGCATAGTTCATTATTACAGCAATCAATAGCGTTGTCGTATTTAATCTCGGGTGACAGCACTAGCTAAAATATTTTTATTCATTTTACTTTGTTCAGGTCGCTGTATCAGTGTATTATCGCCTTGTCGCTACCATTAAAGCTTTGTATATAGTTATTCAAGAAGATATACTCATGATTATTTAATAGAAGGCAGAAAGTATTCTAGAGCACGCGCTAAACCAGTCGTTGCCAAGACATTCAATATTTGAAGAACTTATATCAAAGTTACAATATGAAAACGTAATGAAAAGAAAATATACTATGCCTTCGGCTGATTCGGGACTAAAAATTTTATATATTTTTTAAGTCATAAATATTTTTTACTTTATTTTTATCTATAAATATATATTTCTATATATATTCCTTTTCAAAGTAAAATCTTTTAATAAATTAAAATTCAATTTTTAAAAATTAAAAAAATATATAATTTTCGACATACTTAAAAGCTGATATATTTTCTGAAAGAAAAACGCTTTTTGCAAACTTTTTTTATATTTTACAAAAATATTTAATAATTTTTCAAGAAAAAAAAAAAATATATATTTTTTTTTTATTATTTTATTTTTTTTATTTTTTTACTACGAGATTTGTATTTTCAAAATTTTCTCTCAAATCAGAAAATCCTAAACACAATTTAATCAATATATAACTGAAACTAATTGTACGAGATCTAATAACATTTATCTTTCATAGGAATTTATGTACTATATCAATTTAAATATGACGAATCTTCAAAAATACGTTATGAGATAAATCGATTTACGCATTATGGATTACCGTAATGGACGAGATATTTTAACCTAATTATTTTTACATGCGATTTGCATCATTATATTCCAAGATTTTCAGAGTATTTTTTAAGCAAAATAATAAAATAAAATAAAAATTGGATATTTTCGAGAATTTTGTTTCACAGATAGTCATCAAAATAAAACATGCATAAATAAACTATAATAATATTTCATGTCTCCATCGTTTCATATACAGACAGATACAATGCTCAGTAACATGTCTTTATTTTTATATTCCAGGCAAATTCGTACTTATCAGATATTCAGGACAGTTTAGAGTTATAAAATAACTATTATAACCGTATTAATTTTTATGAGCTTCATTAATGACATCCTAGTTCTTTATTATATTCATGAATATCATCGTCCTCATCTTCGTATATAATCTCTAATAATATCATTAAATAAAATCTTTTAATTCATTTTGAAGTTGATATCATTTGATCAATGTAGCATAATCGTCTTTCTGATATCCTAAACGCTCTGATATTCAGTCATTCAAGAGTATATATTCTCAGGATTATTTAATACACAGCGCAAGTATTCCAGAGCGCGCTAAATCAATCGTTGCTAGGAACGGATTATCGTAGAATTCTAAAGTCACATTATGAAGACGGAATCGAGAGGCAAATACCACTTTAAGAAATTTCATTTCACATGTAGCCGACAAAATAAAAAATATATATGTATCGAAAATGTATCAAATAAATAACATAGAGCTAATGGAAATTGTCCTCCCCTTCTTTGCATTCGCAAACAATTCCTCCGCCTTCTCTGTGGAATTCCCTGCCACAAAATGCATTTTAAGTTCGTGGACTCTGAAAAATTGAGACGCATTCTGCTGATTAAGATGCGAAGGGGCAAACTTGCAAAGTAGCAATTCTAACCCGGCCGCCTGTAATATCCAGCATCGTATACGAAATTACTGCTTAAAATCATCTTTCTGCTACGCCAAGTCTCTGCTGCATGACGAAACTTTTGGAAACGCTCAATGAACATGATTTATATGTTCAGTTGAGAAGTTTCGTCATGCTCTTTAAGGACTCAGAACATTAAGTTCCACAATCAATACTTTCTCCTCCGTCTTTACATGCATATATTTATGGAGGTGTTGATTGGACCGTCATATATATTTTTATCGACTTCATAGCCATTAGAAAATTGTGCGAAGATTATCGCAAAGATAATTAAAAAAATACGTATATTTCTGAGAAGTGGTGTTAGCTTAATTTGAGATTGCTGAAGAATAAATATTATTATATGTTATAGCTGAATGATATGAGCTTACTCGTCAAGTGCATTCATTCGATTTTAAATTTTATTGTAATTTGATAGAACTCATTTCTAAGTAAAATAAGACTGAAGTTAGAGATGTTTGAGAAACTGATAATTTTAATACGTAAATAAACAATTAAAAGTTCTAGATAATGCCAGTTGAACATTTAATATTCGTAATTAGTAAGCTCTATTGAACCCATATGGATAATGCATGATTAGTTCACGTTTAAATGTTGGTCATAAACTAGCTCATAAAGCATTTTACAGAGTTATTATTATAAATTTAAAGTTTAATATCTCAGTGTTATTAATATTGCTGAAATAATATTTGCTGAATTTGCTATTCGATAATCTATACGAATGATCGTCTAGTTTTCAGCATAATAAATGCATTATCATTTACAATAACATTCAATGCATTATATTAATTCACTTGTGCATTGACTATTTCCCGTTTTCTATGACGAGAATTTTTTATAGTTATTTATTAACTCATTAGTTACCAAATAAATATCTCTCCACTAGCGCCGAGTTTTAAATTACATTTGTTTCAGTGTATACAAATGCTTTTCTACTTAGTTCCTAATTTAAATGGTGTTCAATATACTAAAGACCGATAACACCAAATTCAAATATACCTTGTGTTTCTTTAGAGAATATGAATAAAGCATTTAAAAGATCCATGCTATTTTATACTGAAGCTTAATGAAACCTTTATCAATACTGACAGCGTGCATAACGCATTAAAGAAACATTAATTGTCGATAAAAGTTATCAAAGAGCTCTGAGTTGATAAAAGCGTTTAAGAAATGCTAGAAACCGTTCAGCTGTATAATTTGTGCAAACTTAAAATAGTCAATAATTTCAAGCAGTGTATTACTTACTAATAACGAAATAACTGGTCGATTATAATTAAATCGTTATTCGAAATAAGTATACGTTTTTTGTTTATCTTTTATGAATATTTGTCAAAGATATTATCGAATATGTAGAGATCATTATCAAAGTTCGCGAAACAATAATTTTTAAATATGGAAGACAACTATTACACAAAAACTGATTTTTCTTTTATTTCTAAACTATGCTCTTGGATATCTTTGTGCCACGGTTAAATTAAAAAATCTTGTACAAATAAAATGTAAGCAAATTTAATAAAAATATGGTAGTAAATTCGCTTCATTTAATATAATTTTTTGTGTTTAATATACTCTTTTAATATACTCTATTTTTTATACATTTAATATATTCTTTTCAATGTTAAATTACGGAAAAACAATATATTTCACAAAGTTAATTTTGAGATTAAAACTAATAATAATAATAATAATAATAATAATAATAGTAATAATAATAACTAGTACAATGCCACCATTTCGTTTATAAAAAAATAATTTTTAAAAGTCCATTTTGAATGCTGCAAGTAAAAAAAAAAAAAAAAAAGGAATAATAATAAAGAAGATTTTCTTTTCTTTCTTCCTTCTATTTTTCTTTCTTTCTTTCTTACAACTATAATACTTTGTTCAAGTAACTTTTTATTATCAATAAAATTTTATTATTCTCAGCTCAAAAGTAAGGATAAATCTTTAAGGGGTAACGAGGGGACGGTTATTTAGCATCTGCTATTGGCTCGCATTGTCAAACAAGAATGCATTCAGGAAATATTTTAGATGAGAAAATAACTCAAATGCATCTTTTACTTACAAAGAAACCCCCGAAAACCTTACACCCCCCCCTTCCTTTCGTCACGTGGAATGAAGCCCCCCCCCCCCCCCTAACTTGATCTTTGATATATCCTTAGCTTACCAGGAGGCTATGGCTTGCTGGCTACCCGGGTTACATATAGTATTCTGCAAATGAAATTTTCAAATAAAGCTAATTTTTATTTTCTTTCTTTTAAGTAGTATGTGCCTATTTCCTTTGATTAATACCTTTCCAGCTCTGGGGGAGGGGGGGGGGGCTTATCTAACAGAATCAGAATTAATAAAATTTAAAATAATGTCTACCAAATTATACAGGATGTCCTAAAATGTTGAAACATGCTTTAATTTTTTGCCTGTTAGAGATAGTTTAGGCAATCTAAATTACGAAAATATTCAAAATATGGAAGGAAATAAGTTTATGTTAATGAAATATAGTCCTCTCAATAATTTTTAAAAATTACGCTGTTTAACTTTTTATACGACCCCTCTAGACAAAATTAGTGAATTGGATTCCCCCCCCCTTTTATCACAACAAGAGTATTACAAATAATAGTAATAATAATAATGTACTAAATATACTAAAAAAAAAACTCATCTTGATGCTTAAATATATCTTGCTTCTTGTTTTGCAAATAGCTAATGAAAATATGTGGTTCACTGCATGTTCTTGTGTAACACCGGAAATGACATTTACTGATAAACTTTGACAGTTATATTTTACGAGAAAACCCTGTTGTACCGTTAGCTCCCATGTCCCATTAGCCCCCAGTCTACCCTATATATATTTTTCTCAATATTTTTTATCTGGATTTTTTGTTACTGATAGCATGAACTACGCATAACATGAACAAAAATTTAATTCCCCTTAAGGTTCATGTTAAAGACGTTTGACTGTAATAATAATAATAATAACGCTTATTTGTATCTTTAAAATGCTTAATTAAAAATTGTTAGAAACAGTTATGCTTAATTAAAAATTTATCATTGTGAATGGGGATCATATATCAAATTAGAAATGTAATTCTGTGAGATATTGCAAGAAAAAAGAAACACTGATATATGAGCAATTGAGCTTAACAAAAGATAATCATTGCTTGCAACAATATTAGTGGCAAAGAACCCCAAAAAATTTACAAAAGCATTATTAAAAAAACTCATAAATGTTTTAGAGATTAAACAAAACACTTTGAAAATGCTTTGTCAGTTGCTTTTTTAAAATTAAGCTTCTAGTCTTTAAAACTACATTTGCCGTTTTACACGATTTCTGCGTGGGTGTAATGCTTTATTTAGATGTGTTTGTGATGCATTTCTGCCACACATGTTAATATATTTTTCATCTAAAGAAAGCCATTGTCTATTTGTGAATGGTCCCTATATCTACTCATGATATAGACAAAGTGTTACAAATCAGCTTTTTTCCTTTTTCATATTTCAGTTAATTTTAAAAATACAGGTATGCAATTTTTTTTTTTACAATGATCATGTTGGTGCAAAAGGGAAGTTTTTTTAATTGACTAATTTTGTATAATAGGGCGTATAATATTTTAAAAAGTGTAAATTTTTTGGAAATTAACGGAAGGACTATTTCATTAACACGGTCATATTTCCTACCTTATTTTGAACAGTTTTGCAATTTACATTGCCTACTTATTTCCACGAAGTAAAAAATTAAAACGCGTTTCAAACTTTTTGGGTCACTGTGTACAGTAGAATAATGATGTTACATTTGTTGCGTTTAAAGGATGAAAGTAAATAAAGAATTATATTTTTGTTATAAATGTAGTTTACCCTAAAATTACCCTAAAATTTACCTTAAATTAAAATGATTAATTATTTAAGTTATCCTTGCTACGCTAAAAATTCTCTATTTCTTTTATACTTCTTTCTTTCCGTCTTTCTTTTCTTTTTTTTTTCTTTTTGTGTGTATATGTGTGTTGAAAAGAGAAAATGTTAATAAAAAAATTTCAATGGAAGAAAATAATAGCGTAAAACAAAAAATATTGTCATTTAGTTTTAACATTCCTTGAATTTACGTTTTACATTCATTTTCCTTCTGAAACTGGAAATATGAAAATCACCTTATCTTATGCTTGTTTCTCTTTATTGTCTTCTTACTCTTTTCCTCGTGCTTTGTTTGCATACATCGTAGTTTTCCTGGCACGTTTTATAAGATCCGTTGATTTCCTCTCGTCCGTCGACAAAGAAATGACGATGAAAAATATCGATAATCTACCTAAAAATTAAAATAAAGTTAGTTTAAAGGAACCACTAATACAAGTATGCTTTAAAGAAAATTTTAATATGCAATAATTATATCAATCTGATTTGAGCAATGTTCTGGTTACGTGGTTCACATTATTATTAAAATGACCTTGAATTTACGCAGAAACATTATGCGGAATTTAACACACTTTCAAAGAAAAATATTGATAATCCACCTAAAAATTAAAATCAAGTTAATTTAAAGGAACCACTCATACAAAGTGCTTTAAAGAAATTTTTAATATCCAATAATTATATCAATCTGGATGTGACCAATGTTCGGGTAGGTAGTTGATATTATTAAAGTGACCTTGAATATATGGAGAAAAAAATATATGCGTAATTTAGTACACTTTCAAAGAAAGAGGAATAAAAAAATATCATCTATTAAAATCCTAATGCCATATCTGTATCTTGGAAGAAAATGGCCAATGACAATATTTTTGGCATTTTGAATAAACGTCGATTTAATGTTGCCTTTTTTTAGTTTTTTTTTTTTTTCATTTATTTTAATTATTACTGAAAACAATTTCCTTTTAGAATAAATTGCATTTCTCGTAAAAATAATGTTTATTGTACTAATGTTTATTGTTTGGTGTACATAAAGAATAATAACGGTGATTATTAAATAACTGTGTTTGTAAAAGAATAGTTATTATTACGGAGTGTATTAAAGGGAGGCATATTTTCCCATTATACCTATAATTATCGTGAAGTGATTAGTGGGAATAGACCAACAGTCGTGATTTTGAACAATAATTATTTTTCTATCAGCACTGTAAAAAATATCCGTAAAAATATAGTAAATTTTCCGGAATTGTTTCATTTTTCTGAAAAAACAGTACAATTTCCGTAATTGACATTTAGAGAATACAAATCCGTAAAAATGCAGAAAGTTTTCCATAAATTTAATAGAATTTTTTTTTTTTTTTTTTAAAACAGTACAATGTCCATAATGCTTTCAAAACAGTGCAATTTCCGTAAATGATATTTAGAGGTTTGTGTACAGAATTCGCTTTGTTTGAAATGCGAATAAATATTGTTGTACATATATTAGAGTTCTTCACGGACCCAGGCCTGGCCAAGCACGACCTGCAAACCCATTTTCTGGCATTAGGCTCGGGATGGGCCTGGAGCTCATTCTAACCGGGACCCTGTCTGGACTGTAATACTTTTTTGTGGAAATAATAGTGATATTTATATTTTTTTGTGGAAATAACAGTCATATTTATATTTTTTAATGAAATCTTTAGAAGTTTATTTTATTTTCATAAATTACAGAAAAATATTTTTTAAAATCTACATTTTTTTAATTTAGTGCTTCAAAATTATGATTTTTTTCACTGAATTATTATTTTTTTTTTTTTTAACGTGATCCAATATTAGGCTATTTAAGGTTTCATAAAATAAAAGCTCTGCAAATTATCGGTATGTAAACTGGTATGAAACAAAACAGATTTGGCTTATAAATTTATGAATTAAACTAAAATTTATTATTTTATAAATTATAATTTTACAAAGTTTATAATTTTTTCTTTGAATTTATAAAATTAGTTAATAAATTTTCTTTACTTTTATAAAAATAAAGTTTATAAGTTATTTCTTTAGTTTAACATTTTATAAATTAAACTAAATTAATTTAAACTAAATTAAAAAGTTCAAATTTAAACTTGCATATCACAAGGTCATTAATTTCAAAATCTTCTCTAAAAATGTAATTTTTTGTTTTAATATTTTTAAAACTATCCAGTTTAAAAGAACCGTACACAAAAACTCTCGGCAATAGCTCAAATATAATAATTTAATTTATTCATAATATGTTGTTTATTTACATACGTTTTTGAAAATAACCGCTAAACAAAATTTATTATAATAACCTGTAATAAATACTTCTTCTTAAGATAATAATTTTTATTATTGGAGTTGATAAGTTGAGCATCAGACAAATAATTTTAAAAAGTTATATACATGCGAAAAAGAGAATGTTGGTACTGGTATATATATTAGGAAAAGAAGCGCAACCATTACTCTTAATGCAATCTTTTTTGCATATAATAGATAAAAAAATCAAATTTATTCTTTATAATGCATCAAATAATAAAGAAAAATGTTTAATTATAGAAAGAAAATACGAAAAACATTGGAACTCAGTTGAAAAAAAATCCATTTACCGATGAAACCTTCAAGTTGTTGCACCATAAAAAGCATCTAAAATAAGTAACGACATTTGAAATACAGAAACCTGTCCCCATGTGTTATGAGGTTGTCCTTGAAAAGTAACATTTTTTTTTTTTTGTCCTATAAAGATTATTTTAACGGCATAAAAATTTCTAAAAAATACGGAAGATATCTCTTATAAAACGGAAATTCATAAACGAATATTTCAAAAATCACGGGAAATTTCCTGTAATTTACGGTTTTTTTCCGTTAAAATACGGAAATAGTACTGGCGTCCCGATTGCCAGTACAATTTCCGTATTTTAACGGATTTTTTTTTTCAGTGAAGGTGCAGATAAATATTCAATAATTTTTTATTTTCCATGTATGTACTAGAGTAGATAGAAACAAAACGTTTCGTCGAAACGAAATGTTTTTATTAACGTTTAATGGGTTTAATGCGTAACGTTTAATGCGTTTAATGCGTATTGGTCATATCTGTAGTTTTAGCTATGAACAATATCAGTAAAGGATTATGTCGAGTAGAAACAGATCTAGACCAGTTCTACACTGTAAATCAAATCCATAAAAGTACGGGAAATTTTCCGTAAATTTTCATAGAATAACTTTAATTTCCTAAAAAAGAGTGAAATTTCCGTGATTGTCCTTTTAAGATTCCAAATCCTTAAAAATGCAGGAAGTTTTCTGTACATTTTAAGGAATGTTTCTGTATTGCTTTCAAAACAGTACAATTTCCCTAAATAGCGTTAAGAAGTTTGCATAACTGTGTTTGGCTTGCGAAGCAATTGATATATGCTTCTTTTACCGTGTAAATATTGCCATTGAAACGTCAATATTGCACAAATATGGGCATTATATTAGAATTATTTCCAATCAAACGCTAATATTATCAAATATTGGCTATGTATTGCAACACTTGAGTGATATGTTTAATCATAGCTGTGTGGTCATGTTGAAAGCTTGAAAACCGAAGTTTCCTGGTTCGAGTCCCCTCGCGATAAGTGTTGGCTGTGTACTGAAGGCTAACTCAAATAGAGACTTTCTCCTCATATAATGTAATGTTGTCTTAGAAAAGTGTTTTTTCGTCCCATAAAAGTAATTTTAACGAAATGAAAATTCCCCCCCCCTCCCCCCCCAAAAAAAAAAAAAAAAAAAAAAAAAAAATACGGAAGATATCTGTTAAAAAATAGAAATTTAAAAACGGATATTTTAGGAATCACGGGAAATTTCCTGGAATTTACGGATTTTTCGGCTAAAATGCGGAAATAGTACTGGCATCTCGATGAGCAGTATAATTTTCGTATTTTAACTGATTTATTATTTATTTATTTTTATATTTTTTTACAGTGTACTTCTGTTTTTGTGGCTGCGCGTACTTTAGTCTGATAAAAAAGGATTCCTTACTTTGAAACACATTGCTCCTTCTGCGCTTCAATGGTGTTTTTAAGAATTTATATACTTTATCAAGTTTATTTTGCAGTTTCTTTGTATTACATATTGCATTATAAAAAACCACATATCCGTAACTTTGTATATTTTATTTATTTATTTATTTATTTGTTAACGGCTAATTTCTCAAGAAATAAATACTTTTGTAAATCAAAATATTGTTTCCATTTATAGATAATCTTAAACTTAAAATGTCAGACATTGATTCTCAACAGATGCTAACAAAAACTTATGCGTAACGTTAACTTATATGTATACGTACGTAAAGAAAACAGATTTTTAAAAGTTTTAAGACATTATTCATCCTACTCATCGCCGTCAAGACTTATGCAAATACAAATGAACCAGAACTTATTTGACTTTACATTCATCTGCCATGACCGTTCAAAACAAAATATAATTCTTTCTGGTGTTTCTGCTACCTAAAAGACTAGTCTGAATCGAGCTGCGCTTTTAAAAAAGTGTGTGTCAAAAAATAGCGGCCCTGTATAGTAGGATATGTCAGCTAGATCGTGATTCTGCCTTTCGTCTTCCTTCGCAACACTTCCGTATGGTTTATTTTAAAAAAGTACAGTGTGAGTAACCGGTATTTTTCCAAACTTTCAGACTTACTTTACTGGGACGATATATATACGAAATGTGATCTCATGTCTCTCTTGGCAATTTTTTTTTTTCATAAATTTTCAGTAACTGTGCCTCGCCTAATGATTAATTCAATGAGTTCATGTGCTGTAACAGTAATAACATATATTACAATTGAATGTAATAACAATTACAAGATATGAGTGGAAGAAGATATTACGCCACATTTTTTTCTCAAAAATTGTTACATTTTATCTTTTAAGGATGGTGTTGTATGGTATGGTAAAACGAAAATACTAATTTTCCTTAAAGATGTGAAATGTTATTTTTGATGATTAATGATTTTGCATTTGATAATGTAAATAATATTACATTTAATAATTGAATATTAATAAGTTTTTTGCGAGACTTTAGTAGCACCTGTTGTTAACATTTTAAACATATTTTACCGATAAGAAAATAAATAAAAAAATGTTTACAAGGAATATCTTTCAGTTCAATTTTATTGAAATTTAATTAAAAAAAAAAACTCTTGTTCCACTCGTGTTTTCAATTACAGCCAATTTAAATGTTCACATGCTGTTTCCATATTGATTTTCAATGAGTAACATTTGTCACAGTAACAATAATTAAGCAATTTCAAATTAAAATTATGTCATTGCTGAATGAGACTGATAAAGTCCCACTCTTTAATCAAGCTGATTAATACAATTTGTGACAAGTGCTATGGGAAATTAGTAATATTTAACAACCAACGTAATATTTCAATTGCGTCATAGCAGTATGACAAAGAGAGTCACATATTTAAGTCAAATTTACGATGATCACGAAACTGTGACCGTATATAATCAGTGAAGTAATAGAGTGAGTTTTGAGCGCCTGTAGAAATTTAAAAGATTATGCCTCTCCCTGTGGTTACTAGAGATATCAACCTATAGTTTTTATGCAACATTTATTGGCGCCCCTAAAAAAATTTCACCCGCTGCCACTAATTATCCCGGGGTAAAATCTAATATGAATTATACACCAGTTTATACACGATTATAAAAGACAGTACTTTTAAGTAAATGAAATTGTGTAGAAATTTCGCTAGAATAACAGACTATAAACGCAAAAATAATATTATAAAAATGTTCACTTATCATCAGTTATTCTTTTTTTTTTTTTTTTTAACACTTAAAAAAAAATTCTATTGATTGCCTGTATTCCGTATATTTACGAATTTTTTTCGATGAAAATATTTCGTGAATGTGTCAAAAAGTGACGATTTCAGAATATTTTTGACATATAACGCTATTTTTTTTCTTTTCTCTAAAGCTGTGGGACTTATTTTTATTACCTAATTGCAAAAGAAAAAAAAATCCGTAAATCCTAAACCCTTAGCAAAAACGGCAAATTAACCAAACTTTTAACACTATTATCTGTAAAGGATATTTTTAAATCCGCATTCAATAATTCATGACAAATTATTCACGAAATCATTTTATCGGGGAAAAAAAAATTCTTACAGTGTATAATTTATACGTCATTTGAAAAAATACTTTGATTTGTCTAAGTGTATTGGGAGAAAATATAACAAAAAAGCTAGTTTAACGTCATAAAATAAAATAAAATACTTCGCACAAGCACTCTGGAAGACTTTTCGAACACATAAATCACCAATATTTGTGGAACATGAAAAAGAAAAATATAGTCATGTTTATTTCTTCCGTATGTTCTATTTGTTATTTAAAGACGATTGCAAAATAAGTAAATGTAAATAGCACCATTATCATTATTATTATTTATAGAATTATTTCGCAAGTTAACAGTCATTAACAATTCGTATTCTTCCTTGTCTGAATGTCAATATACATACACTGTTATGTTCGCATAACCTCAAACGCAATGACAATCGTCCTTTCTTATTGTGTCTGAGCTCTTTTCCTTTTAAATAATTAACAGCATATACACAGAAAATAAGGAGATGTGAAATGTATTTTTCATATCTCCTTATTTTCTGTGTATATGCTGTTAATTATATTTAAAAGGAAAAGGGGAACGAAAATATTTTCTCAACAATTATAGTGATAGCTTTTTCTTTCTTTTTTTAATCAAAGTACTGAAATTTCAGAAAATATGTATTTTTATCAAATAAATAACAAGATGTTTGAAAAAATCTCGAATTATGATATACAGGTATACAAATGCACGCATTATAAAAATACAATAAGTAAAACGCATACACATTTTATATTAAAAATAAAATTTAAACATTCTTAAATTGTAACTATTAACAGGCAATATATTTTAGTGTTTTTACTGGTAAACAAAGGTGAAAAATTATTTATTTAATTGAACAGTAAATTAATAACAGTATAAACATTTAATTGAACAATATGAGAGCAAAACTGTCTGGTGCAACTATTTTTAATGAGCCGTTTGCTTTTAATCCCGCTTACGCTGTAAGAAATGTGCATTTCTTTTTTCTGGCTGTAACTTATTTTCAGAAACAGTCAATATATCCCTTATGATATCCATAAAAAGGTTTGTGCTTTATTTTTCATGCATTTTTTTTTAAAGTTAGTTTATAATACTTTCTAAAATTTACACTATAAAAAAATCTGTAATTTTGACAGAAAAAATATTGTATAACTGTTTAAAAGAAAAACTGTTTAAAAGAAAAACAGTTTTTTCCTGTAAAAAAAAGTGTGGATTTGTTAATTTTTACAAAAAAAAATCTATATTTTTACAGAAAAAAAAACTGTTTTAATGAAAATATACAGATATCTTCTGTAAATTAAACGGTTTTCCACTGGCGTCAAAATTGACAGTTTTTTTTCTGTCAATTTGAGAGATTTTTTTTTTTTTCAGTGTACTTGTAAAATTAAACATGTGATTTCCTTCATGGTTTTTAATGTTAAGTATACAATTTTTTTATTTAATTAGAAAATTTTAAAATATTTATTTCTGAATAACAACACATGATCTATAAGTTTACGATTGCACTAACAGCATGAGAACTTCTTAAGCCCAGTACAATCTTCTAAGAACATACACTTATTGATGGTTTGGAGCTTCTCATTCAGTCACATTCTTTATGTACAGAAGTACACATCATTAGAAATAAAATATTTCGTGCAAAAAGTACAGATTAGAATTATGCTATCATTCAGTGACTATAATTTGTACAAATATTATTTTCAGACTGTTCATGCAATCTGAAATGTTTTAAATAGTATTACATTTAGATTTATAACTTTCTTTATAATAAAAATATGTAATATCAAAATAATATTACACATTAAAAAAAAATTACAATTATTTCAATTTCAAATAATGCATCTAACTTAAAAGTTGCATTCTTGTTTCAAGAACTCCCGATATCTAAAACATTTACTTGACCGAATGTCAGCTGATTTGTTATGACAGTGGATATACTTACATTTTTGCGTGTAACGTCTTTTATTATTATTTTTTTTAATTTTACATGTCGTTTTTTTTTTCTTATATAATCTACGTTTTGTGATTCCCTTTATGTACACATCATAAACTGTTGCGTCAAAGAATATTAAATACAATGTATGCAATAAATTTATTATTACATTTTTAAGTTACGAAATATTAATGTGGATACTTTGATCAGCTTTTGAAAAAAAAATGTCAACTTTTGAATTTTTAAATGTAGGTGTAAAAATATTTTATTTTTCTGTATGTTTACTCAGAATCAAAATACAATACGTTGTAATATATCTTTTCTTCTTTTTTTTTCATATTATGTTGCTGCATTTTTTTCTATGTGAAAAAAAAACACTGAAAGAAGAGTGACTAATGTGCAACAATGAAATTGCCTTTGAAGTGAAAGTGTGCAATTCTGTATTAAATTAACCCACTGTATATCGACCTGAAAAATCTTCACTGGCTCTCATTTTGGAAATACAGATGTTCAAAGTTAATATTTTTTCAATATATATATATTGTTTGAAATTAACATTCGACAAAAATATTAATTTTAGCGTATAATTTTTTTAAAGAGAAATCGATTTCTAGTAGTTTCATATATGGGAAACCAAAATTACAGCTCATTTCGACAGGTAGTTTTTGAGTTATGCTTAAAAAACTACCCTCATTGCAGTTTGTTTTGAAACTATTAAAAAGTATATACTTCACATATTTCTTTAACTTCTAAAAGGCGTTAAATAAAAACCATAAAACAGTAAAAAAGTTTTAATAAACTGTCGGCATGTTTTGGCTTCACTGAAGCCTTTATCAAGACAAATGAGCATATTTTTACACAGTTGCACATTGTACAATGCAATGATGTGAAAAGTCATCATTCATGCTTTTTACGTTCTCTCCCAGGTTACTCACGTTATTTTATTTTTACTTTGATGCTATTTCTATTTTCATACTCGTAAGCATGAAGCAAATCAACCCATAATTTTGGTGTTCGGATTTGTTATAGGTAAAATTTTCAGAAAAATACAAATAGGATGTCAAAATAGGGTGTTTGTATTGAAATCTTCAAAGTTTGTTACTGTTTCGATATGGAGTTGTTTTTTTTTCCCCTTGTAATAAACTAAAAGGAACGATAATTCGATAATTCGATAATTCTCAATCGAATGGCTATTTTCTGGGCGAAATCTTCGATTAAAAAGTTGTACTCTTTATTTATTTTGTTTTGTTTTGTTTTTCAACTGCACATATTACAAAGTTTAATTTAATAGAAAGATTTTTTAAAAAAAGTATTACATTATATATTCTTAAACGTACCATGATTACAGTTATTGTTTTTGATAAATTCATTTATTGTTTCTAATTGCTTTTATTAAAAAAAAAAAAAACTCTGATGCAATATATAGAGTGTTATAGGTATTAAGGCGTACATAGCTGTCAAGTACCAAAAAAAGGGAGGGGGGGGGAAGCCAATTTAACTTTTACGCATCGAATTCATTAAAAATCAAGTACTTTTAAATCGGAAGCATTAACTTCATCGATTTTTCTTGCATAGTGTAATTTAGCCATTAATTTATTTTTATGAACAAACAGTATAATTATAGTGAAATATACAACTATTCATTTTTAAAGCTTAAAAAATCCTCAAGTTTTGTAACTTTTTCTGTCAGAAAATTGATATATAATGACAACATTCAATTTTTAACGAAAAATGTTTCGCCAAATTACTCTTGTAAGACGCAAACAATGTAAAAATATTTTATCAATGCAATTGTTTGCTTTTCTACAGTTTTTACAGTTGTTTGGAAGATGTAGAGGCAATAACAAGAGACAGCAATGACTCTATTTTATTTCACCATGACAAACAGAAAAATCTTCCATGAGCAGATAATCTTGAAGTAACTACAAGCAATTACATCCCTTCCAGAAGCATAGTCTGTGTGTAAGGTAAAATCACGCGACCGTGAAATAACTTCAGGTGGAATCTTAAATCCATCTTTTTTTCTGTGTACAAAGAGGTTTTCCTCACTATTGTCTGACATTAATTGTAACAATGTATAACCATGAAACAAAATGTCAAAGGAACGTTTAAAAACGAAACTCGTTCAGTAGGTTAGAGTATTTCAGTGTAATATAAATAAATAAATAAATGTGTTTTGATTATTACTTAACACTATTACTTATTACTTAACACTAAAAGGATAGTCAACGACTGCGATTCTGAAATTTATTCCTTTTAAACAGGTTCAGAAACAACAAAAGCTTAACGTTCTGCTTAACCTTTTGATTCTTGGCTAATACAATGCTACAATTAATGGCAGACAATTTGTAAAACGCCCGTCTACTTTTATTTGAAGATAAAAGGTATCTAATAATTCCACATTGCTGACATTTTATTTCATTATTTATTTATTTGATTCTCTCTAATGTGTCAATGTGTGTGAGTGTTATAATTGTGTGCGAGGGAGTGTTTATTAATTTGTGTGTGTGTGTGCGAGGGAGTGTTTATTAATTTGTGTGTGTGTGTGTGTGTGCGAGGGAGTGCGTATTAATTTGTGTGTGTGTGTGTGTGTGTGTTATTAATATTTAAGATCAAATTTACAACAACAAAAAAATTAACTACCTTCACCAAATATAGTAGTGAAATTTTCCATAAATCCAAAATTAAAAAAGAACGAATATTCATTTACGTAACATATTAGGCAGAAGTGCTAAGCTCTCACTAATCTTCCATAATATGTGGGTTAACTTGGCCCAAGTTTGATACGTTCACACCAGCATTTTTTTTAAGAAATGAAATTAAATATATTCCACGTAGAAATCTGAAATTAAATAAATAAAGATTCATAAAATAAATTTTCTTGTTCGAAACGTTGTTAAACTGGGTCAACTTAATCCACTACGGAAGATTAGTGGGAGCTTGGCACCTATGCATATAGGGGGGAAATAAGCTATTTTCAGGGTATTACGTATAAATATAAAACATAAAAATGATGAAACAAATTTTATTAGTTTTCAAAATTAACTAATTTTATACATGTATAAAATATCGCACATTATATTTTTATGTGCAAATTTTTCGGAAGTCCCGTTTGTTGAATACAGAGACAAAACGGAAGAAATTTTTTCGTGCTAACTTTTTACAACATTTGCAACAAAAAATTACCTTACGCGTACGTTTCTACAAAATGTGTTAGCAAAATCCTAAAAGAAGGTTTTTCTTTGAAAAAAGAGGTATTAATAAACGGACCGAGTGGGAGGCCTGATTTTTGTTATTTTGTCTTCAGATATCTAATAAACATTTCTCATATTAAAATATAAAATAATATGAAAACACGAGTAATAAATAAATAATGATTAATCTTAGCGAATATCATTTTGAGTTTAAATACATTTCTATTAAGTAAAAATAAATAAATATATAAATAAAATTAGATATTCATTTACGCAGAGCGTAGGGGGGTAAAAGCTATTTTCAGGGTAATGGGTGTAAATATAAAACTTTAAAAAAGGATAAAACAAAATTTTACAGTCTTAAAATTTACCGAATTTTATCCATGCATAAAATATCGCAAATTATATTTTTATGGGTAAATTGTTATCGGCTGTCACTAGTTCATTTTCTAAAAACCAGTATGAAGAAATTTTTTTGTGCTAGGTTTTTACACCATTTGTAACAAAAATTACCTTCCGTGTGGGTTTCTATAAAATTTGTAAGAAATGTCTTAAAAGAATATTTCTTTAAAATATATAGAAAATTCCATATAATGCGAATGACAAATTCACCCTCTCAAATTTATAAAACACAATGTAAACACATTGATAATTTGTTGTTACTACAGAGGATAAAATATATAGAAAATTCCATATAATGCGAACGACAAATTCCCCCTCTCAAATTTATAAAACACAATGTAAACACATTGATAATTTGTTATTACTACAGAGGATAAAATATATAGAAAATTCCATGTAATGCGAACGACAAATTCACCCTCTCAAATTTATAAAACACAATGTAAACACATTGATCGGAGCGTTGTCTTCTCGACGGCTTGTGTTCATCTGAGGAAGGCTAATGTTTAGCCGAAAGCTTATGGATTTTTAACATATAATAGTTTTCATTTTAAAACTGTGTTTTGTTTTATGGCACCTCTGTGGTAACAACAAATTATCAATGTGTTTACATTGTGTTTTATGAATATTTCTTTGAAAAAAGTAGTATTAAAAAACGGACCGAGTGGGAGGCCTGATTTTTGTTATTTTGTCTTCATATTTGTAATAAATAATTGCTAAATTAAAATATAAAACAGTGTGAAAACATTGGTAAATAAATAAATAATGATTAATCGTACCAAATATCATTCTAAGTTTAAACGCATTTCTGTTTTGTTAACAATATGAAAGTTTGTGGCATTTATTTCATTTTGTTTCAGTCTTGCTTATATTTTATCCCCCTATAATTCTTAGGGGAAAACGTAAAGGTTTAAACATTGACCCGTTCAAATTTTCATTTTTTTTTTCTTCCTTTTGCCGCTTTAAGTACTCTACACACAAAAATACACACAAAAATAATATTTTATTAGTTAGAAACTGATATCGAAAGTGAAAGGAAAATTTTGGAGTTATAGAAATAGAGCGCGCCACAGCGAATAAACATTAACGAAAATTTCAAGCAAGGGTTTTTCTTTTTTTTTTTCTTGAGAACATCATTTTCGAAGTTAGTGAACACTCTAGCTCAGCCAATTTTCAAACAAGCAACTTGATCTTTTTGAAAATTAATCTTCACATATTTTTCTAGAGAAGTACGTAAGAATTTGTTTCAAAATATTGATATCTCGCTCTCATGTGTAACGAAACTCTTGGCTAAATGAAGTAAAAACATTTTTGTTTGAAAATTTACATTTCAATAAATATGCACAATTATTTTTCGGGAATACGTATTTCACAAACTTTTGGTCTAAAAAAGTTAATTTCTGTTTAATTTTGTTAAACATATTTCTATATAGTGATGTCTAAGATGAGTAAACATCTCTATCAATACACCTTTTTAACACTTTCCAACCTAGTTGAAAAGTGTTTATGACTTCGGTTTGTCTGGCCGTATGGCCGTCTGGCCGTCTGCCGTCTGGCCGTCTGTCCGTGCTCTAACTCCCGCAAATATGCTCAGATTGCTCTGCAATTTTTATATGTTATAGTCGTTATCTATAGCATGTTCCCTATTTCAACGGAAGTGTGTAGCACTTATACTTTTTTTACAGGGACACTCAAAAGAATTCCATTACATTGCGGTCTATGGGGAAAAATCACTTGAGGTTTATTTAAATAATGTTTCACTATTTTAAACGCATTGAAATTTATATATATCACTAAGGTGCATTAGAAGAAGCTTAATATGAATAGTGTGTGCATAGCACTTATATTTACTTTACAGGGACAGTCAAAAGAATTCCGTTACATTACGTCTATGGAGAAAAATCGTCTGCGGTTTATTTAAATAATGTTTCCCCATTTTAAACGCATTGAAATTTATATAAGGTGCATTACAAGAGGCTTACTACAGAATATTGTGTGTATAGCAGTCATCGTTCATTTACAGGGACACACAAAAGAATTCTCTACTGTCTGTTAACAATAATTCCTGGAAGTGAGTTTTAACTTACTGAACGCGATTTTAATTTTAACTCGCTTTTTGTCTATTACGTGGTGTGTATAAATTCTGTAGATCCTATACAGGGAAGCACAAAAGTTCGCGAACACATTTCCGTATTATTTAACTCCAGACGGAGAATTTTAAACTGTGCTACGCGTTTCCTAACTGAACTAAAATTTAGCATCCTATGTAGTATATATACAAATCTATAGATCCTATACAGGGCTGATGAAAAGTATTCGGATTACTTAGATGTTATCTTTTAGCTTATTAAACGGTATGATTTGTAAAATTATTTTGGAAGCGTTGGAAAGTGTTACATAATCTATGCTTGACGCATGATTTTTCGTTCTTGTTTTTTTTTCGAAGCGCTCTCGCCCATTAGATACCAAGCCGGCATTTTTCAATATATCAAAAAAAAAAATTCTTCTACTTTAATATAGAGATAATAAATTAGTGTAAATGAATTTTTATAAACATTTGTATTTCTTAAAAAACAATTCCCGAAAAAGCCGTATAGATTTCATGGTATCAAAGCGGTGTTACCCCAGTGACAAGACCGATGTTGTGTTTGAAGTGGAAGCGTGTAACTTCATGGATCCGTTATCATCAAAAACGAAGAAATATTAATTATATTCGAAAAAGATATTAACACAATGTAAATTCTTGATTAAATGTTGATCACGACGATCAAGATGAAAAATGATCACGGCGATTTTTTGGGTTCGGTTTAGCGGATAATCAAAGTCCAACAATTATACCACTCATTTATGAAAAATCAAAGTTAATCAAAGTCTCAATAATGCTTTCTCGTATGAGAGAAATAGCTTCTCTCCTGCTGCTTCCGTGGCAGGCCTCTTCACAGCGCTCGGAGTGAATCGCTTTCGTAGTTGTTAAGAGGTCAACTCACTTTCCGTTATGAGAGTCCTTGCTGGACGTTTTCTCCTTTCCTTACCGGTTGATGTCCTGAACCTGGAAGTACAAGCCTCACCGGCTTTCTGAACTAAACCTACGGGAATCCTTTGCGAAGCAAAATCTCCACCTCATAACTACGACTCTGATCCTGAAACAAAATAGATTTACAATTCCATTCAGAAGCTGCCTAGAAAATCTCTGTGTTTGCTTATATTACCTCTGCATCTGTCGCACAGAACAAAAGTTGTTTTTCTAACCCTTCGGAGCTCTAGTGCATGATATCACGAACAATGATCGCTCTCATATGATAAAAGGTTGTCTCATGATCTCTTAGTCGAAAAGTATCACTTTTGCTTAATGGATTTATCTTGTGTGGTCGCGGTGAGTTGCAAGATGTGTTTCTCCGCCCTTTGTATTGAAGTAGCTATCGCTGTAACGCCAACTGGGATGATGGGTGATGACTGATTGAACCATGTGATGTTTAGCGGCAGATTTCTGGATTTAGTCGAAAATCAGAGTAGATTTGCTTTTACTGGACATTCCCTATGCTGGTTTTCTGAGAATTATTCAGGAATTTGAGTGAGATATTGTAGATATCTCACAACACCCCCTACCTAAAAACCATTTTCCAGCTGAAAGGCATAAAATCTGCAAGAAAAGGGATTAGCTCATCCATTAGAGTGGCGAAAAACTTCAATTATTTTAACACCTATCAGTAAAAGTTTACTCTCATGTTTTTAAACTCAACTTGCGAATGCTGTGCACATTTGAGTACAAAATTACACTTTACATTACAAAATTTACACTTTGATTTTAACAATTACATTTATGCAAAAGAAACAAATATATATATATATGTAGATGTAGTTGAGTCTATGATAAACATGCTCTACTCCACTCAAACAGTCAACGTGTGGTATGTCTTAACCGGGTCTATGTTTGATAGCATAGTGATAAGGTTGCGGGGTTCATGCCCACCTGAGTAACCTGGGGTTGTTTGCAGCATTTTTCTAGAAACAGTAATGGATTGTGGTCTGTTTCAATACAGAACTTTTATCCATCAATGTAATGTCTCAATTTCTTTATGGCAAACATTATTGCTGCACACACTTTTTCCGAAACACTAAAACAACTCTCGGCTTCTGAGAATTTTCTGCTGAGGTAAATTATTGGGTGCTCATCTGAGCCAAAACCACTCCAATTATTTTATCTGACGCATCAGTTTGCACAACAAATTCTAAATCACAATTTGAGGCATATAAAATAGGTTATTTGGTAACTTTCGTTTTTAGGAGCTCGAATGCCTTCCTCATTTCGTCGCTCCACGTTATCTGTTCTTTTTTATGCTTCCCTTTTAAAGCACGCGACGGGGGGGGGGGTCCACAATAGTTGCATAATTTTTTATTTTGCGCGAATAATATCCTGCCATACCTATACATCTCCTGATTTCCCTTTTATTGTTGAGCGCCGGTAAATCAGTTATTGCACGGATTTTGGCTTCCGAGGGTTTTCGTTAGCCCTCTCCTACTATATGACCCAAGTATTTGACTGTTTTCTAATCGAACTTACATTTCGCTATTTTAACCTTGAGTTTCGCCTCATTTATTCTAATCAATACCGCTTCTATATGTTTAACATGATCCTCCCAACTAACCGAAAAAATTGCCATATCATCTAAGTATGGTAGACAATATTCTTCTAGCCCACTTAGTAATTTCGCCATAAATTTAGAAAACCGTTACGAGGCATTGACTAATCCGAAAGGCATTGATAGGGGTAAAAAATTACCGAAGTTGATCACAAATGCGTCCAGTTCCTGGGCTTTAGGGGTCATCTGTATTTTCCTTTAGTTAAATCTAGAACTGTTATATACGTGGCGGCTGCCACTTTCTCTACTCTTTCCTCGATATTCGGAAAAGGGAAAAACCCGTCTTTCGTTATAGCGTTTAACTTCCTATAAGCTATGCAGGAGCTTCCACTAAAATCATCGGAGAATTAAAATTTGACTCTCCTTCCTTTTATTTAGTTCGAGCATACGATTGATATCTTTCTTTAGAATTTCGTTCTGTCTGGGGAATGCGCAATGCGGTCTTATTCTCACCGGTTTTTCTTCATTTAGCTCAATATCATGTTTCCGTGAGATCCGCTAGTCCCGCGTGTTTCGAAAACACCTCCCGATACTTATCTAACAAAGTTTCGAACTCCTGTAATATTTCTGTCGTGCACATGGCCCTCATCTTTCTTTCCTCCATTATTTCGCTAAAATTATAACTACTAGACTCTGCTAAGCGATATACTATCTTTATATCTTGCGTTTAGTCTGGGTCGTGAAACTCGCAAACAAAACATTGACTTTTTCTACATGTTTTACATACGGTTTTAGTAAATTTACATGGTAAATCTGTGATTTTTCTCGCCTACCATGAACGCTCGCAAAGTAGTTGGTCTCGGAAATCTTAGATTGAATTTTTCCTGGGCCAATCCATCCTACGGACATTTTATTTGGCTTAATCATAGTCAGACGTAACACTTCGTCCCCTGGTTTGAAATTCCTTTCTGTTGAATCTCTATCGTACCAAATTTTTCTCTTGTCTCGGGTGACAATCATATTTTCAACTGCCAACTCTTGGCAACGTTTCAAACGGTTGATTAATTTAAAAACTTATTTAGTGACTTATTCAGTGAGTTCGTGGCCCTGATTTTCTCATGTCCACTGTTCAAATAACAAAGTCTCTGGGGTTCTTAGATTTCTGCCATGGTCTAGTTCTGCTGGCTTAAATCCTGTCGACTCATGAGTCACCGTTCTGAAAGCCAAAAGCGCATGTGGTAAATTTACTTCCCAATCGCTTCCGTTCTCTACGCTCAGTACCTTTAAAAACCTCTTACCAGACCGGTGCCATCGTTCTATTAAATTATTGGACGGTCGGCATACACTTGAGTGGTTTAATTACACAATAAATTTCATAAGGAACGCGGTGGTAAAATTCGATGTGAAACTTTTCTCTTAGTTCGTTTAAAGCTCGCGCGGGTAACCTAAACGACTAAACACTAGCGTTAGATCCTCGACTATCGTCCCTGAATGCATATCTGGAATTGGTATAGCCTCAGGATACTGAGAGGATACGCATATGGCTGTCAACATATACTTATTGCCTTTATTAGATTTAGGTAAGGGTCCTATCAAATCACACGATAATTTAGAAAATACCTCCGAAATGATCGGTACTAGTTTTAAAGAGACTTTTTCTGCTCGCCTGCTTTTCCCACCTTTTGACAAGGATCAAATGACTTCACAAAATCTCCGTTTCTTTTATTACATTAGGGTAAGAGTAATGTCTGAATATTTTAGCATTGATTTTCGTTTCTCCCATGTGTGCCGAAATGCCTTCATGACACGCACTCAAAATACCTCGCCTAAATTTCAGCGGCATTATCAATTGAATTCTGTCGTTTCCCCTGTGATCGCGGGTTCTCCTGTCTATTAAAAGTCCTTATATTCATAATGCGATTTTTTTCAATTTCGCTTTTTCTCTAACATCTTTTAAATAAGGATCATTCTCTTGTTGCCTTTTGACTCACATTTTACACTTTAGGTAATCCAACACACTGGTCATCTAGTGCCTCTGGTAGCACAGCCTGTTCCCCTTCCCCGCTTGTCAACCCGTCAACTGCTCTTCTCTGGTACCACTTTCTCTCTCGCTGCACCAATTTTATACTTTCAGTTTCGATTTTGCCTGACTTTGCGTCAATACGGCATTTAGGAATTTCGCTTTCCAGTTTTTTATTTCATCAATTACCTTTTGTGTCTCGTTACCCAATACATAATAGGACATGTCAGTCTCGCTATCCACTGCAATTGCTTTGGTGGCTTCCAATCGCTTCAATTTCTAAGGTCACGCCGGCTGTTGGCAAACAACGGAAATAGTTAATTAAGGGTTGTCTAATCCAAATTATTCCACCATTTAATTGATTGGGTTTAATGAATTTTTCCGAAACGATATCAAAGCATGAGCCAGAATCTCTTAATGCGGTTAGTTCTTCTCCATTAATTAGGGCATGGCTTAAGTATGGTGTAAAAGCCTCCTCAAATTCAGGGTTTGTGCTAACGTGATTAATTTTAGCAACGGGTCTTTCGGATCTTTTGTTCTCGGGACAACTTACTTTCATATTGTTCGCCATTTCCACAAATAAAACATTTATTCCATCTCTTTTGTTCAAAAAATCTGTCTCTCGCCTTGTTTTCGTATTTATCACGCCAATTGGCTTTGTTGTTGGAATTTCTTTCATTACGCGATTTATGCTCAAATCGGGATCGCATTCCATGTTGTTTTTTTATGCACATTTAATTGCTTCATATTCATCAAGGCTTGTCGCTAGTATAAACAGAACTTCGTAATTCGTCCTGTTCCATAGACGCGTGTCGTTAGATTTGACCGGTGATCAATAAGTTTTTCAGATCAACAAATTCCGTGATTCTGAATCTATTCAACCTGTCTACCAAATAACTATTTAACTCGAAAATGATATCTTTCCACGGGCTCCCTGGATTACGTGCATGTTTAGTGAATTTCTGTCTGTAAGCTTCATGACTCAATCTATAACGATATAGCAAAATAAATTTAACATGGTCAAAATTGTCAATTGTATCCGTCGGTTCGCGCAAAATCAGTTCTGCAATTTTCACTAGTAATAAAGCTACTAGATGTGTTACAAAATCGCCCGTCTCTATCTCAGATCTGGTCGCCTGTCGTTCAAATAAATTTAAAAACAGGTTATGTCAGAACGATCGGGTCGAATCAATGCATGATAGAGTTTAGGAGTAATAAACTAGGAATAATAATAAAGTAGGAGTAGGGGACGGTCGGAGCTGCTGCTCGAAGTTCAATTACGCCGGTCCGAGCCGTGAGATAATTTAAGTTATACGAGTAGTAATTTTCCAACTGGACGAAAAATGTTCGGGCCAGGATTCGAACCTGGCTTCGCTTGGCTGAAGCCGCCACGCTCTACCACTGAGCTATCCCGGTCGAATCTGGAGGGCATAATTCATCCAGTTAACCTTATTGATCAGAGAATCTGGTCTGATATTTTAATCAGCTCAACAGAAAAGATCGCAGGTAAAGGAACTCCAGTAAACGCTGGATACGTGATTACACTAGATTAATTTTAACACAATTATTTCAAATTGGTAAATAAATCATACGAGTAGTAATTTTCCAACTGGACGAAAAATGTCCGGGCCAGGATTCGAACCTGGGATCGCTTGGCTGAAGCCGCCACGCTCTATGGCCGCCACGCTCTCGTATGATTTATTTACCAATTTGAAATGATTGTGTTAAAATTAATCTAGTATAATTTAAGTTGTTGAAACGTAAATTCGCGCTTTTTCTGTTTTTCCTCTCCTTCCCTTTCTTTTTCCTCTATTTTCCTTTGTTTATCTTTTCTTTCTCTATATTTATTTTCTTTCTCTCTCTCTTTTCTTCCGTACTTTGATCTTCCAGATCTGTTACGATGTACCCGATTTGTGTCAGCGCAAATTCTTTATCATAATCGTCTGCGGAATTTTATTTTCTGGATAATTGTTGCAACAATTATGCATATACAGTACAAAGGGAATCTAATAGTTTGTTTACGGACATATATATGTTTCAAACACTTCACCGGGAATATTCTAATACTATACACATATTATAAAACAAATTTGGAATACATTTTAGTTTGGAAAAAATAAGTAAATTTGTAATATTGTAAGATTTTCAGATATTATAAACTTCTGTGCCAATTATAAAAATAAAATAAAATTTTAAAATTATGAGTTTCTATACGCACAATGCAAACAATATAATATTTAAAATACAATACGTAAACAACCTACCCAGTTTTCTCAACGACTGAACACTCTCTGCAATCACTATCAAATGCTCCTAATATTTTAGATAAAAATAATTCTTTAATATTAAGCATTAAATATTTCCAAGATGATATAAAGATATTATTTTCAAAATATTTCATTAAAGTTTTTCAGTGCCTGCACGAATTATATAAAGGGATTTTTTTTAGTTAGGACCTTCTTTTCTTTGAGTAATTATAATTTTAGCCTAATAAAACTTTATGTACTATTTTCATAATAAATTTCACCCTAGAAAATTTTGAATAATGGCGAGGAATGACAAAGTAATATAAAAATGGGAAGCCTGAACTATTATTTACAAACCAAAAATTAACACAATTTAGCATTTCAATTTATCTCAATTTTTTAACTCTTATTGTTCTCTAACAAAATATTAATTTTATACAAATATTGTATTATGTAAATTATCTTAATTTACCATTTCAATTTATCTCAATTTTCTTAAATTCTTATTGTTCTTTAACAAAATATTAATATTATATAAATATTGTACAAATTAACAGTTTGAGAGCCACTCAAAAATGAAATGAGACTACCTTTTCAGGTTTTACTGGACGCATCTGCTTTTTCTAACATCTGTTCTGGGGACCGGTCAGTTCCGGGTCTCTACGGGTGTCGTCATCGCTCGTCGCAAGTCATTGCTTCGGGACTGCCATGGCATAATTTTTCACTGAACTGTTGTTGTCAGTGCTGAATTACATCGCTGACAGTCCGGAACCTATTTTTCCGGACTGTTGTTCAGACTCTGTTCGGCTTTCCTTCCTGAGCTGGAATCAGAAACATTCGGGTGCTCGCCGTATGCGCCACTTCCATCTGTGCTTTTCTTTATTGGTTCTAATGATTCTTGCTGATTAAATAATTATCCCACCGCTGCCACCAGTTTTGACGGAGGCCGATGTTGTGTTTGAAGTGGCAGCGGGTAACTTCATCGATCCGTTCTCATCAAAAACGAAGAAATATTAATTATATTCAAAAAAGATATTAACACAATGTAAATTCTTGATTAAATGTTGATCACGACGATCAACACGAAAAATGATCACGACGATTTTTTGGGTTCGGTTTAACTGATAATCAAAGTCAATTAAGTGAATAGTATCAAAGTCTCGATAATGCTTTATCGTATGAGAGAAATAGCTCCTCTCCTGTCGCTTTTGTGGCAGGCTCCTTCACAGCCTTCGGTGTGAATTGCTTTCGTAGTTGTCAAGAGGTCATCTCACTTTCCTTTATGAGAGTCCGGACAGACCTTACCGGTTGATGTCCTGAACCTGAAAGTATAAACCTCACCGGCTTTCTGAACTAAACCTACGAGAATCCTTTACGATTGCCCAAAGAAGCAAAATCTCCACCTCAGACCTATGACTCTGTGCCTGAATTTACAATTCCATTCAGAAGCTGCCTAGAATCTGTCTGAGTTTGCTTATAATACCTCTGCATCTGTCGCACAGAAAAAAAGTTGTTTTTCTAGCTCTAGTGCATGATATCACGAACAAGGTTCGCTCTCATATGATAAAAGGAATGAATATGATATCAGAGTCGAAAAGTTTCACTTTTGCTTAATGGATTTCTCTTGAGTGGGCGCGGTGAGTTGCAAGATGTGTATCTCCGCCCTTTGTATTGAAGTAGCTGTCGCTGTAAAGTCAACTGGGATGTTGGGTGATCACTGATCGAACCATTTGATGTTTAGTGGTAGATTTCTGGACTTAGTTGAAAATCATAGAAGATTTGCTTTTACATGGCATTCCCTATGCTGGTTTTCTGAGCAGTATGCAGGGTTTTTGAGTGAGATACTGTAGATTTCTCACACCCCCATAACTTAAAATGAGGTTAAAGGTCTGATTTAAATTAGCTTAATAATAGTGGGTTTTTTTTGGTTTTTTTGCTTTAATTTTGTCAATCGTGCATAAATATGTAGCCCGTAAGTAATATACGAATATCATAAATATTTCTTATTTTATATATTTTGCATTAGAGACATGTATGTATGTTCAAAACAGGGAAAAAAGTATTTGCCTATTTATTTTGGATGTTACATATTTAATATACATTATTTAAACATGTATGAATTAAAAGTTTCTTTATTAAATAATTTTTGGTTAAATATTTCATTATCCGTCTTAATCAAATAATTAAGTCTTGCATTTCGTTAAGAATTTATCAGAAAAAATTATTAGAGTAAATAAACAAACTGTAGAACACCACTGTATAAAATTCCTGTTTCGGAAAGTGTTTTCGCTCACAAAATTCCATATAAATGAAATTAAGCATTTAGTTTTGTCATATAAACGAAATATTTTATCATCACATAAGTTTCAATTACGTATGGTTTTTAACATTTTATTTTTAAAATTTCAACTACCCTAAAAATTGCGTTCGTATAAAGAGCTTAAATTATACTGATCGCATAATTTCTACATTGCAAAAAAAAAAAAAAAAAAAAAAAAAAAATGCTGATTTTACAGTATAATACTATCATCCCAGCTGCCAGTATTATACCGTAAAATTAACAGTAATAAAAAGTAAAATAAGCAGTAATACGCTACCGCGCATGTAGTGGTTTTTTTCCTATATACATATATAAACAAGTTGGAAATTGTACGTCAAACGTGACAAAGGAGGATGAATTTTATCGTCTGTTATTATGATACGATTAATTTCCGTAATAATATAATTACATTTTAAGTTGGCAACATTTTATCTTTTGTTGACATTTACTGAAATTTCCAATGGGAAACTTAAACCTAGCTTTGAAAATTTCAGAACTGGAGATCCATATTTAGACTATTTTTCCATTTAATATCTAATTCTCCGAAAACATCTATCCAAAAAACTGTCAGTTGATTATATGATTGCTATAATTAAACAATTTTAGTAAACAAATTCGGTTTCAAAATTCAGTAATGCGGAAATAATATGACTCCATCTTAAATATGACGTAATCACCATGGTAACCTAGAATCATTACCTATCACGGGATATCATTGAATTAATTACGTATGATAGGATTTAATGGAATGAAGAAAACTTATATTAATATCTTTTTTAATTTTGATTTGATTTTCATAAAATTTGAAATGACTCGACAAAATTCTGTAAAAATTATGTTAAATTTGTTAAATTTCGAACCATTCGGTTGGGTAGTTTTTGCTCTTTTTATGCGTACAGACGGACAGACGGGCGAACCAGACGGACGGACCAGACGGCGACTATAAGTGCTACGTATTTATATAATTACGAACGCATCTAAAAGTGGGGGTTAAGTTGGCAACACTGGTAAAAACTAAACATTTTTAAGGATAAATCTTTGTTTTAATATTTTAGCATTAAAACTAACGAATGAAACCAGGGAATTAAGCAAAGCTTATAAAAATGTCTTAATACGTGAAAGCAAGTTTAGATTTAAAAGCGTTTCTGAGGAATCGTGTCAAAAAATACTCTTCGTCAGGTTTAATGTTCGTTAAAATCGTTTCTCTGTGCTTCAATCTATTTTCCAATGCTTCATCGTGGTTTATTTTAGTGACTTAAATGAGCAGTCGGTATCTTTCGGCGCTCGAAGTTCTGTACGTCAGGAAATTCATCTGGGAAAACTCTGAAGAAGAAGTTGAAGAGACTGATTTAGAGTAAGAAGGAACAGCGTTAGTTTGCTTCCGTTAAAACGAAACATGGTTTAAATTTTTATCGCTTAAAATGTTGCTGCTGGCTGTAGAATTGAGAAATTTGTAGACTTTGAGTTTCGTAAATATTACGCAGCGCATTTACACACATGATTTTTCACTCAGCCTGAAATTTATTTCTATTTATTTATTTTTACATATGTGACATTTCAGTAAAACCAATATTTAAAATTTAAGGCTGTACCCAAATCTTAACTCGCTACTTTCTGACACATTCACAAAAGCATTTTTATTCGTAAATGAATTAAATTTTCAAGCATTCTTATTCAGACACTAAAAAATAGAGTTAAAGTTTCTCTTTTTCTTACATAAAGGTCTTACATAAAAATCTTTTAGGAGATGTTCTCAAAGTTAGTAGGATTTTCGGGAAGCGACTATCACGGAAAGATCAATCGTTTATAATTCACGATGCAATAATTTTATAGTGCAAGGAATGCCTCACGTACCTAGAAATAATTCTTATGTATTAAGATCTGTAAATTTCGCCATTTTATGTATAAAAAGGATTTTGATAAATTATCAGAATGATTCGTGTTGTTCAGTGGTGAAAATAAAATTTATAAGAGCACTTTTAAACAAAGTAAATATTACCAATGAGACCATAATATTAGGCAATGATTCTTAGAATGGGCGATATCCAATCATATTTAAAAGTGTTGTTTGAGGTATCGTGTCAAAAAATAAAGAATTAGTCAAGTGGGGTGGTCATGAGATCTTTTCTTTGACCTTCCCCAAGTAGCACAAAATTAGTTGGGCCAAAGTTGGCTAATTGTTGGCTAATTTTCATTTCATGGTGGCCCACAGTGAGAAATGCCCGCATTGTCGTACCATTAGCGAACAAAACCATTTGCTCAGATACGCTCCAAATTAGAGGGATCTCGTCACCTACAATGTCCCAACCATTTGCCAACCCTATACCATTCCCAATCCTACCATTTCCCAACGGTTTCCACAAAATGCCAACGATAGGCTAACAAACTGTGCTACTCGGGTCAATCTATTTCTCAGTGCTTCGCCGTTGTTTATTTTAGAGACACTTCCAGGGAATTCATCTGGGAAAATTCTGAAGAACTTGAAGAGACTTATTTCTAATACTGGAATTGAGTAAGAGCTGTTTTAGCTTGCTCCATTTCAAACAAAACAAGATTAATTTTTCAATTACTTAAAACGATGCTACATCTCTAGACTACAAACTGCATCTAGTTTGTGGATTTTAACTTTTGCGAAGATTACCCTTTGCGATCTCACTCAAATGTTTTACTCAGTTTGAAATTAATTTTCTTTACAAGTATGAGACTTCAAATGAATATAACTTTTATAGCTAGAATGATTTACTTAAAGTAAAATATTTTATGCGTGCGTATTTTTTAATTCCTTTGTTTTTTCCATAGCTGTGGCAACTAGGCGAGAGATTCAGCGTTAGATTTGGATACTCGAAGTGGTACAGAGTGAACTTTAAGTTCAGTTTCCTGGGTTTTTTAACCCTCGTGAGTATAAAATTGCTTTAGGGCTACAATATCAAATCATACTATTTTTTATTAAATCTCAAAAGTAATACAACCCTATACTGCAAAATATATTTATAAATTTTCTGGGAAAATCGTTACGGCATGAAAGAAATGACGTTTAACCGAAGTTTTTCGTCGTATAAACGAAACATTACAACATTAAAATACATAGAGATGAATCGGGACCGCACTAAAATCACATATAAATATAAAAGACGTATAAATGATAAACATATAAACGGTGCTTTACTGTGGATCATAATGTAATAGACTTTTTTCGCTTCCCTGTAAACGAAAAATGCTACTTATTCTATACTCCTGGACAAGTATGTTGTAGTCCATCTCAGTAATGCATATTAATCTCGTTATGTTTGAGATATCGCAACATCAATAAAATGAACCGCAAACGATTTTTCCCCATAGACCATAGCGTACGGACGGACAGACAGACGGCAGATGGACAAAACGAATTCATAAACACTTTCCCAACTGTGTTGGAAAGTGTTGAAAATGATCTAGCTATCCCTTTTTTATGATTGCTCAATTATCCCGTATTTCGGCTTATCTGGATTGCATATAGAACACATTAGTTCGAATAATATAATTCCACTGTAATATGTTAATTTTCTTATATTCTGAGGTCAATATCCCATCTTGGCAGGAAATCATAAATTAGATTATTGCGAACGGTTACTTAACTTTCTTAACGAAAGTATTTCCATTATTTCTTTCCGCTTTCTTTTAAGCTAATATCTCTCTTTTTTCTCTCACTTTCTGGAAGTCAAGAAATTAGAGTCGAAAAATGCTTCGCTCAAATTATGGTCATAAGTCTTTAACATGAATGTGAATATATTTGAATAAATCCAAGTCTGGTATTTCACCAGTTTCAAAGATAATTTGAGCGAAGTATTTTTCGACTCTATTTCTTGACTCTCAGTAAGTGAGAAGAAGGAAAATTGGTAGATTTTTGCAATAAATCATAAATTAGTTTATTGTGCACTTTTACTTAACTTTCTTAACGAAAGGATTTTTATTATTGCTTTGCGCTTTATTTCATAAGCTAATATCTCTCTATCAACTTTCATTTTTCTCATTTCCCCAGAATCAAGAAATAGAGTCGAAAAATGCTTTGCTCAAATTATTATCGCAAGTCTTTAATATGAATTAGAGAAATACTTTATCACGGAAACTGGTGAAATACCAGACTTGGAGTTATACAGATTACTCGCATTTAATAATCTCATTTTTATAGATTTCAAGTTTTAATGATACAAACAAAATAGGAGTTCAAAAAAGGAAAAATTACTATTATAGATAAGTTTACATAAAAAAGAATTGTTTTCGTTGTAGACAGGTTTGTTTTACATGAATTTACATGGAAAATATATACAATGATAAGGAATTTTTAGAAATAAAAAGAGGGAGGAGCACGTAGAAAAACCTAAGATATAACCAAATTATTTTTTCACAATAAATTTTGGACGCGAAATTCTCAGTTCAGAAAGGTATAAATGAATTTAGTTTTGTATAAATGAAACTTATGAAAGAAGCTTTTGTAATTTCGTCTTGTCGTATAAACGATACATATAAAAATGAACTGTAGTTATCTTAGATCAAAACCACGTAAATAAATAATGCAATTAATGAAAATGTATAAGTGAAATGTATAAATGGTGTTCCACTGTACTAATGGGAATGCCTACAAAAATAATATAAAATTAAATAAAACAAAAATTAAAAAATAAAAATTATACTTAAATAAGTTTCATCATCATCAAGTTTTCTAATGCTTGTTGTTTATTTCATATCTTCTCGGACATTTAGTCTTACCAGGCAATTAAGCATTATAGAACACAATGCAATTATTATTATTTTTTTTTTTAATAGCGCAATAACAGTAGATGTAGAGATTTTTCCAAAACTTTTAGAGTAAGCAGAGTGATTTTTAATCATCAGTTTTTCTCATACTAAGATTTGAAAATTAAAAAGGGCCTAAATACATATTTGGTCTTGAATACATTTAGATTTTAATCAGAAATTTACACAATAAAGTTATCCAGACAAAAAAAAAAATATTTAAACCTTTTTTTTATTCTGGTTCCTTCTTGTGCTACCCTTCACAGTCGTAAATTCAAACAAATAAAAAGTGAACGTATGTAAACAATTAAATGCCTAAAATCAATTAATGCATCGATGATTTTTTTTTTTTTTTTTTTTTACTAAATCTTATCAGACTCATTTTACTATCTCGACTGTGCACTTCATAGAATAAATTGTAAAATAAAGTTCCATAGACAGAGAGAAAGGGAACACGTCTCATAATTATTGTAACATTTTTTTTATGTATATCTTCATATCAAGAAAGCATTTGTCGAAAATGGCGGAGTACAAAATAAAAATATATAATAAATAATAAAATAAAGATAATGAAATTCATTTAAAATAACTTACATATTTTGTTCAATTATTTTAGTTTTGTTTGGAACGGCCTAACTAACATAAAAATATTGTATATGTATATGCGCTAAATATTCGTAAATAGTATTAAAGTAAACAGAAAAATTCCAGTTTTATAATGTAATCAGAGCAATTTTTCGTAGTGTTTTATATATTTTTGTAATGTTGTATGTTTCATTACCATGTTTTAGATATGTTTTATTACCATGATTTGTTTCGATGTATGTTTTTTTTAATTTCATCTAACAGAATTTATGTCATTATTATTTAAGTAAATTAGTATTTATGTTATGTTTTTTTTGTATTATTTTTTTTAATGGGGAGAAACAGTATAAATGTGTTATTTTTTTTAATAAAAATTATTAAACAAAATTTATTAATTAGATTGCGACTAATATAAAAGAGTTTATATATATAAATATAAATTAAAAATATATATATTTAGCTGCATCTAATTTAACCTGAACTCAGATTCTATTTAAAATCGTTGAGAAACTAATTAGATACCTATATTTTTGATTTATTTCCGCATTTATGTCCATTAATGTAATTATTAAATAATATCCTGATTTTAAAATAATAAATAATAAATCGAACGGTCATATTAAAATTTCTCAATTTTATAAATACTGGGAATAAGTTTAAAACAATGAAATTTAATTTTAATTTCACAATTACAATGCATCCACTTAAATATGCGTATTTAAGTGGAGTTGCAATATATTCGATCTCGGTACATAGTAACAAGAACGTTTCCATAAAGAATTAAAATTATTAAAGGAAATTTTATCCTTTTGTACGAAATGTAAAAGCACTTAAAATGAATATTCATCTTCATCTTCTTTTTCTGTTTCTCTACAAATATGAAAACATCATTCAGTCTTATATCAAGCTAAATAAAATTCACTTATATTCATGGATATGATGGACTTCTATATTACAGTTTTTAAGAGTAACTTGAACGATTCTTTGGTGATTTCAATAAATTAAAATAATAATTATTAATTTATATAAAAAAATATTTCTGTTCATTTTTGGGTTATTGCCTACTACAATAAACCATTTTAAAATTTTAAAATCCCGTTGCACTTCAACGAAAAAAGCCTCACATTTTCTTTAGCGCTGTTTCAGTCGCGAATATCAAAAGGTTTACTCAATCCAAATCAACAAGGATTAAGGTTGTGTATAATGCTAAGAGTTAAATGACTTTCAAACATCCATGTATGACTTTAAAACATGCATGCGTTTGCACAAACGCAATCAGTTGCATGCATCTTCTTATGTTAGTTTCCTTTTCGCGCTCAAGCGGTTTAATTTATATTTTAAAAATTTAAGTCTCTTTTATATTTAAAATTTAAAATCCAATTGTCCCTCATTCAAAAAGTCTGTCAAATCCTTAAATCTTATTTATGTTCACATTTTTAAATCAAGATGAAAATCATTGAAATGAAGCCCGTGTGTTTTCTTTAACACAGTAACTGCACACACACTCAGTACACACAGTAACTGCCGAATTTCATTTCAAGAGCTTTACTCAATGCAAGTCAACAAAAGTTGAGAGTTATATGATTTTCTAACATCCATGTATTATATGCACTTCGTGACCAAAGCAATGAATTGCATGCATCTTCCGATGCTAGGTCCTCTTTCGCGTCGAAACTATTTAATATTTATATTTAATTTTAAGATATGTTTTATGTTCAAAATTTAAAATCCAAATGCCCGTTATTGAAAACGGACTTTGAAATCTATAAATCTTATTTAGGTTTACAATTTTAAATCCAATTGCACGTCATTGAAAAGAACCCCGTGTTTTCTTAACATGCTATCAACTACCGATGTTTCATTTCAAGAGGTTTAGTGAGAGCGAATCAACAAGGGTAAAGGTCGTGCATACGGCGAGAGTTATACGACTTTCTACCATCCATGTATATATGCGCTTCGTGACCAAAGGCAATGAGATGCGTGCATCTTAAATTAGGATGCTAGTTCCCCTTTCGTGCTGAAACGGTTTAATTTATCTGGATCTTTATGGCGGTCTTTCATTTCGTTTCAAGTAGGCAGTTACTCAGAGGTTAATTTCCTTCGGCTTATCAAAGCGGTAGTTTGTGTTCTGCGCGATCTATAAAAAGCGTCTCTGCAGCTGGTCTTCCTAGATAAGACTTTTGCAGAGCGTTCGGAGTGAAGTCTCGACTTTCGTACTGCAGCCGAGTGTTTGTTTATTCTTGCAGGCGCCAACGGACTGCGTCGAAGGGGCCGTCAGACCTACACACGGTACCAGACCCTAGAACTGGAGAAAGAGTTTCACACTAATCACTACCTGACCAGACGGAGACGTATAGAGATGGCCCACGCCCTATGCCTCACCGAACGCCAAATTAAAATTTGGTTCCAAAATCGAAGGATGAAACTCAAGAAAGAGATTCAAGCCATCAAGGAACTCAACGAACAAGAAAGACAAGCCCAAGCCGCTAAGCTGGCCCTGCACCAAAAATCTTCGACCACAAGCGGAGGTAATAATGCCAACAACAATGATTCCACTTCATCAGCGACAAAAACGTAAGAACGTTCATACTTCTATTCTCTCGCATTGTTTTCTGTTGGTTTGAGTTTCAGCCCGCTCCCCAACATTTCACCTTCTCTTTCAGCAGTGAGTGATGTATTTCTTCCGGGAGGAAAACACTCAAGGACTGATTGAATTTCCTTAAAAGTCGTGGTTGGTCAAAGGTACAAGGCATGCTTTCTATTTCATACTTTAAGGAGATTTTAATGGGAAGAGGGCAATATACTGTTAATTTTTAATTATTGTTTATCGAGTTAATGGTTAAGCAGTTAAAACTTGTTAATGTTAATTAGATAGTATTAAAGAAGTATTTATAAGCTGAAAGATGTTCCTATATTTAAAGTTTTTTTTTTTAAGTCAGATTTTGAACAGTTGAAAAAATTTATCCGTTGTAAAGCATTAAAATTATGTGCAATATTTTATATAAGTTATTTGGACTTTACTATTAACAGCACATTTTCCGAAAAATTTATTTTTTAAACAACATATAAGAAAAAATAATCATCTCATTTCTGCAAAAAATATTTAATATGTTACGTGGATTAGTAAACATCAAAACATATTTAACACACACACACATATATATATGTATGTATGTATTTATATTATAGTTTTTCTCTACAGATAAAGAGGGAAAATCAGGTTTTAAAGTGATGTGATGTTCTCATTGAATTGAAACAAAATAATACAAATTTAAAATTGCAAAATAAGATATAAAGGAATAAAATTTAACAAAGAGTTTTTTGGCACATAAATTTCACAACATTTATTGAATAACGAATAATTGTAAATTTTATTATCGTAAAAATTGCTTTGTTATAAAAGTTTTCCACAAAGAAAAAAATCTTTTTTTAATATTTTAATATTTATTTTTTAAACAATCGCTGTCTGGTGCACTGAAATATATTTTCTTCCAATCCTACAATTCTCTCTTGCCACTGATAAATATCAAAATTATTTTATAATGGAATTTTATCAAAAGAAAAAAAAAACGTTGCAAACATGCAAATATTGATATGGCTATATCAGATTACAAACAATTAGCATACACTGAAATTAGTTTCGAAACTTTAATATTTGATAAAAAAAAAATTAATACTATTTTTAGTTATATATAATGGCTTTTAAAAATCTTTTCCAGTGGAAAAAAAATAATACTCCAAAACAACGAATATTCGTTCTGATATTGTGAAATATATGTGACATTTTTTTGTTTTATTATTTCGTTTCAAAGATCAATATGATAAAAATATCTGCCGAATAAATAAATCAAAAATAAACCCAGTCATTAAAAAATTTAATATTAATTATTTTTATAATATTAATTATACCTATTCAAAATTTATTTCAATTATACATTATTCCAATTATACATTATTAAACATACAAAACTGTTTAACTAATACGTAATAGTAAGTGTTAATAATTAGCACACCTGATTTAAATAAAAAAAATATATAAATAAATAAAACACAAAATAAAATTGTAAAACTTTTATTTTTAGTTGTAGCAGATTTAATTAAATCCCGAATATGTAGCAAAATATTTGTTAATTTGATCTTATTTAGTATAATAACAATTAACAATTACTTATGCATGCAGAACATTTAAAGTATATAGACAGATAAATATTAAAAAATTGACTTATTTTCAGTTTGGTTGATTTTAGCTAATTTATTAAATTAAAACTCAATCTAATAAACTTCTATCACTGTAACGCATTAGTAATTGGTAAATTTCCAATTTTTTTTATTGCATTCTTGTAAAGTTGTTATTTGTATTTCACAAATTAAAAAAAAATAATTAATTAATTAAAATTGGAAAACAACACACAAGCTATATAAAGCATTAATTTTATTTGGATTCAATTAAATGAAATTTTGACTGGCATATATAAATATATATTTAATGTTTGAATGGTATATCATATTTTTCGATATTCGTAAATGGACAAAGCAATTTATTACCTTTCTGAGTGAATTCCAAATGCATTTTAGGAATAAGTTTAAATTATTTTCGATGTAGTCTAATAAAAAGAAAAACTGTTTCATATCTTAATAAATTGATCTTTAAAAGTATGGAAGACATAAGAAATCACTATTTATTCTAGCAATGCTGAAATATATAAAAGTAAGATAAAGTATAAATATAAATCTTATAGTGAACTAATTACAAACAAACAAAGCAATTTAGCCTAATGAATGCGTTTTACATAAGTTTAAACTATTTTTTCTCAATGTATTCGTAAAAAAATAAATAAATAAATAAATAAAAATAATAATAATACTAATAACTGAAATACAGTTCGGCAGATATTTTAAAAAGTGTATTATATCTAAATTAGTTCATTTAAAATTAAAAACAAATCTTATTTAGAGCACTCTTTAAGCAGAACTGAATACATCAAAATTCCCTATTCATTCTAGCAGTGCGGATTTCGCCTTTCATTTTCTACCTATGAGTTCTTTCGTCTGACTGCATAACATTAACTTGGCATTAACATATTATTAGCTGGGAGCTGGGATGTCTCCCTTTGGGCGCTTTTGAGTGCAGGGCTCGAAAAACCGGCTTTGATTTTCATCAGTGGCAAGTGAGAAATTGGGATTAGAGAGCTGTTTTACAAAATTCCATTTTGTTCCTAAAAGTGCTAACCAGCGATTGTGTAAAAAAAGTATACATTTTACAAGTTTACAAGAATTTACTATTATACTTATCACGGCCGGTTGAAAATTTCGAGCCCTGGCGAGCCCCAATATGGGTAAGACGACTTTTTTTTTATTATTATTAAACAAAATTATGTAATATTAAGTTAAAATTTATATGAAAATGTCTTAAATTTTAAACCTTTACTGCATTTTTTTTTATCGGTACTATTTGAGTGATGTAAAAAAAGATAATAGAAGTTCTTAAAATATTGCTTCCAATTTTCTATCGAAATTTTAAAGTTTATCGTTTACGAAAAAAAAAAAAGGGGGGGGGGGGGTACTATTTGGATACTAGAGGTGTGTAAAAAAATAGAATAAGTTTTTAAAATATTGCTTCAAATTTTCCGTTAAAATTTTTAAATGTTTACAAAAATCTGAGTGGTGTAGAAAAGAGAATAAAAGTTTGTAAAATATTACTTCAAATTTTCCGTCAAAATTTTGAAATTTATCTTTTATGAAAGAAAAAATATTCGATAGTATCTGAACAAAAGGTTTTTAAATATTGCTTCAAATTTTCTGTCAAATTTTTTTAAGTTTATTATTTACGAAAAAATATTTGATACTATCTGGGTGGTGTAGAAAAAATAAAAATTTACAAAATATCGTTTCAAACTTTTAGTTAAAATTTTGAAAGTTATATTTTGCAAAAAATAATTTTTGATATTATCTTAGTAGTATTGTAAAAAAAAAAAAAAAAAAAAAAAAAGGAGGGGGGGGGGGGATAAAAAAAGGATTCCAAATTTCAGTCAGAATTTTGAAATTTATCATTCATAATATAATTGACTCAAAGTACAGTTTACTTATTTAAAATAGTGCCGCAAATATGGTACATACCCTACTCTAATTATTAAATGACAATATGTTTACCTGGTAATATTTTATTTTGTATATTGGTGTATTTATTAATAATAATTTAAAAAAAAAGAAAATCAAAGAAAGATAATCATTTGTAATCGAATACAAAAAGTAAAATATTTATCAAAATAGTCCCGTAAAGTAGACTGTATTACTCACATTTAATGCTTATGATTATTCCAAATGTGTAAATGGCACATGGGGAAACATATAACATTTATTGGCACGTATCATATATGATACAAAATGCAGTGAAGTGTTAAAATTAAGGCTTTGTTATGATGTTATTATTCATCCGTGATCTTTTTTTTTTCTTAGTTTGTTAGTTTTTATGAGAGAGAGAATAATATTTTAAAAACAGTTCGGGATAATTTTTCAGCAGAGAAGTTTTTAATTTAAAAATTTTATTTATTTCATGAAATAAATAATCATGTATTTTAAAATATGCATGACATGTACCATGACCAACCATGAGAAGAAGCAAAATACGCATATATGTATATATATTACATACATATATACATATTGCTGAAAAAAGTCTCATTTGTTATGTGCCAATGATGCAAAATTTGAGAGTCTGGCACTTGTGCATGCTTTTTTTTTAAACAATTCTATGATGTCTTTGCCACTGATTGTATTCGAAGACTGATCTTCTGTAACGACTAGTAAGTAGTGCAACAAATTAGGACTACTGCGACTACATCTGTGTTTCTAAAATTTCTAAAGGAAGAGAGTTGTGACTATAGAAAATCGAGAACTGAATCGATAATCTTGACAATATCGATAAAATCTTTAGAACTCACAGTGCCACTCTCTAGTTCTCAGCCGATTCTTCCCTTAAATCTTCGTAGTTAGAGAAAGCTTTGGTACAATGGAATCTTGTGTAACGTTCTGTGGAATTATTCGTTATTTGTGCTCAAGATTGTCTCCTCCTTTGTACAGATATCCAGCGCTGAGCGTTAACGCGGCAGTCAGTTTTTATGTCTTTGGCCTTATTAACGACAAATAGAGTTATAACGTAAATAGCCTTTCTTTCTTTATAATATGCAATTCTTTCGTAAATATAGAAAACAAATCTATGCATTGCTTTTTGCTATTTTTGAAGTGTTAACAAACTTTATACTCTTATCTAAACATTTTGCTTTTATCTTATTTATGATCTAATATTATGTTTGTGTATGTTATTTTACGAAATCTTTATAATTATTTTCAGCAAGTACATTTAGACAATGTTAAAAAATGAGTTAAGAAAGCATTATTTAAATTGGAAGTAAATTTTTCATAAATTGATAGCAATTCACATTTTCTCCCCTTTATATTTTTTATTTTGGTTCAGTAAATCTTTTTTAACTTTTATCAGTGAAACTTTATAACATAATACAAGTGTCGATCCAGGCAAAATTTTGGGGCCTACTTAGGGGTCCTTCACAAAAATCTATTTAATAAAAGAGGCCCCTTCACAAAAATAAATTTAATAAAATGTGGACCTTTCACAAAAAAAAAAAATTGATAAAACAGGCCCCTTCACAAAAATTAATTTGATAAAATTTATGCGCGATTACTATCTATTAAAATTATTTATTATTTTGTGACTTCAAACAAGTTCACAAAGAAGAAAACCTCAGCAAAAAGATTACAAAAAAATTTTGTCAAATGCTTCTTTTTTTTTTTTTTTTTTCGAATTTTGAATTTGAGTAACTGGATTTCAACTTTTGTTACAAAATATTATTTTTCACAAAAATATAATACATTTCACAAAAATAACCTTTACTTTTCACAAAATGGGCCCCAAGAAAAAAAAAAACCTGCATCGACCCCTGTAATATTAATACTAATAGCAATAATATTAATAATAGTAATAAATAACAATAGTTATTATTATTATTATTATTATTATTAAATAACAATAAAGTAAAATGCGTTTTAAATATTGCTTATAAAACTTGATTAACAATAAATGACCATTCTTTCAAAGTAAAAAAATAAATAAAAAGATAAAATCTATTTATTAGATTTCGGGATACCCAAGTGTTACCAAATTTTAGATGATTATCTAAACATTTTTAAAAATCGGATTAATGACCTACTATTCAGTTTGTTTGTGTAATTCTTCTAAGTCATTAAATTTATTTTAAGCAACTGAATTTAGGCGAAATTAAAGAAAAAGAAAGAAAAAGAAAAAGGAAATACAAACAATAGAAAAGTATTTAAATTAAAAGTAAAATAGTAATTGGAAATAAAATTTTCATCAATAGCAATTAATTAAAATTATTATATTTAATTCAGTAAATACTGCTTACTATGCTTTAGTCACGTAAACCCTTCATTAGCATTTCAATTTCTTCTCAGTAATTTTCCTTTTGATTGCTAATTATAGAATAGCCTTCTAAGCATTACAACACTTGGATTCACTTATGTTTTTCTTTGTATTTTTTAACATATTTATTACACAATTTAAAGTATTCAAATTTTAAATTCATTACTAATCATAATCTAAGAAATATTGAAATAAAAATTTAAGTAAAACATTTGATTTCCAATCATGTAATAAAAAATAAAGTACATTTTTTAAAAGCAAAAAGGATTTTAAAATGAAAGAATTTAATAAGAATAACCTACATTGCCATATTATCAATTGTTTGAAAAGATGGTGAGATACATAACTTTATTTTAGATCAAATAAAATTATGTGTCAAAAATAATAAATAAACAAAACGTAAAAATTTCGGCTAGTCAAATGCAAGTGTTTTTTAAACATTAATGGGCAGCACCAGTTTTGTATTTTCAGTTTGGTATTTTCACTTTGTAATATATAAAGTAAATATTTAAATTTTTCAAAAAACTTCACTGTTTTTAAATGTTAATTCTAACCAATAATCAACCATTTCATAAGTGATTTATTTATTGTTTGTTCGTGTGTTTATTTAATTTTTATATTAAATATAAATTATTAAGGTTTTATATCTTACAGACTCTAATAAAATCAAAAGTTTTCTTTAACAACTTTCTTTTTTTCTTACAGTATTTTGTAGTTATTGCATGGCATTAAACGTTTCAAAAGTAATTAATAACTCTATGTGTTGGTAATAAGGCCAAACATTTTAAATGCATGTTCGCGCTGCACTGTAAAATACTTTCATTTTACTGCGTGTTATACCTCATGAAATCTATTTACTGCTGAGTAACCTAAGGTGAAAATATACGTATACGAAAGTGATAATTTCTACTTCGAAGTGAACTAGATCTGTAAAGTCTTCTGCGCTGCGGCAACAAACTTATATTTTGAACTATTATCAAGAAATACTACTGAATGAAAAATATAGTGCTAAATGAAAGAATGAAAAAACTGTAAAAGTCAAGATTTTGTGAGTTTTCATAATGTTCAGACTCTTATTTATTTTTTATTTAAGAAAGCAAGACTGCCGTGTTGACATCGTCATAAAAGTATTTCGTGTAAAGAAAGATATATGAATTAGCAAAAAATAAGACAGTATTAGGAGTCACATATATAATGGATACAAAAAATTTTAACTATATTGAAATTAATTCTAAATAATGCAAAAGCTCAAATACCTTAGATGGTAAGATTAAAAATAATAATTATTATTAATCAAGGTGCATAAAGGTGCTTATTTTTGAGTATCACTAATTTCACATACCAATAATCATCGCCTAATTAATCCAAGAATTTTGTGATTATATAAGGCTATTTGGAAACAGTGGTATTCAAAAATAAGCACATCTATGCACGTTGATAATGAAAAGGAATGTTTATATGAATATGCATAGACTACACGTGAAGGTTGTACAAAAAAAGCAATATATATTTCGGCTAGTTTAAACGCAACAGTTATATTTATTTAAATCAGTGGCTGCTGTTCATAAATCCTACTTTCTGCGAAATACTTATACATTATTTCATATTAAGTCATTAGAAATGTGATTTTAGTATGATTCATCTTTTAGTGTGCATTCGAAAGATGATAAGATATAACTTATCTGCCCTGAAAGTTTGAATACAATTTATGAAACGGCAAAGCAGGACAATGCATTTTTCATACTTCATAAATCATACGAACGCTTTTGTAAATACGTCACTCACGTGGAAATGTCAGTATTTAAATGTAGGCATTTGGAGAGAATGTATTGTACATTTTTATTGAGTTAGCTTTACACTGCTAAGTATTATCATTCAATCAAATATTTTTTGGAGACACTTATGTAAATATTTTAGCTTTACCTTCAGAATTTTTCTGAAAAAAAAAAAAATTACCCAGAAATCATGGACTTTTATAAATATTTAATGTTCCTAATCATGAATTTTTTTTTTTTTTTTCCAGTTTATATGTGAGATTTTGTTGAATTAAGAAACCATTTTTGTCGCTACACTTTTGAAATACGTAAGTCAACACATTAAAATAGTCACTTTATTTGATATATTTAAAACAGCTGCTTCAATTATGCTGAAATTCATTTTCCTGTTTTGCCTTAATTAAAAAAATTCGAACTATTATCGTGTATTCATTCATCAGTCATTAAACAAAGCATCAGTCTTTATACGTAAAAGGTACTATTATACGTTACACCGATCTCAAAAGTAGCCTTTATGGTGAAAAAGTATACGTAACCTCATTGTATTCATTGTTTTGTTTCTAATGTTCATATTTGTTGGTTTTAACTGTGTTATTTGCATTATTATACATACAGTGCCATTCAAAGTTGCCAACAAGGTAAGATATTATATATATATACATATTATTTTTCATCGTGTTCAATTTTATGTGCATAAGTTGCAGGTTTGTAAATCTAAGTCTCAAATTTTTTCTAAAAATGTTGAAATGTGTGTTTCCTTTTTTTCTGTTGAAATGTGTGTATATTCTAAACTGTATTTAGTTTTACTGTAAAAAGTGATTTGCTGTATGAAGATTAATGAACAGGCAAGTGCAATTTTGTTATTCTTGAAACATTTTGATAGATAAAAATCTTCATTTTAAAAAATTAATTTAAAAAGTAACAAACATCCTGAATCTCAAATTTGTCCAAGGGGTCTCTTTTAAATGATTATATATTTTTTTCGTAGTATATAAAAAGCAAATTTTTGAAGTGTTTTATTTACACAAGGATATACTAATAAACATTATATTTCCTTTAACACTGACAACTACTTTAATTGGTAAACTTTTTTTTTACACACTACATAAATTATTTAAATAAAAATATTTAAAAATAATTAACTAATTTTTCGAAAATTTTCGTATTTAAAATTTTTTTTCAAACTTTCGGTTTTATTTACAAGGTGTTATTTTTGTCTGGTTTATTTTATAATAATTCCTTTCTACAAACTAATTTGCTATTTAAATTACTTGGACTGTTTTATTTATTTTTCTGCCAAATTTTATAAAAGATGCTTGAATAATTATTACGATTCTCTACCGACACAAAAGATGTGTAATTAAAAAAGTTTTATTGAAATAATTTCCAATATAAATAAATCGTAATTTTACTGAACAAAGTAGATTTTAAACATATTTTGACCTTTGCAGCATTCTTTTATGAAATATTGACACAAGCTAATATTTTGCATGACCTATAATTTGAATTTTTCACTTCTTAAAGTTTTTTTTACGCGGAAGTGACTTATGTGTATACTGTTAAAAAATCTGTGGCACTTTGAACCAAATGTTGGTGCTGCAGTAGTTGGAACCATAAGATAGTGAAATACCGTTTCAACATTTGGAACTCCGGTTGAACCATATAGCTCGAAATATTGGAACGGTATTTCACCATCTTATATGGTTGCAGCTACTGCAGCGCCAAAATTTGGTTCAAAGTGCCACAGAATTTTCAACAGTGTATATTTATTGCCCTTTTCTAAAATTTGACAAAAAACACTTCAAAAATGTGTCTTACGAAATAACCCTTTGTTCCAACTAAGCTTTACGGACAAAAAAAAAATTATAAAGAATTTGAGTTATTTAAGCATACATAAGTAGAATGTTTAGAAAAATCTTTTAAAAATATGCCATTTGGCAGACCGATATACGTATCTTTATACTATTAAAAAATAAATATAAATATATATATTATACATATACATATATAAATGTTTTCTATGTTTTTAATATGTACATTACCGCAATATACGTAAATTCCTTGCCATCAGACTTCACTGAATGTTGCTGGTTGCAATCTTGCCATTCTGCCTCTGAAAATAAAAAGGAAATTGCAATTTACAATTATTTTGAAGTGAACAGTATATTTCTATTTAGTGATACATGACATGGTCTTTCCTATAATTTATATCTCTTGAAATATTTCATAAAAACTGGCGTTTTGTTGTTGATTTTTGTGTCTGTTTCTATGTCGTACTAAAATCGGCATTTCATAAATATTGTTCATAAAAATTGCATCTTCCATGAGATGTACAGTGTAAATGTTTACGTACGTATATGTGCCGTGAAAGAAAATATAGACTTTACTTAACTATTTCTTGTCAGTGTCAGTTTGTTCTCTAGTATTTTGTGTTTCTTAGAGCTTTTACAGCCAATAAATTGTCTATAAATTACATTTTTACAATGCAATGAGTTTTACAACAGATTTTTTGCACAACAATGAATTATATATACATATATATATAAACCAAACTTCATTTTGCAACGCATGAGCAGAGTGTTTTTCTAAAAAAAAAAATAATAAATAATAAAATAAAACATAAAAAATTTCCTTTATAATATTTGATAGTCTGGTTTTAAGCATATATCACTTACATTTTTTTTCTTTTTTTTTAAGATATAAGTTGCGTGTACTTTTTATATTTTGCATTTTTAACAATTAAATCAAAAACTTCCAAGTTAGTTTTTAAGCATACATTGCTAAGATTTTTTTTTCTTTTAAGATTTAAGTGGTGTTTGTCTTTAGTTTTTCAACAATTAAATAAAAAACTTAAATTTGCATTTGTGTTGCAACTCAGTGAGATTTGAGATGAAATTATTCGCCTTTTCTTCAGCATTGTGTGGTGCTTGCTTGTTTGTTTATTTGTAAGGTTTAATTAATACATATAATTTTAATTGTAAATTAGGACCTAAAATTAAAAGAGGCTTACAATATTCTTCTAAAAGATGCCTCTTTTAAAATTTATTTTATACTTTGAATATAACGAAGATGCGATTTTTCATATTTGATAATTTTTTAATAGTGAATTAAATGTATATTTAATATATGTTAATACTATTGTTTAAGAGTAGTAAACATTTTCGAAGATTTAGGATTGATTTTAAATTCATATGCATATAAGTAATTATTTACATCGTATTTTTACTGTCCGCCTTAAAAAACCGCCAGTAAAAATAAATGGGCTTTTTTTTTTTAATTTTCCGTTAAATACTCAATGCATACGAAACATGAATAGCTATGTGTATAATATGTAACTAAATGTCTAAAAATAAATTAATATGAGCCGCTTTTCTACCGTATTGTTTATTCTGCATTTAAAAAAAAAATACAGATTCCATAGTATCTTTAGGATATTTAAAATATGCAAAATAAATGTCAAAGTTAATGCTTTGACAATTTTAAATTATTTTTTAATTTTTTAATACATGAAACTACTCTTTTCCCCTGTTACTTTCTAACTAAAATCAGTTTTTCTCTCTAAAATGTGAAGTAAATGATTATGGGTTACTGTCTGTTCCTATATTTTAGTTTTTGGGAGCTGCTTCTTGCTTTTTGAGCAAAAAAAAAGGATTTTTTCATTTTTAAGACTTACTGTTTTAAATTTTGATACTTGGTAGAAAAAAAAGCTTCTTGTGGAATCAATTAAAGAACATTAGCATTTATTTCTCTATATTTAAGTTTATTGCTCAGCGTGAAAAAAAAAATATTGGTGATTATTATTAAATGAATATTGTGAAGTGTTTGGTGATCATAGACCAAAAAATGGTGATTTTTAGACACTGGCCCTTTTTGCATCAAAACTTAAAATTAACTACATATTTATATAAAATGTATCATTTTTAATGCGATGTTTTATGAGAGAGTAGAATTTGGTTCTTAATTCTCGGTCTAGGGACCCTTTAGGGTCTTGTGCGTCTCGGGCGTACCCGAAAATTCTATTTAACGTCAACCCGAAACCCGACAAAAATAAAATTGTTGACCCGAAGCACAATCGAACCCAACAAAAAAATTTTCGTCGACCCAAAACCCGAATTGAACCCGAAATACTTCAACACAAACCCCACCCGAAACAAGAAATAAAAGTAAATTGACTCCACAATTTAATGCAACTATTAAGAGCATTCAAGAGCAAGCAAGCAATTAAGACATATTCATATTCAGATATATAGTTTCTCATCTGAAACATTATTTTGGATTTTCTTTTGAAAAATTGGGTTAAACCGAACCCGACCTACAACTAAAAACATTTGCGTCAACCCAAGGTCGGGTTCGGGTAAAATCAGGTAACCCAACCTGATGCTTTAAATGCCTTCCCAAATACATAGATAAAGTTTTTCTGAAAATATTTTCAAACACTTCTTAGATGAATGTAAGTTTTATTTTTCTACGTATATTTAAATTTTCATTTCAGCTAACTGACAGTTTTGTTTTTATCATACTTCAGTTTAATTTTTCAGTTTAGATAAAGTTTCAATAAGACTGTTAAGATTTTTCTTGTGGTACTATTTAACTTTACCCCACCCCCCTTTTTTCCCCCGATATTTGTGTTTTATATCAAAGGGAAAATATTAAGAGAATATATTTTACAAATGTTCCATTATCAGAAAGGAATTAAGATATTTTGGCTATTTGAAATTAATTTTATTAATAGAAGCGACAAATATGATATAGAAAAGGGATGTAACAAATGTAATTTTAAAAATAACAATATACTGCTTCATATCTTGAATTTGCTTTCTTAATCACTTTGAAATAACCTTGGACTGTCTGCCGCTTAAATTCAGCGAAGAAAGTTACTTTATTTTCTTTCATCACTTTATTTGGAATATTTGTAGAAATGCGATACGAAGTACGTGCATACGGCGATTCAGTCTTGGTTTATTTTTGTGGAGAATGGCATTTCTTAGTCATCAGTAACAGCAATCCCAAATTTCCAAACATTATCTGAAATATAAAATAGAAATTTATGACGAGTATATATGCATGTATATATAGTTTATTTAGAAAAGAGGAAAGGGGAAAAGGAATGAACCCAAAAGTTAGCGTAATTAGCCTCAGAGCAGGGATATATGTTTCACTCTATTTCAATTAGATTCATTGGATTAATCTGATTAAATCCATATCTATATTTGTTAGGATTTAATAGCAATATATTCTCTTTGTAAATGAAGGTTTCCTAACAAAAAAAGCATTTATCCAAGAAAACTCGAAAATGAACCGACAGCGCAATATTATTGTTTTCGACGGTACTCAGAACCTGAGAAACCATTTGACAATAAATAAAATAAAATTTTTAAAAATAAAATTAAATTAAATTATTGTAATAATTTTAAAACATCATGTTCTAGTTATGAGACGAGAAAGTTTTGGTTGTCCTAGGCATAGCTCTTATAGAGAGACGTCTTTCTCTTTCTAAAAATTGTTAATTTTGAACAAATGCTCCTTTTGCTGGGAAGATATAATTGAATTAATTGTTGATAGTGAAGGGAAATAAAATATTGAAATAATAATAACAATAATAATACTGTATTATCCTTCTACTTTTTAAATATCCATTTTTAGCCAGTTTGAGCTCATTGACCATATGAAAAAAAAATATATTTATTTGTTTATCACTCTTTTTGAAATCTTTGTTAGAAACAGAGCATGAATATGATCATGTCTGGGAACAATTTATTGAGACCGACACGTTCTAGTCACTAGTCCTTGTAATCACTGTTCCTCTTGTATTATTTGAACATTAAATAAAAATGTATAAGGAATGCATACATGTATATACACTGTTAAAATTTTTGTGCTGGATTGAACCAACTTTTGGTGCCGCAATATACCTACAACCATAAGACGGTGAAATCTCGTTTCAACATTTGGTGCTCCGGTTGAACCATAGCTCCAGATGCTGGAGATTTCACCATCTTATGGTGCAGCACTAAAAGTTGGTTCGATCCAGCACAAAATCTTTAACAGTATACATTTCGTAAAAATTGAAAAGAGGATAAGATGCAAACCTAAGTTTTAGCGTAATTAGAATTAGAGTCATTATCAATAGCTTCTTAAGTTTAATTGACTTAATTTTTGATAGTGAAATGTAATAAAATATTGAAATAATAACAGTAATAATACTTTATTATCCCTCTACTTTTTTAACATCCATTTTTAACAGCCTTGAACTATAGTTCATTTATATTAATTATTATAATATAATCCATTTTATAATGATTATATTATAAAATAAATTATAAGTAATAAAATAATAAAATAAAATAAATGATAATTTTTTCCTATGGTCAATTAGCGATATAAAATGGTAAAATAAAATAAGTGATACATTTTTTCCTATGGTCAATGAGCAATATATTGCTCATTGACCATAAGAAAAAAAATTATCACATATTTTATTTTATTATTTTATTACTTATAATTTATTTTATAATATAAATATTATAAAATGGATTATATTATAATAATTAATATAAATTAATATAAAAATAATATAAAATAATTAATAAAGTATGTCTAATGCATTTTATTGATTGTAGGTTGGTTGGTTGATTTATGACTTCCGATTATTGATTGTAGGAGGAAATAATGAAATATTTAAATAACAATAATAATTCTCTAGTCCTCGTATATGATTTTTAAAAAAAAATATCTATGTTATAAAACGTTTGTCTGTCGCTCATTGACCATACGTAAAAAGTTTACTTGTTTGTTGTATCACTTTGTTCGAAATATATTTCTAGAAAGAGACACGAAGTACGTGCATACGATCAAGTCTCGGAACATTTTATTGAGACTGACACTTCCTAGTCAGCAGTTCTGGTAATCGCAGTTCCTCTCACATTATCTGAAAATTAAAATAGAAATTTATGATGAGTGCATCCACACATATACATTTGGTAAAAAAAGAAAAGGGGATAGGAGGCGAACCTAAGTTTTAACGTAATTAGCCTTAGAGCAGGAAACGATGGTCATTATCAGCAGAGACATGTTTCACTCAGTTTTAATTAGATACTTAGGCATTTATCTATGATTGGTAGAGCCATTTTAATTAAAGATATTGCATCGTTTCGAAGACGAAACGAAAAGTTTTGGTTGGAAGTTGCCTTATCAGTAAAAGTTGTTTAAAAGGAAATTACTATAAAAATAAATTCCAGCCACCATTGTTTTCAGTTAATGATGAATCTCGGTTATGGTTGCAGAGAAGCCCCGTTAGTTTATTTTATCACAATGAGGTAGTAATGAATAAAATCTGGTTTCGGATGGTGTCTCGTGTATTATTTGATTTTTGGAAATATTGGATCGTACCGTGTGACATTTGCTTACTGTTACATTGTAAGAAGTAAAAATTCTTTAGATAAATTATGAGTGAGAAAATTTAAATTAATTTTTAATAACTAATTTTATGCTTTATCAGCTTAAATTTTTAAAACTCACTTCTTTATTTTTGGCTTTCGGGTTTTTTTTTTTTTTTTTTTTTTTTTTTTTTTTTTTTTTTTAAATATCGGATCTAAAATTTATCTACAAATTTAATATGTAAATATTTAATTAATACGGAATTTCATAGAAATATAAATCGCAATTTCTGGAAAAATGCGAGTAAAATCTGGTTTCGGTTGGTGTCTCGTATATTATTTGAATTTTGGAAATATTGGATAGTGACGAGTGACACGTATTTACTGTTACATTGTAAGAAGAAAAAATTCTTTAGATAATTTATGACTGAGAAATTTTTAAATAATTTTCAATAACTAATTTTATGTTTTATCTGCTTAAAATGTAATAATAATAATAATAATAATAATAATAATAATATAGTAAAATAGTAAATGAAACAAAAAATCTTGGAATTAAATATTTAAATATTTAATTAATACCAAATTTCATAGAAATGTAAATCGCAATTTCTGTAAAATTGCAAATAAAATTTGGTTTTGGATGGTGTCTCGTGTATTATTTGATTTATGGAAATATTAGATTATATAGTGTGAGACTTGCTTACTGTTGATTTGTAAGAAGAAAAACATTTTTAGATAAATTTAGATTTAAAAAAATTAAGATTTTTGTAATAATTAATTTTATGCTTAATCTGTTTAAAATTTAATAACTGTCTTCTTTAATTTTGGCTATCTGATTTCTTACACTTTAAATATAGAATTTAAAATTCATCTACAAATTTATTACCTAAATATTTAATTAATACAAAATTTCACAGAAACCATAATTTCTCAAAATTTGTGAATAAAATCTGATTTTGGATACTGTCTGGGATATTATTTTAATTTTTGGAAATACTGGATGCCGTTTGACACTTGCTTACTCTTACATTGTAAAAAAAGAGAAGTGTAAAAAAAAATCAGATTTTATTCAGAAAAATTTTGGTAGTAAAATAATAGAATTTTATGCTATACTTGTCAGAGCATGAAGTATTTTTTCTAAATATAACTTCAGAAATATAAACAGGGATCGTATAAAAATTTAAAAAGTGTAACTTTAAAAAAATAATAATGACAGAACTATATCATAGACATAATAGTAATTCTTTCCTGCTTATTTTGAACAAATCTCACATTTACATTGCCTTCCGTACCTCCAACAGGTAAAAAATTTAAACGTATGTAACCCTGTATATATATGTTTGTAATTAAAAATATACTTTATACGGGATATAAAATTATTCATAGAAATCATAATTTTCAAGAGAAAATTAAACATTTGGTATATTTTATTCGTTTAAAAAAATTTAATTTTACGGATATTTTAACATTTAAAGAAACACATTTTTAATTCCCTTTTCAATTTTCCTTTATCAGATTTAATTTGTCAACTATTAAGGAACAGAGTATCTAAATATTTAATTATTACCGAATTTCACAGAAAAAAAAATTCTGAACAAATGTTAATAAAATCTCGTTGCGGATGACATCTCAAGTGTTGATTTCTGTTAATATTGAATAGTAACATGTGTAACTTACTAATGCATTATAAGAAGTAAATATCATCAGATAAATAAAAACAAATATTGAAAAAAATTAATTAAAATAATTTTTAATCATTAAATTTATGTTTCTACAGTTTAAAATGTACCGTTCGACTTTATTTTTGATTTTTTGATTTCTTGACTTTTTTAATATACGTAATTTAAAATTTATGGACAGTTAATGAATTTAGTATCTCAATATTTAATGTATTACCAATTTTCACAGAAATCGCAACCTCTGGCGAATTATAATTAATAAAATCTGGTTTCGAATTCTATCGCTTGTGTTAATCGATTTTTGAAAATATTGTATCACGTGTGAATTATTCTTTCATTGTAAGATGTAAAAAGTCTTCAGATAAATTAAATTTAGGAAATTAAATTAAAGTAAATTTGTACACTTATGTTTTCTCTGCTTTAAATGTAAAAATTGTGAATTCTATCTTCTTTATTTTCGATTCTCTGATTTCTTGATTTTCAATATAATGGATTTAAAATTGATAGTTAACGAATTTAATATCTAAGTGTTTAATAATTTTCTAGATTCACAGAAAAATTTCTAGAATATTGCGATTGAAATTGCTCAGCGCTGTATCATAAGAAGTGAAAATTAAATGCAGATTGAGTTGGGTGGGTTGATTATTGAGGGCCAATTATCTACACTCGGGATATAGGCCCAGGGGGAGTGCCCTTCGTGGGGGTCTTTCTAAGGGAACCTAACCCGTATTTACGCATGGATAAATCCACGGCTCGAAGAAAACCACGAAAACTCCGAACGATTAGGCCGACGGGCGCGATTGGGATCGAACCCAGCACCTCCCGTCTACCAGCTTCGAGAGCAGAACCTCTCAGCCACTGGTGGGGCAAATGCAGATTGAGAAAAATTAATTAAAATAACTGTTATTCATTTTTTTTTTCTCTTTCAAATGGAAAAAAAATTTTTAATTACATCGATAGTTTACTCTTTTTAGAATATATTTAAATTATACACAAAATTGCATTTTCAGTCAATATAACAGCATTTTAGAAGAATATATCTTTTTATGCAATATAAAAGCCTACGTGAGTGTAAACGTAACAAACACAAATTTTATTTGTTTGATTATATTAATAATTAGTAATAACCAACAATTATAACAAACGTAAAATCTCTTATAATTTATCCCATTGTAAATGATATTGAATAAACAAAAATCGGTTTATTTAATTCGTCTTTAAATAAACAATGCATCACTGTTTATACAATATTATTTGATATTTATATCATTATATATTTCAAGTTTCTTTTATTAATGTATTTTATTTGAAACATCAATTCAAAAAAATTGTCAAGATTTATTAAATCAATATTCGTTAATGACTATTAAAATAATGTAATATTGAAAAACCGAATTCCACATCTTCACAAGTTGCTAAAATACATTAAATACATCAATTTAAAAACATGTTTACAGTAAACAAATTACACCGCTTATTATCAATTCGTTTCTTTTAGAAGCTTAATATCATTTAAAAGTAATATAAACATGGCACTTAAATAGTAATAAATGATAAACCATCATAAATTATCCAGGCATACTCTCTCATGGCTTGTCTTATTCAGGAATGATATCCAATAACCTTCGTCCTGAGACATTGTGATAGGTTGTTGCTATTTGTAGAACTGGTTCTTCAACATAAATTTAGAACAGGGCGTGGAAACGATTTTTCGACGACGTGCCTGAAAAATATAAAAGCTGTTATAGTTAAAAATAAATTACAAATGTTAGTAAATAATTGTAACACTAGACATGGTAGTCGAAAATAGTTAATACAGTTTTATTTCCGTCATAACGATGCAGTTGTTTGTGTTACACTTTTATATAAAAAGCAAATAAATGTTTAAAATACTTACTTTTACCATTTAAGATAACAGCATCGTTTAAAATAATAAATTATGCAAATATGCTGATTTATTGTTAAATTGTAATAATATGTTTCTCACAATCTGCCAAATTAGAATTTTATAAGATATCTTAAATGATTTGAATAGTATGATATTTCAAAGAACATTTTATTTTATTTTGTTTTAAAATAAAGATTTCTTGCATAAATGTATTACTTTTGACAGAAAGAAAAAAGAAAAAAAGGAGGGGAGGGGGGGGGGCAGAGAAAGTCAAAATAAGTTTTTAAAGCATTGTATCTTTTAACTTCTGAGTTGAAATAAATAAATATTAAGTCTATTTCACTGATCATAAATTAAGCAGTAATCAGTTTCACCAATATTGTGTAAAAGTGTAATTTCAGGAATCGATGCAAAATTCATCATCTTTTTTTTTTTGGGGGGGGGGGGCATTTTGTGAAATGTATTACATTTTTGCGAAAAACAATATTTTGTAACCAACGATTAAATCCAATTACTGAAATTCGAACCAAGCATTTATTAATACATAACTTTTTTAAGTACTTCTGCCAAAGTTTTTCTTTCTGGTGAACTTGTTTTGTTTGCAAATTGCACATCTTAAAACATAACATGTTTTCATGGAATGGAATTTTGTTAAGGGGCTTGTTTTATTTAAAGGAATTTTGTGGAGGTATAGTTTAATTAAATGAATTTTTGTGAAGGTGTCCTAAGTTGGACCCAAGTTTAGCCTGGACCGACACATGAATTAGTGCATTATTTTACTTTATTTTATTTTTTATTAGCATTTTCAATCAATAAAATCTGATTTTATTTACTGCAAATTACGCGAGTAGTAATTAAACTGTAATTACTAAATTTAGATATAGTAATTTAAACGGTGCAACTTTATTTTTAGTTTCAATCATTGCAGAAAGTATAAAATTAATTACATTTTTTAAAAATTAATGATTTTAAAATATAATGTTTTACTTTCTTAAAAAAAAAAAAGAAGAAGAAGAAGAAAAGAAAGAAAGAAAGAAAACCCTTAATGGTCAAATAAGCTGATTCACTCATAATTCTATTTCATTGCAAATAATTCAAAACAACCATCGTTATGCTAAATATAACTAATGAAATAAATATTTACATTCTATTTTTCTTCTTAAAAAAATATCTATAAATTCATAAATATGCACTATAAAAGGAGTTTCATATATACTAGAAGAAATATAAATAAACAAAAAATAAGCCTATTATCACCATCGCTAATAGCAACCTTTTAACATTTTAAAATCTAAATCAAACCTCTTTCAAAGTCGTTTGAACAATTTGCAAGTATATTCTAACTACTGACATCAACTACAGCCTCATAACTAATTTCATTTACTTAATGCAACTAAATGTAAGTCTAACACCAAATTCAGACTATGACTTAATTTCTATGAAAGCATTTTTAATAAGCATGCCACAGTCTGCTTTAATACAACCCGTACCAATTTATCGCTCTTTATTGGCGACAAGATAGTAATAAGTCAAGAAAAGCACGGACTTTTAATAAGCCTCACTGTCCTCTGCCAGGCAGAAATTAAAATTCCACGCTTCCAGGGTGGTAAATTGGGAAATAAATTAAGCTTGACTTTATGACAGATATAAAGAATAATCTAGGAAGAAACTGCAAGACGTTTCTAAAGATAGAAAATGTCTTCTCTGGAGCATTATTAAATTTTAATTGAACTTCGTTTGCATTTAATCCAGTTTAATTTTTTTTATTCTTCTGTCAAATTGAAATTAAATATTTATGTAAACGGTAAAGAGCTTATCGTGTAATTTTTGTAGAGAAAGGTTAGTGCTGAAAAATTTAAATAGGACATTTTATCCATTTTATTTGCAAAACGGAATATATTTATTATAAATCAATTCTGAGCTGGGTGTTTAAGTTTTAAACTTGGGAATATTTTTTTTTTTCGATTTTACAAATAGACGAAGATATAATGTGAAAATTACCAAGGGGAAAAAGTGTCATGAGCTTGACTGATTTCACCCAATATGTCTTTTGTTTTTTTTCTTCTCATTTAATATTTTGTGATGTTTTAATGCTATAATTTTATGAATGGTGGAATTGCGTTTAAAAGGACATTCAAAATATTTTCATTACATGACATCAGTGCCTTCTGACTTGCTTTTTCCGATTTTATTTTTTATTAAAATATTAATTTTTGTTTATTAACATTAATTTTTGTTTCCTGCTTTGGTATTCCTCTTCATTTTATTGGAAGAGAGGGTGGGGGGGGGATGTTTCCTGTATTTCTTCATCGACAAAACCTTATAATGAGGGCCGAAAGTGTGTAAATCCCGGTATATATTGCAATTATGGATCCACTAAATGCCAATATATGGATATGAAGTCTTCTTAAGGTTCTCCTGATGTGTTATCTTTAGCTTACGGTCCAGTCCAATTGCCCCATTTGGCTTCCTGTCCTGGAATCTGCATCCCTGCTCAGCTTAATTAGGTTTAGCTTACTTGTGTGTTTAGCTATACTTGTGTTTTTTTTTCTATTGATTTCTTCGTTTATCAATATCTCGACGCCCCCCCCCCTCCCCCCAGAAAAAAAAACAGATAGAAATATTCATAATTTGAAATTTTTCCTCACAAGTTTGAGTATAGTGTTAATCCTTGCAAGAGAAAATCACACATAATGCAATATCTAGTAAATTTTTTCAGTTTATAAATTATTATGCTCACTTAGTGAAAATGACGTCATTTTCGAATGCAAAAATTCCCCGTACTTACTTGGATTGGGGTTTTTAAACCAATTTCATCAGTATGTTCAGGTTATTTTGATTTTAAAATGACAAAGCTGTCAAATGTAAAACAAGTGATGTTCCATGTCTCTTATGAAGTTTTGAACGACTGCTTCTCTTTCAAGTTAGCTATGTGAAAACTACTTTGGTATTATAATATCTGAATTTTATGTTCTAGATAGTGCCGCGGTTATTAACAGCTTGATCTGCAAAAGGCATTTGTTTCGGTAGATAAGCTGGATCTGATGCTAGGTATAGAAATGGCAGCAGAGGATTCGAGGGGCTTAAGACCCATTTCAAACACCGGGAATACTATGCGTCGATAATTGGATCAAAACCCTCCAACTCACATATACGTACATCTATTCAAAGTACACGTGGCTCACAACCACTTCTCATTTGCTGAAATAGGGATGACGTCAGCAAATGTGGCTCAGCTGGACCCTTTCCTATGTCACTAATACCTATAATGGCGGCTCGGTTCAGTTATTGCTGCAGAGGCTTAGAATTAATTTAAAGTAATGGCCCATAAGGTATCGGAGTGCCAAGAGTAGGGAACTTGATCAGTATGTTAGTGGTGATGCGCTTTTCATAGCATATAATGCTTTCTGTTTGAAATGTTTTTCACTTAGCATTAAAGAAATGGTTTAAGAATGTGGTTTTTAAAGAGCATTGAGTCATTCAAAGGTAGGAGTAAAAGAGACAACACTTGACACACCTCATAAATATTCTTTATTCAATAGAATTTCGCAAGTACATCTTTTTTGTCTTTAATATTGTGGTTTCAACATGATTTCACAATATATGCTAAGGGATTTTAAAAATTACATAAACTTGATATAAGACACACGCCATCAATTTTTTGCTTTCCTACCCTAAGATAGTTTTAAATTTTACTTCTAAATTATTTTAATACCAGCTAATATTCTTTAACCATCTGGTTTTTAAGGAGCATTGAGCCATTTCAAGGCAAGGAAGAAAGGAGATAGCACTCGACACGCCTCATAAATATTCTTCATTCAATAGAATCTCGCAAATACGTTTCTTTTTTATCTTTAATATTATGATTTAAACGTGATTTCATAGTACATGACAAAGGGTTTAAAAAACGTACAAACCAGGTACAGTTAATAATATATCTCTTTTTGTTTTCATATCTTATTACAGATTTAACTTTTACTTCCAAAAATTATTATTATATTTAGCACATGAGCACATAAAAGAAAGTATACGAAATACTATCGTATTATCATATTTCTTACGAAATAGTTTATTTAGTGCTTTATTTTTTTATAATAAAAATTTTTTTCAAAATTTTAAATTTTAGAGATTTTTATGGTCTTAAAATTATATTAAGGTTTAAAAAAATAAATATTGCAATTTTATTATCTCAATGTTAAGAATCATTTGTATAACGAAAATTTTATTTCGAAACGAAATAAAACTGATAATAGATATATGTAGTATAATATTTTTCAACAAATAAAATTTTAAGTATGTCATCAAAATTTAACAAATCTTGAAGTACGTAAATTAGAAATTCATGTCACAAACAATTTGCTGTAATACCTGGTTTTGTTTATCCATAATAGTATTGCAAGACAGTATTAATATTCAAGTAACATAACATGCCATACATTTGAATAGTGAATAGCAATTTCGGGGGTAATTGTATCTTGACCCTGACCTTCCATTCATTATTTCCATCGTCATTTTGCCAAGGTATATAACAGAATGCGCAAATGTAATGATAGTAAGTCGGAACTCGTTAACGCGAACACTCAAGGGGAAACTTTTTTTGTTCGTGTTACAAGTAGTTCGTGTTATCCGAACTTAAATACATCACATACAACTGGGTGGGGCAATTGGAAACAGTTCGTGCTAAAAGTAATTCGCGTTAAGCGTGTTCGTGTTAACGAGGTTTGACTATTAGGCTATGTGAATTAAGTACTTATAAATTCAAATTTTGAGGATTAATTTCCTGTGTTTCCTGAGGATTATTTTCCTGTTCCCTTAATTTTTATTTCTTCTCCTTCTTTTTTTTATTTATTTATTTTTATTTTATTTGTTTGTTTATTTTTATTTTATTTATTTATTTATTTTTATTTTATTTATTTATTTATTTATTTTTATTTTATTTTTATGTATTTAGTTATTTGTTTGTTTATTTATTTATTGGCAAGAGTGCGTTCTTGTTCTTTTTAATCCATAAACGTTTCAATGCTTTCTACAGCGTTAATACGTTTAACCGTTTATGACCCATGTTGCCAACGTAACGATCTTTTTAAAATCAGAAATAAACAACTAATTCTGTACAGGAAAATGGGTCTTTTAATGGCAACTTAAATAAAGCAATTATTAATATTTTGAAATAGTGGTAGATTTTGCATAATAATCCCCCGACAAATTGGGAAGACTATGTTTATGACGCTGAATTTTTCTGCTCCAAGGCCTGACACTATGCGACTTTTTTTTTTTTTTTTTATCGATATGCCGTGAAATATCGATAATTTGTAAACTTCAGTGTTTTCAAATAGTAGCAGGTCATTTGCAATTTCAACATTACCATTTGAAAGTCGTTTTTGCAAATGTTTAAAACCGTTTTCTGCTATCTCGGCAACATTCAAATGAACATTACAAAAATAGACTAAATATTAATAAAAAAAATAATTTGAAAAACTTCTCTAAAAATATATATAGGAAAATTATATTTCCGTTATCTAAAGCAAATTGTGTAAAACTGTTTTTTCTTTTCTTTTCTTTTTCTAAAAGGTATGTAATGTAATGTTGGATATTAGCGACAAAATTTCTTGAGCATATTGAAAATAAATATACCATAACTATTATAAGCAAAAACATGTCCGTGAGTGTCGTTATCGACGGTGGGAACGATCATGGAATCAATTTCCGTTTATCTGCAAATTTAATTACTTCTGAACATTGAATATTTTTAATTTTTAAACCGTCGAATAGGAACAAAATTTACTTTCATATGCAATTGTGTTTTAAAACAAAATCTCAATTTACTGATTTCTTACGGTTTTAAAATGGCTTTCACGCATGAATTTTTATTATTATTATTCATTTCTATCGCGTGCAGATCTTTCAATTAATTAGAAATATTTATTTTGAAGATTCAAAATAAAATTTACGGAATAAAAGTTACGGAAACTATATTGTCATCGTGTTCAATACATGTTGTGTATTGTAAATTATGTGGTTATTACTATAGCGAATTGCATAAAACTGTGCTTCATCCAAAAGGTAGAATTGTATGTAACGTAACCTTCTTGAGTCACAATCCTCACAAATCATTTTGCATGCGGGCTTCTGAATTCCACCTAACAGCACTCCTCCACATTTCCACCCGACTCACTGGGTTTGATCGATAATGCTATTCCACAAAATGAAAATGCATTGCTCCATCGCAGACCATTTTACTTCTTTTTGCATTGAGAAGGTGATATACTACTGATTTCCGTAAGAATTCAGCTGCAGAGTGAATAAGATACTTATGTTACGCTACATTATGTAAGATCGTTATGAATATCGTTTCTATTTTCCACCAAAAATTATTTTCATATCCAAGTATATTTTATTTATATCCAAAAGGGTAGCTGTAATATATCTCACGGATATTTTTTGTGTGTAAAACTGTGTGTTTATATCGGATAATGTCCATAATTTCTTGGTTTAATTTAGGTCTTCCTATTATTATAAATACAGTTGAGTTCCGTTACAGCGTAATAACCCATTACAATGAACATTTTTGCACCCTTCCCCCTATCTTTGTAATCCAGTGATATTTACTTTATTATTTTAAGACAATTTCTTTTAATTCCATTATTTTTTGGAATTTTTTAAGTTCAAAATTTAAAATTCCGTTATAACAAAAATTCTTTATAGCGAACAGGTATCATCGGTCCCCTGACTTTCGTTACATTTGCATTTTATGTGATTTTCATTTCATTTATTATGGTAGACTTAATTTTATAAAGTAATTGGTAGTGTTCTTTGAGTTCGAGATTAAAAAGAAGAAAGAAATCAGCCGTTCGGAAAAACATTGAAAATAGTCACATTTGAAAGCACTGAGTTTCGAAAAATTAGCTTTTATATTTTTAAACTGACTTTATGGAAATTTGAGATAGATCTTGAATACAGAAACATCTTAGTTTAATTTTTGTACTTTATAATTTTTATTACAACTTTGTTCATGATAAAACATTGAAATAAAATTTAAGATATAATTGATGTTTAAAGTAATAAAAATAATTTCAAGTATTTAAATTAAAATATTTTTGATAAATTACATGAAATATATATTTTCTTTTAATTTAAATGTATTTTGACTTTATTTCAATGTTTATGTTTCAGAATATCTTGAAAATTTTGTTACATTTTCGCAAATTATTCTTTTATTACCTCCTCTGTCTGTTTGTCACAGCGTTCGTTTTTAAAAGCTGTATAAGTTAGAAAATTGAAATTTTGCATACTCATAGCTGAATATCTCCGATCACACGGCAAATCTTGAAATTTTGAAAAAGTCATATTATTTTAATTAAATGAATTAATTTAATGACATCCGACTGTTTTTGCGATTTAGATATTAAAACAGAACCTTATTTTCAGTCGCGTAGGCTAGGTGGCACAGTGGTAGTGCATTTTCCTGCTGTTTAAAAGGAATAAACAAACAATACTTTAACCGCCGCAGGATACGAACCACAGAACTGCTCTCTTCCAGAGTATCACCTTAACCTTTCAGCCACGATTACACAAAGTGGGATTGCAAATATCGTTACTTATTTTAGATGCATTTTATGAAGCACGGGCCAGGTGTTAAATATGGAACGTATTATTAGTAGAAATAGATTTTTCTCAATTGAGTATAATACTGAGCATTTTACACACTTTCTTTCATAATTTTTAATATTTGGTTTTTAATTTCATGCTTTGTAAAAGATAAATTTTAGCCTTTAAAATATTACATGCATGAAAGAATGTATTACGATTATTGCTTCTTTTTACAAGATTTTTAAAAATTTTAATGTAATATTATTTTCATGAAGCATTTTTTTCTTCTTTTTTTTTGTGCTAGAATACCAATTTTTTTTAAAAAAAACATGAACTTTTTCGATTTTTTTTTTTCAAATTATTCGTGTGATGATCTACTCCAAACTACAATAAAGATAATTAATACATATGGTATTAAAATAAATTTTCTTTATCGCTTATTTTTAACTTAGATAAACGTAAATTTTATAATAATTTCATTATTATATTTGAGATATGTTGAAAGTTTTGTGTACTATTCTGTTAAAGTATTTTAAAACAGCCTACGGAGACTTTTTTTTAAAAAGAATAATAGCTTGAATGACAGAGATAAATAAGTCAAATATTTTTTTAAAACTCACAATAAAAAATAAAGTGTAATATTTCCTTTTCAAATGCCTCAAACTTAAAAAGAAGAACTAATAAGATTTTAATGTTTTAAAATATCGTAAAAATATGTTGGTTTTTTATCATATATTCTAATACGAGCAAATCTTGTGTGTGGTTATATATATATATATATATATGCAAATTTTATCTTAAAAACGGCTCTAACGATTTTGACGAAATTTCGTATCCTACTGTTTTGGGGCACCAGAAAACCATTGGGCTAGGTCACATGTTCGAGAAAATTCGATTAGTGGGTCATTTTGGGTCATTTTGGGTCATGGTCTAGCTAATTGTCTCTTAAAAACGGTTCAAACGATTTTGACGAAATTTTGTATCCGACCATTTTCGGGCACGAGAAGACTATTGGGCTGGGTCACATGTTCGAGAACTTTCGATTAGTGGGTCATTTTTGGGTCAACGCGGGTCAAATTAACTTTATCTAATAAACGGCTCTAACGATTTTGATTAAATTTTGTGTCCTACGAGTTTCGAGCACGATAAAATCATTGGGGTATTTCACATGTCCTAGAAAATTCGATTAGTGGGTCATTTCTGGGTCATTGTGGGTCAAGATCTAAAAAGCGGCTCAATTTACACTAAATTTTGCATCCAATGGTTTTCGGGCACGAGAAGACTGTTGGGCTAGGTCACATGTTCGAGAAAATTCAATTAGTGGGTCATTTTGGGTCATTTTGGGTCATGGTCAAGCTAATTGTATCTAAAAAACGGTTCAAACGATTTTGACGAAATTTTGTATCGGACTATTTTCGGGCACGAGAAGACTATTGGGCTGTGTCACATGTTCGAGAACTTTCGGTTAGTGGGTCATTTTTGGGTCAAAGTGGGTCAAATTAATTTTATCTAAAAACAGCTCTAACGATTTTGATTAAATTTTGTATCCTACGAGTTTCGGTCACGCAAAAATCATTGGGCTAGGTCACATGTTCGAGAAAAATCGATTAGTGGGTCATTTCTGGGTCATTGTGGGTCAAGATCTACAAAGCGGCTCAATTTACACTAAATTTTGCATCCAATGGTTTTCGGGCACGAGAAGACTACTGGGCTATGTCACATGTTCGAGAACTTTCAATTAGTGGGTCATTTTTGGGTCAATGCGGGTCAAATTATTTTTATCTAAAAATCGGCTCTAAAGATTTTGATTAAATTTTGTGTCTTACGAGTTTCGAGCACGATAAAATCATTGGGCTAGGTCATATATCCGAGAAAATTCGATTAGTGGGTCATTTCTGGGTCATTATGGGTCGAGATCTAAAAAGCGGCTCAATTTACACTAAATTTTGCATCCAATGGTTTTCGGGCACGAGAAGACTGTTGGGCTAGGTCACATGTTCGAGAAAATTCAATTAGTGGGTCATTTTGAGTCATGGTCAAGCTAATTGTATCTAAAAAACGGTTCAAACGATTTTGACGAAATTTTGTATCCGACTATTTTCGGGCACGAGAAGAGCATTGGGCTGGGTCACATGTTCGAGAACTTTAGATTAGTGGGTAATTTTTGGGTCAAAGCGGGTCAAATTAATTTTTTCTAAAACGGCTCTAAGAATTTTGATTAAATTTTGTATCCTACGAGTTTCGGGCACCCGAAAATCAGTGGGCTAGGTCAGTTCGAGAAAATTCGATTAGTGTGTCATTTCTGGGTCATTGTGAGTCAAGATCTAAAAAGCGGCTTAATTTACACTAAATTCTGCATCCAATGGTTTTCGGGCAAGAGAAGACTGTTGGGCTAAGTCACATGTTCGAGAAAATTCAATTAGTGGTCATTTTGGTCATGGGTCATGATATTTGAACTCAAATTTAATTTTGACCGAGCATAGCTCGGTCTTCCCTGCTCGTTTAGAATTAAAAGAAAAATATTATACTGAGTTGTTGAAATGTTCGTACTATAGATGGCGCCATAAATTTTATCGTTTTACTTGAAATGGTACCAATGTAAAACCAACATTTAGACAATATTGGGGAAACATTGGATATATTTCTTATATAGAGCCATATTTAGCCAATATTGGCGTTTTCTTCTGAAATATATCCATTTAAATCGAATATTTGTGTAATTTTCTACTTTCTTTAAAAATATTAGCAGTGGAAAGCCAATATTGGTGTGTAATATTGGCGTTCCGTTCGAAATATTTCCAGTATAACGTCAATATTTATGCAATATTGGCGTTTCATTGAAAATAATTCCATTGTTAAGACAAGTATATACAACAATTAATTACTTCACTTTCCAAACACAGTGGCTATTTCTAAACATCATTTATGGAACTTGAACCGTTTTGAAAGCAATACAGAAATATTCCGTAAAATTAACGGAAAACTTGGTGCATTTATACGGATTTTTAATCTCAAAATGTCAATTACGGAAATTATGCTGCTTTCTTAGAAAAATGAAACTATTCTATAAAATTTTACGGCCAAAAGTTATAAAATATTTTATCAATTATTTTTTTAATTCAAAAATTCTTTTTTTTAATTATTATTATTATTTTATTTTATTTTTTGAGAAATTTCGAAGTTTTAAAATTTGTTTAAACCTCCGCTAATTTTTTTAAATTTTGGAAATTTACATTTCGTTTTAAACAATGTGTGTTGTTTTGAGAAAATTCAAAATTTTAAATTTTGCTTGAACATCCACTAAATTCTTTAACAAATTCAGCATTTTAAATTTAATTTAAACATTTTTTTTAGAAAATTTTAATTTTATTTAAAACTCCGCTAAATTTCTAAAATTGTGGAATTTTGAATTTTATTTAAATAATTTGATTATTTTTAAAACAGCTCTTATTTTTAAATATCAAGTTTCCTCTTTAAATCATCAATAATCGCCCCACCAGTGGCCCAGAGGTTTTGCTCTCAAAGTTAGTAGACGGGAGGTGCTGGGTTTCAATCCAATCGCGCCCGTCGGCCTAATCGTTCGGAGTTTTCCGTGGTCTTCTTCGAACCTTGGATAACCTTGCGTTCAAGGGTTAGGTTCACTTAGAAAGACCCCTTTGGAGGGTACTCTCCCTTCGGGCATATATCCCTCGTGTAGAGATAATCGGCCGTCATAATTACACTACCACTATTAATTCTTGTTAATGACTAGTGCTGCCATCTCACTTTTAATTTATTAAACTTCCTTTTATTGAAATAATTTTTTATTTTATCATTCATAATTTAAATTATATAATGTAATGTTTTAGATGCGTTTTCGCTTGCCGATTTAGATAATATTAAATCATGTAATTATGCTTTTCAGATAGAAAACATATGTTGTTACAGTTGTTTGAAAAGCACTTCTTGCATAATTTAATTTGATTAAAAAAAATCAGCTTCCTCTTGTAATCATTTTAATATTAAATTTAATGGTGCTGCCATCTATGTTCTTATTGATAAAGTGTATTGATAATGGATCATTACCTTTATTATTTGTATTTATTAATTAAAGAATAAAGTATTTTGAAAGGAATATTATAGGAAACCCTTTGTGCGATCTTTGATCACACTTACCTATTTGTTGTATAGATTAAAGAATAAGAAAATTTTGAATTTCGGTAGGTTCTATTTCAAAAGTCGTATTAATATCAGTGGAGAATGACATGGTTGGCAAAAACATACACTGTAAAATAATGTTGGGTTTCCAGGAAAATTCAGTCAGCTATGAAGCAAATAAAAAAAATGTTTATTTTACGGGGGAAAATCTGTTATAAAGAGAAGCAAATCTGTAGTAAATACAGATATTTTCCATAAAATAAACAGATTTTTGCTGGCGTCCTAGCTGACAATTTTTTTCTGCAAAATAAATAGTTCATTTTCTGCAAATAATAGTTCATAGCTATTATTTATAGTTTATTAGAGAACCTTGAAAATATTAATGGGAAACAAAGAAGAGTTTCTCCATTTTATCTCTGGAAGACCTTGTTCATTTATGCAACGTTTTCGCTTAATTTTAATATAACCAATCTCTCTTTTCATAGCAACTAGTTTAACCTTGTACTTAAGCTACACTTGTACCCCAAAACTTTTCTTCCGATAGTACACTTCTGCCTTATAATGCGACACTTTTGCTTGCAGCTAGTGGCGTATTTAAGATGGTGGATATAAAAAATGCATTTGTAGTGTTTTAATCAAGTTATTTTTGTATGTGAAACATCATTTTATGCTAACACGCTCTACAACTTTGCAACTGACTTTTTACCGTATCTCGTACCATTTTTGAGATAGGAATTCTAACTCCGCAGTTTGCCGCTAGGTGACGTTGTAAGAGGTCTCATCGTGTAGTACATAGCCATTATATTATACCTAGACACTAAGCTGACGTCTTTCTATAAATTAATCGTGGTGGACAGGACAGAAGTGGGTACACTGTAAAAAAAAATAACAGTATTTTTACAGCAAAAAATGCTGGCAATATGGGTGCCAGCATATTTTGCTGTGAATTTACAGCAGTTTTGTTTTTTATGGATAAACAGCACTTTTGTAAATTCACAGCATTTTTTGCGGTTAATTTTACAGCAGTTCAGTTTTTTTATTTTACAGCAGATTTGTTAGTTTTACAGCCGTTTTTGCTGTTAAATTTAATGCAATTTTAACAGAATCACTGTAAAATTTTAGTATTTGTTGTTGATATTTTTACCCCCCCCCCCTCTCCGTGTATTGTTTTTTTTTTCTTATTTTAACCTGAGATATATTTCAAAGACTTTGGGCACTAAGTATTACCTTTTTGTTTACTTATATCATTATTTTAATATCATTATTATACTATAATAGATTCTGTTATACATATATACGATACAAATTTCGGTTTTTAGTCAAGTATATCACCCACAAAAATTTTAGTCATTTGCCTATAGAGATAAAATGTTTTTTCAGTAAATCATAACAAAGGAAGATTTTACTTTATCTAGCTTTTAATTAATTATTCAGTATTTCTTTACAGGACTTTGTTTATCCGTTTGTTTGTATTTGAAAATACCCACTAATTTAAATCATGCATATATTTTTTTCCCTTCCAACAAATTTAGGGTTATTTTTTGTATATATTTAAATATTTTTGTTTATTCAATGTAGCCATTATTTCCTCCACCCCACCCCCCCCCCCCCCAACACGGACATGCAAAACCTTCTGATATTTAAACTATCATTCATATATAATTAATAACAAGACCTTATTGTACGCAACTTGCTGATATGGAAACATTATATTGATAAAAAACTTATTTTATGCTAAGATAATTTTATAAGTCTACATTTAATTCCATAAATATCAGGTCTGATTGAAAAATGAACACGGGGAGAAAAAAAAACACTTATGAGTTCAAGAAACGTAGAATAAAATAATAATAAAAAAAAATCTGTTCACATAAAAACTTTAAAATTAAGCGTAAAAAATAAATAGATAATGGACAAAAACATTAAACGAGTTGCTGCAAATTACTGCTGCGACAGTAAACAAACAAGGAATATTTTAGGAATTGATAAAATAGTGCATCCAGATTACTCATAATAAATTATTTGAAAATGGAAAATAAATCACTGTTCGAAATATCGGCTAAATAGGTATATTAAATAAATAAAAATATTTAAATTACCGTCCAAAGTGAACCGAAAACTGTAGCTGGTAAAATATTTATAGGATTTAGAAAGTATATTCGAATGCCAACGTATGAACTGGAGTTTTGAAAAAAATATAATAGCGTAATAAGGCATAGCTAAAAACAGGGATCTTGTTTAAAAAAAAAAAAAAAATGCTTGCATAAAGTTTCCCTGTGATACTTAAATACAAATTATACGTAATCATAACTAAGTTCTAGGAGAACATACTGAGGTAAAGTAAAAAACAACATAACTAAGCAAAATCATCTATTTTTACGATTTAAAACAAAATATTTATTCTAGACAAATGACGTGAAAGTTCCTGCCGTGATATACACGTGGTTTAAAAGCAAAATTAGTATCGTATAAATATATAACAGAATTTATATGATATTATTAAAACAATAATATAAGAAAACAAAGATAAAACTTACTTTTACTCTTTAAAATATGTTTGTAATAAACCATTAACAGGTGTAATTGTTACAACTTTATCGGCTCGCTCCTAATGGCGGCCATTTCTCGTAGAATCGAAGCGTCACTTCATTATTGGACTGCACCTGCTGCTGACCTAAATGTGTTTATTCCCCTCGTTTGAGATAATGATAAACAACGCCAACAGATGTCGCTATCTATACAGCTCTAATCACTGTAAATTAACGAAAGTGCTGTGTTTGATTGCTAGGGGAAATATTAACAGCCTTTTTTGCAGTTTTTCCTTCCGTTTTTTTTTTTACAGTGTACCCTGTAGATCAAGAACATAATGATTATTATTTGTATATTCTGCATGGCGTTGTCCTGTGTTGATTTCTAAGTGTGGCATATCAGTTTCCAAGTTCGCATTTAAATATTTAATTTTAACACTCTCTTTCACACTTAACATATTACTAATCAACTGTGGTTAGAAAAACATAATAAAATTAGCAACTCACTCAAATTAACTTTTCGATTTTTGTTTTCTCGAACTGTTTGCTTTTAAATTAGCGGCAAATGAATGCAACTATAAACTACCACAGTTCTTTTATTATGCAAATGAAGCCATCTTTACTCTATTTTACCGCACTTTTTAACATAAGCATTGAGTAATTATGCACTTTACCTAAAATATGAATATAAGTTTAATACTGTAACATTAAAGTTGAAAGCCAAGTAATTTAGCTTATGGGTCACGGGCCCCTTATTGTTTGGGCCCTGGGGTAACATCCCCAACAACCTCTCTCTCTTATCGGGACTGTATACAGGTTGGCCCTTTTTTTCTCTCTCTCTGCGAAAGTAAGCAGATTCTGTCTATCTAACAGTTAATATTTTTAAAGTCTGTCAAGATCCAATTGAGTTCCCAATTCCAATCCCCTCTTCAAAAGGTTCCGAAGTTCAGTAAAATTTCAATGCATAAGATCGCGTGCATGGAATCTGTTTAGTGTTATCTACCGCTCACTAAAGGTCATGCTCTCCATCTTTCTGCCAGCGTAATCTCTGTTCTGCGTGGGAGTCATACGCTGATTTTTTCGGTTACTAGACATGGTCACGCATGGGGATTTTATCTGCTGTCTGCACAGAGGTCTGGGGGAACCCCAAACATAACGGATTTGAAGAACTAAGGGGTTCCATTATCACACGTAATGTAACATGTTTGAAGCTTTCCGCCTCCAGAGTTTAATTTAAATTTACGGTAACTTGGATAACATAGTTTATTTTTATATATAAAGTATGTATTCATTACATAGCAATACTGATTACCATTAACAATTGTGGCAAAACTCATAAATTGAAAAAGAGAGAGAGAGAGAGAGAGAGACATAAATACGTTAATATTACAGGGATCGGTCCAGGCAATATTAACCCTTCACAAAAATCCATTTAATAAAACAGGCCCTTTACAAAATTCTTCCAAATAAAACGGTTCCTTCACAAAATTACTTTTAATAAAACTGGATTATACACAAAATGACTCTTAATAAAATGTGGTCCTGCACAAATTCCATTCCATAAAAACATGCTCTTCATTAATTATTTTTATTTTGTTTCGTTGTAATTATGTAATTTGCAAACAAAACAAGTTCACCAAGAAAAGAAAACTTTTGTAGGAGAGCTTAAAGAAGTTGCTTAATAAATGCTAAATAAATTAATAAATGCTTGGTTCGAATTTCAGTACATGGATTTCATCTATGGTTCTAAAAATATTATTTTTCAGAAAAATCTAATAAATTTCACAAAATTAACTTATTTTCCACAAAATGGAAAAAACCCTGCATCGAACTCTGGTACATGAAAGTGTATGATTTCCCAATACATGACTTTTTTCCATCTTGCCATAATTACTTTCTTCTATCTCTTCAAGAATAAAGTATTGGATTCGGCAAAATTTTCAACTTCCGGTGGATTTATACTTTTAGACGGTCTTAAACACGATTTGACTATTTTTAGAAAATATCTGAATGTGACACAAATTTTATGGGCGCTCTAACTCATGAATTCCATTATTGGGTTGGGGTTGATTTATGACGGCCAATTATCAACACGAGGGATATAGGCCCGGGGGGAGTGCCCTTCGTGGGGGTCTTTCTAAGGGAACCTAACCCGTATTTACGCATGGATAAATCCACGGCTCGAAGAAAACCACGAAAACTCCGAACGATTAGGCCGACGGGCGCACGATTGGGATCGAACCCAGCATCTCCCGTCTACCAGCTTCGAGAGCAAAACCTCTCAGCCACTGAACTAATACGTGGAATTTAATCAAACTTCAGATTCAGTTAAACTTTAACATATATTGGTGCTTATTAGGTTTGTGTGTATATCGCCCGTCGAACAACAAGAAGTGCTGCTATGCTTTTTTTTTTTTTTTTTTTTTTTACAATTTTCGCAATAGATGTATCTCAGGAAGTAATGCACGGAATTTCATGAAACTGCATATTCTGTTAGACCTTAACATAAATAGATGCTGATTAGGTTTGGGTGTATACCGCCCAACAGGTGACGCTGCTGCGCTGTAATTTGCGATTTCCGAGATAGTTGTATCTCAAGAACTAATGGACGCAATTTCATCAAAATTCATATTTTAGTAGGCCTTGGCATAAATGGATGCTAAGTCAATTTTAACTTTGATCACTCAACAGGGGGCGCTGCTACCCTATTCTTGGGGAAAATTCCTAAACGGATTCACAATCATTTGATGCAATTTAGCGAGTATGGTTACATTGCAAATAGAGGCGTCTGAAATTCGGACACATATGTGTCTGAACAAGCAATTCAGACACTTAAGTGTCTGAATGTGAAATTTCAGGCATCACAGATGTCTAAATTTAAGACACAAAAGTGTGTTACTATAGTCAGGGTATAAAAGAACTGAGAAAAATGTCTGAATAATGATGACATGTCTGAAATTAAGACATTTAGAAATTCAGACACTTAAATGACTGAATTTAATATAATTGTATCATAAGCGCAGTGACTGTGATACAATCGTGCCTCTGTATATGCCATCAATATCAGAGAATGTTTTCAAATAGATCAATATTGTTTAAAATACTTTTCCATCCACTAAATTTTGACTAGACACAGGGCCGGCGCAATGTCGCGCGGGGCCCTTGCAAATCACTTAGCGGAGTACACCGTCTCTGACTGTAATATTCGACTAATAAAAATCCTTTTTAAAATTTGTATATATCATAGAATAATTTTTAATATAGAGAATAAAGTGTATGTGAAAAAAGCATGCAATTTCTTTCGCATGTAATGTGTATAACTATTTTTCAATTCTAAAAATATTCTATCCATTAAAATATTTTAAATATTCATTTGTAGCGTTTAAGGTTACTTTCAGGTTCCTCACATCTATGCATTCCCCAACAATTTTATCAACTTTGGCTGTAAGAAATAAAATTAAATTTAACTTTTTTTCGCGAAAAAAGCATTTAAAGATAACTTTATATTATTTTACAGAGAATAACGTTATTTCGAATTGTATAGAGAGGCTCGAGGCCCTCTAACAAGACCCAACTAGCGCGAGACCCTGGACAGCCGTCCCTTTTGCCCGATGATTGTGCTGGCCCTGGCTATATTCGTACAAATCAAGTGTCAAAATTGTGCGCCCAAATCATGGAATTAATTAAAAATTGATAATACATGAAAAAATTGATAATAGATGGCGCCATTTCACTTGGAAGATTAAATTTTATCTTTTTAATAATCACTTTTAAATTTCAAAACCAGGTTGGAAAGGGGGGGGTGAAATGTCCCTGACGGGCCTTCACCGACTGAATTTAAAACTGCCTTGAACCACCCATTTGAGATAAATTTTTAACACATATACATGGTGAATTTATGGATGAAAGCCCCCCCCCCTCCCCAATTAACGGAAAATTCTTAGCTGTACAATCTCTTAGTGTTCAATTGTTTTAAGTTATTTAAAAAGGGTAATTTTTATGAGTTTTTTAAAATCAGGTAAAAAAAAATAAATTAGTCAGTTAAATTGCAATATCCAGGGAACGATTCTTCATTTAGGAACTGTATTGATAACAATTGAGTTGAAAATATGTATAATTCATATCTCCTTCCCTCACATAAATAATAAAGTTGTACAATCTCAACTACCATCTCAAATTGACCAAATCTCCCAAAATCCCGTTCAAATTTTCCAATTTTTTCAGCAACAAATGAATGAATCCTATAAAAATATCAACACGCATCCGAATCATTTCATTACTTGCATTTAAAATAGCTCACTCATGTGATTCAGATTGGATAAAGCATTGGATTGCTAACCAGTGGGTTTCGGGTTCGATCCCACCATTGGTAAAAACCTAAATTTAGATTATCCTCCCATAATCGTAAATAGAGATGTTTCCATAAATGGCAGCACTGGCGCCTTTTTTGCAATTCTTTTCTAGCTGTTTGCCCGGGTAAAAACATGGTGATATTTCAGACATTTCAAATGTCTGAAGATAAGAAATTACAAATGTCTTAAAAATTGAGACACTTTAAAGTGTCTCTTTTTTAACCATCCGTTTCAGACACTTATATGTCTGGATTTCAGACATTTCAATTTACAGTGTATAGTAGTATTAAAACTGTAAGAACAGGTGATTTATGAACAAGGCTATTTCTTGCAATTTCTTGAATTATGTAAATCATTTACGAGATTTGATTTATATAGAAGAAAGTTTTTAGATAACCACAACTAGTTTGTTTTGTTTCCCTTGCAGAAGAAATAATTTTTTTTTAATTTTCTCTTAAAAATTCTCCCTGATTGCATGGTAACAATTACCATAAAATCCCATTCCATTGCTTAGGAGTAAATATCATCACACTTTGTTCACGCAGAGAATGACGGTCCGCATACAGTATCAAAATTATACAGACTTTTATCTTCGATAAATTGCCTCAAACAGAAAACTGTAGATTTATAGTTGAGCGAAATTCGATAGAACAAAAAATCCCTTACTAGGAAATTTAAAAAAAAAAAAAAAAAAATCCATTACAACGAAGTTTTTGGCAATCCACATAAAAATCTCGTTTAAAAGATACATAAGAGAAAACCTGTACTGTATACGTGAGTGATCTAAACTTACTTAACTGTGCGAAAGTTAGCTGCACTGGAACTGAACAAGTGATATTTATTTCATGTTTTAAGATAAAAGCAATTTGCATCGAAGTAATTCTCATAGAATTTAAAAGAAGTACAATTCTTTTCAAAATGCGTTAGAAACTTTTATTTCAGCGAAGAATATATTGCAGTCCCATAAAGTTCTTTCTACCGGAATTTGTAATAATAAAACTGTTTCATAGCGAATAGATATTTGAGGCCCATGAAATTCATTCTAATAAAACTTGGCTATACAGTCGAGTTCCGTTAGAGCGAAATCCGACAGTACGAAAATTCCATTACAACGAAGCGTTTATAATTCCCCGGTAAAATCTTTATGCATGAACTATATGTCCATTATAACGAAATTTCATTTCAGCGAATAGATTTTTGCGGTCCCAGTCCTTTCTAACGAGATTCTATTTTTTTTAGGACACACAGAATATTTATTCAAACATTAAGCGTTTCATGAATGTCGAAATGAAATAATCCGGCAAATAAAATAATCCAAATAGTCCAAAATCGTTCTTCCCCTAAATTGTTATTTTTCCTGGCTTTTGCTGTTTGTTCGTCTGGATAGTTGAATAATATTTTAAGTTAGAAACAATTTGCTTCAAACTAATCAATATAAAATTGAAAAAAAAAAGTGGAAAATTTAAAATTCCATTAAAAAATTTTTTCATTATACCGGCATGTATTTACTGCCTCCATGAAACTAGTTCTAACGGAATTCAATTCTATAAAAAAAAATTATCTTGTAGCGAACAAATATTTGTGGTATCACAAAATTCCTTCTAATGGAACTATTTTGTACACTTGGTAGTGGACCGATCACGAAATCTTAGCAAATAGCCAGAAAAGCTGTATAATATATATATATATATAATATATTTAAATTTTCTATACAAATTTTCTGGTTGCTCAGTGATTTCGACTTATGACCGGTAAGTTCAACATTCGACCAGTACGTGGCGGTCGTAAGTCGACGACCAATTGTATTTGTTTTAGGATATACAGAATAGTTATCCGAAGAGTAAGCGTTTGATGAATGTCGAAATGAAATAATCCCGCTGTTAAAAGAATCTTCTACGAGTAGCCCCAATACTGTTCTTCGCCTAAGTTGTTCTTTTCCATGGCGTTTGCTGCTTGTTCTGCTGGAAAAGTTGAAGAGGAAGTAACAACCAGCATAAAGCGCAAGCATCCGTGGCTATGATTTAATGCAATCATAAGTAGTAAGGCAGCAGCACCGTTGTAAGATTCGCAGCTAACGCATGGAAGGAGCGGAGTTTAACAAGTCATCTCCATAAAACTCGGAGTTGGTACTTAGTGTCTTTGGAATGAGCACTTAGCGCTAGATAGACGCACATTACCTCTCGAAGCTCGCTTATGCCTACGATATTTGTTTAGTAGCTTCTCGATCCCAAAACACACGTGACTGAGGCCGGAGGGGGCAGTTACAAATCAAACGGAGCGCGAAGTTGTTATGTCGGCTAACTTTTAAGCGGGAGTTAATGGAAAGAGATTAGGCATATAAAGATAGATTTGAATAGCTGGAGTATTAAAGTTGAGTTTTTAATTTTTAATTCTTGTATTTATATTTATTAACAGGGGAGAGTTACGTGAAAATTCATAAGTACCACCACGGGATTTAAAATTTAAACCTGTTTATAGGTAACTGTTTGGAAATAAATATGTTGATTTGTTTCGATATTTTTGGATATTTCGTATACTGACTAATAATGGCTTGGTTAAAATTGATTTTTATCGATAAAATTAATTTATGTGAAGGTGAGTAAGGTTCATTCATTTTGAAAATAAACTTGTTTTGAGTATTTGATGATTTCAATCGTATTGGGAGATATTTGTATTGATTTTGTTTTAAAAGCTGTAATTATTTATTGGCACGTAAAATCGTAACATTTTTCAGTTGAATTTAATTTTATTTTATTCAAATTATTAAGTAAAATGAGTTAAGATTTCTTTTCTTATTTAAGGTGGAACTAATTAGTGTGTAAAGCTCATCCAGAAATAAGGATTAAAAAGAATGATTCTTGATCGGAATCTGATTTTCGATTAGGATTTTCGATTAGGCCTTCGACACCAGAATTTTGGTTGGTCCCAAATAATATTTTTCTGGACATATATCTTATTTGTATATGTCATATCTTATTTGTATATGTCATTAGCAGGTTGTGTGGCTGTATATAGGGGGACCCCAGTATTCTTTGTGCCTAGGGCACCAAATTACCTAATTCAGGAGCTAACCATGATATAAATACTTAACATTTAAATTGTACAACGTTTCACAAAAGCAATTCTGAATTAAATCTGCACTTTGGTCGAAAAGGTGCCACTGTCCAAAATTGTTTTTTTTTTTTGTCTATGTGGACCATCGCTTCAGCCAATATCTTCCATTTAATACATTTTCATAATAATCACCATTTTTAACACTTTCGCGGTGAGACTGTTTTCTTTTTTTTTCTTTTTTTTGAGGGGGGGGGGGGGGGAGATGACTTTTACGTTAATGGTATTAAAAGTAGCTATCCAAATTACAAAAGTTAAGGTTTACTGAAATTTAATGTTAATTTAATTTAATTTAATTTAATTTAATTTAATTTTAATTTAATTTAATTTAATTTAATTTAATTTAATTTAATTTTAATTTAATTTTAATTTATTAAAATCTAACGAATATAATTATTTTGCTTACTATTCATGTGACAAGGCTAAGGAAGAAATTTTGAAAACGTTTGGAAAATGTTGTATTACAACAATTGCCCGATCAATTCAAAGAGAGGCCCAGGGCCTGGCATACATTTGAGGCCCCCTTCTTATACTGTCACAAAATATTAAGTAATTTTATGCCTTAGACTATTGATATGAATATATAAATACAAATATCTGTTTTGTTTATAACATTATCGTAATCTAAAAGTACAAAATATATAATATATTGAATAGCTCAAAATAGTTTTAAAATATCACCGTTAATCACCGTTAATCACCGTCTCTCTCTCTCTCTCTTCAAATAACGCCTCTTACTTGGTAAAACTGTTCATTGATCCATTTACAGAAATTGGCGAAAAAAAAAACCTCCGTCGGTATCGGTATGTCACTGGTGAGTAAGTTTTTAAATCCTGAAATTTCGAAAAAAAATAAATGCACATTATATGCCAGTAGTATTTCATTTGAATTTAATTAGTACAAATTCAAGAAAACTTCGACATACTACGACATTCATCCCCGATTTAACTGCAACCCTAAAACAACTCTCATTTATTATTAACAGCAGCATATATATTTAACTATTATTCATTTCAACGCATATATATTTAACGCATTAAAGTTAAACATTTCAACTTGCTAATGTACTTGATAGAAAATTACAATTTTCAACTCACGAAAATTCACCCTAGACATTTATTAAGGAAATGCAATACGCTATCATTTTCCGGGGGAGCTCACAAAAAAAAAGGGGGGAAATAACGTGAAATTTAGAAACCGCCGTGTCAACGAAGCTACAAAGAAGTACGAAAGTCCAGAGTAATATGCCTCCGGCGTCGAAGCAATTCCCCAAATGCGTCTCTTGAATCTTCCATCGTTCCTTTAAAAGCAGAATTTGCGACAGTTCTCGGCATGGAGAAGTATTTTACAGAAGGAGGGATTAAAGGGACATGGAATGTTGACTGCGAGTAGCCTGTAAACCCCGAATCACTTGGGAATAATCCCCCCTGTATGGATCCTAGTCGAGGTAATTCCTTTAATGGTATCCTAACAGCTATCAAGAAACCTGCTATCGAAATAGCGATATAGCAGTATACTTTAATATTCCAATATAGTTATTTATTCACAATCGACGTGCGTTATGTTTGGCATTGAAGATTCCCATTATTTATTCATTCAATTATCGTCATCTCCGTAATTCAAAGAAATTTTCGGATAAAGAAATCTACGGGGTTCCTTGAAATTTAGTACCTGTAGCTGAGAGGGAAAAAATCATCAGGGTATATGACGTTGCAACAGAAGATAACTTGAGCTTATTTATTAATGATTAAGCTTGATATATTCTTTTATATGAAAATTGCACTTCGCGTAAATAAGGAACGGGTGATTATTGGCTGTTCAAGGGGATAATACAAAGATAATTGACATGATATATTGTATATGAGCTCCCAAATTTAACAAATCTTCAGCCATTTATAAAGTCTTGAAAGGTTACTTAATGATTTAATAAGATTATAATAAAAATAAATAATGGTTTATCGCCTGTTTAATTATAATAAAAGTTATTGATATATTAAAATAAAATTTAATAAATAAATTTCTGAAAGCCTCTTTTTTTTTTTTTTTTTTTGAGAGAGAGGGGGGGGGGTGGGATATTATATTATTATAGTTTTAGGCCTTTCAGACATCACTCAAGATATATTTTTTATATTTGTTTGTTTATTTTTTCTTATTTATCCAGTAAAATCTTATGTGAGTTTATTCTTAAATCATTTAGATTCAATTTCGAAATTTCTAGATGGCGCCACTAGTGCATTTCAGTTAAAAATTACCGTACACCCTTTACTTTTAATACTAAATACCATTGTGTTTCCTTGTTTTTATACCCAAACAAAAATGTTTGGTGCGTACAGGAGAAATGTATTCCAAAATGCTTAAATTTCAATATTAACATTTTTAATTTTTTAAAGAGGCATTTATAGCATTTCAGCCATTCTTACGCCATGAATGATGGTTTCTGATATATTATTGTGTAGACGTTTTTTATCGCCCACTTGAGTCTTGTATATTTTTTCTACGCTGATAAGGGTATTAGCAGCTTCTGCATCAACATTTGATAAGATAAAACAAAATCAAAGTTACTTATTCATGGAAATGTTGATACTCTTACAAATAAACAATTATTATTTGATCTTAAACTGTTTATTTTAGCGTTCAGCTTAGATTAAAAGCTAAAAATTGTAATTAAATACTGAAAGTGATATTAATCGACTTAGATGAACATATCCAATTACAATAGATTATATTTTCAAAATATTTTTAATTTTATTTTATTTACATTCTGTGCTTACATTTGATTTAAGCTAAATTTGTGTTTCATGAGATTTGAGAATATATGTGTGTTTTACAATGCAACAATGATTCTTAGCTATCTGAAAGCAGCAGCACTGGGGCGCTTTTATATTTATTTACTTTTAAAGATTTTTACATACTTGAGCTTTTGCGAAACTTTTTGTGCCTGTTCAAAAATTTTAATCGAACACGCTACTAAACAAAAAAAAATCAGATTGACTAACACAATTTTTTTGCAACACAAAAAATTATTTATTCAAGCAAAATTTTAATCATATAGAAAATATAAAGCACTGACTTATTAATTTTTTAAATCGGATTTAATACAAAGACTCTATATTTTTCTCTGCACATTTTTTATTAGAGCGATGTTAAGTAAAAGCTAAAATCTAATATTAATAAAAAAAAAAAAAAAGGATGCTTGTGTGTCTGTCTGTGCGTGATAATTATGGAAATCTATCGCACGTAGATGTGTGCAAATTTGGATAAGAATAGTCGAAGACGATACATTTCTGTGGACTCGGGTAACGCCAGTCGGGTTTGCTATAGTTCCTTAATAAAATAATCACCATTTGATGCAAAATCCATAATTGAATGCATTCGTAAGTAGAAGAATTTCAAATAAAACAAATATAATTTAAATATCGCACAGATACGCTTTGAAGAAAAATAACATACATGGCAAACTTCCATTTTTCCTCCCTATCAAAATAACCAAAATTTTATATCACGAAACTTTATTCTTTAAACTCTTCTATTTAAAGACAAAACTGGTCAATGGTTTTAATATACTCCAAATGTCTTTCTGCATCCTAAACGGCTATCGATAAAATTATCTGTCAATACATGGCTATTAAATATTACTGCCTTTCCCACAAGCCTTACCCAAAATTGCATGTAGTCAACTGTTTTATGGTTAGTTGAAATCTCTCTTAAGTAGTCTATTTGATTTATGTTTTAATGTCAGAGTTAGTTGTATAACAATGAGGCCATTTATGGATATTAAATGATAACCATTACATAATTCGATTTTATCGCAAAGTACTCACATTTTGATCACAGACGTGAAGCAGATTTTCTGTTGAAAATGAAGGCATGAATACTGAATAAATGTAGTTATAGTTTCTTGGTACCTTTAATTCATTTCCTAAATTAATAAGAGTTACTTATAGGCCTTTAAAATAATTATTTTCGCTGGAAGCAACTTTCAATTTTTATCGCTGATCGTAATTCATGGTGCGTCAAAAGGATATATCTTTAGAATTTTTTTAAGTCAATAAATTGATGCTTAGTTTTTTATTGGCAGGTGAAACATATCTACTTTATGAAATTGCGTAACTGAATACTGTAATGAATAAAATTATGTTGAACAAAACATATGAAAGGAATACATGTTTTTTTTTTTTTTTTAATTATTATTTACTAGCACAAACAAAATGATCCATCACAACTTCAAAAGCTCATTTCTCATAAATAATAATTTTGAGGAGAAGATTTTTCTTTTCGTAATTACTTGTAAAATCTAAAATTCAGAGAAAATCAACAAATTGTAATAACCAATATATAATTTTTTTTACTGCAATCTTCAGCGATTTCTTATTTCTGTGAATTCTTTTTCTATAGTATAAAAACTTCCTGGCGTACATGCACATGAATATTTCAGTGTTCTGAGATGTGCCTCTCCCCCCTCCCCCCGGACCATCTCCTGTTTTCATCACTGCAACTGTCTGTATATGGACCATTATTCAGAACAACAGGACAAATATAAACTTCTAAAAAAATTGTAGTAGATGAATCCTCAAAAGCAAGATCTAACCAACAGACGTTTCATATAAGTCAATCAAAATGTATTGGCCAGTTGAGTTGAGTTGATTATTGACGGCCAATTATCGACACTAGGGATATAGGCCCGGGGGAAGTGCCCCTCGTGGGGGTCTTTCTAAGGGAACCTAATCCGTATTTACGCATGGATAAATCCACGGCTCGAAGAAAACCACGAAAACTCCGAACGATTAGGCCGACGGGCGCGATTGGGATCGAACCCAGCACCTCCCGTCTACCAGCTTCGAGAGCACAACCTCTCAGCCACTGGTGGGGCCAATGTATTGGCCAGTGTCACTGGACAATGAATCGGGAAAAGTAAACGTCAACATATGCATCTTTAAGTTTAAAAAGATGCGTATTACGTAATAATTTATGCTATGTCTAGTCACCAAACAAGGACTGTCAGATTTGAATAAATTAATGAAAAACAAATATGTAAATATTCAACTTAAAAAAAAAAGGCCAAAACATCTATTATGAGAATGATACTTTGATAATTTAATTTTACTGTATTTAAAATTAATATAACCAATTCAATTTGCCATGTTAAAGCAGACTCCCGTTAATATTTGTATTTGCTGAATAAATTAAAATATGCACATTTCTAATAGTAGTTTGCATATTTAACAATTTATTTCCTTCCTGTGTATTAAATAATCTCTGAAATCACAATTCCACGCTGTAGTGACTATTGCAATATTCTGTTTGTATCTATTTTCATGATTAACTCCTCCCGTTTGCGCAGGAACTAAAAGATATATAATGATTGGCCATATAATACTCCCACTGTTATTAATATTGTTGACATTATGACCGTCCCATATTTTAATCGTCCTATCCTTTGAGAATATATTCCTAGGAATCCCACCTTCTTAGGGTGGAAACATAGCCTCGTTTAAGCCAATGAACTGCACTAAAGTACGCCATTGGGGTAATTCTGCTGAAAAGGAAACGTATTTGTTATCCTTGAGGGGATCAACTAGACAAAGGCGGCCCCTATTCCATGTCGAGCAATCCATCATGCTACTGCCGCCATAACGTCTGGAAACGGGTGACACTTCATTTGAATATACCACGTGATAATGTTCATAGTTGTTTACTGTCAGTGCGCGCCCTCTAGTGAAGTTTGAAGAAACTAGTATTGCCGTGTTCTATAAATATTTGTGACTCTTCAGTTTGGCTGCTTTTAAACGTTGCAAGCAATTCAAAAATATGACTGTCAAATTGTTAGATAATAGATGTGTCAAAGCTCTGAAATCGGTCGTGTTAAAATTTATCAAATGGCAATCCCATATAAGTTGCTACATTTTTCATAAATAGTATCTTTGATTTTGAAGAAAAATGCATATTTTACAATACTTGTCAAATTTTCGTACGTAGTTCTGTGGATATTTAATAGGCAATCTTGTTATCTATAATACTGACCGAGTGAACTTCAATTGTGAAAATATTAAGAAAATTTTCCCCGTCTCGTTATGATATAAAACTATGGGAACGTCATGAATTATTTACAGTTATGTATAAATGGAAAAAAAAATTCGTATTTACAATTTTCAAAGAATATTTGAGATAGCTTTATTTTTAAGAACTGTTATCAAAAAGAAAGCATTTTAAATACATTGTTTATACTTGATAGGTAGGTTATAAAATGTAATAAAAGCGTTAGACCAGTTCAGTTTGTTATGAATATTTTTAGTTCAATACTTTTTCAGGTAATTAACTCTTAATATTTCTGAAAAACATTTTGAGCATTCCAAATTTTATATATTGTAAAACAATTGTAGATTTTCGACATACATTGTAATACATTGTAGAATTTTCAAAAATAACAACAGAAAATATATTTTATATATTTTGATCAGTTATGGGGAGAAAAATGTTTTCAATTCGATCATATTTAACCGTAGAGAAAATCTGTATTATTTTGAATAGAAATAATAAATTTTCAATAGTGTGTTAAGAATGCACAGATTTTATTATTATTATCTTATATCATAGAATTATATTATTATTATTTTTTACTATTTTAATGCACGTATTTTTTAAAGAATGTATATGTTTTAATTCTATATTTATATACTGATTGCGTAAATAATGTGTGCGTTGTATGTTATATGACAACATATATAATATATTATGTGCCTTGAGCAACAAAATCTAGGCATTTTTGTTGAAGCAAAATCTAGCCCTTATCTGGTTATATTATTAAATTAAAAATAATTTGTGCCGTAAAATTATCAAAATTTTGTCATTTATCTTCATTAATACCCTCAAAATTATATTTACACTTGCATCAATTAATATAAAATTTTCATATAAATTAAATTGCGTATGTTGGTGTTTAATCTTTTTGCCTCTGATTATGTGATTAAATTAATGTGGCTTTAACGGAATTTTCTACAAAGTTGCATGAAGATTTTGCTGAAAAGGGATTATCGGTAAAAGCTCTAACCTTTTCAATTCCCTGTATTCGTATTTAAACAACTATATATTTATGAATATAATAATATTTAGTAATATATTTAAAATTTTTTAAAAATCTACTATTTTACTTCAAATTTAAGATTTTGTAAGCTTAATGTTTCTTGAAGTTTAAGTTTGATAATGTCAGAATTTTTCTGGCCCTCGTGTATATTTCAAATATAAATTAAAAAGATATTGTGTGAAATGTGAATGAAAACTTTTCAGACAGTAATTTTAGCAAGAATCTTTTTTAATTTTATTCTGAAATCATTTCTAGTGTCATTCTAATAGAAATAGCTCCCCTACATATGTGTTCATTTTATTTAACTGACCTTCGTCTGGAGAAATTTTTGGTATTTTATTTACTTTTAAATGCTACTAGATAAAGTTCAAATGCAAAATTTTAATACTTTAATAAATATTATTCAACCTTTAAATGCAAAATACTTTATTCGTGGTTTATTATTGTGATTATCTTATACTTGTTTAATGCTATTGTACTATTTTTTAATGTGTTTCTCTTTTTGTTCATTATATAGCTGTAAAATAGAGAAACATACGTGTGTTAACAAACATAGCGAAAAATAAAACACGGATGATGATTAAAATAACAAATAAAATTATAAGCAATATTAGCATTAAATAAAAATGATAATAAATCACATAAATGAAAAATAAAATACCCGAAACATATAAAAGAATAAATCAAAACTCTGCAGCTAGCTGTAATGAACGCAGTTAAGTGATTATGTGCAAGAATGTTTGCATAATTTTATTTATTGTTATTATGCAATCAGTCTTCTGCAACATATTTGTTTTTTTAACTTAAACAGTGTTAGCTGTCATTATACGGATGCTCTACAAGTGAAACGTACATTGTTTGTTTTTGTTTTTCACTGGTAGATAAATTGAAAAAAAAAAGCAATACACCTATACTTTGCTTAATTTAATAATAAAATGATTAAAAAAGTGATTGCTCTAAATATTTATCTTTATAATTATTTGACTTTAACAAAATATAGCTAGGTTTTTAAATGAGATAGCTAGATAAACATTGATTTTTATCGGATCGATAGGGTAAAGAAAAAAAAGGTTTATTTTTCTAAGATGCTTTTAATGTTTTAATATAATTTAGGATTTTTATTTACTACTTGCGTGATTGATTTTTGTTAGACAATTTGAAATGTGTTACACAAAATCAAAAACATAGATTTATTTAGCAAATGCTATACTTTAAATAGGTTTATTTAAAGTATAAAAAGTGATTGCTCTAAATATTATCTTTATAATCATTTGACTTTAACAAAAAATATATATGTATATATAGGTTTTTAAATGAGAGAGAAAGATAAACATTGATTTTTATCCAATCGATAGCGTAAAAAAAAAGGGGGGGGGGGGATATTTTTCTAGGATACTTTTAATGTTTTAATATAATGTATGATTTTTATTTACTGTCTGTGCGTGATTGATTTTTGTTTGACAATTATTGAAATGATGTGTTACATAAAATCAAAAACATAGATTTATTTAGCAAATTATATACTTTAAATAGGTTTATTTAAAGTAGCCAAACCTCGTTAACACGAAAACGCTTAATGTGAATTACTTTTAGCACGAACTGTTTCCGATTGCCCCATCCAGTTGTACGTAATGTATTTAAGTTTGGATAACATGAACTACTTTTAACACGAACAAAAAAGTTTTCCCTTGAGTGTTCGTGTTAACTAGGTTCGACTATATCATTCTAATTTTTTTTTTTTTTTCGATATGGAGAACTCATAAGACCATCGTTGTTTTTACATATGGTAAGTCTGTTAGTCCGTCAACTTCCGAATTCTTCTCGCTAATGTTAAACCTATGGGCGTAGAATGCATTCGTATATTTAAAATATCGCATCAGTAAATTAATATTTTTAATTTCTTTTTTTTTTTTTCTGTTTATATACTCTCCTTAAAGGATGTCTCTTTTTTTTCTTAGTTGTCAAAATATTTCTAAAATGTATACTTAATTTTATGTGAAGTGTTAAAATCTTATTCACAGTTCGTCAGCTTTTAAGACAAAAAATATTAAATTAAGCGTAGATTTTAGAAATATTTTGAGAACCAAGAACACAGAATAAAAGAAGTTAAAAATATTGATTCCCTGAGGAGATATTTTAAATATACGAAGGCATTCTACGCCCATGGGTTTAACATTAGCGAGGGGAATTCGGAAGTTGACTGACTAACAGGCTTAATATGAGAAAAATAAAAATAAAAACCTTTTTTAAAAGCAGAATTGTGTTCTGAGTGCTTCATATGTACAACTAAATTGATAAATTGAACATTTACTAAATAAACCAGTTTCTGATTTTGTATAACAAATGTAAACAATCTTCAAACAGAAATCAACCAGAAAGGCAAGTAAACATAGATCCTAAATTATGTTAAAACAATCAAAATATTTTCAAAAAATCTACCCTGTTGATGAGAGGGGTGGAGGGGGGGGGGCAAAATTAATGCTTAGTTTGTAGGCAAAATAATTTTTTATATTTTGTTTGAATAATATTTATGTCATACATTCGTGATTTGAGTTTAAATTTCCTTTTTATTTTTATTTTTTTTTGGAAATAAAAGTTTGCCTTTAAATATTTGTATAAATAATATTTACTGGGTATATTATTTGTTTGCAATGAACGTTTCTGAAACTATTGCAAAATATCTCGAGAACCATAGATTTAGGTAGATTATAATACATTGCATCCAATCCATTCATAGAATTTTATTAATCAAAGTATTATTATTTATTAGGAGGATTATTATTAACTTAATTATTATTTTTTTTTCTCTAAAAAGCAAAATTTCATTGAATACTATGTACAATAATGTATTGAATATATTGTACTTGTTTTAATGGAGCCGAAGTTCGAAAATGAAGTTTCTACCCCTATTACAGTCAAACCTCGTTAACACGAACACGCTTAATGCGAATTACTTTTAGCACGAACTGTTTCCGATTGCTTCGTCCAGTTGTATATAATGTATTTAAGTTCAGATAACACGAACAGAAAAAGCTCCCCTTGAGTGTTCGCGTTAACGAGGTTCGACTGTATTAATACATTTTCTTTCTTTTGGAAAAACAAACTTGTAGTATAAATCATTTTCTAGCTGAAGCAAAGCACATTTAGAACGTCATTAATACTTCGTCTATACTGTGGCGCCCTCTCAGATATATAAATTTAAAATATGGAATGATTTTGCTGCAATCCTGAAATACTTTCTTTTTTATAATTATGTAAACCTTACATAGAAATTAGACTTTCAATATTTTTTCTGTATGTTTGATCATTTCAAATTAAAAAAATGAAAATATTTTCACTGATTGTGAGTTAAAATATATGTGACTCATTCACAACATGATTTTTGAAATCTAACTTTTTAACTATATATTGTTCAGCAAAAATTCATATATATTTTGCAGAACATGTTACAGTATTCATTAGTATTTTATAAAGAAAAATTGCAGAAATGATAAAATAAATACCTTCCAATAGGAAGTGTGCAAAATGCTAGACAAATCCTTTCAATTAAAATATATAGACTGAAAACCAAATACTTTTATAAATCTGCAAATATACAGAAGTAACTTTATATTGTTTTCATAAAAACAATCGAAATTTACTTTTAGTTCACCAACATAAATCTGTGAGCAGCGAATAAAAAATATGGAAGAAAACTAAGATTAACGAGAAAGAATGATTGTAGAAGAACGTTTTAGTGGCTATTCTAGAAGATGTTTTTTTCTTTTCTTTTTTTTTTTTTTTTTTTTTTTTTTGGTATATTTTCTGCGCAAACTTTAAAAGTAATAGTATACATTTTGTTTTTCACCTACTTAAAAAAAATTTCACAAAAAGGAATAAACAAATAACTTCCGGCTGCATGAGTTAAAAACATGAAGCAAATCATATTCTATTAAAATGTACACGAAAAATGAAATGCTTTTATAAACTTGCAAATATACAGAAGTAACTTTATATTGTTTATATAAAATCAATCGAAATATATTTTTAGTTCACCAACATAAATCTGTGAGCAGCGAAGAAAAAATATGGAAGAAAACTAAGATTAAAGAGAAAGAATGATTGTTAGAAAACGTTTTAGTGGCTATTCTAGGGTTTTTTTTTTTTTTTTTTTTTTTTTTTCGTATATTTTGTGCGCATACTTTTAAAGTAATACTAGTACAATACATTTTGTTTTTCCCCTACTTAAAAAAAATCTTACAAAAAGGAATAAATAAATACATTCCAACTGCATGAGTTAAAAACACGAAGCAAATCATTTTCTATTAAAATGTACACGAAAAATAAAATGCTTTTTTAAACTTGTAAATACACAAAAGTAACCTTATATTGTTTATTTAACAACAAACAAAATATACTTTTAGTTCACTAACATAAATCTGTGAACAGCGAAGAAAAAATATGGAAGAAAACTAAGATTAAAGAGAAAGAATGATTGTTAAGAAACGTCTTAGTGGCTGTTCTGGATTTTTTTTATTTATTTATTTTATTTACTTTTTTTTTTTTTTTTTTTTTTTTTTTGAACGAGAGTTGAGTGCTGATAGGTATGTGAAGTCCCTGGAGATGAAAAACACTTCGCTGACTTTTTCTCCCTTCACTTTTTGCAGCTGTATGCTATTTTGTTTGAGAACCTTCAAGATATTTGTCGCGGAAGAGCGAACTCCAAAATGCTTTTAAAGTAGCTATTTCTTTATTCCCTTACTACAGCCATTTCAATAACTACTATTTATATCATTTTGAAATAAGATGGTTTTGAATATTTTTTTGGATTTCGTTTAGGAGCATTTAAATTTTAACGATTTTTTAAAGATTGGAACCAGTTAACGAAAAGTTAAAATAGTAGAACTATAATAAAGTTAGCTCTTTTGAAGAAAAATATTATAACGATAATATATTTTTTATAGTAATGTTCTTTCACTGTATATACGTATTACTTTTAACATTATACAGTAATTTATTTTTAAAATATTTAAAAGTTATTTTAATAGCAACTTTTAATAAACTAAGTTAGTTTTACTATGTAGAGCCTTTTCAGTATTATAATAGAAATAGACCGTAAGGTATAACTTGTAAAGCAAAACAAAGAGATATATCGACTAACGAAAATAATTCGTTCCTGAATCACATTCGTTCAATTAATTGCAAAGCGGCTGCATTGTGTGAATCCAATGAAACATTCGTTAGCCGGGTCAGAAAACAGGGGGAAACATCTTCGTTAGCCGAAACATTCCTTAAAAGAGGCATTCATTAGCCCAGATATCACCTTACGTACACTTGACCGTTACTTATTTGAAAATAGGAGACTTACACAAGCAAGACTAGGCTCTGTTTAAATCTATTTACATAAGCAACATTTTTTTTTTCATCAGAAAGTCATTTTGTAAGATTTGATACTTTTTTAAAAGTGACAGTAACAGTACAAAAATCACTATTTTCAGCTGTTAGAAAAATAAGTGTCAGTTAGTAAGTATACTTTCATCTAAATGGCGAAATGATAAGATAATAATAATAATAACACATTTAATTTTACCATTATTGCATTTCGTTTTAAACCTGAATAAATACTTTTTAGTACTAATAAGTAATTTATTTTAGTAATGTCTGATTATGAAAAACAAAGGTGATTATATGAGGCATATTATCATCCCATCCATAAATACAAACAGAGAGAACTTGAGAAAAATTTATTCAGCATCACAAACAGAAAGAAGAATAAACAGAAGTACAATTATTTTGCAATGTTGAAATGCTAGGTATTACATTGATATAAATAAATTGAAAAGATGTTTAATATATAATTTTTTTAAACATATAATATATGCTATAATATGTAATAATATACATAACATCTGTGAGAAGTATAAGATGCTTTACTATAATGCAAGCACATTATATAAATTTTGGTAATTTTTGTATCTTTATTAAAGGAATTTAAGAGAATCACACAGTAAAAATAAATATTAAAATTCGATGTCACAAACTGAATTTACAACATGTTTGTGTTTTAATCTAATAATACATTATCTTTAACCTTTACAAAAATTACAATATATACGTTTATTAAAAGTCTACTCAGAATATTATAAGAATTAAAAATAATAATTTAATCACAAATTGTCAATGCATGCTTTAAAGTGAAAAAAAAATCTTAAGTAGACTAATCCACAAAATGTTTAAGGGAAACGTTTTACAATAAAACACACTTATTTTTATTGCAATTTACAAATTTCTAATTTTACATGATTCAAATTGTTTTCGATTGACAAATGTTTCATCAACTTGTGTTAGAATCGTAAGAAACATTAAATAAAAGAAATAATTTCTGATTATTTTTTCGTTAGTTTTTGAATTACACCCTATTTTGTGGTTTAAATGGGGGGGTCACAAATAGAATAATGCACAAAAATGTCCTCTGACAGTCTTGCAAAAGGGCAAATCTGTAATGTTTTTTTCTCTGAATTTTGTTTTAACTGCTAAGAAAAACTATTTTTTCAACATTGAATATAAGAAACTTAATAATAAATATGAATGTAATCCTTGGGAGTATTATTCATTGCTCAGCGCATTAAAAATGCATCAAATCATTACAATTTTATTACTTTAAATAATGCTATATATTGTAGTGAAACCTGGAGCTTAGCGAACTTATTAAAACGGGCTTGTCAGTGAGAGGGTTAAGGGAAACGTTTTACAATAAAACACACTTACCTTTATTGCAATTTACAAATTTCTAATTTTACATGACTGAAATTGTTTTCGATTGACAAACATTTCATCAACTTGTGTTAGAATCATAAGAAACATTAAATAAAAGAAATAAATTCTGATTATTTTTTTTCGTTAGTTTTGGAATTACGGTTTATAGTTTAAATAAAGGAGGGGGGGGGGGGGGGTCATAAATAGAATAATACACAAAAACGTTTTAGGGAATCGTTTTATAATAAAATACACATTTTTATTGCAAGTTACAATTTTCCATTTATCCATTATTTAAATTGTTTTCGATTGTTAGATATTTCTACAATTTGTGTTAGCATTATAAGAAACATTAAATTAACTTAAATATGAAGAAGAAAAAAAATTAAACATTAAATAATTCTCATTATTTTTTCGTTATGATTTGAGTTCTCCAATGTTTTGTGGTTAACATAAATTAATACTAGGATCCTAATAAAAAATATTGCATAGTTGTATCCTATCAAAGTATTATTGTTGTTTTGAAACATTTGAAGCTAAGAAATAAACAATAGATTCAGAGAAAAAAAAGTGGGTTCAAAATTTCATTAAATTAAATTTTCTACAACTTGCGTTATCAGCTCATGTATAAATTTAAAAATTCCTGCTATGTATGGATTTTTAAAAAGTCAATTTAATATAATTCAAGATAAGCTCACACCTTTATTTTGTATTAAATGTTATATATTTTTTAAGTAGTATTTCTAAAAGGCTTTACTTTTCGTATTTAATTTCATTCATGAACTTGCACAGAAATTTGTTCAAAAAAAAAAAAAAAAAAAAAAAAGACTCCTTTAATATATTTACATTTATAAGAAGCTAAAATACATGATGGAAATCTGTCATCTACTTTACATTTTCATTCTGATCTTAGTAAATTGGAGATTTCGTGTTACACTTTTAAAAAATCTTGTTTTAAAATAAGTTTATAAGTCATAAATTATACACCAGATATTTTGTTTTTTAACTCACGTAGCAAAATTTTTGTAAAATCTAAAATAATTCATGAATGTGAATCAATTTAAATCAATATTCTTTTATTTAAACCGATATTAGAAGAGAGTTATTTGAACATTATAGACATTAAATGTGAGTTTTTTAAAAAGACAATAGAAATAAATATTTAACGTATTTAATTTAAAATGTTATTGCCAATATGAATATGTTCTTCCCTTCAACATTTTTTTTTTTTTTTTTTAAATCAAAGCTGATATTAAATATCACGTCTGAAAGCATCTAAGATAATATTTGCCGCTTTTTTTTAGTTGGAGAAAACCATGTTACCTATATTTTTTTTAACAACGTAGATGTTTCATTTTTTTATTTCCCATTCCCTTCATTTTCTGTTCATTTTATTTTATTTTATTATCTTTGGAAATACTTATGGGAACAAATTACTTATAACCTCTTTTATTTTCTTTTAAACAGTTGAAATTTTTAGGTGACATAGTGCTTTTTTATTTATTTACTTCAAGCGTGGCAGAAAAACACACAAAACGAAAATAATTAAAACATATAAATTGCTTTAAATCAACACGCTTTTATTTAAATTTGTATTACAAGAGTGTAAATACGATCATCAGTTGAAAATAAATTTTGTCAAAATTACACTAATAAATATTTTTTATTTTCTTTAAAACAGTTAAAATTTTTAGGTGACACAGTGCTTTTTTATTTATTTATTTTAAATGTGGAAAAAATATTACGCAGAATAAAGAGAATTAAAACATGTAAATTACTTTAAGTCAATATGCTTTTATTTAAATCTGTATTACAAGAGGGTTATTTAAATGTGATCCCCAGTTAAAAATAAATTTTGTCAAAATTACACTAATAAATATTTTTATTTTCTTTAAAACAGTTAAAATTTTTAAGTGACATAGTGCTTTTTTATTTATTTATTTTAAGCGTGTCAAAAATATATTACGCAAAAAAAAAAATAATAATAATTAAAACATATAAATTACTTTAAATCAATACGCTTTTATTTAAATCTGTATTACAAGAGTGTTATTTAAATGCGATCATCAGTTAAAAATAAATTTTGTTAAAATTACACTAATAAATATTTAATTTATTTTAAAGCTCATTTCATTGCTAGTTTGAATACTCAATTCAATCTTCTTTCCTTCCACATTTAGGTATTTTTATTTTATTTTTAGTAGAGTTGCAATTAAATATCCCATCTTAAAACATCTAAGATAATAATTAGCATTAAAATGCTTTTGTTTTCAAGAGCGAAAACCCGTAAAATTTTAAGCATGCTGTAAAAGAGAAAGTATACCAATATTTTCTTAACAACGTTGCTTTTTCATTACTATTTTTTTTCTCCTCTTTCTTTTTCCCTTGGTTCTTTTTTCTTATTTTATTACCTTTGGAGACACTTACGTGAATAGATCATAATATGTTACTTATAATCTCCCTTCATTTATTTTAAATTGTTAATTAATATTTTTAGGTAACATAGCACTTTATTTTTTTTAGGTAGTTTTTATGTCTTTGATGGATCAATAGCTCATAAAAGGACATTTTCACTTCATTTTTCTAATCACTTAATATATAAGCAGGTTTAATTTTTTTTTTTCAGTTCGGGATTAAGTTTTTAAAATTTTTATTCTGCATTATATTTACAGGGATTTCCAATTAATCGATGAACTAAACATTTCAAGTAAACGCAGAATGGGTATTTTTTTATTCACTCAGTTATCAGAATTATAATTTCTTTTATTTTTAAATTTTATTTGTGATTACATAACTTAATATAGCTCTACCGTGAATCAGTAATCAAGTACTAATTTATTTTTATTTTACTACATACATAATGTTTACTGATTTACAAACGTTGTCACTTAAAAAGATATACGTATAACTAACATAACTATTCAATAACTAATACCTCAAAATTACATTTTTCATTCATTACACGCAAAACTATAGCATATTAAAATCATTATACACGGATACATGGCATAGCAAGGCGCGGGGTTCAAAGTTTGAAATCTTACACAGAATGTTTTTTTAAAAAAAAGTATTTTGTGTGTGTGTGTAAAATATTTGGTTATCTTTGAAAATTTTGGTAAATAATTTTGCTTAAAATTCTTCTTGCCTCCCGTACTGGCGATGTGTCGCTTACTTATGGAATGATTTTATTTAAACCAGTACAACATATTATAAAAAAAATTTTGCATACTTTTTAAAATTAAAACTATTGTATACAACTACAACTTTCTAAACTTTAAGAACCATTCCTGAGATCTGTTAAATAATTATAGAATGTAAAAGCTGTAACGTTTTTAACGAGATATTTATCCTGCGGCTATAATTTTGACAGAGAAGAATACATATATATATATATATATTATATATATTGTACATTAAAAAACATAATACAGAAATTTTTGCAAAGAAAAAAAATATATAAAAAGTCCCTCATCTTATGATAATAATAACAACAATAATAATAATCATATTAACAACACTTTTAAAGAATCATCATGACAAATAGATATTTAAACAGAAACCATTTATCAGACATAATGGATTATTTTAAACTAAAATCGCTATGGAATTGCAATTTACATTATTTGAAGAAACGGTACTTGGATATATATATATATATATGCGTATATCAATCAGAAATTTAATAACTGATTTGTATATTAAGTTATTTGTCAATTTATTTTATTTTATACACTTAATTATAATAATTATAAAAAAATTGACCTTAGAAAATAAATTTATAAAGTAATTTAAAATAATAAAGTTATATTTAAAATGCTTTTTATTTGCTTCGGCCTCTATTACGATTAACAGTAAGTAATCTAATTTACATATATGCAATAATGAGATATCACGGGAGAAACTATTATAGATTTTAAAATTTGTGCATGCCTATATAAAATGAATACGTAAAACTGCTGTGCAGATTAAATGGGTTATTTTGCCATGATTTACTGTATTCAGGTTCATATCAAAAAGCGGCTGAGTTGTATTTTTTATTCCCTATGCTGCCCTGGTGCTCGGTAAATTTTAATTTACATGTCTTCAAATATTTATCAAATAAAACCAAGTTGAAATAAAAGTCAGAACACACTTAATTATAAAGTTTCATAGAAAACAAAGATATTTTTCAATAGTATTTTTAATAAATTTAATAAATTTTAAAATATGCCAAAGCTCTGGATTCCATTCAGTAGAACACGCACACAACGTTAAGTTACAATTACAATTACCGCAAATTACACACTTAGTTTCTTTTGAAAGGGGATTTAAAAGACCCTTTCATATTAAACCAAATTTGTAGAATATTAGTTAAAAGGTATAATCTAGATAATTATGACCATATCCTAATAAAAAATGTCAATAAATATTCAAAAATCAAACCAAATATTTATATAAATGGAAAAGGGATCAATTTAGCTATAGTGATAAATAGTATTGTTGATTTACTAAATATAATGAATATTTTTTTTTTAACAAATACACGTATGGTATAAGCAATTTTATATATTGTTTTATATTTTTTATAAATAACTCGTGAAATGATTACATATAAGATCCGACAATATACAGCTAACTATAATTTTGCGGAACTTTATACTGAAATATTCTCCATACTGATTAATTTATTGTAGAATAACGATAAGTAACCTTAGATCATCGATAGGTAACGATAGCTATAATGTTAAGGTACTATTACGTGTACTCCAATATTTATGGGAAATGACAACAAAGAAGCATTTACCTTTATAGTACCGAATTTTTGTTTAGAAAGTTACAAACAGAATATAACATCAATCCCAGAAACTCGATTGCATGCTGAATATGAAAGTGGAATTGAATTATATTCGTCGAAAATAATTTGTATATACTTTTTAAAATTGAATATTAATAGCAAACAAAGAATTGGTAAATCCTAATTTTTAAATCCTATAATAAAAGTGAAAGTAAATTTTCAAAAATAAAACCATATATTTCTATAACTAAAATATCTTAGGCTGAACAGAACATGAAAGTGGAACTAAATTTTGATTGTCTAAAATGACTTGTATATATTTTTTAATTGTGTCATACAATTCATATTGACAGGTACACTAGAAAAAAAAGTATCTAGATAATTATTACCAAATCCTAATAAAAATGCCAGATTTTTTAAAAAAATCAATCCAAATATTCATACAGTTCAAAAAATGTACATTTAATTACAGTACTTAATAATATTGTTGATTTTCAAATAATTTTTAATAGATTTCTATGCTAAATTTCTTACTAATATTTAATTAAATATATATATATATATATATATATATATATATATATATATATATATAAAGATGTTAAGTTACTGTTGCGCTTCTCTGAATAGCCTCTGATGAAAAATATAAAATCTATTCAAGGGCAAAAACTTTTATTTAAATGATATAAACTACGAAAGAACATGCATTTGATAACTCCTTTTCCAGATATATTATTGAAAGTCTCTTCTGTAATTCTAAGAGTATATCCCAATACTTATAAGAAATGACGGCAAAAATGCATTTACCTCCATAGTACCGAATTCGTGTTCAGAGAATCACATAGAGAATGTCATATCAATCCCAGAAACTCGATTACACGCTGAACATGAAAGCGGAACTAAATTCTGATCGTCTAAAATGCTTTGTATACCTTTTAAAACTGCGTCGTACAACTCACATTGCCAGCTACGCTAGAAAACTTATAACCGGTAATAATTTCATGTTTCCCAATTCCCGGAAATATACCATCTGGATTTCTTTTTTATACTAACTCTCTCCGTTACGACTTTTTTATCTATATATTTGTGTAGCTAAAGGACCATTATCATAACAACCTCTGTTTTCTTATTTATGCTTGACAAAGCTACACAAAAAGAGAAATACACATAAGGGATCGATAAATTTACACGGTCTTCCAATTCGGGAAGATACGCCTCTTTGACGCTCAGATAAAATACCCCCCCCCCTTTCATATTTTTTTCGTTTTCTATATCTCATATTATTTTTTTCTCTATTCTCTTGCCTCGGAGCGTTCTTTTAAAGAAACGAAAGCCGACCAGGTAAAAAGTGCCGCATCTGTTGGAAAAGGGAACTTAATAATAGGTTGGATAGTTAAACAACCAGCTTAGATAAAATTTATATAAAACCTTACATATCCGGAAGTGGGCTGAAAATGCTTACCTACAACAATAGTTATTTAAGTGACATGTTAATAGCCTGTTGCATAGAAATTGCAAGGCGTCGGAGTTTAAAAAGAGCGTTGAAGATTCGCTGATAGTTAATAATAGCTGTTTTTGGATTTTAAATACTGTTTTTAGGAATATTTACGTGGAAGTAGTGACTAACTCAGTATGTTATATTTTAACAACAATTTCAGGTTTGCGTTAAATGAGTGTTAGATGATAATATTTAAATAACTTAATTCAGCAGTCTTTAAAGAAATCACTATGTGTGTAAGGGACTTTGTTACCAGAAAATAAAATTTTAAATCATCATTTCAATATTTGAAAAAGTCGGGGCAAGAGAGTGCCAAACCACATTTTAAAACTTCTGAGATTTTTCAATTTGAAAGTTTGATCAAATACTCAAATCAAGATGTATAACCTAAAGTTTTTTCGCCAATATCTTAGTAACATTTGAAATATTCTGAGTAATAATATGGCATTACTTTAATGATATTAATATTATGTTTTTTTGTAAATTAGCTATCTTCATTGGGGGCATAAACATCTGGGGCAAAAATGAAACCTGTCACATATGCTACCACCAAGTGACATTAAAAACAAATTATATGTTGGATATTATAATTTACAATATTAAGCAACAGATTACAGTGTTAAATTTATTTCAACAAACATGTGGCTTGACACTTTCTTGCCCCGACCCCCTCATTTGATAATCTTTTTCGAATATGAAAAATTTCGTTTATTAAGAAGCGCTGCAAATTTATTTTCTCAATACAGTTACAGTAATCTGAAAAACTAAATTTTGACTCATCGGTTGAAAAAGCAAAGGGGATTTAATAACAGGTTATATAATTAAACAACCAGCTTAGATAAAATTTATATAAAACCTTACGTATCCGGAAGAGGACTAAAAATGCTTACCTACAACAATAGCTAAAGAGCGTGTTGCATAGAAATTGTAAAGTATCGGATAAAACAGCTATCATTGAAGATTCACTCTTTAGCTAATAATAGCTATGTTTGGATTTTAAATACTGTTTTTAAGAATATTTACAGGGAACTAGTGACTAACTCAGTGTGTTATATTTTAGAAACAATTTCAGATTTACGTTAAATGAACGTTGACACTTTCATTCAAATACAAGTTTGTTTACTTTAAATAAAAAAATAAACTAAAAATAATATTATTACTTTCTTTAATTACCTAACTAGTTTTTTATTACTCGTCAATGAAGACGAAATTGGAGGGTAATTGAGATTGGAAGAAGGGCCTATGTCGCACATGTGCTCAGGACATCGCTAATAAATGACATTAATGATTTTTTCCTCATTTTTGTAAAATTTAGTATTTGTAAACATAAGGCCCTTCGTCTAATCAACTATTCATTTGATAATCTCTTTTGAATGTGAAAAATTTCGTTTATTAAAGAAGTGCTATTTAAAAAAAAACATATTTTTATTCAGTCCAGTAATCTGAAACCTTAAAAAATGGCGCTTCTGTTTACATAATTAAACAACCAATTGTGATTAAAGTTACATAAAATTATACATGTCTGAATGTGGGCAAGAAATTATTATCTATAAGAGTAGTTAATAGCCTGTCGCATAGAAATAATATCCCATCAGATAAAAAGAGCATTGAAGATTCATTCATTGCTAATAATAGCTCTGATTAGATTTTAAACAATATATATATAAGAAAATTTATTTAGAACTTTCCTATAACTTAATATGTTAAAAAAAAAAAAAAAAAAAAAAAAAAGGTATGTTGTAACTGAATGGAAGTCAGTTCGCAGCGGAAAAAAAAATACTATAAAGATTTACTTATTAATCATATAAGTATATTGTAGCTTACATGGAAATTAGTTAAGGTGCATCATTATTATTATTAACAAATTTGTAGTGACATTCAAATTTTTCTAACTGCAGAGCTATGAACTTAGGGCATAATGATTAGGGCGTCTTATGATTATTTGAACTTAGGGCGTAAACAAAACATTTTTTTTCATATCAAACTGGATATACAGAAGATTGTATTCTTTTAACAAATACGTCCATATGAAAAATGTATATTACAACAAGAAATAGATTTTATAAATTCTAAATTATAATTTTTGTTATTACCAATAGTTTTATTTCTTTGGTGATTTGAAATTAAATTTCAAATAAAAAATAGGGAGGGGGGGGGGGTTACAAATGCAGAGTAACATTTTGAATAACGATATGAGGGAAAAACTATGTGATAACTCTATGCTAAACTTTACTGAATAAATGACAATAGTATAAAATTTCGCTTTTATTGTTATGGCATCACATATATTTGCTTTAATGTAACGGTTGAATGAAAACATTAGTTTTATAAATTATAAATGAATTAAAAAATATATATTGGAATAAGTTCCTAACATGCAAAATCAGAAATTCAGGGAAGAACTTTAGTATTAATAAATGTTTGTAGCTTATATTATAAAATACGTTATCGTTATAGTATAAAATATAATATAAATTAACACAATAAGTGTCACCAATCTAGGGTAGCTTATTAAAATTAGTTAGCAATTGAAAGCTGATGCTATTTAAAGAATATAAAATAAACACTGTAAAAAAAATCTCTTAAATTGACAGAAACAAACTGTCAATTTTGGCGCCAGTGGAAAACTGTTTAATTTACAGAAAATATATCTATATTGTCATTAAAACAGTTTTTACTGTAAAAAAAAAAAAAAAAAAAAAAAAAAAGATTTTTTTTCTGTAAAAATTACAAAATCCACATTTTTTTTTTTTTTTTTTTTTTTTTTTTTTTTTAAGGAAAAGAACTGCTTTTCTTTAAAAAAGTTTTTTCTGTCAAATTCACAATTTTTATAAAGAGAATGTGTAGGTCTGAAATAACAGCTTAATTGAAGAAAAAAATATTTGTAAAAATTATTTACAAAGTGATGTAACATATAAATGAACACGTATAAAATTAGTTATTATTAAATAATATATTCGCTTTGATGAAATTAAAAAAGGCGATATATGTGAAAAAAGCAAATATATGTGATCCCATGAAAATAAAGGCGAAATTTTATAGTATTATCAATTATTCAGTAAAGTTTAGCATACAGTCAATCATTGCAAAAGTTTTCTGAAAATAAGAAATGCGTTAAGTAAACGTAATAACAACGGGTCGACACTCTAACATTTATTTAGGCTTCAAATATATGCATTTTATCTCTTTAAATTTTTAGCGTACGCCGAAAAATTTTAATATTGCCAATTTATAATGTTATTACATATTCGTTCACATGACCTAATTAAAAATAGCGTATTCTTTTAAAATAAGATTTATTAAATGAATATTTCTCTGAAGTGAACTTATTAGTGTGATGTTAGACAATTTAAAACGTTTAAACAATATTATTATTATTATTATTATTATTATTATTATTATTATTATTATTATTATTATTCTAAAAGTCAAAGGGCTTTCGTTATATTTGCTTTTCAAATGCACAGAATAGCAGCAACAACAGAAAAAAAATAATAACGTCACGCATATAACATGTTCGGAAAATTTTGTTTACTAGTATCATAAAACTGGTATCATACTGGTTTTAAACTAAATTTAAAATATAATAGTTCAAATGCATTACAAATTGAAATAAAATATTTAATTAATTCGTAAAATGTCAACTTTCTTACTTCGAATATAATAATTACAAATCTATTTAATATTTTAAAGTATTTTTTTTTTGTTTATATATTATGAATAGATAAAATTATTTTTATGATGTATGACTGCTATACACTATATTGTTCGTTAAAAAACAAAATAATCTATGTTTTATCACGAATTTTTTTTATAATGACGTTACGTGAGAAAAATATTTCCATTTCATAGTAAATACCAATTAATGTAAAAGAAAAAAATAATTAAAAGTCTTTTATAACGAATTTATTTTATAATTAAGTTACTTTGAAAAAATAATTCCTATTTCTTAGTAAATATTAATTAACGTAAACAAAAAGTTGTAATTTTTTTTTAATATTTAGGTTTGTTAAAGTGCGATACACACCAATCACATACTTTCACACACTATTCAACTAACAGATATTGGTTTATTTGGTTCATCAAAATATATCGAATGTATATGTAACACTTCATCGTGATTAAATACAAAATTCGCATTGAAAGTTTTATCTAATTAACAAAAATAATCAAATTGTGCGCAAAATTTAACTTAATTTCAAATAAACTATATTTGAAAATAGTAATTTTAGAAACGCTGATTTTTTAATATATATTTCTGATTTGATGATTAATATCACAAATTAAATACAAATTAAAATTTTCGAATAAGAGTTCAAAATTCTGGACATACCTTGTTAAAACAGAATAACCCGATATTTAAATCATTTTTCTTTTTTAACAAATATTATTAAAACACGGCCGAAATCAGCAAAATTATCATACATCGCAATATTTAGAAATTTCAATAAGATGCTCATGTAAAATAAATTATAAATATTTTTTTGAAAACAGTAATTTAAACTAAATTTTTAAATTGTGAGAGCAAATTTTTAAATATAAAGGAAGATGACTTTACATTTGTAAACAACCATCTGTTACAACAGAATAACTGGACATTTGAATTCTTAATTAAAAAAAATGATCCAATTTACCAACACTTAATTTTTAATATCGATTATTTAATGATTAATAACACAAAATTATTTACTAATTATTTTATTAATTTACACTGTTAAAAATTTGCTGCAAACTGTCCAGTTATTTGACCGTTTTTGTAGAAAACGGTTACCTAACCGTAATTTAACTATATTCTGACCATAAAATGAGCAATAATACGTTCAGAATATAGTTAAATTACGGTTATGTAACCGTTTTCTACAAAAACGGTCAAATGACTGGACAGTTTGCTGCAAATTTTTAAGTGTAAAATACAGCAGAATTCAACAAAATTCGCACGCATTATAATGTTTTATAAAAATTTTAATAAAATGTTTGAAGACAGTAGTTTTTACAAACCCTTAATTTTGAATATAGCTCATTTAGTGATTAATAACTTAAAATTATTGACTAATTATTTTAATAATTTTAAATACAGCAGACATCAACAAAATGCTCATGCATTACAATTTTTTTTTTAAATTTGAATAAAATGTTTCTATCGAATAAAATGTTTGAAGAATGTAGTTTTTACAAACAGTTAATTTTTAATATCGATTACTTAATGGTTAATGACACAAAATTATTTACTAATTATTTTATTAATTTAAGATACAGCCGAAATCAATAAAATTCACGCGTATTATAATGTTTTTAAAAATTTGAATAAAAATGTTTCTGTGAAATAAAATGTTTGAAGACAGTAGTTTTTGTTTGAAGAATTTAATTTTTAAAAACTCTTAATTTTTAATATCGATTACTTAATGGTTAATGACACAAAATTATTTACTAATTATTTTATTAATTAAAAATACAGCAGAAATCAATAAAATTCTCGCGCATTATAATGTTTTTGAAAAATTGAATAAAAATGTTTCTGTGAAATAAAATGTCTGAAGACAGCAGTTTTTGCAAACGCCTAATTTTAAATATCGCTTACTTAGTGATTAATAACTTAAAACTATTTACACATTATTTTTAAAAAATTAAATACAGCAGAAATCAACAAAAATTTTCGGATTATAATGGTTTTTAAAATTTTGAATAAAATATTTCTATCGAATAAAATGTTTGAAGAATGTATCTTTTACAAACACTTAATTTTCAATATCGTTTACTTAGTGATTAACAACACAAAATCATTTACTAATTATTTTATTAATTTAAAATACAGCTGATATCAACGAAATTCGCACGCATTACAATTTAAAAAAATAAATAAATAAAATATTTCTATCAAATAAAATATTGAAGACAGTAGTTTTACAACAATTTTTAATATCGCTTACTTTGTAATTAATAACTCAAAATTATTTTATTACATTAAGTTAAAATAAAAATAATTTCTTTTAAATATTTGTTCAAAATGTTGAACATACCTCGTTAAAACTGACAAATCCGATTTTTAAATCGTTGATTAATATTTAAAAAATAAATACATTTAGTTAAAACCAGCAGAAATCAACGAAATTATAATGCATCAAAATGTTTTAAAATTTTAAATAAGATACTTCTATCAAATAAATTATAAATAATTATTCGAAAACAATAATTTAAGGAATGCCGAATTTTTAATTATCGCTCAATATGATTAATCAATAAATTATTATCTATAAATATCTAAAAAAAAATATTACAATAAGTGAAAACAAATTTTTTCAAATATCACTTTAAATTTTTGAACATTACTTGTTAAAACAAAATAACTTGGCATTTCATTTTTAATTAGCTCTTCATTAAATAAAATAGTAGATCGAATTTAAAACACAGTGGATATTAGCATAATTCTAAATCATTACAATGTTTAAAAAATTTTTGAACACAATGCACCTATCAAATAAATAATTTGAAGACAGTATCGAAATTCTCACCTACAGTGGAGTTTTTTTATTTGAATACAATGTACCAATCAAATAAATTATTTGAATATAGTAGTTTTTCAAACACCAAAATTTAATAACGCTGAATTAAAGATTAATATAAATAAATTACTACAATAAATAAAAATAAAAAAATTCGAAAATGACTTTAAAATTTTAAACACTCCTTTTTAAAATAGAATACCCTGTTATTTTAATTCTTAATTAGCACTTTGTTAAAAAAAAAAAAAAAGTATACCCAATTTAAAACACAGCAGAAATCAACAAAAGTTTTAACATCCCTTAATTAAAAATTAATATAAATAAATTATTGCGATAAATAGAAATAAGAATTTTCGATAATGACTTTAAAATTTTAAACACGCCTTTTTAAAAGAAAATAACCTGACATTAATTGTAATTATTAATTAGCTCTTCTTTACGAAAAAAAAAAGTATATCCAATTTACAACAAGCAGAAATCAATACAATTCTCATGCATTACAGTGGGTTTAAAAATTTGAATAAAATGCGCCTACCAAATAAATTATTTAAAGACATTATTTTAATATCACACAATATAGTTTAATAAATAAAAATAATAATTCTAATATGAATTAAAACTTTTCAGCGTACGTTGTTAAAACAAACTAATCATACATTTGAATTACACTTTTCAACTATTTAATTAAAACGCTTGCACAAATCAACGAAATTTCCATTCATTACAATGTTTAGAAATTCAAATAAGATACTCAAATGAAATAAATGATAAATATTTGTTTGAAATCCGTAATTTAAGAAATGCCTAAATTTGAAGATAATTTATCTAATAATTCATATTAATAAATTATTGCAATAAACAAAAATTTCAAATTTCAAAAATGACTTTCAAATTTCAATCATTACTTGTTAAGTTCGAATCACCGGGAATTGTATTTCTTAATTAGCTCTTAATTAAAAATTAATCATAAATCCAATTTAAAGCACAGCAGAAGCCAACAAAATTCTCATGCATTATTTTTTTTTTTTTTTACTATTATTAATATGTTCCTACAAAATAAATTATTTGAAAAAAGTAGCTTCAGAAATGCCTAATTTTTAATATCGAATTATTATCTTAGAGATTAATATAAAACAAATATTTTATTACATTAATTAAACATGAAAATAAAAATTTTCAAATATCTATCCAAAATCTTGAACATGCCTTGTTAAAACATATTAATTTGATATTTCAATTCATAATTAATATTTTTTGTTTAAATATTTAGTTGAAACAAAGGAGAAATCCACGAAATTATCATCCACTTGTTTAGAAATTTGAATATGATGCTCATATCAAATAAATTATAAATATTTATTTGTAACCAAGAAATTCCAGATTTTTAATATTGCTTAAGTAATAATTTATCGATAAATTATTAAAATAAATAAAAAATTCAAATATGACATTAAAATTTGAAAGATTACTTGCTAAAACAGAATAATCGGACATTTTAATTCTTAATTAGTTCCTAATTTTTTTTTTTTTTTTTTTTTTTTTTTTTTTTAAGTAGATCCAATTTAATACACTGCAAAAAAAAAAACTCGAAATTATCAAGTGTTTTAAAAAAATTAAATACAATGTTCCCTTCAAATAAATTATTTAAAGACAATAATTTTAGTAACGCCATATTTTTTTTATTATATTTATTTATTTATTTATATAATATCGTTTACTTAGTGATTAATGTCACAAAATTATTTTAATACATTACAATTAAAACAGCAGAAATCAACAAAATTATCAAGCATTACAATGTTTTTTTTTCTTTAATGAATAAAATGTTCATTTTATATTCACTTGTTATTTTATTAAATTTGGTTTTAACAATATAAAAGTGATTTTAATATATCCTTAAACGTAAAATGTTCATATCAAATAAATTATTTGAAGACAGTAGTTTTAGAAACGTGTAATTTTTAACCCCTTCGGGTCCGGGTTTTTTTTTTTCGAGGGAGGGGGGGGGGAGGCTAGGGGTGAAAAATTACTTTTACATTAATAATATTAAAATCACAGAAGTTAAAGTTTACTGAAATTTAACGACTATGTCGTTATTTATTGAAATCTATCAAATATAGTTATTTTGCACAACATTCGTGTGGAAATAGGCCAAGGAAGAATTTTTGAATTATGCTGGGAAAAAGTCATATTACAGCAAGATTAAACAGACATAGCAACTTCCTAGCATGTTTGTTGTGTTTCATCACAAATTATTCGTTCGTAAAAGTGGCCCCTATTTTAAATTTAAAGAGCGAAACATGTGTTTGAAATAAAAGAATCGTCAACGGTGTAAAGAGAACTAAGAAAACTTTTATTATTATTACTAAATGCTATCGATAATAAATGCATATACTATCATTGCTACATGGAGATAATAACAAAAATAATTGTTAAGTCAAAAATAATACTCAATTAAAACACATGCCAATTAATAGCACGCCAGACCCGATCGGGTTAATATAATTTACTTAACGATTAATATCACAAAATTATTTTGTTTCATTAAATAGAAAATTTAAAAAAAAAATGAATCTATCTTCAAAATTTTGAACAGTCCTTGATAATCCGATATTTTATTCCATAATTAGCACTTATTTAAATATACATATACATTTAGTATATCCTATTTAAAACACAGCAGAAATCAACGAAATACTGATGCACCACAATATTCTGAAGTTTGTGTAAAATGTTGCTATCGAATAAACTATTTGAAAGCAGTAATTTTGAGAGCGTGGGATTTTTAATAGCTCTTATTAATTTATTAATATCACTAAATTAATTTATTACATTATTTTTTTTTAAAAAGTTTTAGAAAATAACTTTAAAATTTCGAACATACCTTGTTAAAACAGAATAATCCGTATTTTTAATCCATAATTAGCACGCAATTTTTACAAATATTAAAAGTATATCCAATTTAAAACACAGCAGAAATCAACAAAATTCTCATGCATCACAATGTTTAGAAACTGATGAGAAACTCTATGGGAAAAATGTCAACGTGGGCATCCTAGCTCGTTAGCGCCATTTGGAGGCTAATAGGGGCCAATAAAGACATAAAAATGGCCCCTTTTGACAGCTGCTTAAGGGGCGGCGTTTGGGCCCCCATAGAGCTAATCAAAGGGGACCGGAACATATTCTTATCACAGAACTTATGCATTGATTCCAAGATTTGGAAAATGTCAACCCTCTTTTAGCATGCAGTATGCCCATAAGGCACGTCATGTGATAGGCTGGCTACTGTTTGATCTAACAATGAAAGCTATGACAGCCAGATGCTGAAAGCTCTTCTTTTTAACTTTTTCGGTCTTAAACTTTATGTTATCAAAAGAAATCTGACAGTTTATGATTATGTGTCTGCGCCTGTATGTACTTTGAACGGAAGTGTGATTTAGCTTCGGGCCTTTCACGCAGGATTTTCATATTGGACGTATAATGCTATGGTAAGCTGGATTTTAGTTTTGATTTTGATTTAATTTTTATTTTTAACCATTTTTATTTTTAATAAACAGAATGTCCAATTTAAGTTTAAAAATCAGTCTGAAATAGGAACGCGGAAATCTTCATGTACATTTTAACCTATTTATTTATTATTTTAAAAATCCACCTACTTTGAAGTTTTGAATTTTTGAAAAAAAAGCCATTTTTAAATATTTTTATTGAAATTATATTTCCTGAAGATTTTACTTTTTAAAAGACTATAATAAAAATAAAAGTCACAAAATTAACGTTATTGAATATAGGTAACTTTATTTCCGTAATTCATGGTTGAAATTCGTGTGGCAAACATATCAATTTTGATTTTCCAAATCATTCTTTAAAAAATTAACCATTAGAAAAAAAAATCATTAAGTCGCTTTAAGAGTGGATAATGAAATTACAAAATTAATTGCATCTCATATAGGTAATTTTACATTAATAATTCATGGTTAAAATTCTGATGCTAAAAATATCAGTTATGAATTTCATAAACATATTATAAAAACTGGCAATTGACTGACTCACGGCCGCGATTGAATATAGGTAGCTTCATATTGATAATTCATGTTTAAAAACCTGATGCTAAGCATATCAGTTATAATTTTCATGAGCATTCGTTAAATTGAGAAAATTTAAAGAAGCCCTTGTAATCTCTTGTAAGTAGTAATTGTATTGATGTCAAAGGTAATAAGTAAGGTATTTTTAAGTGTACGGCAAATTATTCTACCTCTTATCTGCTTGGTAGTTAAACATTGTTTCAAAGAAATATATAAATGCTTTTTATATACATTTAACAAATTACAAGTTATATACATCTAACTTCTATCAGTATCTAAAATCATACACTCATGAAACAAATAAGGGAGGGAAAAGAAACCAAAATCATTCAATAAAATCTCGCTAGTAAATACAATGAAAAAAAATTGCATAATCAAATATATATACATGTTTCATAACTAAGGTTTTAAAAAACAAAAAGGGGGTGTCTAAATTTCAAAGAGGATTTATGGACTTAAATCTAAATCGTGCAGTAACATAGCGACAATTTTGTTTAAAAAAAAGAGTTAAAGGGGTCCGGGACACATTTTAAAAACATTTTTATTTATTAATTAGAATTTTGAGGGGTTTTTTTTGTGATGGTTAACCATATAATTTGTAAACAAAATCAAATCATAAAACTTCGCATAAAGTTTTAAAAAAATTAAAAATTAAAAAAAATTTTAATGAAGTAATTTAAAATCACTATAACTCTAAATATTATTCGTCAAATTTAAAAAAAATTTCATTTAATTAAACAGAAATACAGAAGTTTTAATTATGATTCAGTATTTTTTTAAATATTAATTTATAAAAATATTTAAAGTAAAATTTGTTAAAAAAAAATTATGTAACTTATATTTAAAAAATCATATTTTGAAAAGTAAATTTTTTTTTTCAAATTTGCTGAATCAAAAATTAAGTAAAATAATTGAAAAACACATATTTAAAGTTTGAACCTTTTATCTTTATCGGTTCTTTACTTACAACAATTTAAAGACGAAAATTGTTGTAAAAACCCGTCATGCAGAAAAATGCAAAAACGTTTCCATGACAACCACTACTTGAAAGCTGGATTATGAAAACAAAAATTTAATATATCCTGTTCTACATGATTTAAACGTCATTTTAAGCGGGAAAAACAAATCTTTTAATAGAGTAAAGTATTTTTCAAAAATTTGAAGATTTTTTTGTTCCGGACCCTCTCAAAGGATTACTGTTTATTTGAATTATTTATCATGTCACAAGAAGGACTATATTATTATTATCCGAAAATTGTACAAATCCAAGAGCAATGAAAACAGTTTAAACAATTATTAACACTAAAATGAATAAATATTGCAAAATTTGTAAATTTTATTTAGCATTAGAATTTAAGGATATCAGCCCCATTCTTTTAAATTTGAGGGGATGTTTTAGGAAGAGGATTCTAAATGAATTAATAAGAATAAACTAATGATAATTCCGCGAGCATATTATCATTATTTGATTATACAATCGTTGCATCTTTATAATAGATTAGTATTTGATCACAAAGATAATAGGAATAAAATATATCAGTTGCAATTTTCATGATGATTCTTTAAAGGTTGTCAATGAGAAATTCACAGAAAATTATTTCTCATAAGGAAACACAGTATGGAATTTATCAGTCTGTGGTGTAATGATTATAAACTTGTCGGCTTCCATGAAGTAGAAATTGCTTGGTAAAAGACAAAAATTCTTTAAAAACCATTGCTTCTTTATTCCTGTAATATTAAAACAAAACTTAATTAAAAATATGATAATAAATATAAGATTATTTTGTGTCTGTAATATATATTTATACCATTAATTGAAAAATATTCAAAAATTTTCTAATTAAAAGCTATTTTATGCAAAAACAAACTTTTCAAATTAAACTAAAAATCTGTCGATCTTATCGGATGTGATTAATCAATTAATTCAATGCGATAGGTACGATTTAATTGAGAATTTATGACGCAGTTTTATATTTTAAAAATTGACCTTTATAATAACTTTTTCTCAATAAATTGCAATATGTCTCAGAAATCCTCGAGACAAATCAACGGATATATTCAAATCAGGTTACAAACACGCATTTATAAAAGAATATTTGTCGGAAAATTCTTTCTTTTATTTAAGATATATGTATAAAATTTTAATTCGCCTTTGGTACACATTATTTACATAAAAATTCGAAACACCATTACGCTTAATATTTTTCAATACCTTTTATAATTTTTCCCTTAACTTAAACAGATTGAAATACAACAAAGGTACTATCTTACCTGTTTTGAAAAACAAATTTTTAAGAACTTCATAAAACATTTTTACAATTTCATTCTACTTTAAAGCGAAAACTTGTGCTTTAATCAAGGGTATTTTAACATTAAAAATATCTTTACATATTTTAACCGTAGTTTAAGTTTTATAATAAGTATATTTACATATTTTAAGTGTAGTTTTGCGGATTCTGCACTGTAATTTAATTTTGCATAATTTTTAATGAACAGTAATAGATATTGGCATGATAATATACAATCAACCTTCAATGGCTTTTGGTAAGGCGAGAGAGCTTTACTATGTTTTTATTTCTTTCTATGGCGTTTTTTTACTTTGATTTGCATAGAATATTTAAATACAGACAATAAAATTGTTTTGTTGAGGATTACATCCTATAAATTTATTTTTAATATGAACATTTAGAAATTTAAAAACACTCTCAACTCAAAAATCGTATTACTTTCTGTATTGTCGGCTTAGATATTTAATTTTCTTCAAATTTTAAAACAATTCAAAATTGTATAACAACCTAAGAATACCCTGGCTATTCATTTTATTTTCCATATACTAAAAATATACTAATATATTTTATTTTCTATATATTAAAAATTAGTACTATATAAAGAACAACAATCAAATAATAATAATAATATGATAATCTGCATTTCCAAAAGTCATTATCAATGCTTTCTGTATTCGTTTATATTAACAATTTTTTAGGGAAGACGTCCAGAAAAAAAAAGTTACAAGGCGGTGCTCAAACAAACAAACAAAAGAAATTCCCTGCTCAACAACGTGAAAGTTTGAGACTCATTTTTAAACATAAAGCATACTTGGAGGCATTAATATTGAACTGATTCTAATTGAACAGTTTCTATCGTTTTAAGATAAATTAATTTCATCTTGAATGATAAGCGATTGTTGTCTTAGAACGGCAGTTTTATTTCCTTTCCCGCACTGCCACGTCTGTAAACTCGTCTCAAAACGCCAACTTTGACAGCATTTTCCGAAAAAAAGGCTCGATAACATAGTTTCCTAATTTAAAATTAAAAAAACTGCGAATTTGATACGTTTGCAAAATAAATAAAATAAAATGAATTTAAAAATGTGTCAGAAAGTAGCCGGTTTGGATTTGAGAACAGCCTTAAATATAGATAATACATTAGTTTTGTAGAGGATTACTTAATATACTTTCAATGTATTTTTAATATAAACCATATGAAATCCAAGAACACTTTTTACATTCCAAAAGTCGCATTATTTTCTGTGTTGTCGTCTTAGATCCAATTTTCTTTAAATAATAATAATAATAATATGTAACAAATTAGAATTCGGTAAATATCATTTCATTACCTTAGTAATATGTCTTATTTTTTTAATATATTAAAAATTATTACTATGAACAACACTAATAAAATAATAATAATAATTAAGATGGGAATCTACATTTCTTATCGCAAGTGAACAGCGATGCTTAGAAAGGTTTCGTGTGCTCGCTTATATGAACAATTCTTTACAGAACTTGTTTATCAAAAAAATAAAGTATTTGCATTATTAACACTGTACAAGTGGAGTTTGGGCATTTCTGTTTTTGTATTCAGCTCGCACGTTACAAAATTAATCGACGCATGCTGAGTGTATAATGGTTTTTCGTATGAAGCAATAACTCATTGTTACATTAAAATCGTGTCGCGGTATTGTTACGTGGACCATCAATAAATTTAGCTCCGTATAAATCTAGCTCAGTGTAAGATCTGATCACTCTTAATTCATTCATGACATAACCTTGTAGGCGGCGGCCTGCCGTAATTTAAAATATCTTATTTTTTAAACAAACAACAGAATTTTTTAAGATACAAAGTCCGGGGTCGGAGAACTGTATCGATAAATTATTTCTTATTTTTATATTAAAAATATAACATCAAGTTAGAGGAATGCAAGCCATCCATCTCTTGGATAGAAATAATGCGAACGAAATTGAAGCGATAAATCGGGGCAAATTTATTTGCGGAGAAGCGAGCTTCCTATATGTCTGTAGATGCGAAGGAATAATGGGCAGCAGTAGAAAGCTGGCGCTGCTCATTGCTTTAGACATGATAACGTACAGGTTGGGCTTGCAAAAAGAATGATAAAAAAGGCTTCATGCATCAAAACACACCCTCGGAATCGGAATAGGGATGTTTTGCAAACTGCAGTTATATAGACCGTTAGCTTTCTGAGGTTTGTGGAAAAATAAAATAAGTTATGGAATCCGTTAACATTCTCGTCCAGTTTCAGCTTGATTATTTTTTTTCTTTCAAATTTCCAGTTAAAATTGAAATATTTTAAAATTGCAAAATCTTAATGCTGAAACTCTCGATAAAACGTTTGTATCGATAGTTATTTTTGTTGAATATAAATGAAGCATTAATAATAATGGAATCAAACTGAGTTATATATAGCATGTTAGCTTTCTGAGGTTTATGAGGGGGAAGGGGGTATCGTAAAAAATATTCAATACTTCAACCCAGTTCCTTTTGTAAGAAAATTTATATTTTTTTAAATCGTAGAACTTTACTGCTGAAAACTGTAATAAAATATTCGTCACAGAAATGATTAGTGTTTAAAGTAGCACTTTAGTTTAAAATAGCACTTTAATAATAAATAAATAAACTGCAGATATATATCCTGTTACAGTTTTGTGAGGTTAGTGGAAGAATAAAATAAGTTATGGAATCCGTTAACATTATGGAAAACGTCTAGTTTCAACTTGATTATCTTTTTTTTTTTTTCATATTTCTGGTTAAAATTGAAATATTGCAAAATCTTAATGCTGAAACTCTCGATAAAACATTTTACCGGTAGTTATTTTTGTTGAATATAAATGCATTAATAATACTGAAATCAAACTGAGTTATATATAAGCATGTTAGCTTTCTGAGGTTTATGAGGGGGAAGGGTAGGGTTGTAAAAAATTCTTCAATACTTCAACCCAGTTCATTTTGTAAGAAAATTTATATATTTTGAATCGTGGAACTTTATTGCTGAAAACTGTAAAAAAATATTCGTGACAGAAATTATTAGTGTTTAAAGTAGCACATTAATAATTTAAAATAGCACTTTAATAATAAATAAATAAACTGCAGATAAATATCCTGTTACAGTTTTATTAGGTTTGTGGAAAAATAAAATAAGTTATGGAATCCGTTAACATTATGGAAAACGTCTAGTTTCAACTTGATTATCTTTTTCTTTCAAATTTCTGGTTAAAATTAAAATATTTTAAAATTGCAAAATGTTAATGCAGAAACTCTCGATAAAACGTTTGTATCATTAGTTATTTTTGTTGAATATAAATGAAGCATTAATAATAATGAAATCAAACTTAGTTATATATAGCATGTTAGCTTTCTGAGGTTTATGAGGGGGAAGGGGGGGGGGGTGAGGTATAGTGGAAGAATTCTTCAATACTTCAAACCAGTTCATTTTGTAAGAAAATGTATATATTTTAAATCGTGGAACTTTATTGCTGAAAACTGTAATAAAATATTCGTGATAGAAATGATTAGTGTTTAAAGTATAGCACATTCATAATTTAAAGTAGCACTTTAATAATAAATAAATAAACTGCAGATATATATCCTGTTACAGTTTTCTGAAGTTTGTGGAAAAATAAGCGAAGAAATCAAATCCGTTCACATTTTCGTATGATCTCTGATTAAAGTTCAAATATTTTAAAATCTTCAAAATTTTATGTTAAATACTCAATAAATTTTTGTGCCAATTTATTTGTGTTGATTAAAAATGATGCATTATTAATAATTAAGTCATAGTACTACATTTGCATAGCTGTTTAGCTTTCTGACGTTTATGGAAGAATATAAAAGAAATCCAATAATATTCTCGTCTAGTTTACACTTGGAGTTTTAAACTTTTTCTGTGTTCTTCCAATTATTACTATAATTTATATAGATTTTTCAAACTTGCACAAAAAATAAGACCCTATCAATAATTTTTAATGTGAACCTTTGGAAATCCAAACACACTCTTTTTCTATTAATCTAATTTTTTCTAATAAAGTTAATTAAAAGCTTGTCAGAGAATATGCGTAATTTCCTATGTTTTTATTATTTTACGCACGTTTTAAATTTAAATTTCTATTATTATTATTATTATTATTATTTATGCAGTATTGTTTATATTATAGCCCGTTTTTCACTATCAATTTTACACCATTTTGAATTAATTATCGCTTTTCGACATGTATAGAGAATAAATCTATTATCAATTTCTAATTTCCATATATTTTGGCAGTTTGAAAATATTATTATATTAAAATTGAACAAAGGATGTGTTTCAGGTTGCGTATAAATCATTGTTGACCATGCAAGTAACACACAAACACACTATTTTAATTGCTTTAATATGAGAAAAATATAAGGAAAGAAGAATGCCGAAATTCAGTTAAGAAATTTTTATCTTTTATAAGCGCAGTAATAATCCGAAGTTTTCAACAAATTTACCTGGTATAAGTGAAGTAATAATCGTAAAGTTTTCAACTAAGAGTTGTGAATATCGAATTTATGTATCACATAAAACTATAAATTAAAACTATTCGTTGGGGGTCACCGTAATACTTACAAATCATGGATATGCATAATATAAAATATGAAAATAAAACGTGTGTAAACTACTTATAAAATGCAATGCAATTCCAATAAAATCGTGGCTTGTTGACGTCATAAACTTTAAATGTTCTATTACTAAATTGCGTAAAAGAAACATCCTTATAACTCCAAAAATGTTAATCATATTAACTAACGGTTTATTGCGTCGGATTAAGCGTCTCATCTTCAACTAAAATATATCTTTGAATTGAAATTTGGATGAAATACAGGGTCATGAAAAATCGAAGAGTGTCGAAAATATGATTACAAATATCTCGGCAACTCATTATCCGATCGACTTCATTCTTTATGCAAAATTTATGTTCTTTTATTGCCTTTTATATTCACTCCTTAAAATAAGCAATTTCGAAAATTTTTAGATACCTTTTATCAGAACGAATATTTCGAGAGTCCCAAAACAATAGTTCCGGATAATCGAGGTTACTGAAATTCAATAAGCTTCTTCCTATTATTACATACTAAGTACATACCAAATTTCAAGTCTCTATCTCAATGTGTTCGGGAGATAGAGCGTTTACAGACACACAGACAGACGGACGACAATTTTTTTTTTCTAAAAATATGTTTTTCGGAATCTCCAGTGTCTAAAACGTGTAAATCCGTCAAAAATGTTTTTGTTTTTTTCGATTTTCAAAACGATTACACACGACTTACCCTATACTACGTATGATGGGTAAGTAAAAAAAAAAAAAATTCAAAAGTTTTTAGACAATGAAATTATTATGTATATCTATTAATTATTTTTAAATCCTGTCTAACTTCTGATATTTTCATACAGATATAAATCATGTTTTATAAATTCGAATATTTTCATACAGATATAAATCATGTTTTATAAATTCGAATATTTTAACTTTTAATTTTTATTTTTAACTAAGCATGAAGAAAATATCTGTTTGCTTATAATATTAGCAGCACGAACGTATCCTCGCACCAATTTTCGTTGTTTTAATATATTTTTAATGATAATTCTGATTATTTGTCATTCCTTTTTAACAACTGATCATTCAGTGTGACTTTAAAAGTCAGATATTTAAAAAAAAAAAATACATTTAATCTTCCAGTTTGCCGTGAAACACTAATTACATTTTCCTTATTAAAGGCACTTGTTTTATTAATGGTACTAGCTGTAAAAGCTTAAATAACTTTTTAATGTTTGCCATAGACGTTTAAAATTTCTTTTTTCCACCACTTATGATAAAAAGATCCTATCAGTTTGGAAATGATGATGTATGTAGTCATATAAAAATAACGTGAAGTATTTTTACGACATTTATTTGTTTTTTTTCCTTATTAATCCGGAGCTTGTTAGGCACAACAAAAAATACAAATGCAGCATTTTAATAAGAATACTTGAAATTGAAAAAAAGAAAGAAATTTAAACGCTTACTAAGTTGAAAATCGCAAACTTGCACTTTTGACATTGATATTAAAAAATTATGCTTGTAATTTGTAAAATAAAATAAAGAGTTTCTTATCAAGAAAGATTTATCGATATTTTAATCCAATGAATTGTGAAAAAAACTTTTTAAAATATCTTAATAAAAATTATCAATTAACTCTTATTAAAATAAATTAATTGTTATACTATATGTTTTTAAGATTATAGATTATAAATATTATAGATCTAAAAAATATGCTAGCTAAGGTATGTTTAGGTTATCTATATGAGAAACGCTTCTCAAAGTTTGAATTAAAATGTGAAATAAATGAAATGTCTTTTTTTAATTTTATTTTTAATTTCGGGAAAATGAGGCGCAAAAAGAAAAGTGTTTGATGCAGTCAGCTACAATATTTTATAAGGTCTTACAATATTTCTTATTAAAAAAATTTCAATTAACCCTTATTGAAATAAATTAATTGTTATACTATATGTTTATAATTACGAAGGATTAGAAATTACAGTTATCTATAGGTGTTATTATAATTTAAAAATAGGTGTTATAATAATTTAAAAATAGGTGTTATAATAATTTAAAAATAAGTTTCATTCTGTATATTTCGCTTGTTTAATGAATTCTATGTTTAAGCTCTTCTTTCCCAGAGGGAATAATAAAGGCATGTATTCACTAGTGGATACACTGAGAACGAAAGAGTTAATTCTCTATAATGCTCTTTAAGGTTAATTAATGTCCATTCAGTGCCGTAGCTATAAAAAAAAATTTCGGCATGTGTTTAAATAAATTTTAATGTACTGTATCTTAATTGTATTTTTGAAGTATTTGTTTTCTTGTAAATACCGTGTAAACGTAGATCTAATAACTAGAAAACATAAATAACTAGAAAAACATTTTTAAAAATAAAGTAATTATTTGTTTTAGATTAATAAAAACTTGTCTGTGAAATTCCAAAGATAATTTGAACCCATAATCCCCCTTCCCCTCAACCCCTTCCTTTGCTACAGCCTTGTGTCCATTTATATACTGTGATAAACAGTACTTAAAAATGTCAGAATTGTTTTTGCGTTTTACGATCAAGCCATGTGATGAAATATAAACAATGTTTTTACTAATAAATATTTTAGCTATTTAATCAGTTTTTGTGATTAAAAAGCAATGAAAACAAAATGTGCATAAACTTGGCTTGGGTAATACAAAAAAAAAAAAAATCCGAAAAATAATTATTTACGTTATTATAAATTTAATAGCCAAAACATTCATTAGTTATCCTTCATAGATATTAAGTTTCTTTTATTTTCTTTTGTACCATCTATTTGTTCGTAGCTGATGATGCTCTGCTTCTTTGCGCTTGTCATTTTCCAAATTTAAAAAATGTGCAATGTTCATGTATTAATTTGTATGTAGTTTTTTATTATATAATACAACATATCTATTATCGAAGACCTTTTCACAAAAAAGTTACAAATGAAGCAATTGTCCCATCAAGATTTACATTACAAGTATTTTAATTATAGATTATATTAAATTTAGTTTAGACTTTATAAACCGACTGGAGAATGCGCAATTCTGAGCGCAAATCAAATGCTTTGGAATTTCCCCGCTTTTTTATTTCAATATATTTATTTTAAATTTATAAAATGTATTATATTGATTGATGTGTGGCTCATCATACTTAATAGTATTAAAACTGAAGCAACTTGCAACAAAATGGCTTGTCTTTGCTTATCATCTATTATCGCCAATATTTTTTTTTTCATTGGTTAATGTACTAACTTACATAAATATTGCCCCCTGTTAACTATGACATATTTTACCTAACTGAGATAAAATATGCTATTGGTTTCATTTAGAAAAAAAAATCTACGAATTTTGCGTACTCTTTTTGTATTACGTGCAAAAGTATGGAAGGTATAAACTACCTCATCTCATAGCTTCAATATTAATGAATGTCTGTTACAAAAGTAATTTAATCTTTTAAAAGAATAACAACATTTTCAACTCACTATTATTTTACTTTTAATACTGATAATGATATTTTTTGTAAAAAGCATTTTACTTTCATTTAACTATATTTATATTTTATGACAAAACTCTCCCATAAGTTGATATATCATTTTATTTTCAATCCAGTACTTCCTTAAATATTTAAACATCATTGAAATCTTTCGTTTGATGCAAAACCTTTATAAATGAGATTTGTTGATACTAATACGATCCCTAATTCAACAAAGAATACCCTATCACGTGGTCATATCAACGAAGCCCAGCAAGGCATGGAAAAGATTTGTTGTAGCGTCCATTCAGTAAGTTGGCGTTGCTCCCACGGCGTTTCGCTACAAATTTATAACATTTCTCTCTCGAAAGAAAAAGTATAGCTGCAATCAGTTCCTTGTCAGTGAAATAGATTTCATTCAAGGTATTCGTATAAGGCACAACATACTTTTCTCGTGAGCCATTTATTAAAAACCACGTATCTTATCAAGGCCCGACAAGCTAACGTGGATTTGGCTCGTTGCAGACACCTTAGAAACCATGAAACATTTTTATAGGTTTTAACATATCTCGTATATAGGGAAGGGCAACATGCTGTGAAAATCTTTTCCTTTCTTTTCAGAGTATTTGACATTCAGCGGAGCTCGCAGCGAGATAAAATACTGTAATGTGAAATTCTTCACTTGGACACCATTATGCATGATGCATCAGGCTTTTAAATCTTGATTAATTTGTGTTTTTTTTGTCAGGCTTCTGGTTAAGTATTCGCTTTTTGTAAAACTTGGCTGATTTTGAAGTGAGCTTTTAGAAACATATGTGATCTCAGACCTCTTTAGACAGCTAACAAATTACTTATCAGATTCTTTTTATGACCTTCAATTAAGCTTGAATTAAAAGAGATCAGATGAGTGGGTAAATTGATGATAACACTTTTGAATGGATAGCTGGAAGTAAAGCTATAATTTCGTGTAATCTTTAACGGAACTGAAAATTAATCATTTGCCGATTATTTTCCGATATTTTGAGGATGTATTTCTGAATTACGTTACTCGACACTAAATGCCATATTTAAGTTTCTATCTATATAGGGCTGTTACATAATGCGCATTATCAAACAGTTCAAGTGTTAATATGCATTATTATCAGATAATCCTCATGGTACTTATTAATGATATCTTAATTAAAGTGTACGACAGACTCAAAGTCATATATTTATTAAACAACTGCTCTGCCCATCTGTCCTTTTTTTAAAAAAAACACGAAAAGACCAAAGAATAAATGTCTATTTCAGCTATAAACATAAAAGTAAATTTTGATTAAAAAGTTGCACAAATTAAGATAGTCATTCATATTGACAATCAATGTCAAATAAGCATTAAATAATAAATAAAAAATAGACAATAAATCTTAAAACGATGTAAACTATAAATGCATATTGTATTAATATGTATGTGTTTCATATATGACAGAAAATTACTCCCCCGTCTCCCTCAAAATAAAGTAAAAAGCGCAATTTAACAAAATTTTATATCTTTCTATGCGTGTGTATTATGAATATTGTGGTATGAAATCAAATTTTCATTTTGCATACAGATTAATAATGGTATTGGCAGATTTAGTATATAACTTTAAAAATATTTATTTATTGATCTGTTGTGTGTATTAGCAATATCATATTATAAAATGAAGTGCAAATTTAATTTTGCTGACTGAATGGTATTGTTATTGCATGTGTTTAGTTTTCCATTCTCATAATTTTCTGAAATCATTCAAGTAATCCCGTCGATGAAAAAATCCCTATTTATATGAAGTTTAAAGTAGGAAATTAAAGTTTTATTAAGTTTTCACTTTTTTTTTTTAAATTCTGATAAGATAAACAATGAAAGGAAAAGTTTTAAGTGACATTTTTTACAAAATAAAAGAGGTATTTTCTCCACAATTCCACAATCACCAAAGAGTTTTATCGGTGAAATAGCTCATATTGGAACAAGAAAATTCACACAGAAAATTTATTATAACACACATAGACGTTCAGGAAAAAAAAAATTAGACATTTATATTCGTAATGTTGTACGTAAAAAGACATACATTTTTTGGGGTGAAATTGATTTGTAATAACATCATTATTAATAAATACGATTTACATGATAATTGCATGATGTGTTGGTATTCATTATTCAGAATTTAGTACACTATTGAAAAAAAAATTACCATTGAAACACATTTTCCCAAATGCGATAAAATTTTCTTCACCAGCAATTTTCTTGAATGTCTTCTCTGTCACATTACTAGACGATATTAATTTTTCTCCTGGTAAAAATAAGATTTCAACACGTTGTTGTTTCTTCTCAAATAACAAAAACGGAAATTATTTATTGATATTTTCATATATAATATTTATTTAAAATAGAAAATACCGTGTTAAGGGTGTAAATATGGCATTAATAGTGCTGAATGTAGTAGTATATATGCTTATACACTTAAATCTATTTAAGTTTTTTTTTTTTTTTCAATCCATAAGAATAAATACTAGGGCCGAAGGCTAGGGCTACAATAAATTTCGCAATCCATGAATTAGCAGCAATAATAATAAAAAAAAATTATACCACTTTTTATTTTCTTACTGATGCTTAAAGATACCATTTTTAAAGAAACTTAATGAACAAAATACTCTTTCAGCTCTCTTAAAAAACAGTCTTCAATTTTTATTTTTCAGTAATGAAAAGTCTATATTTGTTATAATTACTATTAAAGCCCTGTTGACATCATTGTAAATCTGCAGTGCAAAGTTATGTTTTTGCTCCATAAGTTATTTTTTTAAAGCTTGATTTACGTAAATTATAACTATATATGTGGTTATTTTTCCGATGTCAAATCTATTTACCCCCGAATTAAGGTCAAGTTTAACATGAAAACATGAAAATAGAAACAAGACGACAATTGCTTGAATTATTTTCATTAACTGGGTGCTATTATAACGTTAAAATTGTCTGTTCGCAATAGATAATAAGGAATATATACTTAGGAGCGTTTTAAGAATACTTCTATTAGAGAAGTTTATTCTCTCTTTTTCTCTTTGTTTCAATTCTAAAGTACGAAAATGTTGAACTATGGGGAAACTGTGCAATATTTTTATTTTTCTATGCGTAATACACTTCTAAAATTAAAAGATTAACCAAAAGAAGGGCTACTATATATGTGTCAATTTTCCCGTGATTTAATAGTTATATTAATTGCAAAATGTTTTATTATATATTAAAAAAATTTTGCAAATAAAATACCTATATTAAATCTCAAGATTAATCGGCACTAAAAAAATTAACCAATAATTAGAAAGCATTAGAAAATAACATCAATCCAATATTGTTAAATGCACTGTGTAATAAAAAGGAGGTGAAAAAAATCCCAAAACAGGAGAAACCAAATTACAAAGAGAAACTCAGAAGCATAAAATATCTAACAATGTAAGGCAATGGACAAAATTACGAAACTACAAATGTTTGATTCAATAGTATAATTACAAAAAGTAAGTCTGGAAAAAGTAGCAATTGTACATGAAAAATATGAATGAAAAAATAAAAATAGTAAAAAAGAAATACAAAACTAAATGCGTATATTGCAGCAATGAAATTGAGTATTTTCAACTTAATTAACTTAAATTATATTGCCAAAATAACTTTATATAGATGATAAAAAAGGTGTATCAATTGCAGGAAATTTTTAAATGAATTTAAAAAAAAATGAATGCTTTCCATAAATAAATGCGCATTTGCAACAGTTTGATAAGGAAGTTTAATATAATACAACTTTTTGGAAATAAAAAATGTTAATTATATAAATTGTTTATTTTCAAAAAGAAGAAAGAAGAACATTGAAATTATAAATTATTTAAATAGTAAAAGATAAATACAAAAGGGAAAATATGCAAAAAATATGATTGATAGAAGTTTGAGAGTATTTTGCAGGTTTAGAAATCGCATTTTTAGGTGTGTTCGTAATTATATAAGTATGTTGCAACTATAGTCGTCGCCTGGTCCGTCCGTCTGTCTCCGCATAGCGCAAAAACTACCCAACAGAATGGTTTTAAATTTATAATCGTTGCAGAATTTTGTCGAGTCATTTCAAATTTTATGAAAATCGAATCAAAACTTAAAAAGATGTGAATAAAAGTTTCCTTTATTCTATTAAATCCTATAATACGTAATTAATTCAATGATATCCCATGATAGGTAATGATTCGAAGTTTGCCAAGGTGATTATGTCATATTTAAGATAGAGTTATATTATTTCCGTATTACTGAATTTAAAAATTGAATATGTATACTAAAATTCTTTAATTACAGCAATCATAATCTACCGACAGTTTTTTGGATAGATACTTCCAGAGAAATAGATATTAAATGGAAAACGAGTCCAAATATAGATTTCAAGTTCTGAAATTTTCAAAGCTAGGCTTGGGTTTCCCATTGGAATTTTCAGTAAATGTCAACAAAAGATAAAATGTTGCCAATTTAAAATGTACTTATTTTATTACGTAAATTAATCAGATCATAATAACAGACGATATAAATATTTATAAAACCAGTTATAGTACGAATGCACCTCATTTGTCACGTTTGGCGTACCATTTCAAACTTGTTTTAATTTCTGTTGTGCGAAGTTTCTGTAGTGACAATTAAAACATCTCTCATATTATATTTTGTTAATCCCACTGCACAATTTTTTCTTTTGAAAGTATGCTTTTCTATAATGTCTATACTTGGATTTAAATACAATACGTTTTAAATAAGTAATTCTTTGCCTTATTTAATGGCAGACTTCTGTGATTACATAAGGCGAATATTTAGTGATAGTCGGGAACAGAATTAATTTGTTAAATGTTAAATTTTAATTTATTCATATTTGTGTGCATCACTGCGTAGTGTATAGGATTAAACTTTAGCATATCATTACTGTATAGAGATCGACATGAAAACAAAATTATTTATTTTACAAAAAGGATTTTTTTAAATTTAAAAATGATAATAATTTTTATTGCCATATTTTGTGCGAATCTAAATTAATATTATGTAAATTAGTGATATTACTATTTATTATATTATTATATATTATTTTTATTTATTATATAATATTATTTAATAAAATTATTATACAAATAATTTATTAAAATTACTACACAAATAATTTATTAAAATTACAAAATTAGACGATTTATAGTTATTATGGAAAATCTCTTAAAATATGTCATATTTTTTTAGTGATTTTTTTCCAAATAAAGATGGTAAATTTATTTTTTTTTTCTCGCACAAAACACTTCTACCATTACGTTACTGACCATAATCATCTCAAAAGTAATATTTTGTCAAAATTTATCAAATATATAATTCTTTTGCAGCAAACTGTTTGGAATGTTTTTGCTTTCAGAAAAAAAGAAAAGGAAGAAACATGTTATTTTTGTGTGCAGACTACAATAATTTCCAATTTACCTTTTTCCCACGAAATTTGTTATCCTCGAAATGACGTAAATCATAAATTCGTTAATTTTAGAAGATATATAAATATTTTATTAAAAAAAAAAACCATCGTGTTTCTAAAATAATGTTTCAATGATCTTTTTATTTACACACTATCGACGAGAAATTTTAATTCTTTCACCACTTTTTTTTTTCTTTGAGTGCTCAGTTTTATTACTAATGTAAATTATTTTCACAGTGGTAAAATAAAATTTTGTCAAAATTTAGCAAAAAACAATAATCTACAGAAAATGATGCAAAAGTTGTACAAAAAAAATATATTTTTTAAATTATCTTAACAGTAAATTTCAATTCCCTTTTTTTGCCCAAGAAAATTGTTTCCTTTAAAATGGCGTCAACATTTCCAGATCCTTCTCAAAAGTACATAAAAATCACAAACGCTTTGTTAAGCCGTTGTCCAATAGTAGAGTAGATAAAAAATCCCTGGAAGTGACCATTAATCTCCAAAGTCATAGACATTAACTGCTAGAAATATAGCTGTAGGTGATGAAGGAACAGTTTTGCTTTAAGTGATCATGCCTAATGTGTTCAGCTAAAAGTTAAATAAATATGATGATTGTAGGATTAGGATATTAATCACTTTTAACGGCTCTTGCACTTCAACAAGGATAATTTATTGTACTTAAGGATAAAAGGAAATCAGTGCCCTTGTGTTCTGTATGTGATGAATATTACTAGCAAGGTTAAACACACCCTTTCAAATAAATGGAAATAATCATTTACCGGGTCCAGTAAACAGTTACAGCTTAGCAGAGAAATTTTGGCCTAGATTTTATTGATGTATTTTAGTTGCGTTTGCTTATCAAGCTGAATTTTGCAGTGTTTTCTTCTAAACTTCATTGTGTCAAAAATCCATGTGCGTGTTTAATTTTTAATACGATGACCTTCATGAAATTTACTCCTAAATTTAATTACACATCACTCTGGTATTATGATTAAAAAATTATCAGGGAAATTAAAATTGAATGTTATTATTAAAAACTTTAAAGTTGCCTTTAATATGTGACTCAACATCAACATCAATGAAAGGTTCATTACATGTTGACTCGCATGCTAATTTCCATTTTGAATCCTCAAGTTATCTTTAAAATGGCTGACATTTCAGGAATATTACTGTTTTACTATTTTCTTGTAGTATATATAATTCTTGCGAGGCGCTTATTTCATATTAAATTCCGTGAAGTAATTTAAGGTTTCATAACTTGTTTAAGATTTGTCTTTGTTTCAAAATGAAAATCAATTTTTAAAATGTTATTATTTTAATGTTTTTAAATATTATAAACAATGCAGTAAGATTGTTATAAGATATTGTGAAAAAAAATTCTGTAAGAAGAAACTTTTTCGGAAAAAAGCTTTATATGTTTTGGAATGTTTGTTAAATAAACTTTTTATTATTTAAAAAAATAAATAAAATGCTACTCTGGTTACCTTAAAATATTTTTCAAGTTCATAACTTTTTTAAATGCTGACAAATATATATTTTTTTCTCTCTCTCATTGTGTCTTGTTATAGCATCTCGTTTTATGGAAGTAATATAGCTATTTTTTTTTTTTTTTTTTACTATTTTTTTAAAAATAAATTTCAAAAATTTATTAAGATTTTTGAACACGGGCTTTTCAAAATTGTCTTTTCAGAGTGCAGTGTTTTTGGCAATTATTGAACTGTGTAGTATGATCGTTATAAAGTATTGTTAAAACAATAATAATGGGGATGAATAAATACTTTTATGCATTTTATGCTTCTGCATATTTAGGACATCTACAGCTAAATCATGATATTTTCTTTTCATTACAAAAGACTTAAAAAAAAAATTCTAAATAATTTTCACATATATACTTATGCATATTATTACATACATATATATTATTATATATATACATATTTTTACATACCTACATTACATAGTTTTCACATAATTAAATAGTTGTTATAATCTGTTTTATAGTTTGAAAATTAACTAATACATTTCGTACATATTAAACATGCTGTGATAAAGTCTAAGAAATTAGTGTCATTTTTTTTTTCAGTATAATTATTTCAAAATTAATTCAACAATATATAAAAGTAAAATAAATTTTTAAAAATTACAAACAAGCTTCTAAAAATCATTTAGTTCAGAAAAAGCACTGGGTATATGTTTATGATGATAATAAACAACATAGTAACGGTTAAATGATAATTGTGAGAACTGTATGAGGAACAGTGTTTGAATTTATAAGGCTTATGGCTATGGATATTTAGGCCAACATCATTCCTATGGAAGAAATATCTGATTTTTTTTCTAATAAATATTTCAAAATAAATTCAATAAATTTGTAAGGATAAAACAAAGTTAAATGATTAGTAAAGATTAGACAAGATTCTGGCAATTGTTTCTTTCAGACATCGCAGATTAACTAGTGCATTGTTTCGATGAATATTAACATTATAGTAAGTCGGTTATAAAAAATATTGTGAGAAAATATGAGTTGTTTTTGAATTTATAAAAGATTTATGTCCATATGAATATTATGTGACGCAAATATTTGAGTCATCAGAATGCCTTCATTTTATTAAAAATTAGGGGAAGGTGGCCTAAAATGATCCTAACGGGCAAAACGATCCACATACATTTTCTTCCAGACAAGTCGAGTTATCTACAGGGTAACACATAAACTAGTTGTGATAAGTGAAGAAGAAGCAACGGTATTCAAAGCGATCGCAGTATTTACGCGTCTGAATAGAATTCTTTTAAAAATTGGGTTTTATAACATCTGTTATAAGGTAAGCACTAACTTTCATATTTATTTAGATATACAGTCTTTCATGTTCAGAAATATGACTTGGTCTACTAAATGGAGTATGTTTTTAGATGTGAATTACACTTATGTATTGTCATAATTACTTTTACATCCTTTATTTTGCCGATAAAAAACAATTTATAATTATTTTTAAATGAAGGATCATTTTGCCCTTTGGTGAGGGTAAAATAATCCTTTGGACACTTTTTTAAAAATATATTTATTTCATTACACAATTTGGGTTTAAAATATTATTAAAATATGTTTATAATGCAAAATATAGTGTAAAACATACTAGCAAAGGGCCAAAGTTTATTAAAACAGTTGTTTTTTTACACAAGCTTTTCCTTTAAGGGGATCATTTTACCTTTCCCTACTAATGAAAATAATTCTCACCGCAAAATAATAAGAATATAAAGTGCAATAATTTTCTCATTCTTCTTCTTTTTTTTTTTTTTCCCGAACGTTTGCGATTATATCATTTGCAAAAATAATTCTTCAATAGATTTTCACTTGCGGAAGTTTAATTATATTAAGTATACATCTTTCAATGGGGTTTTCTCCTCTTCATGGAAGTACTATATAATTGTTATGGCATATTTATTTCAAAATTGATTTTGAAAAATGTAAAAGTAAGATATATTTTGCAAATTTGTAAAAACTAGCTTCTGAAAATTGTTTTTTTTTTTTTTTTTTTTTTTTTTTTTTTTTTGTTCATAAACTGTTAGTGTAATTAGTTCAATGTTTTGACGATTATAAAATGTGTAGTAAGTCGGTTATAACATATTACTAAAATGTGCAAGCGATAAAGAAAAATTTTGGATTTTATAAGTCTTCATGTCTATAAATAGTTAAGACAATGGCATATATCTTTAATGTAACTAAATAATATCTATTTTTTACAGTATAATTATCTCAAAATTAATTCAACAAATTTGTAATGATAAAAGAAAGGGGTTTGTGAAGAGTAAGCTTCCGGCAATTGTTTCTTTCAGAAAATTCAGTGCAAGTATGTTAATGTTTTTGACGGCTATAAATAGCGTAGTGAGGTGAAGAAAAGCTTTCGAATTTATACGATTTATGTCTATATGTATTTTTAGAATGTCAACAGTTAAGGTATCGTAATGTATTATTTTTATTAAAGGATAACTGAAAGTAATTTTCATATACATATATATTTTTTAAATATTTGAAATATATAGTTTGTAATATAACCCTTGAAACAGATTCCCTCCTTTTTTTTCCATGGTCAAAACATCCAACTTTATGACATAAATATTTAAAATTAATTCAAAAAAATTTGCAGTAAGAATGTACTGGGTGAAGGAACATTTTCGAACTTATAAAAGACTTATGTCATATGAATATTTAAAATTTCAAAAATTATCGATGATTACTAAAATACAAGCGATAAAGGAAAGTTTTGGATTTTATAAGTCTTTATGTCTATAAATAGTTAAGACAATGGCATATGACTTTAATGTAACTGAATAATATCTATTTTTTACAGAAGTGATTTGTGAAAGAGTAAGCTTCTGACAATTGCTTCTTTCAGAAAATTCAGTGCAAGTACACTGCAAAAAAAAAAAAAAAAAAAAAAAACTGTTGATTTTACAGTATAACTGGCATTCCAACTGCCAGTATTATACCGTAAAATGAACAGTAATAAACAGTAAAATAAGCAGTAATACACTACCGCGCATACCCGTATTATACTGTAAAATCAACAGTTTTTTTTTTTCAGTGTAGGTTAATGTTTTTGACGGCTATAAATAGTATAGTGAGGTGAAGAAAAGCTTTCGAATTTATACGATTTATGGCTATGTATTTTTAGAACGTCAACAGTTAAGGTATCGTAATGTTTACTTTTATTAAAAGATTGTTGGAAGTAATTTTCACATACATATCTATTTTTTAAATATTTGAAATGTATGGTTTGTAATATAACCTTTGAAACAGCTCCCCCCCCCCTTTTTTTTATGGTCAAAACATTAAAGTTTATGACATAAATATTTAAAATAATTCAAAAAATTTGTAGACTACCTTCTGAAAAAAAAAAAAAAATCTCTCGGGAAATGCAGTGTAATTTAATTTGGTAATTTTGACAACTAATACACAATCGATTATAAGTTTATAAGAAATAAGGAAATACTGGGTAAAAGAAACATTTTCGAATGTATACACTGTAAATTCCCAGCCCACATTGGGAACACATTTGGAACACTTTGATTTAAAAAAATGTGTTCCAGTTACCTTAATGGGTACTGAAATTTGTTCCGAATATGCTCCGCTATGATAGAAAGTGTTCCGAAAGTTTACCGAAAGTGTTCTTCTCAGGATATTTGTTAAATCTAAACTTGGGAACACATTTGAGAACAAACAGATTGGGAGCACATTTGGCAACACATGTGAAATCATCGCTTTCAAAAAATGCTCTAGAAAGTGTGCTGAACAAAAGAGGTGTTCTCAGAAATATTCTACAAACTGTTCCAAAAGTGCGCTTCAAAGTGTATTAAAAAAGGTGACAAAATAAGTGTACTAAAAGGTGCTCTGAAAAGTGTATAAAGATTTGCAGTATAAAAGACTTATGTCATATGAATATTTAAGATTTCAAAAATTATAGTTGACGATTATAAACAGTATATAACAGTAAGTCAGTTATAAGACATTGTGGGAAAGTAACGTGAAGGGGGAAAAAAACACATGTTTAAACAAAAAATGTGTCTGAATATTTATGTTGTGTATATATTTGAGACATTTTATTGCCTTCTTTTATTAAAAAAAAAAAAAAGACCTGGAAATAATTTTCACTACAAAATAATTATGACATGCATATATTGTTTAAATTTTTGAAAATGTTTAGTTTTGAAAATAACTTTTCAATAGCTTTTTACTTGCCGAAGTACCTATGTATTAAACACGAATCTTTCGATGATATTTTGTCCCGTCCGTTTCTCATAGTATATTTTCGTGTAATTTTTAGCCGTTAAAGTCAGGTCACAAAACTCCCCTGTCTTAGATGCATCAGTGATTGTAGCCATTAGGGCCCCGAGCCAAGTCATTATAGGCCCCCTTTTACAACTCTGCGAATGGCCTCGCTATGGTGCTCTATTAAAGCCGTAGAAAATTCGGAGACATTCAGAGCGTTATGTTATGAACGAGACGTACGTGGTGATACAGTTTTCTGTAGACTTGGCGGATAATTTTCAACTTCCATTTTCTGTGGACGTGATTTGACCCGAAGTTTAGGATAGAACTGAGCTCTTAGGTTTTATATTTTGTTCGGCGCTTTTTATTTTACTTTTTTTTTCGGAAATTATAAAAATATGTGTTCGCAAGAGGAAAGAATACAAAAAAGGAAAAAACATATTCTTTAAAAAAAAGAAGAAGAAGAAGAAGTAAATGTGAAGGATTGATGTAATAGTTTTCTTTTGTGATGAAATGCAAGTAAACACTGGTATAATAAAATACTAATTTTAAATAAAATCACCTTTAGACGACAGTGTTTTCTCATATTTCGTAGAGTAATCTTGAGTAAATGATGTATAATAATGCAATATACACATAAAAATAAATCCTAATTGATTTAATTTGTCTTTATTTCATTACATATTTAAAAGACAATAATAATTCTAGATCCTAAAAAAATTCCAATCAAATTTATTTATGCTCTTGTTTTGCTTTTTTTTTTTTTTTTTTTTTTCAATTCGTTAATTCCGCTGACTCCTTTGTTTAATATTTATTCGTAATTTGTCTAACCTCACACTACAATGTTCCGACGTGAATAAATAAATAAATAATTCCATGTAAACAGATTTTTGTTACTAAAAATTGTTTGAAAAGTTTCTAGAAATTGTTTTATAAACTCTATTTATGGTAAATGACAAAATAATGCTAATTCTTTTCCTTTTTTTCAAAGCTATCAATCGAATATTGAATAATATAAATCCCGGAAATGTCTATTCTGAACATAATGTGAAAATTACTTTAAGGTGGTCTTGAACACACAAATCTCGAAAAGAAAAAAGTTTTATATTTGACTTAATTAATTCTAAAGATTTTAGAATAACGTGACTCAAATCACGTGTAAATTCGATAAATATGATCTAAAGACGCTTTTTATATTGTACTGTCTGTGGATGCCAAGTCTTTTTAGTAGCTTTAAATGCATTTATCAAGATTTGAGGGGCTCGTGGCAACTGACATTTTAAATTTTTTTTCCTGATTTTATTGTATAATTATTTACCTGCATCGAGACATCCTTCTAAATGTACTAGGCATATTTATTACAGTCTTAACCATCGTTAACGTGAACTACCGCGGGTCGGGTCGCGTTCAGGTAAAATCGGGTTACCCGACTCGATGGGGACTCTACACTCAATAGATGGAATCATATAATTAAAGATAAATTTTAGATTGTGCAATGAATTTTTATTATTAAAATTCAATGTCCAATATATTAAAATCCATGAGGCAAAGAATGTGTATGGTTAACTGAAGAGTGACTCTTAGCAAACCAGCTGTTTTCATAATAGTTTTGGACAGGGCTTTACAAATTTGATAAAATCTGGTAGCCAGTAAAAAAACAGTAGTATAGATGTCCCCAGTAGCACCCTCCCCCCCTTCCGAGGCTGGATTTATGCTATTTCTTATTGTTTTATTGAAACTTGCCCTCCCTCTACATTCTAATTATGAGGCATGCTAGCTGGCTAGAGCGGAAAATAATATATTTTCTGGGCATTAGATGGAATGTGCCCTTTGTGCTCGTTTCTACGCAACTTTTTGAACTAAAATACCCGTTAGATTAAATAACTTAGTCGCCAGATAAAAAAAACCTTGGTCGCCAGTGGCGACCGGGAGAATTTTCAATATTGAATACTATCTCGAAACTTGCATTTTGTTAGTTGCTTTGTTTTACACCCGAACCTTTCATCTACCAAATGTAAAATGATGCATCTAAATTTATATGAAAGATAAAGTTTTGAAACTTCGTACAATATGCTTTTCAGTTATAAATTCATTAGAATGGCTTGGGGATGTTTTGCTTTAAGAATAAATTTTAAAGCTATGATCCACGCACTAAAAAAAAAAAAAAAAATTCTTTTAAAAATTTTTAAAATAAAAATTTTTGTTAATCCCGATGACAAATTATTTACTGTTTTCTGTACTCAAAAATTAAAAAAGTTTTATTATTGGAGAATATACGTATAAACAATGTTTAAAATTGATATATATATATATTAAAAAATAAACTTAAAATTTTTAAGAAGTTATTTTTGAAAAGAAATAAGTACCATATATACTATGTATATTTTAGGCAATTTTTTTTTAAATGTTAAAAAAATAATAAAATTTTGTACCCCGGACCACATTTAAAAAAAAAGTTACTAAAAAGATAAAAGTATTAAGAAAGTATACAAACTTAAATATAGAAATGACAATTCTGAAATATTCTACTCATGATGTATAGTTTATCATTAAATAATAAAAGAAAAACCAGACATGTTTAGAATTACAAAACGAACATAAGCTGAGATTATGTGATTAATTATTGACACCTTAACTAAATTTGATCTTCATTAAATCAGTATTTATATCGCTGGGAAATTTGAGTAAATGTAGTTCAACAGAGTACATTTTTAGAAACAATTGTATAGTACGTATTGCCAAATAAAATAGATAACTTTTAGAAAACTTTTTCACTAATTTTATTAGAAGATTAAAAATATACGGAGAGTTATTACAGGTATAAAATTGTGTGGCAAACATTCATTAAAATATAATACCACCAGGTGTAGAAATGTTGTTTTCAAATTCTTAATCATAGATTATATTTACCGTGTATTTCATCATCTGAATCTTGAAAATATTCGATAATCTTTCTCATTTCAATAGTTTTTTTTTTTCCTTTTCTTCTCTGAAAGTATATAAAAATTTTATAATCACAGAAGGAAGTAAATATCGAATATAAAATGTAATTGTAATAAAAATTCAGTTAAGTATTTTCTACTTCAATTTTTTTAAATGGATTATTAAAAAAAAATTCTTAATTTTTTTATTAATAAGTAATTCGTACCTAATTAGTGCCATTAGTAAGAATTGCTAAAGAAATAAATGTATATTTCTTTTCAGTGTGAAACACTACTATTATTTATTTATTTTTACATTTATATTTGCATTAGTAAATAATTTTGAAATAAAATAAACTAATTTCTGAATGTAGTTGTAAAATTAATAATGAAATTATATTATATTTCTTTTCAGTGTGAAACATTACTATTATTTATTTATTTTTATATTTATATTTGCATTAGTAAATAATTTTGAAATTAAATAAACTAATTTCTGAATGTATTTGTAAAATTAATAATGAAATATATTATATTTCTTTTCAATGTGAAACATTACTATTATTTATTTATTTTTACATTTATATTTGCATTAGTAAATAATTTTGAAATGAAAAAAAAAACAATTTCTGAATGTAGTTGTAAAATTAATAATGAAATATATTGAGTTTGTGTAAATTGGACATTTTCCTCATCTTGGCTATAACAATCGTTTGACGCGTATATCCTGACTAGGATTTGTGCTAATAATTCAACCAATCAACCTCACATTGGCATCACTTTAATAGAATATATTAAGTCATCATAATGTCCTTTATTAAAATTTCTTTAAATAATTAGTTTTTAATTTTAAAATTATCACATAAGCAAAGATAAACTGTGGACCAATGTTTAACAAAATTTTGCATTTTATTTGCTTTGTAATCAACAACCTTTTTGTTTGCGAATATATGATAAAGTTGTACGTATTTATACAGAATTTGTCACTTTGTCCCATCGCACTTTGCTTTTTTATATAAATATAACATGATTTTAACATAACTAACTTACTTTCTATATATTCATAAAAGTCGTTGGTTATGGCCAAAAAAAAAAAAAAAAAAGAAAAAAAAAGTCACGACTTTTAAATCTATTTCACCCACTTTGTCCTTGTAAACGATATTTACGACAGACGAATTTTGCAGCGAATGATGTAAGCGATAAAAAGAGCAATTTATCAACGCAACACTTCATAATAATAACCTATATAAAAATGGAAAACTCAACATTGGTATCAGTCATCGCCACACCCTTTTTAACCAGGTAAAAATGGTTAAATATATATAATATATATTAATAAAACGCTTGTATTTATTATGCGCATAAAAAGAAAATTTATTCAACTGATAACAGCCACAAAACAATACACAATTATACATTATCTCATACATATTTAAATTTCCTGTCCATTTGAAAGAGGTCAGTTGTTTAATTATAAGAAAAAATATACCTTCTTGTTTGATTTTCGATATAACACTGTCACAAAATTTGCATTTGACCCAACTATTGTAAAATCAAAGAGTATGAGACATGAACTCCTGGTTTTATTTTGGTTTTATTGGTTTTATTTAATTTTTAGAACAAAAAAAATCGGCAAAGTAAAAATAGTTTAAATAATACTAGGTTAAAATTAGCCAATCAAATTTTGCAAAACCAGTCATGTGTTTTATAAAATTCCATCTTGAAATAACGTGCTATATTTATATAATTTAGAATTTAAAGAAACAGAAAATAAAACCAATATTCTCATTATAATTCTTGATAAAATGTGTAACTTTATAGCCATTTTTAACATAAATAATTTATGTTATACAGAAATTTAATTACTTTTGTTTAACATGGTCTTACGTTTCCTTATAACTATTTTGAATATGTTTATTTTTTACCCGGAAATAATAGTTATTTGCATAGCTGAATTACATTATTTTATCTATAATACTCAAATCTAAAATATGCCTTGCAGAATATGGTATTTTAAATTTTAGTTTTTATTTATTTATTTTAAATTATATCCTCTAAGAAATATGAAAATTCGGAAATGCAATATAATCTGATTTAAGTTAACTGGGTATATATGTGTATTTTATCAAAACAGATTTATTGTTAAGAGGCTTCTTTAGGACTTTTACCAACCAGTGAAAACGCTATTACAAATTACTTTTAGGTTTTTCAGGATACAAGGCAAGTTTGGAAAGTCTTGCGTTTCACTTACATTAATAAGTTTGTTCTTAGATTTACACTGTCTTTTCAGATGCAGATTGAATACTGGAGAAGTTTTCTATTGAGACTATTATGAATTCACCTCAAAAAATATGTCTGCAGCATACGAGTTACCGTTATTTAAATTGCAACAAAAGTAAATCAAAATTGATTGTGTGTGGTAATCTCAAATTGCATTTTCGGCAGCCACATTTGACTATATTTAATAGACATCTCTAGAGAACATTTAAAGGGGGAGAATAATTTCGTGTAACACATGTTCGTGCTACGAAAGCCTTGAATACCGTATACGGGTTGCACGGATTCGAACTGACGAATGTCAGCACTGAATTAATCATGACTCATTCAAGCCAGCACTATAATTCTCAGGTGATTTTTAAAGTGTTTGGTAATAGCTATCTTCCTACACACATTAATTAATACAATTCAGTAGATGAGAATATTTTCAATCTTTAAATGGATGTTTTTTACTAAAGTGGGCAAAAGAAGTTCTATAATTTTCGATTGTTTGCTTTTCTATACTTTTTATATGTTTATTTATTTCAAAGATTTGATAGAGAAATTTGGCGTTTTATTTTTCATATTTTGTTGAGATGTTCGTATCTGGAAATGTTTATATTTTCTAAGCATTGTTTAACTATGTATTGTTTTATATTATTTATTATTTGCCCGAGGTTTTAAAAATCAAGTTTCTGTAGTGTTTCAATTGCATGGATGGATACTGTAATTACACAAAAACTATATCGTATAGATAGTGTAATTGCACAAAAACTATATCGAAAATATACTGTCCCATTATTGCCTATACCACAGTTAACTATCACTTTTTTTAAAGTGAAAATATTCATGACCTTGTTTTGAAAATTCAAACTTTTAATACATTTGAATTGGGTTAGTAATGTCTATTATTAAAGTGACTAAACAAAAGTTATATCGAAAAGATACTAATACAAATTTCGAATAAGGAACCCAATGTTGCGTATATGCACTCTTTCAAAAGTGAAAACCAATCCTCTTGACCTAAGATTTCCAAATACTGAAGCGGCGATACATGAGCTTCAAAAATCCGTCTGGTACAAGCCTGTCACTGGGTCCTCAATTCCTTAGCAGTTGAACTCAACACTCATAAATAAGAGGGTAACAGGAATTTATGCCATCTTACAAGTAATGCATCCGTTGAATCGGGATGCTGGGAGAAGTGAATGTCTGTTTGAATGTCTTCCTAGAATATGACACTAACTGTAATGCCTGTCCTCACGTGACATAACGTTTTTCGTTTTTCTAGCCCTATCCCAAGTATGTTAGCTCTTTCTTTTCAACTGTTGTAGGAGAGAAAGATGCATCTGCTGTGGATATGTCCCTCAGGACTTCTTAGATCTCTGTTGACATCACCCTTCTCAATGGATTGCTTGTTGCAAGATTTTAGCGTGAGAAGCTTTTCCTCTTCTTTTACTTTATTCGTTTTGCTTTACTGATATTTGAATCTGTTAAACAGATATAGTTTCAATTCTTACTGGGATATTAACTTTCATTAAATGATACAGTAGCTGTATATTTTGTGACGCGTTTGAAAGTTCTCTTATAACCTGTTTGCGTGCCTTCAATGATTAATGATTTTCATTATCTTATAATAAGTATTTAACAAATTATTTTCTCTATTAATTCGTTTAACTATCATATGCGTTTACATATATAAACGTTTCCGCCAATAATATTTTATTAATTAAATTTCGTTTTTATTTATTTATAGATTTTGGATTTTTTAAAATTATTATTCAAGATATATATTAAATGAACATTTTTCAAGTACACCGTGCCATATTCCGAGTGTACTGTACACTGTTAAAAATTTGCAGCAAACTGTCCAGTCATTCGATCGCTTTTATAAAAAATGGTTACATAACAGTCATTTAACTCTATTCTGACCACGATAGGGGCAATAATATGGTCAGAATAGAGTTAAATTGTGGTTATGTAACCGTTTTCTACAAAAATGGTCAAATGACTCACTGTTAAAAATTTGCAGCAAACTGTCCAGTCATTTGACCGTTTTTATAGAAAACGGTTACATAACCGTAATTTAGCGCTATTCTGACCATATTATTCACCATATTATGATAAGAATAGAGCTAAATTATGGTAATGTAACCGTTTTCTACAAAAACGGTCAAATGAATGAACAGTTTGCTGCAAATTTTTAACAGTGTGTCATTTGCTGTATTCAGCGTATAATTTTCGAGTTTACCTTGCTATATTCTTCATCCCCCCCCCCTTTTTTTTAACATAAATTTTAAAATGGTGCAACTAAAAATAATAAGTAAAAATATTTGATCATTAGAATTTTTTTATTGAATTTCTTCTTTGTTCTGTTTATTTTATTTAATCAATATGCAATAAAAAGTTTAGAGACACATTACGAAACTTCTCATTTCGATAAAAGTTACGACAATATCTATAGACAATAGACTGTATAAGATATAGAATATATATCTTCGAAACGGCATACTTTCCGAACCGATTCCAAAATTGAGTGTCTTCAGAAAAAAAAATGTAATCACAAAATCAAAAAAGGACAAATATAACCGGTTAGACATCGATTTGAAATATCCTATGCAAAAAAAAAAATAAATAAATAAAATAATAATAATAATAATTACATATATATTAAAATATTGAAATGGAAACGAGAAATAAACGAGAAAGAACGCTGCCATTGGTTTAATATCACTTTGCGAGTACCTTCGCGTGACTAGCGTAAGCGAATGGATACTTTAATGAAATATCCATATTAAACACAAGTAAAAGAAAAGCTAACACCATGATTGAAAAATTGATTTTTTCCCGAAAAAAAAAACAATTTTATCATAAAGTTAAATTTAGAACTCATTTAAAATAACTTGATTTTTGGCTTTATGACGATGCTAGACAAGTTTGAAAATTCGAGATACTTTAAACAGTAATAAAGTTCAAAATATTTATGGATACAAAGCAAAATAATGATATACCAAAAATTGTCTAATAGACTGTTTTATCTTGGTTATAAATGTCTTGTATAATTTTACCTAATTTACACTATTTATAACCTAGAATCTCCATTCGTGAAATACTATCAATTTACTAATGTTTAAACGATAAATATGTAGTATTTTGCAAATAATCAATATGGAACAAAATCGAAAAAGTTTTATGAACCACTCATAGTCGTTTGAATGTCATGTTGTTAAACTCAAAATCCACGGCTTCGATGATTATAAAAAGTTTTCTCGATTTTCCTTGCATGAAGGAAAAACATTCTTAAATCATTGCATTATAGATCGTGCAACTGTAGAAAATTTTCATTTGTCTTGAAAAGGGCTTCGGTGAAGCCGAAACATGTAAAACAGTTTATATCTTTTTTTAAAATATAATAACACGTTTTAGTAATTAATGAAGTATATTATCTCTGGGTGATCGGATTTGTTATATACTTGTATGAATTATTTTCCTTTATTTTATAAGTCCTCCCTGACGGCCCTATTGCTATGTACCAATCGGGCCGACTGGTAATCGATTAAATGGAAATGGTAAACATTGGACACTGGTAAAATTTATCCATTAAATAAATGAACTGTACACATTACAATGTATCAATGTACCAAACTATTCGATGAATGGTAAAATGTATCCATTAAATAAATGAACAATGTACACATTACAATGTATCAATGTTCCAAACTATTCGATGACTGGTAAAATTTATCCATTAAATAAATGAACAATGTACACATATTACAATGTATCAATGGAGAAACCAAATTTATGTATACATTGAGATGATTTCTGCATCTGAAACAGGGTTGGGCAATTCAAATTTGTAATTAAAATTATCTAGAATGTAATTGCAATTTAATTGTATGTAATTGATGGTAGTTACACACATTCAAGCACAAAAATTTCGTCAAATAATGAGATGGGGGGGGGGAAGTCGATTCCTTCTACAGTGCTGCCGGAATTTTTTACGGCATGTAATTGTAAGTATAATTAATTACATACTATTAAATTGTAATTACATATCAGATAATTGCAATTACAAATTTGCCCAACTCTGATCTGAACTTATGTATTCAGACACTACTGTTTTTTTTTTTTTTTTTTTTTGTTTTTTTTTCAGTACTATACTACTAATAAATAATAATAATTAATGTTTAAATGCGAATACGAAAACTTTAAAATTTTTTAAAAAGTAGACAACACAGTATTTGCTATAGTTTAAATGATTTATTGGTAATATTGATGTCTAGGATAATTTATGTCTATGATTGGTAATATTGCCAGTGTTTAAATATAATGGAAATTATAGTTAGATTTAGATTATGGTAAGATTTACTAACTGATATATATATATATTTTTTTTAATAAGCCAGAGAAAGAATGTTTAATATTATAAAATTTAAATTTTTATTCACTTTTTAAAGCTCTCCGTTATGAATTTTATTACATTACTCCTTTTTTTATCCCCCTTTCATAAATCATTAAACTAAAAGCCGGTGAAACTTCCACCAATAACAATAAAGTAATTTCCTATGAGAACATAACTTATCAAATCATTACCTGCTACCTCCTTTTATCTCCCATTTAATGGTTGGTTTGGCCTGTAAATATCTTGCAGTAATATTAGTAACAGCATTACTCACATCTTACATATTTTGCAATTATTTAAAGCAAGTGAATGTTTTGCTGGAATTTGGGAAGCAGTAACTCAATGCAAGCTGATTATGCGATTTATAAATCTATTTATATCGTAAATCGAAAATTTAGTTTAATTTAAATAAAATAAAATATTCTTTATCCAAAAAAATTATATAATTATTTTTATTTTATTGCATCACTCCTCTTTTTTTTTTTATTCCCCTTTAACACGGTACTAATCTAAAAGCCAATGTAATATCCACCAATAACAATAAACCAATTTCCTATGAAAACATAACTTATCAAATCATTACCTACTAACTCCTTTTATCTGTGATTTAATGGTTGCTATTAGCATGTAAATCTCTACATTTGATATAGATAGGCTATAATATGCTTTATTTAATCCCACATAATGAAACCGCTGTAGACAACAAATATTTTGATTGTTATTTTCCCTTACATTCGAAGACGGAATGATTTATGAAAATCGACTGTCCTAGTCCTATCGTAATTCAAGAGACGCCCTTAAAGTGACATTAATGGCCAATGGAGGATTTTTATTGGCTGTTAGCTTACGGTGTAAAGTGGCTTCAGCCTTCATTGGCTGCAGGTTTAATCTCATACTGTAAATATGCTATTAGAGTGTTTTACCTAGTGCATATTGTTGGGAGAAGAGAGATCCAGAAATATCATATGCATTTGAAACGTCATATTTAAACTAGTTCTGACTTCTTGAATTACCGGATATGGCGTGATTTTCTTTTTTTTTTTTTTCAGGATTAGAAATGCTTTACGTTTGAAAAGATAATTTAAAATAATTAAATTTTGTGTAAAACTAGTGTTAATTGAAATTTTATCTATAATATAACAGTATATTTACCATTTCCATTTAAATGTAAGATTTAAAAGATGATTTTTATTTGAAGGATAATTATAGATTTAATTAATTTATATATGGCTAGAAAAAAAAAAGGATACTTCGAATATACATATCAAAAGAATAATTTTCGCTTCAATTATTTACGTAATGTTGTGATTATTTCCTATTTTACCTAGTGCATATTGTTAGGAGAAGATATAATTAAAAATATCAGATGCATTTGAAACATCAAATTTAAACAAGTTCTTGAATTACTGGATATGGCGTTATTATTTTTCAAGATTATAAAATGCTTTATATTCGAAAGGTTAATTTAAAAAATATATATATATATATTTGTAAAAACAGTTTTATTAAGAATTAATATAATATTTAAATTAATATAATACATTATTTAATATAAGGTCTATTATATAACAGTATTTACCATTTCCATAGGATTTAAAAGGTGATTTTTATTTGAAAGATAATTATGGATTTAATTAATTTAAATATGACTAGATAAATAGAGATACTTCAAATATGCATATCAAAAGTCATTTTTAAAACAGTTTTCATCTTCAATTATTTAGGTATGTTGTGATTATTTCCTATTTTACCTAATGCATATTGTTAGGAGAAGATATAGTCAGAAATGTCGTATGCATTTGAAACATCAAATTTAAACTAGTCCTTGAACTACTGCATATGGCGTTATTATTTTTCAAGATTAGAAATGCTTTATATTCGAAAAAATAATTTAAAATAATTAAATTTTCTGCAAAAATATTTTAATTGAAAATTAATCTGTAATATATAAATTAATATAATACATTATTTAATCTAAGGTCTATTTTTTAACAGTGTTTACCATTTCCATTTAAATATAGGAATTAAAACGTGATTTTTATTTGAATAATAATTCTGGATTTAATTAATTTATATATGGTTAGCTAAATAGGGATACTTCGAATATGCATATCAAAAGTCAGTTTTAAAATGTTTTCCCCCTTCAGTTACTTTTGTGATTATTTTGTTAGGAGAAGGGAGAATCAAAAATATCATATTTATACGAGATCTGGCTTCTTGAATTACTGGATATGGCGTGATTATTTTTAAGGATTAGAAATGCTTTACACTCGAAAGGATAATTTAAAAGAATTAATGTGTGTGTGTGTGTGTGTGTGTGTGTGTGTGTGTGTGTGTGTGTGTGTGTGTGTGTGTGTGTGTGTGTGTTAAGGTCTATTATATAATATTATTGGACATTTTCATTTAAAAATAAAAATTAAAGAATGATTTTTCTTTAAAAGATAATTCTTGGTTTAAATAATTTATATATGACTAGATGAATAGGGATACTTCTGATATGCATATCAAAAGTCATTTTAAAAATTATTTTTACCCCTAAGTATGCAAATATATTTTTTTCATGATATCTACATTTGCACATTGATCGAAAGAGGGCCAATGCCCAAAATCAAAATTTTTGGTATCAGACATTAACAATACATAGTGCCAATTTTCTTCCTTTAATACATTTTGTTTTGCTTATCAAACACTGTTATTTGTTTATGTTCACAAAATACCTTACTAATTTTTCAGCAGCCTATAAATTTATTTTATTGTGCAGTTTCACTCTCTTTCAAAATATCTAGGAGTACGTAATAAATTTCAGGAGTAATTCTTAAAATGTATTTCCTTTCCTTTTCTTTTTTTTTTTTTACCTGTAATGTTGGTAAAAATGTCAATTACAGTAAAAAGCAAAGTTTAAATACAAAATTAAAAAATATTTGTTTATGTTCACAAAATACCTTACTAATTTTTCAGCAGCCTATAAATTTATTTTATTATGCAGTTTCACTCTCTTTCAAAATATCTAGGAGTACGTAATAAATTTCAGGAGTAATTCTTAAAATGTATTTCCTTTTCTTTTTTTTTTTTTTTTTTTTACCTGTAATGTTGGTAAAAATGTCAATTACAGTAAAAAGCAAAATTTAAATACAAAATTTAAAAAAAATTCAATTTTATTGCTTTTTATGAACTAAAATCCATATTATAATTTACATTATCGTTAAGAACACCTATAGAAAGTCTTAAAAATACATCCACATTGTCATTTTTATTTTATTTTTACTTCATTATATTTTCATTTGAAAATCATCTCACATGAGTAAAAAGAGAAAATTCCAGTCTGATGTAATACGTTTCATATATTCAAGAAACATAAAAAATACATTATTCTCAAAATGTTTACTGTGAGATAGAAATTTACAAAAGGCTGTCATTGTCAAATATTTATATTTATAATCAGCTTCATAACTTTGTATTCATTTCAAAGTTGTAGCGATAGCTTCTTCAGTAATTCAAAAATCAATCAAAATCACAGGAGTCGATCCAGGAATAATTTGGGGCCTCTTTAAATCACCCTCACAAAATCCATTTAATAAAACAGGACCCTTCACAAAATTCCTCTTAATAAAACAGGCCCCCTCACAAAATTCTTCTTGATAAAAAGGGCCTCTTCATAAAACTTTCCATAAAAAGATACTCTCCATTAATTATTTTTATTTTGTAGGCTTTAAAATGTGTAATTTGCAAACAAAACAAACTCACCATAAAGGTAAACTTTAGCAGAAGTTTTTATTAAATGCTAGGTTTGAATTTGATTAGCTGGATTTCATCTTTTGTTACAAAATGTTTTTTTTCGCAAAAATATAATAAATTTCACAAAAATATGATAAATTTCACAAAAATAACTTTTACTTTTCACAAAATATTCCCCAAGAGAAAAAAAAAACCTGCATCGACCCATGTTTCTTTTTTTATGTTCACCAAATACCTTACTAATTTTTCCGCATTCTATAAATTTATTTTAGTGTGCAGTTTCATTCTCTTTCAAAATGTTTATGTAATACATTTCAGGAGTAATTCTTAAAATGTATTTCCTTTTACTTTTTTTTTTTTTTTTTTTTTGTTACCTGTAATATTGTTTAAAATGTCGATTACAATGGAAAGCAAAATTTAAATACAAATTACAATTTTTTCCATTTTATTGCTTTTTATGAACTAAAATCCATAGTACAATTTACATTATCGCTAAGAATCCCTATAGAAAGTCTCCTACAAGATAGCCTTAGAAGTGCATCCACATGGTCATTTTTATTTTATTTTTATTTCATTATATTTTCATTTGCAAATCCTTTCACATGATGTAGTAAAAAGAGCCAGTCTGTTATAATAAGTTTCATACAGTCTAGAAACATAAATAAAGCATTATTCTCAAAGTATGTTTACTCTGAGATAGAAATTTGCAAAAGGTTGTCATTGTCAAATATTTATAATTTAATAATCAGTTTCATAACTTTGTATTCATGACAGAAATGTAACCAGTCGGCAAAGTTAGAAAGGGTTTTGAAATTTTTTGGAGGGGCTAATTCACACCTTGTCTTTTCCCCTCCACTTTAATGATGTATAAAGATGGACAGAAGTAGGGGGCAATTTCCCCTGTCATACAACTACAAAAAAATTAAATGCACTATAGATGATATTCAGTGGCGCCAATTTTTGAAAAATATTGGGTGGGCTCAAAAATTTTTTTGGTAAAATGGTAAGGGTACTGTTTTTCTTTGAGGGAGGTGGGGGTTGGGGGGATAATAACTCTAAGTAAAGTGTAAAGTTATCATTTTTTAAGTAAAGTATAAAATGGTTTTTTTTATTAAAATATGCTCTCATGAGCTCTTCCTTATAAGAACATTAATATTTATCATAATTATCATACCACGAATATGACTACAAATTAAAGGCGCAAAAAGCTAAACATCGAAAAAACAATTCAGCTATCTAAATGCTTTATGACTGTAAATCAGGACAAGTGGCATAAAGGAACTGGTAATATGGCAAGGGTACTGCTTTTCTGGTTTGTTCCATTCTAGTCAAATTCCTTACCAGTGGAAAGCAATTAAGACAGTGAAATACAGGGGGTTGTGTAGGACTCTCATACTGTCATCTTCCAGGTCTGAAATGGACAAATACGAACCCCACCCTCACAGGTTTATTGCTATGGAAGGGGTTTAGAAAGAGGGGTTTAGAAGGTACGCGAAAGAAGCCTGCGGCGAGAGCTGTCGGTGAACTTGTTGGAGTAAAATTTATCGTTTTATTGCTTTTCTGAGCAAGGTTTAGTATTATTTGATGTTTCATGTCCACTGACCAATAAAATGGTATTAAGGCAAAAACAACTAGAAAATTCTGTGAAAAGTATCTTCCCAGGGATTTTCTTTCTTTCTTTCTTATTTTCTTTGTAGGATTATTACAAGGTCTGATTTTTGCCACAGTTCAGCTTTGTGTCAGTCACAATGGTAGTGCGCTTTATAAATTCGCTAAAAAATAACAAATTTGCGATATACAACGATTATTTATTACTAAAAAATAATCAAGTATGTGCCTATGAAAGATGGTTAAATGTCTATGCATAGTTTCTGATTCTATAAAACTTTTTTTACAGATACGTTAATTTGACCCCCCCCCCCCCCCCAAACACATTCGAAAATTTAAATTTCAAAGTTACCAGGAATTAGCTCTCAATTAGCTCTAATTTGCTCTCTAATATTAAAATTTGCTCTGGTTATGTACCGCGATATTCCAATTAGAATGTTGTGGTGGGGGGGAGGACTAAGTTAACGCTACCCCCCCCCACTTCCGAATATCGAAATTTCAAATATGCCAAAATTTAGCTCTCAATTAGCTCTAATTTGCTCTCGAATATTAGAATTTGCTCAGCTTCTGGTATCGAGATATTTCAGTTACAAGAAGGGACCGAGCGTTAAGGGGGCCGAGGGAAGCCCCCCCCCCCCTCCACTTTCGAATATTGCAATGAACAAAATCACCGTTTTTATAAAATTAACTTTAAAAATCAAATTTCCATTTGATCATTTAAAAAGAGTTCATATTCATTGTCTACGAAAACGAATTTTTGCATGGTTTTATTTTAGTTTCGTAAGTACTTTTAGCATTCCTAGCAAATACAATCATGATAGAAATCTAGGCATTCATGCATTCAACCTCTTTTTTTGGAGCCCAAACCCAGTGACTCTAAATGCGAACCCGAGTCCGACAGTAGGCAGCAGAAAATCATTAATAAGATTTTAAAATTGTTTAAAGATTTATTTTGTTATTTAAATATATCTCGTTACATAGAAATATATATTAATCCTAAATACGCTTTCACGTTTCGTGATTTTTCATGTCCCTGAAAATCGGTTTAAAATAACAAATTTGTTATTTATACCCAACCATTGGCAGAAATCAAAATTCTTATATTATTTTTTTTTAATATAATTGTACAACTATGGCAAAAAGGAGTGAATTATGTTTCTCAATTATTTTGGAAAAGGGCTTCAAACAGAAAGAAACGATAGACAAAGGATATCCCACGTCTTTTTTATGTTATTAACACTGACCATGCACAGGCTTCAAAATCAGGTAGAATATTTCTCCTTTTGTCCCATCAATAACAACTCAATTCCATTTCAAACAAATTTTTAAATTTATTTAAAACACTTTAAGAAACTTAGAGTACATTCTTGTTTCTCAAATAGCAAGTTTTTTTTCGCTCTTATCAATTTGTGATAAAATAAATTAAATTTTTTTATCTTGAATCCGCCCGAGCCTGTGGACTGGCATAAAATTTACAGACCTAACTAGTTTCGCGCTCGAACTCTGATTCGAACTGATCCCTTTTCATATCTAATGCATGGTTAATAAAAGAAAAAAAAAATTACCCACAAATTTTCAACGTTTTGTAAAATGGTAAATCAATCATTTATTCATGCATGTGTGTGTGTGTTTGAAGATTTTGCTATTGATAAATTTTAGTTTAAAAATAAAATTATTAGCATTATTGCCACTTCCAATTCAGAATTAAAATAATCATAAATCAATTTGATTCATAATTGAAGAGGGTTTTAATGAAGAAGAGAACTAAAAAGTTAGTCATGATATTTAGAAATGTTTTACATACATATCATTACTTTTAGAATATTTAATCATTAAATGTATATATTTTTTGATACAATAAAATAAAAATTGTAGTTAGTGAGAGTATTACAGAATGCTTTTTTTTTCAACATAAAATGTTTTATACTGATTGTTATAAAAATGTGACGTCATAACAGAAGATGGTTATGGTTTGAAAATAAAATTATTTTTTAATAATTACGAGAATTATTGTTTTTTTACCTTCTATTTATTCTGTTAACCGATAATGGCATAAACGTTTATAAAATGTTTTTTTGTTCCCTTAAAAATATTTTTGATAAGCCATTTCAATTTGTAAAATGGCCAACTGCAATTAACTTGATTTCAGTAAATGGGATTTATTAAAAGGGAAAATTTATGCCTAGGAATTTAATATTTTGAAATAGCTTTGTCTTTGATTATTAATCTTTACATATCTTTATGTCATTAGCAAGGGCTTCAAATAACAAACATTTCAATTCAGAACAGAATGTTTTGCGGAAATATGGAAGTTAGGTACATTATTTGTAAACTTGTGTAAACTTGTGTTCGTTAAACTTTGGTAAAATTTAATTTTTGTCACTACTTTAAATTTTGTAAACGTAAAAGTTATTTTTCCAAAAATTAGAAAAAAAAAAAGGAATTAAGAAAATGTTAAATAAAATAAATGTATTTATTTTCAATTTTTTTTTTTACATTGACAATATTTGATAAATAATGTACCTAACTTCCATATTTCCGCAAAACATTCTGTTCTGAATTGAAATGTTTGTTATTTGAAGCCCTTGCTAATGACATAAAGATATGTAAAGATTAATAATCAAAGACAAAGCTATTTCAAAATATTAAATTCCTAGGCATAAATTTTCCCTTTTAATAATAGTAAATAGAAATAATAAGCAGTTATGAAATTTTAAAAACACCTTCTTAAGAATAAAGGAAAAAAACAAAAATTCGCAAAAATGATAATATTAACTTAGTAAAATCTTAAATTTAAAGAAATTATAATTTTAGATTTATGCTAAGTTTATGAATTTAAAAAAAAAAGTTAATCACAAACACATATGGATTTATCAATTGACTGAATGCTAAAAACTTATTTTATGTATATCAAAGTTGGATTTTTGAATAGATTTTAGGCATGCGACAGTCCAAAATGCATCGTCATGAGACAAAATCGTTTATGACTCAATATTTAATCCATGCATTTATCAAAAAATGAAAAATGCTATTCGATTTTAAATGTTTTTAGTAATATTTATATTTAAAACGGACTAATGTGCATGAATGTGTCAGAAAATTTTGTGTTGTTGAGCAAAATCTTCAAACATCTACACATGTGTATGAATAAATGATCGATTTACCATTTTACAGAACGTTGAAAATTTGTACTTTTTTTTTTTCTTTTATAAAGCATGCATTAGATATGAAGCGGGATCAGTTGGAATCCGAGTTTGGGCACGAAACGGGTTAGGTCTATAAATTTTATGCCAGTTTTCGGGCTCGGGTGAGTTCAAGATAAAATATTTTATTTTATTTTATCACAAATTGAAATGAGTGACAAAAAAACTTCTATTAGAGAGACAAGAATGTACTCTAAGTTTCTTAAGGTGTTTTAAATTCATTTAAAAATTTGTTTGAAATGGAATTGACTTGTTATTGATGGGACAAAAGGGGAAATATTTTATCTGATTTTGAAGCCTATGCATGGTCAGTGTTAATAACATAAAAGAGACGTGAGATATCCTTTGTCTATCGTCTCTTTCTGTTTGAAATCCTTTTCCAAAATTACTGGGAAACATAATTCACGCCTTTTTGCCATAGTTGTACAATTATATTAAAAAGAATAATATAAGAATTTTAATTTCTGCCAGTAGTTGGGTATAAATAACAAATTTGTTATTTTAAACAGATTTTCAGGAATATGAAAAATCACGAAACGTGAAAGCGTATTTAGGATTAATATTTATTTTTATGTATATATATATATATATATATATATATATATATATATATATATATATATATATATATTTAAATAACAAAATAAATCTGTAACAATTTAAAAATTTTATTAATGATTTTCTGCTGCCTACTGTCGGACTCGGGTTCGCATTTAGAGTCATTGGGTTTGGGCTCCAAAAAAAGAGGTTGAATGCATGAATGCCTAGATTTCTATCATGAATGTAATTGATAGGAATGCTAAAAGTACTTACGAAACTTAAGAACCCCCCTGCAAAAATTCGTTTTCCTAGAGAAGTTGTGTGCAAATGAATATGAACTCTTTTTAAATGATCAAGTGGAAATTTGATGTTTAAAGTTAATTTTTTAAAAATGGTGATTTTACTTATTGCGATATTCGAAAGGAAGTCACGGTTTTTCTTTGAGGGAGGGGGGGGGGGGGGGGTGATAACTCTAAGTAAAGCGTAAAGTTATAATTTTTTAAGTAAAGTATAAGAGTAGTGATTTTATTTGAGCTCTTCCTTATAAAGATACTAATATTTATCATAATTATCATACCATGAATGGGACTACAAATTAAAAGCGCAAAAAGCTAAACATCGAAAAAACAATTCAGCTATCTAAATGCTTTATGACTGTAAATCAGGACAAGTGGCATAAAGGAACTGGTAATATGGCAAGGGTACTGTTTTTCTTTGAGGGAGGGGGGGGGGGTGATAACTCTAAGTAAAGTGTAAAGTTATAATTTTTTAAGTAAAGTATAAGAGTAGTGATTTTATTTGAGCTCTTCCTTATAAAAATACTAATATTTATCATAATTATCATACCACGAATGTGACTACAAATTAAAAGCGCAAAAAGCTAAACATCGAAATAAATTTCAGTTATTTAAATGCTTTGTGGCTATAAATCAGGGCACAGACTTCTTACTCACCGGTAAATATGCAGGAAGTATCTTTTTAAAACAAACCCAAACCCAAGTATACTTCAAGCGGGAGATCAGGCGAACTTCGTCCCGTTGCCAGGCATCAACCCGTTAAGCTGGGCAAAAGCCCGGAAGGTAGGGGCCTGGCTCAGTGGTCTTAGAAAAAAATATACATCCATTACTTAAATTCTCCTGGTGTGTGTCTTACTATTGTCCATTTTACTTTTCAAACAAAACTATTTTGTGAATATCAATAGAATGAAATTTCATTTCTGAGGTAAATAAATAACAGAACAATCGAAATTGGGTAAGCTGGGATAGCAAATTTTTGGGTGGCTCGGGCCCCAACAGCTCATATAAGTTAGCGCCACTGATAATATTTGTATTGAAAGTATATGAAGTTTAGAGAGGGCTAGAGAAGCAGAAAGGGTGGGCTCAGCCCACTCTTCCCCCGTTTAGACAAGCCGTAATTCATGAAAGTAATTTTTTAAATGTTCTCGTTTCTATTCTAAGATGTTGAAATATTCTAAAAATTTCCAAAAAATATTCATGAATAATTTCATCCTTCGAAATTTTCTCAATGAGTGAAAATGATTCTAAATGGGTATAATACCTCTACATAGGGTAACGGTGATCGTTGTTTTGCATTAATAATTATAAGAGTTTTTTTTTTAAATATTATAAATAAAATAATAAATAATAATTTTTTTTTTCTGAAAATCCCGTAAACGTTCATTGTCCCTTTTTCTTTATAGACACAGATATAAACCAAAATAAATACAGTTATGTTATTTTTAAAAATGCAGCTACATAATCATTCTTCCCACAAGCTCCTTATTGAATAAAATATAATGGTTTGAATTGTTTTGAATAAATATATAATCGTTGCTAAACATGTCAGTGATTTTTCTCTAATATCATTACACACATAATCACACTTCGTTTATCATTGAAGAGGGTTTTTTTTTTTCAGTTTTGTTGTACCGTTAATAATAACCGTGAAAATTTTTAGAGGTTTTGCAAAGATACATTGCCTAGATACAATGATTTTATGAAAATTCTTTTATTTGTAATTTAAAAAATTTTAACTTTTATTCCAAGAAAGTTTAATCACCGTCTGACATTTTATGCTGTGGAAATTGTAAAAGATATTATAAAATAGTCAAAAATTAAAATTAAAAATAAAAGGGGAAAATTATAAAAATCCACCTTTTGTATATGTAGCGGTCGTTAAGAAAGCAACTTTATTATAAACTGTCTGACATACTTGTTAAAATCTATATTAAAAGCTTTCATAAAATTTGTAATTTGAATGACACAAGGCAACTATTAAAAAAATGATATGAAATGTTATGTAAAAATATATGCGATTACTAAAAAAAAAAAAAAGATGTATGGGTACATTTTTTTTAATAGTAGAGTAAAAATAATATAGACGAACCAGAAAAGATTCAGACAACAGTCTCTTTTGGTTGCTCTAATAAATATTAATAATTTAAAATAAGATAAAAACGTAGAAAAATCCTCCTTACTATAACTTCCAAACCATAGAGAGACCAAAGGTCGATCCAGGAAAAATTTGGCGCCTATATTTAGGACCCCTTCACAAAACCTTTATAAAACAGGTCCCTTCACAAAACTTTATTTAATAAAATGGGTCCCTTCACAAAAGTCAATTTGGTAAAATGGGTCCCTTGACAAAATTTTTTATAATAAAACAGGTCATTCACAAAACTCCTTTTACTAAAATAGGCCCTTTCACAAAATTCTATTGCATAAAATCTTACTATTTATTAATTATTTATTATTTTGTGATGTTTTAATATGTGTAATTTGTAAACAAACAAGTTCACCAGAGAAGAAAACTTCAGCAAAAGGATTTTTTTATTATTTTTTTTTTTAATAAATGCTTGGTTTGAATTTGAGTAACTGGATTTCAACTTCCGTTACGAAATGTTATTTTTCACAAATATATGATAAATTTCACAAAAATAAACTTTATTTTTCACAAAATGGGCCCCAAGAAAAAAAACCTGCATCAACCCCTGGAGACGAGATTTTTTATTTTAGAGTTCTTCATGAAAACAAATTTCTTAAAAAATGTTATGTTTATTCAGGGCACAATCCACTCTTATCTAAACATGAAGTAAATTGATTTATATACAGCGATACTCTAAAGATTATTAAGATTTGAATTTTCACTATTTTAAATTGCGTTTAAAAACACAGGGTTTTTTTCCCTCTCTCTGCATCCCCCCCCCCTCAACTATGCCCATGAGGATTTATTTTCATGTTGTATTATATATAGTTTAAAGTAAGAAATAATTAAGAATAATGATAACGATAAAAAATATAAAGTAAGTTTAATGTGATCGACGAAACCATACATAGCAGTATCGGAGGAATTATACTGCAATGAATAAAGGGGGCGGGATAGGAGTATCAGCAACTCCAAATAATCCTTTAATACGATAAGCAAATTTGAATACTGTAAGTATTATTTTTTTTAATATTAAAACTGCATTCTCATGTTTGCTAAAATAAAGAATATGATTTAATTCAAGTAATTAAAAATACACTTTAAGGAATTGTTCCGGACTACTTTAAGGGACCTTCGTGTTTTCATAGCAACCGTGTATTTTTATCCACATCATACACCTTCACGAGTCGGGTTTTACCGACCCGAACCCCCAAAACCATCCACCAGAAAACCAACGCACTTCATCTCGAAACAACATTAATCCATATTTTAATGCAATTATGACAAAAATACTCAAGTGATTATATTTCTAATATCAATTTTATCTTTTATGCAGAAAATTATCATATATACACTCATTTATATTCAAATACATAGTCCTTTAGTCTTAAACAATATTGTGGACATGTTATTGAAAAAAATGGGTTACCAGACCCGATCCGCAAAAGTTAAAATCTAACCCGAAACCTAGATAATTAGACTCAACCCGAAACGCAACAAAACAAAAATATTGCCAGCCTGGGTAAAATCGGATTATGCATCATGATGCATTCTTTAATCCAGATTCATTTTAAATCTCATTGTTACCAATATCGCTTATTTTGACACTCAGTAGACGATGATATGAAAAAACTTTTAGGTGTTCTTGTACAAAAACTATATTTGAAAGGACAACTGTTTTAAAAACGTAAAGTATCTATGTATCTTAACATCATGGTAAATTTTTGTGACGAAAAAAAAAAAATAAAGACAGGAAAACAGACAGACAAAATTTCTCATTTTTTGGACCAAACAGTATGAAAATCCGTTTAAAAGTTCTCCATGGACATACATTTAAAGAAAAAAAAGATACAAACGATACAAAGATATAAACACCTTCGTTCGAAATCTGCTAAATAGCAAATTAAAATAAACCTACAAAAATATGTTATTATTCATGCAATAAAATCATGGTATTCATGATGTTCAAATTATCCAAGAGAAAAAAAAGTCTCAAAATTTCTAGTTAATTACTTATTTTTAGTACTGTTTCCGGTGTATTTTTTTTTTTTTTTAAATCAGCAGTATATTCGAACTACTCAATATTTTGAAATTGTTCGACTGTAAAAATGCTGTTTTCAGTTTTCTTTATTTTTCTTCTTTTAATGACAGGATGAATGTATGCTGAATTATTAGAATAAAGTAAAATTTACAAACTAATTTATTTAGATGTGATGATTTTTCAAAATGCTCTTGCTGATTATTGTAACGAATATTTATAATGAAAGAAAAAATTATTTATTTGAATCTTAAAGGTATGAATTTTGTTTTTACTTATCACATTTTTTTCTTAATTGTCCATTCAACTTAAAATAGAAGTTCTTCATCTTCCTTGACATTTTCGAAACTTTCCTGGTTTTGTTGTGTTTAATGCCACTCCATTGTTCTTGTATGAAATATTCTTCCCTAGTTCTGTTAGTCGTTTTGACCTATAAAATGTCACAAAAGCCATCATTTTCTCAATATTAGTTACACATGTTTCAATAAATTTAAATCAACTTCATTACAATTACAATCAGACTAACAAGAAGGGGGGCAAGCTTGGTAATCAAAGATTTTGATTATTTTTAGGGTAGAATCCCCTTATTCTCAGGTTCAACGGATTTTATACAACGCTTCTTAGTTCTCGAGAAATAAGGGGGTCCTAATATTGTAGCACAACTTAAACACCGTAATTTCCAGCCTATAATCCGTGGATCAAACAATCAAGTTTGACCCAGAAATTTTATTTTATAAAACGCAACTTACTAAATCGCTGTAAATATCTGACTTCAATTATTGAATAAAATTTCTGGGTCAAAACATGATTGGTTGATCCGCGGATTATAGACTGGAAATTACGGTATATATTTAAGTTGTGTTGTAATAATAGACCCCCTTTTTCTCAAGAATAAGGAGCGTTGTATAAAATCAGTTGAACCTGAGACTAAGGGGAATCTACCCTTACAACAAATATAAAAACAATCAAAATCTGTGATTATCAAGCTTGGCCCTCTCCTTGTAAGACATAATAAATATTATCAACTTTTACAATACTGTAATATAAATGTAAAATAAAAGTAACAGGGTTCCAGGGTTAATAACACTGTTTTGAAGCTAGTTCTGATTGATATGTGAATGGTTTTAGAGTCATTTTGTACTGACTGACTATGAAACTGCAATCCAAAATAACGGACATTTTTATAATTATTAACCAAAATTAAATATTTTCGAGAACTATTAATAAATTTTTTGCAACACAAAATATCTGGATGAGTCCTTTATGTGGAATTCTACTTGGGATACATCATTTCTTTTTGTACAATGCATATATATTTTTCTTAATTTTTTTCAAATACATAACTTAAGTTTCTCTTTTATTTTGAAATAAAAATTTGAAACTTTTAAGCAATCCTATTTTTATTTGAGGTACCCATGTATCCTAGTTAGTGTAAGCAGACCGATTAATAAAAAAAATTAAATACAAGTGTAGCATTTCAGGGTTAATCACAAGGGATTTCAACAAGTGAAAAGCACTTGAGAGATACCCGGAAGGGGTGGGGGAGGTTATCACCTAACTGTCCCGCTGAAAACAATATTTGAAATTGTCTGCTGGTGTTGATGACCTGGGATTAAAAAAAAAATCCCCTTCCCTCTTGAAATCCAAGTCTCCAACTCACCGGAGTGTAGAAATCCTTCATCCGGAGAAGCTGTCACAATTAAAGACTGATTTCAACAGTTATCACATGTTACTATTTTATTTCAGATACACATAACCCCCCCCCCCCCCCCCCCAAAAAAAAAAAAAAAAAAAAAAAAAAAAAAAAAAAAAAAAAACAGAAAGAAAAAAAATCATTAATTAATTTTTAAAAAAATAATAAATAAATATGCATTTAGTAGCATCATTTTTTGTTTTAAAATTTCCCTAATTACGTGCAATTTTGCAGAGAAGTGACTGACTTTTAAAATTAGTTTTGAACTCTCTGTTTTTATATAAATAGATAGGTGTTTATTTTTCATGGACGAAAACTTGAGTGAATTTAATAAATCTTTTTATGTATGAGCCGCAACAATGGTGTTGTAGGTCTCTAATGTTCTGGCACTAAACGCCAAGCCGAAGATACACTTCTGTCAACAATTATCAATATTGATTAAATTTCGTTCAGTTAAAAAAATATACCAACCGCTAAGCGTCTTAGTTCTATTCCTAAATATCATTTGCTAAATAACCAAATTCTATAGATAATTATTTACTATAGATAATTGACTCCAGCAATGGAGAAAAAAAAAAGTAGAGTTGTGTAACTTTTGATAATTATTAAATTTCCTTTAATGAATAATAGTCCCTGATAACGATCAAACCATCCTCAAATATGATCTTTTGAATTTCGATTTAAAAAAAATTATCATTGCTGAAATCATGCAGAATAAACCGAGGACGGGTGACTTAACTACAGTCACTTTATAAAATAGGTAAAATTAACAATATAACAGACTTTAAAAGATGATTTTTTTTCATATTTTTCATCAGAGATTTTTAAAAGTAGAATATTGATAGACAGAGAAATAAGAAACAATATTATGAAAAATACTTTTTTTAAATATCAACAAAAAAAAAAAAAAGGATGAGAAGATTTTAGAAGCAATTAATTAGTGTCTCTTCTTTATCTAAAGCAAAAAATGCATGCGAAAGAGTGTAGAAGCTAGAACCCTCTGGAATAAGTAAAGCCCTCAATAGAGTGTATACATAGCAGGTTAGCAATAAATTTCCCTTTACAAGAAAAGTTCTTCATTCTGAAGTAAAGAATTTAGAAATTATAAGGACTTGGGTCTGAACAAAAATCTCAGAAAAACATTTTTAAAACAAGTGTATTGTTTAATTACAATGAAAACATACAACCAATAAACTTTAGTTACTAAAATAAATCAGCTAAATTCTGTCCTTGAATAAGTAAAAGCCTTCAGTGGAGTGAAACAGGTTAGTAATAAATTTCCATCCACCAATAAATTGATCAAGTAATAGAATACAAATTATGAAATTTTAAAGAAACATTTAATGTGTAAAGAGGAACAATAGGAAATATAAAGATTGAGTATCAAAAAAATTTTAAAGAATCTTTTCCTTTTCTTTTTAAATCTTGCATGTAAAGAAAAGTCACATTTTAAAGTATTTTTAAAACAAGAGCAGTTTAAATGTAGTGAAAAAACAAGCAGTGAGCTTTAGTAAAATAAATCATCAAAATTCTGTCATTGAATAAGTAAAGCCTTCAGTGGCAGCCTTCAGTCAGCAGGTAGAGTAATAAATTTCCACCCACCTGTAAATTGATGAACTGATACAATAAAAACTCTAAAATTCTAAAATATAGAGGTTAGAATTTCAAAGGACAATGTTTTTGACAATATTTCTCCAAATATTTTTGAGAGGATCTTTTAAAATAAAAATTATTTTGCATTAAAAAAATAAATAATAATAATAATAATCGCACAGTGTGTATTAATAATCGTTATTATTTTTTTTAAATAAAACATTCTGCATTTAATGTGTAAATTAAAGCAGTAAGCTTTTATTGCTGAAATAAATTAGTAAAATATTGTCTGTGAGTCACCATTTGTAACTGTCAATCTATTTATAAACAGATGAAACAATAAAAACACAGGTGCGCACAGGATGGGGACAAAGGGTGCCCAAAGCACCACTATTTCTGAATAGTAACCTTCACTTTAATCACAGAATTTGTATAAGCTTTCTGCAAATAAATAAGAAGAAGATAACTATTCGGAAATTAGTGGTACCATGGCCTCATTGCCCTGCACCCTACAATAACAGCTTTCCCTATATGCAGACTAAACTATGTTTCCTAATTATAAAACAACAATAAAAAAAGACATGTAGTTCTTAGATTATTTATTATTTATGTTACATATTTTTTTATACAATTATAGATAATCAGATGCATTGTAATAATACTTTTATTTGAAGTTTCTAAAATTGATTGACATATTCATTGTTGTGCATGCGGTTGATAATTCTTGACTAAATTAGGAAACTTGTTTCAGCCTTAAATCCCCCCCCCCCCCAAAATTCGATACCTAAATCACTTCTTTGTTTTTGTTATGTGGGAATTAACATGCAGGAAGCCATATACAGGGTGATTACAATTAAAGTTGCACTTTAAAATAAGAACCGCTGGTCAGAATGACCTGATATTTCATCTGAGTATACGTAAAGCAATGGGAATTTGTTTTGAGAAAGAAAAAATAATAGTTCAAAAGTTGACTGGTAGATGGCGCTGTAGTCGTTATCAGGGCCTGATCATCTCTATGTGGGTACCGAGGCACGCAGGCCATGTCGCTCCCCCTTCACAAGAAAATTAATGCAATGTATTATAAACATGACATACAGCTTTACATGCATTTTAAAATTTAAACTACAGCTTTTCTAAAAGAATATATTGCAGATATTGCAGGCACATATAAAAATGGATTAAAAATTATATGAAGGTAAAATCTTCTGCACTATATGCTATTTAGAGTGAATTAATCTATAATCCTAGATAAATCTTTAAACATGTTTGATGTAATACCAGTTCCTCTCCGAATTTCAAAGTTTACATTACAATTCATTGTTGTTAGTAAAGCACAATAAGGTAGTTCAGTTTATATGACTGAGAAATTTTTTTTTTTCAATGAACTATATAAATGGAATTTTGAATTAGTTTATATTTTCAGAGAGTGCTCAAAATGCATTTTGGGACATTCTGAAAATGGAGGCCCGGGGCACGTGCCCCATGTGCCTCTGTGATAAGCAGACTCTGCTCGTTATAAGATGCTAATTAAAAGACGTGACATGCTGTTTGAACAAAAAGTGCCACAACAGCATGTCACGTCTTTTAATTAGCATCTTATGATCTCTTAATTAGCATCCTGTCTTCTCTTCATCTTTATGTTCAACGCCATTTATCGGTCAACTTTTGAACTTTTTTTCTTTAACAAAACAAATTCCCATTCCCTCACATATACTGAGATGAAATATCAGGTCTTTCTCACTAATGGTTCTTTTTTAGAGCCTTTTAGAAGTGCAACTTTAATTATAATCACCCTGTATATTAGCTTAGTAATATACAAGTAAAAATGGGAGCAACCACTTCAGATCGTTTCATTATTATTGTACGTAACTATATGCCGCAATACGACATTATATTTTACCGATTTTTTGGCATTATTCGTATATATTCAAGATGAGCTGTGGTGTAACAACATAATATCAGATTGGATGTGCGTCAAATGCTTCTTCTTACTTTGTTATCATAACAGATGATTTTTAAATATTTTGTCCACAGATCCCCAATCGACCCCTTTTAATGCCACATCGACCCTGGGGATCGATATCGATCACTTTGGTGACCCCTGGTCTATATACTATATAGTGTAGCTGAGCTCTGCCCACGTATTATGTGAAAGTTCCAGCTGTATTGAAAAATTTTGTCTATAAACGCATTTAAAATATGTATTTCAATAACTTATGGCTATATCTATTTAAATTAGAACTATTTAGAATTTTTTTTTTTAACTTTGGTTTCGTTCAGAGACATAAATGTATGCATGCATATGTATATTTTACATACATGCAAAAGCGTGCTTAAATTTATTTTCTTGAGAAATCATTAATTTTATAAATTACGAGGCTAAAGTGTTGTTATATTAATATTTTGGAAAATTTGTGAGGTTTCAGATTTATCAAAACATTGAAATATCTAAGTATCTGCTTATATGGATTTCATTTATACCACAGATTTGGACGCATTTAGTGGCTCTTTCCTAAAATTGTGGAAAAAATAAGATTCTTGCTTCCAATTTCATTATTAATTATTTAATTTATAAAACAAGCTATTTCTTTTAACCAATGACTTATAAATGGCATCTACTGTATTAAATCCCCCCACCCACCCCAATGATGATCCGGTCCAATATTTTCTAAACATTAAATAGAAATTTCCCCATATCTTTTTTTTTTCCTTATAATGTTTAATATTGTGGTTATTCCTATTTTAAATTATTTAAATATATGGGAATATATCTAAATAATATGCTAACAGTATGCTTTTAATAGTCATACAATTGCTATTAGAAGCATAGAAAATTTAAAAATAAATCAAAATACATTAAATAATTTAAGTAAGCCTACAAAATTATATTTGCTCATCTTTCTAAGATTATAATTGACATTTATTCTTTAGATCCAAATAGATAAATAGAAGCATTCAGATAAGGTTTCCTTATACGTGCTCTGCATTGTAATATACTTTATATAATAATAATCACCCTTCAATTTTTGTTTTCATTGTTATTTTTAATAAAATGTAAAAATAACAGAGGAAAGGCTATGAATATTTTATTCAGATTTTTATACATTCATAATTTATAAATAAATGCTTAAAAAGGGATACAAATTATGTAAATGCATAATAAAAGAAGTAAGTGACTTTTATAAGTTGTGACTTATTTAATATATTTGTATAGTACTCCAGATAGGAGGTCAGTTAAAAGATATACATATATATATATACTTTTTATAATGATTCTTAAATTTTATTAAGGATCTAAAAAAATTCAATGCATTAATGATTTAAAAACTCCGACTAAAGTTTATGTTTATGAACTTTCTCTTTTTCATTTTAATATTGCGGTTAAATTTAAAAAAAAATAGTGAAATTCCCATTTGAAATTATTTAGATAATATGGGAAATTATCGTAAATTTACAATTAGAAGCATAGAAAATTTAGAAACAAATAAAATAAAATAAAAATATATTAAATCATTCAAGTACGCCTAAAAAATGTATTTACTGAATCATGTTTTCTAAAATTACAAAATGGATAAATAAAAGCATTGAGGTAAGATTTTCTTAATCGTGTTCTGCATTGTAAATAACTTTTCAAAAAGAAATTATAATCACACTTCATTTTTTTTAATTGCTATTTTTAATAAAATCTAAAAATAATAATAGAGAATTGTGTGACTATTTTGCAGTACATAGTCAGAGTTTTATACTTTCATAATTTTTAAATAAATATTTAAAATGGGATATAAATTATGTAAATGAATAATAAAAATATAGTTGTGACTTATTCTAAAAATAATAGACAGAAGACTGTGAATATTTTGCAGTACATAGTCAGAGTGTTATACTTTCATAATTTTTTAATAAATGTTTAAAAAGGGATATAAATTATGTAAATAAATAATAAAAATATAGTTGTGACTTATTCTAAAAATAATAAACAGAATGCTGTGAATATTTTGCAGTACATAGTCAGAGTGTTATACGTACAAAATTTATAAATAAATATTTATAAAGGGATATAAATTGTGTAAATAAATAATAAAAATATAGTTGTGACTTATTTAATATATTTGTATGGTACTCTAGGTAAGAGATCAATTTTTACAAATATATATATACTTTTTATAATGATTCTTAAATTTTATTAAGTGTATAAAAAAATTGCAAGGAATTAATGATCTAAAAACTCTAACAAATGTTATGTTTGTAAACTTTAAAGAATTATTAAATTCTTAAAATATCAGATACAAATGGAATTTCTCTTGCTATAGAAATATTACACTTCTTAAATATTTTCGGTTAATTTATGTAACATTTTGTTAATTTAAACAAATATAAAATTATATTTTAAAAGTTGGCCTCAGAATATTTATTTTATCTTGAAAAAGAGAAACAGCAAATGTTTTCGCAAGTCTCTAACAGATGGCGCTGCTAAATTATGATATCGAAGCTCATAAAATAGAGTTTAGAAGCGTAAATGCTTTATCGTTTCTCCTGTATTACCCTCTCTCACTTCGGTTTTATTTGTTTTATTTCTAAAGGAAAATATTTTTAAGGAAATGAAATTTGTTTGTTAAGAATGATTGAGAAAAGTTTTATAATTTAAATAGCCAATTATTTAAAGTATGTAATTTGAAAATTAAAGCAATAAAATGGATATACCTGCATAAAAAACATTTATTTACCATAATAAAACTAAAAATAACAATTTTGTTTGAATTTTATAATAATTTATATTAAAAAAAATCAGTAACGAAGATTTTTTGTATGAATTTACATAATTATTCAACCGAAAAAAAAAAAAATAATAACACAATTAATTTGATGACGATTTATATATATATTTTTTTTTTAATGTAAAACATTTTATTATGCTTAAAGCTGTTTATTTATTTAAAATAAGCCTTGTAGTCGTGATATTTCGTGGATGGAATTTTTCATAATTTACTAACTCAATAATGAATATATGAAGGTTTTATAAAGGGAAATTACGCAAGTTTATAGCAATTAGTTCAAGCTAACATTTTTTTAGTAAAATAAGTTGGTATTTCTTTAGTCATTTCTTTAGTAAACTAAATTAATTCATACTAATTTTTTAACAATTAAATGACAATCTTTGCCTTTCATTTTCTTATTTTTTCTTTTCTATCTGTCTTTATTTATTTTGCATCGATTAATATTATTAAATCATCAAATAATTAACACGCTACATTACAAAGTATATTACAATGCACATAATTTAACCCAGTGGCTTAGCAATTAAAAACTACGGGCGACAGTTTTGAATCCAGACATTTTTCTCCAGGAGTGTATAGCTCCATGGGGGAAGGGGGAAGAGTTCCGGGTGGAAATTGCACTTCTAAACTACAAATAATCATGAAATTCCGAATTTAGAGGTGGGGGGGGGGAGTCATTTGCAAATAAATTGAACAGTTAGGATTATCAATAATTGATGAAATTTTTACAAGAACAATTAATTGTTAAAAATAATTATTAGCGTTATTATCACAAAACCAAACTTTTATTTTAGTTTATACATATCTATATATGATTTAAGATATTCAATCCTAAAGAGTTACGATTTTCAATTAAGCAGACAACGGGAAAGTTTTCTCACACAAACACCAAAACAGTCCTGGAGAATTACTGCATGTAATTGCATTTGATGATTCAAATTGCATCAGGTGTTAAATATCCTGAAATTACTTTTGAATCTAAATACGACATAAAATTAACTGCAGAATTTTAATTATTAAATAAAACTTATTCAAAATAAAAATACTTCTAGCAGAGATTACGTTGGAGCCCCTGATCTGCAGATTTACACATTAGAAAATTAATCAATATTAATAGGGCTACTTTATGTACGGAGTTATTTTTTCAGAAATAAAATAAAAATAACAATAATATTTATCATAGATCATGTGACTTGGAATTTTTTTTTTTGAATGGGGAGGTTTTGAAACTCGTGAGCCCTTTGGTTTAGCTTACTGCCATAAAATAACAAACATATTGATTCTAAATTGGTACCAAACATTGTGCCAATATTCCATTCATTGGAAATATTTCCAATGAAATACCAACACTGGTTAAGTATTGTGTCTTAACATCAGAAATAGTTGCAATTAAATGTCTGTATTACAGAAATATAGGCTTTACACTGAAAATACTTGCAATGAATCGCTAATATTTCAGAAATTTTTATTCAGAAATTTTCAGTTTTATCACCAGAAAGGGAAGCAAATTCGATTACCTCTAAAATAAAAATTATTTCCACAACTAAGCATAATTATTATATGTATTACACTGGCCGGAGTTACATCATGTATTGACATGGTATAAAACAAGAGAGGTTTGGGACTCTGCTACTATATCGCAGTAATCGACATTACAAACTTTTTCAAAAATCATAATATTTACGTCTATACATTTAATTTTCCTTTACTAGATGTAAGGATGAGTTCCAATCGTCACTTGCCCTTTTATATAGTAAGTACAAATTTAGTTACAATTCCCCCAGGTCAAACAAACTGTTTGAGAACTCTTAGCGAAATGTAACTGTAAGTACAGTTCTGAAAAAAATTAGTTAGACTGTTTTTGGAAGAAACAGGATGAAATAGTAAGTCCCAAAAATTACATTTAAATATATATTAAAATCAAATTTGTATTATAAGATTCATGTAATTTTAGAAAAAGAGAAAATAAATATTTTAAATATAACTATCAGTGTATTTGTTTTTTACACAGACTGTTGATCAAGCGTTGACATTTTCTGGGTGAAATGTATGCCTATTATCTAGAATTAGTTAATTTTGTATGATGGATTTTTTTAATACAATGAAATTATATATAAGGATAACATTCTTCAAATTAAAAGGGCAGCACATAATAATACATCACTGTGGTAACGGCAGGAATATGTAGAAACTGAAATATAAGCAATCAATCAAATAATAAATAAATAAATAAATATGTGAAATAAAATAATATAAAATAAATAATGACGTATAAAGCATAAATACTATTAATTTTCAGATATTTGTAAGTTCCTAATTAATTAACGTAAATTAATTTTTTAATTATGACTTATTATTTATACTGACATTGAAATGTGATGTTATCTGAGAAAATATGACAAACGAAGTATTTCATGTTACATGAGATTATTAATGCCATTTTTGAGATAGGGAAAACCCTTAATCCATCATACATTTAAAACAATTCTTATAAATGTGACTGAATCAAAAATCAAGATTGAACCTTCTTAATGACACTATTTCGATTTCATAATGATTTAAAAAGATTTTATATTCAAAATATTTTTTATTAAATCTATTCATATCTTTTTTTAATTTAAACATATTAAACTTCGACATTTATCTCATTATATTTTTATGGATAATATACTTCCTAAATCCTCTTTATAAGTCTGTGAAATAACACTAACACTATTAATTGAACAAAACTATTACTATACTAGCTATCATATTAGAAATACACTGTATTTAATATACTTTCATTCCAATAATTTTTCAAATTCGTTTTTTTTTTCCACTGTTATGTATTTATTTAATGTTCCTGTAGTTAATTATTTAAAGAAAGTCTACAATATAAAGCGTTCCAAATATATATAAAAGATAAACGCGTGAACATAAAATTTATCCACGTCTAATAAACGCTAATATGGTGTTCATAACCAATGTAATAAAGAAGATATGACTCGATTTAATTAAAGATATTTTAAATATAAAACATTTTTTAAAAAATAATGCAAAATTAGTCTATTTTCCTCTAGAATCACCTTCTAGATGAAAACAAACTCTTGGCGCATAGCTGCCAAATTTACGCGTTTTTCTTACCACAAAAATTTAACAGTAAATTTTCCTCTTTTTTTAATCGCCAAAATTTAGTTGCAATTAAAATTTGCGATTAAATAAAGCACACATTTCTATTAAATTTTAGTGGTAACAAAAAATCATAAAATTTGGCAGTCATGTTGACGTTACTGTCTTGAGTTTTGATTCATTTATGCTTATAGAAATCGATTTTAAATGTATGATGGATTAAGTGCCTTCCTAATAAACATCTTTACGCAGAACTGTTAACAAAACGCATAATTATACAGAATAACGATTTCAAATTTAACAAAGGCAAATATATTGTTAATCTTTTAATTCTCTTGTTAAATAAAGTGATGAAGCAACTTTAGTTCAACTAATACAGCAAAATATTCCTTAAAATAATTGAAGACCTGAATGGAAGTATATGTTATGCCGCATTGTTTTATTTTATGAACAAAGATGTTATGTTTTTTTCTATCATATGGTAAAGCTAAAATACCGAGATCCTAACTAGTCAAAAATTAAATTTCGAGGAAACTGGAGTGAAAGCTTCCTACTGTAAATGTTATTGATTTATTCTCTTCGTAACTTAAAATGTTATCAGGTGGTATACTAAACTCTCTCAGAAGACCTTACAACATTTATTTGTTAAATATTAACGAATATTTTTATCACTTAAATTATTAAATATTATAAAGTATTGTCTCATATCATTAAAACTAATTAGAATCTCCGTATTATAGCTTTACCATATAATAGATTACTTTATAACATCTTCATCCATAAAATACAACAATGTGACATAAACCACTCGGATCTTTAATTAAATATAACGCAAATAAAAGCATTAATATTAAAAATGTTATATATAGAATACTTTGAGCATAGCATATAAAACTTGCATAACAGAAAAATGCGTGACAGATACATAATTCAAACATGTTCTTTTTTTCTAAAAAAGTAAATAAGTTGCTGTAAAAATGCTCTCATACTAATGGTTCAAAGAATTTATTAAGTACTACTTAAAACCGTTACTTACAAAAGTGTAGAAAGGATAAGTAAAAGTACCAACTTATCTGGTATTCACAAGCTTCCATCATTCTCGCATTTCCTGAGAACGGTCAGAAGATTTCTCATAGAGGATAATCTTTATCTCTGGATATTTTCACTTCTTATCTAAGAACCAAGGAGGCTTTTACTGTTGAGGAGTGTCGAATATATTTCACTTCTCAAGAGAACCTTCACCGCATTTTGCTGAAAAATAGAGGAAAAGGTGATTTTTATTTCACAAAATGCATTACATTAATTAAAATGCCTATTAACCCCTTTAGAACGGAGGTATAGTATTTCTTGCCTTATTTAATCCCAGAATTCTACGATTAGGCAAGGCAAAGATTACGGCTATAATATTCTGGCACTAAAAAATAAAAACCATACGCACCCATATAAAACGTCCCGTGACGCCCGTCCTAAACGGGTTAAAAGAACAAAGCATGTTATTGCATGATACTATAGTTGTATATAGTTATGGAAACAGTTTTAACATATAAACACATAATAATATAAATCTATTCTATATTTATTTTGTTTTGTGTGGACATTATAACTTAAATTATTCAGATTAACATTAAAATTTAGGTAACAAATAGGGCTAAAGGGGGTTCGGGGGTCAAATTTTTATTTTGTTTATTTATAGAAATTTTTTAAAGGGTTTTTTTCCTTAAATGTTTCTTTCTATAAAAATTACTTTTCAAATAAAAAGTTTTAGAAAACTTTGAATTTTTTTTAATTTAAAATTTTAATCGTATTTAATTTTTGATATAACTCATGACCTACTTGTTCGATGTCATTACTTTTTACACTATTGTGTGCAGAAAAGGTTTTTTGTTAATTTGTCTTCGGGATTTGTCAAAATACTACTTATAAAATTTATTTTCTTAAAAAAAAGCTGATTTTTGTGAGTGATTTTCTGAAGACAATTTATTAAAACATAACATAAAAACTCTGTACAAAATTTTATACACGCATATCCTGGAAAAAAGATTAAACATAACCTTTTAAACATGACAAATTAAAATTGTGGAAAAATCCATTCTGAGATACTTAAAGATTTAGTTATGTGGGAGGAGGGGGGGGGGGGAGCCTGATAGTACAACATACAATTTTTTATATCTGCTGATGTAATCTTAGAAAAGGTACGCGGTTTGCTTTATTTAATTTATTTAACTTTGTAATATTTTATTAGCAAAAAAACAAAAACTGCCCTTTTCTTTTGAGAATTTTGACCTCCGAACCCCCTTAAAATTACTAAATTAAATTAGTTCTAATTTTTAAATAGAATTTTCAATATAAAATAGTATTTACTATTGCAGCAATAGTATTTATTTCCTGATAAAATTACAGAAAATTAATTTGAATGATTTAATGTAGAAAAATATAAACACAGGTCAGTGCACTTAAAAAATGTCACGGTGCAATCGAACCCCCCCCCCCCAAAAAAAAAAAAACAACAACATATTATTAGAAAAATAACATGGAAACTCTAACATGTCACAGTTGTCTTGAAAAATGACAAGATAGTGAGCATTGCTGAACATGTTTATAATAACTCCTACATTAGAGATACAATATGGTTTTTTGTTGTTGATGTTGTTGAGTATAAATCAATAAACATGGTAACAATAATAATTATAATATTGTCATTATTAATAATATTGATATAAATGAGAATAATAATAATAACACACTTATTATCCTTATTATTATTGTTATTACTATCCCACGGTGGAGATATGTTTCTATTTCTTATGTAATTACTTTATCAAATTAAATAATTACACTTCTTAAAAATTCACTTCGAAAGAGTATTTGTTTCGATTTCGAAAATGACGTTCTGCTCTGTAGCAGTACAATACATTAGAGAATATTTTTTTCGTAATTAATTGAACAATATTAATACAATTATTAAGTTTTATAATTTTTTTTTCTATTTGGGACGCTAATAACTTAAGTATATAAATTTCTTGTAGGCTGAAAAATAATATTCTCCATTATGTATGCTTCAAACTATGTTTAAAAAGGGACGGTTCTGATTTATTTTTTTTTAATTAAATCAACTACATTAATACCTGCAAAGACTGGATCACATTGAACTTGGGACAATTTCCGTTTTAGAGAGGTTTTCGTCTTGGAAGGTATAACCTCTTATGTAAAGGAATTCCCTTTTTTGTCGAGACATGAAAGGTTTCCATTTAAGTCAGGATTCTGTTACATGTAGGTTCCGTTTTGACAGGTATTACTGTACTTAATTACATAAATTACTTAATTTCGTATATTGCAACTGATTCATTCATTTTTCAAAATATATTTTTTATTATTAAATATTTTTCAATACAATTTGAACTTGGAAATTGCGCAGAAACACTAATATCTGAAAAATTAATGTGCATTAATAAATCTGTACCTTGATAGAAAATGGGATAATGTCCAAACTTCAGTTTTGGTCTAATGTCCGCCAATCACTTCACAAAATCATATATAAAATAGATAAAATTCCAATGTCTTCCTTTTAGCATATCTTATTTTAATATGTTTAGAAAAATTTTAAATGGTGATTATTTCACAATTTTTTTCTCTGTTCACCAACTACTGCACAATAATCGATTTTTTTTTTTTTCTGCAGTGGAATTATTTTTCCACTAATAATTCAAAGAGATTAATAAAGAAACACTAACATTAAATTAGCGTATTCTCGAAACTAAAAATGGACATCAGTCCTTTTTCTAACCAATGTTGCAAATATATGATGCATCTTTTTAAATTCAGTAAAGCTTAACTGGGTCATTGAAAAAAAAATGTTTTTTTAGAAGAAACAAAATTACACAATGATCGTAAAATACGTATATTTTACAAAAACATCTACGTGAATTCTTTCAAAAAATCAATAACTTCTTGATATTCATCTGTGCATTCCTTTATGTAACTCCCCTGTCGATGACAATTGAAGTTATCTTTTCGTATTTTCTCATTTAGATCCTGATCACCTATAAAAGAAGGGAAAATAATCACCATAGAATTAAAGAATACTGGTTCACAAAAGATTTCATAAAGTTTTAAAATGCATGGTATCAAATAGCTTAAATAACATCTTTTATAAAATATTAATATGTTTCATTTTCATGAAATCATTCATAAACTGCGATGCAAAGATATCAAATGAATTAAATCCGTGTGAATAAAAGTAATATATTTTAAGTGTTTCATAAACTACATAATGCTATGAGATAAATAGGTAGATAAATAATAATAATAGCAGTAATTACCCCGTCTTTTGTAAAAGTTTTGTTTATAAGGTTAGATCTATTTGAATTCGTTTAACATAATAGATCTCATTATACATAATATATTTAAAAATCGAAAAAGTTTGCGTGGTGATAACAAAATGTTTATATTTTACCAAAAAATGTCCACGTTTCCTTCCAAAAATCAATGTCTTTCTGTGTATTCATATCTACACTCAGATAATTCTCTTTTGTCTTTAAAACTGAGAGGAAAAGATGACCAAAAATATTTCGGCATTTTCTTATTTAGATTCTGTTCACCTAGAATGAGAAATACGTATATAATTAGAAAATACTATAGTTAAGAAAGAGTTTCATATACAATTTTATAAAGCAGGATATGAAATAATTTAATTGTCTTTTTTGTAAATAACACTAACATACATTGAGGAATATTTCATAAAATCTAAAATTCTATGAAAAAAATTACAGGTAAACTGTTAAAAATATATATTATTTTGTAACATGGTATGTTTTGGAAATATTTGTTACTCCTTCATCGGGTATCGTATATAAAAAAAGAACATGTATTAACACTAATAACTAAAAATATATACGTGTGTATTGAGCAAAATTGTATTTCAATAAAATTTAAAATCGCATCATTAAACAACAATATATAAACAAAGAAAGAATAAATGGATAAACATATAATGACTCTATATATATGAAACTCAAACCACCCTCGTGAAGTACCCCTTTTTATTAAATAAGAACAGCATTGATAAAGTTTTTCATAAACGTTATGAAGGAAATTTCAAGAGGGGGTAGTGAAAATGTCAGTAAAAACTTGTTAAAATAAAAAGATTTTTCCCGTAAATTGTCATAACCCGTAATAATAAAATATTTAACTTCTTTGAGATATTCAGTAATATAATTTTTGCAGCAGATTAGGATAATTTCTAATAATTTAGAAGTAAGGGGAGGCGAACTTAAGGAATTGTATCAGAGGTTTCCCTATAAAATTACAGCTTCAGACAAAAACACTACACTCTTAAAAATTTGCAGCAAACTGTCCAGTCATTTGAGAGTTTTTATAAAAAACGGTTACATAACCATCATTTAACTCTATTTTGACTAAAATATGGGCAATAATATATGGTCAGAATAGAGTTAAATTACAGTTATGTAACCATTTTCTATAAAAACGGTCAAATGACTGGACAGTTTGTTATAAATTTTTAACAGTGTAAGCTGCTTTGTTTAAAAAGGGATTTTTCCAGTATATGTATAGTTATACCTTGAACAAAAGTGGACAGAGCTAAAATTTGCGAGTTTTGTATCAGGGTCATTCCATGGTAACTTACGTTACATTTAGAATAATTTTCTTTAGTAATTTTATAGTATAACACCAAATAATATTAAAAATGTAATGTTGATATGATTTTTTAATTAAACATATCCAAAGCGAAATTTGGATGAAAATTACCTAATACTTTTAGTACTATTTTTTGAACACTGGCCATTATATTTATTATGATAACTTACGTTCTTTTCGTCAGAAACGTAAGTTACCATAGTAAATATAATTTTTAGCGTTCAAGCAATAGTACTAAATTTAAGTAATTTTTATCCAAATTTAGCTTCGTATAGGTTTAATTAACAAATTATATAAACATTATACATTTTGAATATTTTTTAGTGTTATATTACTAAAATTACTGAAGTCAATTATTCTAAATGTAACGTAAGTTACCATGGAATGACCCATATTATTATTTTTTAGAGTTATTCCTGTTATTATTATTTATTTTTTTTTAAGCAGAGTTTATGTGATGCAGCCGCTTGTTTCATAATGATAATACTAAGGATAGGTTAAGACAATAGAAGGTACTTATATTCCGTTTTATATTTATTTGAAAATAACTGAAAACCTGAAGAATGTGAAAATATATCATTGATTTTCTATCTTTACGTGGTTACCGTTCCGAATCAGTTCAATTGTCGCGCAACCCCTCAACTTCGCAGTACTCGCATTGCAGTTAATGCCACTCATTCTGACCGAAACCCAAAGAAAAACAATCCACATAATGGCGAAGCTTCCGATCGCCCTCATATTTACGACCTCATCGATTGCAAGCCCCCTTTTCCTCCCGTTCGTTCTATTCCCAGAGTTTCCAAGTCTTATCTCTCATTCTCTCTTTCTCTCACTCCCGTTCATTGCCTCCATTAGATGATACCTCATTGATCCCTTTAATTTCCGGGAACACATGCGATTCTTTCACGCATTCATCCGCTTTTACTTTTTTTTAGTTCAGCTTTAGATACTTGAAAGGTGATGTGTTAAAAAAAAAAAAGAGAGATAGAATTGTTTCTGGAATTCTTTTCGTTAAAGTTATTAAATCATAAGCTCCAAAATGGAAAACTATCTTCCAGTACCTTCAGGTGCAATATCATTAATAAATTCGTTTGTTCTTATTTCTTGAAATCACACAAACATATGTCGTCCTCCATAACTCAAAACTTAAATTCATAATATAAGCGTAGGTATGCCTTTAAAGCGTTTCTTTGAATAATTGTTGGCAACTAAAGAAATTTCCCAGAATTTTTAAAAGAGTACAGCGATTAAGTATTATTTTAAAGCGTCAATATGAATAATTATCTAAAAGTAAAAATAAACGAAAGAAAGTGAGAATGAAAGAAAAATGATTTGGATATTTGAAAGGTAAAGTGTTAATAAAATTGTTTATAGAAGTATTTTCATTACATTTGTTAATACGATTTAAAATTGAAAACTCTGAATAATAGATGGCGAAAAAAAAAAAATGGGAAAGAAGAAATAAAAGCTACTTTCCAGTACCTTTAGGTGTAAGTTTCAAGAGCACTGTTATATTGAAAAATTCGTTTGTTGTTATTTCTTGAAACCACACAAACATCCGACATCTCTCCTGAATTCTTTCACGCATTCATTCGAGTTACTATTTTTTGTTTCGCTTTAGATACTTGAACGGTGATGTGTTATATATATATATATCATATTCTTTAGCAATGTTATGGCTTATGATGATGAAACCACACATTTTATTTGGTAATTTAGGCGTTTGGGACCTGAAGATTCTGTCTAAATTAAACACATTTCATTTTTTCAATTTTTAATTTATTTTCTTCTTCTTTTTTTTTTTTTTTTTTTTTTTTTTTTTTTTATTTCACTTTGTATATGGAATCTATATTCAGGGGGGAACACTATTGTTTTCAATTAATTATTACATTCTAATTCATAATTTCATAGTTTTGTTTCATAGTCTTGAAAAGTAAAGTGTTAAATTCATTAAATTTATTAAACTATACGGTTTAAAATATAAAAATGAATAATAATAGGCAAAAAAAAAAAAAAAAAAAAAAAAAAAGAAGAAGAAGAAGAAGAAGAAGGAAGGAATACCATCTAGATTGTAGTACCTTCAAGTGCAAGTGTTTCAATAGCATTGTAATTAAAACAAGAACGAAAAATCATGCGTCAAGCATAGATTATGAAACACTTTCCAACACAGCCAGAAAACTGTAAAGAAACTTCACCGTTAAGTAAGGTGAAAGAAGATATGTAAGTAAACACTTTATAAAATATATACCACATTTAAAAATACAGTTTTCGAAATTACTTTCCAGTGTAAAAAAAAGTAGTCGAATTATTTTGTGCAGTCCTGTATATGATCAATAGATGTGGATATATAGCATGATAAAATTTAGTTCAGTTAGAATATTCACATTTAGCAATTTTCTCCGTTCAAGGGAAATGCACTCGAAATCCTTTGTGCAGCCCTGTATATTATATGAAGACTTTTGTACACGCCACATATTAAGCTAAAAGACAACGTAAATCTCACTCGCAGCAATTACCAACCGTAAACGACAATGCATATTTTTCTTTGCGTAGCCCTGTATATGAATTTATATATATTCCACAAACTTATATTAGTATACTAAATATATTAAAGTTCAGCACGAAAATACGTAACACAATTAAAAACTACCCTTAAGCAATTCACTCCCATTGTCTGCAATACTTACGGATTCCCTTGTGTAGCCCTATGTATGAACAACCGAGTTTATAAACACACACGTACTATGAACAAATTTAGTTAAACTTAAAAACGCAAACCAAAGTTGAAAACGCCCTTATCACACATAGACTGTAAATATCGCACACGTACTGTAACCGATATCTTTTGTGTGTCCCTGTAGATAAACGCAATGCACACGCCACTTTCAAGACAGCAATTTATAGTGTACCTCAGTAATGCATATAATTTTCATTATGTTTGAAATAGTGAAATATCACTAAATTACACTGCAAACGATTTTTCCCCATAGAACAATGTGTAACAGAATTCTTTTGTTTGACCCTGTAAACGAATAATTAATGTTTTGCACCCCATATTCTACAAAAAATATGTTTTAATGCTCTTCATAATTATATATCAATTTCATCATGTTTTAAATGACTTAGCATCATCAAAATGCACTTGAAACGATTTTTTCCCATTAACTGTATAATGTAACAGAATACTTTTGACTGTCCCTGTAAAAAAAACTATAAGTGCTACACACTTCAGTTGAAATAGGGAACATGCTATAGTAAACAACAATAACACACAAAAATTTCAGGGCGATCCGAGTAATTTTACACGAGTTAGAGCACGGACAGACGCCGGACGGCCAAACACACCGCGAAGTCATAAACACTTTTCAACTATAGGTTGGACATTGAAAAAATCGTTTTTTGTTATTTCTTGAAACAACACAAACATCCGACATCCCTCCTGAAATCCTATTCTTTCCCACAGAAAAAAATTAAACCCAATTTGGATTTTTTTGAAAATGGGTATTTAACAGTGTCCAAAATAGATACACAGTGGAAACCAAAACAGGCATGACCCAATTTGGGCACATACCTAAGAATCTTTCGACCCAAATTGGGTTTTAATTTTTCTGTGCACGCTTCATTCGAGTTACTAATAGAAAACTATCTTCCAGTGCCATCAGGCTCATTATCATTAATAAATTCGTTTGTTCTTATTTCTTGTATAATCACGCAAACATGCGTCATCTTCCGTAAATCACATCTATGAGATTAAGTTATGCTTTTAAAGCGTCCTTTTCAATAATTGTTGGGCAACTACAGAAATTTTTCATAGTATTTTTTAAAGTGTATACTAGCTTAAGTATGATTTTAAAGCATCACTTTGTATAATTATCTAAAACTAATGAGAAAAAATAAAATAAGAGAAAAGAGAGAGATTAAAAGTAAAGGAGGATTTAGATACTTGAAAGGTGAAGTGTTAAAAAGAAAGAGGTGAAATTGTTTTTTAAATTCTTTTCATTAAATTTATTAAACCATAAGGATAAAAGAAGAAAACTCTGAGTAATGATTAACTACCAAGAAAATTAACCATAGCAATTTTAAATGGTATTTAAAAAAAAAAAAAAAAAAAAAAAAAAAAAAAAAACATTGGGGTGGAAGAAATAAAATCTATTTTCCAGTACTTTCATGCAAGTTTCAAGATATTATTTTTTGAAACCACACAAACATCTGCCACCCTCTTTAAATCCGATTCTTTAACTCATTCAATCACTCTTACTATTTTTAGTTTAACTTTAGATACTGTGATAGATAGGTGATATGAAAATTTAGATAGGTGATATGAAGAGACAGAATTGTTTCTGGACTTCTTTTCGTAAAAGTTATTAGATCATAAGCTCCAAAATAGAAAACTATCTTCCAATACCTTCAGGTGTATTATCATTAATATATTCGTTTGTTTTTAGGGTTCCGTAAAAACGGAACCATTATAATATCACTCCTGTGTCTATGTCTGTCCGTCTGTCAGAGCCCTTTTTCTCGTAATCTATGGAACGTGGAAAGTTCAAACTTGGGAATGTTATAAAACCTTTTTACCCACATATTTTCAGATTATTAGCCATTCACAAGTATGTTTAGGAAAAATTTAGGGGGCTAATTAGGTATTATAGTTTTTGAGAAAAACGCATTTTTCCGAAGCTTAGGTATGCTTTAAAGCTTTTATTTATTTATTTATTTATTTACTTATTTATTTTGACTAATTGTTGGCAACTAAAGAAATTTTCCATAGAATTTTTTAACGAGTACACTGAGAAAAATGAAACTTTCAAATCTGAGTAAATCGATGTTTTCATGTTGTTATGAAACTTTTTGTTTCAAATAGGACGACCCAATGCTTTCAATTCTGAAATACCGGAAATACTCAGAATATTGAAACATAGACATACTCAAAACTGAGCACATAGAGGTCAGTTCATACTCATTTTTGAAACACGGACATACTCAAAAAGGATTAGAAGCAGTTCAAACTCATTTTTGAATCATGGAAATACTCAAAAATAAGCACATAGAAGTCAGTTCATTACTCATTTGAATGAAATGCAATATTTCCATTTTTCAAGAGAGAAAAATAATTGTGACGTTAATGGGTTACAATGTGTCAAAAAGAAACTTTAGGCAGTTAAATTTCAATATCCAGGGAGCGCTTTTTCATTTAAGAAATATACTGATAACAATGGAATTGAAAATTTGCATAATTCATATCTCCCCTTCCCTACACAAATGATAAAGTTGTATAATCTTAACCACCATCTGAAATCGACCAAATCTATCCGAAATCCCGTTAAAAATTTCCACTTTTCTAAGCAACAAATTAATGAAACCTATAAAAATATCAACATGCGTCCGAATCATTCGATGACTTGCATTTAAAATAACCCACTCATGTGATCTGGATGGCGAAGTGGACTTGTAACTAGTGGGACTCGGATTCGATTCTGGCTCTGGGTAAAAGCGTAAATTTAGTTTATCCTCCCGTATTCGTAAATCGAACCAGAGATGGCAGCACTAGCGCTATTGTTTACTGTTGTTTGAAACATGCACATACTCAAATATGAACACATGATGTTTTATTCTTGAGTGTGTGCATGTTTTCAGAAATGAGTATATACATGTTTCAAACTTGAGCCATTTTGACTATGCGACATACTCAGATTTCAGTATTTTTTTCTCAGTTTTGAAAATGTCGTATTTAGAGTGTACTGAGTTTAAATTTGCTTTTGAAGCATCACTTTGAATAATTATCTGCAACTAATAATAATAATACGTGATAAGAGATGTGTTAGGAGATACAATTGTTTCGGAAATTCTTTTCATTGAAGTTATTGAATCATAAGATTCAAAAAGGAAAACTTTGAATAATTATTAAAATTTAACAAAATGTTATCAAAAGAAATTTCAAAGAGTATTTTTTCAAACAAGACCTTGGGATAGAAAAAATGAAATAAACCACTTTTGGTTATGACTTTGGTTTAAAGTACACACTCTGAACGGTTTTTTCTTTTTTTCTTTTTTTTTTTCAAATTATTCCTGATTTTTATAGGAATATAAAAACTTTAGTTCGGTTTCTTCGATTTCAGTGGCTCGAGAAAAAGTTTTTCAAGTTTTTTTTTTTTTTTTATCGCTATAAAAGGTTGCAGAAAAAAAAATATTTTTAAGAATATATAGAAAGGAAGACGTTGGTATTTTTTAAATTATACATATATCATATTTCCAACCTTCCTTTTTTTCTCCAAGTCAGACAAATACAGAAAATTTTATTCATAAAATATCTCTTGTTTCTATAAGTAGTACTTATTTCATTTCGTTTCGTTTCGTTTAGTTCGTTTCATTTCGTTAGTAAATAACATTTCTGGTTCAAAATACGTTTATTTTAGTTGGAAAAAAAGCGGAAAGTTGGCAGATAAGCTACAACTATTGTAACGTGATTGGTGTGGGCATTGACAGCGAATGGTGATTTTAGAAATTAATCCTTTTTCTAAGTTACAGATATATTCAAACATGAACAGGTATAAATTTGTACAATGAAAAGGTACCAGTAAATAAAAATTTATACCATAGTAAGTTTTTATGCCAGACCTTTAAAATACTGTCAAAATAAATTTTGTATTCCTTGGTGATGTCGTATCGTAATTATTTCATTAACACTTTGACTTTTATAAGAAATACAAACCCACTCCGCTGGCTTATGTAAAAGAAGTCAGAGGTGTCTCCAAAGTAGATCAAAAATTACTTCTCAGTTTCGCAAAAAAATATCATGTTTAAGGTAAATGGTATGATTTCATTTAAAATATTGTAAAAAAAATCATATAAGTTAAGTTTAAAAAATTTGAGCAATGGAAGTTCCGCAAGCACGGAATAAAGAATAATAATGTCTTCTATATATATATATATATGTATCTATCTATATATAAACGTAGAGTAGATATATGTAGGTGAGCGGAGAAGTCACATTTATTTCTCTGACACATTAAATTTCTGTGAAATCCTTTGGAGCAGAAAAAATATCTGAGAGTCTCATGCATCACCGATGAGGATGGTTCATCTCTCTGCAACGGAGTCACGGGTTGCCACATCTTCAAGATTATCGCCAAGGAAAGAAACCATAAATCGCCAAGTCTTCACAACAATCAGTGCGAACATGGATAAGCACTCTTCATCTAACATAGGTGCCTCGGCGACTGAGAAATTAAGATTTAGGTCTTGTAAAATAGGAAAGATGGGCCTTTCTTGGGGAATCTGTGACTATTCCTCTTATTTTAAATGTAGTTTCTTGACCATTTGTGGATATCGAGGCAAATATCTGTTAAACGCCTTAAGTTAGTGAATAAAAAACAGTGGTGATTTAAAAGAAGTCACTAAAGAAATAACAATTCAATAATTTTAAAAAATGTAGATGCACGATGCTATTTTTACTAAAATGTACAGAAAAACGTGAGTTTTTTAATAGCGAAAGTTTTATTACCAGAATAACTATTATTTGCCCTTTACAAGTGGCGTTTTATTGTGTCAGTATTTTGTGCAGCGACGCAGTAGATTTTACAACGCAACTAGGATTACAAATGTACAATTTGACAGATTCCATTAATGAAAATAGCGGTCAATGGCAAGGTAACTCTGCAGAGCAAAGAAAGGTTTTCTGCCGTAATTCATGTCATATGATGGCTTAAAAATCGATTGGCAGCAACTTTGGGACCATTCCAGTGATAACTGTCGCTGACAAATGTAGCTATTCAGGCAATATTTTTTTTGCGCTAAAAAATCCCACGTTTTTCTGTGTATTTGTATGAAAAGTATCGTGCTACTGTCTATACTTTTCGAATTATTGATTTTTTTTTCTTTCAGGACTTTGGTCATCCCGTATTTTTGTCCAAATCATTGTTACGTTTAAGTGGAAGTATAGATCATATTGTGGTTTTTGATTTATCAAAAACATTTGTCACACGAATTGTATATACAGTCAAACCTCGTTAACTTGAACACGCTTAACGCGAATTAATTTTAGTATGAACCATTTCCGATGGCCCCATCCAGTTATATGTATGTATTTAAGTTCGGATAACACGAACTACTTTTAATATGAACAAAAAAGTTTCCCCTTGAGTGTTCGCGTTATCGAGGTTCGACTGTATCAGTCTCCGTGTATAACTTGCAAAAGTACATAAAAATTGTAATTATTAATTTGATGGTATTGCCGTATTTAAGAAGTTAGGATCAACTTTTTTATTATTGTAGCGTTTATTCATTTTCTATAAGATATATGTAACGAAAGTAATGAATTTTACACTATGTATTAAATTGCCTTTTCTATTGTACTATGCTGTAATTTGATGAAGAGAAACTGTAACTTCGTAAAAAAAATTTAAACATAAATACTTCCCAGTAATTTCACATGGGTGTATCAAACAGTTTCCAGTTTAATCTGTAGCATGTCAACAAATGGCAGCACATAAGGCTTCGTTCGCAACTAAAGAGCCTTTTAATCTTTATGAGGCAGTGTATAGAAGGAGACATCGCTGTGTTTATATCAAGATTTAGTGATATCTTCATGAACAGTGATGAATTCAGGAGGATTCAGGAGACCTCTGAAACTTCAAAATGTGCCCCCCAAAAGTAAGGTTTTATGCTTTTTAATGGTCTAGATGTACAAATGTCCCCCCCCCCCCACTTCCACTTACTCCATGTGTGCTCGCGGGATTGTCCAAATTGACCCTGAACACTTTGAACTTGTTTTGGCAAACTTACCGCAAAAGAGACAATGAGTCGTATGCAATGTTTGAAGTGTCACATTGTCGATTCAAAAGAAGGAAGAGCCCCCTCGCCCAGGGCCTGATGATTCCGCACAGGCTAACTAGGCTGCGGCCTTGGGTCTATTGGAGATTGAGCACCCAAAATGAGTAAAATTATTAAGCAAAAATTTCTTCTAGAATTTTTTTTATTTCAATCTTCGATATCTAAAGAAACAGATACCTCTATAAATGCCTTGCCTCTCCTTTTCTCTTCTCTAAACACAGCTTAAATTAGCAATGCTGTAGACAAAAGATTTTTTTATGGGAATTTTTTTTAAAGGAATATTTAAGATGAAGAGATATTTATTATAATATCAAACAGCAACAGAAAATTTAGATTAACCTGAGTTTCATAAGCAAATTTATAAAATGCAGGAAAATTTCCGAATACTTACCCAAAAACCTTTTTAGCTACTATTTTGGTTTGAGGGCCCTAAAAAGCTAATGGGCCTTGGGCCCTGGACATTCTTAATAAGGCTCTGCCCTCGCTTCCCCTTTGAATACTACAAGCGATAATTGCGTATATGGCATTTTCTAGATAGCTTGTAATCTTCAAGGGATGGTCTTCCCTCTTTGAAGTGTTTTTTTTTTTTTTTTCCTTAAACACTGCGTAAGAGAGTGTTGCCAGATTAGGGAATCATTTTATTCAAAATATCTACCACATTTTCTGACTAGTTATCTTTGCTTTGCGGAATATCTGCCATGTAATAACAGTACAGGGAAATGTGGTATATATTTTGAATAAAAAATTCCCCAATCTGGCAACATTGGCGTACGACTCGTTGGGAAGGTGTTTAATTCCCTTTATGATTCTCTCCCGAATCTTCATGTGCAAAGTATATCCCTAAATCCAGTAGTATCCTTAGTATCCAGTAAATCGGCAACGATACCCCAAACCACATATTGTCTAATTTTTGGCATAGATTGATGCTGTTTTGTATGTGTTTAAGCTGTCACATTTAAACACAATAATATTCCAAATAATGATGATATGTACGTTCAATTTCATTGTGAGAAAAAAAAAAACGCTAGTTAATTTGTGTATCAATTATAAATCTGATCCATAAAAAATTGTGTTATTTACATAACTCAATAAAATAAGTACCATATAAGATTTCAAGTAACACAAAACCTGGATGTGATGCATGAGTAATGTAGAAGGCGCTACAATATAATTTTTTACACCGCTCTAGTTCATGTAGTTTATTTATTTAAGCCGCAAACATTGAATTCAATTTGAAAAACGGTTATCTTAAAAGTTATATATGGTAATTGTTTAAAAGGTTTCTATAAAATTTAAACGTTCTTAAAAGGCAAGTGCATGTTTGCTCAATTAACTGCTGCTAAGTATATATGGTAAATAAATCGTGATTTTGTTTTTCTCGAACACGTCCTTTATGTTATTGAATTTTATTATTGGTTTTCAGACGATGCAAAAGCTTGTATTCCCATTACACTGTGTCAGTCAGATGTTTCAGAAAAAAATATTTATTTTTTGTATGGCACGTCTATTTTTGCAAATTATTACATTTTTCCCCTTTTGGTTACAAGGCTTTTGATTTTAACAATTTGATACCCACGCTGTTCCTTAGTTAAATATATAACAAAAATATAATAAATATTGTAAGAATAAAATAAGAAATATGGAAGTTCATCTACTTTCAAAAAGTTGTTAATACAGCAACAGGATGCAAATCAAGAAACATTATTCAACTATTGCGGGAGTCGGATTTTAAAAGCCTAGTTTGGTTTGACTTATTTCTCTTTTATAGCTTAGGCTAGCCTAGAAATGTATCTAAGGTGTCATTAAGATGGGTATATCGCCAAATGATAGCAATAAAACCGCCAAACTGGCAGTTATATTTCCATCCTCAAGTTATCCCTTGCTTATGTCCCCCCTCTTCCTTTAACGTAGCGTTTCTTGGTCTCCGAGCTTGTCGGCATGCCCCGAACTGTAAATCCTACACTTAGGTTCTCATTGGCATCTGCTAGATAAATCAAGGCTAGCGGGGACCTCGACCATGATTTGTGGGGCAGGGGGCTTTCCTCCTCTGATCCGCATCCCCCTCATCTTTATCCTCATCCTCCCGCATCCAAGGAAGAGCGGGAGCACTAAGTCATCCGTTAAAGTTGTCAAAAAGAGGAAATATGGGTAGGAAAAAAGAAGCTAGAAATTCGACGCAGCCTGAGACTTTAATAATACCGAGGGCTAGACAATCGAATTAAAATTATTCTCGAGATTGGAAATGTATTTTTATTCAACTTGCGGTTAGCACGTTTTACGACCTAATGTATTTCTGCCATCGAATATCTTTCTAGATTCATGACACTTGCGTTGATGTGTCAATGAGCTCGCGCGTATTTTTATTAATTTTGCTTTCGTTTTTTTCATTCTGAATGCAATTTTTTTCTACGTGGAGCGAACATTTATTCTCTAGTATTTAGCACTGCATTAAAAAAAAAGGGGGGGGGGGACTTTTCCATGTGGAATAATAATTACTTAATAACTTCTAAAATTCATTATTTAAAACTTTCTTTAATTTTGATATTGCTATTGTTGTTTTTGAAAGGGGGATAAGTCATGTAAATATCATAGAATTTCATTTCATACAATACCCAATTTAATAAAACAGGTAAAGAAGTTCATTAAGTATTAATTCTATTTTCTCAACTAAGCCAAATGGAATTAAACAAATCGCGGTAAAAGTGCTAAGAAGGAATAGTATAAAACCAGGAAAATTTCGTCTTAGACATGTTTCGTCTTAAAAGGTACACCGTCTCTTATAATTGCCGCCGTAACTTCTTGCTGGAACCATACAATTTTCTATTTAAAGCATAATTTCGTTATGAACAGGTTATTTTCACGGGGTTTTTTAATTGAACAATGCCCATGTAAATGAAAAATAAAAAAGATTGTTCACGTTGCTGTGCGTCTCACTTTGCTTATTCAGTTAATAAAAAAAAAAGTCCACGTGTGGATAGGAGTTGGACATTCTATATGTTTTATGGAAATGTAACCTTTGTATTGATGTTCCACTCAATGTTGCCAGATTAGCCCCTTTTTATTAAAAAAAAAAAAACTATCAATAATTTTTGTTTTATTTAATGAGAGACATCCCGTGATTAAATTAAACAAAAATTACTGTTGGGAAATTCTGGTAGAATAGTAAGTTTTTTTTAAATACAAAAATGGGTCTAAGTTGGCAAAACTTGTTTCACTACTGTCATTTTTCTTATTTTGTCGGTAGAGCACTCTATTTGCTAACTTAAAGTAAAATATATAAAACTATTTAAATACAGTCGAACATTGTTAATGCGAACACTCAAGGGGAAACTTATTTTATTCGTGTTAAAAGTAGTTAGTTCGTTTTATCCATCACATACAAATGGACGGGGCAATCGGAAACAGTTCGTGCTAAAAGTAATTCGCGTTAAGCGTGTTCGTTTTAACAAGGTTCATGAAACAGATTTATAATTGATCATATAATTTTCAATATGGCGCATGAGCCAAACATGATACAAATTCAATAAGCATTATTTAAAAACTGCAGAAACTTCACATAGTCTGAAAAAGTATAATGATTTCCAACAGTAATGGTACTTCTAATTTTGGAATAATTTTCTGTCAGTTAAAAAATATTTTTAAATGTTTTGAAGTAAACTTATACCATCGAATAGATTTTTTTTTTTTAATGGGAAAACTATATTACAAAACTTTACGAACAATATATATATTAACTTATTTCAATGAATGTGTCCAAAAAAATAATATATGATTATTGTCAATAGTAGTAGCAGCAATATTACTGATTTTGACTATTACAAAGTTACAATTCCGCAAAAGTATGTTGGAATACATACTAGAAAAAAAAATGAGTATTTTTTTCTATTTTACTCTGTCAATGAATCTGCACACCGGAATTTGGGGGTTTTTTATTCTTTTTGTTTTTCTCCATTTCAATTTTATAGAGGGGTGCATCTTATCTATACGGAAACGAGATGAATTTCTGTAGCGGAATTTATTTCCAATCCTCTTAGGGGTTTTGACCTCTTCCAGTTTCACCCTGAACATAAATATATTATTTATCTGATGGGCATACAGTGAATTCGGATTATGATAATACTACTGATCTCACCTTTAGATATCGTGGCAAGTTAATATTTTTGAAAGTTTGAACTCATATATTCATCTTTTTCAGAATTATTCCGTAGAAATTATAAAGTCTATAAATAACGCATGCATGGATATTGTGTTCATTTTAAATAATAATGCCCTGAATTCTTAATTGAAATTTCCCAGAATGTTTTCTTGAAATTATTAACATCTCTTAACTGATAAATCATCACTCGTTCGTAAGCACGCTAATAATCATATGAATCTAATTAGTATGAATGTACTTAAATCATCACCGACTTATTATAAAAGCGAACACATTTTTTAGCCTTTTTAAAAAACACTTTTCGAGCTTATGTCTTCTTAAAATATTGCATCTGAGATCTCCTCTCGGTATAAACAATTACTCGTCCGCACTTTTTTCATATCATCTTAAGTTTAATAACCTTTACTTAAGGAAGACATTTCATAATTCTTTTTTGCGGGAGCAGAGAAGTGGAAGGGGGTGGGAAGGGGGCGAGATATTAGATTGTTCCTAATGAAATCCAGATAGTAGGAATGGCAGAAAGGGATGAATAGAATGGGGGGGGAGGATAGGGAAATGACTTTACCTAATGAATTTCGTTCCTCTGAGTGCAAGGAGTAATTAACGAAGAATTTGAAAGCTGCAGCTTGCATTGCTGGCTGTGTAATTATTTTAGATGCCTACTGCGATGTTCTGAGAAGCTTAATACACTGGACGCTTTTCGGAAGCAGAGAAATTTAAAGGGACTGTATCGTCATTTCTAAAATTAAAGCGATAGTGCTCATTCACTTTCTTGAAAGAGAGGTATTTAAGTGCTATCAAATCGCACATAAAAGCGCTGTTAGACTGTTGGCACACTAGAAGTGTTTCTAAGCAAGTTACTATGCTGTTTGGAAGCAACAGTATATAAGATATCTCGCAAGGAAGAAAATCCTTCAAATTTATTTGAAAGAATTTAGTAAATATCTGCTCGTACTTTTCTCTTTGAAAATGGTAGAAAATAATTGTAAATAAATGAATAAACAATGAATTGAATTTTTTGTTGTCTTATGCAAACTTATTCTCACTGGAGATGACTATATGTGTAAAATTATGCCAGTAAAAAAATAAACGTAAATTTTGCCCATCCACGTGCTTGAAAGAAAGGTAATTAAGTGATATTAAATCGCACTTAAAAGCAATGTTAGACTGTTGGCACATTAGAAGTGTTTCTAAGCAAGTTGCTATGCTGTTTGGAAGCAACAGTATAAGATATCTCGCAAGGAAGAAAATCCTTCAAATTTATTTGAAAGAATTAAGTAAATATCTGCTCGTACTTTTCTCTTTGAAAATGGTAGAAAATAATTGTAAATAAATGAATAAACAATGAATTTTTTGTTGTCTTATGCAAACTTATTCTTACTGGAGATGACTATATGTGTAAAATTATGCCAGTAAAAAAATAAACGTAAATTTTGCCCATCCACGTGCTTGAAAGAAAGGTAATTAAGTGATATTAAATCGCACTTAAAAGCAATGTTAGACTATTGGCACACTAGAAGTGTTTCTAAGCAAGGTACTATGCTGTTTGGAAGCAACAATATATAAGATATCTCTCAAGGATGAAAATCCTTCAAATTTATTTGAAGGTATTTAGTAAATTTCTGCTCGCACTTTTCACTTTGAAAACATCAGAAAATAATTGTAAATAAATGAATAAACAATGAATTTTTTGTTGTCTTATGCAAACTTATTCTCACTGGAGATGACTATAGGTGTAAAATTATGCCAGTAAAAAAAAAAATAAACGTAAATATTGCCCATCCCCGTGTTTGAAAGAAAGGTAATTAAGTGATATTAAATCGCCCTTAAAAGCAATATTAGACAATTGGCACATTAAGAAGTGTTTTGAAGGAAGTTGTTTATAAAGTGACAGTATAATGTGCCTCAAGGCAGAAAATGTATCAAATTTATTTTTAAGCATTTAATGAATATCTGCTCGTACTTTTCGCTTTGAAAAATGGCAGAAAAAACTGTAAATAAATAAATAAAAAAAGGAATAATTGCTTTTTTGACTCATGCAAATTTTTTCTCAAAGGAAATGCTTACGTATAAAATCATATCAGTAAAAGTCAATTCTGTAAAAAGAATGAATGAAAAGAAATAAAGTAATAAAATCTGGAGCAAGTTCATTTAGTGTTTAGGAAAAATTAATCGCTATCATCTATATTTCAGTTTTCGTCTTGCTCAGTAAATGTTTCATTTCCATAATTTAGGCATAAAGAATGAAATTCGGTCAGTAGCTGCAGACGACGAACTGATTTTTAGAAAACCATTACAATTCCGTGTTATATCCATAAAATAAATAATAAACTTCATAATGTAAATTAAGATAAATAATTTTATATTTGAATGTTGATAATGATATGAAATCAAATATGTATATCCAGGGGTGTAAAAATTGTTCGCCAATGGGCCGATTGTCACTACTAAATTTTATTAATAATTCTCCGCCTACATTTTATTAGTATACTTCGCCTAAATTTTATTAGTATTTTTATTAGGCGAAGAACACTAAAAATTTAGTGGTGGCAATCGCCCAATTGGCACCCAGTTTTTACACTTTATATAACAAAGATAAGTTGAGATTTTTAAGTAAACACTATTAAAGAAAAATAAATTAGGAACTTTTTCAAAATGCAACTGTAATTCAACAGTTGAGTTCAGAAAACATGTTGATTTGAGAAAACATATTTAAAAAGCACTTAAAAAATTACATATGTGAAGACCATTTTATTTAAAATATGTTACAGAGAAAATAGTTTCGTTAAAACGGTACAATTTTCCCTCTGAAATATAATATTGCAAATTCTTCCAATTCTATATCCATTTGAGTGAAATTATTATTATTATTTTTTTTTTTATATATATTTTTTTTACATGTATATATAAAAAAAATTAAATATATCGCCAAAACATTTGTTACCATACAAAAGTACACAAATTAATGCCTTTAGTTTCCCTGTCAACTTTTTTTTTTTTTTTTCAGAAATAAGTCACAGCAATTTTTTTAATTCCATACGTTACTGTCAAGTTCATATTATACTGGTGGTTTATGGCGTATTCTTTATCCTAGCATTTTAATCATTTTCATGTTGCTTATTATGTATACACCCCCTCGAGCTCCTCCAAGCGGCGCTGAGCGCTGTTGCTATGGCGGCAGAATATTGAAATTATTAGAATTTATTATTCCCTACTGGAGCTTTGGTAATTAACGTTAGAGCCGTCTTTGGCCTCCGGGGGACGGCACAATATTTAACTCTGCTTTTCCCTTGTGCTGTCGATAATCCTCCGGAAGGGAAAAACTTCAACTGTACCCTTTAGCTATTGTATTTAAAGAGGCAATTATTCAATTAAGTTACTGCTACTATTAAATAATCATGGGATCTGTTTCCGCATTTTGGAGCCTTTAGACGTGATGATTGTCAATTCTGTTAATTGAACTGAAATACCTCAGTTATTCACTGGCACGTTTTTTCTCCTGATGTTTGCTGATGTGTGAGATCCGAATGTTGTGAAAACAGACCTGGGACCGGTATTTATATATAGTATAAAAAGAAGCAGGAGAGATTGCTGATTTAGTTTAGTAATCGCAGATAGTTAGAAGTTCTTCTGTTCTTCATCAGAAGGTATTTTTTTTCTTTTTTTTAGAATATTTCTTTATATATGAATTCAAATAAATGCACCTAAAGCAAGGTTAAAAAAAAAATGAGTGCAATTCTAAAATTCGCAGAGTTGCTGTTTCCATATACAATCACTAAAAATAATATAAAAAAATCTGTTGATTGTCAGTTCCGTTTCTGCAATTTGAAAGTTTTTTTTTTTTTTTTTGGGGGGGGGGGGAGGGGTGGCGAAGAAATTTTTAGGTGTTCATTGTCTGGATTATAGTGCTAAAAGTCTGCTTAATTTGTTATTTTCGCTAAAGGCTTGGGACTTGGTGCATTTTTATACTCTAAAAAAATCAGTATTTCGCCACTTCAATTTCTGTATTTTTACGGGTTTTTTATTTTATTTTTATTTATTTTCATTTATTTTATTTATTCATTTATTTATTATTATTTTGCGGTATAATAAAAAAGTAATCCTACAGTTCTAGAGAAAATAAAAATTGGAATTATCTGTCAAGGGTTACTCTCACATCCACGTTCACAATACATTTGAAGTCATTCACGAAATCACTGTCATCAGAAAAAAAAATTCCGTAAAAATACGTAAATTAGATAACGAGGGGCTACTGTAATTTTACTACTACACTACTATATTACCACACTACTAAATTTCCTAATGTTCATGGTTCCCATGGTTCATGGTGTACGCTTCATGGTACCTGAAATGTTGCATTTATTAGAATTACTCTCGTTTTTTTTACAAGTGTTGAAACTAAAGTTTTGAGCTAATAAAAAGAACTGCACACATTTCCTCACTATCTTTTTAAAAAATATAAGATTTATTAGTCATTCTATTTTGAAATAGATCTGATTTTAAAAGAAAAAAAATACTTTTCGTTAATATACTAGCAAGACAATCCAAAATTTGTCAACAATAAGTAACATAAATTATACATCTTTTGATGCCAGAAATCTTATGTAGTTTTTTTTTTTTTTTTTTTTTTTTTTTTAATTATTATTTATTCCAGATATTTGTCCTTATTTTCTCCTTGTTTTACAAAATAATATAAAACTATGCAATAAGTCAATAAATAATCTTCAAGAAGGACAAATTTGTACACATCATCTCTTTTAAAGTGCAAATTATCCTGAGAGAAAATTTATTGATTATGTTTCTAAAAAATGCTTATAGGTTCAATAAAATAACCATTTCCCTAAAATATATTAAGCTAAAATATTAAACTGTAGAAATTGCACGCTGAAAATCTAATTCTACTGAATCTTCATTATCAATCAATAAAATTATTGGACAACTACTATCATAAGCAAGATAAGTACCAGCGAATAGAAATCTTAACACCCCATATTTAAAATTATATCTCGATCACAGCCTTTTATGTTATCAAATGCATTACGCCAGCACTTAAAAGATTGTTTTTCACGCAAATTTTCGCGGAGCCGTATCAAATTGTAAGGCATTAAATCTTAGACAATGAAAAACAAGGGTGAGTGAAAAATGCGTTTCTAGTTAATAAATCTTATTCGGACTCTTCTTTAAGAACATTCATTCCGGTTATCAATCTAAGGTCATCTTAAAACCCTTTCTCCGTTTCCGCATCCTTATCCTCTAGAGATTTTCGTGCAGCGAAGAATTATGACAAGGAACTGAACTAAGTTATTGCGTCTTGAATTTGTTTTTGTTTTTCTGTAATGTAAATTATTCAAGTGCGTGATTTGCGATATATTTTTGCTTGCGATTATGGAGATTGATTTCTTATTTTACATTTCTGATATTTAAATACTTTCAACTATTGGTGAATAGCTTGTTTTTTTTTATTTTATTAATTTATTTTTTGAAAGCTGTTATAATATATTGTCGAGCAACAACACACGTCGTCGTAAAATGGCATTCGTCTAACAGTGATATAACGAGGATATTTATCAAGAATTCAGTAGAAAAATAATAGTATATTTATTATTACCATTCATTTAACCATTTTTTATAATGGTTTAAAATATGTTATAACCAGAATCGAAGTAAACGTATGCCGCTGGGTATTATTTTTCGATTGAATATACAGCAGTGTTTTTCATGTGCTCAAGTACAAAACAGGCAGTTTTGTTATTAATTAAATATACTGTTTAAAGCGTGTAAGTAATCATTCCGATTTTTTTTTTTTCTAAATTTGAGATAAGTTCTTTTTTTTTTCAGTTTTTTTTATCGTTTTTTTTTTCTTCAAAACTATTAATCCAGTTTTCGATCTAGGGTAATCTTAAGACCCTTTTCTTTTCCCCCCACCCTTATCGTACAGAAATCGTGAAGCAAAGAATTATGGTAGGGAACTGAGCATTAAAATCGAATCGCAAGTCGAATTTTGTTTTCTGTAACGTAAATTATCCTTGTTCGTGATTTGCAACATGTTGCTGTTTGTTTTTATTTAGATTAGTTCCTGTTTTGTATTTCTGATAGTTAAATGGATACTATATATTACACTCAGAGACACTAAAAGAATATTTCCTTAACAACAGAGCCTGGCTCTCGCCTTAGGCTCGGGCCTTGGCCATCGGTCACTTCACAAACTAACGCATTTCATTTTAAAAATATATTCTTGCTGAACTATGATGTAAGGTTTATTTTCAAATTGGGTGGATTTAGTAAACATTAAAATTATTTTTTAAATATTTAATATTCGTCAAAACTGCGTATAAATGTTGGCGAGTTGCGTAATCTTAGCTATACTATCCAACCGTCCAGTAAATCAGAGTGAGGGGCTCCGAAATTTATTATGTGCCTTGGACCCCAAATCGTGTAAGTCACTAATAAATCTTAATGGTGTTGTTATAATAGGGGTATTTTATAAGTAGTTATTTAAATGATAATAAGGTAGCTTAAAAGTAAAAGGCGAAAACAACATAATATTTTTTTTATGAATTGTGAATTCTACCTTGTCTCACTTAACTGTTTTGTTATTATTTAAATACTTCTGATTCATTAATTTAAACTTTAATTTTCGTTAAACTTTCGGTTTTTTTTTTTTTTTTTTTTTTTTTTTTTGTTAGGAAAATATAGAAAAGAACTAGATTATTGTTCAGGCGATTTATAAATTTTATTTTGAAAATATTTTATTATTTGGAACAAGAACATTTACTTCTAACATTATAAACTATCTGATAAAAATAACAAATATAATTTTAAATATCTTCGTTTTAAAAAATAGTTCGAAAAAACTTTTCAATAGATATTCAAATATGTAAATGTCGCTAATTTTATTTTGCAGTAAATAGCTTCAATTTAAATTTTAATTAAAATTAATTTCCAAATCAGGAAATCTAATTAAGTTTTTCCTCCACAGGGATACTACTTAACACTGAGTATAGATTTGTCTCAAACCAACAAAACGCATTTGCAAGATACTAAAAGGTTTAAAAATTATAATAGATATATTTTTATATACATATAGTATATACGATTTCTTTTTTAATGTTAAGTGATAATCAAGCTTTTTATTTTTTTTTAAAGAAAAATGCTCTTTTTGAAAGTTTCACAAAAGCAAAATATGATAAATATGCATTTTTCTTTATGCTGATATTTAATTTTTTTTTTCCCCTTATTCTTTTCCTTTTTAAGTGAAACGAGATTGTCATTCATAGTCTGTACGCGCAAGCTGATTTATTGCGGAGGAGAAAGCACGTGAATGTGTTAAAATATTAGATTCGCAGCTGTTCTTAAAAGTTCAAAGAATGAACGCTAAAGGTATACGAAAGTACGGTTTTCTTAAGGTAGATGAAGGGCCCCAGTAAACTAAAAAATTTTAATGATTTTTATTCAGAAGTTATTATGAGAATGTTTTCTTCACAATATGTCTGAAGATAATTTACTCTTATAACAACAAACAAGATTTTATCTGCAGAATGTACTTATATCTTCCACTTTTTGCTCCTTCAAGGTAGAAACCAATGTTGTTCGTGTAATAATATTATACTTCCTTAGGTATTCAGGCCTTGAATTTTCTGATGAGTAAAAAGGATGCATGTAAACCTTTCGTAAGATGTTATGATATAATTAACTATGTTTCATAGATGCTTTCGTGCTCTTAAAACTAATGTATATGTCTGGAAATTTTATGTATTTCATCTTCTTCAGAATCATTCGAATAATTTTAAAACTACTTTTCTTTCTTTTTTTTTTCTTTTTCTTTTTTTTCCCCTTTTACCGCATTTGCGCCTCAGAGAGAGTGGCGTTTTATTTTAATGCATTGTTTTCCTTGTAATAAATAATATTTACCATTAATTTTGTAACAATAAATTTTGACACGTTTCAGCGTGTTTTTATAGTATCATATTTTAAGGATCCTTATAAAAAAGAAATGCTGCTTAATTTTTTGAGAAGTCCATTAACTAATATTTTTGGAAAGAAAAAAAAAAGTAACTTTCCAAAGTTGTACCTTTCTTCTTTTTAAACCAGTGCACTCTTACTTTGATTTATTATTTTGTCTACTAAGTAGTCGTATAATAAGAATATGCTATAATACTCAAAGTGCTGGTTACTCCAAGTGTAAATTATAAAACTGTTATCATTATTTTTACTTTTTTTACCATTTAACGACATGTACGAACTTTCAAATGTACAATGCATTTCAAATATTTATCGCAATAATTTTTAAAAGTCTTCAAATATCTACGTAATTGGATGATTTTCTGATTTGTAATTATCTTGTTTTCTATTGTAATTAATGATATTTCTTTTTATCAATTCAAAACATGATAAAATTTTTAGTTTTTTATTTCTAGTCATGAAAAATGTATAGGCATTTATTTATTTTATTTTCTTTCAATAAATTAAACATCCTTGTCTAAGTTCATAGTGTATAATCATGATTTAACAGAAATCATACAATAATTGCTTTCAGTATGTTATAACTATTTTATGTGCAAAACAGTAATTGAGCAAATTTTTGATAAATGATTTGCCTAAAGTCTGAAGACAAAAGATAAATGGAATCTTCAAAGTTACTGAAACAATGTTAAAATGTGATCGCATTTTCCGATAGTATCATAGTAATTTTCAAATGAAGAACTATTATATCAAAGACTACCTCTAGCACCCATTTACCAAAGAACATTTTGGAAATTTTTATGTTTGTGACAATTTTTATTCGCTCTTTCTAAAATTTCAGAAAGCGAGTTTTTGTTTCATATATCCTTCTTTTTCTTCTCTTCTCTCCTCCTTTTTCTCCCGAAAAAAAATCCTGATGCTCTCGCTTGATATATTAGAATCAGCTACGCTCACAAAAATATGACGCAGTGCCTTGTTCTTATCCTCTCTGAACTATAATTCATCTGTCCATGACTGGTGCAGCTATAAATTCCACAAGTGCCAATTTCGATTGTTTTTTGATGGGGGAGAAATTTTAAATTAAAATTACGCTTTGTGTTCTTTGTGCTGGCCATCACAAAACGCTTTCTATCATGTCCCAGTAAAGCGTCTGAATGCCGTTCTCAAACCCACAGTATGGTACCGAAGTGTTGCCAGCAAAGAGATTTACAGTTCGACATATTAAAACGCTGCTTATTTTAGCTCTGGTCGTGTGTTATTGAAGGGGCTTAGGCCTTAATGGCTAGAACAGCTGTGGCCAAATAGGTTTCACTTTCTCTCGCTCCCTTGCGGTTTTACAAAAGCATGGCCACCATACCCCCCTGTTTAATGGCCTCCGGATCTGACGTCACAGCTCTGACGGTTTCTGATTTGTGGAGCTACCAGTTGCCAGGTTACAGATGATCGCTTCAAGTAACATATCCCTGCACGACAGGTGCGTCTAAAGATATGACAGCGGATCCTCTAACGCGTTAAATTGAAATTTCGATTGCGTAGATTAATTGCCTCACATGCACTGATGAGGATGTTCGCAACTGATAATTGAAGAAGTTTCTCCCACTCTCCATATTTGGAATTTCAATTTCAAAATATTAGCCGTCTACCTGGAATTGCCTTATTCCGGCTATTCCAGCCTTTAATTAAATTTCAGAAAAGTTCTAACTTTTAAAGGAATAGGAGAAAATGAGATTCATTTGAAATGACCTTTCGGCAATTCCTGAAAATTAAATTTTGTAAACTCTGATTTTGGATAAGTTCTGTAAACGCTTCTTTAATTATATAAATCCTTGAAGTCTGGAATTTTTTCGCCAGAATACCAAACCAACCACCCATCGTTATTATTCTCAATTTCTCTACAGTAGGCCTTTTTTAGGAGGGGGGGGGGATCTCGTACCTTACGCAAATGATTAGCTTCTTTTCAAATTTTACCCACCTGCTCATCTAGTTAAAGCTCTGAAAAGTACCCATGGGCTGTCGGGTTTAAATCCCAATCCGTGTTGGAACGCTATTTAAACTGTAGTTCCCAGTCTGTTTAGTGCTTGTATTTAAAAAGTAACGGTATCGACAGAACACCAACCAATGAGTTTATTGTTAATTATCCCTGCGTTAGTCGCATGTGTATCTCTGAGATACAAGTCGCCATTTTCCTCTTGTAAGTTTTGAACCATGTACATTGGGAACCTGTGACTTCTTCTACCTTCTTCCCACCGGAACCGGTATCAATTTTTCACCCGCGGCAGTTTCTCTCGAACCAGCAAATGCATTCAAAACTTATAATGGTGGCTTGTATCACAGAGGTACACATGTGACTCGGGCAGGATTAAAGGGTGACCTAAATTAGGCTGACGGTTTTTAAAATGAAATAACAAGTCAACCGTAATGGCTATTGGAAAAAAATGGTTAATGAGATAAATTTCTGGTTATTCGTGAAATTCAAGTTTGAAATTTAATTAATACATTTATTTTACTTTTCGAATTTTCGTCAAAATAGCTATACAATATAAGAGTAATTACTAACGGCTTCTTTTGCATGATGTTAATTTGCAAAATTGGTGTATATTACAATGAAATATATTCTAAGATTTTCAAGGATGCTTACTGTTCTTGCTCATATATACATGCATTAAGTATAAGGGAGACTGGGGGTTAATGGGACATGGGGACTAGGACAAGTGGATTTTGTCCTAAAATAAATAAATCAGTTAAATGTTCAGTCTTTTGTCAATAAATAGCAGTACCAGCATTTACACAAGCACGTGTATTGAACAATTATTTTCCATTGGCTGGTTGTAAAGTAAGAAGAAAAATATTCCTATAAAACTAACTGTTTTTTTTTTGTTTTTTTTTTTTGTGTGTGTGTGTGTGTGTGTGTGTGTTTAAAAAATATCGGTCTTCAAGAAAATTACATGTGATTATATGAAGCTTTTAATCAATACTATTCCTTTGCAGTCACTATTTTGTGTTAGCGATTAATAGTTAATATATATTAAGCCTAAATGCAGTTGAAAATGGTGTGAGGACTAATGGGCCATCAGACTGGGGAATCCTAAAATGATTATAAATAAAATTTGCATTTAATATTTATGTTAAATAACACATTTTGTGTGCAAATAAAATAACGTGGTCTTATTATTTTATACCTGTTAAAATTAATACTCTTTTACCAAATTAACTTTCAATAAAAGCATGACAAGGTTGGTTGGTTGGTTGATTTTATGACGCCGATTATGTACTCGAGGGATATAGGCACTAAGGAGGGAGTGCCCTCCGTGGGGGACTTTTTAAGGGATCCTAACCTGTATTAAGGCAAGGTTTGAAGAAAACCACGTAAAACTCAGAACAGTTAGGTCGACGAGCGCGACAGGGTTTTGAACACAGCACCTCCCGTCTACCAAAGCACGACAAGGTAATAAAGATATATTCAAGTGGCTTTTAACAAGTTTTACAAAATTAGAAAGAAATTTTAATTTTTAAAGTAACATTTTGTCATTGAGTATGTATAACAATGCAAATATAAATGTTGCATTCGTCTATTGAGGAGACATTTATAGGAGTCAGATTCGACACATAATGGGGGGTAGGGTGGGGGGCTAATGGGACAAAATTTCATTTAAAAAATTAAGGCTATTTCACTTTCAATAATTACGCTCTGATTAACACATTTTTATCTATATTGATAGAAAACTGTTTAAACCAATTGTATATTTAAAAAAAATCTAGGAATTTCATAAACTTACACTTTCTACTGCATGAAATGCATAACATGTCTCATTAGCGACCAGTCTGCCCTATATACTGTAAAGTACCCTTTTTATTTTCTTTTTTATCCAATATACAGAGGTCATTAAATGCTCTTTTTGTATTCGGTGGGGGGGGGGGGAAGGGGGGAATCTGTCGCTGAAATATTTTTGGTTGGCAACTATTATGTGAGACATGAAATCAATGCACCTACCATCCGAATAAATATTAAAGACTATGTAAAAAAAATCTGTAATTTTGACAGAAAAATATTGTATTTTTTGGTAAAGAATGTGGATTTTGTAATTTATATATATATTTTTTTACAGAAAAAAATTATTTTAATAAAAATATGCAGATTTTTTCTGTAAATTAAACGGTTTTCCACTGGCGCCAAAATTGACAGTTTTTTATGTCAATTTGAGAGATTTTTTTTACAATATATATTATTGTGAGAATATGAAATCAAAAGTCGAATTTTATAAATAGTAACATTTTATTGCTGTAATAGATTAAACTGATTGTAAAATGTTTTTGTTTACTGATAGGCTTGCATATTGAAGTTTAATGTGTCACTGCCAATTTTAAATAGTTAAACATTTTTAGCTGCAAAATTCGCCAAAGTAGAGAGCATTCCTTAATTATCTTTCAAATAATGAAAAATTATATGTAAGGTTTTTTCCCCCAAGAAATGGCTAGACTTATTTATTATTTTTTACATAATTATAACATGTACATTATTTTGTAGACTATAAAAAATAAATCTCTTGGTTTTACATATAAAAATATCAAACAGAAAGTAAAAAGCTTTTTATTTTAATGACAGTCGAATAAAATATTTGACGTAAAATAAGAAAGGTTTGTAAAATTATGTATAGCTTATGTCAGCAAAATAAGCAATTTTTTACCTTAAGCTAGGGCGCCAGTATATTTTTTCTTTATAAAAGCAACAGACTTTTTGTTACAGCGTACAAAACTTCATTTATTAAAATTATAATTCAAACTCATCCTTATCTTAAATCATTTCAAGACTCATTTAGTGTAAAAAATAAATAATCAATCTTTAAAATGCAACATGCTTAATACTTGACACTACACTTTATTTTAATATTCAATTGAAAGCATAATACTTGAAATTCTATCAAGCCACTAATTAAATTATTGAGGAAACGATACCTCTATCCAACAATTGATTGTTTTATCTTTTCCTGAAGAAATATTATTTAGTTTTAATCTCTTCCCTATTCAAAATTAGGGGCGTATCCGACCCTACTAAAATTTATACATCAAATCTTCCATAAAACAAAACAAGATTAATTGTATTCACTCTATAAGCTCTGTTTAGTGTGATATTGAAGTTTAATATCACACTAGAAATTCTAAATATTGGAAATATATATATATATATAGCCTCTTTTAATTCTGTTTCAAGTAAATTAATCTGATATGGATTTTGCACAAAATTTCCTATTAAACAAAGAGATCCTTATTGAATTCATGCACTATCACAGTTAATGGCAGACTTAAATATTAAGGTTTAGTATCTCACTAGAAATTCGAACTATTTCGAAAAAAAGTAACTGCAAAAAATTCTATATATTTATCACGTTCCTTAATTCTGCTTGAAATAATTAGATCTCATGCGGAAAGATTTTTTATTTTTTATTTATTTATTTATTTTCATTTTTTTGCAAAAACGACTGATTTATTTTATTTACATAATTAAGATTAATCATAGACATATTATTTTGTTCAAAACTGTATTATTAATTGTAAATTGAACCCATTCTTAACTTAAATCATTTTTAGAGGCCTTTTAGTATGAAATATAATCGTCAATGTACTCATCACTCGACACTTTACCTTTATCTATTCTACTATTCAATTAAAAGCATATATTTGAAATTATAACAAGTCAATAATTAAATTATCAAGGAAAACGATACCTCTTTCCAATAATTGATTGTTTTATCTTTTCCTGGAGAAATATTATGTAGTGTTAATCTCTTCCCTATTCCAAATCGGGGGGCTTATCCGACCCCACTAAAATTTATGCACCTAATCTTCGATAAAACAAAATAAGCTTTATTGAATTCACGCTATAGCTCGGGAACGGCAGTTAGGCAGATAAAATCTCTCTGTTCCTGGAAAACATACAAATATCTAATAATGTGATAAAATATCGAAAAATTCTTTCGTAATTAGTGTGTAATATTTAACACGAACAACCAGCAACAAACAGAGACATTTATCATTAAAATAATAACCTTAATGAACTAGCTGAAGGAAGTTAGTGTAGGAGGAGAAGTACAGAAGGGGGATCTAGGACAATGTTTAATTTCCCATTAGTGCGTTCTTTACCTCTTTATTTGGTCCTAACTTCATTTGGGTTCGCTTAAACTTGGCGCGTTTATCGCCTCAACTACCCCTCCCCCCTTCCGTTGCCCGATCCCTATAACAGTATATCAAAACTTGCGCGTAATCTCTGGGCCCTGGTTGGGAGAAATGCGTTCAATTTATTTAATTACCGTCGCCAGGAAATGAAAACCAGCATTCGCCGCACTGCACTGTGTTCGCAAGGCTATCTCCACACCATTGTGCCGTTTGCAGTGGCCGACAACGCTGCTATGTCCTTTTCTCTGATCGACTGACGAGATAAACGTTGGAGCTGGCATTTTCTGTACCCTATGCTGAAAATGTGCCACTATCGAGAAGGGGAGGAGAGTTTTTTTAAGTCAAATTTTGTTTTATCTTCTCTCCCTTTTTTTCCCCAAAAGAATTTTCACTCATCACCTGAATTGTGATAAAAATTAGAGATGTTTCTCTTTTTTAATATTTTTATGCACAAGCATTAAGGAAAAAAATATTAATATATAAATATATTAGGATTGTGATACGTCGGCGTTATGCTCTTTTTGAAAAATAATGATTTAGGATTTCAAGTGTATCTGTAACATTTCTTCACCTTTGTTACTTCGCGTAATCTTATCTATATGAAAGAAATGAAGAAAATGAAGATTACATTAAAAGCAACTTTTCTTAAATTTCCATGTATGTTTTTTAAAAAGTGCCTAGTTTCTAGAAAAATAAATAAATAACTTCCTTCATCAGACGAAGTACCTGTTTGGCCTTCAAAATGTTAACATGTGTCTTTAAATGGTGTGTGTTAGACTAATTCAAAATTCCCTAGCAACAACGAGTTATCCTGTAGTGACACAACTACAAAAAATTCATTTTGCGTATTACTGCACTAATAGATTTGGCTTAGATGCGTGCGTCTTACTACAGCAAAAGTGTCATAAGTTCAGAAAAAGCACTTCCAGCAATTATTGTTAACAGACAGTACCAAATTCTTTTGTGTGTCCCTGTAAATGAACGAGAAATACTATACTCTAAACATTCTATAGTAAGCCTCTTGTAATGCACCTTAGTCACGTATATAAATTTCAATTTGTTTGAAATATTTAAACATATAAAATAAACCGCAAACGATTTTTCTTCATAGACCGTAATGTAACGGAATTCTTTTGAGTGTCCCTGTAAAACAATTTTAAGTGCTATACACACCATATTCTATAGTAAGCCTCTTGTAGTGTACCTCAGTGATATATATCAATTTCAATATGTTTGAAATTGTATAACATCATTGATTTTTCCCCATAGACCGTAATGTAACGGAATTATTTTGAGTGTCCCTGTAAAAAAACTATAAATGCTACACACTTCCTACCGAACATGCCATAGTAAACCTCAATAACCTATATCAATTGCATGACTATACATATATATTTACGCGAGTTAGAGCACATATAGTAAACCTCATCAATGTATAAAAATTACATGTCAATTCGGGTAAATTTACGAGAGTTAAAGTACGGATAGACAGACAAACCGAATTCATAAACACTTTTCAACTATGTTGGAAAGTGTTAAAAATGCAAATATTCTTTTGCCTCTCATGTGGAGAAATGTAGCATTTTTGGAGTTGTGTCACTTTTCTTGCAGCTGTGCGATTTATCTTTGCAGTATTTTTTAAAACTGTCTTCCTCAAATTAAATCACGCTTGCGTTTAACACAGGAAGAAACATAGGTGTGCCTAATACGGTAATATGCAGACATATAGCTTTTGCCGAATGAAGAGATTAAAAAAATTACACCTTTAAAACTAGCGGCTATGTTAAACAATTCTAGATTATTAAAAAGACTAAGTTGCTGCTTTTAGGAATTTACTCAAACGGTTTTCAACTAGGGGAAATTCATTTGTATTCAGTTATGGTGCATTTTTTAATGTTACACAATTTCATTACGAGAGCATTATTTATATATAATCATGTGTCCAACTTCAGAAATTTCAATGTAATATTCTGTAAACTTCACTGTTACTTTCCGATGACGAAATCCCATATAACCTGTGGGAAATTTTAATTAGGGGATTACTCATTACCTAATATAATTATCGAAATACGGTTTTCACCATTGGAAAGTAGAGACGTTCGATGCCGACTTAGTGCGTTTATAAAAATTGTCAAATTTTAAAAATAATCTTTAAAAGATGATAAAATTTTAACATTTTCTGCAAGTAGAAGTTTCAAAGTTTACAATATTTTTTTTAATACTTAAAAGTTAAGAAAACATGTTTTTTTTTTTCTTTTAACGTATTACGTCGGCATCGGACGTCTACTTTCGAATGATGAAAACTGCATTTTGATATCTAATTTGGTGGCATATTTTTAACTTTTTTTTTCATATTCTCCGTGTCTTTTTCTGTTTTAGTTGACAAAATATTTCTAAAATACAATATACTTTGAAGTATTAAAATCTTACCCACAGGTCGTCAGCTTCGCTAAGATTTTAATACATAAAATATTAAATTAAACACAGATTTTAGAAATATTTTGTCAAAAAAAGAAATAGACATTCATTAAAAAGAAGTTAAAAATATTAATTTCTTTATGAGATATTTTAAAAATAGGAATGCATTTTATGTCCATTGGTCTAAAATTAGTGAGATGAATTTGAGATCTCACTGACCAACACAATTAAACAAAATTTTAGAATAATTTTGATCCTAAAAAAATAAAATAAAATAAACATTTATTTTTCCCGTCAGATTTAATAAATTCAGATTTCAATTGTGCTTTCACAAATACAGATTTTGATCTAAAAAGTAGTTTTTATCGCACAAAATTAAAGATAGTCTTTGTTTCTGGTTCTTTAAAAAAAAAAAATAAATAAACTAATTGACCTGCCCGGCGTTGCCTTAATGAACCTTAAATGAACCCCAAATAAAAAATACTGATAATTAGTGATAAAAGTGCTCGTAAGAAAACATAAAAAAAATGCTTTTGTTGTCCAAACCCTTTGAAATTTTAAATGGTTATAAAGATTTTACAGCCCGGTAAAAAATACTTCAGAAATATTGTTATGATTGTAAAATAAATATGTTTTCATCCCCAGAAAACGACCCTTTTCAAATTCTATAGAAGGGGAGAACACCCCTTCCCGTTTCCCTTTTCAGCCTTTAAAAAAGTGAAAACGCAACCCTCCCTTTCACTTTTGTTCACCCCTCTCAAACAAATCAGGTGGCAGAATGGATGCTCCCTCCAGGAAGGGGGAATAAAAATAGTATGAAGAGGTATTGAGAAGGAGTATTTCCTATGGGTAGAGTTGTGAGCAGCGAAGACCAATAGGCGAGATATTCTTTCCCCAACCCTCTTGATTCTTCTTAATTTCTTCTATGATCTTCTATTTTTTGCTTTTTTCCAAAGAAATACACCCTGAAAAAAAGTTGAGGCAGCGCAGTAAGGTCGAATTTGCACTGAAAAATTAAGACACTAGCTTCTCGCTTTAATATGTTAGATAAGAGTTATTGAGGAGATTTTACCTGAAAAATGAAAATTCACGTTATTTATAGCATCATCCTTACTAGTTTTAAAAGGGAAATCCCATTTTCTTTTAAGAGAAATCATTCTCCCTTAATTTATGCGCCAATTTTTAGTCTTTAGTGTTTTTAAATCAAAGTAATTTTACTCATGTAGATATGTTATTCATGATATATTTAGAGTATTTGCAGGAATCCACTCTCATTTTTCCCCAAAAATTCTACTTTTCGTGTATTTTTTCAAGTGCGCTATTTTATCCTCTTCTTCTTAGAATAAACACTAAACCCATGTCTATTATATATTTAAAGTTCCAATAAAATTATGCTAAATCACTTTCTAATAACATGTTCTTTTTGCACCATTTTTTAAATGTCCTTTTAACTGTTTATTGTCCATGCTACCAATTTATATTCAGACATTATCTACAAAAAAACTTGTTTAAAATTTTTCACTAAAAACGTCCCTCATTTCAAAAATGTAAACAATTTCAAAAAAAAAAAAAAAAAAAAAAAAAAAAAACTATTTTACATTTTTGAAATGAGGGACGTTTTTAGTGTAAATTTTTAACCATGTTTATTTGTAGATAATGTCTGAATATAAATAGGTAGTATGAACAATAAATAGTAAATTTACAGACATTAACAAATGAACACCTGTTTTTAATGTCATTTTAACTTTTGCCAACCTGAAGAAAATAATAATAAAATAAATGCTTATTAACATCTTTTTCTGATTAAAAATATAAAAACATATGAATCAAAATTTAGGAAAGAACCACTTTTTTTTTTTCTAAATTTAAAATATTTATATTAATTAACATTCTCTAGTTTTGTTTCACAACGATCCATTATTCTCCCTGGAGCTTTTTCTTCTGTGAAACGTGGTGACAAAACTAATGAATTTCTCACGCATTTCTGAAGTAATATATATTCAGCGGGAGCTAGTTTAATAAACGCACCCTTTGTCCTCCAGTCTTCCAACAACCCTCCTGCTTGGAATGCATTCTGTCCGCTTCACGCTGTATTAAGGTGTTATGTGACGGATTTCGAGTATTCTAGACCACCCGTACAGAATATTCTAACATCAGACTCTGTCCCTTTTCTCCTAGCATTTGCACGTTAATTGCACTGCTATATTGATTAATAGAAGCACCCATTACAACAGAGAACTTCATCCCATAATTCACATTCCCCGCCCCCCTGCTCCAGACATAAATTTCTCTCCCCCCTCCAACGGTAGGTCCCCTACGAAAATCCTTCCATTTTCCCTTTATCTATCGCAGATCCGGTGTCGTGGTATGCATACATGATGAAGAAAATCTCTGCTTGCGTCACCTGATACAAAGGAAGATGATTCACATAACTTTTATATTTTCCTTTGTTTTTTTTTTACGGCTCCGAAGTTCTGCTTTCTGTATTATTATTATTATTTATTTTTTTAACACGGGTTAAAATTTCTTGAGTTCAAGCTAGTAATGCCTTCGTGAATTTAAGATTTAAATATTAAACAGCCGTACATTACCTTCTATTGCTTGTTTCTTGTCTAACTTTTTGGTGGAAAAAGACAGCAAATGTTGAATTTAAAGTAAAATCTATGACTTTCCTTAAAGATATAAATAAATGGCTTTTGCTTTTAATTTTATTTTCGCTAAGTAATAAACAGGAAAGTAAAAGAGACCGGTCTCTTTTTTTTTTCTGTTTTACGAGAAAAAAAAATGAATTTCTTCAAGGTTAGTATTTAAATGATTTATACCAACTAATGTTCTTATTTTAGAATAAAGTCTTAATTCCTTATTTGGATGTCGAGAGTGAATATTTAATGCGAAATTTCACGCAGTTTTCCATACGTAAGGCCAATTTATATACCGACTGAATGTTATACCGTGCATTTTAAATATTTAATGCTATTTAAATGCAATAAAAGTATAAGTACTTTTTTCAGAGTAAAAAACCTCATTAGTGCTGACTGGAATACGACTGTAAATCATTGCATTGATTTAAACAATGACTCATTCGATTACAACTTCATTTAAAATAATCCCATAAGCCCCTTTCTTCCCCCCCCCTAAAAAAAGAAAAAAATCCATTAAAGTATATATAAGGAAATTGCTTGATAATTGCACCAGAACCCTTGAAACATTACTCTTAATAAATCTAATTTTTTTTAAACTCCGTTGTATTTAAATTACAATGAATTAAGATTTACAGAGTATTCTGTCATGACCTCATAAACTATACAGAGCGATAATCCTTGATCGGAGAACATAAAAATTTACCAAAGAACCATACCTCTACGACGCATCGTTTTCCAGAAAAATACAAAGTGGGACTCATTTCCAGTGCTCCAAAATAAGCTTTAGTGGACACATGTGAACTTCAAAACGGTTGGAAAACAAAAAAAAAGTTAAAAAATTAAAATTAAATTGTTATTGTTATTACTTATTTCGTAAAAAAAACTTAGTTACTCGTCTGCATGCTGCTTTTACTTTTCTGGACACTACGACCGTGTTCAGTTAGCCACTGTACTGCACGGGCATGCATACCTGAATATGGGCAGTGATTATTTTAAGCACCTACTTTTGTAAACGCTTTGTCATATGCAATTACGACTGTTCTTTTTTTCTAATAAAGCTCATATATATGGCCATATATATATATATATATATATATATATAATTTTTGCAATAAGTTTATATATATATATATATATATATATATATATGTTGTTGTTGTTGTTGTTGTTGTTTTAATTTCTCGAACACTATGCGTCGTAGAGGTCAGTTGTTATGTACACTGTTAAAAATAAATCCGTAAATTCACGGTAAAAGTACTGGCAGCGAAGTTGCCGGACTTTTTCCGTTCCGTTAGTAGATTTTCCGTTTTGAAAAATAAAAGAAGGAAAATCGCCGTTTGCAGAAGCGGTAACTTCCCGTTAACGCTCTCAGAAATCACGGAAATATTCCTCGTAGAACTGACAGAAAAGGACATTTTCCGTTTTAGATAAACTCGGTTTAAAAAAATCTTGACATCTCACTTGGTGCTGCCATCTGTCGACTTTGGGGGAGTATTTACTATCTGACATACGTCAAGAACAGCTTTTGGTCGACATTGGGTTTTGAACCAGGGGTGATAATGCCTGGAGTCCAGCGTCTTGCCGGTTTGACCAGCGGGCGCTTGCTAGATTAGTAGTTTGAACGGATCATTTGGAAATTCTCAAAATGGCGGCTTAGAACAGACATAATTTGGGGTTTAGAAGCTTGGTAATTTTCAAGTTAATTGCGAGGAGATTTCGTTATGAGATGATGTTGATGTTTTAAAATTGTAATATTAATACAGGATAAAAACATGAATTATATATATTCTTAACTTGATTGTTAGATGTAAAATATGAATATTATATTTGAATTAAATTCGATAAAAAATGTTTGCTTGTTTAAGAAAAGCGATTTTTTTTTCCAACTATAATATATTTTTTAAATGTGTTCGCTTAGAATGTATTTTCAGTGCGAGTACTTTTTATTACTTTAAAAACTAAATTGCGAATAATTTTAAAGGAATGAGAAAAATATTATTTTCTTTTTATTTGAAAGCATTATTTTTGTATGTTGCTTTTTTGAGTAAAATAGATTTTTTTTCACTTAATTTAACTATTATATATATATTTTAATCTGCTTGTTTAGAATATATTTTAAGTGCGAATATTTTCTTATAACTTTAAAAAATAAAGTGCAAATAATTTTAAAAGAATGGGAAAATTATTACTTTTTTTAATTCAAAAGTACTATTTTTTTTTTTTTTTTTTTTTTTTTTTTTTTTTTTAATAAACTCGAAATTTTAATTTATTTAATTTTTAGTTTTTCTGTGCAACAACATGTCAGTTTTTTAAAAATTGAAAATAAATATGCAGCAGATAAGATAACAGAATATCTCCGTTATCCCCTTTCGTCTCCGTCCGTTCCGTTGTTTTCAGGAAATATGAGGAAATTTTCTGTTTTTTAACGGAAAATACCCTTTTGTCGCAAAAAAGGACTTTTTCTGTGAAATTCAGGAAAAAAATACCCGTGAATTTCAGATTTTTTTTAACAGTGTACTCGAAACGAGGGCACTCGCTCTGCAGAGTTTATTGCTGTCTTGACACAATTTTAGATTATTATTAGGTATAACTCTTATTTTTGAAAATTAAAAAGTTTCTTTTGTTTGTTAACTTAATAGAAAAAAATAAAAAGAAAGAAAAGAAAAGAAAGAACGTATAACGTATGAGTGAAAATTTGGTGGTAGAGTAGAGTAGATTCTCGAAATATAAATGGAGATTCTACTTGTTACCTTGACAGTGAAAAACAGATTACCACTCTGGGATTTCCTATGATAACAATATACTGGTCAACTGCGAACAGCTTTTTTAATTAAGGATTTTTTTTTTAAAGTGGAGGGTGAGAAATTATATTTTCACAACAAAACTTATTTGGGGCAGGGGCATTAAACTTTCTAAATGCACTGCTTTTCATAGTTTTTATGTAAACTAAATGCAAATTGTTATGCTTTATTTTTTAATAAAATAAAACAAAAATTTTAATTACAATTTTTGTTGTTGTTTTCCGACAATACTTGAAGAGTTGTTTCATTAAAATGGTTATTTATAGACGGCCATTACCTGTTCATATGACATTATTTCGATTATTAACCCCTTCGCGACGAGCGTCCTTTACATAATTTTTAATCTTTTACCACCGGTTTTTCAAAACAGAAATTTGCGCCTAATTGAATCGCAGAAATGCTAGGATTAAATAATAAAAAACTTACAATAAAAATTAACTGGTGGGAATAATGAAGGATTCTGAGCATCTTATGCGGCACGTATACGTGTCGCTCGTCCCCAACGGGTTAAGTAAATGAAATATTCTCTCGCTATACCTGTAACTTTTCTGCAGTCATTCTAAACATGGGCTGACATTTGAAATTTACTACAGAGGTGTAAAATAATTAAATATGTAAATACAATTTCATACCTCACTTCTTTAAACGTATATTTTGTCTGATGCATTTAGTTCACACTATTTCTATAAGGATAAAGTGTTAAGCCCAAAAATTGTATTATTCAACGAAGCCAAGCAAAATGAAAGATTATATGCGCTCTGGTGAGAGAGATCCGACAAAATGAACATTACATATATAAGTGCAAATGGTTAGTTATTTTCGAATAGGTATTCCATTTACAATTTGTAATTTAAATGTAATCAGCACTGACATCTAAGACTGTCGACTCTATTGTAGTTTTCATTTTCCAAACAGAAATTTGCGGAAAGAAAGAATCTTCATCTCAAACGCAAAGAAAAATTTTAACTCGCACTTTTTTTCAATTGCAGCCATGCGATCTAAGTCCATGCATTTTTAATATGTATATAGCACCCAAGTTCTTGATGAGCGCTTCTTTCTCCGTTTTAACTCGGGAGAAATCGCGCATACACAGGGTATGAATGTTTTTACTTTGTTTACCAGTATACAAATAATAATCGCCAACTTCTTTAATCGTTGACAATTGTTACAAATTCTGCGATAAAGAAAGAGGAATATTACGTTTTGAAAAATAGCGGTGCCAATTGTAAAAACCGTACGCATCCTGGGTATAACATACCCGGCCCGACTACTCCCGGGTTAATTAGCATATTTTGAAACATACGCCGCGCAAAATATCATTCCAGAAATCGTTGCAAATAATCGTGAATAATAAGAGACATTATTTTTTTCTTATTTAATCCATTTTGATGAAGCTAGAAGTTGGACATTTTTCCTCCTTAAGACAATTGCATCCCTCCCCCCCCCCTTTTTTTTATTGAATATATATGAAAATGTTTCGAAACGTATCGAAAAATAAATAATTTAAAATTTTGTTGCCAGACAAAATGCACGCAGGTATACACTGGTGATAAAGCCAAATATGCGCTAATGATAAGGTGACCATAAACGTCCCCAAATTTTGGGTACGAAAGTCACGTAGTTCCTGCAGCTCGCGCAGTTTATGCTTTTAAAAACTTATTAATTTTTTTAAAAGCTGATAAATTCGTTAAGTTTTTTTAAAAAGGTAATGTTTAAAAAGTTATAAAGTTGTAAAAAAAAAAAAAAAAAAAAAAAATACTCCCGTTTTAAAATTTGGTAACCTTAGCTAAATAATGCAAATGATTTATTTTTGAATATATATCCCGTTTAAAATTTACAGTTTAAAAATAATTGGCACCGCCATCTCATACCATCGACTAATCCATCGCAACGTTTTCATTTTCCAAAACAAAAATTTTTCAGAAATAAAGAAACTTCACTTTATACTCGCAAAGAAAAATATAAATCGCACTTTTTTTTCTATCCCTGTCCATGATCTTTAATGTGTAGATAGTCCCCGGGGTCTCGATGAGCGCTTCATCCTCTGTTTTAATCTCCATCCTCTGAAACATACGCGGCGCAAAATAACGGTCCCGAGATCTATGTAGCATGAAGCGTTCCCGGCAGCCATTTATTACTCTTCCCAGCCTATGAAACGTAGCCTTTTATTTGCAACTGGATAGTTCATTATCAAACACACTTTACTTGTGAGGGAGATTGACTCGCATGCCTTAGTCTTCATTCTGGCTTGTGAGAATTATTTCTCATCATAAAATGCTGTGAAAGGTGAAGACCCATTAAAAACACTAACGAAAACGAAAGAATGACGCCTGACAGCTAGATTTTGTCGACATTTCTCCAAAGAAAAGAGTGTGCGCAGCATTTTCATTGCTTTTTATGATTTTTGATTTCTTTTTGAGCTGGCCGATGTGTTTTCACGTGTTTACATTCATTTCGAAACACTCCTGTAATTTTGTTGAACGGCATCAAGTAAAATGAAATATGATAAGGCGATAGGTTGTTTCTTTTGAGTTGAAAATTTTCTGAAGCCATAAATTTAGCACCTGTATAAATGTTAGTTACTGCTTCTTTTTTTTTTCTGTATTTCTTTTAAACGAAAAAAGATAGATGCGAAAAGATATGGTTGTTTTGTTATGTAGGGAATTGCGATTTTTTTTTCTTTTTCTTCTTTTTAATATCGCAAGGGTTAACTAAATAAAACAAAATAATTACGTCTGACAGCTAAATTTTGCCGACGTAACTCTAAAGCAAGCATGTCAAACACGTGGCCCGAGAAGCCTTTGGCATTTTACCTGTGTTTAATTCAGTTGTTCGAACACGTATGCAGAAAATACTCTAAAAATTTAAAGAGTTGTAAAATTTTATAATATTTTTTTCATAAATATGTATATGCTTTATGTCGAAACTGATACCTTATTTCATTACTCTATTCGATTTTCTATTTTACGTCACATTACAAAATAATGTGCTGTATTTGTTAAATACTATTAAATGAATCTTAAAATTAATAAAATACGGCACTAATTAAGGACAATTAAAAATTTTAAAAAATCAAACTAAATAATTTTTATAAATAAGTAGATTTGAAAATGACACAAATTATCTCTTTCGTGCACGAAAACCCACCGAATATCATCCCTAAGTATACCCCTGTAAATGAACTATAAATGTTCGTAACTATAACTAATATATAATAAACTATACACAATTCATTTTCAGTACCGAACATACCATAGTAAACCTCAATAGCATGTATCATATATGGCAATTCGAGTATATAATGTACGCGAGTTAGAGCACGAGTTAGAGACAAGCAGACAAACCGAAGTCATAAACATTTTCAACTAATGTTGGAAAGTGTTAAAAATATATTTAAAAATGAATTCAAACGAAGATTTTTAAATTTCAGAAAATGTAAAAATCAATTTAACCTATTTACTTCATCTTAACAATGGATGTTCAAATTGCTTTTTAAAATTTATTGTTGCAGTTAATCAAAATCCGTTATGATTCCATATTTTGAAATGAAAATATATGGATGTGGGATTTCCTTATTTCTGTAATTATTTATCAGTCGATCTATTTTCCAAAGTATAATCTGCAATTGGGAATATTTTAGTTGACACCTGACATAGGATAGCTGTCTACTGGATTTTTTGTCAAATAAACTTAATTTGAACCAGAAATTGTTCTTAATAAATGAAATGAAAATACGTACCGCATAGAAGGAAAACACATTTCATTAAATAAATTTTCTGCTTCAAAATATGTTTATCTGACTTTGGAAAAAAATAAAAAAAAAGGGAGTTTGCAACTATGCCTTTGCTATTTTCAACTTTACTGGATAACAAAAAAGCAGAAAGATCAAGATTAACGCACCAGCGCATGGTTGGCAGATTGTCCTTTTTTCATTCCGAAATTCCGAATTCATACAAGAAATTTGGGGAACAGCTTTGGAATTAGCCTGCTGTCCGCCATCTTGTTTTTTAAATCAAAACGTATTTGTTTTGTTCCTCATTTCCAAAATAATTTTCATCCATATTTACTTATTATAAACACGTTATTTAATTTTATTGACTAATTTATCTATATTTAATAATGAAAGTTAAAATGTTTTGATTTAACTTGATTATGTCAGAAACAAAACAAATGTTTTGATTTATCGCCCGCAGTCAGCCATCTCATTTTTTAAATCAAAATATTTTAACTTTTATTATTAAATATAAATAAATTAGTCAATAAAATTATGGAAATGAGAAACAAAACAAATATGTTTTGATTTAAAAAACAAGATGGCGGACAGCAGGCTATTTCCAAAGCTTAGCCAAATTTTGAATAATTTTTCCTTTCTATAATCACGAAAGGACTGTTCTTAAATTAAGCAAAAATCACTATTCGCAATTTCTGTTATGAATGCTAAATTTCTGAATAAAAAACTGGCAATCCTGGAAAAGCATGTACAATCAATTCAACCAAATTTTGGGATTTGGTTGATGAAAAGTACTGTCAAATCTTTTTGGGGAAATAAAGGTAAAATTTACTATGAATAATAATAATGCTTATGTAATGAATGCTTAATTTGGTCCTCGGCTCTAAATGAGTTTGACAATCCTGCTATAAAGAAAAGGGTGCGTGCAGCATTTGGTTTCTTTTTATGATTTCTGAATTTTCTTTTAGGAGGGATGAGGTGTTTTTATGTGTTTAAATTCATTTCTAATTTATTGTACGGCATCAAATGAAATATAATTTATTATTAATTTTCGTTTTAAATTTTAGTTACTGTTTTATTTTCTTGCTTATTTTTTTCCCATGCATTTTTAAAGAAAAGTATAGAAACACAAAAAGATGTTGGTCTGCTGTTTTCTTTCTTTCTTTCTTTTTAATAAGGCGAGCTTAACTAGAATGAAAGAATTACGTCTGACAGAGTCTTCATTCTGTCCTTCGAGAATTATTTCTCATCATAAAATGCTGTGAAAAGTAAATAGCCATTAAAAATACTAACGAAAACGAAAGAATGGCGTCTGACATAGCTAGTTTTTGTCGGCATTGCTTTTTATGATTTCTGATTTGTTTTTTCTTTGAACTGCCCGATGTCTTTTCAGGTGTTTACATTCATTTGGAAGTACTCGTGTGATTTTGTTGAACAGCATCAAGTGAAATGAAATATGATAAGGGAATATGTTGTTACTTTTGAATTGAAATTTTTCTGAAACCATTATTTTAACACCTGTTTAAACGTTAGTTATTGTTTCTCTTTCTTACTTTATTTTCTTACTTTTTTAAGGGAAAGTAATAGGCACGATGGTTGTTTGGTTAGGTAGGGGTTTACGATTTTCTTTCTTTCTTTTTAATACTGCGAGAGTTATCAAGTTTAACTAAAATGTAAGAATGACTTCTGACAACTAGAATATGGCAATATTTTCCCAAAGAAAAGCATGTTTGCTACATCTCTAGTAGCACACAATATTTTAGAAAAGTTAAAAATCCTGGTGCTACAATTTTATTGTTTTCCTTTCTATATATTTTTCTTTTTAATATCTTAAGGGTTAACTAATTAAACGAAAAATGGACGTCTGACAAGGTTTTGGCAATACTTCTCCAAAAACATGCATGTGTGCAACATTACTTTAGCAGACAATATTCTCAAACAATATCTTGATATAGTGGATGTTACAGTTTTCATTTTATTTTCTTATATATTACTTACCCATCATACGTAATATAGGGTAAGTCTATCGAAAAAAAAAAAAAAAGACTTATTTACACGATTCAGACACTGGAGATTCCGAAAAACATGTTTTTAGAAAAAAAAAAATTACTGCCCGTCTGTCTGTGTGTGTGTCTGTAAACGCTCTATCTTCCGAAAAAATTGAGATAGATACTTGAAATTTGGTATCTACTTAGTATATAATAATGGAAAGAGGCTTATTGAATTTCAGTCACCTCGATTATCCTGAACTAATTTTTTCGGACTCTCGAAATATTCGTTCTGATAAAAGGTATATAAAAATTTTTGAAATTGTTTATTTTAAGGAGTGAATATAAAAGACAATACAAAAACATAAATTTTACATAAAGAATGAAGTCGATCGGATAATTAGTTGCCGAGATATTTGTAATAATATTTTCCGCACTCTTCGATTTTTCATGACCTTGTATTTCATTCAAATTTCACTTCAAAGATATATTTTAATTGGAAATGAGACGCTTAATCCGATGCAATAAACCGTTAGTTAATATGATTATCAATTTTGGAGTTATAAGGATTTTTCTTTTATACGCAATTCAGTAAAAGAGCATTTAAAGTTTGTGACGTCATCAAGCCACGATTTTATTCGAATTGCAATGCATTTTATAAATAGTTTACACATGTTTTATTTTCATATTTTACATTATGCATATCCATGATGGGTAAGTATTACGGTGGCCGCCAACGACTTAGTTTTTTTTAATGTTAATATCGCTATAGAAATAACTAAACAAAGCAGAAGAATGACGTCTTGGCGACATATGTTTACAACATTCCTGATGGCAGCACACAATATTTTATCAAAAGGTTGAAAATACGGATATACAGTCCGGTGAAAAGTTGTTTTTTCTTTCCCTTTCTTTTTTTTTAAATTGCCCGATTATAAAGCAGGCTGTGATTTCCAGCTTCAAGTGGAAGAAATATAGAACTATTTGTTCGAATTTCTTTCCCCAAACTATTAAAATGTTCTTTTTCAGCTTATTAGTATTATTATTTTTAACTGTTGTACTTAACTGTTGTACAGGAAGCAGGGGTCGATGCAGGGTTTTTTTCTTGGGGCCCATTTTGTGAAAAGTAAAGGTTACTTTTGTGAAATTTATTATATTTTTGTGAAAAATAACATTTTGTAACAAAAGTTGAAATTCAGTTACTCAAATTCGAACCAAGTATTTATTAACAAAAACTTTTTTAAATCTTTTTGCTGAAATTTTCCTCTCTAGTGAACTTGTTTGTTTACAAACTACACATTTTAAAACATCATAAAATAATAAATAATTAATAAATAGTAAGTTTTTATGGAATAGAATTTTGTGAAAGGACCTATTTTATTAAATTGATTTTTGTGAAGGGCCCATTTTATTAAATTGATTTTTGTGAAGGGCCCATTTTATTAAATTGATTTTTGTGAAGGGAACCTTTTTTATTAAATTGATTTTTGTGAAGGGAACCTTTTTTATTAAATTGATTTTTGTGAAGGAGCCCTAAATAGGCCCCACATTTTGGCTGGATGGACCCTTGAGAAGGTATGAATTACACTCCCATGTGTTTTTCTTTTTTTTAAAATCTGTTTTGTGAAAATAGGGAGAAGGTGAAATGCATTGAATAATTGCATTATTTGAATTAGTTTTAACTCTAAGATAAAATGTGATAAAAGAGAACTATATGTATTAAAGGTAACAATAATATTGTTCGAAATCGACAGATATTTTAGTATTTTGCATAAAAAGTAAATACTCTGTAGTTATAGTTGTAGTAATCACTATTAGTTTGCTACAATTCCTAGTAAATCCTATTACTCAGAAAGAAACAATATTGTTTTCCTTTCCTTTATTTAAATTTCAAATCATAGAAAATATTAATTAAATCAACCACGCATGAATATATTTCAACAGAAAATAATTTAAGCTCAATTTTGTTAAGTTCCTAACTATAAGTAACTAATTTTTTTCTTATCCAGAGAGCATGAGTTAATTTGTTGTACAAAATAGTCGGTTTTAGAAGAGATGCCTTACCTTGAAAAATAAAAATAGGCATAAAAATAGAAAAAAAAATTAGCTGCTTAAAAAATAACACAAATTATATGTAAGTAAAGTATATTAAACATTTTATGTAAGTAACATAAAATGTTTAAAAATATTAGATATGTTTCTTGCAATGGAAATTGAAATTGAAATAATTATTTAATATTATAATTTCCTCCCCTTCTCTCTTGCTGATTTCTCAAAGTTTAGTTTTCAAATTCAGCTTTTATAATTTGTCTTTAATGCATGCGCGCTATAGATTGTTTTGAAAGCTTTAAAATGTATCGAGTTGCAAAAATCTTCTTTTCCGAATAGTAGCTATTATCATTTGTTAGAACTTGCACAGTCAATTTTCGTTTGCTTTAATATTATCTTGTCACCTCCTAAATGGTATTCGTAAATGCTATAATCGACAAGAAAGCTCCATTTGCTGAAAAATGTTTAAGAGTGAAAACTTTGAGAAGCTATTCCCTCGACTAAATGTGTTTATTTGAGTATGTAAGCCCAGGTCAGACAAAGTTATTTAAGCCATTAAGTTTGCGACTGAGCAGAAGTTTTATTGCCTTAATGTTAGCCAACTCATTCCTAATGTCCACTCCTAGAGATTAGGTTTAATCTTGAAGCGATTTGGCACTTAAGTCAACTTAATTAAATTTACTTCACTTAGGGAATATATTGCAACATCGACTTTGCCAGACGTCATCATCGTGTTTAATCCTATCGATTGTGAGAACTGTGACTGCCGTTTTTGATTGCCATCTAAAGCTTTAATTTTAATTACGGTAACTTTTAGAAATAAAACCGTAATCTAAACCTTTCGGAAATTCGATAACATAACGTGGCTTAACGGTAGAATCTAATTCAACTTCCATTAACGTCAAAGTGTTTGTTTTGAAGATGGATTTCTGCTATTATAGATTCTATAATTCGGTTCATTACATAAATTCAAGTATATCTGCAAGGATTCATGAACTCCTAACGTCTATTTAGATTTAGTGATGTTAAATTAAAATATTTCTTACACGATTAAAATACTTCTTCAAATGCTCAAATAATATGAGTTTCAGATTTTGAAACTTTTTTTTTTTTTGGGGGGGGGGGGGGAGGAGGAGGGGGATTATAAGTATTACTAGTACTTTTTGAATTGTATTTCACCATATTGAGGACGGTAAATCTTTATACAGAGCTGCAACTGGTGACTATTTTTTTATTCTATCTCGCACCACTTTCTCAAAACAAAAATATTTTACATACACTTTGACAACATGTGTTATACACGACAAAATTTAATTTTTAAAAATAGTGGTGCGAATAGAACATAAAGTGGCAGCCCTGCTTATATTGCTTATATCTATAAACGCTTAATTCAATAATAGTTGAATCTAGATTTAGTATATCGACATACATTAACTAACATAAAATGTCTATACTAAAAGAAATCGAGAATTAATAAGTTTCGTTGATTCTGGAGATGGAAACTATGCTAATGTGAAAGACTGATCTTCCCTTAAAATGTTTCTTACTGTTTAAAATGAACAAACTTAAAATATTAAATAAAAAGTAATAAAATTACGTAACTCATGAATATGAGTCAACTAAAATAAACAATTTTCCCGAATCCTCTGATTGTATATGGTGCCACTTTATCCATTAAAGCTCTAGTTTTAATTATTCTTTGTGAATCAAGATTGTTGCATATATTTATTACCATTTCCTCAGCCAATTCATTCACAGATCGCTGACTTTTCAAGAATTCGCTTTCGAATTCTGATACAATTATATACGCTCTCATAAATTTGCGGGACGTTGGGGAGCGGGAGAGGGTAAAACTGCATCAGTACCCGCGATTTGTTTAACTTAAATCCAATCATTAATTCCTCTGGCAGTGCGAATAAAGTTTTCTCTGCTTCAGGAAAATGATTATCTTTAGCAGCCCAATACTTTTCCATCGGCCATCGGGTACTTGAGGCAGCTTGTCACTTTGATTCATTCTATAATTTATTTCCTCATTAATTGCCGGCCTTAATTCTCCGAAAAAGATAAATAGGTTCTTACAAATCACGACAAAGGTTCCTCGGAGGGGCGGACTTCGTTCCATCCAGAATTAAAGGGGGTCTTCTTCCGCAAAGTATTTCCAATTTCGAGATCGGAGGTTTTTCATCGCTATTATAAATTCTATTGATTTATGTCCCCCCCCCCCTCCACAAGAGGGAGGTACCGAAAATAGAGAATTGCCGATACCTATATATTATACTACCTGTTCCTTCCTATCCCAAAACTTAAAATATATATAATTTTTTATTTTGTTTCCTTTTTTTTCAATAGTTACTTAGAGAAACCGTTATAAAAAAAAAAAAAAATGTAATACGTTTATAGAAAGTAAATATGTCGTATGCGTAGTTAGGAGACTTTTGGTCTAACTCAGCCGTTCTCAACCTTTTTTTCTCACGAGCGGCAAACTAATATTTGCGACGTTAGGCGGGCCACAATACACTTGTATAATAATGTAATAAAATAAAGATTTCTATTGCAAAAGATTGTTGTTTTGAAGCAGTGGTATAGAACGTTTTGCTGCCAATTTTTTCTGAGACAAATATTTAACCCTAATAACCCTTATTAGCTTATAAAACAATATAACATACTGTAACAATTCCAAATTCTCAAAAAAAAAAAAAAAAAAAGGGATTTTTTCCTAATAAGTCAATTTTTTCTCAATGCAAAAACTTTTTTTAATGCAGAAATATATATAGTGCAAATTAAATTAATTTGGAATAATGTTTGTTTAGTGTTCAGGATTAGGAAATGTATGTATATACACTACTATAGCACAAATAAAACTACATGTTTTTTTAACTTTTGACTAAGGAAACGTCATTTAAGATATTTTAAGGTAATTTTAAATTAGTAATTATAAATAACAGGAAATTATCTTCCAATGAAAGTATATAAAAACGCAGTGAAAATATTAAAAACTTTTTATACACATCTCAATTAATTTTATAAATTGTGATTAATGATTATCTGTCTCGGGCCGCACACAGAAGGTCGCCGGGCCACATGCGGTTCGCAGGCCGCAGGTTGAGTATAGCTGGTCTAACTCATAATCGAGAGAGGAAAGTAAAACATAACACAGTACGTGCGGTCTCACAGACTACATTTATTTATGAATCCAATATAGCTTCCTTTTTTAAATATTATTATGATATTTGTACAGTGCGTACTTTAAACATTCAAATTATGAAATAAAAATCATTTTTCAAAGAAATTTTCAAACAAACACAGTTTTATACCATGGGGTCTACTTCATCAAAAACTCTCAGTAGATTTAGTCGACACAGCGCGGTCTCAGACTGTTACGGGTTAAGGCAATTGTAGTGATTAATCCAGGAGTTGACCTAGGGGGTGCAATAAACTCCGGAGCAAAAAAAATTAACCCCCCCTCCCTAGAAAATTTTGAACTGAATAAAATTCTTAAAACCTACTTAATAAAATTCTTGAAGTGAAAATTTATTCCGGAATTCCATAATGTCGCCCCCCCCCCCTCCTCCGGAAAAAAAACTGCAGATGTCTCTCTCGGCGAAAATTTCTGAATTCAGCACTGTATTCTTCAAAAAAAAAGGTTCATTCCTGTGAAGAATTTGTTTTGTGCGATGTTCTAAAGGTTTAGCTAATAATTATGGACCGTATCAAATTCAAATCATAACGTAGAGTAACATTCAAAAATTAGCACATATATATATATATATATATATATATATATATATTTAAATATATAAAAAAGGGCAATTTCCAGATCTTGCAAGGGGGAAAAATGATGTTAAGTTATGATGTTCACAGTTCACATCTCTTTCTCTCAATAGTTTTTTTTTTTTTTTTTTTTTTTTTTTTTTTCAAACAGATAAGTTCTAAATTATACATTCTTGTTCAAAATGCGTTGAGATCAACCAATCAATAACTGCATTTTGAGTTTTTTATTCTTTTGCTCATCGGACCAATATTCCTGGAAAATCTCACAATATTCTCAAAAATACTCTGCAATTAAATTTACTCGTAACAGAATAAAATCGTTAACAAAATAAAATTAAACACGGAGAGAAGGAGCTTCCACAGATTTTTTTTATACTTAGACTCAATTAATATAAAGGAAGTAAAACTTACTCTTTAAATGCTTGTATCCAAATTTCTTTCACTGACAGCATACAATTGCTATCTCTAAAAGCACATTTCATTCATGATTCTTCGCTAACTATTTTTACAGTTTGTTATTATATTTTGTAAAAACGTATAAAAATATTTATCTTTAAATCACTTTTAGTGAAATAACACCCTGAAAATAACTTTTTCATTTTATCATTTAATTAGAGCGCCTGTTGCAAAATTCACTTTCAGTGACTAAACATCTCTATCTGGAAAACATTTTTAAATAATGGTACTCAAAGCTTGGTTTCTGATGCGAAATTTATGAGCCTTTATGGCATTATGGCGGAGGCTTTCTTCAGGTGTGGCATTGAATCGGACAATACCCTAAGCCTGATTTACGAAGGGTCATTCAAGTCAAGTGTCCGAACTAGCCAGCTTTTTTCATAGCGCACACTTCAAAAGAAATAATGATTCACGCAATTGTTGTGAACACCCTCTCCCCCGTTTTGAAATGAAAGAAAACGAAAATACTAAACATCCATTAACACTAACTTGTTTTCTTTCCTTTTCTGGTAAAGACAAAGATAATAATAACAAACGCTCTTGAAAGAGTTTTTAGGAGAAGTAATGTAGATTTTGTTCTCATTCAGTGTACATTTAAAGAAATGCATGTATAATATAAGGCTACAAAGAATTGCAATTGTCAATTGCAATATAATTTTCATGCAGAGAAAATATGAATCCCTCTCCCCCATTTTGAAATGAAAGAAAACGAAAATACTAAACATGTATTAACAATAAATTGTTTTCTTTCCTTTTCTGGTAAGAGACAAAGATAATAATAACAAACGCTCTTGAAAGAGTTTTTAGGAGAAGTAATGTAGATTTTGTTCTCATTCAGTGTACATTTAAAGAAATGCATGTATGTATAATATACGGCTACAAAGAATTGCAATTGTCAATTGCAATATAATTTTCATGCAGAGAAAATATGAATCACTATTAAATTATAAATTGTTTCATATTTTTAACTTCAGCCAATGAGAAATGATGTAAAACTTCCCTAGTATATATTTCACCTATTAATGTAAAATATTCTTTTTTGTAAAAAAACCCGGTAAATTTTGAAATCCAACTAATATTTAACAATTAAATGTTAATAAGATTTTCTGAGAGAGTTTAGTACCGCTTGAAATTTGGAGACATTATGTTTTAATCTATACTAAAAATAAAAGTTGTTTTTCTGTGTGTGTGTGTTCCGGCTAACGAAATCTACCACACGTAGAAGTCTGAAAATTTAGGTGTGGATAGTCAGATTTAAAACTTTTTAAGACCCAGGTCCCCTTTAAGTTTTTGTGCCCTAAATTGTTAATGTTTTTCCCCCTTTTTATCCGATCTTCTTCATTTTGGGGGTCCTTTCTCCATTTAGTCATTGTCCAATTTCTACATTCCAGTTAAGACTCTGACCACCTTGGACCCTAAATTGTTAAAAACTTGCCTCCTTTTAATATGATCTTCGTTTTTGGGGCCTTTTCTCCATTTAGTTATTCCCCATTGCTACATTCCAGTTAAGACCCTGTCCCCCTGGATCCCGGCCCGGGGCCTCTTGAACTTTTTCTGCGCCATGCATTTTTCACCCCCCCCCCCTCCTAATTGAGTCACCCTCTCAATGCATAACTTTAAAGTTGAGTCTTGAACTCCTCTCCCCGGGTCACCGCCCTCATATTTTATATTTTTAAGGCCATTTTTTAAGCATTTCCCCCCAGTTTTGGCACATTAAAAAAATTATTCTAATGACTAATTTATAGCCTATGCTTAATTTCGACTAATTGAAGATCTAAAGCGCTAAGTACTAGGACATTTTAACATGTTTTCATCTTAGGCCCTTGCTCAAAACTACCAATTGGGCCCCCTACTGTAGCTCCCTTAAAAATAATCCGGTTCACTAGCTTTTTTTTCTAACAACTGACACCAGATACCACCTTTTTTGAAAATTAATCTTCTTTTTCGGAATCAACTTACTTTAACTCACGACAGTCGTGAATTAAAAATAGCATTACTGTTAAAGGTAAGCGGTTAAGTTTAGAGGGGGGCGGGGAATTTCATCCGTAAATTAAATATTGTGTTAATGTTAAAGGTAATTCTTACAGAGGTAAATTTACAGGGGGCACCTTCAACCGCCTGGGGGCGCATTCTTTTCTCGGGTTCTATTGCCCTGATTTCAACGGGAATTCGTTCATTCATCTTAGATTAAGATTCAGCTACTTTAAGCATTATGAAAGTTTCTGTTAAACTTCAGTTACCAGCATTTTCGAACATTAACGGTGCATTCTTTTCTAAGGTTTTATGGGCCAGATTTCAACGGAAATTGGTTCATTCAACTTAGCTTACTATTCAGCTACTTTCTGCATTATGAAATTCTATCTTCTGTTACCATCATTTTCGAGTTATTTTCATCATTAATGGCGCATTCTTTTCTCGGGTTCTATGGGCTAGATTTCAACGGGAATTGATTCATTCAACTTAGCTTAAGATTGTTTTACAGATTTTAGTTCCACCTTCCACCGCTAGGGGGCACATTCTCCTCTCGGGTTATATGGGCCCGATTACAATGAGGTTTGGCTGATTCAACTTGGGTTTCAATTGTCTTGCTGATTTTAGTTCTACCTTCCTCCGCCAGGTTGCGCATTCTTATCTCCGGTTGTATGGGCCCGATTACTACGGAATTTGGCCCATTTAACTTGGTTTTCCATTATCTCAAGCACGTGCGGAGCACTCCCGGTATACGCTGCCGTAGGCAAGGGGAACCGAGATCACAGGTTCTCTCAGAAAGAAGTTTATTGAGAACACACTAGACGCTTCCGGAAGTATTGAAACCCCGTAAACTAAGTTCCGTTGAAACACTCTACGCTGCCAAAGGCAGTGGGGCCCTCGAATCTAGGCTCATTTCAAAGATTTTCCGAAGTTATAAAATCAAACAAACTTGAGTTTTGTTTAAGGTTACTATCAAGGCCCTAGACAATGCTGGGCGGGTCAGCTAGTCTAATAACAATAAAATAAAGATGTTTCTCTGTGGTGTTTGTGTGGGATGGTTAATAAAATCTACCGCGGGTCTGAAAATTTGAATTACGATTTTCCAAGGCAGGTCCTAAAGCACCTGAGGCTCAGATTTTTCATTTTTTAATAATTAGCCGAGATATTAATTAAACCCCGCAAAGTCCCTCTCTGTACATTTTAAAATTTTGATCACTATTTTTCTTTAAAATACGGAAAGTCAGATAATACCCACTTAAAAAGGATACATTTTACTTTAAAACAAAGAATTTGGTTTTAAAAAATATAAATATTAACCCTTGCAAAAAAATTCTTCTCGAAACTCTCCTTTTCAACTTTCGTTTTTTATGCATGCTTTAAAATTCTGCATAGGGCTTGGAAAACGAAACAAGAAAACAAAAACCCCACCCACGTAAAATATGAATAACCCTTTGAAAAAATCGTGACTGGAAGTCACTTCGCGTCTCCTCGAAACACAATTTTTGCAGGCTAAAAATTACTAAATGTCGGTATTATAACACAATATTTTTACACATTCTTGGGACTTGTGACACTTAATTTATATCACGTATAAAAACTCCCAAAATATTCAAACGATTAGACGTATTTAAAAACAAATATAAAATTTGCTCGATATTCGCTCAGAACTTGAATACGCGGTTGCCTTTTGCTCAAGTTTTTACATCTAAATATCAATATTTTTGCACGAAAATTATACGCATGTTTCGGATACGTTATATTTATTAACGCATGAAAAATTTCCTAGAGTTTAGACAATAAGAAATGAATTTATTAAAAAGTTATTCAACAGTTACACTTCTTTCAAGGGCACTCTATAATTACACTTGTTACGGTTGGTTTCAACCAAATTTTTTTTTTTAATCTACATTAATTACCTTAAATCACTCTCTCAACATTTATTTAGAAGTTTTCTTTTTGTTTCTGTTTTAAATAAATATATAAATAAATGTAATTGTAATATTAATAATAAAAGCAGTTTTTTTTTTTTCCTCTTCTTTCCATTTCTTTTAAGCAAAGCAATTTCAACTTTCATAGTCTAACGTAGCTTCCTGTTTTTCAAATACGAAAAGCAGACAGCAAGGGAGGGATGTTTTGTCAGTAGACTGCACAGGTGGAAAATTTGGAGTCATCTAGTCTGACTTTGATATAAGAATGACCGACCGCCCTGTATAAGAATTACGTTATCTTATGAGTGTACTATACACGCAATTAGGCTTTGTAAGTTTACGTCAGGCTTCAATTGGCTCTGCTATCAGGCGGATAGCTGGCGCCCATGTAAACAGAGGCTAACAGGACCCCCCTTCAGCACACGCCATGGGGGTGATGCATGGTTTCCTTCCCCCATGAAGCGGCCGGCAGAGTGGAGCGGCAAGCTGTAGTCTTCACGATGAGTCCATTTTTCCTTTTGTTTCCATTCCCGTACCCCTGGCAGAGTGGATCGGTCCCGTTTTTCAAGCAGCGCGGGAGAATGAATGTTTACGAGACTTGTTGCTTGGCCAAGAGACCTGTCGTTTGACTCGTAAAAAAAAAATTCGACTTATTACGGGGCTCGAAGATTGGCCTGTGGGCTGGATCGCGAAGTTGTTGAAGGCGGACAGGTTTCTGGAAGATTTTTTTTTTTTTTTAGAGTGGGGCATTGATGGCCCTACATTAACCATCCTAAATCATGATGTTATGATGAAAAGAGGCTATAAGGGCATTTTCGAATTGCGGATCTATAACTGTTAACGAGAAATTAAGAAGAAGATATGTGTAGCCTATTTTTTTTTGGCGTAGTGGCGCTCCAAGATTATGACTTCTTAACCATCAGAAGTGATCATAGATATTGAACTAAACCGGTCGTTAGAAGTCGTAGTGTTCTGAGTTACGGTGATGGCTATCTTCGAATAAAACACATGCTTCAGGAAGGTGAAATTACTGACTCCGACGGTGAAGTTCTGGACCGTAGAACGATTTTCCCCTCCGGACTAGATGATGGACCTAGTAGTTGATGGCAAGTGATGCAGTGAGATGAGAGGATTGACGAATGTTAGCTTGAAACCACGTCTGAATTTTTCCCCAGCCTGAATACTCCAGCTTAAGTGCTTCATCAGATTTTGAAAAAGGAGGAAATGCTCCTAAGTGCCCATTGACTAAAATTGTAGAACTCTCTACCTGTTGTAAGTACTATTTGCATAGTTTTTCTTTTTATTTATTTGTACCTCTTTTAAAAAAAAAAAAAAAATATGTTTGCTATACCAGAGTTTAAAAGTGAAATGAATATCTTTGGATAATTTCAATAAGAATAAACATTATGAACAGAAATAGTCTGTAGGTTAATATATAATGTTTGTATGTTTGAACGACCATTAAATGGTAATATGATGGTAATTTTAAAAATATGATGTGTAATTTAAAAGTAACCAGTGAGTGGTTTCAACTTAAAAGATCAGCTGTTATATTGTTTTATTAAGATTATTTTTGATAACTTAGTTGCTTCATTATTTTAAATGTTCAAATAAATTGTGTTTTTTTTTTTGTTTATTATCAAAGTTGGTATGTTTTTCTTTGTATAAATCTCTAAATAATTAATTTTTTATATTCACAGTAGACCTATAAGAATGGCCTAACCTTTCTGTGATTAATTAAAAAAAAAAAAAAAACAGGGAGAGAAAATTCAACTTTATTAAATTAGGACTTTAAAATTTCTTAAGTTTAAATTCATAACTGACTGTTTTAATGAACATAAATTGAAGTTCACTCAATGTTATACAATCGTATTTTTGATCTTGATTTAAGGATGGATAGATTAATAAGTGAAACAGTAATATTAAATTTAATTTCATAAAATGTTAAATTAAGCTTTAACTCTCCTCTTTCAGAAACATTGTTTTTCTAAAATATACACCAAAATTGTTTTATTTTAAAAAGTAAAAAAAAAAAAAAAAAAAAAAAAAAAAAATATATATATATATATATATATCCAGTCATTATACACCACTATACGATTCTTGGTTAACCGATCGGATCTTATTCAGAATCTCTATGGTTGTTCTAAAATTTTAGTACATCATCATATCCCTATTCTATTAACGGATTTAACTCTTTCCCCTTTTGGTCCTCATATTGGAGGAATTTCAGGTTGTCTGCATTTTTCCAAATTATATGATGATTACACTTTTGTTAATTTAATGTGTATGGAGATTTGAGCTTGATCGGGTTGGAGTGGAGTTGGGTGTTCTTTATGCAATCCAGTATGCTACTTGATTTAGAAATCTGTTGCCCCTTACTACATTTAATATTGTCTTAAAATGATGAGTTCAAAATTATGATTGTTGTATTAACCTATTCGGATTCTTAAGTTTTGATATTTTGATTAGTTTAATATAATTTGCTACCTTTTCCATGGCAACAGATTTCAGTGGAGCTAATCAGGGTATACTTATTTTTTTCTAAATATTTAATTGTCAAGTGAAGATTGAGTAATAAATGAGCTTTTTAAGTTTAAGTAAGTTGTGTTTTAGAAAGAACCCCAAAACCCCACAACACACTTCTTTCTCCTTGCCTCGGTGACTTTGAAAATAGGTCCCCATTCTGTTTTGCGCATGCGCTGAGAAACCTAAAATTATCAAAAGCGATATCTCAGGAACTTTTGGTCAGAATTGAAAATTTAATGTATTGTGAAATCCTCAGTTCAATATTCATTTTGCAGGCAATCAATAAATAGTTTCTTAACAGCTAAAAGGGCCCTTTTGTTGAAGGATCACAAGACTCTGGGTGAAATCGAGAGCATAATCCTGTTCAAAAGATTCAGTTAAAAACAGCCTTAAAAACGAGGGGAGCAGCTGTGTTGAAGGTAATCCCGTACCTGTGTAAAATGCTTTTCTATGTCTGGTGGAAATAGTTAAGCTCTGCGACGCATGCAGAACATTCTTGCAAATTCAATGATGTCATGAGGAACCAATCAGAGTGGAATTCTCTCTTACAACCTTCTCGTAGAAGAGTGGTGTTCGCTGGAAGGACGGACACAGAGACTGGAGTCTTAGAACAGTGTCGAGCTAGGAAAAAGACTGTCTCATGAACACTGATGTGATGATGATTGGATTAAATCTGTGTGGTAGTTGGTACGAAGTGTGTTTTGCGTGAGATGAGCCATGCTAATTTTGTAATTTTATTCTATTGATCAAAATTAACTATTACTGGTCTAATAAAGAACTACAGGAATTAAAAGATGTATGATCTTGGAGTTTATTATATATTAGCTGACCCGCCCGGCGTTGCCCGGACCCGTGGTAACAACCTTAAACAAAAGTCTCAAGCTTGTGTGATTTTATATCTTCTAAAAGTCTTTCAAATGAATCTAGTTTTCGGGGCCCCACTGCCTTCTGCAGCATACAGTTTTTCAAATAAACTTAGTTTCCAGAGCCCTAATGCCATCGGCAGCGTCTAGTGTGTTTCCAACAAACCCTTTTCCAAACGAACCTATGACCTGGTTCTCCGCTGTCTACGGCATCGTATACCGGGAGTGCTCCGCACGCGCCGGAGACAATCGAAAAACAATTTAAATGAGCCAAACCCCGTAGTAATCGAGCCCTTAGAACCGGAGATAAGAATGCGACCCTGGCTATGGAAGATGGAAGTAAAATCTCTAAGACAATCGAAAACCAAGTTGAATGAGCCTAACCTCGTTGTAATCGGGCACATAGAACCCGAGATAAGAATGCGCCACCTGTCGGCGAAAGATGAAACTAAAATCTGTAAAACAATCGTAAACTAAGGTGAAATAACGAATTCCTGTTGAAATCGGGCCCATAGGATCTGAGAAAAAAATATGTCCCCAGGCGGTGGAAAGTCTCTCCACCTGTAAATGCATTTTATAACATTTTTTTTAGTGGGGGGGAGGGGGATATGGCAGAAATTCTATAGAAATATGCTAAAAACATCTTGCTTTTACTAACAGAGGAATATGAGACCAGCGTGACGAAAACCGATAAAAATAAATCTATAATTCAGGCTGTTATATTGAAGTATTGGATTATGATGAGGTTTTTGCTAAAACACATGTGGAAGGAATTTTTGAGGAGGAGACGGAACGAAAAGAACAGAAAAAACAATTAGAATTAAATCGTAAAGTTAGATATGGAGCGTGAAGAGAGAGAAAAAAAGACAATTTGAATTAGAAAAATTACGGATTCAAAATTCTGCGGATACTGTTAGTATCTCGTCTAATGAATCGAATTCAGATTTGCATAGGAATCAGAAACTAAATTTAAAAGACTTAGTTCCGCATTTTGATTCAAAATTAATTAACATTACACTTTTATTTGTGATTTTTGACAGATAAGCGGAAAAAGCTAAAATTTCTTAGGATGATTTGGTTAGCCGACTAATTCTGTTACTGCTTTCAGATATTGAGGAAATCATTGTAAAAAGAGCAGCAGAAAAGTGTGATGACTTTCAGCATATAAAAAATGTATTGTTAGATCGTTTTCGGTTGGGAACTGGTGTGTTAAAACTAAAATTTGAAAATCGTCAAAGAAAACCTGGAGCATTATGGGTAGTGAATTAAGAGGCTATTTAAATAATTGGTTGGAATCAATAGAAGTGAAGGATTTTGAGTCCTTAAAAGAACTTATGCTTACGGAGCAATTAAAAAACGGGTCCCTTTTGAGATAAATTTATGGATGAATGGGATGAAGTGACAGTAGCTTCAAAGCTCGCAGATAAATGTAATAAGTAATGAATATATCCGGAATAGTTTTAGGAAGTCGAGAAAAGCCTTGGGAGAAAAAAATCTTTTTAAAAAATTCAAAGGTGTCATTTAAATCCTAAAACAAAGAACGAAGTAAAATGTAAATTGGAGTTTGAGAATAAAAAGGGGAATTTTAAAAATGATCAATTTAAGAAGGACCAAGCTTTCGAGAAAAAGAAACAAGTTCATTGTTATTTTTTTCTACAGCCTGTTCACATAAAACCGGACTGTGCTGATAGTTAAAAAGGAAAAGCCAGAATAATGTGGTTAATAATTTAGGTAAAGATAACCATATCTTAAAAAAGCTTTAATAAATAGTGTAGAGAGAAACTACTTCAGCGATACGGGTGTCGGAATAGATTTATGTGATAAATGTGATTAAATTAAAACAGAGGATTTAATAGGGGAGACTACTTGGGTACGACAACACTTATATAACGAATGTAAGTGTTTATACCATTAGCTTGGGCGGCTATAGAAAGAGATTTTGGATGTATCACCACTAAAGCGGAGGTTAAACCAGCTGAGTTAGAGCAAAGTAATATAAGACAGCTTTTCATGCTTATTGGGAAAAATCATGAAAATAAAGTTCCGATAATTATGGTAATTACGCGAAGTAGGAATGAGGCTTTGAGAAAGATAGCGGAAAAACAAAACGGACAAAAAGAGGTTTCGGTTTCTGAGAGAGCACGAAGGTAAGGAACAATTTAAGCGAACGAAGGAAAGGAAAGTGTGGAATATGCGTGTCAAATTGAATATCTTGCAGTATTACCTGAAGGGGAGATGAAAGAGGATGCAGGATTGAATAAAATTAGGGCGAAAGGTTTTTGTTCATTTGGAAAGATTTTCGTTTAACTATATAAATTCATTCAACACTAATGTTAGGTATATTTTAAGTTATCATCACGACCCTTTCGTACGGCAGTCTTTCGTTTAAAAATATAAAATCCAAACAGATCGGAGCGTCCGGTGTGTGCGCTGCCGAAGGCAGTGGGGCCCCCAACATTAGGTTCATTTGAAAAGATTTTTGTTAACACAGATTTTGGGTATATTTAATGTTATTATCACGGGCCCGGGCAACGTCAGGTGGGTCCGCTAGATAGTTAATAATGTTGATAAGTTTTTCTTAAAGAGTTGAGTACCGAAGCCTGCATTAGCATTTTACTTATGTCCAGGAGTCACAGAACTCTACATTTCTGTATACATTTGCTATCACTACTTCCAATCAATTATCTTCATGGTATATATTTTTAATATATATACAAAAAAAATTCTATCTACGAAGATTACTTTTTGAAAAATGTGATAGAAAATATATAATGCTGCGACCTCTGATACTTAAAATGCTGATGCAGGTGGTATTCAACTCTTTTGAAAAACTTATCAATATTTAATTATTGAATATTAAAAATTAATATTATTATTTAAATATTAAATATTAAAAAATAATGTCTGAACTTTTCAGGTGGTACTGATAAATGTGCAAAATTTAATGATGACAATGATTTGTTAGATCTTTGTAATATTAAACTGCAAAAAGGTTTTTTTTTTTAGAGTACAATTATTTGAATGGTATAAGTAATTTTAAAATGATTTTTCTGTGAGTACTCCCCCCCCCCATTCCCTCCACCCCCGCAATTATAAACTTACAGTGTTTGTAGCCCTTTCTGTGCCCCAGTATTGGTAAATGCATTTGTTCAGGCAACTATCTTAAAGTCGCCACTGATTAACAAGCGCATGCATTACGAATTGCGTACTATGAAAATTACATGCACTATGACGTATCTTGCCCATCTAGACATATCTAGCACCATCTATAAGAGTTTTTCTTCTTTTTCTGTTTACAAACATTACTCCCTGTATACCTTTTATCTTTTGAAAACCAAAACAATTTTTAACAATCGCTTATAATATGTAATTATAGATAATAAATCGTATGTGCTGAAATTCATTTAAAATTCTTATTCTCACATTCAAATTATTTCTCTGCATATTTATCACAATTTATATCGTATTTTATTCGGTTTTTTTTTTTTATATGAACAAATAATTAGCTGCTGGAACAAAATGGTTCCCATAACAATACATTTAGTTTTCACCACAAAATTAGAGTTTATGTGCACGAACAATTAAACAGCTGTTTGTATATAAATTATTTTGAAGCAATACACTTATTTTTCACTGCAAAATTTGAGTTTATGTGTACGAACAATTAAACAGCTGTTTGTATATAAATTATTTTGAAGCAATACACTTATTTTTCACTGCAAAATTTGAGTTTATGTGTACGAACAAATAATCAGCTGTTTCTATAAAATTAAACCCAAATAAACACACTTATTACTCATAACAAAATTTGAGTTTATGTGTTCGAACAAATAATCAGCTTCTTGTACAGAATTAATCCCGTAACATTACATTTATTTTTCGCCACAAAATTCCGGTCATTCCAATACACACAGAATTGCACACTTACCACATATTACAGCCATCTATTCGTCATCACTTTCAAAACAATATAAAAATAAATATAAAAACCAAAACAAACCCTTTCACGCAAAACAAAAACTCATCAATTTCTCTCATGCATGTCTCTGAGGGGAACTTAACTTTTCAATTTGGATTCAGTCCCCATTACTCTTGGAAGGAGTTCTCCCGCGCCATAATTTCATTGGCTACAGGCGCTCCTCCAGGCTGGGGGTGCAGCAGAGGGCTCTGCATAGATTTATGGGGCCCGTCTTTCAGTCACAGTGGTACGCACTGACCAAAAGCACGTGACCACCAATCAATTGCAGCTGCTCAGAACCTGGGTCCTTATGTTCTGTGCTTTGGTTCAATATGCTTATCCACATTCCGCTTTCATTTTGCATCTTTGAAATACGTGTAGATCACCGTGGCATGTAAATTAGTGATTTTCTCATATCTCCCTTTTGGATGCATGGTCAGTACATGATAAGGCATAGCTAGGTGGTTCGAGAATTACTGAGAATACTTCAACTATGCGGTTATTTGATTAGAAAACTGCTAGTTCTGTTTAAAAAACATAAGATAATAAATACGTAGAATGGAGAGCTGATAAAAGAGGGTGCTATACAAACTGTCACTTTTTTTTTCATTTTAAATTAAAAATAAGAGAAGGCATTAATATTTATTGTGAAATACTCATAAAATCTGTTCTTAATTAACCTCTTCGCGACAAACCATATACTTTTAATTTTTTACTTCACTTGCTCAAAATAGTTTTTTTTTTTGGGGGGGGGGGGGATTATAAGACAAAAATTACTGTTCGAAAATATTGGTATTCAAATTCAAGGATTTTGTGTAGTCTATACGGTAACGTAAGCTCGTTGCAAAAAGCGTTTAAAATTCATTTTAACATCAGAACGGTTATAGTGGTCGATTTGACCGGTACCCCAAATAAATATAATTTCCATTCGAACCAGAAATTTTTTCATAAAATAAGTTAAGTAGTTTTAAATAAATATCCGGGTGTAAAATATTTTTTTAAAACTTGAGTAAAATTTCCGGCCGGTCTAGTGTTTCTTATTGTTGGACGCATGGTCAGTACATGATACCTCAGAATTTATAGTATATTTCAAAAAAATAATGGTGTAGTACTTCAACAATTATTTTGTTTGATAACACTGTTGATATAGTTCAGAAAAGATTTTAAGAAGACTATTAATATAGCTCTGAAAATTGTTAAAGGTGACACTATAATAACTCCTTTTTTTCCATTGTTGGATTTTTTTTTTTTTTTTTTTTTTTTTTCATTGTTTGTAATTTTTTTTTCATTACTGCAGTTAGCAGTCTCAGAGACTACTGCTTTTTTCAATTATCACAGTTTAACTTGTAATTTTCAGTTTAACTATAAGGTACTATTAAAATTTCGTTTTGTTTAGAGCCCTAGTCTACTTAGTTACAGGTACTTAATTACAATCTTAATTATAGTAGATGCTGTACATAACGTTTAGTAAAGAAACAGTATCCTATGTGTTAATTAGATACTTTGAGCGGTTTCTGAGACTGCTTCATGGAAGGATGAATAATAATCTCTACTTATCTATAGATGGACATAACTTCTATATTTTAGTAGATTCTCAAAAATATTTTTCCCAGCTTATCAAAGCGGATCTTTTGACCTCATTCGACGCACACTTACTTTCTAATTTCCCGAATTTTTCTGGTGTTCGCATTCATGTTCCTAAGAATCGAATAGCGTTCTCCGTTTATCTATAAATTTGATATAGCTTGATACTGTGGCAAACGCACAGCCAACCACCATTCACTTTCAGTAAATATTTCCGTTATTTGAAGAATGTCCGTTTATTCTTTTCTGTGTTACAGGAGGGAAATTTTCCGTTATTTGAAGAACGTCGGTTTAAAAAAATTATACATCTCTCTTTGTGCCACCATTTATTGACTAACAGGAGAATGTATTATTTGATACATTTCAAGAAAATTTTCTTGCTGACGTTGGGGTCTATCTAAGGACCTCAGTGCCTTGAGTCAAGTGTCTTATAGGTAAGGCAAGCGGACACTTGCTAGAATATACGAGTTTTCTTCAAATGGCGGCTAGGGACTTAAATAATTTGTGGTTTAGAAACCTGACAATTTTGAAGTTAATTGCGGGGAGATTTCGTCATAATGAGATTATGGTTGGGGTCAAAATATGAATATTATATTTTTAATGAAATTCGGGAAAAAATGAGTTTTTTTCAGTAAAATAGATTTTTTTTTCATCTTATATATATTTTAAATGTGTTTGCTTAGAATATGTTTACAGTGGGAATGTATTTTTATAACTTTAAAAAATAAATTGCTAATAATTTTAAATGAATGAGAAAATTAATTTTTACTTTTTTAAATTCGAAAGCATTATTTTTGTTTGTTGTTTTTTTGAGTAAAATCGATTTTTTTCCCTTTAATTTAACTATATTAAATGAACGTTACAACCACCAACAAAAAATGTGAAATTATGAATAAAAGTAAAATAACTAATTGACAACAAAACAGATCGCCCCAACAAACTGAACATAGATACCAAAAACATAGTATTAAAAAAATAATAATAATAAAATAAAGCAGAAATTGAATAATGGAAATTTGTGGAATTTAGACAGAATCTTCAGGTATACTATTTTCTTATGTATTATGATATCTTATATATATATATATAAATCTGTTTGTGTAGAATATATTTTAAGTGCGAATATTTTTTATAACTTTAAAAAATAAATTGCAAATAATTTTAAATGAATGAGAAAATTAATTGTTACTTTTTTTTTTTTTTTAAAGCACAATTTTATTTATTTTTTTGTTTTACTCTTTTTAAATAAATTCGAAATTTTAATTTATTGAAATTTCAGTTTCTACTCTTTAAAATAAAACCTCTTCTTCAGACTTTCGGAAAGAAATCACGGACAAAGAGTGTTTTCTAGGAGTACGGAAATTATGTGTTGAAAAATGAGGAATAGTTTAGTGTATAAAGACGAGTTTTTCTTACAGTGTTCCATTAGTGACTTATCCCGGAAATCTGCTCTGAACGCCCCATTTCACGTCATTTTCTTTATTTTTATAAGAAAGCGAAAAACGTTATGGGATTGCTTAGAACCTGTATTGCAATACCTGAAAAAAAAAAAAAATCGTAAAAAATGCAAGATCAAATTGATCAGGTTGAGAACAAGCTTAAAGCTTGAGTTCAGTAAAATCAAGCAGCGAAAATGCTTAGACTTTCAGTTGGTGCTAAAAAGAATTATTTCTGTACTTCACGTAAAATATAAAGTACATATGTTTGATTTGAAAAAGTTAATTCTTTCCCTTCTCCCGGGAGTCCAAAATGTACTTCACGAAAGATTTTAAATTTTGTGTTATAATAATAGACTGAAAGAGAAAATTCACCCCCTCCCCCCTCAAGGAAGAAAGAGTAGGAAAATGCCTGAATTAAATATTACTTTTCAAGCCACGAGCGCGAGACTTTCAGTATTTCGTTTGCACGAAATCCAAAATTTTAGAACACTTTCCCTTCAAAAAGTTCCTCCTTGAACGCCTTCTTTATACAGGGTGTCCCAAAAACATTGACGTCGGCTTTTATTCCTTAAATATTGATCATAGACATATATTGTGAATTACAAAGATACTTAAAAAAAAGTAACAGAATTTTATTAAATCTATTAAAATTATCAAGGGATTACATTTGAAGAAATACAAAATTTAAATTTTTATACGACCTTTGTACAAAAAATTTTCCAATGTGTAAAATGTGTCCCATACACTGATAAGGTCATATGCAAAATTTCGGCATTTTATCATAAAAAGTCGCAGAAATATGAAAATACATAAATGCTGACTTAAACCACCTTTCGATGCCTAGATATGAGTTCGAAAAGGGATGTCGGATGATTACGTTTCAGGGGTCGTACGCAAATTACGAAAAAAAGCAATGGTTGCATAAATAAATAATTATTGATAATCGCGTTTCAGGGATCGTGCACAAATTACGAAAGAAAACAATGATTGCATAAATAAATAATTATTGTGCTATTTATTGGTACAAAAGTGTCTAAACTGTGTAGCAATAATAACTTTACACAAACTTTCTCACGTAATGATGCGTCTGTTGCGATTATGTGACTCACCGATCATAGGCAGATAATTGGATATGCAAACATTTCTAAGCTGTTTTAATGTTCATTGACTGTGCCATTTCCAAGTTTTGTTCTGTAATTCATCATGTAAAATTTTAAAGTAATTTTCAGGAAGCATAGTTTTATAAATTTGTAAATAAAACTAAAAGTCGTAATTTATTTGCTTATGATGCATTTGTGCGTCGCGTCATCTGCACTCTAGCTGTAAACATTTACATTTTAATTTGTGATTAACCCCTCACCAGCTTTGTTTAAACATGTCTCTGCAAGTTTTTATGATAAAATGCTGAAATTTTGTACATGACCTTTTTAGTGTAAGAGGTATATTTTACGCATTAGGAAATTTTTGTATAAAAATTTAATTTTGCATTTCTTCAAATTTAATCCCCTGAAAATTTTAATCGATTTCACAAATTTCCGTATTTTTTTAACATAACTTTGTAATTTATAATATATGTCTACGATAAATATTTAAGGAATAAAAGCAGAGGTCAATGTTTTTGGGACATCCTGTATAACAATATGGTCAGAACGGGACGTTGAATAGCAAACTCAATTCACTTTTAATAGTAAATTATTGTTATATTAATAGACAGTTTGGAATACTATTCACGAGATTTCTTTTAACAATGAATTTTAAAATATTAAAAAAAATTGAATGAATTAATGAATTAATTTTTTCTTTGAATTAATGAATTTTTACTTTTTTTTTTTATCGGGATTAATTTCTTCTTTTTTTTTCTGTCTTACTTTTTTTCTGTGTATGCTTATCTCTATGTATATTATCTTTACAAAGTATTGAAAGTATAAAGTAGCGAAATATTTGTGCAGTTTGTGCATTTTTAATAGCAGCTCTTTCTAAGAAACAACTTTTTCTTTACAACAAATTGCAACCGGGCATGCGTGGGGATAGTCTACTTTTTGAAGGATGGGGTATAAGGATTATAAGGTAAATTCAGCAATCCTTAGGATCTAAGGAGTGTTGACTAATTAAAGCACAGCTGATTTACATGCTTTAAGGCTGTTCTCAAATCCAACCTGGCTACTTTATGACATATTCTTTAATTCATTTTTGTTCGGAAAAGCTTAAATTGGCAGGTGTTCTTATTCAAAAACTTTGAAATCTAAATACTTTTTTCATTTTTTACTGAAGGCGGAAGATCTTTCAGAAAATACTGTCAAAGTCAGAGTTTTCAGCTGAATTCCAAATGCGACGCAGCGAGAAAGGGGGAAAACGTATCGTCACGTGACACGAATCGCTTATAACTCGATAAGTAATTTTTTTTAATCAAAGAATGGAAAATAATTCCGATTCCAAATCGCTTACACTGTTACTTGTGGCTGCTGAAACATTTATGATAATAAACGATTCATTAAAAATCGTTACATTAAAAATGATTCATTAAAAATCGAGCTCAAAGATAATTTCAGGGAGTGGCCCGGACAGACATCAGCCCCCCCCCCCCCCCCCATAAAAAATTCTTCTCTAATATTTGATATTTTGTACTTGTTAATGGTTCAAAAGTGCAAATACTCCTCCCCCTCCCCCGTCTTCTTCAGGAACTCCACAATTCTCTACTCCCGGAGCTGCAAAATTCCCTCCCTGAGAAAAATGTCTGAATTGAACACTGATCGAGCTTGAAAATCAAAATCCTCAAGCTGAAGTTTGGTGCTGCAACTATTATGCTGTCAATCCGTTCACTGGCACAGTCCTCTTTTTTATCTTTGTCCCCAACTTTTGTAGCGTAGTGGTCGAGCCCGCCAGTTTACTACACGGAAGATTCCGCGTTCGATCCTCTTCGTGGCAAGTGTTGGTTATTTTCTGAAAACTCGCACAGAAATGATAGAAACAAAAAAGTCTATATCCCTTATAAGATGTTCTTTAGGAAATATATATATACATATGTTTTGGTCCTATAAAATTTATTTTAACGATATAGAAATATCTAAAAAATACGGAAGATAGCTGTTATAAAATGGAAATTTAAAACGGATATTTCAGAAATCACGGAAAATTTCCTGGAATTTATGGAATTTTTTTTTTCCGTTAAAATACGGAAATAGTACTGGCGTCTCGATTGCCAATACAATTTCTGTTTTTTTTCAGGAATTTTTTTTTACAGTGTATAATAATGGACTAAACCGCTTAATGGGAAAAAGCTTCAGAAAAAAGAGACGCTTAGTGTATTTTTTCAGCACTACTGTCTGAAACATTTTTAATTAAAATATATGCGATGTACATTGTATTAAAATCTTAAATTATAAAAGCAATTTATAATTTTGTAATTTTTAACAATTTTACCGTTAAAAGACAATTCATCATCTCAAAAGAAAAAATAAATAAATAAAAGACTTTCCTACTCTGTTTTATCATTTCAATTTTATAATTCTCTGTTACAAAAATATCGAAATTACATAAATAAATGTTCCTCAGTTTCTTTCACGGCCCTCCCGGGAGAATATTTAGGTTCTCTATCTTCTCCTTTCGCTGCGGAATTTATTTTCCATCAGACTAAAACGTATTTTTCTGTACCTTAAATCAATGAAAAGATCATAAATTTTAACAAATACGTTTCCAATTGGAATATAGCGGCTAATATTTGAATTTCTGCGATATATTATTTAAAAAAAAAAAAAAAAAAAATTCCGAAGATATTTAAAATCGTTATTTTCAGCGAAATACTTTGTATGTTCAGGTTTGATTTATAAAAAAAGAGGGGGGGGGAGAGGCAAACATACACTGGGAGAATCTGACTGTAGAAGATGTGCGTTACTCGAAAAAAAAATCAGTCATATTTCTTTTGTAAAAAGAATGGAAAAATGAAGAAAAAGGAGATCAAACCTAAGCTTGACATTGATTGAAATCCGAAACAGGTGGATATTGTTGTGAAGAAAACTTTCCTACACCGAATTATCATTTCAATTTTTATAATTCTCTGTTATAAAGATATCGGTATTACATAAATAAATGTTTTTCGGTTTCTTTCATATGGCACCCGAGAGAATATTGGGGTATTTAAAACTGTTATTTTGAATGAAATATCATACTTAAAAGATTTAGATTTGTGTTCATAAAAAGGGCAAACTTAAATTGAAAGACCAAACAGAGAATTATAAAATTTAAAAGATAATTCATGGTAGGAAAGATTTTCAGGACCTAATACTAGTTATTATAATTCAAAACGTATTGGTTAAAATTTATGATCTTTGCATTGATTTTAGATACAGAAAAATACGTTTTAGTCTGATGGAAAATAAATTCCGTAGCGAAAAGAGAAAATAGAGGACCTAAATTTTCTCCCGGGAGCCATGAAAGATACTGGAGAATATTTATTTATGTAATTTTGATATTTCTGTAGCAGAGAATTATAAAATTTAAATGATAATTCGTGGTAGGAAAGATTTTCAGGACCCTGACTTATTAGTTCTATAGTGTCACACGATGTCAGCTTGGTTCGATCTTTTCCATTTTATCTTCTTTATTTTCCAATAAAGAAAACCAACATAGCCGATTTTTTTTCTTCTGCATAACACATCACCAAAGTGAGAAAAAAATCAGCTTTGTTGGTTTTCTACATTGGAAAATAAAGAAGATAAAATGAAATGATCGAACCAAGCTGATCTCGTGTGACAAAGAACTAATCAGTCAGGGTCCTGAAAATCTTTCCTACCACGAATATTTCAATTTTATAATTCTCCGCTACAGAAATATCAAAATTACATAAATAAATGTTCTCCAGTATCTTTCATGGCTCCCGGGAGAAAATTTAGGTCCTCTATTTTCTCTTTTCGCTGCGGAATTTATTTTCTATCAGACTAAAACGTATTTTTCTGTATCTTAAATCAATGAAAAGATCATAAATTTTAACCAATACGTTTTGAATTATAATGACTAGTATTTGACTTTGCGAGAAAGATTATTTCATGATTTTTTAAAGTATATGGAACCGTTGCTTTCAACGAAATGCTTATAATGTTTGGATTTGCGTTCATAAATATATATTTATAATAGAAATTTATTTCTTCTTCTTTTTCTGGATATTGTTCAAACAGGTATGTGTGCATATTTCAATTTATGATTATTATTCCTCCATTTGTGTACGATTTTTCTGTGTTGTCTTATAACGGTTATATATATATATATATATATATATATAAGCTGAGCGCTGTATCGGACTTATATGAAAGTTGTCTACCTAATCTTGTTTGTTTTCTTCAGTGAAAAAAAAAAAAAAAAAAAAAAAAAGAAGAAGAAGAAGAAGGGATCAAATCAAGCTGACCTCAATTGAAGGCAAAACTAATCGCTCAGGTTCCGGAAAAAACTTTCTTATTTCGACTTATCATTTCACTTTTCTAATTCTTTGTTACAAAAATGTTAAATTACATAAATAAATATTCTTCAGTTTCTTTCATGGCATTTAGAATATTTAGGATATTTATTAGAATATTTAGGTTCTTTATCTTCTCTTTACGCTTCGAAATTTATTTTTGATCAGAACAAAACCTATTTTTCTGCACCTTAATACGTAATTGATAACATCATAAATTTTAAACAACATTTCAACTACGAAAATAGTAAATAATATTTAAATTTATGCGAGTTGGTCCTTTTATAGGATGATGGGGAAGGGTAGACCGTTTCTGAAAATAAATGGTGGGCAACTCTGCCGCTGAAGTTTAAAAGAATTCTGAGACAATCTGCCCTTGGTCGAAACTAGAAATAGTGAATCATAGATTCTCAATAACTGACAAAATGTAGAAAGATAATTCTGCTCGAATATTTTCCCAGTACAATTTAGTTTTTGCAATTTAGAAAATAATCATTTTGGCCCTTTTTTTACGTTTTTTTTACGTTTAAAAACAATTTTCTTGCCGTCAGAGAAAATTATATGTAATGAATTATATATATCCATATCTAATATAGTGTGTGTATGTTTGTGTGCTCGGTTGTGATATCATTAACATATGCAGCAAAAACTGTGCAAAATTGCAATTATTTCAACGTCAAGGCTGTTTGAATGATATTTATTTCATGCTGATAAGTGTTTCTGAAACACTAATTTGATACCAAATATATTATATGTATATATATTTGTATCATTATCGATATTATAATTTATCATATCATAAATCTGTCGTATTTATATCAGTAATTTTAATGAATTTTTATTATAAAAATCATTCAACTATTGATAAGAATGTTTGATATTCATTATTTTGAAATAGAAATGATAATTTATTTTAAAATGTTGTTTACTAACTATATAATTGGTGAATAATCAAGACATCAGATGATTGCCTAATCACATAAATTATAATAATACATTGAAATGAATTCTTCAAGCCTTGTTCCGAAAAATATCTGCTTTTTTAACAACTTTTAATCGAATCCAGAATCAACTGTTGCCCTCTCTTAACTTTTGCAACCGCTTATCGAATGCTAATCAGAAATTATTTGATGTGCTTATAACTCTTTATCGCCATAGATGTCGAATAGAAAAAAAAATCAGCCATTTTTCATTGAGAATAAAGTTTTTTTTTTTTCTCATATTTCAGCATGTATATTTTACATTTGTAACTATTATTATTAAATTATCTGTTGTACAAATGCTCTCCTTCAAACATTGTTTGAACCTTTCCTCTTAGAAATTGTGTTACATTACCATAAACAAAAGGTATTATTCTCCAAGTTTTCGACCTCTCTGAACTCTCTATTTCTTTCATTTTCTCCCCTTCCTCCATCACTCTCTCTTTTCTGACTTATTTTTTGCTCTTGAAGAATATATTAAGAAGGAAGATAGCTGTCCAAATCAAAATTATTTTAACATTTTTTTCAGAATGTTTGATTTTATTTCATGTAAATGTGAATTTTTCAAAAGAACGTTTGCCCGCAAATCTTTCTCTAGTGGAATATAAAAATATGAAGAATTTTACGGTTTGATAATAATATTGATTATATATATATATATACATACTAAGTTACTTTATAATCTAATACATGAAGGGGGAGAACAACAATTTTTAGGTTCCCGCCACATTTTGTACTTATATACACATAGGAGGATGAGATGGAGGATTTTCTAAAGGAAACAGGTTTTCCTTTCTCCGATCACGAAATCCCATATTAATCTATGGGGAAATTTAATTAGGAGATTACTTATTACCTAATAAAATTATCGGAAAATGGTTTTCACCTTAAGAAATTAAACGTAACTTGCCGACGTAGTGCGTTTTTAAAAATTGTCTACTTAAATTTTAAGTATTTTTAAAAACAAGGTTAAGGGTGTATTCAAATCCAAACTGCTTATTTTGAGACACATTCGTAAATTCATTTTTGCTCTAAAATGCATCCAATTAGCAGGTTCTGTTATTCAGAAACTTTATAATGTCCCCACTGTCTCGATTTTTTGATAAAGGCAGAATATATTTCAAAAAATGCTGTCAAAGTGGACATTTTGAACCGAATTTCCAGAAGCTGGAAACAAAAAAAAAAAAAAAATGATCGTACTGTGAAAATAATTGTCTGTTAAATCAATTTCTAATTAATTGAACCAAAAATAAAAACATGGGGCCCTTATAAATGTCTTTATAAATCACGCCGCCAAGTTTCCTGTTGTTACTTTTAAAAGTGAGTCTGGGAATGTCTCTCAAAATTTTGAGTTGTTGAGCATGGAATTTTTTTTTTTTAATACACCCTTAACTATGAAATTTTTGCTTCTGGAAAATTTTCCAAATTTATCATCTTTTAAAATGTACTTAAAATTTAAGTAGACAATTTTTTTAGACCACTGACCAGGCCCCTACCTGCCGGGCTTTTGCACAGCAGATGCCTGGCAACGGGGCGAGGATTCGCCTGATCTCCGCATGGTGAAGGTTTGATAAATCTCTAGGCCGACGTGGCTTCACTACATTTTGTTGCCTAAGTTGCTTTTCCTTAGTTGGGCAAAAACACACTAGTCGGTAATTTACGTCTACTATCTGATGATGGTGAAAACAGTATTCCGATACTTATATTAGGTAATGAGTAATCATCTAATTAAATTTTCTCATAAGTTAACGTAACGATTTCGTGAACGGAGAGAAAAGGTGAAGCAGCCCTTTAAGTGTGCATGATATATTGATAGGGTGAAACCCCCAGTTATTGACACCTAACCAGTAACTGGCACTTCAGCAGAAATCTAACTCAAATAAGCATTTTCCTGTAAAATTCTGCATAGTAATGTCATCTAGTGGTAACTTATTTGTATTAACTGTTATAACTAATTTTTCAGCAATTGGTTTTTCAAAAAAGGGATACTGTCAGTTACTGGAGTTACTGACCATATTTATGACAAAAATTAATTTTTAGTAATAAAAATTATAATTTTTTCAAAATTTTGTCAAGAATAATTTTGTAATGTATCTTTACAATACTTACAAAAACAAAGATAAGTATAAAATAGATTTAAAACTTTGTAATAGTGATTTGAAGAAGAAAATATCCTTAAAGTGTCACTTACTGGGGGTTTCACCCTGATAGTAAATGTGACGCGATATTTATTAATAATTATATAAAGCCTATGGTCCATACATTTCAGCGTCTTTTTTTTCGGCCTTTCCTTTGTTATTATAAGAAGCATTATTTTGCACAGTCATGTATACTTTCAGTTAAGAATATTCAGTTAAAATGAATATGTAATAATTTCCACATATAGTTTTTAAATTCATGTGAGCAGTTAATATTTACAGATTTAAAATAATACCTAATGACGATTTTCTGAAGAAATTTAATGACGATCTATAATTATCTATCTAATTAGTTGATTATGTCTTCCCAGTTTAAGTATCTTATATCACGATTTATATTTTGTGTTATAGAAAAAAAGGGTATCAGTGTAAAAAATTTCAAAAAATTACGCTAATATTTTTATTCTGCTGTTAAAAAAATTAAAAGAAGATGTATAAATAAGTAAAACAAAAAACAAAATAGAGAGTAAATTTTTCTCTATTTTGGGGGCAGAGCAAATTAAAAAACTAATAAATCATTTTAATACTATCATCAATGAGCATTTATTTCATTGTCTGGGATGATTTTCCCTCCTACTATCTGCTACCCAACATTTTAAAGAGGATAAATTTGGAGATAAAAAGGTTCATGGGTGTTTTTTAATCCCGAATTTTTCTAAATGTCCCAGTGTTTCCGTGGCCGTTATTTTTTATTATTATTATTATTATTATTTTTTTAGCGTGCATCCAAATAGCTTCTAATTCGTATGAAGAGATAAAAATACGCAAATTTAAAATAATACCGAATGATGGATCCTTCATTCATCTTAATATCAACTTATGATGATATTTCTCAACTGTTTATCATTTCTTCCTAGTTTAAGTGCCTTGTGCAATAGTTTTTATTATAGATTATAGAAAAAAGAGGATATCTTTCTGAAAATCACAAATCATGCTTAAGTAATTTTATTCTGTTCTCATAGAAATTTAAACAAAATAAAACAATAGATTTCAGGGATATCATTTTTTTAAGGGGGGGGGGGGGGATAATGCTATCGTCAATTAACTTTTTTTTTTTTTTTTTTTTTTTTTGGTATCTGGAGTGTTTTCCCTTCCTGCTATCTGCTACAGAACATTCAAAAGCGGATATATTTGAAGATAAAATAATTTTCATAATATTTTTTAATCCCGATTTTTCCTCCCAGCCTTTCCGAGGGCGCTTAAAAGATTATTAGTTTTTGCTCATATCCAAACGGCTTTTGAATTCGTATGAAGAGATAAAAATAATACCTAATGGTGATTCCCGGATGAAACTTAATATCGACTTATGATTCCCGTTCTGCTGGGCAATAGCCCGGCATGTAGGGGGCCTGGTCACCGGTCTAAAAGAATATATATATATACCGAGTCAGTGATGATAGTTATAATTAGTTTTTAATTTCTTTCCAGTTTACACGTCTTGTGCCATAGTTTTTATTATACATTATATAAATAAAAAGATATTGTTCTGAATTTTTTCAAAAATCGCAAACCATGTTTAAATCGTTTATTTTCTACAATTATGGGAACCATAGAACAAAATATAAATAATAGAAAGCACAAGACAAAATAATACCTAATGATGATTCCCTGGGGAAACTTAATATCGATGATATTCCTAATTAGTTTATAATTTCTTTTATCCAGTTTAAGCGTCTTGTGCCATTGTTTTTATCATACATTACAGAAAGGATATCGTTCTGAAAATTTCCAAAAATCGCAAACTATGTTTAAATAATTTTATTCTTCTATCACAGGAACTAAAACAAAATATAAATAATAGAAAACACAAGACAAAATAAACAATAAAATTTCCCCCACTTCGAGGACAGAACGATTAAAAAGAGAGAAGAAATCATTTTAATACTATCATCAATGAACATTTTTCCACTATCTGGGATGTTTTTTTCCTCCTGCTATCTGCTACCCGACATTCAAAAGCGGATAAATTTGAAGATAAAAAGAGTTATCATAGCATTTTTTAATCCCGAATTTTCCTAAATGTCCCAGCGTTTCCGTGGGCTCTAAAAAGATTATTATTTTTCGTGCATTCTCCCTATCCTCTCTTCCTAATCGGAGGAAGTACCAGAAGATGCGGAGGGAGAAGATACCAAGTGCAATCGATGACTGTGCCCCCTAGTGGTGGCATTGCAAAACTAGCTGTTCCGCCATCTTGTCGAGCAATTGTTCTCTTTTATAGCGGCGGGGCACATAAAGCACATTAACGACGTATCATAGATTATGGCGTCGAAAGGGACAAAACCGAAAATGGGGGTTTCATACGGGGAAGAAAAAAAAGAAAATGACATCTGTGTTCTATGCCGTATGTTTGTGTCATCTCTATGTCAGTAATGTTGAGTGGAAGTTGACTCAACTCTCTGACATATTTTAGAAAACCCTCTTAAATACGGGAGGGGGGGGGGGGGAGAGACGGTGCTATTAGAACGTATATCTAAGGCGAGAAGTCTTCCAATATTTTGAATTCGTTGTTTGTTTTTTCTTGGAGAACGTGATAAAGTTTAGCAGTTGTTTTCAGAATGGAGAGAAGTAAGAAAGAATGTGGTGAACTCTTTTAAATGCGCTAAAAATCATTGAATAATATGCAGTACAGTTTTTCACGAGATTATAAGTTTTCAGACACATATTTTTTAAATATAAATTGCTCGTGGAAATTATTTCCATGCTGTAATGTATGCTGTTCGCGCCCTACATAAGATATCTTTTAATTTTGGTAATTCATTTCAGAACACGTAAGCAAATAAATTATTTTTGATATGTACTGTAAATAAAAATCGTGCTAAATTTAATTTTTTTAAAATTTTTATTAAATGATATCAAAACAGATTTATATCATGTTATATAAAAATTATTTAATTTTACTTTAATATAATATGTTTGAAAAATTGTAGAGTATAATTAATATAATATGTTAAATTATAAATATTTTAAGCATATTTACCCCCAAAGTTTCACATTAAAAACACGTAAAAAAATTATTTTTATACTTAAAAACTTGTAAAACATTAAATTTATTTTTTAAATGTGTTACAGTCGTTTAAAAATTCATGATATTGGTATGAGCATATTTAAAAGAGTCCTCATTCTCTAATAGGGAGATTTGTTTTAAACAACTGGAAAAGCACAGTGCAAATATTGTTAAAATTATGTTTATATGAATAGTATGAGAATTCTTAAAAAATATATATCCTCAATCTGTAATTAAAGAGACCATTTTTTTTTCAACTCTCGTGGTTGTTCTGGAGGAGTACAGTAAAAGGTTGTTAACATTGTGATATCGGTTTATATGAGTATGAGCATTCCTAAAAACAACTCCTCATTCTGCAATTACTGAGACGTATTATGCTCAACTCTAAATGTTGTTCTGGAAGAGCACAATGAAAAATTATTAAAGTAATGACATATTTTTATACGAGTATAAGCATTTCTAAAAAATATCAGCATTAATGTGACTTATTTTGTTCATAACTCTCAGAGTTGTTCTGAAATATCACTTTATGGAAGAGCACAGCGAACGATTATTAAAATTATGTTTTTAGTTCAAATAAGTATGAGCGCTCTTATTGCTCATTTTGTAATTAATTAGACTTATTTTTATCAACTCTAAGTGTTGTTCTGGAAGAATACATTGAAAGATTATTAAAACTGCGTTATCAGTTTATATGAGAATGAGCATTCCTATATAATATATTCCTTCTGTATAATGAATGAGTTTTATTTTGATCAAAGTCGCTGTGTTCTGGTAGAAATAAAAGACTGAAAAAAAAAACATTTTGATATTTTTAATACAAATTTAGAATTCATTCAGTGGCATAACACCAACAAAAGTAATAGATATTGTAGTTTTTAATTAAAAAGTCTAATTAGACTAATTAATGTAAATTTCTATAAGCTTTTGAATATAACCTTGATCAGATTTTTTTTGTCGCTGTAATTAAAGAAATTTATAATAATGACAATCTTTATTACCCGTAAAAGATTTTTAATACTATGCATAGAAATTTAAAAATACCTTGCATTAGTTTTCATTTCTTATTACATTATTTTATCTGCGTCTAATATAAAATATTTTAATAGGAAAACATTCATCATCATCTTAAATTGACAGGGATAATGTTGTTAAAGCTTGAGAATATTAGTTTTTTAAAATATACATAAGTACATTGTATGTGTTTTGTGAATGTAAGTTCTTCATAATGCCTGAAGTCTTTTTCAATATTTTGATCTTTATTTATCTACTTTTTTAGGAATTACAGATAATATCGAATTTTGATCATATAGAATGTTAATTTATAAGTTTTCTCACTTGCCTTCTTTTAACCAAGACTGTATATATAATATATATTGTACTTTTACTTTTACTTATTGTTTAAGTGTAATCAAAATGTTACGTGATGAACTTTCAAAAAATATAATTTCAGATTTATTTTCTTATGATTACCTATGTTTTTCAAACTGCAAAGGTATGAGATTTAGATCTTATTCTCGAACAATACAGAGTGTATCTTTTTGTTTTAAAAAGTTCACTTCTATCTTTTCTGCATAAATTTTTGACTTGGGCTGTCCTCCCACCCTCGCCCCAATAACAAAAACGTGGCTCTCCAATTTTTTAGGAAACTGTAATAAGTGGTAATTTAGTAACTTTTGCTAGTTTCTAGCATTCATGTGATTATTTTAAAATAGGATAAATGTTTTTCCTTGCCATCCAATGCCTTCCCAAACAAAAATTTTTGTTCTTTTCGTAAGTAATGCCAGTAAAATTGCCAGCTATGTGACTGGGATTTTGTGTGTATTTCTAATCCTAGAATATTTTTTAATCGATAAAATTATTCACACATTTATGTGTTCGTTTTAAAATCCGTCTTTTTCTCGCTATTAGATTTACTAAAGCTGTAATTTGATCACCTTTCTTTTTTTTCCGTAAGTTGATTTTTGCGACCCATTATATCGGCAGTTTAAAATTTACTACTATGGGAAATTGCATTTTGAAATCAAGGTCTTTGAAGAACCCCGAATGACCTTGATTATAATAAAAAATTGCATAAATCACGAAAATCCGTGCTTTATGATCAATATATGTATGTATATATGGACCCACGAATTTATCACCTTCTTAAAATGTAAGTGTGCGTTATCTAAATTTCTCAAATTTTAGGACGTTTGGTCACCTTATGCAAAACTTGAATCAAATAAAAATTATTATAACGGCATTACTCGTAGGCATACTTATTATATTTCTCTTTACTCAAAAATCATTCTTTGGGATTATATTTTAATTTCAAATTTTTTTTTTTTTCGGAAACCATCATGCATTGCTTTATTTTATTCATCTTGGTTTCTTATCAAGCGAAACTTGAAATAAAAAATTATTATAACGGCATTACCCACAAACATTGTTATCATATATTTTTCTTTCCTCGACAATCATTCATTGTATTATATTTTAATTTAAAAAATATTTTTCTGAAAGTATCATTCCTTGCTTTTTTTTTTTTTTTTTTTTTTTTTACCTATTTGGTATCATACGAAACTTGAAACAAATAAAAATTATTATAACGGCATTACTCATAGGCATATTGATCATATTTCTCTTTCCTCAACAATTATTCTTTGGTCTATATTTTAATTTTAAATACTTTTTTTTTTCTGAATCTATCGTTCTCTGGTTTCTTTTTTTTTCCTTTCGATTTGTATCATGCGAAACTTGAAACAAATAAAAAATTATTATAACGGCATTACCCACAAACATTGTTATCATATATTTTTCTTTCCTCGACAATCATTCATTGTATTATATTTTAATTTAAAAAATATTTTTCTGAAAGTATCATTCCTTGCTTTTTTTTTTTTTTTTTTTTTTTTTTTTCTATTTGGTATCATACGAAACTTGAAACAAATAAAAATTATTATAACGGCATTACTCATAGGCATATTGATCATATTTCTCTTTCCTCAACAATTATTCTTTGGTCTATATTTTAATTTTAAATACTTTTTTTTTTTCTGAATCTATCGTTCTCTGGTTTCTTTTTTTTTCCTTTCGATTTGTATCATGCGAAACTTGAAACAAATAAAAATTATTATAACGGCATTACTCATAGGCATATTGATCATATTTCTCTTTCCTCAACAATCATTCTTTGGGATGACACAGCTTCCTCCTCTGCTTCACTTTATCTTTTCCTCTGTTTCTAACAATCCCTCGCATCCCGCATCCTTACCCATTCGTCGTCTCAGTCCTTCGGGAACATTACATCCAAACATGCCAAGCAACTTGATTTATGGGTGGGTCTCGCATAGCCCCCTCCCCTTTGCAAAAGAGGAAGGGAGGGTTCCCAAACCCCCGAAGCTCATGAATTAATCCAGATTCAACTGGGAGCGGGAGAGAGCTCTCCTAGTTATAAACAGCGCCTAGAAATTTTTTTTCACCTTTGTTTTTTTATTTTTTTTTTTTTTTTAGCCTCCGCTATTTAGAATCCAACTGCCAAAGAGTAGATTTATTGCTTGCAAAATTTCTCTACCGAAATTTGTTTTAAATTTTAAATCCCCTAGAGGTGCTCCGGGTGCAAATACCTCCTCCCCCCTCCCCCGAAATGGCGCAGTTTCAATTTGGGATTGGGGGGGGGGGGGAGTTTTTTCGTAGCTAAAGGGGGAAACACGTTAAACAAAAATGGATTGGGGAAGTTGAGAACACGTGCGTTCTGCAGTTTGAGGGTCAGTGCTAGAAAATAAATAAATCACCCACAGCTATATATATGTAGTTATATTTAATATTTACAGTAAGTGAAATATATTCTCTCAAGCGATTTCAGAAAATCATACTTCATTCCGGTTTATTTTATTTGAAATTACAACTTGTTCGGACTTTTATTATTAAATTTCTTTGTGGTCTTTACATTTGAGTGAAGTCATCAAACCCACAAAAGAAAGAAAGAAATGAAAATGAAATATTTTCATAGAATTAATAGATTTTGTTTCATTTTTTTTTTTTTTTATTACAATTTATTAAGTTTCCTTCAGTGATATGTTATGGACTAAAGAATCAATGCTCAAAAATAAATTCATGGTCCGTGGTAAAAGATAAACAGATCCCCACTTAATGTAGTTTTATTTAATATTTACGGACATATTAGATTTTGTTGTGATCTTGACTTATTAAATTTGATTAAAATTTGAGGTAAGTCAGGAAACCCTCCAAAAGAGAAAAAAAAAAAAAAAAACTAAGATTTTTTTCCGTGGATGATTTTTTCCATTATCTATTTTTTTTTATTATTATTCTTATTATTGTCATTAATTTTATTAACATTTAGTCAATTTGTTGTAGAATAAAGAATCAATGCTCAAAAATAAATTGCCGGGCAATGTAAGCTTAGATTTATAATGCCAAAGATCATTATTATTATTTTTTTCTGTTAAATCTTTCTATGGAAAATTTATCTGCGAACAAAATAAAATGATATATTTGAACTGACGACAATAAATTAAGATTGAAGTTTTCATTTTAGAACTTTAAAATGCTAGTTCTTTTTCGTGCAATATTTCAGTTAATTTGCCTGCACATAGATTATATGAATGCATATTATGTATTTTTATATTGCAGTTATTGATGATTTTAAATTCATAAATAAAGTTCTTTATGGTCTATGTTTGCAACAAACATTACACACATAAAGATTTGTATTATTTCGAATGACTATCATTCGTATAATTATGTGTATTATTACTATAATTCGGACTATAATTCGTATTGTGCATTAAAACCGCATTATTAAAAATGTTGAACAAAATTTTGTTGCCCTTTCATTCATATAAATCTAAATTTCTTTACTATGACGCCTGGTTTCAGAAACTTCAGCTCGCGATTTGGAATAATTTCAGATTTTTTATTTTGATTTTTGTAGGTAGATCTCTTATATGACTGGCGAAACTAAAATTAGAATCAGTTTTCTTTGAATTCACTAAGTAAACTTATATATCTCACTAATAATTAACAGTGACAAATCCAATATTAATGATTTTTTTCCCTTTTACAAATGTTTTTTTTTTTTTTTTTTTTTTTTTTTTTTTTGCTTTTCTAATTGTATAGTATTTTCATATTTTAATGCTGTTTATCACAGTCCTCCTTTAGGTAAGTTTATTTTTCAGTTTCTGAAAACCTAGCATTTTTCTTTTTTTTGTTCATGGATACTTTAAATGGAATTAGTGTTAGGAATTGAATGAAATTAGAAGTCATACAGGAAAATTAATATCTTATGTGGGAATAGACACCGTGCCAGTCTTCGTTATAATTTGTAAAAATATATTGTTAAAAATAATGTCACTGAATTATCTAAATCTGAACATTTTGTGAGTTACCAGAATTTCAAAAATCTCCATTTAGACCATTGGTTCTAAAAGTGTAGTACGCGTAAATCATTACATTAAAAAACTTGCTTACTCTGAAGATATCATAATGTAAAATAAAAGTTATGTTCATTTACATACATTCGTTGGTTTCTTTGTTTCATCTTTTCAATTCATGAATCTTACAAGTAAAATAATAATGATGATAATAGGGGTACGCGAGGCATATAAGTTTAAGAACCACTGATTTAGACTAATATAAGCATATAAAGCTAATTATAGCATGTTACTTTATAATTATCGATTTTATCTCGGTTACACTAATGTATGTTCATTTGCATGTATTCGTTGTTTTTTTGTTTTCACTTTTCAATTCATGAATCTAAAAAATAATAATAATAGGGATACGCTAGACATAAAAGTTTGATAACCACTCATTTAGCATACTAAACTGTTAGCATGTTACTTTATATTAAAGGTTTTATCTATACAGGTTTTACAAACGATCCTGGTAGTGTAATTGGAGCTTGTAACATTTTTTGTTGCAGTTCTTGAGAAAGGAAAGGAGGTAGTTTTTTTTTAGGACTTTTCCCTCAAAATATTTATGTATGCTTTCAAAACCCCATTTTCTAGATCGTTCCCAGGGGTTTCAAAACTATTAGTTAGCCACTTTTAAGTTAGAGGAGATTTGCGGCCTTGTTGAGTAATAGCTGTGGATTTATTTTGATTTGTTTGTTCATAAATCCATAAAAGAAAGGTTGTGTCAAGCATGTGCATATATCATTGGATGTAAGCCAAATGTGTTTAAATGCATTTTTTTTTTTTTTTTTTTTTTTTTTTTGCTGTTTTGGCTTTTTAGAATATTATAAATTTTTATGACAAGTTTTGTTTCATCGGAACACCGATTTCTTTCCAAGTAATCTGATTTTACAAAAATCATGCAATAATTTATAAATTGATATTTTTAAAAAATTCTTTTTTTTTTTCCTATTGTGAATACATTGTAAGGTTTTCAAAATTTACGGGCTGCAAAATAGCCTTTTTACTTTAAAAACATTTTCGTAAATCTCGAAAACCTATCGATTTCTGAAGTTGCTGGTTGGTTCTTTTCCTATAGTTTCTGAAAATAAGGGAAAGTTTTCTGGCATCGTGAGTAACACTGAAGTAACTAATATTCCATTAGGGATGAGGATCCATTCCTGGATTTATTTTTTTATTTTTATTTTTATTTTCAGTGCATTTGAATCCATTGAAATTGAAATTTTATTATTTTGATTTTATATTTACTGTATAGTAATGCATTTTGTTTCTGTCATTTTATTATTTAGAGGATTAAATTGTTGTTTTAATAGTATGTGGAAGAATGACAAATCTAAATAAATGAGAATAGGCTGTTTTTTAGAAGGGGAAAAAACCGGAAACAAAAACTCGGGGAACATCCAAACTCTAAAACGCACAAAAGGGTATGTAGTAGATCCTCTTAACTCTCTGTCAATTGTATTCTAACAAGATGTGTATTTAAACTGATATACAGTAAAGCACCGTTTATACGTTTCTCATTTATACGTCTTTTACATTTATACGTCGTTCCATTTCGATCCTGATTCATTTCTGTGTATTTTAATGTTGTAATGTTTCGTTTATAAGACGCATAATTTCGGTTATACGTCGTTTCTTTCATGCCGTGACCGATTTTCTCTGAATTTTGCCCCCCCCCCTCAGCGCCATTTTTTTTTCCTTTTCTACTAGTAATATTTGGGAAAATATTAATTACAAAGAACATGTTTCACTGCTACAGGCGTTATTTCAAGTTCATAGAACCTGTGGAGGGGGTGGGATCAAAAGAATGGACAGTGGGTGACCTGCTCACGAGACAAATTTGAGAATTGTAAACGTCGCTTCGTTTCCTGAACTTGTTGCAATTTCGACCACGTTTGAGCGCGATTTCTATTTTTTCTTTCGGTCTTTATTTAACACTTAACACGTTAGACGTCGATCAAGGATTATTTTAATTAAAATCTGTTTCTACGTTCGATAATGGAATTTAAAAAATTATAATTCAAGGTGTGGGTTTGATAATTTTCACTTTTATTTTTCAATTTTACAAATGATTATTTAATATAATTTTTTCAATATTTTAACTTTTTTGTAATATATATAGTGCCTCTTAAACAACCGAATTTAAAATCCCTACTAATATCTATACAGTCAAAACAGGATTAAAACCCGATTAATTATCCCAAAAATTGTTAGTAGCCTTCACCCAGTTTTAGTTTGCATTCTATGGGATATATATTTTTTACAATTATAAATTATTTAGAATTGTTTATTAATTTATTTTACTAAAATATTTATTTTTTTTTAATTAACTGGTAATCTTATGACAGTTAAGAAGCAATCAAGAAAAAGGGTGTGACATTCAATGATATTTGTTTGAAACAAAATAGCGAGTGAAATGCTTAATGAATTAAATCGACTTCAATGCTTCGGCTCGTAAATTTTTAATTTTGTATAAATTATTAGACACTATCTGTAATGTTATGGTAGTTTATATCTGAGGTGGAGAGGTTAATTTTATTACGCCATTTAAATGTAGAATTTTTTCCATTTAAAGTACTTTGCTTTTAATTGCTGGTTGCGGTTAAATTTTAAATCTCTACTAATATCTACAGTCAAAACAGGACTCTTTGAAAATAACACTGTCAGTAACTGTCCCTATCAGGGGCTGATTACCCTAAAGACACGTGCTTCCCCTCTAAAATTTAAGAGGGGGCTCAAAATGACTGTAAAATGAGGCCTCTAATTTCTATTTTTAGTTTTTTGCATTGAATTTTTAATTTTTGTGGAGGGTCACGTTTGCCTAATGCAACAGAACATCCACACTACTTCAGAATTTTTTTTCCAACAGGCTGTTAACCAAATATGGCATCCCGATGTGCTGATTTGAAATCACCCTGGTAACTGAACATTACAAGAACTATATATACTACAAATATAATATACTATATCTAAAGTAAACACATGGAATATAAAAAGGCTATTTAATGAAATATATGATTTTTTCTGAGTCACTTTTGTGAATAATACTTATAGCGATCAATACTTGTCAATGATACAATTGTATCATTGATGAGTTTCCATGTATGAAGAATTTAGAAAACCTTTACCGAATAAAAGGTGGCCCCTAAAATGTTACTGTGCTTCCCCCAGTTTCAGAGGTTAATTGGGCCCTGGTCCCTATACAGACTGTTAATCATAAGCAGTAATAAGCATTACATTGCAATATAGGGTTTTGCGCTTGCAGACATTTTGACAGATTCGCCTATATCTCATTTCTACAGCGCTTAGAAAAATGACACCGAAAAATGTCTTACTAATTCGGCTTAACAACCTCAATAAAAACACTAAATCTGGACTGAATATTCAGTTAGTCAATAGAGCCATAATTCACAAAAATATACCTGAAGATTAGTACTCAATGGCATACAAAGAATCCGCCAAATACCGAAAGATTCGGAAAAAAAACAGTAACTTTGCCTTCTTCTTCCTTGATTTAATTAGCTCAGAAAATTGAAGAGCTGAGAAAACCGACAGGGGAAATATTTTTCTGACCTCGTAATTGGTCGTAAAGAGATTTGCGATGCTGTTGATGAATGTCCTGGAAACTCTTTTTGCAACCAGAGAAAGCCGCACTGTAACTTTGACCTCATGACTTGATTACTCGGATTTCTCTAGTGGTAGACGGATCTACAGGAAAGTTCGGCACCAGTATTGTAGAGACAATAAATTAATTCTTTGTCAGGAGTGTACTGAGAAAAGTGGTTGATGATTGAGTATAAAATGTAATTAGATCAAGTGAAAACGAGATTTTGATGATTTTGGGTTTGAAAGCTGGAAAGAATTCGTATGTTTGGTTGTCATTGTAGTGAATTTACGTCATGGCGCCTGATTTGTTTATATAGTTGACAGAATTATTGTCACTAAGAAAAAACTACTAAAAAATCGAGAACGATTTGGAGATAAGCACTGGATAAAATTTTATGACGTTATTTTCCTGATGTCATAAGATAATTTATTAATTTACTAATGCCTGAGCTTATTAATTGAGAATAGATAAATTATCTGTTCTAAATCAATAAAGATCACGATATAATAGATAGATAGTCTCAATCACGACTATAAATTATTCTAGTGGTATAGTCGTGTCACTAGAAAAGTTCAGCACATATAGTATTGTAGAGACATTCAAAATTAATACTTTGTCAGGAACACTGAAAAGTGATTGATGATTGAATATAAAATGTAATAATCAAGTGAAAATGAGATATTGATGATTTTTGGTTTGAAATATACAAAGAGTTCGAATTTACACCATGGCTCTTGATTTGTTCATTTAGTTGACAGAATTATTGTAAATTAAGGAAAGAGCTATCAAAAAAGATCAACACACAGAGAGAAAGGTGTATGAGATTTTATGACATTATTTCCATGATGTTATAAGAGATCTTATGAATCACTAATGTTTGAGCCTTATTGATTAAACCTGAATAAATTAATTACTCGGATTACTCTAATAGTAGTAATAGGATCCTCAGAAAGGTTTCCTATAGTAATATTGTAGAGAGTCTAAATTAAATCTTTGTCTGGAGTGTACAATACAGAAAGTGATTGAGGAAAATATAACAGATCACGTTAAAACGGGAATCGGTGATATTTGGTTTGGAAGATAGAAAGAATTTGTATTAATAATTGTAATGAATTTACGCCATGGTTATTGACTTGTCCTTATAGTTGACAGAAATAGTGTCAGTAAGAGAGACATTCATAAAGATATGGAGACAAGCACTGCATGATATTTTCTGACATTATTTCCATGATGTCATTACAGATTAATCCCTAATGTTTGACCTTATTAATTAAGCATGGTTAAATTAGTTGGATTACTTTAGTGGTAGTTGAGTTCTCAAAAAATGTCAACACCAGTATTGTAGAGGCATTAAATTCAATCTTTGTCAAGAGTATATTATGGAGAAAGCAATTTATGACTGAATATGTAATATACAGCAGATGAAATGAAAACGATATTATATTAATACTTGGTGTGACAGTTCGTATTGATCATTGTAGTGAAACTGGCTTTTGATTTGTTCATATAGTTGATATAAATACTATAAATAAGAAAAAAACAAAAGAAAGAGAGATGTGAAGAGATGAGCATTTAATGAGATTTTCTGACGTCATTTTCATCACAAATGAGGCATTAATGTTTGAAATTATTGAATGAGCAGTTAATTAAAACAAATATAATGAGAGTCTTCATTTTTATCACAAATTTAACCAACTCTGACTTTTTGATTTGAATTACTTTCACATTTAAATGAGTTTAAAATGTACTTTAATATTTTTGGTAGAAAATTCCATAAATTAACTATTAATTTAATCAAATCAGCGGAAAATTGAAAAACAAATCAGAATGAAATGACAGTAAGTTTTTCTAGAGAAATAATTTAGAAGCTACCATCTTCATCAGGCGAAGCAACCATGTGATCGTCAAAAGGTGAAACACAGCTGTGTGAAGTCTGTGCTCTACATTTGGAGACAACAAACCTATCTACATGTGTTGAAGATAAAACACAGAGCAGTCATATGGAGGTATGCAATGCTATGCACCAGGGTAACGCACGAAAAGGGGCCCCTAACGAGAGTCAAAAACTTTTTTTAGCATTAAAAATATTATTACCACAAATTATTCGCAACAAGGACAATTATTACCACAAGGACTCGCACCTATACCTCCATGCCCATAAAGGTGCCCGTCGAGACTTAAAAATATTTTAACTTTTGAAAAAAAAAATATGTACCTAAACAGTTTTTTTAACCACTTCGCGACGAGTGTCCCTTTATTACTTCTTTTAATTTTGGAGCATCATTTTCCTAAATAGTATTTTTCGTCTTTGTTAATAGCTGAAAATCTGTGATTTATCGATTCACAGATAAGGCGAAAAATTTTGTTAAAAAAAGTGTGTACAAATTCAAATATTCCGCGACACAAATTACAAGAATGTTTTGTCTGAGCGATTTATTGTTCTCAATTCTAGTCGTCTGTTATTTTTCTTTTCCTTTTAAACATACTTTGCTATTTAAGAAATGTTATTTCTGTCAAAACAGTAAAAATATAAATTCTGAAAAGGGGACTAGTTTCGAGAATAATAATTCAGTTGCTGCACTCATCAGGCGAAGCTTACCTGAAAATTTCCAAACGATATAACACAGCATTTGTATGTAATATTCGGTGCAACAGACCTTTGGAGATCAGGCTGATGTTCAGCCGGATGAAATTAGCTATTGTTTTAATGCTTTCGAAACTAATATATTTTTTAATTATACCTGGATATTTAAGATTTTAAAAAGTACCGTTATTTCTAGTAGGCTTAATTTCAACAACATTTTTATTAAAATTTTCATGTAAAATTCTATGTATATTTTGAAAGCTCGTTCAAAGTTTTTTTTTTTGTTCCAATATTATATTTTTCACATTAACTGTTTTACTTGTATCATGTGACATTTCACTAAAATTCAAAAAATTATTTAGATATATTTTAAAACGATGATTTTTACTTAAATCATGTTCCTACATATATTTCTGTACATGAGTTCTCGAGATCTAACTAAATAAAAGAGCACGAACCAAATATTTTTTTTCTGCATCCAGGGAGTACTTTAGCGATATCTCGATAGATGGCGCCACAGTAAAAAAAGAAAAATACAAAAGCATGGCGACTGATTGAATAAAAAACTGAAAGAAATGGATTTTTTTTCCAAGATAACGCAAGTCTAGAATGCTATGAATTAGATTTTTAATTTTCTTTTTATATGAATAAATTAAATTTAATTAACTTCACATTTAATTATATCTTTAGATGTTTGCATGGTCTTTCCATTTCAAAATGAATATTTAAATATGATAAATTTCACCTTTAACTGAACAATTATTCAAGTAATAATGAGGGTTTATTTATTTTATTTTTTTATGTAAAACTATATTAATTTCTAAAATGTTTTTTTTTTGCTCATGACCCGAGAAAGAAATTTGGGAGAAATTTATTTTTTAGGGAAAATGTAAATAAATTATCAAACATATTATATGAGATTTAATTATACCTTTTTTAATTGTTTGGATTAGTAATTTGGATATATCTTGGAAACGAGAAAAAAAATGTTCAATTTAAAAAATCTGACTATTTCAGTTAAAATGCTTTTTAAGTTTTAAGCCTGGTATGTAGTAAGGAAACAATTCTACTTGGTGCGAATTGTTTTCTACCGATCACTAGTACACCGGCAACGCTAAATGACGGCTAGCTTGAATCACCTCTCCGACTGGGCGCCTGGTGCCACGGCACCCTGTGTATCACACTTTCTATGACTCCGCTGATATTATATATGTTGAAATATTTTGTATGGGTAATTTTTTTTTTCTGCTATTACCGGTGATAAAAAGTTACAAAACTTAAAATATTTTTGATTGTAGTCTATTTAAAAAAAAAATAAATAAATAATAATAATAATAATAATAATAATATACTGGTATTCTAACTTGCTTTAAATAAGTAAATATTAAAGTTATTTCTCTAACGCTCTATTCGTCTAACGCTCTCTCTATATAATATTTCATCTGAGACATTATAATTTTGATAATGTAAAGTTTTTCAAGCATTTCATTTATTTTCCTTATGCATAATGTTTTTTTTTTTTTTTTTTTTTTTTGCTTTGATGTTGTCACCGGAATATCTGTTAGATGCAGTGGTGATTGATTGGGATTTTTTGTAATATTAATGATTTGTAATTAATACGATAAAAATAATTCTGTTTACTTAAAGTATTTTTTTTAACATAAAGGCTGCTGAAAAAAAAAAATGAAAACATAAGGGGTATCAATCATACATCACTTATATCAAAAAAATCTAAAAACTCTAAATTGAGAAAAAGTTTCTTTCGAACTTGAAAACAAGCAGCACAAGTTCACTTTGAAATGCCTGTATGCCAATCGAGAAAAAAGATTCAATTTCATCCGAATATATTTTAATCTTGCGTGAGGAATAATCTCCGACTCTGCATCAGATAAACCTCTAGAATAACCACGCCGTAAAATTCATGTCTAAAGTCCATTTCTTTAACTTAACTTCCATTGAAGAAAACTCTGAAGTTTTCTCTCCCTACGTTGTATCCTGTAAATTTTTTACACTGGAGATTTCTTCTTCCCAGAGCAGATCCGGCAATTCTCACAAAATTCAGGAAACTTCCAAAAACGAAATAAGTGCAAGTTACGTAATCATTCCAGCCGTTTCCCATTTCTTTCTCTTATTTGACTACCCCCTGTTTTTCTACCCCTTCCCGAATTTTCTACTCCCTCCCGGCTCCGGAGCAAGTTCTTTGATAAAGAGAAAGCCTGAGCCCCTGGCTTTTCTTTCGCTACCCCCCCTCCAGCGTAGTAACCCCTAGCTAGCTTTTCTTTGTGTTTGGACATATAAATCTTTCAGGCTGTTTTTCCTTTTTAAAACGTGCTCTAATGCGCTTCCAATCACTGTAATGCACGCTTGCTTTCCTATCTTTTCTCTGGTCCCTCGGACTTGTTTTGCTGAAGGGGCCATGCCAAAATTAACAAATGACACATTCAGTATTATTGCAGGTTGTAAATGTCGGACTGTTGTTTATGATACTCACTTTCTTTTTCGAGAAAATATTTTTTTTTCTCTTGTCCCTTTTCTCAGTAGAGTTTAGCGGTGCCCATTATTAATGACTTTAATTGTTAATAAAATTATATTTCAATTAAATTTTAAACGCTAAATAATTAATTACTAGTAAATAATTAATAGCTATGTATGTGATTTGTGCATAAGAAGAAAGTCTTTTTTTTTTTTTTTTTTTTTTGTAACCAGTGCCTTAATTTAAACTAAAAAGCATGTCCTGATAATTAACAAATGACACATTCAATGCGGACATAATTTTATACTGAAAAAATGACCTGAAAATTAAGAAATGACATATTCAGTATTATTGCAGGTTTTAAATATTGGACTGATTTTATGATGCGTTATATGTTTTTATGATATTTTCCGAGAAAGTTTTTGTTTTCTCTCTCTCTCTTGTCTCATTTCTCAGCATTGGAGTTTGAAGCTCACCATATTTCAATTATAGACAGAAGTACAAATAATTAATTGTTAGGTATATGTATGTGATTTGTTTCAACAGAATGGTCTTTATTTCTATTTTTGTAATGCTGTGTAATATTTCTGTTGTTGTTCATGATAGTAAGGCTTTTCCGAGAAAGGATTTGTCAAAGCACCTTTCTCAACATTTTATAGTTTATTAATGGTTTTAATTATTTATAAAATTTTCACTAATTAAAATTTAAGTGCTACCATATTTGAATTATAAACATATAATACATATAATTATTATTATATGTATCTGATGTGAGTCGAAGAGGCAGACAATTTTTCTAGTTCTGTAAATGTCCATTTGTTATTTACTGATATAGTAAGACTTTTCTTTCTTTCCACAGTATTAGAGTTTAATGGTGGCGCCTAATAATGACTTTAATTGTTTATACAATTAAATTTTTAATTAAAATTTAAACACTGTCATATTTTAATTATATGTAAATAATTAATAGATATGCATATGTATGCAAATTGCGTGTAAGAGGAACTTTTTTGCTAATCACGACTTGAATTATTGCGAAGAATTTGTAGGCCTTGCGTCCCCACTCTCAAAGAGGGTGTCCAAATTCTAAATTAATCCTAAATAGAAAATTGAAAAGTATATACAGTCGAACCCTGTTAACGTGAATTTCCTTTTAATATGAATTGTTCTCACAATCCTGTCAAAATGAATGCAAATATTTAATTACAGATACCATTAATGACTGTTAAAATGAATACATTTTAATTCACATTGAGATTCACATTAACGAGGTTCGACTGTAATAGGTTCTAAAAAGACCCTAAAACTGTGTCCCCTCTCAGCGTCCCCAAATTAACCCTCTCGTTATTTTTTTTTCACAAATCAATCTTATAATTAGCAGAATTAAAATGCTATTAAATAGTGCGATAAAAAAATTAATTTATGCCATAAATGAAGCCTGGATGCTTAAAAGACATCACTGCCAAAAAAAAAAAAAAAAAAAAAAAAAAAAAAAGTCGAAAATATTTTCTAAAACATGCGTTTTGCCTCATATGAGGATCAGGGGGACAAGAGAGTTAATAAATTGGGCCTTTTGGGTGATGTAAAGTTACTTTTTTTTTCCAAATTAAAGATACAAAATTAAGTGTCCTCACCCCCCCCCCCTCTCTTACATTTCATAAGGCATGATAAAGCTTAATAGTTTTAGATTTCATGATAGAACAAATTCAATATACGAGGTATGATTGGAAAGTTTTATGACTGGTGTCGCCACTGTTCAATACAAGTAGATGGGCTTACAAGCCCAGTCTTAAAACTTTCCAATCATATCTCATATGTTACTGTCAACATGTACAAATTCAGATGATTGCTCACGGCTCTACATATTCATGCACAGAAAAAACGATTTGGTTAAAAGAACAAAATTATAGTTGTACCAACCAAATTTTTTTTTCAGTATAGCCCCGACAAAATGTTTGGTTGGTGGGACCAAAGTATGATTTAGTTGTCGTAACAAAATAAATTTTGTTGAAAGAACCAAATTCATTTGGTTCTTTCAACCAAATCATTTTGGTTAATACTTATCATAACCAAAAAAGTTTGGTTAAACGGACTAAATCCATTTGGTTACTGCAACCAAACTTATTTGGTTGATACTTATCGTAACCAAATAAATTTTGTTGCAGTAACTAAATTCATTTTGTTCTTGCAACCAAATAAATTTGTTTAATAGTTAACATAACAAAATGAATTTGGTTGCAAGAACCAAATCCATTTGGTTGTATCAACAAAATTTATTTGGTTACAATAAGTATCAACCAAATAAATTTGGTTCATAGAACCAAACTTTTTTGGTTATGATAAGTATTAACCAAATAGATTTGGTTGATAGAACCAAATAGATTTATTTATTACAACCAAATTAATTTGGTTAAATGCTATTATAACCAATTGTTTTTGTTACAAAAACCAAATTGATTTGGTTCTTGTAACCATAATAGATTTGAAACAGCCAAAGGGATTTGATTGTATCAGTAACCAAATCAATGTTTATTGCAACGAAATCTAGTTGGTTAATAGTTATCGCAACTAAATAAATTTGTGTTTTGCAATTGCAACCAGCTCTATTAACTAACAATAAAAAAATAATTTACCTAATCTTATTGACTATTTTGTGAATTTAAATATCAGAAAAACTGGATTTTCAGAATTGGTTGGCTTACTATTTTTCATTGGATTGACCAAATGAGTTAGTTTTAACTTTTGCGTTATTTTCTGCATTTAAAGCAGCAATAACATTTTAAAGAAATTAAATGTTAGCCAATCTTTCCTTTTTCTTCGTTATATGCAAAATTTGGTAGATCCACAAACCTTTATTTGATGGCTAAAAATAGATTACTTTTTAGAGTATATTGTAATATAAAAACTAGGACAGAGAAGTACAAATTTTCCTTTTTATTTAAATGAATTTCCTCTACTTTAACTCTAAAAATTTGAAACAATTTTAAAAATAACAAAATTTGTCTGAAACACTATGCTATTAGTAAAAAGGAAAGAAAAAAAATCATCATTTATTCTTTTGAATATTTACAAATGAAAACATCAAATTTAATTACATCTTTCAAAATTATTTTTAAAAGAAATGTTATCAAAATTCGTGTGACTTAAAGGTTTGTTTTAAAATGCAATTAAAATTATTTTTAGTTTGCAGTCTTATACTTTTAATTTTCCAATACACTGTGGGTTTATGAAAAAATACCTGAAATTTTAGCGAGGAAACATTTCTGTATGGAGAGAGGGGGGAGGGAATATATAATTTAATAGAGAGAGGTCATATTAAGAGAAATTTGAATTTTAATTCTATTTAGCAATCATATGAAATTGATATTTATTTTAGTGTTATTTTGTGTATTTAACTAAAAACTGTATTTTCAGTACTTTAAAAAAAAAAATCTGAATTCAAGTATATAACCTGAACGCAATCACTCCTGACACTGTTGAATTTCACACTTTAAGTGTGAGCCATTGAAATGAATTTATTTCAATAAATTGATCTATATTTTACGCCAAAATTTTATATAAAATTGATATTGAAAAGGATAATTTATTATGATCTTTTTTTTTTGGTTAATGATGAGGGGAAACTGAAAATTTAAATAAGTTACATTGACATAAGTTTCAATTTTCAGATAAAATTGTTTAAAGTAAAAAAAATTTAACAGATAAAAAAATATAATGAACAATTGTTCAACAATATGTACCAGTATAATTTCAAATACAACTCAGTTGTTCAAAATACAGTAGCATACATAATTTTTCAGATTCAATTCAGTAGCTAAAATTAATGACAAGCAAGATGAGCATTTGAACCCCATGCTTTGAATGTTGTTTATTCATATTATGGCATTTAATCATCATTTATTTATTTTATTTCAAATTGCAATTACTGCATTGAATTTATTTTAAAATCTTTCTTTTCTTTTTTTGAAAAAATTAACAGATTATTGAGGGTTAACATAAGTTTTGCATTCATCCCTTACTAATTTGTCCAATTTTAGCAATGTCTACATTAGCAGTGTTGGAAATCTGAAAAAGAATCCAAAAGATACAGACACTTGATGAAATTATAACTTTAAAATCCCCATCTGTGAAGCATCTCTCTTCATCTTTCAACTGTACGAAAAATTCATGGTTACTCACTACCATAAATTGGAAGTGGTTGCTGACTCTGTATAGAGTTTGGATCGTGCCCTCCCCTTCCCCCCACTTTAAAAAAAGAAAGAAAATGAACATTAAAGCAAAAACATGCGCCAGTTCAAGAATTTGTTTTCGGCTAATATTCCATATTGAAATTATATTTTAAAATACACTTGATTTCCCATCCGTGGGCGCCTGCAGGATAGTTTTATATCATATATTAAAATACTGTTTCTGCTAGGCTTACTTTAACAGAGGTGCTGCCACAGACAATTGTTATATTTTTTAAATTGTAACTTGGTATTTCTAAACAATAAACTACAACGAAGAATCCTTTTTCAAATATAGTAATAGGGGGAGAAAAAAATTCGCCAATGGCAGTGCTGCATTAACTGAAATAAAAATTATCACAGACATAATGAAATAGTAACACAATTTAGTTGGTTTGCGGTATATGCCGCTCCATTTATTGAAAGTGCAAATTATATAATTATAAGATATATATATATATATATATATCGGATTTTATGAATATAAGTACACAGTTTCAGATGGGTACTGCACACCATCTGCCCTATTTAAAAAATAGCTTCCTTCTTGCACAAATGAGGATCATAAAAAAAAAATTGCAGGATTCTCAAGCTTGATAGACTTCAGGCTGTATCAGGTTCCAGAGTTGGGTAAAATGGAACTGCTCCAAGCATCTGGTTAATTTCTCGACCTGTTTTAATAATGAAAATAGAAAATTATCAGCCATAACATAATTTTACATAAATATTGAGAAATATAATGAACAAAACAATTAAATTTCACACAGTGAAAACAGTCAAAATTATATATACCAAAAGGTGACAGTGGACGATTTTTTTTTTTTTTTTTTTTTACATTTATAAATGAACTGCTATGAAGCATTGCATAGTAAAAGCTGAAAATTAACACTCCACTCCCCAAGCCACAAAGGAAGAAAAAGTTCTACAGAAACTTCTTTCTCTGGTTACAAGAAAGGATTAAAAAGGAGAGGAAAAAAATAATTTCAATAATTGTTAAGGATGAAATACATTTTACAGTGCTTATGAAGAGCTAACTTTTTCCCTGACAGCACAATTTCAAATCATTAATTTTCTAATCCTAAACCTTTTCTTGAATTTTCTTCAGAAATTTTAAATTTCTCTGACTTTTTCTCAAGAACGGTAAATTTTACTGACTTTTCCAGGTTATCCAGGTGGTTAAACACCCTGCAAGAACTTTGTTAAGAAAGAAAACAAAACATTTAAAATGCCTTGTGTAAAAGATTTATATGTTCAACTAGTAACCAATAAAGTGTAAAAACAAATGTAGAATTTACACAATGCTATAGATAATATAGTCAACTACATGGTAATTAATCTCAACTTGAATAGTAGCGATATCAGTAATGGGCGATTCTGGAAAAATCGAGTATCGATAAACATCAATATCTTATAAATCAGCATCGATCACAATAAGAGTCAATTAACAAATTTTAGTATCGAATGTTCTAGAATGGATATTACACAGATAAGCTTAAAAACAGTAATTCCAAAACTTAGTTGCATTTCATAGCATTTATTGCTTCGATTTTACTATTTTAGAGGCAGAGTTGCTGTCAAATTTCATAAGGGCCTTTTTCTTTTCAAGTCAAATTGTTATATTTTCAGTTTACAGCCTAGTTATTTGGGTTACTAGTTTATTAAGTTGTATTTTTCAAGTTTGTCCCCTGCGCACCAAACCATAAATTTCTGAATTATTGTCCAATGTGAACAGAAAATTCTTGACGTTCTTCCCAAGTCATTTGGTGAATTATTAACCCTTTCAGGGGCAAGCCTTTTGTGCTCCTGTAACGGTGAATTCCCACCGGAATTTAAGAAAGTTTAAGAAAGAAGAATTTAGTTCAAAATAAGAATAAGCAATTTTTCACCTTTTTCTCGTCAAAGTTAAAAAAAGTAAAATTTAATTGAAAGTTTCTGGTTTGAATCTGATTAAAATTAGGTGGTATATAATATATACCACCGCCCTTCAAAGGGTTAAACATTGATTATTATTTCTGCAATTCTTGGTGACCACTATTTAGGAACAATAATAAAAAATTTCAGCTTTTTTACAGTTCAAGCATTCCGCCTTTAAGCTGTATCTCTCCAGTTTTGTCTCCATAACTTTATATACAAAATATACAAAAAGACAAAATAAGTAAGTAAAAAAAAAAAAAAAAGCGATAACTAAGATTACTTTTATAATTGCAGTAAAACATGAATTGACTTCCATTCGTTTTGAGTTGTTGGTTGGGTTCAGCTGAATTATTGCGGGTTTGAAATATGTTGGGTTACAGCTAGAAAGTTATTTCGTCAGGTTTGGGTTGGTAGCAGGTTGACCTTAAATGGAACTTTCAAGGACTCTCTGGGGGGGGGGGGGGGGAGGGAGAGAGAGAGAGAGACTAACAAGAACCCCGAGTAATGTGTGGCTTTAAATCATAGATAGAAATGTTTGAACTGTAAAAAATCTGAAAATTTTGATAATCGTTCATAAATAATAATCACCAAGAGTTGCAGAATTAATATTAATGTTTTTAGTAAGTAACCAAATGACTTGGGAAGAATCCCAAAAAAGGTCCCATTAAAATTAGACCATAATGAAGAAAGTTATGATTTGGGGAAAAGGGGACGAACTTGAAGAATACAACATTTTAAACTAGTAGCCCAAATAACCAGGCTCTAAACTAAAAATATAACAATTTAAGAGGCTACTTCACTCATGCGAAAACACCCACTCACTGATGTTAATCCTACAGGACAGTTATTTTATAACATCTCATTTGCATTTCAAAATTTTTAAAGGTTTTTTTTTTCTGAGCTCCATTGCTATGCTGGCCTTTTTCTACTTTTTTTTTTACTTTGTTTGCAGATTTTTTTTTAATGATGATACTTTCACTTTTGAAACCGGTTCTGAAAGTGAAAGTAATGCTAATAAAAAATACCTGCAAACAAAATCGAAAAAGTAAAAAATAAAAGGGCCTGCATAGTGATCAATCTTAGCTATCCAATGCAAAAATCATTTTAAAATATTGAAATGCAAACAAGATATTAAAAAAGAACTGTCCCATAGGATTAACATTAGCGAGCAGGTGTTTTCACATGAGTGAAGTAGCCTCTTAACATAAAAAGAAAAAGGCCATTATACGAAGTTTGACAGCAGCTCCGCTGCTAAAACAGTAAAATTGAAAGAATAAATATATTGCTAAGATAGCACAAAAATATCGGTCTATCCCCGTTAGCCTCTCACGAGGAAGAGAGATCAGTCTACAATGACGATTTTAAGGAAATTAAAAATGACAATACTACATGTATCGAGGTATCGACTGTAGTGACAATTTGAACAAAAATTTAAATGAGCAATATAATACCCGTATCAAAGTATTGAATCGACGACATTGCTGATTTGAAAGGAATAAAAAGATGAACAATACATTTTGAAAGAATCTCTAGAGTACATTTATTCAAGATCTCAAATTCTATGGGTTAATCCTCGCACAACTTGGACAGTTTGTCTTGGTTTGTTTACTACTACCATCACCATCATTTAAGTTCTGGTTCTCTCTGCTAGAGGCACTGTAATTTTCTGTTTCATAGAACACAGACCATTTGTCTTGGTTTGTTTACTAAACTTTTAAAAGTGGGAAGAAAACAGGTTTGAAACAGGTTTCTCCTTTGTTTCAACCTGTTTTTTCTTCTAATTTGTACTTTATGCTGTTCATGCCATCTCAGTGTGCGGCCTGCCTAAGAAGTCTGTATAAAAATTGGGTTGTCTCTCCAGCACTTAATGCAGTTTCAGGTGGAGGGCATTTCGTTCCTGCACAGTATCACCATAGGGGACAAAAAGTAGGTACATCATGTGACACCTGAAACGAAGCGAACAACAATTTCATGGAAACACCCCCTTGTAAGAAGTTCAAGATAATGCCACCTGTGAAGAAAGTGATGGCCACAATCTTTTGGGACCACCAGGGTGTGCTGTTGGTCGATTTCCTCACTAGTGAATCGACTGTGAATGCTACCAGTTATTGTGCCATGCTGGATCGGTTTTACAAGGCAATTCGCAGAATGACAGAGACTGCTTTCAAAAGGTGTTGTGTTGTTGCACAACAATGCCTGACTGTATGCGGCTATAGTAACGTACGATTTGGTACTGGCACAAACGATGAGATGTATTGGAACATCCACCACAGAGTCGTAATAGTAAATGATTCAGAGTACTTTCTATTTTATGATTTTGTATATAATTTTATAAATGTTCAAGTTCATATTAAAGTGACAAATGAAATGTGATGGCAATTCAATTTAAGTAAAACTAATATTGAGGTAAACCTAATATCTTTTTAAAAATCAATCTGTTTTAAAGTATTTTGTGTTCATAAAGTAAAGATAAGATTTAAAGCCAAATATATTAAATTCCATTTCAAATTCCAAAATACTACTGTTTTCAATTTCTCTTAGATATTAATATTTTATTACTATTGTATATCTATTATATTTTTTGTTGTAAACCTTAATCTTATTTTATACAAAATAAGTACACGAATCATTTTTATTGTTATGTTCACAAATGTCATTAAAACATAATTAAAGTTTAAAAATAAAATTTCAAACATGATCTATAACGTAGTGCTTTGCTTCTGAACTGCAAGTATACTACATTTATGTAATATAAGCCTGAAATGTGACAAATGGGGGAGTATGGTGAAGTGTGACACTTTGTGAAAAAGGGGAGAGGGGGTCAAAAATATTGAAAAAAAGTGTGACATCATTTATGGATAGCCCCTAAATTTATTGACATACCGACATTTCCATCTACATGCATTAATGCAATAAGAATACGTGTAAGGTAAATTAACATATGAACAAGCAGAAACAAATAAAATGGCAATAGATATTCCTTCACACTATCATTTTTCAATTTAACTACTACACTCTGAAATATCTAAACTGATGTTTACAGTATTATAGTATATTATTTTACAACTTAAATTACAAGGAAAAATAAAATACAAACACAAAAAGTAGTCAACTTCAGTTAATAGATGATGCATAGTACCTAGTTCAATAATAATAATAATAAAAAAACAAGGGATTCCACTTTTGAATGTAATTCTCATATTGATATAATAAAACTTTTTTTCACAAGTAGAAATTGATGATACCATCACCAAATATGCATTGTTCATACAAGCAGTTAAAAATGAAGGCACATCATATCGCAAAGTTTTCTGATATTTTTTTTTGAGAGACCATAAACATACATTGCAATATTCTCCAAAATAATAAAAGTTACTCTTGTGCTGCCTGTCATAGGTGTACCTTGTGAAAAAGACTTCAGCGCCCAAAATCCAATAAAACCTAAATTCAGAAATTTCAGGACCTGAAATTCCAATTTTTTGTAGGAGGGGAGTCTCCCTCCCAACATTTATAAATGGAGGGGAGTTAAGCTGCTTGGGTGGGTGGGGGGGCAAACATTTTTTTAAAACCTTATTATTTTATATGGCTATTTAAAGAATTACATTAATATAGACAATACAAAATACCATTGAAAAAATTTAAACAACTCAATAATATACAAAATGTTTTAATGGCTTACTTTGATTAAATCTTTTTAATACAGGCTGGTGTGCAAAACAAAAATCAGTTTCCTAAAGATGCCAGACTTTGTAGTGAATCCTATGGGAATAAAAAAATATATCAATAGACTATCTTTATACTTAAATATGATTTTTGGCAGGAATTTAATAAATAAAAAGGACACTCTTGTGCCTGTTCAAAAAACATTTTGAAATGGTTTATTTAAAGTCACTCTCTTTTGCGAACTTAACTATGTATTCAAGGGTCAATGCAGGGTTTTTTTTTTTCTTGAGGCCCATTTGGGGGAAAAAAAATGTTATTTTTATCAAATTTATTATATTTTTGTGAAACATAACCTTTTGTAACAAAAGTATAAGTCCAGTTATTCAACTTCGAACCAAGCATTTATTAACATAACAAACACTTTTAAAAGTCTTCTTCTATATTATCTGTTTCATTTCTTTTACTTGTGTACGTTAATGGGAGCTGGTGCACGTAAAATCTGTTTGTGATGCAGGTGTCTTCTCTGGAATTGGTTCAAAATTAAGAGACCAGCTCAAGAAGTCCAACCTCTCGAGGCTCTGGCACCCTTCTTTCAGAGAAGTGCTATGGCACTTTCTCTAACACGACAACAACAACTCCTCTGCTTTTCGGATTTTGGATGTTCTTCCATTCCTTTTCTTGATAGATTTTCTTTTCTTGTGGTCAGTTTCTTCTGCATTCTTTACGCACTTTTCTATATTTGCTTGACTGAACTTTTTCTTACCATCACACTCTTCAACGCCCAACCTTTCAAAAACAGTTCCGTTTGTTATAAAACCTCACCACTCTTGCTCTGTACTCTTTTTCGCATTTTCTGTGAATTCTCAACGATTAAAACAGTATTTACAGATGGAGTGGGAAACAGTTTGCAGTATTGCTTTCTTTAAATCTTTTAAGAGTAAGTCGAGAGAAACTGCTTCAGAAGATACAATGTGTACTTTCAATAGTTTTCTTAATATAATTTCTTGGCATATTTGAACAATAAAAGACAATGTAAAAATTAATATCAGTAATAATTTAAAGTGTTATTACTTATTAAATTTTTTTAGGCGGGGGGGGGGGGGGGGTTATCATTTTTCTCTTTCTAAACTATATTTAGAAAATAAAATTAAATAAATTGTTTTTCAGTGTTAAAATTACTACCTAGGGTTATAAATAGTCATTTTAATATAAAATATAGAGCATTAGACATTTACTAAAGTTAACACAGAGGTAAAAAAAATCCCTTTCATACAATACTACTCTATTACTTCTTTAACAATAATAATCTTTCATACAATAATCTAGCCTAACCACACCCCCAAATTACCCCACCTCAGAAAACAACTCATAATAAATAGAATTTTAAAATTTATTATTATCTTTCTATGCAGATTTGTTCCTCTACAAGTCTGAACTAAAATTAATTTTTGCCAGTTAATGATTTTAGAAGCAAGTTCATCAGCAGCTTAAACTAACATACCATATGCAATCAGCACAAACAAGATAGTTTGCAGGGATTATTCTAGAACATAAAAAAGGGCAGGGTGCACATTACATAATAAGGGCAATTTTGTTGAAAAGAGCACATCATTTCATAAAAAGTGCATATACCAATATACCGGTGGGGAAGGAAGTCTGGCAATAGCTTAAAGTACTCTTTAATTTAAAAAATCAAATAACATTTCTAATTTCCATAACTTCACCGTTTGAAAAGTATTAAAAATAGCAAAATGAAACTTATGTTTTCAATTTTTATTGTAAAATTGTTTATTACATTCACAAGTCATTTCCCCCTTTTCCTACAATAGTCAAAAACTTCTCTAAAACTTTTATTCACCAGATAACTTTTTTCCAGTTTTAGCATAACTGGTTCTGAAAAAGCTACAAAATAAAAGTTCTAAAGCTACTTCTCAAATTTTTTATAGAACTTTTGTAAGTTATCATGTGGTCAAAGGCCAGAATGCCTGATATAATACTACATTTCAATAGAGAAGATAAAATTAATCAATGACCTATATTTACCCTTTATGTCTTGTTCAATGGAGAATATGATAAATGGAAAGATGAATCACTCAAAGTCAAAAATTAGACATACCAGGGCATTTCATGGAGAAATAAAGAGGGAAAGAGGAGTACTCTTGATGTACCATACTAGCATTCTAAGAATAAAAGATAAGTAAAGAATTTTTGAAAGTACAATACAAACAAGGTAGTATTCTACCAAGGGGTAAAAGGCGAGTAGAATTCTACCTGAAAAAAGGGCATGAGGGTAGGCTGCCCCTCTGAAACTCCCTAGAGTGATCCCTGTAGTTTGTAAACATTAAACTTGTTGGCAGTTTCTAAAATTAAAATAGGCCATAATCTCAATATATGTCTCTAAAAAAGAATTAACTAAATATCTTAATTTAAAATCAGAAAATATGTGTTTTTCAATATACCGCCCCCCCCCCCCCCCACACACACACACTTTCCCCCCACCTGACCCTATATTAATTTATCAAATTCATTTTTAATAAACTTATTAAAGTAAATAGCTTTAGAGCATTATACTGTTTTAATGTCAGATGTTACGTAAAAAATAATAAAATTATGAAAAAGGTAAAAAAGCTGCTATTTGTTTGCTAAGTCTAACAATATTAACCATTTTACCCAACATATTTTTTTTTAATCTAAAATATTACTTTTATGTTATTTTGTAATACAAAATGCAGAAAGTTAATCCTGAATAAGTGTTTTATGCTTATAAAATGGATATAAATAAGCTTAAAATAATTTATTATTTATTTTAAATGTAACCCATTTCTCATTATAACAACAAGTCATGTCATCCAAAATTTTAAAATGACAACCAAATATAATATATTTGGTTGTAATAATTTATATTTTATTTATAATATATTTTATTATTCATTTAAAAATGATAACTAATACTTTTAATATGCTAATTTTGCAAAAAATTTTAAAATTTGTATTTTTATTTATAAAATAATTTTTGAAACCTACCTATTTTTACATCTACCTGACCCTAGCCAAGAAGGGCCCGCCAGGTGCTGTGTCCCACAAATTGACCTAGAGATATATATAAGACTTATAAGATACACTATAAGATAACATTTTTCAAAAATAATGTAATGAGACCATTAAAAGACAATATATATATATATATCTTTTTCTTAATAAAAGTCTATAAAATGAACAATTTAGTATATATAAAGCTTGGCTTAACTAGAAAAATTTTATGTCCCCATTTGGGTACCAAGAATCCTGAAAAATAAAAAATAAAAACATTTTGCAATATTTTATGCCTTACATGCTTGAAAAAAAAAAAAGGGGGGGGGGGGAGAGAAAGAGGAATTTACAATCTTGCTGTTACTATATGGTTCTACTGACACAAAAATTTTGAAGGAGAAAAAAAATAACATTTTTCTATTTAGACATAATTTAATAATCAAAAAGTTCCAAACATCGGTGCATGAGTGTAACACATCTGTTCCATAATTATCTATGTGTTTCATAAAAGGTATTTTTTTTAATTAAATTTTCTCCCAGATAGACATACAAATAAGGGTTAATTCTTTGTTTGTAGAAAGATAACATACCCTAGCAGGGGTCGATCTAGGAAAAATTTGGGGCCTGTTTACAGCCCCTTCACAAAAATCTATTTAATAAAATGGGCCTTTTCACAAAAATCAATTTGATAAAATGGGCCTTTTCACAAAAATCAATTTGATAAAATGGGCCCCTTCACAAAAATCAATTTGATAAAATGGGCCCCTTCACAAAAATCAATTTGATAAAATGCCGCCCTTCACAAAAATCAATTTGATAAAATCGGCCCCTTCAGAAAATTCTATTCTATAAAAACTTACTATTTATTATTTATTTTGTGATATTTTAAAATGTGTAATTTGTAAACAAACAAGTCATCAAAGCGGAAAACTTCAGCAGAAGGATTTAAAAAAGTTTTTGTTTATAAATGCTTGGTTCGAATTTGATTAACTGGATTTCAACTTTCGTTGCAAAATGTTATTTTACACAAAAATATAATAAATTTCACAAAAATAACCTTTACTTTTCACAAAATGGGCCCCAAGAAAAAATAAAAACCTGCATCGACCCCCGCCTAGTATCAAACATGAAGTAGCACTTATGCTAGTGTTTCTAAACCCGATAAATAAAAATTTGAAATCAGCAAAGCAAAAAGTTAACAGGAATTTTGTTTATAGCATTTAGGGGTACTTTTATGTTAGACGGGTGCCAGTGATATATATTCACATATACAGTAAACAACAGACTCCCCCAAATACACAAATTCCTAAAATCCACACATCATTTCCAATATAAACGATTAAACTTACAGTTCAGATGCAAGTATAAAATTCACTTTAAAAAAAAATTTTATATCATGCTGTACACATTTTAATACGTAATTTTGGTTAATATGGTTTAACTCATGTTTTATCATGAAAGAAGTATAAATTTATTTTTGAAATTTTTTAAGATAGTGCTGATATTAGTGGCGATTGTGATATTTTTACCAATTTTATGTATTAATCAAGCTTTTTTGGTTATTAAGTATGGCTAAACATGAAATAAAACTTTGTTTATTTTAAGATTTTGATGTGAATTATTAGTGTACATTTATAAGGCGAGTTTCACTGAATAATTCAAGAAAAATTATCTCATCATCATTATGCAAAATTAATTATTTACTTGACCTTCACTTTTAATATTTTGAATGTTTCTTTTAATTTTCTTAATTTTTGTTAGTTTACTTTATTGTAAGCATTCATTATAATTTTGAGTGCATTAGTAAAATCAAACTGTCGTTTAAAAAATGTAAACAAAACAGTGACCAGAAATCAACAGAAATCTAAAATCTGCACAACCTTTGGTTTTAAGCTATGCATATTTAAAGGAGTCTACTGTATACATAGATATATGCATGTATTGATACATATATTATATCACTAGCGCCCGGCTAACATAAAAATACCTATTTAGTAAATTAATTTTGTACAAGACAGAGTAAGCTGCTAGTTATCAAGAAAATGCTAATTGAAATACAAAAATAGTTGATTTAACTAAAAATAAAACTTTTGGCCAGATTCAGATTACTGTGCAAGTATTACTGCTGTCTGTTAATTACCCCAGCTACCCTACTCACCTGATACTCAATAGTTATTATGCTGATCCCCCCCCCCCCCCCACACACAAAAAAAAAAAAAAAACCCACAGTGAAATATTTTTATTAAAAAAACCCACTCTAATACTACATCAAATATTTCACTAAAGTCAATTTTTTTGTTTTGGTTTTCTGCATCATTTAGAATAATAAAAATAGTTTAAAATACGTAAGGAGTGCTTATTTAGTTTAAAAATAATTTAAACTAACAATTGCAGAATTCTGGCAAAACATGAGCTTCATTTTTACAGATTTTTTTTTTATAATAAAATTTTAGAATATCTACATAAAGTTTTAATAACCATTAATAACATTTAAACCATTAATAAGTAATAGGTACTTTTCGGTTAGCCGGGCGCCAGTGAAATTTATATATCTATGTATACATATATATATACATACACACATTTATATATGCATGTATATATATATACACATACATATATGTGTGTATGTATACATATATATGTATATATAGATATATACATTTCACTGGCGCCCGGCTAACCGAAAAGTACCGTAATAAAATGTATCACTTTTCGCTGATTATGTCAGCTGTGTTTTTTTTTTTTTTTTTTTTTGTATGTGTGTAACATGGTTAATTTTTAGAAAAGTGTTTTTTTTTTTTTTTAAATTCTCGCTTAATTGGCTGCTACTTTGTAATACAGTGATGAAAAATGCTCAACATTAAAATCTTAGTCAGTACAAGCTGTAAAAATTAAGCCATGTTTAATTTTGTCAAATTCTTTATTATACTTTATATAAAGAAATTTTCAAAAATGGGGTTTTCTTTTTTTAGAGGACAGTACAATACCAGGGCCCGATTAACCTGTGAAGCTATGGGAAGCAAAAAGTGTCATCCCCCCCCCCCCGAAATATGTGGAAAGGGTTAATTTAATGCTGATTATTTTTAAAATAGGTACAAACACTAAACTATTTTTTAATGTTTCAAATAAAACTGAAGGGAAAGTAAATTGCTATGATATAGTGCACTTTACAAATAAATTTTATACTCATTGTAAAATTTAAGTTTTATATATTTATAAAATAAATTAATATTTTAAAAAGATTTAATGCAGCTATTGCTATACTTGAGGATTAGCTAATGATTTTCAAATTTGTTGGTTAATAGTCTTAATTTCTTAGCGCGGTCCCTGTTTAAATAGTTATAAAGATTCTGATCACATTATTTTCCGTCAAAATCAGGCAACAAATAGCAATTTAAGACAGACACTAGTTACATACAACATCGCTAATGACATAAAAAAAAAAGACACTTAAATTATTTATTTACCATATATATATGCCGGGGTGGGAAAATACATTATTTTACTCGCCACTGACGAGTGGATTTTATAATGGAGCGAGTGATTTTGAAAAACAGCAGGCTATAGAAGATACGCTAAAAACTTTTTTTTTTTTTTTTTTTTTTTTTTTTTTTTTTTACTATTTAGCGAGCTGTATGTTGAAAGTTTACAAAATTCTGCGATGTAAACATTGTACTAATTTCTATCGTACAGTAAGCTTTCCTCAGTTGTATATTATTTTTTAATTTTATAGAAAAAAAATATATGAAAATGCATTGCAGTATACACGCTGGAATGCTTAAAATAACATAGGCATTTTGTTCATCTAATATTTAAAAAAAGAATTTTAATAACATTTATAACTTTTAAAAAAGGAGATTTTAGTCAATATATTAACATGTATTATGTATGTTTATACATAATACATGTTAATATTGAACATTCAAATATATCATTTTAATTTTCAATTTAATAAATCATGTGCATTGTTTGAAACCTGCAGGCTTATTTTAAAAGTTATGAATGTTATTAAAATTCTTTTTTTTTTTTTAATATTAGATTAACAAAATGCATATGTTATTTTAAGCATTCCAGCTGTGTATAACTTTAGCATCATACTAGCGTATGTAGTCATAACTTATTTTAAATGTTTATTTTGCGAACTAGACAATTAATCAATGTTTACATACTATTAACAAATTAAATAAATTTGTGAAGAATTACAACATCCTTATAGGACAACCAATACGGAAATTTATAATGTTACGCTAAATCAGAATGAATGATTTTAACTAAAAAACTTTCTTTTCACGGGTAAAACAAACTGAAAAAGAATCAAATTTGAACAGATTTTAGCTCTAATAATAAGGGTAATAGCAAATAGGTAATTAGCAGACGTAAATAACAAACAGAAAAGAAAAAAGAAAAGAAACAAAAAAGAAGATCATTAAATTATTCAAACAATCATAATCAGTTTCCTTACCTTAAATATTCTACTGAGATTGCTTATCTTCATGGCTGGCGTGCTGGTGTAATCAAATCAATGGCGGCCTTCTTCCTTCTCCTTCCTTCTTGTCATGCGCGGCGAATGTGTTGCGCAGTGTTAATGCGCAGTGTAGCCATTTCCGACTTCCAATCGACAGTCAACCAAATAATGGCTGATTGAACTAAATGAAATTAACCAAACTATTTGGGTGAATCAACTAAACGGTTATACTTGTCACAACAAAATTGTAGTTCAAACAACTAGTGAAAACTACCAAACACTGCAACCAAAAAAATTTGGTTCTCGCAACCAAATCGTTTTTTCCGTGTGTACGTTGTAATCTTTTCCAGAATATTACTGGGATGGCTAAGGAAAAAATTTAAATGTAACTCTTATTATTATAATGTCAAACAGTTAATTTCATTGATTGCTATCTTCTACAGGTGTAATATAACTTCAGATTTGCCTTTCTTTATTATTTTGTAAACAATAGAGATGTATGTGACGGGCATGAGGCAAATCTAAAATTGTGCGAAAAGTTTTTATTTTTATTTTTTTAACTCATTTTTCATTTGCTGTTCTGAAAAATTTAAATCTTGTAATAGAAATTATTCGTTAGTATCACCGTCAGTCAGTTTTACACTATATTTATACATCTGCACTATAACGTTTAGGTAGAAATGACTAACATATTTAAGATACATTAAAATATTTTTTTTTTTTACTTATATGTCCTTCTTTAATCTATTTGAATTTTTAGGCACATAGTTAAAGAACATGCCATCATTGATGATTATATTTTTATTATTTTTAGGAATGATCAAGCCATTCAAATACCTCTTTCACACATAAAAGAGTGCTATCTATTCAGACATTTTCCCCTCTTAGGATATCTGCACTTCCGGGTGGGGGGGGGGGGGGGGGGGGTAGTGTGGGACTTCTGGGGGAAGGGTCTTTCTACCCTGGCTATCCCTTGAAATCATCACTATTAAACTCTTTTAGCTTTACCATTCTTACATGATCAAGCCACGTAAATTGACTCTAAGCTATACCTTGTTTTTTACCAGCAGTTTTAAATATCTGTATATAATTTGAATATAAAAGGGGAAATTATTTTACTAAGAGTTGTATAATCATGGATATATTTTTTTGTCCTTTGATAATACTTCGCATCTCTGTTTAAAAATTATTTAGTCATACCTTACGTGATATATAATGCGGTTTAATAATACAATTTTATTTTTAAGAAATAATTCACGACACTCCTATATATATTTTATGCATAACTGTTGCTATGTAAATCGGTAATATAATTTATCGATGGTAATTTATAGCAAGTATACAATATATACTGTTCAATATACTGTGGTGTAGAAGTATATAGGTTAACTTTATAACAGGAGTTCAGCTGATCTATTTGCTGCATAATTTATTACCTCTCACTACGGGGCAGCATTGTTGATCGTCTGGGTTTATGCAAATATTTAAATGTTTGATCGTCCCTGCCCCTTTATCTAAGCTTATGCAGATTTTTTTAGCTTAGCTATTAAGAATATTTTTCTTTAAAAAATTTTCAGTTCGGAAGGATATATTACTGGCACGAATTTGAGCAGTGTGCGTTGTTACATTAGATAATCGTATCTTTTGCACGTGATATTATATATGTTTCACATGAAAATTATCATTATTATTATTACTGCATGTAGGTAAATATAAATTACCCAAATAAAGTTATTAAATATTTCCGAAATAACAAAAGGATATTTATAGTAAATTGAAGAACTTAATATGCAGGCAAATTTTATAAAGATAATGTTGGAAAAGGTAGTATAACGAACGTTATCATCCCATTTATCTTTGTTGATGTTACATATTTTTTTATTAAATTAACGTTACATCTTCACAATTTGCCTTTTAAGATAAAGTAATGATAATTTACACTTTAAAAATACTCATATTCAGTCACAATGTGAAAAACTTAAGGCGGTTCTTAAAAAAGTATTTTTCTCCGCTCAACAAAACGGAATATTTTGATACATTTTCCTATTCATTTTTATGCTGAGAAGTTCTGCTCTCAAAGCTGGTAGACGGGAGGTGCTGGGTTCAAACCCCTGTCGCGCTCGTCGACCTAACCGTTCGGAGTTTTCCGTGGTTTCCTTCGAACCTTGCCGTAAATACGGGTTAGGATCCCTTAGGAAGACCCCAACAGAGGGCAATCTCCCCTAGGGCCTATATCCCAAGTGTAGATAATCGGCCGTCATAAATCAAAAAACCAACCAACCTATTCCTTTTTAAAAATAAAAGAATGACATTTACAGACATAATTAGTGAAATGATTTGTAATCAAACAGTAGTTTTCGTTTTTAGATCAATAAATTATATCCTGAGTTATAAGCAATTATTGTTTCAGACCGGGAGTCTTTTTTCCTTTCCTGGGCTGTCGCGTCTGGAAATTTGGTTTAAAACGCTAACTTTGACAGATTTTCTGAAAAGCATTCTATCTTTTCCGAAAAATGCAAAAACAGCTCAATTACGCAGTTTCTTATTAAGAGACTCACCAATTTGATATGTTTGCGAACAAAATGTATTTAAAAATGTGTCCGAAAGTAGCCAGTTTAAAGTGGAGAACAGTCTTAAACTTACTGCGTATTCACACACCCATAAATCATACGTTTTTGTATTTAAGATAATTTCGCTTGTGTGATAAAATTCGCACCTGAAGAAATTAAAAGAATAATAGTATTTATTTTCTTGTGTCTGTGTATAAAAAAAAATATTTTACATATTTAGTAATAAAAAGTAGTATATTTGCATTCAATTTAGGATTATTTAAATTTGTTTAATACATTTTAAAAAGGGAAAATATGGTTATTGCGTAAATAAACATAAAATTATTTAATTTTTTTTTTCTTATATTACCTATGAATTTTGTAAGGGGCTGTCCATAAATGATGTCACACTTGTTTTCAATATTTTTGACCCCCCTTCCCCCCTTAGTCACAAAGTGTCACACTTCACCATACCCCCTCCCTCTCCCTTGTCACATGTCACGCTATATTACATAGACATATACTTGCAGTTCAGAAACAAAGCACTACGTTATAGATCCTATTTGAAATTTTATTTTTAAACTTTAACTAATGACATTTGTGGGCATAACAATAGAAATGATTCGTGAACTTATTTTGTATGAAATAAGATTAAGGTTTACAACAAAAAACATAATTAATATACAATAAAGTAATAAAATATGAATATATTTTTTTGAAAAGAAAGGAATATAAGTGAAAACAAATCACATGAAAGTTGTTTTAGCCCCATTAAAAAATACCTCCAAATTCTGGTAATTTCAAAATAACTTCAAAATTTAATCTGCTGATTTTAAAAGATTTTATTTTAACTAAAATGTGTGATGTCACACTTCTTCTTACCCCCTCCCACCCCCTTGTCACAAACTGTCACAATTTCATGAACCCCCTTCCCCCCTCGAAGCGTGACATCATTTGTGGACGGCCCCTAATTTTATTAAAATTTAACTCTATTTTCAGTTTTTCTTTACTTTTAAAATGCTTGACAATAAAAGTAAAAAATTGAAAAAATATATCTTCTGGAACAAAGCTATGCTAAAATATCCTTTTAATCCACATATATTTTTATAAGCTAATAGATAAACAGCTTTAAGACAAAATTCTGCAAATAAATAAAGAAAAAAAGAAAGAAAAAAAAGAAAAAAAAAACCCTCAGAAATATATAAATGATAACAATAGAAACAATATTTGATGAAAAACGATTGATCTCTCTCTCTCTCTCTGTTTACAAACGTTGTTAGGAAGAAATGTGTATCGCAATCTCTTTGATTATAGTTTTAAAAAAATCTTATAACTATCCCCTGCGAGCAAAATGGAGCCTGAAAATAAATGCTCCGAAAAAACCATAAGCAAAATACAAATGCTTAAAATTATAATCTTCTTAATTGATTCTTCATTTTAATTAGCTGTGATTGTAGAAGTTATTTCATGCTCCAACATTGTTCAAATCTATCTATTAATAATAATAATAGAAAAAAATAACAAGTAAGGAAAAATTTCCGATTTTAAAAACCTATTTTTACAAGTTTTGGATTGTCTACATTGTTATTAGTCATTCTGAATTTCTCGTTTTATAAACAGAGCTTGAGAAATATAGCCAGAAATTTAGCACTTTCACAAAATAAGAACGTTTAAAATTTTCTTTTGTCTAACTAATTCGTTATTTTAATTAATTTAAATTGTAGAAATGTTAATTATTGCTCCGGCATTGGGGGAAAATAAAAACACATATTCTGCGTAAACAAACCTATTCAACAAGTTGTAGGAACATTTTTCTATTTATTCTATATTTTTCCCATAGGTGAAGGGGAAAAAAAGTTTTAAAGACTACTTAAAACGAAAAATACATAAATAAGAATTTCAAGAAGACACACCTCTTAAGCAGAATACGATTCTTTTCTCACGCGCGCTTTTCTATTTGACATCTTTATTGCCTCTTTCTGAGAATCTTTTGGGCTTGACAAGAATCTCTAGCTAGCAAGCTGAGTCCAGGCGCGTATATTTTATGCGTCTTTTCGTTTGTTAGTAGTAGATTAACAGTAAATAATTATTCTAGTTTTAATTGATTTTATATGGCTTATATCTTTCCGCAGAAATAATTGTATTTTTTCTTGTGGCTTAAGATGAGTTGTTGTTGGTCATCTATTTTATTTTGAAGATTATTTTCTGTGGTTGTGGATATCCCTGACATTATAGTCTGATGAACTGTTTAACTACTGCACATCATTAAGAAAACTTCATTTGTAGAGTTAAAACTATTCAACGTTCTGAATTTTATTTTTAAAAAATTAAAATTTCACGTAAATAAATTGATATATCCAAACTAAATAATCACAATATATGGCGTGTGTCCTTCCACGTATTATTATTATTATTATTTTTTTTTTTTGGAGGGGGGAGGGGAATTAAAAAGAAAAGTTGTAGGTCGTCCTTATTTTGACGTTTATATTCTGGAGTTGTAGATATTCCTGACAGTATATCTTGATCAATTGATTATCCAATACATAATATTATATGAAAAAGCATCTTAGGTTGTGTTAATGATATTCAGGTTCTTGGGGATTACATAATTTTTTTTAACGTTAAAATTTCACATGACTACATCGATATTCAAGCTAAGTACACCTCAGTAAAAGAAAAAAAAATGGAAAGAAAATAAAAAAAATCTAGTTAATAAGTAATATGCCGTTTTCTTTCTGCATTAAGACGTGTTGTTTTAAGTCATCTATTTTACTTTGAAGATTATATTCTGCTGTTATAGATATTCCTAACATTATATTCCCCTGATGGATCAGTTAACCATAATAATAAAAAAAAAACTGTTTAAATGTTTTTTAGCATTTAATTATTTTTTAAACATTAAAATTTTAAGCGAACAGAATAAGGCATTCAACCTAAATAATAAAATGCTTGTTAAGGTTATAAAATATCTATGATAATATATGCAATTAATTGGTGCAATTGTGATATCTGGTCCGATAAATTCTCTAAATGACTCCCAAAATATATACCAGAAAGCATATTACAGTCGTATAGGTGTCTGAAGAATTATTATTTCGCTTATTATAATCACATAAGTAAATGATTTTAACAAAATAATTATTTTTCCAATTTTTTATAGGACGACGGAAGATTGTTTCAATTTATGTAGTTTCAAGACATAAATAATAAATAAATAAAAAGAAAATTTCTGGAACATTCTTTTATAATTAAAATGCAATTTATTTTTCATTTGGGAAGATTTTTGCACTATTCAATTTGAAATTTGTTGTCTAAATGTTAATTTATTTTTCAACAGCACAGAAAACGAAATAGTCATAAACAGATTTTAATTAAAGGTTTATCTAAAAAAAATTAAAGGAAGGTCTCATTGGGCACTATAAATATAGATATTAAGCTATAGAATAAAAAATATCCGAAGAAATTCTATTATTTAATATCGCTTTTGAGTTTTTCAAAGAAAACGTATGCGTTGTCCAAGTTTTTCAAACAAAATATATGCTTTGATACGGTAGTCATACCATTTTTGTTTACTCGCACAGAAAGTTAAAAATACATTTCTTTCAGCTTTTGACGGGGTTTGGATATTCTTAGCTATTGCTATTGCTTATAAGTCACAGAACGCGCGTAAATCTTTCTAAAATCCTTGTCCAATTGGGAAAGAGGGGGAAAAAATGGTATAAGACCGGAGGGAATTTACGCAAAATACGATCTGCCTATTGTTCTCGCTCTCTCTCTACTATTACTATTTCTTTAGTAAATATCCGCGTCATTTTTTTTAAAGCCCAATTATATATAATGCTAATAATAAATAATATTTCACTATTTTATTTAATAATGAATAAATATAAAAACATATACCTTCATCAAACATACCATTGGCCTTATTATTATTTTTTTTATTTATTTAAAGTATTGCAATTCTAATAAAATTATTATTTGAAAACTTTATTTAATAATGAATAATTATTTATCTCCAGAAATTATAATTATATACCTCCAGAAAATATACCATTTATTTCTTTTTGCTGTTTAAAACGCAATCATAATGTAATGCTATCAATAAATAATATGTGAATTTAATAATAAATAAATATTATCATAATCACACATCCGTAAATATGGTAATATTACTACTATTACTATTATGCTTAATTCTACCATTTCTTATTAATAATTTTGATAATTATAATTATTGAAATAAAAGCTGAAAAAAACAAATTACTTTCAATTAAATCATGATGTAAATTGCATGATTATATACAATACAAATAAATCATTTAAAAATATCTTTAAGAGCTGAGAGATACCAAAATAAAACCCTAATCGTTATCTTTCCTCAAATTATCATTTTGTAGACTTACAAATAAATAAATAAATAAACATTTACAACTTATGTTGTAAATTTATTGTCCAAATTTGTTGTTTCCAATTAAACACGAGTATTTTTTCACAGAAAATTTCGTCTTATCTAATATCGAAATTTCAGCAGTTACATAATGCAAAAGGTTTGACAAAAAAAGTGATGTCAAATAACAATTGAAAACAACACATTTGCACAATAACAATTGGTTGCCGCAAATATGGCAGCATTCGTTAGCGAAAGGTTAATGTATATATTTATACATTAAATTAATTTTATTCGTGTGCAGTTACGCAACTTATTTCGGAAACTGCAAATTTATAATTAAACTTGTCATTTACTGGCTGTAATGTTTTAATTTAGAATAAATTCACTTCATCGATGAATGGATCGCTCCCCCGCCAAAATGAAGAAGAATTAATTGGCTGATTTAGTTAGTTTTTCAAACATACAATTTTTTCCCATCTTATTAATTAGATTCTTTAAAGATTTTTACTTTATTTATTTATTTATATATTTTTTATTTTATGAACTTATACAGCATTTACCAATGCATTTCATGACCACTAATACAAAAAATTAATTTTATATAGAAATGATAGAATTTTGCTTTCTTTATACTATATATGTAGATTTTGCATGCGATAAATATAATATAGCCTCAATTACTGTTATATTTTATAATTCAAATAGAATATTATTGTTTCTTTTTTCATTTTAATTAAATAGTAATAATGCAGATTTTTTAAATTACTGAGCATCTTTCGCATGTTTCTGTATTTAATTTTTCAACTCATTCACTTTTGTACTTCCTTTATATAACATATAAAATTCTTTGCGTACGATTTTCTTAGACGTATCCAATGAAAATTATTAATGTAGCTTTAAGAAAATCTAGAAACACACACACACACACACACACACTGAATAATAATAATAATAATAATAATAATAATAATAAACACTCAAACATTCCTTTTCACCCTATAATTTCTCCTTAAAAATTATGCTATTACAGAATGGAGGAGGGAGGTAAGTAGTCCATCGGAAAATTATATTTTACGAGAGCAGTAGAAATTATGGAAAACTTTCGTTGTATAATGCTCAGAAAAAATTCTGCTAATCAAAAAATATATAAAAACAGATATTATAAACTGAAACCTACGTTTACATATTATAATTGGAAAAGATTACAGACAGACGAAGCAGGTTTTTATTGTTTTTTTTTTCCTTTTAGCTAAATGACACAATAACAACGTCAACAAAAATAAGAATAATAATAATGAATGTTATAATTTTTAAGGAAGATTGCAGAATTGACAATTGCAGAACTAAAATAAAATTCATAGAAAGACAACGCAAAATTTACAAACCCGAAATAAATTAGACCTGATAGTATTTGTAGATGATGAGCATGTACATACAAACAACAGATATAAGTATTTGACAGGTTTTTTTTAAATTATTTACACAAGTTTAAAAAAAAAGAACAAAATAATAGTAATAATAATGGATATCGTAATTTTTAATAATCATGTTAACATTATTACAAAATTTACATAAAATTTACACGAAGACAACGTTAAACTTACAGATCCGAATAAATTTAGGCATATTATTATCTTTTTTAGATGAACAACCATTGATGTAAATATTGCACAAATTTTAAATATTTATATTGATTAAAAGCAATTATAATAAATTAATTTGAAAAGTCCGCACGGAAAATTGCGTACATTTTGTTTATTTTTCGATGATTATAAGAAAGAAAATAATCAGTTGGTTTAAATATTGAACAATTTTTCAATATTTATACTGATTATAAACGATTATTAAAAATAAATAAAATACACCTGCACTGAAAAGTATATGCCTTTTGTTTCTCGGGGTTTAAATGTTGTAAACTTCAAATTCTTTATTTACAAGAATTAAACAGAGAATATAATTAATTTAAAATAAACTAAATGGTAAATTTATTCAACCAATTTCTATGGTGACATAAATCTGTCTGAAGGCGGGAGAAGATGACAGCTATTGCTTAGACATCCCCCCCCCCTTTTTTTTTCCTCCTCAGCTACGCCAGTAAGTTTTTTTCCTTCTAAATCGCAGCGTAGACTGTGCTATTAGATATCATCATTACAGACATATTTTATTATTTATATATTTGTGTTTTAATTGAATTATTCCTTAATGTTTTCCGAAGGACTCGTTCTGTGGTAAGAAAACATGAAAGTATATTATTTGATAAATAAAATTAAAATTAATTTTATACATTTTTTTCAATATGTCTATTTAGAGAAATGACTCTTCAAAAGTCCGCTGTAATTAATACAAGTTAAAACTAAATAAATCGAAAAATACATAGCCGATAAATTATTCATTTATTATTAAATTTACTCAATTCCCAATTTATTATTTAGATTGCGCGATCATCCGCAAAAAAGCGATCTAAAAACAGCCATATTTTATTTTTTTTTTCTTTGTTTTGTGATGAAATCATTTCTCAATATTTTTCGAAGAACTCGTTCTCTCGTAAGAAAATTCGAAATTTTATAATACAATTTAACTAATATTAATATCAATTTCATACATGTTTTTTAATTCTGTCTATTTAGAAAAAGACTTTAAAAGTGCCACAGTAATACAAATTAAAACTAACTAAATCAAAAATTGATAGCCGATAAATTATTTAATTGTTGAAAAACAATGGTGCATGATATTAGTCTCAAAAAAAGAAACTTATCTCGACATAATACAACAAACATATCATAACTCCAGCAAATTCTAACCCAAATCTCAGACCTATTTTACTTAATTCCCAATTTTCATTTAGATTGCGCGATCATTTGCAAAAAAAAAAAAAAAAGCGTTTTATTAACAGCCATATTTTATTTTTAGTTATTTGATTTGTGTTTTAATCATTTCTCAATGTTTTTCGAAGGTCTAGTTCTCTGGTAAGAAAATTCGAAATTATATAATAGTACAATTTAACTAGTATTAATATCAATTTCATACATTTTTTTTTAATTCTGTCTATTTAGAAAAAGACTCCTTAAAAGTGCCACTGTAATACAAATTAAAACTAACTAAATCGAAAATTGATAGCCGATAAATTATTTAATTGTTGAAAAAAAATGGTGCATATTAGTCTCAAAAAAAGAAACTTATCTCGACATAATACAACAAACATATCATAACTCCAGCAAATTCTAACCCAAATCTCAGACCTATTTTACTTAATTCCCAATTTTCATTTAGATTGCGCGATCATTTGCAAAAAAAAAAAAAAAAAGCGTTTTATTAACAGCCATATTTTATTTTTTAGTTATTTGTGTTTTAATCATTTCTCAATGTTTTTCCAAGGACTAGTTCTCTGGTAAGAAAATTCGAAATTATAATAGTATACAATTTAACTAGTATTAATATCAATTTCATACATTTTTTTAAAAAATTCTGTCTATTTAGAAAAAGACTCTTTAAAAGTGTCACTGTAATACAAATTAAAACTAACTAAATCGAAAATTGATAGCCGATAAATTATTTAATTGTTGAAAAACAATGGTGCATGATATCAGTCTAAAAAAAAAAAAACTTATCTCGACATAATACGACAAACATATCGTAACTCCAGCAAATTCTAACCCAAATCTCAGACCTATTTTACTTAATTCCCAATTTTCATTTAGATTGCGCGATCATCCGCAAAAAAGCGATCTATAAACAGCCTAAAATGGCAAATATATAACCCTCTTAGAATAAATAGAGAACCTACAGTAACGTAATCCACTTGGTTCGTCGCAACGGGATTACAGACGTCGAGAAAGTCTAGCTCATCGATTTTTCGGGAATGGATGCCCCTAGATATTGGCAACGACTATTTCCTGTAGGCCTTTTCCTTTCCATAGGCCCAGACACGGTTTTCAAGTCTATTTCGGGTAAAGCCCAAAAACTTTCTTTTACGCTGATCAGATTAAATCACGTAAGTGAACGGACTGCAGATGTGAATCCTGGTCCGATACGAGAGCGCTAAGGGGAAATAAGAATTTACAATTGAGTTCGAAAGGGTAAGGAGGGGGGGGGGGGGGGCAGTTAAGAAATGTTGGCCATCACGAGGTTTTGCAGATTCCGATTTTGTTAGCTGGATGTGGGCTAAGAGTGAATGGGATAACGATTATCACTGCAGAAACGATATCAAAATAAACTGGAGTTATTTTAGAATGGTCGTTGTAAATAAATACAAAAGGATGTTGTTCTATAAAAGTATTTTAAAGATTATCAGCGCTTTTAAATAAAATTTGAAGTAAAACTATCGGTTATAAAAAATTCTTCTAGGTTTATTTGCGTAAGTATTTTCTCTCTGAAAAATGTTTATTCGAAATCAGTTTTACTATTTTACATCATATTGAGACAAATATTAATTACTCTCTTAAAAATATGATTACGGTATTAATATTTAAAATGTATTCTTATAATTGCACGAAAATGGTTCTTACATCATTATTTTTTAATGCAAGGCACAAAACATTTGAAAAATAATAACCTAAAAATATTTTTTATTTGAATATTTTTTTATTAATAAAAGTTTGAACATAATATCATTTTGTTTAATTTCTACAATTATTCGTTAAACAAAATTATTAAGTAATTCGTATATATTTTGTTGCGTAATCCTACAATATTGAGCAAAATAATTAAATGAGTAGCTGTTACACATTAAATGTAATTATGTATGTTCCTATGTTAAAATTAGCGATAAAAGGATCAAACGAAATTGCTTGCGAAAAATAGTAAAATTTTATTTAGAGCTTGGTGAGGGGGGAAAAAAGTCTAAAGTAGCAAAAAAAATAATTTAAAATAGGAATGTAGACATAATATTTATTCGTTTATTTATTGAGAAAACTAAGACTGAACAGCTTGTGTAAAATTTATTATAAAAAGCTCTCTTTTCTTTAACATATTTTATTAGTGTATAAAGTGTAGTTTATCGATAGTACGTTTAAAAAGTGTATGAGAAAAAAAATAATAATGTAATAATAATAATAATAATACATTTATAATATTTAATAATAATTATAATAATTTAATAATTAAAAAATATTTTTAAACCCAAAACGTAATTACCAAGAAATGGTACCGAAAAACAAATTATCATCTGTTAAAACCGTTGTGTATTATTTTCCGTGAAGTTCCATTATATAAAAATATCATAATTAACTTGTAAATAATGTATAGAATCGCATAATTGTCAACAATTGTGAAATTAAAATGTAGTACTAATTCATATAACAAAAAATCAAACATTTAATTTCAGCAAGTTCATCGCTTGATTAATAATTAGAATTTTTTTAAATGTATTCAATGAACAGTATTTATAATTGCCATCTCTATCTAACCTTATTCATCACATAAAAAACTAAACTAAAAAAACAGAAACGGAAATGCGAAAACTAGAAATGTAACTATTTTTACATGAGTATTTGAAATTATAATAAAATAAAATAATAAATAAATAAATAAAAAACATAGTTGGCATAACAAGATATAACATTTAAATAATATATGTAAACAAAAAAAAATAATCACATAAATTTAATAATATTTATAATAATAATTCTGAAATAAATAATCGCAGAATTATTTTAGCTGATTAATAATTCTGCAATAAATTTAATAATAATTAATAATAATAATAACAATATTTCATTTAAATCAAAAAGTAATCACTAACTTATTCATTGCATAAAGAACAAGATAGGAAACACAAACGTAAATATGAAATATAATGGGTATATTTGAAATTAAGATAATGATAGAGCACAGTTCGGATACCGAGTACACCATTTAAAAATATATCTAAACAAACAAAGAGTAATAATCAAGAAATTAATTTAATTAAATATATATTTAGTAATATTTAATAATAATAACTTAATAATTAAAAAATATTTTTTTAATCAAAAAAGAAATTACTAACATATTTATTACATAACGATACACGATTGGAAACACAACCGTATTGGATATTTATGATATTTTATACGGATATCTTAAATTATAATAAAAACAGAGAATTTAAAAAATTATGTAAACAAAAAAAATTACAAAAACTAATTTAATAATAATATTTTATAATAACTTAATAATAATAATAATAAAATAATAACGTAATTACTAAACATTACATAAACCATAAGTTAGGAATCATAAACGTAAATACGAAAAATAGAAGCATAATTATTTTTAAATGAATAGAAATTATAATAAAAATGGAGCACAGTTCGCATAAAGAGATATAATATTTAAACAACACCAAAACATTTAATCAAAAAATTAATTTAATAATTAATAATAATAATAATATATTTAATAGGAATATTTATTAATAATGCATATAAAAAGTGTTTGTAAATTTAAAAAAAAAACTAATTTAATAATAATATTAATATATCTAATAATATTTAATAATACGAATAATAAATTTAATAATAATAATAAATGTTATAATAATTTAATAATTTATTTAAATTAAAAAAATAATTACCGATTTTTTTTTTTAAATTTTTAATTAAAATTGCCCGCTTGTAGATTTCAATGTAAATAATATTATTTATAACACATTTTAATTGAAATCTATTTAAATACCCATATCATTTGCTCTCCAGTAATGTCACATTATTAAATAAATAGTAAATTTAGGCAAAATTCCAAAATGCGCTTACCTGAACAAACGTTATCCACAATAAAAATTTATTCTTTTTTAAATAAGGAAAGTTTCTAATAAATAACATATCCCTATATTACTCACAAAAATATTTAATATTTTCCTTTTTTGTAATCCAAAACGACATCTACACAAAATCTTTACAATAAAACGAACTTTCCACAATGAATTTAAAAAAAAAGCTTCCTAATTTAACTAAATTTCAATTAATTATTCATAAATACAGAATATGCAAGCGTGTATCCGTGTTGTCAACAGTTTTTTTTTAAATCCAGAAATCAACTTTCCCACTTCCTAGACGGTCATTTCCCCCCACTTAAGCTACCCCCTGTCGTGTCCACCACTCCTGTTTTGGTCACGTGAGGCAATAATACTCATTAAAGTTCACCTTGTCTCGAAAATGTTTTATGGCCGCTGTAAAAGTGACGTAACTAGACAGTGGGTCTGGAGAAAATGACCCGGCATAACACAAGGGAGCATTTACACCTGATAGCATCTAGAGGGCATGGTCACCCTCGGCCCTTCAGTGACACTTCCTTCATCCTTAATTTACAAGGCTGTAAAACTGCTGTTCCACAAGTAATTGTTCAAGCTTTCACCCAAAAGGCTTGTTATAAGAGCTTAACAATTCAGAAGCTACGTTGATGATTATTGGTATTCTTTTCCAGTTCAAATATCAGTATGTGATAATCAACGTATAGATAAGCGTAATGGATTTGTTGTTGCTATTATTAAGGGGGTTGAATGACAATGAAAGAGTCATGAGAATATAAGCTTTTCTCTATTTTTCGAAAATGTTTCACATTTTATTCGAAATTTAAGAACATAGTTTTAAAATTATTATGCTTTTTTTTTTTTTTAAATAAATCTTAGACCTTTAAATATACACTTATATATATATTTCAAAAACGAAACACTTTATGTTTCTTCTTTTTTTTTTTTTAATTAAAATATGAATTATTATATTACTTTGACATGTCAGCAGCAGGTTTTTTTAAAATTTGATTTTAGAAATGGTAATAATTGTTAGAAATATTAGAGGGTAAATAATATAATGTAATTTACATTATATATAATACACGTAATTGTTTAAGATTGTTCTCAAATTCAAACTGGTTACTGACACATTTTTTAAAACACATTAAGAAAAAAAAATGTAATCGAGCTGAGTTTTTTTTTCGGTAAAGGCAGAAGATTTTTCAAAAAATGCTGTCAAAGTTGGCGTTTTGAATCGAATTTCCGGACGCGACAGCGCAGGAAAGAAAAAAATGCCGTCCTGAGAGAATAAATTGCTTGTAATTTAAGTTGTAATTCATTTTTCGGAAAATGAAAAAAAAAAACTGTTCGATTACAAATCACTTTAAAAATCAAGCCTGCAAGTAGCTTTTATGTTTAAAAAGAGTCAGAAAATGTGTTAGAAAGTTTTACGTTGTTGAGCGCATAAAAGGCTTATTACGGGAGTTTAATAATTCAGAAGCTACGTTGACGATTATCTGTATTAATTTCTCATGAAAATAACAGTAGTATTTGATAATTATCGTTTAGATAAGAGAAAATTAATTTGTAGTTGTTATTATTATGATGATTTAATGGCAGCAAAAAAATCATAAGAATAAAGGTAAAAAAATTCAATGCAGCATACCTATTTTGCGGTTTCGTTAACTTGTTATGTTTTCTAGTTATAATAAAAAGTAAAAAAAAGGGAAAAGGAGCAATATATAACTGTGAAAACTAAGAAATATGTTTTCTACATTTTTAAAAATTTTGCTTTGCATTTTATTCAAGCCTTGAGAACAGATTTTCCGAATTCTTTTTTTTTTTTTTTTTTAATCTTTGTCCTTTATATTATATATTCTTATATGACTTTTTTTCAAGACAAAAATCGGTATATATTTCTATTGTTTAAAATTAAAATAATAATTATAATTCTGACTCGCTAGAAGCAAGTTTTCGAAAATTTTATCGGTGAGTAGTATGTTTGTTAGAAATTGTAAATTGTATAATATAGTTAATTTACAATACATTATATAGATAGTACATTTATGGCTTTTCTCAAATTCAAACTGTCTATTTTCTGACACATTACTGAATTAGTTTTTACTCGTAAACACATAAAATTAGCAGCTTTTCTTAGTCAGGAACTTGGAAATTGAATAGTGTTTTATATTTTTCTTAAAATGAAAGGACTTTTGAGAAACTTCTTTCAAAGTTGGCGTTTTGAAACGAAATTACAGATATTACAGCCCATAGAAGGTTGTCGTAAAACAGTAATCGCTTGACTCAAGATGTTATATTTTTACTATATTTTCTAGTTTTTTTAAATTTATTAATTGATATTTTTATGAAATGGTATAATTAAAAGATAGAAAACAAGTATAGCTTAGAATAATAGTAAATTGATACAGAGAAGTTTTCAGAATAATTATAAATGACATTATTTCTCCCTCTTCCTGAGAATTCAGTTTCTACTATGGGAATCTCCTGATTATATGTGTGTTAAGTAATACAGTAAGGATAATATTTATTACATTGCATCATTAAAACAGTATCTTTACATAAATTATTAAATGTATTTTTTAGACAAATCATCTCTACTATGAAAATCTTCTAATTATATATTTTAAATTAAGCATGGTAAAATAATACAGTAATAATTATATTTTATTACATACTACGATTCAAATCATCATTACATAATTTTTTTTTTAATGGATTTAACTCTTTAAGCGTCCTAACAGTGTTTTTCCGTCACGTAAATTTTGAATTCAAAGGTTGGATTAACAAATATTTGATATTACTGTCACTCTTTTCCAGTGCATAAGAAATATATATATGTGAGGTTATTATATATAAATACTCATACGAATTCGTTTCATATCTATTATTTTATAAATCGTTAAACGTACATGAAAAATTCTGCCGAACGCTTAAAGGGTATCACCTCTACTATAAAAATTTTCCTATTATATAATTCAAATTAAATAGGCTAAAATAACACATTAATGACAATTTTATTACATTTCAACATTAACAATATTGCATAATATTTTATAACACAGCATAAGGTATGTATGTCATCTTCTAGCAGAAAAGTGTGGCGAGGTTAGCATACAAAAGCCACCATGAAAAAAAATGTCCTTTTTATAATAATACTGGCGTGTGAATAGACTACAAAATTATGAATAGACCACGTTTAACTCCTGGGTGGGGAGATTTCATACTTTACATTCATAAATGGTCTTCTGGTACAAAGGCTCTGTGGGTTGCATTTTCCATCCTCGCCGTCTTTTTTTCTGTGGGTTTCTTCTTTCTGTCTTTTTTTTCTCACGCGTTTATCAGGCTTCCGTTTCTGAGGCATCTGAAAAATAAAAAAATAAAAGACAGAGACGAGAAGGAATATCAACAAAAATTTTCACGGTATCATCACCGATTTTATCGCTTGTATGTCTGTGTTAGCTCGGAGGGTGGAACAGTTCTATTTTGAAAATTTTCCCGTTCCATAACAAATGTGATTTCTTTTATTTATTTATTTATCTAAATATTACTAAGGCATGATTTTTGCCTTTAACGTAAAATCCGTCTGATCTTGATATAATCTTGAATGTTTGATATTTAATGTATTTTTAAGAATAAATCTTTCATTGAAATTTAATTAAATGAATAAAAGGTATCTGTAAAATGCATGAAGACGGTCGCTCTAAAAACAAGTTACCAAAATTGAGAAACTTAGAAACAAATATCCCCCCCCCCTCTTTTTTCTTCTTTTGTAAAAAAAAAAAAAAAAAAAAAAAAAAAAAAAATCATTATTTTATCAGGTTTCTGTTTTTGTGGCACCTGAAAAATAAAAAAAGACAGAGACGAGAAGATGTTATTCCTTTTATTTATTTATTTATTTATCTAAAAAATTACTAAGGAATGATTTTTTAACTTCAGGATAAAAATCTGTCTGATGTTGGAATAATCTGAATATTTTATGTATTTTTAGGAATAAATCTTTAATTAAAATTTAATTGAAGGAATAAAAGTCATCCGTAAAATGCATGAAGACGGTCGCTCGAAAAGAAAATTTCCAAAATAGAGAAACTTAAATTGATATTTCTTTCTTTTTTTTTTTCTTTTTTTTTTTTTCGTTTATAAAAACAATCATTACTATTTTATCAGGTTTCTGATGTTTATGAGGCATCTTAAAAATAAAAAAAAGACAGAGACGAGAAGAAAAGGAATATCAGAAAAAAATTTCAGGGTACCATCACCGATTTTATTTGTTGTATTTCTGTGTCAGATCGGAGGGCGGAACAGTTCTATTTTCAAATTTTCCTGTTCCACATCTTTTATTTCTTTATTTATTTTCTAGGTATTAAAAAGCGTAAATATACAACTATAAAGTATTCCCGATTATCTGAGATTTGAGTTTTTAATATTTTATGTATATTTAGAAATAAAAAATCGGTTTACTTAAGTCAATTAAACTGAACTGTATTTTACAGATTTTATCGGTTTTATGTCTTATTTAGCTGAAAGGGTGGAACAGTTCTGTTTTGAAAAATTCCCCGTTCTATAACAATTGCGAGTTTATTATTATTATTATTATTTATGACTTCTTTAATTAATACAAAGACGGGGTTTTGATTATGTATAAAATATCTTTTTTCGTGTAATAATTTTTAAGAATGTATCTTTTATTTAAATTTATTTAAACTGATAAGATTATTCGTAAATATACAATGACCGTCCGCTCTAAACGGAATTTTTAAAATGTATGAAAATTGAAACATAAATTCATGCTTTTTTAATTTTATTTATATATTTTCCCTCCTGGTACCCCCTTTTTGGGGGGTGTGGAGGTCTTTTTTCTGTCTTTTTCTTTCCTCACGCGTTTGTCAGGCTCCCGTTTCTGAGGCATCTGAAAAATAAAAAATGACAGAGAAATATCGACAAAAATTTCCATGGTATCATCGCCGATTTTATCACTTATATGTCTGTGTTAATTCGGAGGTTGGAACAGTTCTATTTTGAAAATGTTCCCTGTTCCATAACAAATGCGAAGTGTTTATATATATATATTATAAATATAGTACTATATATAAAAATTGTCTTTTTTTGGTGAGTCTTGAACATTATTTCATGTTCTAATTACTATTTAAATTGAATAATTGTTTGTTTATCTATTTTCTATTCCAGTTGCATATTTATTTTGTTATTTGAACCTCATGTCAGTTATTAATTTTCTTGTTTCATTTATATATGTTATTAGAGGCTTAATATTGCCGATTTTAGGCATAATGCTGACAATATTTGATGAAATAACATGTATTTACTATGAATATTCTTATAAAGCCCTTCTGAAGATTCTATCAGATATTCATAGTTTTCCAATTTTGCTTTTCCAATTTTTGCTTTTTCATCCTTTTAAGTATAATTCCTTCAGTGTCCATTCCATTGCTTTTTATAATGTCTTACCTTTCTTTTTTCACATGTGTTTCCATTTCTATATATATATATATATATATATATATAAACTTATTGTAATATATATATATATATATAGAGAGAGAGAGAGAGAGAAAGAGATTATTAAATGTTAGAATATTAGAAAAGAATGATTTGATTTCAGCATAAAATCTTCCCAATAATCTTAGTTTAAAGCTTTTGATATTTTATGTATTTTTTAGAAATAAACAATCAATTTAAATTTAATTAACATGATAAAACTATCCGTAAAATGTATGTAAATGTTCGCTGTAAACACAAGTTCCAAAATATAGAAAATAAAAATATGAAATATAGTCACTTAAAAAAAAAAAAAAAAAAAAAAAAAAAAAAAAAATCATTATATATTTTCTATCTTTGCCTTTTTTTTCCTTACGCATTTATCGGACTTCCATTTCCGAGGCTTCTGCAAAAATAAAGACAGCGACGAGAAAAGTAACGAAAATTTTCGCGGTATCATCATCGATTTTATCGCTTGTATGTCTGCGTTAGCTCGGGGGGTAGGGGGGGTGTAACAGTTCTATTTTGAAAATTTTTCCCTTTCCATAACAAATGCGAAGGTTTCTTTTATTTATTTACTTATATTTCTTCATATTACGAAGGCGTGATTTTGATTTCATGGTAAAACCTTTCTGATCGTGCAATAACCTGAGTTTGAAGTTTTCAATATTTTACGTTCTTTTAAAATTAAGTAATTTTTCTATTTAAATTTAATTAAATAAAAATCCCACTACACTATACAAAAATATCTGCTTTAAGCGGAAATTTCCAAAATAAATGTATTTTTGAGCATTACATTATTCTGTTTTTAATTAACATTATTTTGTCAATCAAATATTGACATAAATATCATTCAATGTCTGTCTTGTGAAAATTTGTTGTATTAAAATAGGGAATACACGTACATGTTCCGAAATGCGGTTTATTTTTTTCGTGCTATCTTTTTTTTGGAATCTGATGTTTAGTCTACATAATATTATTTTATGAAATAAATGGCTACACTTATAATTTTGATAATTTCTTGTCAAAATTTTTCTATAAATAAAGAAAAGATAATTCAGTTGGATTCTTTGAAAGTCGAAGAATTATAATGTAAATAAAATGTAACATCTTGTTCTCATACACTATTAAATAACAGTTACCATCAAACGAAAATGCAATTACAAATATTACCTATTCTTTTAAATTTGACCTACGCAGGGTATCCCAAAAATATTGAAACGGAGTTTTATTTATTACTTGTTGAAAATAAATAGGCAATTTAAATTGAAAAGGTGTTCAAAATAAGATGGGAAATAAAATTATGTTAATGAAATAGTCTCCCCTTTAACTTTCAAAAAGTTACCCATTTTAAATATTTATACACCCCCCCCCCCTCCTCTCCCAGACACAATTGGTCGATTATAAAATTTTTATCTTCTTGCAACAAGATCATTACAAAAACTGTGTACCTGCGTCCTTAAAATTAACTAAATTATGGAAAAAAAAATAAGGCTGACTTATACCACTCATTTGAACTACACTTGATGTCTATTTCATCATTAAAAATAGGGACCATACACAAAGTGATGATGGCGTTCTTAAGATAAAAAATATACCACAAATACATCTAAATAAAGCGTGACACAGGCAGAAATGTAGATATAAATCCCAAAAACATAATTAAAAAATAATAATAAAGCGTTTCTCCCATCTCTAATGTATAACGATTTATTCTAATAATGCTTCTGTAAATATTTTGAAGCTTTCCATCACTTTGTTTCAAGCATCGATTATCTTAAGGTCAACTGTATCTATGTTATATCGTCTCGTCCGTGATTCTTTTTTTTTTTTTTTTCCAATATCTTATAGAATTACATTTCTAATTTGATATATTGGTCTCTGTAACGCAAGTCAATTTTTAATTAAGCATAACTCCTTCAATCTTAAATATACATAAGAAGTTTTTTGTAATGATCTCGTTGCAGGAAAATGAAATTTTTTCTAACTGATCATTTTTTTTCTAGAGGGGTCATATAAAAATTGAACAGTGTAACTTTTTGAAAATTAATGGGAGGACTATTTCATTAATATAATCTTATTTCCTACCTTATTATGGACACTTTTTACACACACACACACACACAATTTACATTCCCTATCTATCTCCAACAGGCAAAAAAAAATTAAGTGCGTTTCAACCTTTTTCATACACCATGTATATTTATTAGATGTCTTTTCATAATAAACATTGTGAAGAGGAATTTTGCATAAAATGATACATATATTGCTTGATAAAACAGATAAAATTCGGCTCGATAGAATGAAAAATCACTCTGCTCATAGTTGCAAAATCATTGATTAGTCAATGACGATCAATAACTCCAAGATCTTTCTAAAGGAAAATGTTTGAGAGAAAATTATTTACAGAAGCGTTCAAATGTATTTTGACAGAGGAAATAATTGATTGAATTAAAAAGAAATAAAAGTAGAAATATGATATGCATTTTTAATGTAATTTATAAAACTTTACAGGGCAATCGCCAATTGTAGCGTGAATATTTGTGTTTTAATATTTGTCGTAATTTATAACAACAATGAATTAAAACATTTATTCACATTTATACATTTATTCATAACAACAATGCATTTTCATTCTGTCAAAATATTTTTAACGCTATTTTAGCATTAGTTACTCACTCATTACACCAATTTCCCTTTTTTTTTTCTTTTTTTCAATCATTTGCTTTTTATTTTGTTTAAAAATTAGATGGAATTTCAAATAATTGAATAACGCGCAGCATTGTTTACGTGATAAAATCATTTCAAGCACAACGAAAATGATATACATCCTGAGCTTTATTTTTTTTTTTTCTAGAAATTAACAATAAGCTTTTTACAACTGTAAACTTCTGTTAAAATATATATTTTTATGAAGCTAAGAGACATTTTCAAAACAACTCATAAAATTTTAAGACATCAATACTAGATTTAATTCTTCTAAACTAATTTTTTATGTGACTTATAGAGAAAATCAAGTTAAAAAACTCTCACTGCATTGTAAAAAAAAGAAAGAAAGAAAGAAAATAAAGAAAATCTATTGGTTTTACAGAAAAAAGCTGTCAGCCAGGACGTCAATGCTTAAAATCTATTTGAATATTATACGTTCTGAAAAATATTGGAATCTTTCAGGATGTTCCTACTGCTAGATTTATTTTATGCATCATCTACAATTTTTCTGCACAGGACAAAAGAAAGTAAATACATGGTATTTTCCTCACACTATAAAAATCTGTTGATTTTACACAAAAAAGATTATTAGCCAGGAACGCCATTAAAAAAACTGTTTAGTTTACGAAAAAAAAAATATTTATTATACGAACTTTCTATTGTTTTAACAGATTTTGGCCATAAAAATAAACAGTTTACAGATTTCATCCGAAATAAAATCTGTATTTATTACGAACTTTCTGTTATTTCAACAGAATTTGCAGTAAAATAAACCAATTTGCAGATTTCTTTTTCTTAAAATAAACAGTTTTTAACTGTCGTTCTGGCCGACAGTTTTTTACTGTAAAATGAACAGTTTTATTTTACAGTATGTTCAGCAAAAGAGGAAAACTGTTTTCGATGATGAATAGATGATTATTCAAACATGATATAAAAATCTTAATTATGTATATGAAGATAAAACCTTGAGTGTATTAACCATTACTTAAAATTTTAAGACTGTGTTAAATCTGTAAGTTAAAGTTATACATAGTGTCCTGAAAAGTCGTGCGCAAAACATTAATAGCAACAAACCTTTTTATTGTATAGAAACCCACGGTTGCAATCCAGTTATTCAGTCATAAATATAGTGTGGCTCCTAGGAGGATTACAATAGGACGATACAATTGTGTATGTATACAATTGTGTGCCTTCCTAGGGTGGCTCACTCTAAGCTGAACCCGGATTTTCGTTCATAACTTTAATGATACCGTAACTAAATTTTCAATAGACTTACATTGCTTTTTATGAAATGCAATAAATTCATCGATAATTGCTGATAATGGCCACGATTCACGCACAACACTGATATGATAGTTCCGTAATTCGGAATGTTAGCTCACTGTGCACTTTTGGCCAGGGCTTTAATGTGAAGTGAAGTCGGCCGACCGCCTTGGGTGCTAAAAAATAAGGGGCAAGAAATGCATAAGTTAAAATTTATTTTCTGTGTTTTTCTGTTTGTTAAAACTTATTTACTTATTTTGTGCTTATTAGCCATTTTCTTTAAAACATGCACTTTTGTGTGTGTGTATGGGGGGTGGGGGGAGGGCACTGAAAAAGTCCAGCCCAGAGTGCCATAACTACTAAAGTTGCCACTGCATATGGTGTCACTGATCTAATTACAGTGCGGTTCTCGCGATATCGTCACATTTTTACACAAAGTAAAGCTATTCTGTTGAATATTTCGATAATTTTTTTTATTATTGTTAAAGTTATGAATGGAAATCCATGTTCGGCTTGAAGTAAGACACCCTATATTTATGGCTGAATAAATAGATTGCAACCCTCGTTTTACTATGAAAAAATGTGTGCAACAGTGTATTCTGTCCCCTCTTAAAATTTTTACCCGACATTTCTCAGGAATGAAGTATGAATTTAAATAATACATATATTATGGTGAATACCGGAGGTCAATGAACGGATATATTCTAGAAATCCTATACATAAAAGAGAGAGATTGGACATTGACGAAATGTCTGCCAGTGTTTTGTTCAAAAACAGGTGGATCGCCGTTTTCCGAAGAATTCTAAAATAGAAATGCACTTATATTAATGTTCTGCGTGAAACTTTGAAGGCGTATAAAACTAATTTTCTGATTTTAAAAGAATAAAATGTGTTAGACGCTGATGGAAATATATTGCGTTCTACGACGATACATCTGTTTTTGAACAAAAATGGCGGATATTTCGCCAATATGTCTTCTCTGAGGCGACATCGCAACAAAACAATCTAATTTAAATTTTCTTTTAGTCGCTTTCATGGACCAAGCATAGACGTAGAGTTTGAAAATTATATATGTGGCTCACCTCGAATATATTTTTTTCCATACAAATACGACATGTGTAATAGAGATTGACTGCCAAATTAATGCTGCTTTTTGAATTCCCTTTTACAGCAATTAAACAGAAGCGTATATAGTTAAATAAATCATAAGATAAATGAAATGTTAAGACAATGTAAAAATTTGACTGTACATTCCCGTTTATAAAAAACGATATACTCGCTATTATTCGCGAATCTTTTATGATAAAATTATAACGAAAGTTGGCTTTGAATAACGTCTTCTTGCCGATAAAAAAACTCATTAAAAATTCCATAAAATATTAGAAAATCAAAAAACTAAAAGCTTAATTAAAATTAGAGGAAAAAAAAAGTCATCTTAGAAATTATTGGTGGGGTTTAAGCCCCACGAGCCCATAAAACTCTACGCCTATGGCACCAAGAGTTCATATTTTTAGATTTTACACCGTTTTAATGAAGCAGATTGAAGAATGAAAATCATACTATTGATCTAGCGAAAAATAATGACTGCATTATTTACTCAAATTATTAATAATTCAGAAACATGCCACAGGTGACAAACAATTGAAAACACACGAGTGAAAGAATGTGTTATGTCACATTTATCTCAAAAATTGTTTTATTTTATTTTTGAAGGTGCGATGAGGTAATCTATCATATGCTAAAGTTGAAAGGCCAAGACTACAATTTTTTTTTAAGATTCCAGAATTTTTTTTTATATTTAATGTATTTTATATTATAGATTTTTAAAATATTTTTAATATTTAAACTAATATTAAAATTATATTACACATTTTTTTATTATTTAATTTTTTTATATTTAATTATTAATTTTATATTTAACAATTCTCCTTCTGTTGCGGACATTCTAAATTCAAAATTACTACATTGCTTATTTTCTTTGTCTGGCAACCTTTTTTTTTAACTTAATAATTTCCGTTTTTGTTCGATGTCATTCAGCCCTTGCGTTTGGCACCAGTAAAAAATTCACTTTCTTAAGGGTTCTTTTTTTTTTTTTACATCCTATTGTCTATTTTTGGCTAGTTTATTTATTATATATATATTATTGAAAAAATTTGTCCCCCCCCCCCTTTCCCGAGTGTTTGCCAGTACCATTGTCATTGCACGAACTTTGATCGCAACTTGCTGAATTTATCTACGCACTCCAACCATCGACTTCATCAACATCAAAGTTAAGTAAACGTAGGCACTGACTATACGAGGTGCAGATTTTGGATACGTATGATACGACCAAGACGGTTATACGTATATTATACGAAACAGCATATACGGTACATCGTATATACGGATCTTACACCAGCGGTTAAACGTTTAAACGTTTAAAGTGAGCTGCGTTAGGCATTCAAGTTTTCCTACATTGGTCATTGATCATATTGAAGAATAACTATTCTTAATTTTCAATCCAACTTCAAAACTAAGATGCTCAAAGGTACAGTTTAAATCAAGGCATAAGGTTTCCCAAAACGATTGAAACGCGCTTTAATTTTTTTCATTGTTGACTATACGTAGACAATGTAAATTACAATAGTATTCAAAATCAGATAGTATTTAATATTTTGTTGCTGAAATAGGCCTGCCAACAACTTTTTAAAAAGTTACACTTTTTAAATTTTTATACTATCCCTGAGTTATAATTTAGAAACATCTTCCCTATGACCTGACAAGTAAAATAGTAAAAATTCCATTCTTCTACGAAAACTCACCGAGTTATAATACTTTGAATTCTATGAAATTTCCGAGAATTCCGGCACTAAAAACGAACCGACGATTTTTTAGTGCGGGAAAACCTCCAAAATTTCATAAATTTTAAAGTATCGCAACTCGGTGAGTTTTAGTCATAGAGAACTTGAAATTTTACTGCTCTACTAGTCAGAGCCTGAAGAAAATGTTTCTAAATATAACTTATAGGACCAAAGGACCGTATAAAAATTTAAAAAATAATGGCAGGGCTATTTCAGCAACGCAGTCTTAAATCCTACCTTATATTGAACACTTATGCAACTTCCATTGCAAACGTATCTCTAAGATGTAAAAAATTAAATGGTGTTTCAATCTTTTTGGGACACCATGTATAGTTCTTTTCTATTACAGCACTGCAGTATAATTTCTGGATATCTGTGATATCTATTTCAGGGCAACTGAAATACTAAGATTATATATTCAGAGAATAATAATAAAAGAAAAGGAAAGAAAGAAAGAAAATAATCATGCTTGCATTTTATTGTGAAAGAAATATATTAGTCACATTCACGGGTTATTATAGTTCTTCCTTCATGATCACATTTCTATAAGTAAACATCTTTGTCAAAGATAAGGTTTAACTATTAAAACATATTAGTGAACTCGAGTACTACTATACTTAGTAAAATCTTTAAAGGTATGAAAACAAATGTATACTTAAAAATAGTGAAATTATTTGAAATAATGAGTAGGTAACATAATATAAAAATTGCCTGCTCAATTGGAACAGGAGGTCCTAAAATATATATATATATATATATATATATATATATATATATATATATATATATATATTGAAAGTGATTGACATACATACATATATATATATATATATATATATATATATATATATATATATTGAAAGTGATGGACATATAGAACAGATTTAGATAGCCAGATTTCTTTAAAAACTAATGCAATTATATAAACCACCATTTCTAACCATTTATCATCAAAGAAAATATTGCCAAATATAGACTTCAAAATGCTGAATGTATATTATAGTTAATTATGGAAAGATATATTAGGCAAGCATTATTTTTCTTTGTGTGTGTGTGTTCCTAGTAGGCGATGTTTTTAATAATTTCTTTTAATTTTATCCAAATCAAAAACAAAATACTTATAACTCATTAAATGAAATATAATGAGTGATTAGCAGGTAAATTATTACTGTTGATGCCGCTTAATTGAATCAGTTTTATATTACAGACTTTGATTAAATAAAACTGCCAATTCCAAAATATATTGCAATGAGATTTTAAACTGAAGCTGTCGCCGAAAATTAAAGAAGTTTTCGGCAACACACAGACTACATAGCTAACACTAGACAACTGCTGCAAACGTTGAATTTCAAAAACTTACAATTTAAGCCAAGTAAAAAGGGGAGTGTATTCCAGATCGTAAGAGAAAAAAATGTGCTTGGCTAGAGTACAATAAATCAAGAAGATGGATACCTTTGGAGTCTTCGGGCATTACCAAGCGATCAATTTAATTTTCTTTTTGTGCATTTCTATTGGGAGCTCGTTTTTATATTATACACATACTATTTTTAAGGATTATTTTCTTCCAGTTCGATCAAAATCTAAGGGAACTGCTATAATCATTAAATGAAATATCACGCGTTAAATGTTATTACTGTAGATGCCGTTTAATCGAATCACTTTTACACTACAGACTAATGATTCAATAAAAATGCCCATACCATTGTGTGGCAAAATAACTCTATGATTTGTGCTATGAAAGCGGTTCATTGTATTAGATAATGATTCATATAAACGGCATCTGCACTGAGTTATATTAACATAGACAAAAACAATAAGAAAATGCTAGCATATCTACCTAATTCATGGTTACAAGAGTGTTTAAATTGAAACTGTCGCCAAAAATTAAAGAAGTTTTCTATAACACTACAGACAACTGATGCCAACATTGAATTAAAAAATACAATTTAAGCAAAGTAAAGGGGTGGGGGGTGGGGGGAAATAAAGTGCATTCCAAACGTAAGCGAAAAAAAAATTAGACTGGCTGGGGTACAATAAATCAAGAAGATGTATACCTTTGGAGTCTTCAGAGCCCACAGTGCTTAGGAGAAACTGGGTTTTTCTTTTTATATTCGGAGGAGCTTTCTCTTTCTTCTGTGTTACAAGATATCAGGATTAAAGGAAAATAGCTTGAATTACAAGCTGTTAGATAAGTATAGTTTCAGCATTTTGTCCATTGGATTAGCACTGTATAAAAGAGAATTATACATTAGAAAAATAAACGATTTATAGATAATATTCATTGTCAAGTTCTTATTTTAATACATCAAAACAATGTTTACCAAATACATGTTCACATTCATTGCGTAGAAATGTTAAATTGCTTACATTAATTTGACATGAAATAAAATACAAATAGTTTCAATTTCCTATTTACAAAACATTATTAAATATACTTCAAAACGAAAAAAAAAAAAATCTATAAATTATATAAAACAAATTTTTTTTCTTTAAACGTGTACTATTTGGTGATTGAATAGCTCATTTTTTACATTATTCACCTATTTTTATTTTATTTTTCTTTCAGAATTTCTTTGAATTCCACCAAAATCTATAATAATGAACTGCTATAACTCATTAAACGAAAACTCATGCGTGATCAACAGGGTTGGGTTGGGTTGATTTTTGACGGCCGATTATCTACACATGGGATATAGCCCCACGCGTGATCAACAGACAAATATTATCACTCTAGATGTCACTTAATAGAATCACTTTTGTACAGAAGAGTTTTATTCAATTAAAGTGCATAATCCAAAATGTGGACTAACACTATGATATATGCCGTTTCATTCCCAATCATTTCATTCATAAAAGTGGTTGGTTGTATTAACATTAACGCATTTCAATCTAAAGCTAAGTATAAATGCAGCAAAATCACATCAAACAAATATCAATGGACGCCGACCAGTTTGCCAACATTGGACGTCGAGCCTTATTGTTTCTACTGTATTACAAGCTTTTTGATAAGTTAGGGTGTCATCCTTTTCTTCATTGGATTAACACTGCATAAAAGCGAATTATACATTCGAAAAAAAAAAAAAAAAAAAAATCTGTAAAATTTATATATGCATTATTCTTTGTCACATTTTTTTTTTTAATTAACAAAAATTTTCAGCAAATTTAAGTTCACATTAAATTTGTAGAAATGTTAAACTGGTTAAAATAGTTTACATCACTGCAGAAATATCCAATTACTTTTTTTTGAAGGGCTGAAACTACGCCTTAAATCTTTAAATAGCACTACAAAAGAAGTAAATTTTCTTTTCACTTTGTTTAACAGCGTACCACCAACTTGAGTGAAAAATGTGTCCAGACCGGGGATCGAACCCAGATACATTCGCACAGCGCACCAAGTGCTTTATTAAGCCATCCGGATGACATCCAGTCTGGCTCCTCTTTCACTAATATACGTTGGCAAGGATGCAACTCCGCAGCGCAAGATGGAATGTCAACATGGGCACACTATCAGTGGCGTACATGAGACGAAGACATTCCCAGCATCGGATAATATATATTTAAATTTCCAATTGAATTTTTTTAGTAAGACTGAAACTGCGTGCTCATGTTGACATTCCATCTTGCGCTGCGGAGTTGCAGCCTTGCCAACGTATACTAGTGAAAGAGGTACCAGACTGGATGTCGCCCGGATGGCTTAGTTGGTAAAGCACTTGGTGTGCTATACCAAGATATCTGGGTTCGATCCCCGGTCTGGACACATTCTTCACTCAAGTTGATGGTACGCTGTTAAGCAAAGTGAAAAGAAAATTCACATCCTTTGTAGTGCTATCACATAAATAGTTTCAGTTTTAAATTACATTTAGAAAAAAAAAAAATATTACAAGATGTACTGAAATAATAAACACATTTTTGAAATTTATTCATGCACTTTAATCATGCATTTTTCATATAAAGCCATTGGTCAGTTATTTAAAAAAACTCAATTGTTTAAGGATGTTATTTTTTTTTTCTCCCCGCTCAACAACAGGATACCTTCAGTATATTCAAAAACACATTTTCATAATGCATAAAATATGCAGACATTACACTTTAAGTGACAAAGAATCGAATAGCGCTTTTCATTTTCCTATAAATGCACTACATTTTGAGTTATAATCCTCTCCTTGAATATCATGTCTCGAAAATCGGCTTAAACCGATTTTTTAGGGGAGGTTGAAGGGGGGGGGGGCTTTAAATTTTTTTAGACTTTATAGAAAAATGGTAAACGTTATTCGATTTCTTGATATCTCAACCAGAATACTTGCAGTTTTCCTGTATTTGCGAATAAAAGTGAGTGCATGGATGTATCTGTAATGAATAACCACTTTAGATTTGAGCCTTAATAAAACCATACCATTATTTATGGATCCATACTTTGTCAAATTACATTATTATTATGAAAATTGTCTCAATGGCATTCAGATTTTAATTCTTAGAGCATTTTGTAGAATATTCAAAAGTTATTTATTTTTTGCTTTAATATTTGTCAGTCTTTAATTTTAGAGCAATAAACATTCCTGTACTTCACAATTTTTTTAAGCGCCTACTTTTACTATTGGAAAAAAAAAACAAAAAAAAACATTACATTCAATTATACATCTAGAAAGATATCCTGCTACACTGTAGAAAAATAAATAAATCTGTAGTTTTTACAGAAAAATACGGACTAGCAGAAAATATCTACTTTTAAAAGTCAAAACAGTATTTTACATTTTATAAAAAAAATCAGAAAGCAGCTATAGCACGCAATTACGTAATCATTCAATAAATATATTTACATCAGTATTTGACAATTTTCTGGCAACTTGGAGCAGAATCCATCTCATCATTTACTAGTAAGTATAACGTAAGTATATAGGTAAGTATACATTTATAAATTAATGAGAAACATAACTGTATGACAAAATATAGTCTTCTTTTTTACCTAAATTAATTAACAAGCAGAGTTGTCAGTAGTTTTACTGACTATTGCAAATACAGGTCCGGAACCATAAGAGGGTTGCTGTAGACATAATGCACCCAGGCCTCGCGCTTATAAAGGTCTCAAACTACACTAAAGGCATATATTTATTTATATATTTATATCTCTAAAACAAAAAAAATTGGTCCTCAAAATATTTAGCACCCGGGTCCACACCTCGCCTAATGTGTTGGGGCCCCTGAAAGTAAAAACATTTTTTTTCACTTTCGAAAAATATTAGATCCCTTGAAATTTTCTTGCACCCGGGCATTTTAAAGAGGACACCGGTTATGTACAGTTATGTTTGATATTCAAATTAATATCTTACAGTTAAAATCAAAGTATATTCTATGTAGATATATTTCTTAAATCAAAATTCAAAGACCACTATTAAAAATCTGCAGCAAACAGTACAGTCATTCAAACGTTTTTGTAAATAGCGGTTACTTTACCATATTATGAAGCGTTTTCATGGGTCAGGATGGATTAAAATTACGATTAAGTAACCGTTATCTACAAAAACAGTTGAATGACTGAACAGTTCGCAGCAAATTTTTAACAGCAGAGAAGGTTTTAAGCTAAAAGAATTTATCATACGTTTAGATTTTTTTTACAGGGACATTTTAATATGTGATTGTCTACTCCGTTTCAAACTTGAGCGACGAGTAATAGATTATGCCTTTATAAATTTGAGAGAGGTGGCTTACGCGAAATAAAATTTGATTAGTTGAAAGGATTTTAGACAAAATTTTGAGCTTAGGATCAACTAGAGTGCCTTTATAAATAAGAAAGTAGCGGCATACGAGCAATAAAATTTAATTCGTCGATAGAATTTTGGACAAAAACGGCAAGTTAAATATGTTTCTTTACTCAACTCGTTTAATAGAACTTGTACAGCGTGTGATAAGTTCTGGAATGTGTTTTGCAACAGTTTGTACAAAAACTTCTAATCTGAGAATGCGCCATATGGGTTTGCCGTCACTTTTTCATTTATAAAGACACTCGAATGGCAACAACGTAGATATAAATGTGGTTGTCACAAGAAATACTCTCTTGTGCCAAACCACTCTTGCTAAAATACGCCAACTGGTGCTCAATGACTAAAAATAGAAAATAGGCAATGTTCATAACATGAGTTTTTCTGCACAGTCGTCTATTAAAAAACAGACACTTGAAGTCACGTTGATCTTTTTGTTTAAAAATTACTTGTTCTGTTAATAATATCGAAAAGCTCTCAAATTTCATAAAGTATCAGAACTCGGTGAATTTTGGTCGTATAAGAATAGAGGTTTTACTGCTTTACTTTATCCATTACAAGAGGGAACTGTGACTACATCAGTAGGTTTCACACCCCTCGAGTTTTGGTAGAGCAAGTGAGGGTCGGGAAAACCCGACTGAAGGCCTAGGGCCTGGCTCCCTCTTGGGTGTCCAGCTCCGAAGCTTTTGGGGGATCCCGGTTCGTCCCCAAGTGTTTTCGCGGTGATTTCCTCTGATATTGGGATACACCGCGTATCGTAACGACCTATGTCGTCACCTCATGGGTTCGATAGGAGTGATGCGCAGGTGGCAGTACTCCTACCGGTCGCAGCGCATACGAGAGGCCACTCTTGGTCGTGTGCGTTATAAGTCCCTCAGGACTTGGGTCCGACGGTTGACATGCCCAACGGGTGCCACTCTGGCGCCTAGCGGCGCAGCTCAGTTTTACTGGTTTTACTTGACAGCGCACAGAGAAATATTTTTATAAATATTTACTTAAGGACCCAAGAACCGTAAAACAATTAAAGTTTAACGTTTAGAAAATTAATGGCAGGACTATATTTTACCAACATATTTTTAATTCCTACTTTATTTCGAACAATTTTGCAATATCCAATGCCAACGTATTTCCAAAAGGTAAAGACCTAAAGCGCTTTTCGATCTTTTCGGGACAACCTGTAAATGTAGTAAATCTTGAGCTTATGAGTGATTACTATACTCACCGATGATATTTCCGTCAAAACTGTATCCCGAAAATTGATTCAAAACGTCCACTTTAACACTGTTTACAGATCCTTTGCTTCCTATAGGAAAATGGGACACCGCTCTGGGGACTCCTTGCTGTCTAAATAATAATACCTTACAAATTTAAAGAATTGAAGAATGAAAATGACCGCATGGCTGTGTCAAACAGTAGGCGAGTTGAGGTTATATAACAAGCTTGATTTCTTAAATTATTTTGTAGAATAATTTTCTTATTCATATATTTAATATTTAAAAAATAAATAGAACTTAATATTTAGTTATAATTAGAGACTAAAATGGGAACTTAAAAGTATCCCTCATTCAGTAATTATCCAGGTATTTCGAATAATTTGATTTCGTTACTAATTATTTCCTTTTATTTTCGTAACAACATATACGTAACTTGGTTAATGCGAGGAATATGTTGAAGCCAATATGCAAATATGAAGCCATGTTGACCAAATGCTTTTGTCTCTTCTTTTTCGTTACATCCAAGTTCTATAATTGTGTACTTTTGATCTATGTGATCGTTATTATTTAATGTAATGGAAAAACTTCTTAAATACACCATAAGATATGAAACAAGAATAACATTGTGTCGGTTGGCTGTTGTCCAGATAACTCAATTGATAAAGTTCAGTTAATCTGTGTTCAATACTTTGCCTCGATACCTTTTTATTCAGTTGGAAAAAAATAAACTCGCAAGAATAACACATTTCGAAAACTTAATATTTCTTCGTCAGGCGCAAAAAGTTGTACTACCGCTTTAAGAAATGAAATAAAAGAGAGGGACAAATTGGAGTGAACAACCAACAGGTAAACAGTTGACAAAAGGAAACAACTAATCAGAAGTTGGCACGGTAGTTACAATAAGGAGAAGATGAGTCAAATGAAATAAAAAAACAGAAACAATGGAAGAAAAAGTAAAAAATAGTTTAAAAAAATGATAAATATTGACTATTCATAATCACTTATCCCTTTCACTTATTTTCTCTTCCATTTTTTTTCCAATCTTGCTCCTGCTCTCAAAGTGGTAGCATGTTTTCTGCGTCTGAAGAAGAAGCAGTAAATCTTTCATAGCGTGTTGTGCCTTCCCCCCATTTTAAGGTGTATTTAAGATGTTCTTTCGATTTTATTGAGTTTTGTATCAGTATATATAACTTTTGTTTATTATTATGTTTTAATTATATTGCATTTATAAATAAAATATGTTATATTACTATTAAGTAACTATCATGAAGTTCTTTATGACTATTTTAGTTTCATTTCTGGAAGAGTGTTGCGGCCAAAATCAATATGGAAAAGGAAAAAAAACGTAAATATACTAGAAGGCTCAGAACCTATTAGTTTATCTTAAAGGACATGTGGTACACACCGATAGAGCATTACAAAGTCACCAGTGCTTTGCTTGTGGTAATCCTGAAATTAGGTAACGTAGAAAAATGTGTATCACATACAGTTTTCCGAAAATTATTTAGTGGCGAGAATGTACTTTATAATGGATAAATTATCATATACTACTGTAGAGTTCTACAATGGTAAAAAGTTACTGTAGATATCTATTTGCTTTTACGAGGTTTCATTAAGGGGCCGCTTCACTGAAACTCCCCGATCGCGAAATCCCATGTTAACCTATGGGAAAACTTCGAAGCGCGATAACTCATTATCTAATATAATTATTAAAATATGGTTTTCACCATCAGAAAGTAGACGCCAGATACCGTCATTGTGCGTTTTTAAAAATTGTCTCTTTAAATTTTAACTATTTAAAAATTCCTTATAAACTTTGAAATTTCCACTTGATGAAATTGTATCATCTTCTTAGAGATACTTAAAATTAACGGAAACAATTTTTAAAAACGCACAACGCTGGCATCTGACGTCTACTTTCTGATGGTGAACACCATATTTTAATAATTATATTAGGTAATGAGTTATCGCGCTTCGGAGTTTTCCCATAGGTTAACATGGGATTTCGCGATCGGAGAGTCTCAGTGAAGCGGCCCCTTAAGTATGCTCAACTTTTGTACCATGAGCAATACACATGCCCTCGTATGCTTACACATGCATTGCGGTAGATGGGTGGATAACCTTGAGCATACTTAACTTGATTTTGTTATTACAATAATTTGTACCTTGCTTTCATGTGTTAGTTTTATTACTAAATATGCATTTGCTTTATAATAACACACTTCCACAAGCAATTATAGTGACATATTTCAGTCTGTGATTGTTTATGAAAAAATAACATTTCGGGACTCCTGATAAAGTTGATTTTTACGTGTAAGAAGTCATCATACACGTTTTTAATTCACTTTTTTTTTTTTTTTATCTTTCATACTTTCTGAGATAGGATAGGGTCAATAATTTCCAGATTTCCCCAATAGAGGTGCTATACAGTCACTCTCATTTGATTAACGCTTAGTCGTTTTACTATAGATAGATACTTGTCCCACATTTCTAGCTTTAAGCGTTTAGAAGTTATGTGAGTGTTTTCTGACTTTAGCTAGCACCTTGTATATTAAAAATATATAATGTAAATAATAAAAAAAATAATCTAAAAAAGTCAGAATAGTCTTTGTTCATTGATTTATTATACTTGAGAAATGGTAAATTAATGGAAACAAATATTTGAAAATTTTCTTGTAAGGGTTCAAGGGTTCGAAAATTCGGCGATCCTTGCTCTAAACTCACCTGATTATTCATTCATTCGCATTTTGGTGGTTTCATTTGGGAATAAAAATGTCACATACAATTTATACGGCGAATGTATAGCTCTAATATGTTCAAATCACTATCATTCCCAACAGCACAGATCAGGATAATGTGTCTCATCATAACAGTTTTTCTAATGGACGAGGACAACCTTATGAAGCTAATGGCCCAGCCAATACCCAAATGCTCACAGCATGCGATCTTAAATAATTGATCTATGAAATGCTTCAACGAACAGTACTTGGATTGGGGATTGTTTTGATAAAATAACTTGATCTGATAAATGAAAAAAAGATTTCTGTTGTCATGTTGAAAATCATGAGAGAATACAATGAATATGAATAGATATATTTACAGATAGTGAATGCTGTACTGGGATTAAAAAAAAAATTGTCTTCAGAGCATAATGCTGTAAAGTATAAATAAATTGGACAAGGTAGTTCAACGAGTTGTAATTTTCCAACTGGACGAAAAATGTCCGGGCCAGGATTCGAACCTGGGATATCCTGGCTGAAGCCGCCACGCTCTACCAACTGAGCCATCCCGGTCGAATCTGGAGGGCATAATTCATCCAGTTAACCTTATTGATCATAGCATCTGGTCTGATGTTTTAATCAGCTCAACAGAAAAGATCGCAGGTAAAGGAACTCCAGTAAACGCTGCATACGTGATTACACAGATTAATTTTAACACAATTATTTCAAATTGGTAAATAAATCATACTGTAGTAACTCCTCTATACCGACCCGATAAAAGATGGTGAGTGGTAGCGAGATCGGATCGCTGGCACAGAGAATTTCTCGTATAAATTAGAAAATAGAATTTATTGCATACCAATATTAATTCTAATGAAAATATGTACAAGAAAGTTAATTACAGCATTTAATTATTTTTCGTGAGTCAATCGCTTATAAATTAATGACCTCTTGACTCCAAGTGTAACTGAAACAAACAAAAGTCTCTAAACATTACAGACAGTCGTGACTACAAAACAAAGTTCATTCGGACCAAGGCTCGTCCGTTCCTTTTCTTCGGAAGATCTACTAATGCTCATTAATTCTGAGTCTAAGAACTCTCACTCTCGCACTTGGTGTGCTTTTTCACTTCGCTGGGATTTTCAGCGGATACCTGCTGTATCAATTCTAGAGGTCGGACCTCACTAGCGCTTACACCACGCTGAGTTAGAAACTGACGTTTCCTTTTCCCTTCTCCAGAGAGTCAACACTCTCCTTTTCGATCTCTCCAAAAACTGTCCTCTCTCTTCTTCATTCTCGCAGGGGACCTTCTTCTAAGGGCGGGGTCTTGTCGTGGCGGGCCCCTCGAAACTCTCCAGCCTCTTAGCAGCCTTGAGATCCCTCTGTTTCGTTTTCACTAAGTCCGTCATTGGACGTTCTAAGACAAAGGGCAAAGTTTCGGGCGCAAACCTAAAAATCGTGTGCAGAGATCGCTTCTCTCGCAGATGAACTCTTTCCCACGAACTCGGCAAGGATCAAAGCATAAGACCCCTTTTTGGGTAACGCCTTACCACTTCATCACTGTCCGAACTTTCCGCTCACAGTACAATAGAATTCGGCGTCTGCTAGTCTTCAAGGCAAAAATAGCGAGGGAAGGTATGCAGTTAAGTGCACTCACAGGAAATGCTAGAATGACACATAGTGCAGCTGGATGTCGAAGCTCAAATTCTTTACAGCACCTCCTCCTCAAACGATTCTTAAGGGTGAAACACTAAGAATCTCTAAGAGTCGGATAAAGAATTGCAAGCTCAAATTACATCAGAGTGGCAAGAAATAAAACATACATGAATAAGATAATACTACCTTCCTTTTTTTTTCGCGCTCTGATAAGAAATCATGAACATAGAATGAAATAAAATACAGTGAAATAAAAAATAAAAAATCTTAAAATAATTATATACAAAAGTTTATCAAGAAATATCCTTAAACTCGACTCAGACAATCAACATGCGGAATGTCTTTGCCTGCGCGATGAGAAATGGCATAATTATAAGGTTGCAGAGCTAAGGACCACCTTAATAATCTGGGATTATTTCCAGAATTTCTTTTTAGAAACACCAAAGGATTGTGATCGGTTTCGATAGAAAAGTTTTGTCCATCAATATAATGCCTTAACTTTTTTATCGCAAAAATAATCCCTGCACACTCTCTTTCAGTGGCGCAGAAACTTTTCTCACTATCCGTAAATTTTCGACTTAAATATATTATGGGGTGCTCTTCCGATCCCTCTCTTTGAGCCAAAACCACGCCAATACCTAAGTCACTAGCATCAGTTTGTACAATGAATTCTTTCTGAAAATTAGGAGCGTAAAGCACCGGTTCTTCAGTAAGTTTCATTTTCAAAGTCTCAAAGGCTTTTCCCATTTCGTCGCTCCATGCAATCTTTTCTTTTTTATTTTTCCCTTTAAGCGCCCTCGTTAATGGTTCTACAATCACTGCATAATCTTTTATGTACCGGGAATAATATCCAGCCATTCCCAAACATCTACGAATTTCAGTTTTCGATTTCGGAACCGGTAATTCCTTAATTGCCCTTATTTTCGCCTCAGCTGGCCTCCGTCTACCCTCACCTACAATATGCCCAAGATATTTTACGGTTTTCTGAGCGAACTTGCATTTCGCCAATTTGATTTTTAGTTTCGCGTCATTCACCCTTTTTAATACTATTTCTAGATGACGCATATGGTCCACCCAACTGTCTGAAAAAAACGCCATATCATCTAGATACGGTAAACAGAATTCCTCAAGTGCGTTTATTTCCCGCGTTAAGATATCTGCTAACTCCACCCGTTTTCTGTAAGGCTTTACTAAACTCAAGTGAGAAATCTGGGATTTCTGTCGCCTCCCAGGAACATTCACAATATAATTTGTTTCCGTAATTATTGACTCCTTTCTTCCCGGCCCTATCCGACTATCTGACATTTTAATTGGCTTTCTGGTAGTTAAAACTAAAACCTCATCTTTCACATTAAGCTTCCGTTTTACCGCCTTTCTGTCAAACCAAAATTTCCTCTTTTCTCGTTTTTCCGACACATTTTCAACGGCTAAAACTCGACCTCTTTTTAACCTGTTCGTGAGATTAAACACACATCCCTTCACGAATTTATTTTCCTCCGTTTCTCTTATCCATTCTCCAAATACTAACGCTTTCAAGAGTTTTCTAACTTTTCGATGCCAACATGCAATACTATCGCTTATCGAATTTCTCATCTCAACACAGAACCGTTTTAGAAATGCGGTCGCTAAATCATTCATCAAACTTCTCCCGAAGTCAAAGTATCCTGACACATTTCCTTTAACTTTCCCTTTCCCTAAGTGTAATGACACTTTTTCAAGGCATGCACCAAAAATATCTGCCTGATAAGGCAATGGGACAAGCACCTGCTTCCCCACATTCACGCGATTGTCTCTGGCTTTTGCCACTATCAAAGAATCTCCCGCATTACAACGCGTTTCTTCAAATTCCCCTTTTCCTCTAATCTCTTCGAGATATGGATACCTGTCATTTTCCATTTTACTAACCCCTCTTTCAATGTTTGCTAAGATCGAAGATTCCTCACATATCGGCAAAGGCGATAATCCCTTATCTACACTGACCAGTTCAGTAGGGCTTTCTAGATTTTCACCCTCTAGTTTTGAATTCAACGCTTCCGCTTCACTGCACTCGCGAAAAATTCCCCCTTCTCTTTCTTTTACTGAATTCAAAGTTTCCGTTTCAACATTCCCGCTAGAAATATCCTCTTCTTTTCCTTCCTCGGAAATCAAAGTTTCCGCTTCAACATTTCCGCTAGAAATTTCTTTTTCTTCCTCGGAATTCAAAGTTTCCGCTTCAACATTCCCGCTAGAAATTTCTTTTTCCCCCTCGGAAATCATAATTTGTTTATTTACCGGATTCAAATTTTCCGCTTCATCGCGTCGGTGAACATTCTCCCCTTCCTTATCGGAAAACATAATCCGCTTATCTTCCAGCTTTGGAGTATGGTCAATTTTTTTCTTTTGAGCCCGCGTCAAAACTGCATTTACTAACTCGGGTTTTATATTCGCCTGCTCTAATAACTTTTGAGATTGATTGCCCAACAAATAATAATCCATGTCTGAATCGCTATTATTTACTCCTGCCTTGGTTTCAATGATTCCTACACCTTCAATTTCTAAAGTGACTTCTGCTATAGGTAAGCAGTACAATTTCCTGTCCACCGGGGTTTTAATCCAAACATGATCTCCATTCAAATTATCTTGACTGACTAAATGGTGCGGGACCAAATCTATCTGGCTCCCACTGTCCGTTAAGGCAGTTGCCTGAATTCCATTCACTAATATTTTGCTCAAATAAGGGGAGAAGGTTTCTTCAAGTGTCGGCTTACTTATTAAGTGACTGACCCGCGCAACATCTCTCTTTTTAATCTCCGGACAATCTACTTTGTAGTGCCCGCTTCGAAAACACGCATGACACTTAACTTCTCGCCTTTTTTCGTAAACCCTTTCCCTTTCTTTATGATCATCGCGATCCCTCCAGTTAAAGTTAGTCTCCGGATTTCTGTTACCGTTTCGCCCATTTTCAAAAGTCCTGGGTCTTTCAAAATTCTTCTCTAAAGGGAGTTTCGGATTCCACGTCTTTTTAGAGGGGCGCTTGATTGCCTCGTACGCATCTAAAAGCCTTACTAATTCTTCCGGGTTTTTAATCTCTGCCCAGTTATCTATAAAATGTTCGCGCATTTCTGGAGACGCTCTCCGTTTGATTTGGTCCGTGACAAGCAAATTTTTCAAACCCTCAAAATCCGAAACTTGTAAGCATGACAGCCATCCTTCTAAAAAACTATTAAGTTCAAAGATCAGGTCCTTCCAAACTGAATTAGGATTTCGGGGATGCTGACTAAATTTTTGTCTGTACGTCTCTGCATTCAAACGATATCGTTCTAACAATTTTTCTTTCACATATTGAAAATCATCAATTTTGTCTTCGGGTTCTCTCAAAATTAACTCGGCCATTCCCACAGGTAATAATGATAGTAAATTCGTCACCAACTCATCCGAATTTAGATTACATTTTTTTGCCTGTCTCTCGAATAAATTCACAAACAACGAAATATCCGAATTCTTTTCATCAAAGCGATGCATAATTGTTTTTAGGGGTAAATGATTCGTTCTAACTGAGATGCTACTGGATGCGGTACTCCGGTCATCTGACTCTTGTGTCGCTTTTAACCTAGCTAACTCATGTTCGCGTTCTTTTTCTTTTTCTGCTTTCTCCCACAATCTATCTTTCTCTTTATTCTCTGCCAATAATCTATTTTCCCTATCTTTTTCTATAAGTTTAATTTGTGCTAAAGCTAGCTCTTTCTCAAATCCCTCTGACGACTCTATTTTTTTTATAATTTTCGGTACAGTATCATTTTCCTCTAAAATGACCTCAAATTCGTAAGCTAACGTTTGCAAATCAGCTTTCCTAAAATATTTAAGCTCCGACATTTTTAAAGTATAAAATTAGAAATTATCTTTCCCACAATTATAAAACAATACAATAAGATTTAATGCTATTCCTACCAAGTGCTTCAAAATATTACCAAAATATACACTCATAAAAAAAGGTACGCTTAACAATAATATATAAAAAATATGCAACATATAAAAATAAGCAACCCTATCCTATCGTACACATTCACCTTGGTATTTGGTTATAAAATACATATGGGATAAATTTTACACAAAACAACAATTTCAATTTCAAAAAGCACAGTAAAAATATTTTAAATTGCAAAAGTCTTATTCAATTCCTTTCTTTTTTTTTTTAAATCAATGGTGGTCTTAATCTCTGCATCCACTCTTAAAAAATTTAGAATAATTCACAAAAAACATATAAAATCAACTCTGTTATCGTAAAATATGAAATGCGTTCAATACTTTTTTTTTTTTCAATGAACTCTCATTTATAGATTCAGCTAAAATTTTGTAACACTGCACAACTCTCAGTTTGCATTAAATTAATTCAACAATAATTTAATTTTTAACTACAAAATTTGTCTATTAAATAAGTTACAGTAATCTCGGAAGTATCTCATCATACTTTTTTTTTTTCTACCGGAAAAATTTCTCAAAATATTTACTCTCACAAAAATTAACATACAACTTTTTTTTTTTTTTTTTTTGAAGCCTACAACACCTATACAAACACTAATAACAATTAAAGCCACTCTGAGTATAAAAAGAGCTTACCTCCATTACTAAGAGTCTTTCAGGGCGTCAGAAGCACAGACTTCAGAGATTCTCAGGAGCACAGACGGGGTTCTCTGTCACACTTTTCGGATGGGGGAACACTCTCCAGAATTCTTGGTAGATTTCTCTTTCTGATGGGGGAACACTCTCCAGAATTCTTGGTAGATTACTCTTTCTGATGCTGTGTTGATCCACAGGGGTGTCTAAGGAGACTCAGGTCACAAGTCACAAGGAGACTCTCTCTTGGAGCACTTTGATGATTTAAATTTCAGAGTCCACTCTTTGTCTTTGAAGATTGTCATTAATTTTTGCTAATTAATCCCACCGCTGCCACCAGTTGTAGTAACTCCTCTATACCGACCCGATAAAAGATGGTGAGTGGTAGCGAGATCGGATCGCTGGCACAGAGAATTTCTCGTATAATTTAGAAAATAGAATTTATTGCATACCAATATTAATTCTAATGAAAATATGTACAAGAAAGTTAATTACAGCATTTAATTATTTTTCGTGAGTCAATCGCTTATAAATTAATGACCTCTTGACTCCAAGTGTAACTGAAACAAACAAAAGTCTCTAAACATTACAGACAGTCGTGACTACAAAACAAAGTTCATTCGGACCAAGGCTCGTCCGTTCCTTTTCTTCGGAAGATCTACTAATGCTCGTTAATTCTGAGTCTAAGAACTCTCACTCTCGCACTTGGTGTGCTTTTTCACTTCGCTGGGATTTTCAGCGGATACCTGCTGTATCAATTCTAGAGGTCGGACCTCACTAGCGCTTACACCACGCTGAGTTAGAAACTGACGTTTCCTTTTCCCTTCTCCAGAGAGTCAACACTCTCCTTTTCGATCTCTCCAAAAACTGTCCTCTCTCTTCTTCATTCTCGCAGGGGACCTTCTTCTAAGGGCGGGGTCTTGTCGTGGCGGGCCCCTCGAAACTCTCCAGCCTCTTAGCAGCCTTGAGATCCCTCTGTTTCGTTTTCACTAAGTCCGTCATTGGACGTTCTAAGACAAAGGGCAAAGTTTCGGGCGCAAACCTAAAAATCGTGTGCAGAGATCGCTTCTCTCGCAGATGAACTCTTTCCCACGAACTCGGCAAGGATCAAAGCATAAGACCCCTTTTTGGGTAACGCCTTACCACTTCATCACTGTCCGAACTTTCCGCTCACAGTACAATAGAATTCGGCGTCTGCTAGTCTTCAAGGCAAAAATAGCGAGGGAAGGTATGCAGTTAAGTGCACTCACAGGAAATGCTAGAATGACACATAGTGCAGCTGGATGTCGAAGCTCAAATTCTTTACAATACGTATGATTTATTTACCAATTTGAAATAATTGTGTTAAAATTAACCAAGGTAGTTCAAACCTCAAACCCTTACAAACTTATGTAATTGGACATAATTGTGTATATTGTTTCCAAGCCTTTGTTGAAAAGATAGTAATCTTTGTAATATCTTGTAAAGATTTTTAATTTGCAACTCTTTGAAAAATGGCAGGACACATAAAAGTTATCAGATTGGTTTTGAAGCCCTGAAATAAATTACGATTAAATATATTTTATTTTAGGTTATAGAAAATGAAACCTGAAGCCGAATGTTATACTTAGTCGTTTGTAATTAGTATTACTATTTTCTATATTTACTTAACATGAGCACCTATCAGAATTTATCCTCTGTAGAGACCGGCACATGCCTGCCAACCATCCAAGTCAAATAAACATATTTTGAACCAGAAAATTTATTTAATAAAATGTATCTTCTTTATATGTGGTTCTTATTTGATTTAATTTATTAAGTAAAAAATTCTAGTGCAAGAAAGTTTATTTGACTTATAAAATTCCAGAAAGTTTGCAACTAAGGGATCTCTTAGCCCACCATTTGTCTCTTGGTCAACGCACTGGTGACGAGTGAAAAGGTCACGACGACGAATTCAGTTTCCGAGCTACTTGCAATGGTTGGGGACAAAAGGTGTTGAATTCAGACACTTTCCTCCGGGAGGGATTTATATGTTGCTCCGGGGGGGGGTTGATAGTATAGCGTTCCAGGGGGGAAATTCTACTTTTTGACCATTGAAAGCATAAAATCTCAAACTTTCCGGGGGGGGGGGGGATTTCAATGCTCCGGGGGAATGCCCCTCAGGGCCACCCCCTGAATTCAGCACTGAGGCGAAATATATCCAGACCCTATTCTTTACTGATTGGTAACATTGACGGATCAAGAAATTTGGTTGAATTTAGATATACATTTTTTTTCTCATCTCCGACAGGGAAAAGGTAATATACAGGGTGAGTTTAATATAATCTGCCAAATGAAAGAGGGTGAATGTGGATCATAGAAACCCTGTCTGAAATCACGTGCATGAAAATTAAAGGAAACTATATTGGAAAAATTAAACACAATAAAATTGCAAATATGAAAAACTATAAATATCTTATGGATTCGTCAGATGAGCTTCAAAAGAATAATTCTTAGTAAATATGTGTTATTTCGTCGGATATTATCAGCATTAAGCCTAAAAATGACAATATTAAGCTCCTTATACATATAGAAAAATCCCCAAAAATGTGAAAAGAATAAGAGATCCAAAAAATAAATAATGATCCAACTGTAATAGATAAAAAACTAAATAATAATAGCCACAACTCACCAGTAAAAGAAAGAGTGGAAATGATTAACCGAGATTCTAAAATATTATCCATGTTCAAGTCCAAAGTTCATCACTAGGAAATGCTGAATCATTTTCAAAACAGAAAAAATAATAAAAAGGAAGTGGATAGTGCTGCCATCTAGCGTTAAATAATAAAGGACATGCTGGAGCTGCCATCTATTTTTAAAAATAGAGGCATTTAGTTTAAGATAAACTACAGACAATGTAGTTATTAATGTAAATCAAGATATAAATAGATTTGAAGTTTAAAGGGGAATAATATGGTAGTAAACAATAATTAAAATTAGAAAATATGTGGTAAATAGTATTTGAAAATATGGAAAGATAAATGTAGGTAATAACTTACAAAAATGAATACATAAAGAAGGTAATATTAATTAAAAATATATAAATACAAAAAAAAAATAAACAGAGATGAATCTGTAAATGATAAGTTAATATAAAAAAAGTATATAAATACAGACTACAATTTTAAAATAATTTTGTGTTCTAAAAAACTATCAATGTCACATTTAAGAGTTAAATCAACTTATTAAGGATCTTTAAATGCACAGAACAAGTCTGTAAGTAAAATATGTTCGAAGAATTGAAGCATCTTGCGTGAATGCGCAAAGTTTGTACACGCCCGAAGAATGTATGCCCCAAACTAAATTTAACGTTGCGAATGAATGGCATAAGGGTGCATAATGGAATTCATTATCAGATTTGGAGCTTCAGAGATCGATTGAGCCCGGTGAGGCAAGCTTTGAAAGAAGAAGTTCAATGCAAATATGTTGCCGGTTAAACAATATTGGAGAAAGCTTGTATAAATTGATTACATGATTATAAAGCTGTTTATTAGCGATCATGTACTGCTCTTAGAGGTTCGAATGAACAACGTATATCAGTAAGGATTGAGCTTATACTTTTTGGAATTACTTTGTAGCCCAGGCCTAGATTCGAACAAGGGACCTCTTGGCTGAAGCTGCCAATGCTTTGCCAACTGAGCTATCCTGGACAAATCTGGAAAACCTAATTTACCCAGATGCTATGATCAACATTAGCTGGTAAATTAGGTGCTCCAGATTCATCCAGGAAAGCTCAGTTGGCAAAGAATTGGCAGTTTCAGTCAAGAGGTCCCTGGTTCGATCCTGGCCAGGGCATTTTTTGCCCAGTTGGAAAATTACAACTCCTAGAATAAGAGTAAATGAAATAAATTTCCTCTGAAAATACAAAGTAAATTAATAGAACATGAATAAAAATCTTTTAAGATAATGGTCTTTTTAACTATACAAGAATAATATTAAAATGAATAAATATTAATAGATAATAAATGTAAATAGTTTTGTAATTATACCTCTGTGAGTGTGACACAGTATTCTATGCAATTACTTCAATTGCCTTTTTAAGTTATCGTGTTATTTTTATTTAGTAATTCAAATTATATAAAAACTAAATAAAACGTTAGTAATTCAAATTATATCATTTTTATTTAGTAATTCAAGAATCAATTTCAAATTTCAGATTCCTCTTTCACTCCGATCATCCCCATTTTGGAATAAAAAGCATAAGAAAATGTCATGTTATACTTTGGAGATAGGAAAGGAGTAAAAAGGAAAAACTGTGGCTATTCAGTTTTTACTTGAACAAAATTCTAATGGAGTATTGTTAAAATATGAATTTATGCTAATGCGTATATGTCGTGGAGTCTATATGAAATGAGAGCTTACATCTTTTCAATTCCAAGTAAGGTGAGTAAAAATTGTATGCCTTTAAAATATAAATTATATAATAAACTTTCACCACTAACTTTTCTCTACTTTAGTGCTCGAATACCATAAAATTGCGCTACTTTTTTTTTTCGATCATTAATTATTCCGTTTTCACGTGTTTTACGTCACAGAAAAACTTGCTAAGACGAAATTCGCAAGGGACCGGAAAAAATGTTTTAGACAAGTTTCTATCTTAGCAGCTACACAATTTATTAAAAATTTCAATTTGTTCTTTTCACTACAATGCACTGCAAAAAAAAAAAAAAAAAAAATGTTGATTTTACAGTATAATACTAGCACCCCAGCTGCTAGTATTATACCATAAAATTAACAGTAATAAACAGTAAAATAAGCAGTAATACACTGCCGCGCAAGCTGCCAGTATTATACCGTAAAATGAACAGTTATAAACAGTAAAATAAACAGTAATACACTGCCGGGATTTCGCGGCAGTGTATTACAGCTTATTTTATTGTTTATTACTGTTGATTTTACGGTATAATACTGGCAGCTGCGGGATAACAGTATTATACTGTAAAATCAACAATTTTTTTTTTTTTTCAGTGTGGAACCACGACAAAATCTTCTATTTCTCCAGGATTCCGTTACAGACAAGTTCCATATCCACAGGTTTTACTGAACTTTTATTATATTGCCAATATATTTCAAGAACAGTCACATTGCTGTTATACGGAAGGATATGTCTCTGATTGGCAAACAGGATTTTGAATAATTGCAAGCTCTGATCTATCTTATGTCTCAATTTTTCGGTGTAAATTTATTTTGCCGCATTCTCGACAGAACGAAAAAAAAAAAATGCAATATGTGCAAGTAGGGTTGAAGCTGTTTCGCAAAATCTGCCAAGATCCTCCTTGTTACCGGATAACTAACGTCTTTTCGAAGAAAAAAAAGAGCCAGCTCTTCAAGTTATCACTTAGTACATGATATCCTAGTCCTTTCCGCTGAGGACTAGTCTGCTGTTTGTCTCGTTTAACACTTCAAAAAATGCCGCTATCTGCTTATCCTTCAGTCAAACCTGTTAACTAAGTTATATGCCGACTGATAGAAACGTCGAAATTGAAAGATGGAAAGCGTTAGTAATTATATTTTTGAAAATGTAAGTGTAGTCGTGGGGAAAAAATCCCTCCCCAATCAACAAATTTTGCCAGGAATCATCATATTAAAATAATTCTGCCATTAAATGTTATATCCATGAATTAGAGTTTGGGAGGCGTCTAAAGTTTAAAAATTGCACTTTCTTTTGTAACACCTACTTTTGATACTTTATTCAATTTCTTTGGATCAAATATAGTGTGGAAAAGTATACAGTTTATTCTTTTTTTTTTAATCTTCATAGAATCAGAAGAGGACAAAGGACGCCAATATTAAAATCACGTGAATAATTTAATTTACTTCTTCATAAAAAATCAACCGATATAATCAGATAAATTGACCTAAACATAATCAAGGCATTTTTTAATTCAAATAATACATTTTTAATTATATAAATTGTTAATAAATTCATATTACAAAAGTTTAATTATGACCTACATTAATTTTTATATAAAAAGAATCAGCATCGTCAAAAACACACGCTGTTAAAAATTTGCAGCAAACTGTCCAGTCATTTGACCGTTTTTATAGAAAACGGTTACATAACCGTAATTTAACTCCATTCTGACCATATTATTACCCATATTATGGTCACAATAGAGTTAAATTACTGTTATGTAACCATTTTCTATAAAAACGGTCAAATGACTGGACAGTTTGCTGCAAAATTTTAACAGTGCAGCTATTGTGAATATACAGCTTAATTCCTTATCGTTAGTTTTCAAGATATAGAGAAATGTTATACTTTTCGTCGGACTAAAGGGACTACCTCCTGTTATAGTTAGCATCCAAAGTAAATAAAATACACGGAAAAGTTATATTGAATTTTCGTTTGCATAAATTCATTTTATATATTTTTATACCAATTTTTCGTTACTCATTGAATGACCCTTATACGTTTTCCTGTCTTATATATATATATATATTTATGGATAAACCAATAAAACCTTTTTTTTTAATAACGCTGTGAATATTTAAATAAAAAATGCATGAATTATATACTTTTCTGAGCTGATTTTGCTCAAGAAACTTAAATAAAAGGTCAAAAACGATTGTCAGCTTTAGAAAAAAGAAATTTATACAATTTTTAATATGTGGACGGCCTCCAAACATTAATGCATATGCATAAGATTAAATAGTTGGCATTATTATCACTCAGTTGGTACCGTTTTCACACGATGATTTGCGGTAGAATTTGTTGGTGTGTAACTTTCTTTTTCTTTTTTTTTTCATGAGTGTACATCTATGTATTTAAAACGCAAAACCCCATGGGTCATTCCATGGTAACTTACGTTACATTTAGAATAATTGACTTCAGTAATTTTAGTAATATAACACTAAAATTATTCAAAATGTAATGTTTATATGATTTGTTAATTAAACTTAACAAAGCTAAATTTGGATAAAAATTACTTAAATTTAGTACTATTTCTTGAATGCTAAAAATTATATTATGGTAACTTACGTTTCTGACAAAAAGAACGTAAGTTACCATAATAAATAATGGCCAGTGTTCAAAAAATAGCACTTAAAGGTAAGTAATTCTCATCCAAATTTCGCTTTGGATATGTTTAATTAACAAATCATATCAACATTACATTTTCAATATTTTTTGGTGTTATATTATGAAATTACCAAAGAAAATTATTCTAAATGTAACGTAAGTTACCATGGAATGACCCTTATGATTAAGCTTGATTTCGGCTGATCTGAGTGATCAGCCTATGAGCATGGTGTAATGAGAATTTTAGGGAGATTTGGAATAATTGGAATGGGATAAATGGAATGGAAAACCAGTTTTGAACAGGTTTTATTCCAAAAGAGCAAAGGTCGAGATGGTCTAAGGCGCGCCAAGAGGAGTTCTGATACTCTAAATAGAAGGTGGGTTCAAAGCATCTCAACATCCATCATCATCATCATCCATCTCAACATAAGGTGTTTCTCTGATATTGTTGTTGTTCTGATAACCAAGTTCAATAATGTAAATTTTATTTTATTTCAGGAGTAAAGTTATAGTTTTTCCTCGTTATTAGTAAGTAAAATTTACAGTCCCCAATATATATTTTTTTAATTAATGATTTTGTATTTTAAATTAAAAGTTTTGGTATGTAATTATTGATTAAATAAATTGAAATGGTCAACAATTATTGGTATATATATTTTTCACGATTAATCGATAAGGCTACTATGAGAAGTAGGTGATAAGTTTCCAAAAAAAAAAAAAAAAAAAGAAAAAAAAAAAAAAGGAAGGAAAAATATAAAAATAAAACACTGTGGATATTGTAATGCATTTAAATCTTTTGGTATTGAAATGCAGTTAAATCTTGATAAGATTAGAATAGCCATTAACGAAGATTTAATAAATATAAATAAAAAGTCCAAAAATATACGCGTAAGCTTATGTTTCCATCCTTATGTAAGTAAGACAAAATAAAATGTTACACAACATTTTAAAAGTTATATTGTATCTTTCTTCCAACATTTGAAAATAAATGATAATGTGGCTAAAGAAACATTTAATGATCTTTTCGTATTTTGTGTTGCAAGACGAATGTGGCTTTTTAGTTATCGTTTTTGAGTCTGGTGGCAAAATGGCAAAGAAAAACTTGCATTTTAGATCTTATGGCAATGCAAATGTTCTCGTATGAACACATAGAAAAAAAAAGAAGTCCTCATAACTTCCTTCCGCTTTATACATAGTATCTATGAAATGCTGAATCCCGATGTTGTTAGCTTTTCCGTAAAGCATTTGGTGAGCTAAGCCCGGAAGTAGAACCAAAAACTACCACGTGGTGAATATACTCTTGTAAAGTAAGTACATCTCAAGGAAAAACAGAAAATCTTTCATCATAAATCGTAAAACAGACGTTTACGATCACTTGATGCAGATCTCCCGTTGTTTTATTATAAGGTCGATGGGTCCTTCCCTCCATTTCTAAGATGTCTAGCTCTCTTCAGCAGTTTGTTTGGGGTTTTTATTTTTCTTGCTTTAGTTTAGGATTTTAAATTTATGTCTTCATTTAACCCTTTTTGTAGCTAAAGGGAAATGTTTTGCAAGGAGTAGAAAACAACATGATCAATAGCGTAAGAAGCTCGTTTTGCGTGGTACAGTCGGCTTATGAACTACATTGCCTAAAGAGATATTTGAATTTTTTGAGAGAAGTATTTTATACGAGTTAAACTTGAATGAGAGATATATTTTACCACTTCACTGCTTTTGTCAGCGTTGAACTGTTGGATCGTGTTTGTATGTTTTAATGACTCGCTTAAGTATAGTTTTTTTTTTCTTTTCAATTTAATAAATGTAAGTTCATAGTTGATTTAAATAGGCTGTAATTTTAAGTATCGTTCTACAGGCAAATAAATTCCAGCGTAAAACAAATTACTTGGCTATTTTTATGCATTTTTAAATTAATTTCTGTGTCAGCATGACAAATTGTTGAAAGTTTTGAATAAAAATATCAAATTTATTTCTTCTCAAGTTGAATTGACATAAGAAAAGCATGGCGTGGTGAGCGATAGTGCATTAGCTGCCAACTTTTACGCTTTTCTCATACCACTAATTTTTAATGGAATTTCTTTTCGGCTGTTCTCAAAACCAAACTGCTACTTTCTGACATATTTTTTTAATTCATCTTTGTTTGCAAACGCATGAAATCGTTAAGGTACATTTATTCATAAACTATGTAATTGAACTGTTGATTCCGGTTCCGTTTTTCGGTAGAGGCAGAAGATTTTTCAGAAAATGCTGTCATGTTTTGAACCAAATTTCCGGACGAAACAGCGCAGGAAAGAAATAAAACTACCGCCTTGAGACAACAATCACTTATAACTCAAAAGTCATATAATTCATTTATCATCAAATGAAAAAAAAAAAACTGTTCGATTACAAATCACTTCAATAATCATGCCTGCAAATGTCATGCTTTTATGTTTAAAATTTTTTCAAAAAAATGCGTCAGAGAGTTTTCCAGAGTAATACTGGCATCCCAGCTGCCAGTATTATACCGTAAAATTAACAGTAATAAACAGTAAAATAAGCAGTAACACGGCAGTGTATTACTGTCTATTTTACTGTTTATTACTGTTAATTTTACGGTATAATACTGGAAGCTGGGATGCCAGTATTATACTGTAAATTTTTTTTTTCTGCAGTGTAGGTGTATGGTGCAAGATACTTCCATCAAGGTCAAATTTTTGCATCTCGTCTACTGGGAGCTGTAGTCACCGTAATCTTTAAGTTGGATGTTTTTCGATTTAAAGTCTCCAGGGTCATGACAGCATATCTAATATAATGAAAATTCCTCAGCAAATTGACTGAACAGAAGTCCAAGTTTTGTGAAAGAGACCATCGGATGTTGAAGCAGATTGCAGCTTCGAAATAGATCACTGCAGCCAAAGTGATTGAAGAGCTTAATCAGCATCTACTGAATCCAGTATCCACGATTACAATTTGAAGAAAAACCAAATTTACGGCAGAATTTATCAAATCTACAGTTGCATGGCCACTCTTTACTCGCGTCTTTTTAAAATGTCTTGATTTTAAATCATGCTCAAACGATATACATGTTGCAGTGATGGTCAAATGAAGTCTCATTCACTTGTTCTCAACTGAACGTGTGTATGTTTGAAGAACACTAAAACAAGCGTATGATCCACGTAGCCTTTTTTCTAATTGTCAAATATGAGAGGAGTTTGTGATGATTTGGATGGTTCTTCAGAGAATCTGAAAAGGATTATGTCTAAATTTTAGCATACCACGCACATCTGATTTCAGACACATTGTTTTCTGCAGCGGATGATGTTTTTCAGGACGACAGTTGTCTAATTCATAAAGATAGACCACTCAAGTCGTAGATGAAGAGTTTGACATCTCACTTGGCCCTCACACTCCCCTGACCTATATATCATTGATCTACTGTGTGGTCTGATTCGGAGAAAAGATTCTGACATCGATATCCTCCGTCAACAATTTGATAGCTTAACTTTAAATAACTTTCACAATATTTCCATGAGAAATGACATAATATAATACGTCAACAACTATTCAAGATTTATATAATTAAATTCCCAAAAGATTTCGGGCCGCATTTTGCATGCTAAAGTTGCATGGTTGCTTCCATTATTTTGATTATCACCTGTATATATATCTCCCTTTTTTTAGTTACCAAAAGAAAAGAGGGGCGGGGGAGGTCTGGAGCGTCATTTCAAATTTTTCAAGGAGGAGTCAAAATTTTTTTGTTGGACCTATTAAATCCAGATTTTCTATTGATTTTTTTTTTACATATTTTCAAAGGAATATTTTTAAAGTTATAATTTGTGTGCCTGCGGTTCTTAATACATTTGTAAAAACAAATGAAAACTTTCAACTAATAATAAGAAAGTAAAGAAATAGATAATGATAAAAAAAAGTCTGAAATTAAAGGGGGCAATTACTCCACTTGCCCTCCCTAAAAGACGCTCTTGGTTTGGGGGAGAAATTTCTCTACACTGAAAACGACAAGAAAACTCGGTCAGAAATCGCAAAGAAATTTGGGTTTTAAGATCTTAATCATTTCCTTATCATCCAGATTTTTCTTCAATCAAATGAAATATTTACCGATGGAAACTTTGGGATCATCTCACATAATTTTCACCACCAAGAGGTCCTTATCTTATGGTCCACAGATTTGAAGAAATTATGCTGCCTTTTCTCCGGCAGTTCGAAAATTCACAAAGAGTAAATTTCTAGCTAGCAAAAATAAGAATTTGCTTATGGATGAGAAGAAAAAAATCCAAAGAAGCATTTGCTTTGCATGTTGAAGCAAATTGGGCCTTCGACAAAGATCACTGCAACCAAAGTGACTGAAGAGCTCCATCAGCATCTGCTAAATCCAGTATCCACGATTACAATTTGAAGAAAAGCCATGAAAACGAAATTAACGGCAGAATCTACCACTCGTTACTCATGTCTTTTCACGTTTAAAAATATATACTAGAGACAACAGAAGAATTGGTGGAATTTCACCAAGTTAAAAATAGCAGATTGAAACTCAGATTTTTTCAATGTAAGGAAATGCAATCTTTAACAAAAAGCAGTTGAACTATGGCTGAAAAAAATGTATATTTAAAACCGGTAATTCTCAAGTAAGTAATGTGAAAAGTAGTTGCTTAAAACTGTTAATGGCAGTTTTTAAGGGCAGATGTTCGATAACTTCAAAATCTAGTGTGAATAAATTAAATTATTTTGCTTTTATAAAGCTTGGAAATTAAATTTTTCGTAAACTTTTGATAAAAGTTTATTCTTTTAAAAAATATTTGTCTGCCATTACAGAAAATGTGTGCTGATATATGTGTGTTAAAGCTTGAATAATGTTATATTATAAAATTTACTGTTTATCTTGAGCTTTTTTATTAAAACGGAATTTTTTTCTATTTTACCTTAAAAAACTTCAACTAAACTTCTTTTAATTGGTATATTTTCCCTCATTCTCTTGTGTCTGAATTTTACATACCAAAAACCACGCATTAATTGAGTTCCGTGAGATAAAGAAACAAAAGGGAAACTTAACTAAAGCAGTGGACTTGCATTGCCATATTAGGACACGATGCCCAATGTGAGCAAATATTTTCGAGCCCTTGCACAAACCGGAACTCCGTGTTCCATAACTTACTAATTGCTAAGATATATGAATATTTTCTCGGGATTTGGAAGATTACAATATAAAATCATTGTCATCTCTTCCAGTTTTCGGCTGATTTCAGTTACTAGACCACATCTACTCACTTTCTTCAACATTATCGGGGTTTAGGGGGGGGGGGGGGGCAGTTTTTCCTGGGGTTTTTTTTCAGTTCTGCTCTGCTTATTGAAGTTAAGTCTGCTTATTACACTTAACTTCAACAATTCCTTATGCTGTAAATCAAAACAAGTTGTCTTGTGAAACATACAGATTATTTTATATTATTTGCTTATAATAACCGTATAAAAAAATCGTAAACTACAAAAACGCAAGTTTATTTTTTAAATTCGCACTAACATAGTTTTTGATTACTACATCGCACGTATACATAAAAATCACACATATTATATACATCTATCTATCTATATATTTATCCAGCTACCTCTTTTCCCATATTTAATCTTTCTTGCATTGTGGATTTATAAGTATATTTAAAATTATGGAAATTTACAAAGATGCACTTTTATTTTGATAGCCTAAATATGTCAAGAACAGACTTGTCGGTTCATTAAAGTACATGATGTTATATACTTAACCGGAAGAAGACCCTTTTTATTGAATAATGTAGTTTTTCGTAGACGAGTTTTCATTTTATTAGAAGGATAATGAGGTAAATAATATTTTAAATGTTATTGAAATAAAAAATACATAATTCAAATTATTATTTGGATATCTCAATACTTACTATTACTTATGTTATTATTATAAATATATATTTTTATTTTATTTTAAAGTATAGAAATAATTTTAATGTTAATAAATATACGCACTAAATTTGTTCGAGTTTTTCAGATTTTAAAGTGTGTGACAATGTTATTGCCTAAGCAAGTTGGAAGGCTAAATTTGTTTATACAGGTGTCCAAAATTTAAGTTAAAACATATGTTGCAATATTTTAAACACGCTCTCATATATATATATCGGGGAATGGTACATTTAACATAAAGCATCTAGTGCTTTTCATAAAGTTAGAATGTGGTTTTTTTTTAACCCGTTAGCACAACGCGCTGGGATAAAATCTACCCCAGCTCACAACTATTACTTAAAAATATACGAAAATCGTTCGTGATCATTCTGAGCCTTACCTTTATACCTTACCTGAATAGTACCTTTCAAGCTGAAAGATATCAAGATGTGGCCAAATAGAATTTACCTCCGGTTGTGGATTTTCCATTCTTTTGTTATAAAAATGTCACGTAGGAGGAAATTTACCCCACGCGTGTTATAACGTAACCCATAATGGTAGGAAAATATTAATGCAATGCAAATAATAATATAATTGTTCTTTTAAACGTTAACAACTCTTGCACATACAGTTTCTATACATCAGTTTTATATTTGTTTGTATTTTCATAGTTGAATTTGGATTGTAAAAGATATGCAGATGGTATGTATTGATATGCAGAAAAAAAATCTTAGTACTAGATTTTTTTTTTTTTTTTTTTTTTTTTTGCTTTAAATATAAAAGAATTTCTTATTTTAAGTTAAATTATGTTATTTATTGATTTGCAGTTTATTTCAAACTATAAATTTTTGTTCGTAATCAAACCGGGGGGAAATTGACACAAGAAAAACCATTGGGGTAAAAGTTATCCCGCGCGTGTAGTAAGTAACGTAATGGAAAGGGGCGCGTGTGATGACGGGTTAAAGAAAACGCGAAAGTGACTGTTGTCCTAATCCAAGAATTTTGTGTATGGACTGTGTTTATTTTAGGAAAATTAACAAGACTGGTGATTATAGTTAATATGAATCTTTCAATTAGGTGATTGTAGTGGAGAGCCGCCGGCAGCCTTTAAACTGGTTAGTCTCAAGCAGACGTCGTTCGGTGGTTAACAGTGTCTTCAATTGTGGAATGAGTTTATTGAACGAATTACAAACTACAGGTTCCATTCCCGCATGATACCCACTGGCTCGACAGTAGCGGACAATAGGTACGTCGTATAAAACACACGACTTCACAGAAAAATTATGTCTAAAGAGTACATCAAGTACTTCGTTGCTGAGTCTATTACGACAAGTTTCAGGTAAACTGTATACAGATATTAGCAGAAAGCAGAAAAGACCAGCTGTATGTTAATCTCTTAACATGTTGCAGAAGAGAGCTCGCCTTTTGTGGAGGCAGATACACCATTCTTGAACACAACAAAACTGAAACCATGGTCATGTCCTCTTCACCGATGAATCACAATTCAGTAAAAAGGTTCTCGGCGACTCCTCATCTGGAAAAGGCCTGCTATTCACTATCCTCCTTCCAATGTAAAGTTGCAAAAACGGGAAAAATAGTTTAAACCCGGGAATAAATAGGGTTGTTTTGGAATAAACTGGATTTTTTGGAATAAATAGAATCTTTTGGGAAGAAACTGGGCAATTAGGATTAAACGTTTTTTTTTGCAACTCTGCACCAAAGTAAGGGAATCAATTTGTTGAAATGGAATTTTTATGTGGGGATGCATCATGCTGGATGGCAACACACCACTTTATGTGCCTTAATGCTGACAGTGTGACCGTACAGCTCTATAAAAATCAGGAATTTTATCCAGGACTTCTCTGGGAAGGGGGGGGCGGGGCTGTTGGAGATGCCACTTTTATGGGGGATAATGCGAAGTCACAGTAAAAAAAAATTGAGGTTGTGCAATGGATTTTCTTAGAGTATCTCAAACAGAAAATATAGGTTTTAGGTCCTAATTTCACCTTTTCATGAATGGAGGCCCATCACGAATCCGAAAAAAGATATTTTTGTATATTAAAAACCCCATAAAAATGTCTTCCCAAAAAAGTAACCTAAAAATGTCGATTGTGCACCATAAATCATCAAAAGAACGATTACTATAACGCAAAATCGTAAAATCCGTTCAGATCACACTCTGGGACGAGAGTCATAAAATATTTTTCCGGGCTTTTTTTTTTTCAAAGGCTTTGTGGTCAGTTGTGATCTTTTTATTGCTCTTCAAAGGTTTGTAATCACAGCACACAAAATCAACATGTCAGTGACTTTCCTCTGTAGAGCCATCTCTATCTCCTTTGCAGCGCGACAGAATACTCCCCACATCAAAGAAGCCGAAAAAAGAGCCACGCCTGTGAATGTGATATTAACGGACCTTAAGGCGCTGTGCAGATAACATTTTAAAATTCTGTGGCGAGAAGTCATACATTATTTCTCTGGGCTTTCTTTTACGAAGGCTCTGTGGTCAGTTGTGACCTTTTTATTGCTCTTCAAAGGTTTGTAATCAAGCGCAAAAAATCAACAAAAGAAATTCTCTTCAGTGATGATAAACATGTAAGGGACCCTCGTTCGTAGGGACACTCCTGTCTTGTAGCGCAACCTAGCGCAACAGTAGACTCCCCACACCAAAGAGGAAATGCCTTCCATGAATGTGATCTGAACGGACCTTAAAGGTTGAAATACACCAACGCGACGTAGTGTGGGACTTTTTCCGTGTTTGATTTGGGCATTTTTTGTCACACAATCAGACAATACGGGGAGGAGGATTCCTGACATGTTCAACACCTCCCCTGGGGAGAATTTCTTTTGGTCATTTATTTTATTGCATTATTTGCGCGGGATTGTTTCTGACAATTTACGATCCATTGGCATCCATTTTGAAAGTATATACTTTACTTCAAATCACAAAGACTTGAAGTAAAATCACACAAGATCTTAACGGTTTTATAATATTTATATTAGTGGGTAATTGATCGGATATAACATTTTTTGTATATCACTCGAGTGTCACAACCTGTGACATGGGGAAGGGATGGCGCGTTGGTCTGCAATTAGTTGGACATGCAAGCCATGTGACTTTAGGCGAGTCTATTCACGGAATTATTTCATTGAAGTTAGTTTTATATTACTGAATACTTCTTCAACATTTATAGTTATATATTACTGAATACTTCTTCAACATTTATGTCAAGATAATATGCCATATTATCAAAGCTAGACAATGCAGGCATTTTGCCATTTTTTGCTTAAAAGTCTGTCTTCTACTAAAGGGTCATCCATTAAATACGTTACGCAAATTTCGTAATTTTTTACCCATCCCTTCCCCATGTCACAGGTTGTGACACTCGAGTGATATACAAAAAATGTTATATCCGATCAATTACCCACTAATATAAATATTATAAAACCGTTAAGATCTTGTGTGATTTTACTTCAAGTCTTTGTGATTTGAAGTAAAGAGAAATAAGTATAATGGTCTAAAAAAATGCTTTCTTATTTACTTATTTTTTTTTTTTTTGTCTTTTAGTACTTTATAGAAAACTAGGGGTCTCAGCCCCTTAATCGCTAACACTCGCCAACCCCCGTGAATTGCGAAGCAATGTACATTAAGACCTGCATTCGGTCCCAGTCATTGACTTCGAATATAAATGGACAGCGGATTAGCAACGAAAACATGTCCTTCCCCACCACCAAGTGCTGGTAGGAGAATATTATGCCAAACAGGTTTTTTTTCCCGCCAAACTGTCACTGACCCTTTTTAGACCTGTTTCTTTTATTACGAGAACGGACACGGACACAAAAAGTTGCCAAGAAAGGGATTACTGCCAGAAAGCGGCACCCTTTCGCCGTCTTTTTGGCGATGAAAGGTGAAAGATATTTTCTTCAAGTCTCTCGGAAGAGAAGAAAGGAGTCCGCTGTCCATTTATATTTGTAGTCAATGGTCTCAGTTCGCTTCGCTCGCTCGCCTCTTTTTGTTTTTGCAGCAATTCTAGCCGGAATGAGTACTACCATAAATCATTTTAACATATGAAATTGACAATTTTTTTAAATGTAAAAAAAAGTAATTAAAAACTTCGTTGAAAACACAATTAAAAATGCATTTATGTTGGTGCTACCAATGGGTATAAATCATTTAAATACTATGAAAAAAAGAATCGTAGAAACACAATTAGTTTAAAACCCATTGCACCTATATTATTTTACGGCACGGCTTAATTATATTTTTAAAAAACATTACGTGATAGGAAGATAATTTATATATATATATCACCAATCATTGTTTAAATTTCGTTCGACATTTTACTGTTCTAATTGATTACAGACTTTTGCAAAATAAATTATTTTTTACTTCATCAAGACAGCAACAGATGGCAGCAGATGCAATCTAGACAGTTGATATTCTTATTCTCTCCGATTTTCCTGTGAGTGAAATAACAGTTGAGAATTCATTTGGAATTAACGATATTACTCATAATTAAAATGAGGAATCATCTCAAACGCTTTGAATTACGTACATGTTGTTTTATTTTTAATAATTGCTAGTTTGAGTTTCACTGCTCTCACAATAGCCGCCATATTGGAGGCAGAGCTGATCTTATCCAATCTAGTCTGTCTGTTTATTGGTCTGAACTCTAGAAACTACGGTTGTTGCCAAACGATAAGCTAGAAATTCAGCCTTATTTCCGCGCCACGTAAGAGAAATATATATATAGATAGTAGGCTATGCCAATGGAAAAAGATTAATGGATTTAAATGGATATTTCGCCAAATTAGCTAGCTATCGCGAAGTTGGCTTCATGTATGGCAACTTATTTTTGTCGCCAAATTTAGCGATATTTCGCCAAGTTGGCCAAAATTTGGCGCAATTGTGATAACCCTGTTATTAGTACTTTTCAGTATTCATCAATACATACTCATTCATATATATTTCATGTAAATGCTGACGTCGTAATGATGCGGACAACAATGTGATTAAAATGGATGAATCTTGCAACAATGGAGCTATTTTTTTTTCAATTAATAATATTAAATAATCGCAACGAATGTTATTTCTATGGAGAAAATACAATATTTGGGCAGCCGTTACCCCCTCCCCCCTTTAGGGAACGAATTTTAAAAAATCAATATCCAATTCATGTATTGCCCTCAGGAATACAAACAGGAAGCCCTATATTCCAAATTTAAAAGTTCTATGTCAACAGGAAGTGGGTGAAAAATGAGTGACAATATTTGACTGCCACATACACACAGAAATGTAAGTTAAAAGAAAGCATGTAAAAATTAACCTAATACAACCTGAAAATAAATACATATTTCAACAACCCTCTCCCACTGTCACACTTTGTGGACCCTTTCCCCGCCCCCCTCTTGAAGTGTGACCTAATTATTGGATAATCCCTAATGAGACGAAGACATGCTTAAAATTAGTTTTTCTTTTCTATGAACAAGTTAAGGTGGCAGTCTAGAAAAATGATCATAAGAGATAAGGTAGTGCTGCTCCGCTAGTCATAAGAATTCTCACTGCTTTTTCTGTGCAACAATTTATAGTACAGTCAAACCTCGTTAACATGAACACGCTTAACGTGAATTACTTTTAACATGAATTGTTTTCATAGTCCCCTATAAAAACGTGTACAAAGATTTGACACTGATAACATGAATTACTGTTAACATGAACAAAATTTTGATTCCCCTTGAGGTTCATGTTAACGAGGTTCGACTGTATTGTAAAAAAGTATTGTAAAGTATAGCATTGTATAAAAGTTCCGTTGATTGCTAGTACAATTTCCGTTATTTTTAAGGATTTTTTTTTTTACCTCCAATGAAATGATCAGGTGAATGTGTCAGAAATTAGTGAATATGGATTCAAGAATATCCTTGACAGAAAATGTTGCAAATATCTATTTAATTTGTCGTTTTCGATCAGGCTTTGCAATTTTTTATGTTTTTATACTCTAAAAGAATTTCCATATTTTTTTTACAATGCAATGTGTATTTTTATGGATTATTTCTTTTTCAGTGTAATAATGATAATAAATCCTACAGCTTTAGAGAAAATGAAAATTTCACATTATCTGTCAAAGATATTCTCAAATCCATTTTTTTTTTTACACATTCAGTAAATCCCTTTCATTGGAAAAGAAAAAAAATTCGTAAAAATACGGAAATTGCGCTAACAATCAATATATATATATATATATATATATATATATAACTTTAAGTAAAATTTAACCATTGAAACATAAGAATATATATATATATATATATATATATATATATATATATATATATATATATATATATATATTACAGTGTGCTCTTTTGTTGTTGTTGTTATTACATTGAATTTTAATTTTGATCTTATTTATAATGATTAAAAGAATGGAATATTTGAATGAAATCTATTTAACATTCTTATATACTGTATTTTTATTTCAGAATAGTCCATCTAACAGCAGAAATAGCTTAATTTTTAAATGAAGATCTGAAGATATATTTAAATGAGAACACACACAGCAAACAAGTTGACAGATGATATAGCTAAAACAAAGGGTAATCAAAGTTTAATTTTATTCTGTAGGCATTTTTTATATATTGGTACACAAAATATGCAATTTTAAATTATTAGACAACTGAGTTTAAATGTCGTGACATAAATTCAACTTTACTTTTTGATACAATTCAATTTTACTCTTTCATAATTAAATTTTACACTCTCTAATAATGTAATTAAATGTAGTAAGTTAGTTATAAAAAAAAAATCAGAATTAAATTTGCTAAAGCACATAATTATTTTTAGAGTTATTTGAGAATAATACTATTAAAATTTGAGAATAAAAATATGTGTGTGAAAAGACCTTTTTTATTTTAATTTTTAGGAATTGTATAATATGTGTTTCATTTAGTTTTAGGATTTCTTTAAAATTATTCTTTTAAGCTCTAATTTTACAAAAATTTTAAAATTTCAAATACTAAATATGCATAAAAGGGTATGAAAAGAGGAGCAACAATGAAATGGGAAAATATGATAAAAATAAAACTGTTCTTTAGTCACTAGTTTCAACTGCTCTATTTTAAAAACAAATATTCTCCTACATAAAATGAGAAAGCGCAGTATAAGAATTGTGGATATTAAATGTTAAACAAAAAATAAAAGAAAACCTCCTGCAGATTCTAGACAAGTTTTAAAAAAATAACATTTAATAAAGAAAAGCAAATTGTGACGTGCATTTACTGATTTAAGGAAGGAGATATACATTTGTATTTCCTTTTACATTTCTATAAATTGGCATTTGAATTAAACACATAAACTTCCATTTGCTTAAAACTAGTTCAAACTTTATGGCAACATGTATGTTTATAAATATAAAACATTTAATTTTTTTTTTTTTTTTCATTTGCAAACATGTTGTGTTCCCCAAACCTCAACTTAGTGGGATTTACAATTATGGAGACATTGGTTTTACACTACTGAAATTTCAAGATTTTTTACCTATATTTCATGTATCACAGTTTTTTTCCGATTTGTTTGATAAAAACCATCTTTATAGAATTATTTCTTCACAGACTGATGAATATATTTCATTATTAATTTTAATCATCGGCTCAAACGATTTTGACGAAATTTTGTATCCTACTGTTTTGAGGCACCAGAAAACCATTGGGCTCACATGTTCGAGAAAATTCGATTAGTGGGTCATTTTGGGTCACCATGGGTCAGGGTCAAGCTAATTGTATCTAAAAAAGGGTTCAAACGATTTTGGCTAAATTTTGTATCCTACCATTTTCGGGCACGAGAAGACAATTGGGCTGGGTCACATGTTCGGGAACTGTCGATTAGTGCGTCATTTTTGGGTCAACGTGGGTCAAGTTAATTTTATCTAAACAACGGCTCTAACGATTTGATTAAATTTTGTATCCTACGAGTTTCGAGCATGAGAAAATCGTTGGGCTAGGTCACATGTCCGAGAAAATTCGATTAGTGGGTCATTTTTGGGTCACTGTGGGTCAAGCTAATTTTATCTAAAAAACGGCTCAGACTATTTAGACTAAATTTTACATCCTATTGTTTTCGGACATGAAAAGACTGTTGGGTTAGGTTACATGTTCGAAAAAATTCGATTAGTAGGTCATTATGGGTCAAGCTATTTTTATCTTAAAAGCGGCTCAGGCGATTTAAACTAAATTTAGTATCCTACGGTTTTTTAGCACGAGAAAATCATTGGGCTATATCACATGCTCGAGATAATCTGATTAGTGGGTCACTGTGGGTCAAGCTATTTTTATCTAAAAAACGGCTCAGACTATGTTGACTGAATTTCCCTGCAGGTTTCGGGCACGAGAAGACAATTGGGCTTGGTCACCTGTTCGAGAAAATTTGATTAGTGGGTAACTTTGATTATGGGTCAAGCTATTTTTATATAATAAAAGGCATTATAGTAATAATACAGAGAGAAAATATATCGAATTGAACTCAAAGCTAATTTTTACCGAGAGCTCGGTCTTCCCTGCTCGTATCAATGAAAAAAATAAAATTTTGATACAACTGCAGTGGACATCCTTACAACCACAAAAACTAATTTTCTGTTTCAATTTCAGTTTCAATTTATACAGTTTCAATAAATTCAGTTTCAATAAATACAAATGCATTTTAGTTTTGTTAGATATAGACTAATATCTAATTTTATTAACAAATTTTATTTTAGTTCTAGAAGATTATGTTTAAATAATAATAGATATCTTATTCAAGAACATTCTCATCCCAACAAGTAAAAATTACATCATTTAATTGATGAAAACTTAGATAAAAACTGGATTTAATACATATGTGGGCAAAAAATTGATCTGTCTGCAGATAAATAGTTTTTTATAGTGTGTTAGAGTTCACGAAACAAAAATGTACCAATTAGTATAAAAAAGATTTCTTGATCATATACAAATTAGTCAGAAAATCTCGAAGTTTTCTAAAAAGATGTAACTATTGAATGAAAAAATATACACGTTATCAAAAAAGTTTAAAAAATATTTTTATGTTAACGAAAGAATAAAGTTTACCAAAAATATTTTATACTAATTTGTACATTTTTTAGAAAAATTGAAGTTTTGTATGTATAGTTTTCATTCATCTGCTAATTTTTTTTAACTTTTTTGCTAACTTGTAAATGTTTTTAGAAAACTCTGGAATTTTTGTTTGTGGACATGTAAATAATTTTTAGAAAACATTGAAATTTTTCATAATTTGTATGTTTTATTCATAATTAAGTATTTCAATAATTAAGTGTCTATGTAATAGCTCAAATTTTCATGTGATTTTTTTTTACTAATTTGTATATATACTATTTTAGAATGTATATTTTTTGATATTTTTATTTATTTATATATATACTTTTTTTTTCATCTGTAAATTTTTTAAAACTTTTTTGTTAACATGTAAATAATTTTAGAAAACTTTGTACTTATTTTTTACCAACTTGTATTTTTTTCATTTAATAGTTAAATGTTTATATAATAGTTGAAATTATTATGCGATATTTGAAACTTTTATGTGAACATGTAACTATTTTTATTAAAATTTAGAATTTTTTTTGTTAACATAAAAATATTTTTTTTAAACTTTTTTGTCAATTTCTTTTGTAATAGTTGAAATTTTTAAGTGATAGTTGAAATTATTTTTACTACCTTGTACATTTTTTGTTCAATAGTTGAATCTTTATATAATATATGAAATTTTTATGTGTAGTTGAATTTTTTTTACTAATTTGCATATATTTTTCGAAAACTTGTATCTTTTTTGATTCATTTATATTAATGTGAAACAATTTTATGTTAATTTTATGTCTGATGTTTATTTTTTTTTTTTATAATACTCCTTTTTCATTCAGTATTAAGCTTCAGACACATGGTTATTTAAAATTACATTTTCTTTAGTGTTTTCTAAGATGGTAATGTTTCTGTGGAATGCATGATATTGAGGAATACAAATCATTAGGTGATTGAATAATTTTCTCTTAATCAGTAAAGTTAACTTAGGCTGATGGTGAAATTAGTTGTTAAAATTGTGTAGAATCAAAGTATTAAATGAAAGAATACAAGTTTGGTGCATAAGAGTATTGTGATAAAAAAAAAGACTTTTAAGATTAATAAATTATGTATAAACAGAGATTTTGCCTAGTCACTTAATCACTAAATCAATAAAATTTATCTTAAAGTGAATATCTACTATTTCTAAAAGCATTGGGCAAAATACTGTTATGTGATCTAAATCAAAACTACATTGAAAAACAGATGTCTGAGTTACCTAATGTTAAAATGTTACCTAAAACTACCTAATGTTACCAAGTGATATAAAATTCATATAGTCGACTTACATAAACAACAGTTTTTAGATAAGTAGTGATTACTTAAAATTAAAGATCATATTTGTAATACTTTGTTGACTATAAAAATTTTGTTTGTAATAATTTAACACCTAGAAAAATATTTATACTTTTCTAAAAATAATGGATAGTACATATAATATACTATTATGTAAGTAAAAAAATCTTAAAACATCATCAGAATTTACTAAATTAAATATGTACATAAACTAGGGATTTTGGATGAAATGTGTTGTTTTCCTAATGAAAGATTATATTTGTGCATACTTTATGAAAACTGTAAAATTAAAAAGATAGTATTCATACACAAATGAGCAAACAACAGGGCCACTTCAGCAGAGTAGTTAACATGTTGACCATAAAATGAGGAGCTAGGGTTTATGTTTGCAGGTTCAAACATGTGCGGTTTGGGCGAGGTGACCATGCTAGGTGTTAAGGGTTTTCCTTGTGCAAAATCAATAATTCTGGTCACTTTTTCTCTTAGAGCAATATGTTAAAAAATTTAAGACAACAAAATCACTAACTCATATATGAAAAACTAATTACTAATCTAAAAGTACAGAAAAATATCTACTCCTTAATAACTGGTCAATTCTCCCCTAACCTTCAACTCCCAGTTGAGTAACCCCAGGTTGGTAAATCTAACTGGTGGTTGATATTTTGAATTTATCATTAACTTCAGAGCCATGTTATTTGACTCTGGGTTAGTCAACGGAAGGTTTAAACGTGTATATATGTTTATTTGACTCTAGGTTAGTCACCGGAAGGTTGAAACGTGTATATCTGATTGGCCAAAGGGATCACATGATGTAGCAATCATGTTCATGATTTCTGTCCTCCCTTGAGCCAGTTTTCAGTAACAAAACAAAACAGAGTACTGAAAGAGCATACTTGTGGTGTTTATTTTTAGATAAATAAAATTACAAATAAATTTTGAATTAACATTTTGATTTGATGGTTTTGTTCATTCACAAAATTAGGTCCGAAGATTAAAAAAACTGTCACAGTCATAAGATGTTAATTTATACAAAATTTTGTGTTACAGTAAAATTCTTTGAAAAAAGTTACTTGATTAAAGAAAAAATACACATATACCGTATATACTCGTGTATAAGTCGACTCGTGTATAAGTCGACCCCCCTAATTCTTACGCAAAATTTTGGAAAAAATTGAATTTTCGTGTATAAGTCGACCCCCCTAATTCTTACGCAAAATTTTGGAAAAAATTGAATTTTCGTGTATAAGTCGAACCACATTTCTGGTAGTATATGTTGAAAAGTGATTTGTAATCGAGGATGAAAAATAAATAAATTTTCATTAAATTAGTAAACTTTTTACGTTTCTAATCAAACCTCCTTTTTTTTTAATTCAACATTTTAAAATTGTATAATTATGTAAAACTGAAGAAGCTTAAACTATTTTGAAAGCTATTCACATCAATTTAATGATTACTTACTTAAAATATATATATCTATTCAAGCCTTATTTACAAGGGTAAACAACTTCTTAAACTGCTAAAATATAGTACTTCTTTGTATTGTAGGACTTTTGGGAGAGAAATCTAGAAGCAATCTCAAGTTGAACTCTTTTTAAAAAAGGGGATTAAAATGTTGAAAGGGATGCCCCTGTATTAAAGGGAATTCTATCCCAAGAGAAAATGAGTGTAGAACAATTACAGAGACATTGAGCTTTTATTTATCAATCACCATTGTCCGCTTTTATCTGTCTCTCCAACCTAGACCCATATGTGATTAATTAAAAGACTTGCACATTCACCAATGATCTGCGAAAAAAATATGACTCCAGTATTTCATTCAGCTATTTTTTTTTTTTTTTTTTTTTTTTTTTTTTTTTTTACTTACTCATGTATAAGTCGACCCCCCCATTTTCAGCTCCCAAATTTTGTCTAAAATTCTTCGCCTTATACACGAGTATATACGGTATATATATATATATTTTTTATCTAAGTTTAATAAACAATTTTATGACCAGGCTAACAGTAATAAGTGTAATAAAATTAAATAACAAGCTAGATTTATTAATTTTGAAAGAATAATATATAAAAAGACAATTTCATATATTTATTTCTAATATAGATTTTTTATTTAAGTAAAGTAACTGATTAGAGATTCAATTTAATTATCTTGCATAAAATTGCATGCTTGATAGCCTTTATCACTTATACAAGTTGTAAGAAGACTTTTTCTGCTTGATTTCATGTGTAGATTATTATAAAAGTTTTTTTTTTAATTCCTTGTATAATAATTTTAGAAGCTGTTATTCTTGTAAAGTGCAAAAATTTTCAAGAAATCCACTGAAAAATATTTCTTCCAAACAAAAATAATTATTGTCAACTAACAAGTATCTATTAGTTCAAATTATTTATCTATTACAAATGGATAATATTTTAACAGAAAATTCCGTCTTCTATGACTTTAGGCTTTAAACAAACATGCAGTGTAGGAATAAATCTAAAATGTAAGAAAAACTGCTTTTCTTATTAATTATTCTTTAAAAGAAAAAAAAAATTGAATCATACATACAATATTTGAGGTGTAAGAATATTTGTTTTTGCATTCTGTATATTGCACTACCAAATACCAAAAATTCACAGTAGATGTCTTACGCCTTAAAAACTTTGTCAAAAATCACTATAATCTTGACTTCACAGATTTAAAATTTTCAAAAAGGGCTAAGAATTAAAAGTAACACATTCTTTTATATTATTTTTTTTAATTAACATTTTGCTTGCTTATTGCATCACAAATAGCGTTGGCTACCAAATAAACATCAAATCACTATTCAAAGTGACTGCCATCTTTGCTTCAACTGCTCATGCGCATGTCGACTAATGCAAGCTCAAAACCAAGGTTCAGTTAGTCAACTCGAGTTTCGTTTTTAGATTTTATTTCTCCTGGTTAAGTTAGCAGAGAATTGGATTTCAGGGTCAACCGAGAGTTAAAGTTGATGGTGTGATGGATTGGGGTCCATCAACATATTTCATTCTGATAGGATTAAAATAATTCCATAATAAAATGGAATGATTGGTCTTCATTGGCAACTATTGTAAGAGGATTATCCTAGAGAGTAAAAATCTTTAGTTCTTTTCAAATAAGAATGAAAAGATTGCATGCTTTGTATAGCCTTGCTAAATGTGTGTAAACTTTATCTATAAGAAGATTATCTGAAGGGGTTTAAAATGTGTCAGGAAGGTATTTGCATGAATGCCATGACTAAAGAAGGGTATCTTGTAGAACCCTGGATACCAAGGGGTAGGAAGATGGAAGAAGGGTGTGTCACTCAAGGAGGATCAATGGATTATGCACAGGGGAGGAGGATAGCATTTTTTTTTATTGAAGATGCAGTCTGGATTTTGAGTTCTGGAGAGTCGGACATTGTTTTTTTTGGGGAATCCTGAGATGTATAAAAATGTCTTGTAAATATTATCTAAATTTTCACTATCATGTTATTTTTGAATTGTTGTTTTGAAATCAAACTTTTTTGTTTAATACGATATGATATGTGTAATTATATGTATGCGACCACGATACCACAATAGAGACTTAACCGGTAAAAGTATTGGATACAAGATTCTCTTGCATGACATCATGAAAAGATATCTGTGAGTTGTCTGTAATTGTAGTTAAAAAGATAGTTAATATTTACTAACGAGTATTGCAAAATTTATAGACTGTCTAAATATATGCATAAAGTAGGATTTTTAGATACAAGTATGTAGTTAATTTATCTATATATTTCTAATAAGTGCAATTAAAAGTAAAATAAATAATTGTTAGTATATATAAAAATTTAATCATATGTAAAAATAGACAAAGTGTATGTGAATCATTAATATATACGTATTGCAATTAAAGCAATATATTCTAAAGAATAAAAATTACCAAAAATAATTATTCATTAAATGATAATGTTTGCTAATAAGAAAATCTGTGTAGAAAATCGAAAAATAAGTCAAGAAAGATGTATGAAATTCAACCTTCAATCAAGTTAACCTTTGCATGCTAAAAATCAACTGTTCATCTAGTAAAGTCTCATTTTAATACCTAAATTTGTGAGAATATTTTTTTGTATTTCAATAATAAAAAAAAATGGATAAAAACTATAAAAACTAGAATGTTGGTGCTTTTTAACTCGGATTCTAATCTTCATACAGAAAATGTAATAAAAATTTAGTCAAATATTGAATTATCCTATTTCTGATGTGAAGAGTATAAAAAGGTAAAAGAAAGTTGGGATCTTCCTGTCCTGTCTAAAAATAAAATGAGTAGAACCCATCCAACCAATATTTTAAAACTGGGCATGATCCTCTTATAAAAATCAATTTTCATTTTTTAATATCCTTCTATATGATTATATCAGTGCAAAAAAGGTAACTAAAATTTAACTTAGTTAATTTTAGCAAGGGGAAATAAATACATAAGAATTACCGAAAAATCAAATAAATTTAATTAATTCTATAATTTTCCACTAGGTGGTGGGATAAAAAATGTTAAGTTGAATTTACCCTGTCTAATTTTAACGTATTCTATAGTTGCCATATGTAAGAAAGCCTAATAAAATTCATTAAAAAAATATATATTAATCCTTTTCACATTGCTATACACAAAAATTGAGTGGGTGTGGAAAGGGCGGTTGCACAGCCCTTGTGGTAGCTACACTGATGCAGAGCCACCAGGACAGGAGGAGGAGGCACATTGCCTCAAAACCTCCTCCTGCTGGTCTCGTTCTTTCATTTCCTCACTGGTTATGTTTATCACACCCCTGAAGATAATTTCATTCACTAATTTTCTATGCTTTGCTTTAAAACTTTTAAAAAACAATATATTTTTTTTAATTATCACAGAGTTTTTAAAAATTAAAAGTCCAATGAAATAATAGCCAGCAGGCTAAATGTTTCTACTACGAATTTTGAGACATTTTGTATGCATACACAAATGTAATAAATAAGATTTGCATATGTCTAGAAAAGAGCATTACTTTTTCATGTTAGTCCACTTGTTACAATATACTCTTTGGCAACGTCTTACTTGACAGTACATGAAAAAATAGGGGAGATTTTTTAATTACTTTACTACTTAGATTGCTCAATTGGGCTAAATAGCGTTAATTTTGATGAGTTAAAATCATTTATGGATTGAATTTGCAAAAATTTTATTATAAAACTTAACACAATCTTTATATAGTGTAACATACAATGGATGCACTATTCTATTAATTTTTACATATGAAGATTAAAAGATCAATACGTTTTCAACAAACTTTATCTGTTACACAATATATGCAAGTTCTTAATTACAATGGGTAAAAATGATAATGAAAATTATATTATACAAAAAAATCTATTGGGGTAAACACTGGAATGAAAATGTGGGATTTTCACCTTTTACTTTTTTATTAAAAAAATTGTCTGCATTTTTCGTATCAATATTTAAATAAATAATTATATCTATAAATCTTTAAAAAGGTATCCATTAACTGATCTGCAGTAAAAGTCTATATTTTGCAATGATTATAAATTGTATTGGTATGTATATTGAAATTGTAACTGGTCTTACTGACTGCATACTGTGATAGGTCCAAGATGTTAGGGATTAAAGGGGTAGCATGGAACCTTTAATAGAACCGCTCCCGTAAATCATTAAAATGAATTTTATTAAATTCTGCACTTCAAATAAATAAAAATTACAAATTCTTGATTAACAGGATCGCACAACAAATATATTAAGGGCTCTTTCAGCTTATGATTCTACTTCAGTCAAGTAAGTGTCCAGCATTAACAATAGTCTATATTTCCAAAGAATAAACAGAGTCAGTGTTTCCCCTCCAAAGGTAGGGGCGAGAGTCCAAGACAGGCTCCTCCTCTGACCCTTCACAAAATGTAATGGATTCCTCTGAAATACGGGAAGGGATTCAAAATAGTCATTGTTTAAGCAATATTAGATAGTGTCCATGCTCGCTTTACAAAGTTGTTATGCAATAACCTGAAAGTTATGTTAGAGAAAGGTTTTCTCTGCCTGGTGATCGAACAATCACCTGAATGTAGTTTTTCCCCCAGAGTGATGACTCCGTCTTTAAGGTTGAGAGAAATCTGCAACCTACCCTGAGTACTTCTTACTCATAACTCTCTTTCAACTAACTACCTGTCTTTTCTTCTTCTATCCTCAATGTTACCTCTCGAACAATAGAATTCTTTCCAGCCACTAAAATATCTTTCAGATGAGGTAATAGTAGAAGTATGTTATGATAGGTGGAAAAGGGATTTCCCACATATGACTTCTAATAACTGAGGTTATCTTGGTTCCCACGATACCTGGGGAGTGCGGCTTGTCCAAAAGCATTCCATTCCACTCTCTCCATTCATCTCGCTGTCTCCAAACCTTCAAGTAATAAGATTGATGATGATTAAGTGAAACTTTTGAAGTTTCGTGGCCGATTACTGGACTTAGTTTTATTTTGGAAGAAAATCCTAAACACAAGGTAACTGCCTATACCTGGCTTTAGGCTTCACAAACAGGGTTTTGTGTGAGATATAGTGAGTTTCTCACAATACATCAGCAGAGCTTGAGGAGTACATAAACATCATAATAAACGAATATGTGTTGAAAGAAAAAAAAAACACATTTTCCTTAACATATTACTGTTTGTCTTCAAATAATAAAATAGGTTACTAGTTATCCGACTCTGAGTTATTGCAGCAGTAGGCTGTGTACAACGTTATACTGTCATATTGACATGCATTTTGTACAGCAGATATTTCAAATCATGCACCTGAGATTTTTATTTACTAAATGTACAAAGAGTAATCTCTGTAGTTTCTTCTGCAAACTGAATGCTATAATCACAGCAGAAATGTTCTCGACATTCTGGGAGAAAACTACTAATAAAAGCTTGGTATTTCAAGGTTGTCATTATGTATCTGCAAAATTCAAATGGTTGTTGGGCAGCACTTGTCTTTAATGCTCAACTAATTCCGTCATTGCATAGGTTATACAGAAGCTCCATTTATGTGAATTGCATTTTACAAGATATACATCATTGTCTTTTTCATACATATAAAAAGCAATAAAAAAAGATAAAGACAAATATTGAGCACATGATATGAAGTGTCTGTTGTCCAAATTTTATGCCGTGACACATATGCCCTCCCTAAAGATTTGGGAAGTATAATTTTGGCAACCCTGTCTATATTGTAAAATCCCGATTGTAAGCCCCCTCCCACTTTTAACTAATTTTGATTTTCTTTTCTATTCCCAAATATAAGCACATTATATTTGGGCATATATAAGCATGAAATATCTGATTCCCTTCTCTACCCTAACCCAACATAAAAAGTTTAAAATCTTGAGAATCTTAAATTCTTGTGTCCTTGTAACGTAATAGTAAATGAAAAATCAATCAACTGCATTCTCCCTCTCCATACAAAATTTAATCTTCCCCCTCCCCCCTCAGCATACAAAGTTTAAAATCTTTAAAACTCTTTAAAATTATGCTCTATTTGTTGTTCTCTAGTAATAAATAAATAATCAGGCATTTAAATTATCTCTCTACCCCCAAGACATCTGCTTCCCCCATTTCCTTCCCCCCCCCCCCCCCAGCAAAAAAATCTTTAAAACTCTACTCCAGAATACAAAGTTTTAAATTTGTGAAACTCTTATTTGAAGAAATCTTCTGTCTTATTTGTTGCCCTTTAGTAAAAAATAAATAGATAATCTGTCACCTTAATTTTCTCTCTACTCCAAAAATGTCTGCTCCTCCACCCCCCACAAAATTTAAAAATATCTCAAACTCTTTCCACTTCAACCACTGTCCCCCACCCAGCAAATATTTGTAAATCTTTAATGTTATTTAAAAAATGCTGTCCTATTGTTTATTTTGTAGCAAGGTAACTCATCTCATCTATACATAATCTCATATAAGGATCACTCATCTAAAATTATCATCCTTTTTGAAATTTTTGCTCTTTTTCCTCACACGTGGGTGAGGTGGATTTCTAAGTATGTGAAAAGAAAGAAAAAATGTTCATCTTTTTTGCAAGTTCGGCTGAATTACATGTATATTTTATGTTTTTAAAATAAATAGGTTCTCTAAAATGGCTCCCTCTTCCTATTAACAAAATATCAGCTGTGAGAACAGCCAAACTACAAAAAAGACTAAAACCTTTTCTTTGCTCTTCTTTCCCCTGTCTAGAAATTCACCCCTTTTTCTGCGGATGGGGATTTGAAATTTAAAGGGAGAATTAGATGATCATTTATTTATTGTTGCTACAAAATAACAATGCAACATAAAAATCTTTAAAAAATAGTTTTAAAGATTTTTAAATTTGTGGGGAGGGGGGGGGGGGGAAGCAATTTAGATAATTATTTAATTATTGTTGCAAAAAAGTTATAAATAGAGCAAAAAAACATAGACTTTAAAGTGTGTATCGGGGGGGGGGGGGAAGCCAAAAAAAAGGCTTTTTTTGAGGGGAGGGGAATAATTTAGATCGTTATTTAAATTTTGTTATAACAAATAGATAAAAAAAACAATTAAGAATTTTAAAGATTTTAAATTTTTGGAGATGCATTTGGAGGGGGGAGGGTTTTCATGAGATAAGTTTAGGGGCATGGGGAGAGAAGCAAAGATTTTATGAGGAGGGGATAATTTAGGTGGTAGATTAGGTTTATTTATTGTTAAATAAGTCGGAAAATAAATTTAAAATTAAAGAGTTATAAATGTTAAACTGTGTATTTTTGGTATCAGAGGGGGGGAGGGCAACAGGGAAGCAGTAATTTTGAGGGGGATTTAGATTATTGATTATTTATTGTTACAATAAAATAACAAATAAAGAAATATATTTAAAAAAAATAAGATTTTAAATTTTACGGGTGGGGGGGGGGGGATTAGCGAAGGAGGGAATTTAGATAATTCTTTTTTCTTTTAGCAAAAATCAAATCTGCCGAAATACAGAAGATTCTCGCCCATTTTTTACTTCTAAATTAATGATGAAAACCGGTTTTTAAAAAATATATATTTTTTAATCTCGATTATAAACCCTTCTCCCAAATTTAATCCTTTTCACTTTTGAAAAAGGGGGAGGGCTTACAATTGGTATTTTACAGTATGTACTGAAATTCCTCCTTCCTCACCATGCCATAAGTCTCATGTTCTCACTTGTGCTCATATATGATAATTTCTCTGAAATAAAGGTCTCCTTTTTTCTTTCCTTTTAAAATGTTCATATTATTATTTTATTTTATTTATACTATATTACTTGTTACCAAGCTACTTATTATGAAACTTTCAAAATTCAATGTTTACACATTCAAAAAATGTTATAAATAATTTGGTCACTTGCTTATTTGATGATTTCAATTATTTGACATACCCTTAATTCTGTGTGAACCTATGTTAGGTGGAAGGTGGAAGATTCTTTTGGGTATAATGTAGGTATTAGGAGGATTGAAAAACCGATGTAAATTATATCAGTGGGACACAATTGTAGCAAAAGGTTGCCATTTTCTGAATATAAAATGTAAATGTACATTTTCAATCGGATTCCTTTTAAAATTATGTAGTTTTCACAGCTGATTGAATTTTCTTCCAAATGAAAAATTTGCATCTAATTCCAGAGCTGGAAAAATCAGATCAGAAAAAACCCAGAAAAATCTGTGAAAATATTGTCATTTTGATGCAATTATAGGAAAATATTGCAGTTTCACGTTTTTAAATGGATGTTTTCTTTGATAAATGATGTCAGTTCACTTTTAAGGCAACTTGACCCCTGATGATCTTAAACACCATTTTTTCAAATTGAAATATATTTCCCTCTTTAGTGTAATAAGAAAATCGTATCAAGTAGCAGTGTCTAATATTAAATCTTTTCTCTAATATTAAGAAAACTATATTTTTAAATTCTCAGGGTTTTTGTTGCATGTACCAATGACAATGAAATTTTCTTCATCACTAGCTTTAAATGGAGTTACGAGACAAAATTTGAATTTATGATCATGGCTGTAAATTATTGACTTTTAAGGCAACTTGACCCCTGATGATCTTAAACACCATTTTTTCAAATTGAAATATATTTCCCTTTTTATTGTAATAAGAAAATGGTATCAATATTATATCTGTAGCAGTGTCTATAATATTAAATCTTTTCTCTATTATTAAGAAAGCTATATTTTTAAATTCTCAGGGTTTGTGTTGCATGTGCCAATGACAATGAAATTTTCTTCATCACTAGCTTTAAATGGAGTTACAAAAAAAAAATTGAGTTTATGACCATGGTTGTAAATTATTGATAAGTGATATTAACTCACTATCTTCTTTAGATTTAGATGTGATTTTTGTTTAGGTTATTTTTTCCTGATTGAAAACAGGTTCTGTTCTCAAAGCTAGTAGATGTGAGGTGCTGATTTTGAAACCATGGCACGCTTATGAGCCTAACAGTTTGGAGTTTTGAATGTTTTTTTTTTTTTCGAATCTTGCTTAGGTTGTGTAAATACAGATTAGGTTCCCTTAGAAAGACCCTACAGTGGTCAATCCTTCCTTTAGCATATATTCCTTGTACAGATAATCGTCTGTAACAAAAACTCTATTCACTTAAATGCTATTTTCACCAACCACATTGTGGAATCAGTTTAAAAAATAATTTACATGAAATAATTATTTTAAAAGCTTGCTTAATAAATTGTTAAAGATTATTTTAGAATAACTATATGTTTTTTTCATCTAAACAATATCAGTTATGTTTTCCCAAAACAATCCTTGGGCTGTGTTTTAATCACAAGTTCGATTTTATTTTATTTAATATATTTTTTCATTTCTATTTAAATTAATTTTATATGATTCTACATCATTCAACTTTAGTGGGAGTCATCAACTTTAAACTTTTCAAAAATCGATTTGTTCGTTTTTCGTATTTTAAAAATATATATATATTTCTGAATCAAACAAAAACAACCGTAAGAAAATATTCAAATGAGAATCAGGTCAAATTAGAATTAAAAATGTGAATGTGTACTTTAATACTCTGACTTTAATTGATTTTTAACTTTGCATAGGAATAGTAAAGAAATAGCAGAATAAGGTCAACAAGAGAAGGTTTTCAGGCACCGTGCCCCCCCCCCTCTCCTGTCCATCTGCCTCCATGAAGGATAGTGCCTCCTCCTTGGTGCGGACTCCACCTCACACTATTTTTAAGTATAATATCCTCTGGTGTAAAAAGGGTTAACAGATTTTTTAAAGGCTATTTTCAAATCCAAAGAGGCTACTTTCAGACACATTTTTGAATTCACTTTTTTTCAGAAACGCATGAAATAGGCGGATGTTGTTATTCAGAAACTTTGTAAACGAAACACGTTTTCCAATTTTTGGTAAAGGCAGAAAACACTGTCAAAGTCGACGCTTTGAACCGAATTCCCGATGTTGCAGCGTCCGAAAGGAGACAAACGTGTTGTCACATAACACGAATCGCTTATAACTCGATAAGTAATTTATTTATCAAAAAATAGAAAACTCACTTTGATTCCAAATCGCCCCAATAGTTAGGTCTGCAATTTTATATCTTTGTGTTAAAAATGAATAAGAAATTGTGTCAGAAAGATTTCCGTTGTTCGGCAGATCATTTGAGAACCACCTTAAGGAATCCATGAGAAATTCACTATATCTCACCCAAAACCTCTGTCTTGAAGCCTAAATCCAGTTATAGAAGATCCCGTGTGTTTTGGATTTCCCTCCAAAATAAAACTAACTCCAGAGATCGGCCGATGTACATCGAAACTTTCGCTCCATCATCACCAATCTTCCTTCCTGAAAGTTTCGAGACAGTTGGATAAATGGAACGAACGAGCAGAACGGAGGAGTCTTTGATCGAACCGACGACCTCTCAGGTAACGTGGGAACCAAGGTGATGTCAGTTGTAGAGACAGTACGTGAGAAGTCCTTTTCCACCTATCATAACGGACTTTCTACATGACCCTTTTTGATGAGCTTCTAGTGGCTGGTGGAGAGACACCTATTGTTCTAGAAGTGAAACAGCGAGTTAAGAGTACTCGAGTTAGGTTGTAGGTCTCTGAACCTAAGGAAATTTCAGTCATAACTCCGGGTGAAATATTTTCGGGTGATTGCTATAATCCCCGGGTAGAGAAAATCTTTCTCTGACAAATATTTTTGAGGTTGTTACGTGACAGCCTTGTGTAATGAACGTGGACAATTCCAGTTTTGTTCGAGTAGTAAAAATCCCGATCCCCGTCCCGTATTCCAGAGAACATTGACAGGGAGCTCTCTTTTGTGAAGGGTCAGACTAGTGAGCCGATCTTCATCTCCCGCGCTTACTTTGGAGGGGGACTTTACATCTGTTTAGGATTGTAAACATAGACTTTGATAAACGCTAGACTCTTCCGAAGTTATAATATTATCATAAGCTGAAGGGGCCCGTATTATCTTATTGTTGTGCAATCCCACTAATCAAGAATCTGTATTTTTATTTGTTTGACGCACTTAATTTAATAAAATTCAATTCGATGATTTATGGGAGTGGTTCATTTAAAGGTTCTACGCTACCCCTTTAATTTATAACATCTTGGACCCGTCACAAATTTTCTTAGGTTTTCTTATATGACAACTTCAGAATATGTTAAAATTAGATAGGGTAAATTCAACTTAACATTTGTTTACGACGCCACCTAGCGGCATATTATGGAATTAATTGAATTTCATTTTATTTTCGGAATTTTTTTTGTATTTATTTCCCCTTGTTGAAATTAGCTAAGTTAAATTTTACTCAAAATTTTTATGGTGATATCGTCATAAAGTTATTAGAAAATTAAAATAAATTTTTCTATGAGGCCCATGCCCATTTTAAAAATATTGGTAGGATGGGTTCTACTCATTTTATTTTTAGATAGGACAGGCTGATCCCAACTTTCTTTTACGTTTTTATACTCTTCACATAAGAAATAGGATAACTGAATATTTGAATAATGATTTCTACGTTTTCTAAACGGAGATTCGAACCCGGAGTGAAACTCACCAATATAATAGTTTTCATCTGTTATGTTATCGAAAATGAACTATATTTTCACAAATGTAGGTATTGGAACTAGAATACTTTATTCTTGACATACATAGGTTAATTTTTACTATGTTCATGTTGAGTTTCATACACTTCTCGATTTATTTTTGTATTTTCTGCACAGTTTTTCTAATTAACTAACAGAGGTATTTTGTTAAGTATAAACAAATTTTTACCATATTGCTAAAAATGTCTTCAAAGTTTTTCTTGTACAATATCGATAAATCGGGTCACTTTCCCTTCCAAACTCCTACTTCAAGGCATTCCTCTTACAAAAATATGATAAAAATCGGTTCATACTTACCAAAATCCCTCTCTCGTGTAAATAAAACAAAAATTAATCTTAAAAAGTATAGAAAAAAAATCTAACTCTTTCCTAAAAGTGGTGAATATAATATATAAAATTCTCACATGTGAACTAAGCCTATGTGAAAAAGTCATATCTGTCAGTTATCTGTTGTTGGAAAGATAATTAACATTTACTACCGAATATTAAAAAAATCATAAAATTTGTCTAAATATATGCATTGTAGGGTTTTTAGATACAAGTATGTAGTTAATTTACCTGTCTATTTATAATAATGTAATTAAATGTAGAATTAATAAGACTTTTTAAAAAGAAAGATATAATAATTCTGAATTATGTCTAAGATTCTTCAGAGTATGACATGTATTATATAACGTACTATTTTGACTGACTCTTTTAATTAGTCCTAATTTTTTTTTATCATCATTTGTGTTTTGTTTTTTAATGTTTTTTTTTTTTTTAAATCAAATAATATAACAAGCGTTAGTGAATTTAAAAGTCAATATTTATGAATAATAATCTTTCTTTTACATAATAATTTTTCAACATTCTTCTTCTCTTTTTTTAAATATTACACTATTAATATTTTTCCATAATAAAATATGTTGATTTCAAATAACTAATTAATCTAAAGACACAAATTGATTATTATTTGTAAAATAAAATTTCAATTCTCAATTTAAATATCTGTCAATATAAGTTTTTAACTAACAAAGAGTAAAATTTACACCCATATCTATATTTTCATTTTATAAGCAAATATATACTTCTAAAATTTGTTTTCATGCTTCATCCATGTCTATTCATGAAAATAAAAAGTAATTAAATATGTACTTTATGTGTCTTTCGTAATTTTTGCATTTTGATAGATTTTTATAGGCTTGTCATGTAAAATATCTTGCTGACAGATCAGTAATGACTCATTATTCTAGGTGTATTGCAATCAATATTGCATTTGTAAATATTTAGAAGATGGGAAAATATTATTTTATTCCATTCTATGGATCTTTCTTAAAGATTTGATGGCTAAATTTAAATATTTTATTATCAAGTGTTTTTATTTAAAATATTTCAAGTTTCATGTGGAGACTTTGTAAATGTTGTGTAAATAATTGTAAACACAGTAATTTTATATGCATCTACAAAATATTAAAATAAATTATTTACCCAATATGCCTCTATTATAAATGCTCCTAAATATTGTGCAAAACAAAATAATTATGCATCTGTATACACTGTACCAGACATTGAAAAGATTATGATTAAATATTTGAAATATTGAACCAGATTAAAATAAATTAGTTACTTTGAATTAAATGAACTTTTTCTCCCATATTTCTCTGTTTGTCAGAGGGGAAAAAATGACTGAAAAGAATTAATGACTTAATCCATGTAATTAGCCCTTCTTTATATTGTGTGAGTATAAGCAAGCAACAGAATTGTATGCATCACTTTTTTGGTTCAGCTAAACGAAATATACAATTTAAAAAAAAATACTTTGAGGATAAAAGAAGGAAAATAGAAAAAAATGAGAAAACAAAAGATTTACTAATAGAATTCAGTAAAACGTGCTGCACAAAAAAAAAAAAAAAAAAAAACAGTATTGTTGATCAAAAAAATCCCATTTGCCCTTAATTAAACAGGAAATATTTTTCCAAGTATGTGTATGGCAAAAAAATTATAGGTTATTTGGTATTAGTTGAGGATTGCTACAAATTGATCCACTAACGATATTGGACAACAAGACTGGACCTATTAAGATTGCTCGGCACCACGGGCCTCAGCCACCCCCCCCTTCCCCCCCACCACCACCACACACACACACATACAAACAACTGAAATGTGTTCTCTGATATACTTTCATTTGATAGAAAGACATTGTAAACTTCCTTTCACCTCACAAAAATGTCATGGTTATGTCTTTTTATGACTTAGCCAGATCTTATGGTCTCTTTATTGTCTTATGATCTAAGATCATAGGGAAAAAATACACAGGATTTCAGTATCTGATATGTAATGATTATCTTGTCTCTAAATAGGAATTTTGATTGGTAACGTATTTTATATAGAGTTGAATGGAATCAAAACCAATAATAATCTTTATTACATTATTAATAGACCACAAAATCATTAAATATGTTAACTTATGCAGCAGATCCTCATATGTATGTGTTTGCTATTGCCGTACTGACTGAAAAAGAAGAGAAAACTCTTGTGGAAATTATATATATATGTGTGTGTGTATTATATATATATATATATATATATATATATATATTAGATGCACATAAGAAAAATATCTCCTTGTGCAATTCTTATTTAAATAAATATTAAGAAGTTGTTGATGTTGTAAGCATTATTTCTCTTCCTTTCCTATAAATTTCTATTGAAGGTTCCAATAACTTTTATATTTATCGATATATATTTATTTTTTAATTATGGTGTGGTAACCTTTTATTTCAGCGCATGACATCCAATTAATTCTCCAAAAGTATTAGATTTAAACATTATACCTATTTCTCAGTAGCACTATTTGATATTTCTTGATTCAATATTTGATAGTTCTTAAATTGTTATTTTCATAATTTACATGTTTTTCAATCTTTTGACATGACACTTTTATTTTTCAGTAACATTTTTTTAAAGTTTCTTAATTCAAGATTTGATCTTGCTTAAACTGTTATTTTGACTTTTTTTTTTCAGGTGCAGATGCTGTTTCAATCTTCTCCAGCTTATGAATTATTTTGTTATTATTGATTACTAAGCATTAGTATATATGAAAAATATTTTTATAATATATACTTATTGTTGTTCAAAATGTGTAACTTATATGTCAATAAATATTATGTTGGTATTTTGATTTTGCATGATTTTTTTAATACATAAGTGTATCATACATTATACAAAAAAAAAAAGATGTCATTTTTAATACTAAATCTTTATAAGCATTATAAAGCATGGATTTATAAATTAGCTAAATTGTAGCATTAATTTGTTCTTATTTATGATAACTCAGTAAATGCATACTGTGTTTATGTTTTTTCACTATGAATATATACTATGTAAAACACTGTACCTATTTATAAGTGATATACAATGAAATATGCTTTCATAAAAATTATTTTTTAAGCCATAGTACAAAATAGTAATGTTAATAAATAAATTTTATAGGGATCATCCAATTACTCAATACGTAATATTCAGTAAGTAAAAAAGTTTTTCTATTGGGAGGAAATTGGAAATGATTGAAAAATTTGTCATTCAATATTTTGAAATGCAGATTATTAATTAAATTAATATTTTCAATAAATATACTAAAGAGCCATTTAATGATTATTTTTACATAAAAAATGGGAGATGTATATTTATACCTTAATTGAGGTAATGATGTTAATTACAATAATTATAAAAAAATAGATAACCTTTAGTGTTTTCCATTCATTTACTCATAAGATAATCATATTTACAAATGCATAACGAAATACATACAAAATTATCATGGTTGACCTCTTGCTTAAATCTCAATCAAATATTTTGTGTGTCTTGATATTCAAAATATATGATTTTTTTTTTTTTTTTTTTTTTTTTTTTTTTCAATTCAAGATGCTTGAACTTTCTAACTCTTCAATAACCTCTGTCAAAAATCTCCATCTCAATGTGTAAAATATTGATTTTTTTTTTTATTATTATTCAATAACCGTTGAAAATGGCTTTATGTAATTTACCTTATTAAGACTCAGCAAATTTGATTACAATAATTAGAAAATATCTAATACAACATAGCTTTAAAAGGCAAAAAAAGATAAATAAAAAAAAAAAAAAAAAATCAGCTTTGACAGTAGTAACAACTTAAAGAGGAAATCTTAATTTCCTTTTGTATTTACTGACATAGTTTGTTGTTCACCCCAAATTGTTATAAATTATTAAAATATATTGGCACATTTAAATATTTTCATATCAAAATTCCTAAAATATTTTTTGTATAAAAATGCTAATATTATTCATTTATTTACAAATTTAATTTATCTGTTCTAGTAAATTTCAAAATATGTAGTTTAAAGGATGAAAATCATACAAACTTGATCAAAACAATTGACAAAATATCTATCAAATATCATAAAACAGTTTTGAAAGATATTAGATGTAACGTTTTATTCATAATTGACTGTAACAATTAACAAAGCTTAGACATGATATCTTGCTTTCCTTTTGCATTTTCAAAAATATTATGTGTCAAATGTTTTTTTCCCCTTTCAGTTTGTTTCGAATGTCTAATTTAAATAATGTTTATTCGGCAAAATATCTATCGTTAAATAGCTTTAAAAGGAACAATCTAAAAAGTTTAATTGGAGGATTGATTGGCTGTAACAAAACTTTGAGTTGATTTTATGAAATATATATGGAGTTATTTTTTACCTCTCAAACTGAAATTTATTTTTAAGAAATGTTTATCAATAAATAGCATAAAATCATGCAAACTTGATCAAAATGGCAGTGTATATTTCTAAACATATTTTTCTCAGTATGTATTTCTAAATAGCATTAGAAAGTACTATCTAAAAAGTACATTTCCAGGAGTGATTCTAAGAAAACTTACAAATCCTAATTTCCTTCCATGATTTAAAAATTATCCTTAGTTCATGATTCACACACTCAAATTTCTATAAATATAAATATTTTATAGTGTATTTTACAAAAAAACAATCTATTAAATTTTTTAGTCATATTTTTTACATGGAATTTTTCAAATGGAAAAAAATTAATTAAAGTGAAAAAAAGTTTCCACTTGATTAAAACTCATTCCTTCAAAACTCATTCAAATCCTTCACTACAATTTCTGTCATATATAATACATGCCAATCAATGCTATATATTTTCCAATGTTCTATGCATCTGCACCCTTGTTCTATAAATGTGGAACAACCAAATTTTTTAAATCTCACCATTTTAGTCTATTTGATGGCACATGTTATATATAATGCATTTCATTTTACAAAAACACAGAAGTATGAATCAGGTGGGTTAGTGATAAAATTTATTTTTTTATTAATTAAAGATAGAAAGTAAATTATTATCAGGTATATGTAATGGTCTTATATTAGTTAAAGTGGTCTCTATATCATAATTTACAATAATGAGATAGTATAAAATACTTAAGCTGATTAGTATAACATATACAATACGCTTGCATAGCTGCCAAATTATACGATATTTTATTACCACTTAAATTTAATAGTAAATTTTTCCTAATAATCCCTGCAATTTAACTTTTTTAATGATTAATAAAGCAAAAAAATTTGATTTACAATCTTTTAAAAGAAATTTTAACCTTATTTAATCACCAGTTTCTCTCATAGGTTTGCCATCCCTGCACTATTACATATTTATGTTAGTTGAACTGTAAGATATACGTGGAAATTTATTTTTAATTTACAATACCATATTCTAAGCTATAAAAATGCAATATAAGTGGAAAATGTTTTTTTTTTCTAATTTTAATTATATTCTTTTAAATTAAATTTGTTTAATAATATTTTTGTCAATTTTCCTGTTTATACAGTTTAGTGCCAAATATGGCTAAAAAGATTGATTGCTTGATTATCATTATTTATAATATTGGCATAAAAGTTGTGGTAATTGTTAATTGAACAGTAAACAAAAACATCAGAATATATTTTAAGTAATAAATGACTAATGGTTGGAAATCTATTTAAATCTTTATCTTTTCATTCCTGTTTCATTGATTAATTATAAAAATCATATTTATTAAAATTATTAACCAGGATTCAATTATTCAAATTAACTTGTCTGTCAATAAATTTTAGCTGCAAAACAGATTAAACAGGTTATTTATTATCAAATGCATGTGGAAATTCCTATTTGTTTATATGGATTGGAATTATGCTAATTAATTTGATTGACAATTTTAACTACAAAATATAATAATATATTATTTAATTTCAGGAATGGGAAAAAAATAAATGTTTATTTGGATTACAATTATTCAAATTCATTATGCTAATTAATTTGTTTGACAATTTTAGCTACAAAATATTATATTATTCATTTTCAAGCATGTGAAACAATTTAAATATTTATTTGGATTACAATTATTCAAATTAATTTGATTGACAATAATTTTCTTGAATTAATTTCATTTGCAAACTTTATTATGAAACATAATTGAATAAATTAACTTTTAATTTACTATTATTACACACACAAAAGCATAATTATGTTAATTTAGCTACAAAACAGAACAGTTATTATTATTTATTAGTTATATTGCAATTATGAAAATTAATTTGATTGACAATAATTTTTTTTAAATTTTTCATTTGAAAATTTTATGTGAAACATGTCTAAATAAATTAAATTTTCATTTACTATTTTCTAGAAATATTTAATACAGAATAATAAATTATTTATTATGTAATGCATGTGAAAAATTTTAAATGTTTATTTAGATTTGAATTATTCAAATTAATTTGACTGAAAATAACTTTTTTTAATGAATTTCATTTGCAAATATTATGAAACATAACTGAATAAATTAACTTTTACCTTACCGTTATTACACACACAAAAGGATAATTATGTTAACAATTATGCAAAGTAGTTTTAATGACAATAACTTATTTGAATTTTTGATTTGAAAATTTTTATGTGAAACATGACAATATATTTTAAATTTTCCTTTACTTATCATACATACAATAAAATAATTATGTTAATTTAACAATAAAACAGTTTATTATTTAAATGCTTACTTTTTTTTCAACTTTTCTCTTTGGCATATAAGTTCAAAGAGTAAAAAAAAAAAAAAAAAAAAAAAATGATAATAACAATTTATTTGCCCTTAAATGTTATATAATTTTGGCAGAAACATTGTAGATTAGTGAAAAAAGCTATCAACTAAAATATTTACAGATCATGTATATATGTGTGTATCTTACATATCACTTAAGGTCTTTGTTTTAAAATGATACTAATTATGCATGCTAATATGGGCTAATACTTTATCAAATTTTGCATCTTTTTTACAAACAAATTATTTCAAATTCAAACCATTTTGCTATAAAAGATGAATTTTTTGCCATCAACTGTTATAAGTTTGGCAAAAACATTTTAGATGGGTAAGTCCGCTTAACTAAAATACTTTCCTATCAAATATATGATTGATAACCTTACTTAATTTAAGATGATTAACTAGTTTGTTTTAAAAGGTCTTCTAATTAAGTATGCTTGTTTATTATTTTATGTTTTACAAATAATTTTTGACATTGTAATAATATATAAACAGAAGAATTTGGTGGAAAAAATATCCTTTGAAGAAAAATTATTAAATCCCATGTTTAAGAGAAATAGACAAATAAATCAAAACATTAAAAAGTTTATTTTTTAAAATGGGAATCTAATTTCTAAATAAAATTAATGCTTTCCAAAATGTATTTATTTACTTATTTTAAATCTCTGATTGGATTATTTACAGATTGTATTGATAACAGTAAATTTCTGAGTTTGTTAGTTATTTGTAATATGAAAAATATATTTTGAAATTCTAATTTCTAAAACATTTATCATATATTTTATTTTTTATAAAATTTACAAAGTGGATTTATTCAATCTCAGAAAATAAATCAGTTATTACAGAAATATACTAATAAGATATTTAGTAATATAATTATGTAACATAATTATTTAATATCTCTGGATTGAATTAATCTCAGAAAACAAATAAGTTATTACAGAAATATACTAATATAAGATATTTAGTAATATAATTATTTAATATATATATATATCATATAATATATTATACAATATACTACTTGACATTATTCATGGCGTGTATGCACACATTAAAAATAACTTATAAATTTAACTATGAAATTTCTATATTTATAAATTAATTTGTTTAATATATAAAAAATAAAAAGAAGAAGAAAATCAGCATGAAATAAATAATTTATATTTCAAGAAAAATTAGAATTGATCTTACAACTTTAAGAATATTTCAATATTTATCATTTTTTAATTTATAGTATTACAACTTTTTTTAAGACATTTTTTCGAAAAAAAATTAAATTTGCATATATAATTTTAAATTTAGTGCCTAATTAACATAATGATTCGAATTTATGATAACCATTTATAAAAATAAAAAATAAACAATCGTATATACAATACACATTCTATGAAAATCCTAGAAACGATTCACCATATTTCAGGCATATATCTTAATTTTTTTTCTAATATAATCCAATACCAAATCATACACACACAGCCATCGCTGATAGAGATAACAACAAGAACATTTTTCAACTGCGCGCCGTCAGCTGTCGTAACGCATTATTCTTTTTCAAAAAAATACTCTTATAAACGCCAACAAAAGAAAATAAATAAAAATTAAACCCCAAAAAATTCGAACGTTATATAATACACATACACACACATCGCGGCCAGAAAAAATTTTCATTTTGAGCCTGTCACTCTTGGAACCGCCCTTCGAGTTATGCGCCGCCTCCGTACGAGATACGACCGTACGGCTGATGGAGATTGGTTTAAAGCATATCGTTCTAACAGCTATAGAACGTCCTCAAACTCTCCTGTGACTGCACAACGTTGGCAGGCCCCGGCTCCCTTTTCAAAAGGTAAACCATTGCTACTTCTTTATGATAGTGCTTTGCTACCTAAGCCCATAAACATGTAGAATGGCTATCTAAATTTAGCTTCTTTTGTACTGTTCTTTCTTTATGGGAATATAGGGTGGGTTTTATGCTTAGTGTTAAATACCGATTCAAATATTGGTCAGTGGGGATTTCCTGGTTTTTTTTTAGGTATTGTATTTTTTTTATTTTAATGTCTGTGAGAATGGATTTAACATTTAATTGACACCCGACCGTAAAATAAGTGCTTTTGTATTTTATGAAGTGTGCGAGATAAATTTTCAATAAATATAAAAGAGGAAGTAAAAGGAAATATGTATAACACTTCACATGTGAAGTTTAAAGAAAGAACAATTCTTGAGTAGTGTTATAGGCTAAATCTGTAAGGTAATCATTAAGGATAAATCTGTATTTATGCGTTTTAAGCGCAGTACAACATAAAAGTTATTTTTTAATATTATTTTGCTGAACGCATTTTAGTGTAAACATCGAAGTATGGTGAATCAACGAACAAAATTAAATTCACGTGCCGCTTTGAGTATTTGCGAAGAAAAGAAAATAAATTGTAATTGACAAAAATAATAATTCAAAAGGGTATCGTTAATACACTTTGATCGACGTATCATGAATATAAAACTGCACGAATCGTGCATATATAGTCGCTGTCTTGTTTAACATAGGTTGTTTTAATTATATATTTCGAAAATTTCGGTATCAACGTGTTCCGCATTACCTTCCATACAGTTAACAGGTATGAAAATACCAAACACTTGCAATTTTGGATAAACAGTCTTTGTGAATAAAAAAGAAAGAGGAACATCGTTAACCACCTCCGTAGGTAAATATTATTTTCCAATTTTCATGCCATGATGACTATCAACCTAAAATTTACCAAGAAAGCTTACATTTGAGTTTTAGAAATAAACCAAGTAAAAGCAATATTTTGGTACACTGAGCCATTGTTTTATTTCCATATAAATGGATAAAATCATTATAAAAATAACTTCTAATTAACAATATATTTCATGATGTCAATATTCTGACAAAGAGGAAAAATATAAAATAAAGCTATTCTTTTGATTTTTAGAATGAAAAGATTTTATACGAAACGAAATATTTAATGGTTTTAATATGACATTCGAACAATAAAAACGCTATAATATTGAAAAGAGTACTGTTTGTTTTTAGCTTACTAGTACCTTACAAAAATTTATATATTGCTGCTATAAGTAAATTTCTTGTAAATTAACATATTACAGTTGAATCCATAATTTTGCATTTTAAAAACAATTTAATTTGTTAAGTTGTAATATAGCATAAAATTTCTATCTAAAATGTTTTTTTTATAAAAAAAAAAAAAAAAAAAAAAAAAAAACGGGGTTCCCAATGGTCTTCCTTTTGAATTCCATTATTTCCAAACAATAATCATCGTGGTATATTTCTACTTCAATGTTCTAAAAAACTATCCCGAATATTATTGTTTGAAAAATAAATGGACCATTGGAGCCCTGTATATTACACATTTAGTAATATTAAAAAAAAAAAAAAAATACACATGCTACCTGGAACATTTTATATAAATTTCCACAAAAACATGAAAAGTTTTACCATGTATATATTTATAGTTCACATATAACGTAATTACCTACCACGTCAACTTGCATTTTCTATATAGATTCGGACATTCTTTGCAATATATATACAATATGTATTTCTTTAAAAAAAAAAAAATCATTTTATCATATGCATATTTTGTTTATTCGGAGTCAGGTCATCTGAACCAGTTTCAGTACATTAGTACGGGTAATATAAAAACTTTACCGTATTAATTTTTCGTTGAAATTTCAATATTCTTTTCGTGTTATTTTAACAATTTTCTATATAAGATTCATATCCTGTTATCGTTTTCATATACATTTTCTTGATTACATGTAGCAGCAATTTCAGATTCTTACTGTGTTATCTAAATGCTTTCTATAATTTCGGACACTCTTACCAAGTTATCTGAAACATTTTCAATACATTATTCCAATTAATATGATTTTTTTTTTTTTTTTACTGAGTACATTTATCGTATAAATTTCAAAATCCTTCCTTTGTTGTTGAACATTTTGCCATGTTACTGCAGGAATGGAAATTATACTTAGGGTTTGCACGGTTACTGCGTTTTAATACCAATATTTAAATATAAGTAATATTCGTCCTATTTAATCGCAGAGTTTCTGAGATTAAATAAGGTGAATTCAAATTCTGCTATTATAATATAAAAAGCGTGTTAGCCTTGCACATCGTTTCCATCCTTGTTACGGATATTTTTACCGCTTACATTCTTTGCTGATAATGCATTACAGAAATTTCAGAATTGTTATTGTACTGTGTAAAATATTTTCGATATATTCGGAGATTCTTACCATGTTACCATATACATTGTTCATACAGGTGGTAACGGAATTACGGTTCAGAGAAAATTTGTAAACATTTAGAATTACATAAAATTAATTATTTTTTACGAGTTTTGTTTGCAGCAAGGGCAATTTGTGCACATTAAAAAATGAAAATAAAACACATACAACAATTAAAAAATATATATAAATATATTATTTAGAAATTTTTAAACCCTTGGTAACGGAATTATAAGCAATGGATTCATGTAACTCCGTTACTGAGCGTTTAAAAATTTCCAAATAATATCTTATATATTTTTTAATTGTTGTAAGTGTTTATTTTGAATTCTGAGGGTGTACTAATTGTGCTTGCAGAAAACAAAATTTGAAAAAAAAAATAATTAATTTTATGTAATTTCAATAAAATTTTACAAATTCGCTCTGAACCGTAATTCTGTTACAAAATAATTACCCTACACAATAATGTTAATTTCAAAATTATGCATTCAGCGCATTTTAAATAGCTAAATTATATATAGAATTTATTTCTCTGTTAAATATGACAATATTTCCATGTTCCATATATCACACAGAAAACAGCCGTGCTTAAGAATGTATTCAAAATTGTATACAAACTAACCCTTACTTATTGGATAAGAAAATATCAAATTTTTTAACTATAACCATTTTGACACTAAAATACAAAGTATAGTTTTCACGATAAATAACCTCTAAAGTAAGCTGCAGGCAGTATTTTCCATAGATTGGCATATTTTTAATAGGGTACATGCATTTTTAATACATTATACCGTTCAAGTTGAAAATTCTACGTTACTGAAAAGCATTTTCAATGCATAATATTTAAATATAAAGAAATATTTTTCCTGTTAACTGCATGATTTTTCCATGTACCACAGAATCAAATTGATAGCACGCGTACAAAATTGTACGCAAGCTAGGAAATGCCCTCACTTATTGAGTAAGAAAAAACATTAACTAACTAACTCTTTTGACACTTTAGGACACAGTGACATTTTCATGAAAAATGCTCTACTGGGTAACACAAAGTCTTAAATACCTACCTTCGTTTATTAGTATAATATCGATTATAGTATAAGAGAAATTTCAAAATGTTTATTATGTTACCTAAAATATTTTCGGTAAATTCCGGCATCCTTTCCAGATTTTCTGAATAATCATTATTAGTTTATCACAACAATATGAATTGTTTTAGCATGTGCCATTTTATGTTTCAAAATTCTTAATTCAAATTCTCGTGAAATCGGACATTCTCGCCAGGTTGCCTGAATCATTTCCGATGCATTACAGTGTCAATTTGAAAATAATGCGTTATTAAATGCATTTTCCACAAATAATAAGTTCCTGTTAACTACAGCATTTTTCCATGTTCTATAGAATCACAGAAAACAAGCGTGCTTAGGACTGCGTGCAAAATTGTGCGCAAGCTATATAGTGCCCGTTACTTATTGGACAAGAAAAAACATTTTTTTTACTACTAACTCTTTTGACACTGAAAGACAGAGCGCAATTTTCACGATAAATCGACTCTTAAGTAGGCGGCTGCTCTTGAAAAATGCTCTGCTGAGTACCATAAAGTCTTAAGTACCTACCTGCAGACGTTATTATTAGCTGTTGTGCGAAGGGTTGCAATTGAAGTTAATGGGCAGTTAATTTGACAAACGTAAAGCGTGAGTGAAGGTAAGAGCTTTTAATCCGTGAGTGGTTGAAAGAACGTTATGTTATGGGCAGAACAAACACTTGTAGTTATGTTCTCTGTGTCACTAGACCGCTCAGTTAGCGCTTCATGTTTCTGTCAAATTAGATGTCCCTCCCGGAAATAGTTTCACATAAATTTTGCGTAATCATTCGATAACTGAAGGCAATGATTTTTGTTTGTGTTTGAATAGCAACTTTTGCACGTGTTTATTATAGTAGTAAATATTATTTATGGCTCTAATATGCCACAAGTTTCTTTAGCCACTAAGGCTTTTATTTTAAGATTATTTGAGTCTGATTTATTTATTTATTTATTTATATATATATTTTTAATAGCAGAATTAGAACAGTTCTATGTTGAATTTAGAAATATTAAAAACAGATTGACTTTTTCTGCAATGCTTTAAATTATTTTTGATTTAAAATTAATATCATTATTGATCATTTATATATTATGATATATAATTTTCTATATGATTATTTTTAAACATTGCTTTATTTATTAAATAGGAAAATATTTTTAAAATATAAAATGAAGTTTAATTTTTACTAGTATTTGCAAGTTAGCTGCTCAGCGTACAATGAATAAAATATTGCTGTAAATCACATCTAATTAAAATTAGCGCTTTATGTTTCTGTCAAATTAGATGTCCCTTACGGAAATAGTTTCCCATAGCTTTTGCGTAATCATTCGACAACTGAAGGCAATGATTTTTGTGTTTGAATAACAACTTTTGTCACGTGTTTTTTATAATAGTAAATATTATTTATAGCTCTAAGTATACCATAAATTTCTTTAGCCTCTATAGAATTCCTTTTATTTTAAGATTTTTTTGTTTTATTATTATTGAAGAATTAGAACATATACATGTTCTAAGTTAAAAGATATTCAAAAGGATTTGACTTTTACTGCAATATTTTGATTAGTTTGGATTTAAAAGTAATATGCTTATTAAAATTCTAAATATTAATTTATTTATTTGACAGCAAAATATTTTTAAATATAAATTTGAATTTATTATTAGTCTGCGTAAAATTGAATAAAAATGTTCATTGCATAGAAATCAAAGCAGTGAATATATTTTTCTTTGTTTGTTTTTATTTTGATAAAGCATACTATCATGTATTTATAATAAAATATCACTTCTATTATACGAGTGTTACACCAATACACAACTTTTTATTAAACACTTTTGATTATTTTAATAATAAACATTTTCAGACTTAAAAAAAAATATTAAAAATATTAACACAATAATATATATAAAAAAGTAAACACAATAATAAATACAAATAAAAATAAACACAAATTTGAAGGTTAATCGTTATTACTTTCCGAAATTTAGCAACTTGCGTACAATGCATTAAAAATTACTGTCAACTCACATGTAATTAGTTTATAATTTTTAATTTATTTATTGTAATCATTTGATGAATCAAAATGTTATTACAATTTTCACTTATTCGTTTTTATTTTAATAAAAAAAGTATCATCAAATATTTAAAATATAGTGTTACAAATATGACTGAGTGTCACACCAATGCATCCTTACATCTGAACCTTAAAAAGAAAAATAATTTTGATTATTTTAATTATAAACATTATCGGGATTTTTTTTTTCAAAGGAATTATAAAACAGAAATATTTTCTTCAAATCTTGATTAAAATGTTAATCATAATTATATGTGAGTTAGATTGCTGTCAAATAACATGTAATTAGATTATAATTTTAAATTATTATATCGTAATAAATATATGAATCAAAACATTATTTGTGTTTTCATTTATATCTGATTAAAATATATCATCAGGCATTAATAATACAATATTTCAGTTGTGATGTGATCATTTGAAAATCCATCATTAGGTCTTAATCTTTTTTAAAAACACTTTTTCATGTTTTAAGGATAGAACCAGAAACTTTTTTTGTATGGCGAAACTGGGAAACAAATTAAAGAAGAAATTAAAAGAAATTAAAGAAAAGTTTAGCAAAAATTGCATTTCTTATTAAATTTCTTTGACAGTTTATTTAAATTTGTAATTCATTATTATCTGTTACTATTTGTCTATTATGCTGAATTTAAATAATTAAAGTTTTTTTTTCTTTTTTTAATGATTTTCGTAGTAGAGAGGCCAGACGAAATCAAGCATTATGATAAAACAACGTGTCCCCAAATCGTGACTAATTTACAAACATTAAATTAAATAAGTCAAAACCTGATTACTACACTGTTATAAATTTGCAGCAAACTGTCCAGTCATTTGACCGTTTTTGTTACATAACCGTAATTTAACTGTATTCTGACCATAAAATGAGCAATAATACGTTCAGAATATAGTTAAATTACGGTTATGTAACCGTTTTTTACAAAAACGGTCAAATGACTGGACAGTTTGCTGCAAATTTTTAACAGTGTATTCGATCAAAATTTTAATTATACTTTTTTCCGGGTGTAAAATTTAGCCTGTAATAAAATAATTATAAACTCAATCGATAATGCTACTGTTAAGTTCTATAGCATTGTTTCTATAATGTAAAATAATATTTAAAAAAAACTGAGAAAATAAATTAAAAAAATCAGTTTGTAAACTTTTAAAAAATCCAGGAATGTTTGACTGAATTAAAGTTTATCTAGATATACTAATGCATTTTTCTACAAAATTCTGGTTTTCTATTTTGAAACATTTCTGATCAAAGTTGACGTGAAAAAATCTTTCTAGAAGTTTCTCATATTTTCAAGAAACGCTCCGTTAAATTTTTGGGAGCTGCCCATTATTCCTAGATTTTTCTTCACAGTATACTTTTTAATGATGAAATCTTGTTATAAATTTTTTCATTCAAACCTTTTACTTTATCACACATACTTACTTTACTAAATTTTTTCCAGAAATAGACACTTCTATCATGAAAATTTCAGAATTTAGAAATTTAAATATTTAAAAATATTTTTTTAGGAGCTTATTACTTTTATGTTTCCACACATGAGGTCACAATTATAGTAACGTATATGTTTACAAACAGTAACGTGTTTGTATGCATTATTTCACATCCATATATAGTAAATATGAATATTTAAATGATATTACACGGATAATATATTTATAATGAATAATTTTACCAATACATGACAGAATGCCATGGAAATCGGTGATTTTTATTACAGTCTTTTTATTTCTACTAAAACTATTATATTTTTCATCACATCATTTTACTACTATCTTTAGATATTACTTCTTCACTGCATTCTTCATCTACATGATACACATATCAATAAATGATATTTATTTTATTATATGCAACCTATTTCCACAATGTGTGTCTTGTTTCCCTTCTGAGATGTATTTAAATAACACGAAATATGTAAATATGGAGATTAATGCGAAAATTATCTTTATTTTCATTAATTACTCATAGATAAAAGTAAAATATTACCATATAAGTAATATGGACTTTTCTTAGAGTGCACTCTGTATCATATTTGCCCCATTGCTGCAGATCAGTGTTGTCAGTTTGGCTTCTTTTTTATTGAGAAATCCCAAATGCATACCAGAAATTCCAAATAATACGTTTTGATTTATTAATGACATTTAGTGACTGCATAAAGTAAAAATTCTTCTTTCAAAATTTAGGGTAAGAAACTGGAATTTCTGAAGAAAAATGAACGCCAAACTGTCAACCCTGCATCATAGGTAAACTATACTTTGTGTTTCACATATGGCACAGACGGTAAAATTCAAAATTTTGATTGAAAATTTTAAAGTATTATCCAGGATGTTCGAGTATTACTGAGTGAATTAAAGTTTATCTAGATATACTACTGCATTTTTCTTCAAAATTCTGGTTTTCTATTTTGAAACATTCCTGAACAAAGTTGACAACAACATACAATAAACTAGTCGTTGGGGGGGGGGGGGGCAATATAATACTTACTTATCATGGATATGCATAATATAAAATATGAAAATAAAACATGTGTAAACTATTTATAAAATTCATTGAATTCGAATAAAATCGTGGCTTGATGACGTCATAAACTTTAAATGCTCTATTACTGAATTGCGTAAAAGAAACATCCTTATAACTCCAAAACTGATATTCATATTAACTAACGGTTTACTGCGTCGGATTAAACGTCTCATTTCCAATTAAAATATATCTTTGAATTGAAATTTGAATGAAATTCAGGGTCATGAAAATCGAAAAGTGTGAAAAATCTGATTACAAATATCTCGGCAACTCATTATCCGATCGACTTCTTTCTTTATGCAAAATTTATGTTTTTTTTATTGCCTTTCATGTTCACTCCTTAAAATAAACAATTTTGAAATATTTTATATATCTTTTATCAGAACGAATATTTCGAGAGTCCGAAAAAATTAGCTCATGATAATCGAGGTTACTGAAATTCAATAAGCTTTTTCCCATTCCCATTATTACATACTAACTACATACCAAATTTCAAGTCTCTATCTCAATTTGTTCGGGAGATAGAGCGTTTACAGACACACAGACAGACGGACGGCAAAATGTTTTTTCTAAAAATATGTTTTTCGGAATCTCCAGTGTCTGAAACTTGTAAATCCGTCAATTTTTTTTTTTTTTTTTTCGATTTTAAAAACGATTACAAGACTTACCCTATACTACGTATGATGGGTATAAGTAAAATATATATTTTGCCCACGTTTACACCCCCACATAGTATATCAAATAGTTTATTTATTTATTCATTTATTAAGATTTAAAAATCACGTAGTAGAAAGTTGGCATTTAAAGCCAAAAAATTTCAAAGTTGAGTATTTTTTTTATATTTGATTGAGTTAATTTCCCTTTATAATGAACCTTGTTTATTTCCAAAGAACTAAAAGAGTTATCTCTTTCACAGTACTTTAATATTTATTATCATTATCTTAAACAATGAATTTTACAGCTTCTAGCCATCATGGAATGTTCAAAGTATCTAATTAGTTTTCATCAGATGCGTTAGAATGAATAATTACATGACAAATGCTCCATTCAAAGATTTTTATCTTATCAGCTCGTATTCATCTTGGGATGAAACTCGTCAGTTTTAAAGTCTGTCACATTTTGGGAACCCAGATGTTTATGTTTACACCTTCTATCCGCAGATTTAGACTGTACACTACAAAAAAAAAAAAAAAAAAAAAAAAAAAAAATGTTGAATTTACAGTGTATAGATATTAATTTAAAACATTTGTTATATTTTATTCACGCTTTTAATCTGTTTAAGAAAACTAATTGTATGTATATGAAATACATTTTATCTTACATACAAGAAGATATCAAAATACATTAATATATCAAAATTGTAAATAATTGTATTTTTTACTATGTTTTAATTAGCATAGTTCTATCAGAAATGTTTTTGATTATTCCGATTTGATTTAGTTTGAAATATCAGGTGTGTTTCGATATAACTACGTTTTGATTAAAACTTTTTAGTTTTGCGCATCAATTATGAACTCGTGTTTTTCTTTTTGATCGTTTAACTTGTTTTCAAACGTCATTTTTTTTTTTTTAAATGACTTTGTTTTTATGCAGTTATTTAATTTGAAATATCAGGCATGTTTTGATTTATAGCGTTTCAATTACATCTTTTTAGTTTTAAGCATCAACTAGGATCTTCGTGTATTTCGTTTTGATTGGTTTAGTTCGGTGTATGAAACATCATATTTGTTTTCATTTACTGCGTTGTTATTATAATTTTTCGGTTTTAAGCGTAACTGTGATAACCGTTTTCAACTGTGTATTTTTATTTTCTTTTTAAAAGCAATATTTTTACCTTTTAAATTTATTTGTTTTAATGGTCTAATTTTGTTTTAGACGTTTGTAAAATTTCATTTATGCTGTTATTCTGTTTTTTTTTTTTTTTTTTTTAAATCGTTAGCATACAAATAAATTAATAAATCATATTTTCAGAGAAGGTAGAAAAAATCAAAATATAGTTGAGTAACCTTTAAAGGTTTATCATTTTAATTTAAACGTTTTTGATCTTAGACTCCAATTCAATCCCAAGTGATTTAACAATAAATTATTACATTTATACAGAATAAATGAAATGTCAATTACATTAGATCTTTCTTACAAAATATTTTTCCCCAACTGCATTCTTATAAATTGTATTAAATATTATTAATTGTATTTAAATGACTTATTTAAATTAATCTAAATTAATTTAAAAAATATCTTCGTTATACAAAAAGTATGCAACATCATTAAAATGAATTACATAAATATATATATATACATAATATACACGGTACTTAATTAAATATTAATATGTTGAAATTAATTTTCATTATTAAATTTGACTTATTCAAATTAATATAAATTACATAAAAATACCTTCGTATACATGAAATGTACACAATGTCATTCAAATAAATTATATAAATATAATTTATTTGAATAAACTTGTGTACTATTTTGTTATAATATATATAATATATTATAATGAAATATTAATATAAATTGGCTTTGTATATTAAATATACAAAGTTCTTCATTAAGTATTAATATGTTAAAATTGATTTACATTTATACTCTTATTTACATTTTTATTTATTTATTTATTTTTTTACGATAATTGAAAATGCATGTGTGGTGCTTTTCTATTTTGTTAATACAAACAAAAACAATTATAAACTGCGAAACAAATGCAAATTTTCCATTATTTTAATTCAGTTTGTTAAATTTAAAACGACAAACATTATTTTTTTAAATACGTCGGACATTTTTTTTTTTTCAAAAATTGGTGTAAAGTGCACCGTTCTGATAAATTATTTAAACGTTCCTTGGAGAGAGAGAAAAAAGTCAAATTTTCTAAATAATAATTGTAATATTAATCGATATGATTAGTATTGTTTTATTTTACTATATCAATTCCTATAGTTGTAGACAAAATTAAAAGTAATACTTAATTTTGTGTTAAAAATATGTAAAATAAAATATCTGGAGAAGATTAGGCTTATAGAAATTATTTATGGATACAACCGTTTATCAGTTTTTATAGATACACAATAAAGTGAGTTATGCATCATGTTTACATTTGAAATTTAAAAGAGATTAATAGCTTAATACGCTTCAATGCGCCAAAATGAATTAAAATTGTAATGAATAGTACGATTTATTTATATATTATAGAAGAAAAATTAGTTCAAATACATTATATTAGTATACCAGTTCCATCAGGCATTAGAATATATTGTGTGGAGGCAACACTTGTATAGCAGTATATTTTCATATTATTTATATACTTTAAAACATACATTTTTTTTCTTTTTTTAAAACTTTGATTAATAAATTGCGTGTCTTTAAAAACATACATTATCAACATAAAAAAAATAGTTTAAGTTACTTAAAAACAATTAAACTAAGACAGTCTGACGTCTTATAAGATAGATATCGTATAAGATATACATACATTATCCAGCTAAATCTATAAAAGTTCTTACTCTTTACTTTTCTTAGTAGTTAAAATTAAGCTAGAATGATTGATTTCAGTAAGTGTAATTGTAGTGTGATATAAATATTTTATAAAACAAAATTATAACAGCATGACATTTAAAAAAAAAAAAAGCATAAAAAAAATATTATACGCTATATTTGCATTTTACTTATTTATTATTTACGAAGGAAGCACTCTATTAAAGTTTGATATCTATAAAGTTAACGTATTTTTCTGTTTAAAATTTAAAACAGCAGAGGAATTACTAAAAAAGTGGTGTTAAAAGCTTTCCTAAACACAAACTACTGATATTAAACATACATTTACAATATCAAAAGAAGGCAGGAAAAATACAGACATATAATCCTATTTAGTAACTATAACAGTATTATATATTTTCCCATGGTGTTTATAGCAATTTAGTATATATTATTTCCATTCCCTTCTAAAAAGAAAATATATAAAAAATCAGTAAAATAAATAGATTTAAGTGTTCACTATAATTTTTATATCAACAACAGCGAAAAGTCAAAAAATGCTAATAATCAAAATAAATAAACAATTGAAACGCCAACTATATTATTTCATATATTGAATATTCGTATGCGAAAATTAATATTGATATGAAACGCGGAAATTTTTTTAATGAAATCATAATATGAAATATTTGAAAAGGTTCAATACTATTACACGACATCAGTGATGTCAAACTTCTCATATTATTACGTACAGTTTCTTAAAATAGAGAGCTGGAAAATATAATATAACCACGAATAAAAATTATACAATAACCTCGTCCAAGTTACTAACGATTCCGAAAAGCTTCTTTTGTCTTTCGAAACCACGAAAACCAATGTATTTTTGAGATTTCAAAAAACAATTTTAAAACCAACATTTCTTTTCCTGCCACTGATTTTCGGAAACGTTTCCGGGCAGTTTTTATAGTGTATTAATCAGTTTTCTCAACTCGGATTATAGGTTTTTCGAATGCTATCAATTCTTAAATAAGCATTTTCGTGTTCAACAAGCATATTTTGCAAACAAACATATGATAAATTAAAATTGACGTTAAAATTAATACACTCTAAAAACGACATTTTCAAAACTGAGAAAAAAATACTCAAATCTGAGTATGTGGCAACAGTAAAAATAGCTCCGAATCAAAATTACTCAAATTTGAAACATGTATATACTCATTTCTGAAAACATGCACACACTCAAGAATAAAACATCATGTGCTCATATTTGAATATGTCCATGTTTCAAAAATGAGTATGAACCGACTTCTATGTGCTCATTTTTGAATATGTCCATGTTTCAAAAATGAGTATGAACTGACTTCTATGTGCTCAGTTTTTAGTATGTCCATGTTTCAATATTCTGAGTATTTCTGGTATTTCAGAATTGAAAACATTGGGTCGTCATATTTAAAACAAAAAGTTTCATAACAAAATGAAAACATCGATTTACTCAGATTTGAGAGTGTCATTTTTTTCAGTGTATTATTTTGCTAATATTGCATGTATAAATTCAATTAAGCAGCTAAAAATGTTTAATTTATAATTAATAGCATCCTTAAATCCTTCTGGTTTGGGAAAACTGATTAATCCACTATAAAAACTACTCGGAAAAGTTTCAGAAAATTAGTGGCAGCAAAAGAAACTTTGTATTTATAAATAATACTTTTGATCTGAAATATATTGGTTTCTGAGACTGTTAATGAAAGAATAATTTTCGGAATAATGGGTAACTCGGAAGAGGTTTATTGTTTATTTTCGTTCGTGGTTATGTTATATTTTTGTAGATTAAAAACACTTGTCTTTTTTATTAGAGTACTTACGTATATCATATATGTGTCATTATGAAATACATTAATTATGAAAACACAAAACTGAACCCAATAAGAAATCTAAATATTCGCATAACATTCAAGTATGAGTATATCTGACAGGATGTTTTTATTTTTTTTCATGTTTCATTATTTTACTAATTTACGCAAATATTTAAAACCTCAAAATGTATTCGACAATATATACCTTCATTATAGTAAAGCTAAAAATCCGGAGTTACTTTTGCTTTGAGTATTTTATTTTTTCGCAAATAACGATCCCACATAATATATATGCCACGAGAGCTGCAGATATCAACCGTACAATCTACGATACTCAGCGGTGCTACAATTTCAGCTGTCCCGGTCCCATTAACTGCAATTCTAAAACTCTAAGTTTCAAGGTAAAATTTTATTGAAAAAAGTTGTAACTCAGTTTATTTAACTTTTGAATAAATTTAAGGGCAATAAAAAAATGATAACTTTGAAAAACGAATTTAATGGAAAATACAATGTTATAAAGAAAAATTTAAATTACAGTTTGTCATGCTATAAATGAATTTTGTTTGAATTTCCTTTTATTGCGCATAAGCTGAAACAATATATTTTATTGGCACTTTTTAATAGCAAAAATGCGGTATCAAAAGACATTTTAAATACAAAAGTTACTATCATTTTTACATTTTTATTTTAAAGAAGTAGTCATCAATGAACACGGATAAAAAAGAGAGAATTTATTAACTCTACAGAGAAAATATTAATCAGCAATGACTTTGTTAATGCATTTTCTATTAAAACATCCCAGTAAAATGTACCATTTTATACATGCACAATACAAATAAAATAAAATAAAGTACTTAAATAAGAAATAAATATATAAATGTTACAATTATAAAATATATTTTAATATCGCTATGTCATATACTATAAATTATGCAATTAAAACAATATATTTTATTGGCATTTTTAATAGCAATAATGCAACATAGAGACATTAACTTTTAAACCTGTCACATCAGATTAAAAAAAAAAAATCCTTTTCTACCAATTTTCATCCTTACCGACTAGCTTAAAATAATAATAATTATAAAACAAACTACTGAATTTCAAATAAATGTTGTTGAATTTGTATAACAATCTATATTTTCAGCGCAATCTATATTTTCAATTTAATTTATTGCTTGCGTTACATTTTAATGAGAAAGCTAAAATTTGGCTAAAAAATAAATTCATGCTGAATAAAGTTATCGAAAAGTCCATAATATATACTTTTGCGGAATATTATATAAATTATATATCCTGTTTCTTTTGTAATACTGTTTTTGGCCCTCATTTGAAAGCTTTTAATAGCCATAGGTATACACATCGATACTTCTGTGTAAATGGTAAAAAATAGTGTGTTATTTAGGTGTATTATTTAAACTATATATTTTTATACACAAGTATATATATTGTTCTCACAAAAAAATCGATCCGAGACCATATTAAAACAGAAAATGTTATTGAGCCAAACAAATTTTTGTTGAATTAATATTCTTTTGCTTTCCATGTTTGTTGATCCATTAAAAAAAAAAAAAAAAAAAAAAAAAAAAAAAAAATATATATATATATATATATATATATATATATATATGTTTGGCTCTTTTTTTTTATGTGTTTCAATAGAAATTTTGTTGAGATCACACCTTTTTTCTTCTTCGTCTTTTTCGGCGTATTCTAACAAATGCTTATAGTTACATTTGTCTAATTATAGCAATATTGCCTCAACCATTCTTACATATCAAGTATTTCTCTTTAGCACACGAGTAATTTTAAATGTATTCAATTCTATCTAAATTACAATAGATTCTCTAATTCATAAAAATAAAAATATGTAGTATTTTTCTTTGCCCATAAAATGTAATAGTGTGAACGACATATAAAGCGCGAAACCACGCTATGTGTTTAAATTAAATTTCAAGGAAATTAAATAAATGCGGGTGGTTTTACAGAAGTAAAATTTAATCTAAAAATAAATCAGAAAAAAGTGTATATGTATTTGTGAAAACGGATAGCTTCTGTAAGAAAAGTACTAATTCAGTTAATAATGTATTTTTACTTTGTACATTTTAAATTTATGCCTTCAAAGCAAATGCAATGGAATAATTCTTCACAATATAAAAAGAAATATTATGCCTTCCCATATGTTTTCCCATGAATACATCTGTGTGAAACGCCAAACCTTGTTTAAAAATGGTTGTGATATATAATGATGCACAACACTATCATTCTTTTTTAATTGGATGCCATCCAAAACATGACTTTAGCGAATTAAATGCATCTACCATAGGCCATCTTATTGTTTAAATCAAGTGATATATTTACATTAAAACAGAAACTAATTGTAAAGCCAGTTGTGATCAAAATCCATTTAATAAATACTATTTTTTTTAATATTTATTAAAATTATTAATTTTAACCATTAGTAATGTGACTAGAAACTTGCATATCAAGAAGAGCGTGAATATTTTATACAGTTTAGATACACTGAAAACGCCAATTTTTTTTTTTTCAATTGTGAGAGGATGATGATTATCAAAATCATTCCTTTTTTACTGATCCTCTCCAAAACATTATTTAAATCAAGTTATGACTTCACATTAAGATAAAAACAAAACTTATTGTTTCTTTTTTTCTTTTAGTCAAAGCATTGGTAAATTATTGTATTCTGTCTTTTGTGATAAAAAACCAATTCAAAAATATTTATTTTTAAAATGTCGATAAAAAATAGCTTTATTTTAATCATTATTAATATTTTTAAAACCTTGCATTGCAAAAAGAGAATAAATAATTTAGATACACTAGGAGTGATATTGTCAATAATGGGAGAATGGTGATTGTAAAAATCCTTATTTTGTAGTTCGATGATATAAAGAAAAATAACTTAAAATAATACTTTAAAAAAATTAGTACAAGAGGTCATTTTGTTAATTAAATAAATCGACATCGTTATAGTATGAGAAAAACTAATGTTGTTAGTTTCGTTTTATTTTTTGTCTAAGTATTACTACATTATCATATAATCTGTCGTTTGTGATATCATAGACAATTAAAAACAAATAATTTATAAAATATCAACTTAAAATATGTCTATAGATATTTAATGTTACATTATTAATGAATGAAAATTCACTATTCATGTCACCAGAGCTTCACAATTAAAGGGGGAAATGAGCAATACATTCAATAGAAAAATATTTTCAATGATAAGATAATGATGACGCTGAAAGCTTACAATTTTCTGTGGAAACTAAATATATAGGATAATTCAAATTTAAATTGATATACAACCATGAAGAATAAATTAGCATAAATATTGTGCTAATATAATCAAGAATTTCGCATATAATCACAGTTTCAGCAACAACAAAAACATAAATAATGATAATAATAACAATAATAATGATAATATCAACAATACTAATAATAATAATAATCTTAGGATCAACCCGAAGCTATTTTTACTAAGTACAACATATATTAGTTTACTCATATCTTAATGACGTGTGATCACGTTGTAAACATTGCGTGTCTTCATCTAGAGTTGTAAATGATTTTGTAATAATAATATAATACAGTGAAACCTCCCAAGTTGGACATTCCCATAAGTTTGTATCGCTCCCTAAGTTGGACATTTTTCCTAGAAATGGAATGTATTAATAGAATTAACATTATGCCTAATCTCTATAAGTTGGACATCTTTCAAACTTGGAAGTTGAGCACTAAAAAACCGCCCCAAGTTTGACACATTTTTCCTTATTTAAAAAAAAAAAAATTCTGCAAACACACTTCAGAAAATATTAAAATTTATCCTGCATGTATAAATAGCTATAATTGTAACTATCTAAAACCAATGTTTCTAGTATCAATAAATTTACCCGAAAAACATCTCCTTTTTCCAATAGAAAGATTTACAGTCGAATCACACTTTACTTTAAATCGATACTTTAAAAAACTAATATTACTGAATATTATATATACTTAAAACAGAAATACAGATGTTTTATCAGACATTCACACATTAGAAACAAAATTTACAACTAACCAGTTAAAAAGCAAACAAAAATTGTAATTTGAATCTACCAAACATTTGCTACAATATAGTCAATAGTTGTATTTACTTTTGATGTTTAATGAAAAATAATAAACAGGTATTCCCTTATTTTTCTATATTTATTAACGTTTGTTTTGTTTAAATTTTCACCTTAAAAAAGTAATTATTTTATGCATTTAAATATTTCTTTTTTTTTATTTAGAAGTAATCAATATAATTAATGTTTAAGAAGCATGCATAATGCACTTGTAATTAGTCCGAATAATTTATAAGCACCTCTCTAAAGTGGACACCCCCGTAAATTAGACAACTTTTTCTGGAACAGTAAGGTGTCCAACTTAGAGAGGTTTCACTGTAATAATAAATAACAAATTATTACATATAACATCAATATGATGTTATATAATTAAATGATATATATGCATATGATATGACAGTGATTATATGATATAACATAAATTATTCACAAATATATATAAAAAAAATTATAATAGTAACATAATTTAAAATGCAATTTTTTTTTTATATAAAAATAAAAAAAATATATATATATTTACTTGTTTCCATGGTGGGTCATAGTAGTTACAGCTTTTGAGCTCTAAAGCTTTTTTTATTTCATAAATTATTTTTGAAAACTGCGGAGACAGTCTGCTGCAAAATAAGAAAACATTTCGAATTATTATTTTTTTTTTTTTCGTTTGCTTTTCTTTAAAAAATGAAGACTTTTCCACTAATGAAAAAGCATTTAAAATAATACTAACAAGCCAACATGAAAAAAAAAGGGGGTGGGGATCTTTATTTAACAGTTAAATGCAGTTTTTCTTAAGATTTATTATATTTTATTAAATGCAATAAAACTTTACCATTTACACTTTACAATTTTATTAGAAGAGTATACTTTCACAAAAACAGTAATACAAATAATTAATAAATATATAAATTTATTAACATAAATAATGAATAAATAAAATTAATATGATATAATTCAGAAACTATAAAGAATATTTTTAAAGTAATTAAACCAATGCCAAAGTTGAGTGACGAAACACGATTTTTTATTCCGTGTTCTGAAAACGCTATACTATTTTCATGTTTGGCAGAATATTTAAAATTCATTGATATTACCCTTGTTCATTTTTTACTCGCATAACATAAAAGTACTAAATTTTATCATGGAGATTAAAAAGGATATTCCGCGTATGTTCATTTGTTTATTATGTGCCCAAGATCAAAATTTGTGTACGACAGATTATTAAATCTGTCAGCAATTTAAAAAAACATCCATACATTCTTCTCCATATATATTTCAAATAATTTAATTTTGTTTCCCTTTATAAAAAAACAAAACAAAAAAAACCAGATTCTATCATTTAAAAAACATACCCAGTAAAAGACTTTACCATATTTTTTTGCACAAAACCCACAAAAATTTTTATAATCAGCTTGCAATTCAAATAGTTTTTTCAATGTTTTACGGAACCAAGTATTAAATTAACTTCTAAAAATTAAAACCTTTTAAATTTGGTTTACTGTAAAAATAAATAAATAAATAAAAGAAAGAAATTCAGTTGATTTTCTGTTGAGAAAACTGACACTCAGGACTGCAGAAAAAAATCTGTAAGCAGTTTATTTTATGTGCAAAATTTGTTAAGTAACAGAACGCTCGTAATAAATGCAGCTTATATATATATATATATATATATATAAACGGTTGATTTTACGCGCAAATTTTCCAAATAACAAAAAGTTGGTAATAATCACAGTTACTAAAAGCATTTTTTTCTGTAAAATCAACAGATTTTTTTATTTTATTTTATTTATTTATTTATTTACAGTGTACAGATAAATAGATAGTTTTATTTAATTTTTTTTTATCCGATGGAATGTTTTTATAGAAAATGTATTAAAAAAGAAATCTAGCAGTCGGAATATCATGAAAAATTTCACCTAAATATATTGAAGAGCGTTTAAGATTCAATTATAGATTTTAACTACTCGTGTCCTGAACGACAATTTTTTTTAAAGAAAATCAACAGGTTTTTTAGAAACATTGAATAAAATTTTCCGAAAGCAACTATATTTTCACTATCTCGTTTCATTAATCTACAAAATCAAGAAAATCACTATTAAAAGAAAAACAGACTAACAGATTTTTTTTTTTTACAGTGTAAGAAATATTGAATAAAATTTCCCGAAAACAACTATATTTCCTCTATCGTTTCATTAATCTACAAAATCACGTAAATGATACATTTTTATGCTGCTGTTGTTACTGATAAAGAAGGATTCCATTTCCTTGAAAATGCATGAAAATTATTTATGTAAGATTTATACCAATTCGTCGGTTACTCTATTAATCTAGATTTTCAGCTTAAAATATCGGATAGAACATTAAACGTGATATTCATCAGGATACTAAACAAACTCATATAACTTCAACATAAATCTTTCTAAATTAATACTTTGCGTCAACTAATTATATTCCATTACAAACAATTTTTATTATTTTACTTTATTTATCTTTAGGGGGGAGGGGGGGGGTTGATAAAAAAAACATAAATACAAAAATCTCTTAACTTCATACAAAAAATGTTCCGAAACTACAAAGTCTTTAAAGATTGTAATTTTTACAAATTTTATAGAGTTTTATTGTAGTAGGAATAATGGAAGAGTAGTTGGAAGGAAGGGGGGGGGGGGGTGTGATAAAAAAGCATAAATACAAAAATCTCTTAACTTCATACAAAAAATGTTCCGAAAATACAAAGTCTTTTTAAAGATTGTAATTTTTACAAATTTTATAGGGTTTTATTATAGTTGGAATAATGCAGATGACTATTATTATCAATACTTCTTATCACTGAAAAGATTTTACTCGAGAGTTTTTACTTCAAATAAAGTAGTAGTAGCAGTAGCAGTAATAATAATAATAATAATTGAAAGGATAAGACACAACTGAAATCTAATGATATTATTTTTTAATAAACACAATTGGCATATTCAACCACGTGCCATGCTTGCACAAACTCATAAATATATGTAATAAGGCATACGCTACTGTGTTGTTTTAGAATAGTGTGAAAAATGGAAAGATAGCGGAAATTCCATGTGATATGAATAACTATCTTTATTATATTTACTATATCTTACTATATTTACTTATCTTACTATATTTATTATCTTACTATATTTACTATCTTTAATTTTTTTTTTTTTTTTTTTTTTTTTTGTATTATTCACTTACATACACGCTATTAAGTAGATTAACTGTCGTTACGCGCATTAATTACGTTGAAAAAGAACTATAAGTAAAGGACATTGCATGGATATCTCTTCATATTTTAACACATTTTTTATCATCCTTACTGATAAATCTTCACACAGGCACATCCAATGGCTGTGTCCTGTATAAAGGACATGGGAAATTGGGATATTAAATATTTATTGTTTATATATATATATATATACTGTTAATAACCAGAAATGAATTTTTCATAATTGAATAACAATATCAAATCATACTTTAAAAAACATTTTAAATAAAACAAACTCAAACTAGAAGTAAAAATATTAAAAAAATATACGCCAAATTTCAGTTATTTGGGGCACCATGTAACTGAGACAGCCATTTAATCGAAACAAAATGGCAAGAACAAAACAGAAATATATCATTAAATTTACTTCTGATAATAGGAGTAGCCGCATTATTGGGACAATTCGCGCAGAACTAATGTGTTCCAATTAACCAGAATCTACTGTATATAGAAAATATTTTTTTAAGAATATTCAAATTAAATGAAAAGCTAGTAAATTGAGACACATCTCAAGGGGTTACCATCTACACATTATAAGATCAAAATTAAACAAGTAATTTCTGTTTTGAGATGGCTTCGCTAATGTACAGTCGGCCAAAAAAGAAAAAGAACATTTTATTTGCAAAACTGGTCACCAGAAAAAAATGAAATATCCAATCTACTGGAAATTATGTATTTTTCAATTTATGTTTAAAGAAAGTTTAGGGGGTCGTCTTCATACTGAAATTGAACCAAACTGTGAAATTTGCAAGGCAAACATCTAATATTGACACAATAGTTGGCTTTTTCAATAAATTTTACATTGGGATACTGAAAAGGAAGTCATTCGGTCAAGTAGTTTAGGAGTTATGAACTTTTGAAACACATGTAATTTTATACTCCAATATAGCTTATAGAAAACGATTTCTGTTTTTAAAAATATATACGTTACTATTCATATTTTTTCGAATATAAATTTCAAAAAAATATATTTCTTCAAAATAAATTTTCGAAAAAATTACGAGTTGTAACCTATATATTTTTAACTAAAATAGATTTCTAAAGCGCAATATATGCAAATTAAAAATTACAGATCATTCCATCAAGTAGTTCTTGGATGCTTAAAAAAAATACCCGCATAGCAATATGTTTTGCAACGATTACCAATGAATTTAACATTTGGAGTTGCAAAATTTAAATCTTCATAATTTCTAAACTAGTTGACCTATTGACATCCTGTTTGGAGACCTAAGATAAAATTTACTTAAAAATCAAAATATGGTGTTAAAATTTGGTGTATTCATTGAAAATTTCAGAGTTTGTGGTACAATTTCTGTATGTAAACCACCCGTAAGCTTTTTAATTGTTTAAACATAAGATAATTTCCAGATATTTTCGCTTTTTTTTGGACGATTTGGTGATTAAAATTTATGGGGGTGTTCTGTTTTTTCTTTCGACCGACTGTACATTAAAGTATTTGTCATACATTGCCTTTATGGTATTAAATTTGCATAGATTTTTGTCACTGTGAAATGTAAAAATAACAATATTACTATGCATAAATATTCATCGGTTTTGTATATATATTGTATATATTGTTTGTATTATTTCTATTTTGTCTTCGCATATTCACGGAAATGGAATAGATATAAAAGAAATTATAATCATTTCAGAGATTTGATTGTGTTGGGCCAGCAATTGGGAAAAAAAATAATTTATGTAGTTGTTCCAGAACGAAAACTAATGAATTTTATAAATGCATGTTCTCAAAATAGGTTATTGGAATTCAACAGCTGTAGTTTATAATCGAATTATTAATATTATAATTCGAAGATATTGCTGATACTTTTTAAACACTGGAGCAAAAAATCCATTTTTGTGCCATAGCTGCCAACCTTTAGGTTTTTATTTATTTATTTATTTTTTTTTTTTTTGAAAGTCAAATAAACACATTTTAAACAAAAAATATATATATATTTAATAAAATGTGCATTGTTTTTATGTTGTACTTATTTGATTTCATTTATTAAGTAAAATTCTTGGTTCAAAATATGTATAGTTGACCTTGAAAACACCGAAACATTGGCAGTCCTAATAAATGAAAGGATTCTTTTCGAACAAAAGAGTTATTTTTAAACTGATTGTTATTGCTAGGATATGTATAGGGCACACAGCTAATGGCAAATAAATTTTGTTTTAATAAATTATTTATTTGCTTGTATAAAATCAATTTATAGGGTAAGGGTTTCTATGTTAAGAATGAATAAAAATTCTTTTACAATTAATTTTTTTAAAATAATTATGTTAAACTCTTGTGTATGGTAAACTCTAAGTAAAACAGTTGAATGCAAATTTATTACTGTACCTGATAATAAATGTAAAAACTGCTTTTCTTAAAACAGATGTCAGTGGTCCAAAAATATGACAGAAAATCTCTACTATTTTTTTATATTATGTTAAATTATAATGATTTTAACAATGAATACTTTGATAATAATATACATTTTATATTTATTATATTACGCTTCCTGTTTTAAATTTGACAAATTAAAAAACTGAGTAAATTTTTTCCTTTAGAAATATAAAAGTATTCGGCTAGTCTGCATCATCGTTCTATCATCTTGCCAATAGAACATAAATCTTTCTCTCAATCTTTTTCTCCCTCCATGGCTGTAGGGATGAGTTAGCTATGGTCATTATTATTGTATGTTGTCCCACGTCCCTCTTTCTCTCCCCTGTGCTATGTTCAAATATTTGGAATGGAGTATTTGAATAAGCGGATGTAGTCGAACGAAATGCAGTGATATCATGATGGGGACATAACACTGATTGAAATGGATAGATTAATCTGGTGCAGTAATGGAGATATACTATTTTAGTGAATAAAATTGTTTTAAAAATAAGTATATAATTTTTAAAAAAAGCATGAATTTTTAAATTCTTTACTTGTAATAGAACAAGTAAAGCACGGCCCTTTTATAGTATTAAAAGAAAGCGTAAATATAATAAATATTATATAAATGTTTGCATTATAAATATTAGAATTTAATAAATATAATATAAAAAATGATGGGGATTTTCGTGTCTTACTATGGACCTTTGACACCTATTTAAAAAATATTGTTACATTTATTATGAGTTTCAATTTTTTAAAAAAGTTTGTAATTATTAGGAGATATAGAAAGCAGTAAATAATACTTTTAAAGTAACTTTTCCTAACTCATGGCTGTAGGGATGAGTTAGCTGGTCATTATTATTGTATCTTGTTCTATAATGACCATAGCGTAACCGTTGAAATGGTAAAAGCGTAAATATAATAAATCTTATATAAATATTAGAATTTAATAAATATCTTATTTATGGACCTTTGACACCTATTTTAAAAAATATTGTTGCATTTATTATCAGTTTCAATAAAAAAAAAAAAAGTTTATAATTATTAGGAGATACATAAAAAGCAGTAAATAATATTTTTAAGTAACTTTTTCTATACCTCATAAGCTGTAGGGATGAGTTAGCTATATGGCCATTATTATTGTATGTTGTCTCATGTTCCTCTTACTCCCCTCTTTGCTATATGTTCAAATATTTGGAATGGACTATTTGAATAAGTGGATGTAGTCGAACGAAATGCAGTGATATCATGATGGGGACATAACACTGATTGAAATGGGTAGATTAATCTGATGCAGTAATGGAGATACAATATTTTAGTGAATAAAATTGCTTTCAAATTAAGCATTAATTTTAAAAAAAAAGTATAATTTTTTTTTTTTAATTCTCTACTTGTAATAGAACAAGTAAAGCACAGCTCTTTTATACACTGCAAAAAAAAGCGTGATAGCGTATTACTGCTTATTTTACTGTTTATTACTGTTAATTTTACGGTATAACACTGAATCTAAAATCAACACTTTTTTGCAGTGTAGGTATTAAAAGAAAGCGTAAATAATAATAAATATTATATAAATGATAGCATTATAAATATTAGAATTTAATAAATATAATATAAAAAATGATGGGGATTTTCGTGTCTTACTTATGGACCTTTGCTTTAAAATTAAGTATTTTAATTTTTTTTTTTAAACCGAATTGTTTAAATTATTTACTTGTAACAGTACAAGTAAAGTACAGCCCTTTTACAGGTATTAAAAGAAAGCGTAACTATAATAAATATTATATAATTGTTAGCATTATAAATATTAGAATTTAATAAATATTTTATAAAAAATTATGGGGATTTCCGTGTCTTATCTATGGAACTTTGACACCTATTTAAAAAAATTATTTTACACTTATTATCAGTTTCATTTTTTTTTTTTTTTTAAGTTTATAATTATTAGGAGATATGTAAAAAGCAGTAAATAATTATCTTGAGAGTTTTCAAAATGTAGCTAACTATAAAATTAGTAAATTATAAATTTTTATTTCGTCACATTATAAGGTTATTTTAATGTAATTTATGATTAAGAATAACCAAAAGAGTCAGAAACGACAGATTTTGCTATTCTTGTTCATTTTAGTTGTTTTAAAAGAATGAATTTTTGGAAGTAATGGGGCAATGATTGTTAATATCAACTGTTTTAGTATTAGTCCCATGTACCCCTTCTCCCCCTATGCTATGTTCAAATATTCGGAATTGAGTATTTGAATAAGCGGATGTAGACAAACGAAATGCAGTGATATCATGATGGAGACATAACGCTGATTGAAACGGATAGATTAATCTGGTACAGTACATTTGGTTGGTTGGTTGGTTGATTTATGACGGCCGATTATCAACACTTGAGATATAGGCCCTAGGGGGAGTGCTCTCCGTGGGGGGTCTTTCTAAGGTATCCTAACCCGTATTTACGGCAAGGTTCGAAGTAAACCACGGAAAACTCCTAATGGTTAGGTCGACGATCGCGACAGGGGTTTGAACCCAGCACTTCCCGTCTACCAGCTTTGAGAGCAGAACCTCTCAGCCACTGGTGGGGCCCTGGTACAGTACGGAAATCAGGGCCTGTTTACCGAATAGGCCCATGAAGACCGAGCTTACCCACTGAAATACAAAGGGGCCCCCAAATTTACTTTTCAGAACTAATTTTTAGTGAAAAAAAATTTTTCAGCCAGGGTAAAAAATGTATCCTTCAATTTGTAAAGCATAAAATATATTGTGAAGTTCAAATATACGCACTTTGTTATGTATATAATAAATAATTTTTCATATGTATTTTTGTAGTCAGTTTTAATTTAATATTAAAAGTGTTGTTTACTCGAATTTTTGATGGTAAAAATTCAAATTGTTGAAGCAAGATTGGTAAGGGGGGGGGGGCTTGTGACGTCAGGCTGCCCCTACTTCTAAGTCTTATGTGGGCCCTGACGGAAATACAATGTTTTAGTGAATGAAATTGCTTTAAAATTAATTATTTTAATTACAAAAAATACATGACTTTTTAAATTCTTTACGTGTAATACAACAAGTAAAGCACAGCCCTTTTATATGTATTAAAAGAAAGCGTAATATATAATAAATATTATATAAAATTTATTATAATAAATGTTATAATTTAATAAGTATAATTTAAGAAATGATTTCGATTTTCATGTTGCTCGAAACCTCGATAGAGGCAAAACATTTTGACATGGATTTAAAAAATACCTTTTTGCATTTATTATTAGTTTGAATAAAAAAAAGTCAATAATTATTAGATTAAATAATTAATTATCTTGAGAGATTTCAAAATCTAGCTAAGTATACAGTCGGTAATTTATAAATTTATATTTTTTCCCATTATAAGGTTATGTTAATGTAATTTATGATTAGAATAATTAAAAGAGTTAGAAATAACGGATTTTGCTATTCTTTTAGGTAGTTTTTAAATAAGTAGTTTTAGGAGAGAGGGGGGGGGGGTCCAATGATTGTTATTATATCTATCACGTTTTTGCCAGGTAAGCTTAAATCATTCGTGTAAAGGCGTATCTTGCATTAACTATAACGCTTTTGAATCACTAAAAAAAAAGAGGGGGAGATGTGAATATTACATTGCTATTGATTAAGTGAAAACTGAAAACAGTTATTAAATTCCTGTGTCTACCAAGCTATGTGAATATTTTTTAAAGAAAATAATTCTGCCCCATTTGTTTAAAAAATATTTTTTTTTTAATTAAAAGGATAGAAACACAAAATATATAAACACTTATGATGTATTGCCGCTGCGATAAAACTGGAAACTTTTTTTAACCCTATAAATATTCATCGTGATAAGATGCTATTAAATGAATACAGAGTTTTTTTTTTTATCTCTATTAATTTCTCAAATTTCTAAACATCACTAATCAACAGAGAGAAGCTCCCCTTTTCCCCTTTCCAGAAAACAAAGTAATTAATATAATCCAATTAAAATAGGTAAAAATAAAAACCCTATAGCTATATTTATTTATTTATTTATGTTCTGAAATATTTAAATAAAACTTTTTTCTCTCTTTTTTTTTTTTTTTTTTTTTTTTTTTTTGCAACTGAAATAAATATTCTGAAATACTATATATCAATTAAAATACCAAGAATTTTTTCTTCTCTCTTTTTATTTTTTACTTTATTTTTTTCTCTTTGGAACTCGAAGAGAGAAGATATTATAATATATTTTTTTCCTGACATTCAAATAAGAAAAAAAAAAGTAAAGTCTAATATTTAAAAAGGGGCCTCTCTTTCTACTCATAGATGAGAGTTGGGAGAGTAAAATAAGGTGAAAAGTATGCGGATATTCTAAAAAACATAAATCACGGTAGAAAATAAAGTAATATTTTGCTTATGTTTTCATTCCATATTTTACGTAGACTTTCGTCGCTAACTGATGTGTTGACTTTCAAATGAGAAACAGTTTTCAAAGATTTTTTTTTTTTTTTTTTTTTTTAAGAAAAGGTTTTCGCAATGCAGGAGTTAGCGCATTAAGCTCATATTATCGTTTTCCAGCTTTTGGCCATTATATAAAGCTTTTATATGCGGGCTAACTTAACCTCCGCCGAAAGACTAGAGATATACCACGAGGGGAAAACAAAGAAGGGGGGAAGAAGAACATTACACTACCATAAACTGTTTCCGACACGCCATAAAACCACCATAAATGCCAGACCAGTCCAATTCTTCTATGATTACCTTTCGGAATACAACGTCGTGTGACTTAATAGTACTACAAGTAACCATACTTTCTAAGGCGAAAACTCTACTGAACTTGGTATAGACTGGTAGCGATTTCCACGTCACGTAGATTAAAATATTTTCCCCTAGAAAAATTTAATCTTTCTTTCCGAACGGGATGTGAAAATTTTTATATTCTTATCGGATGCTGAATAGCGTCCATATTCGTCCAAATCGCGTAAAAAATGTCTTTGTACAGGGGGTGTCCGTAGAAATATTTCGCGATACCTCCTCTAATCTGTCTTAAGAAACGACTGAAGATTCACTTATTGCGACTTAAAATTGTGAATTGTCAAATAATAGATTGTATAATGGAATAGCATTGAATCTGAATTAGAAAGATTTATATATTTGAAGGATTTGGAAAAAAGGCTTCATATGGGTCAATCAAACTTATTCTTTGCACTAAAGACAAACTATGTATTTTTTTTTTTAATATATAAATAATTATTTCGAAATTTTATTTGGCATGTTTACTAGATTAACAATTGAAGTTTTAGATACGATAACTAGCCGTACACATTTTCCCTGTAAGACTATTCATCGCTTTATATTTGCAGGGGTATCCATGCAAAATTTAGGGCATATTTAGTGTCGCTTCACAAAATTCCTTTTAATAAAACGGATCCCTTCAGAAAATTCCTCTTAATAAAATAGGTCCCTTCACAAAATTTTATGCCATAAAAACATACTCTTCATTAATTATTTTAATTTGTTAGGTTTTAAAATTTGTAATTTACAAATAAAACAATTAGACCCTAAAAGAAAACTTTAGCGGGATGACTTAAAAAAGTTATTATTAATAAATGCTTGGTTCGAATTTGAGTAACTGGATTTTATCTTTCGTTACAAGATGTTTACAAAAATATAATAAATTTCCAAAAATAACTTTTACTTTTCACAAAATGGGCGGCCCCAAGGAAAAAAAACCCTGCATCGACCCCTGATTTGTCTCTTATGTTACTGAAGTCAGAAATTTGCATGACGCGGTAGTTTTGTCATCTATAGTACAATGAAAAAACAAAGATATTAACATTCGAAATTTTGCACTTCTGTAGTATATACATGAATTTTCTAGCCATTCTTCGGATAAATTAAAACTACAAATAATACATGTAAAACATTTTTATTAACTTTTTTAATAAAAAAAAAAACGGGGAGAGGATAATAGGTACAAATATAATAGTTAATTGACCTATATATTAAAATATCAAATTTTAAAATATGTCTTTAATGAGTTTCTGTTTAAGAATATTACTTTTGAATGTTCGAAAATAATAAAAAATTAACTGTAAAAATTTACAACGATCCCACTTTTAAAGTTGAATGATCAGACTTATTGATCACTTTAGCCAATTATTTAGTGAGCATTATAGGTATTATAGATAGAATTTACAATGAATGACTTGTAAAGATTAGATTTAATAATGAAATAATAACATTGAATCGTAATTAAAAATATTTATTTATTTGCGAAATTTAGGAAAAGCATTTGTATAAAATTTCAAAATATGACAATAATTTTAAAAAATTATGTAAATTTAAGAAAAATTAAATATTTAATAATTATAACACTTTATGCCAGAACAAGCCTAGTTTCGTTAAGTGGTCAAATTTAACCATCATTCCCAAAATTTTTTACCAGGTGCTGAAAAACGTTCACTTTAGCCCAAATTGCGTAAAAATATCTTTGTAAAGTCAAAGAAAATATTTCACGATATTTTTTCCAACCTTCCTTTAAACGACTGAAGTTTCACCTTACTGCAACTTAAAACTATGAATCTTCATATAATGACTAATGAGATAGCACAATGGACTAGTTCTTGAATTCGAATTAGAAAAGTAGATTCATTTGTGAGATCTGGGAAAATGTATTTGAAACGTTAAAATACTACATTATTAAATTTAAATATTTTTTTATATAGTTAAAACATTTATAAATTATCCATCTATATAAATAATTAGTAAGCTCTTAGCTCACTAATAACTGAAATATTATAGATTTGAATCTAAATTAACAATATTTATATGTTCGTGGTATGTATGAAAAGTATTCTGTATGTAAAATGCATCAAATTTCAAATATTGCAACAAGTTTTTAAATTTATATATTTTAACGAAAAATTGATTGTTTTAATTCATTATAACGCTTTACAGCGATTCCGGTCACATAATGTTGATGTTAAAATTACAAATCGCTCTAACTAATTATGTAATAAATTCTTATCGAATGCCGAATAACATTTCCTTTTGATCAAATGACATAAAATGTGTTCGTGTGTCAGAGGACATATTTCGCGATATTTCCTCTAACCAAATGGCATAAAATTCACTTACTGTGACTTAAGAATGTTGATAGTGAAATAATAGATTGTATAATTGAACAGTATTGAATATGAATGAGAAAGATAATGATAATTATATATTTGAGGGAATTAAAAAAAATTGCTTCGTATATTAAGTACATCAAACTTTTAAATATGACATTAATGAGTATATGTTTAAGAATATATATTATTATACACACTATATGGGCATAATCACTGGACGCTTTTGATTTTAGATATTTTGTCGAATATCTAAGAGAAATACTTGGCATATTCTACTTGAACTTCATGAATATATAAAGAACATGTTAGACATATTTTTTAGTGAAGGTTTGATCACCTGGAAAATTAGAGGGACAACAACAAATTGAATAAAAAATAACATTTTCAACAACACTGTAAAATAAAATGTTTGAAATGATCTGTAGCTATATAGTGCATGCCTATGTGGATCTTGTACAATATTTGTGTAAGAATAACACGCATATTTTCACGGTTTCTTTAAAATATTCAAGAAATTTCCGCATGTTTTTTGTTTGAAACCAAATTTAACGCCACTTTTAGGAAACTTGACAAAATACAGTAGGAACAATATACTACAATTAGAATATAAATATAGTAAATGTTTGTTAAAATAATTATAAACTGCGCAATGTGAACAATAACAAAATCGTATTTGTATAATTTAGTTAGTCAACTATATAGGGAAAATACCAGTCGAATATTGTGAAAATAATAAAGATAGCAGGATACGGGATTTTACACAAATTCCTATTATTTATATTTAACTTATATCCATGCGTAGCTTTGTGGAACAAATTCTTCGATTTTTATACTTTCTTTTTTTTTTTTTTTTTTTTTCGGAATACGCTCGTTTTGATGATTTTCCCAAGGAGAACTAAAGCATCAATTAAAAAATAATATGACAAAAAATAAAAATGAAAATTTGGGGGGGAAATTTTATCATTAGCTACTTTTAGAAAGTAACTGAATTTCTGCTCACTTACTTCAATTTCAAACTTACTGAACTTCCAAATAATTAATAACATATACTTTTATCTGGGGCTGAATGACATTCATTTTCGACCAAATTGCGTACTGGAGGTTAGTCACAAGGTTTCAGCATAACTTTTTTAGAATTATCTGGCGTTTTGTTTTTACTTTTACTTTGGCGCAGAATGTCTCTAAAAGGACCTTTCGCCATTACACCTTATACAACTAACCAACTAACTGAGGGATCCTAAAAAATAATCATCGATACTTCCTCTAATCTGTCTTAAGAAAGGATTGAAGTTTCATTTATTGCGACTTAAATCTGTGAACCTTCAAATAATGGATTGTATAATATAATAGAATGGAATAAGTATTGAATTAGAAATATTTATACATTTCAGGAATTTATGAAAAATACTTCTTATATTAAAATGTTAAGAGTATGACATTAAGATTAAATATATTAGATACATTTGAAAAAATACTAATTTCTATGTTTGAACCATTTTATTATAAAATTGTCAACTTTTTGCATCTGATCAAATTTTATTAATTGAACAATGAATATATATATATATATATATATATATTCTCTCTCTTTAAACTAATACCTCGTGAAAATAAATTTATAGGAGTCATTTTAATGGGTTGCCAGATTTTGCGCCTTTTTTTAACACTGAAATTTAATAATAAATTGTGCCTTATTAAATAAGTCAAAGCAATTAAATAAGTCAAAATTTTCTATTAAATTTTAGTGTTAGCTATGTGATTATTCTTGTAGTTTTCCGGTATTACAAACGTTCTTTTAATCCACAAGAACAGTTTTTTTTTTTTTTTTTTTTTTTTTTTTTTTTTTTTTGAGAGGGGGAAGATGATACCATATAAATCAGCTAAAATGAAAACAAGGTCAACACGTTTTCAAAGTAAACTTTTGTTTTAATTACGAAACAAGAGCTGTTTCAGTTCCAGCAATTATTCATTTTCAGCCTAATATTTATTTAGAGACACACGCTTTAATCCTACGACGGAAATCATTAACAAATATATTTTACTCCCTATATTTTCTTTCATAATCTAGTTAAAAATAGAACATCAATTCAGTAATTAGACCTCCCCAAAGTTATCCAGTTCCATACACAGAGTGTTTCCAAGAACATGCTGCAAAAGCTTTTCTCAATGAATGTGGTCCACAGAAAAAAAAAATACATTTCCAAGATTTTACAATGGCAATAGTATGAGGAAGCTAGAGGGCGTGATAAGAACTTTTTTGCTGTCTCCCAGGTAGTGTCAGAAAGCTACGTCTACAACTTGGAGGCATTATAAAGACGTGAGGGGATAAACATAATTTAAAGCCCTTCTATTCAATTAGTATCTACCCTGAGGGCGGTAGGTTTCTTTTCCGGGAATAGGAAGTGAAAATGTTTTCCCCTCTTGCTATCATATCGACCGGTAGGAGTCGCCTTGTTATCTTTCCAGTGGCCGGTGTTTAGTTTTATATAAAGATAACACTGCTTTGATAGCTTATATTTCCTACTTTGCGTTTTATCACCTTGCGCGAAATTATTTAGTTTTCTCTCTTGCATCAGAGTAAAATATCCGACATGATACTTTCATTTGATATCATATATTTCTTACACTATGTAATTTTATAGATCTAAAATATATTCCTAGTTCAAATAATATTTTTATTCCTAAAAGTTATTTTAAAAAAATATTTTAGTTTAACAAACGACATAACAAAATTATTGTTAAGTATTATAAATCCTACACTCTCATATAACTAAGCATATTGCGCATGAATAAAATTATTAAAATTAAAAAGACATTTTTAAATCAGACATTTAATTAAACTAAATAACAAGAATAATAGCTCCAATCTCAAATAATTAAACATATTACGTTCTGAATCAAATTATTAAAATTAAAAAGATATTTTAAAACCAGACATTTAATAAAACTAAAAAACAAGAATAATATCAATGTTTTAATAATTTTTTAATAGGATATTCTTGAACGTCAACGTGTGTAAGTATCAGCTTTGGTTTTCGATTGACATTTTTGAAACGTTTACTGTCAGTGTTTTTATTATGTGATATCATTTTTGTTTTTTTCGTTTTATTGAATGTCTCTTTAATTTTACATCATTCAATCATTTGATAGTGACGTTATTAAAAAAAAAAAAAAAAAGGTTTCATGATCGACAATTAGTGTTAAATATTTTACATTATATGTGAAATTTATATTGGGTGTTTTACAATTATGCGAAATTATTTAGCCCCCACCCCTCCTTGTAAAATAGCCGGAATGATAAAATACTTTTGATTTGGTATGATATATTTCCTACATGAGATTAAAACCATAAAAAAAATATATTGTTCAGATTATAAAACGACGTTTATATAACGTCTTCTTTTTAAACAAATTCGTTGGTTCTCATTTAACGTTAGCACAAACACATATGTTTCGCGTAAAAATAATTAGTTATGTCCAACAGTAAGTAAAATTCAGTAAGTTGAAATCTATGCATAAAGATAAATAAATGTTCTGTTCTCATTTCATCGAAATCACGAATATTTATAATAGTACTTCAAAATAAAGCTTGTAAGACCGGCTGCCTGGAACTTGTTAATAAAATTAGCTACATACTTAAACAAACATTAGTTTTATAACTCATTCGCAAAAAATAAAAATAGTTAAGCATACTGGTTAATTGAACATGGAAAAATGATAACATTCTAGCTGACGTAAAACTTGAGGAAACAAACAAACAAACAAAAAACACTATCAATTTTAGAGAAATGTTCACAATTATTCGATTGTAGGTCTACTGGATGAGGGTTCATCATATAAATTTCAAAGCAAAATACTGATTAATTAATTAGTTATTATTCTTAAACTATCACATTTCATTTTTTATGTTTTTGGAATATTATCTGTTTTCCACTCACCTATTCAATCACAGTCGCTAAAAGTAATTTTATTGATTTTAGAATATATTCCCGGTTCAAATAATATTTTTATTCCTGAAAGTTATTTTTAAACAAATATTTTAGTTTAACAATCGAATATTTTATTTTACATAAAGCAAAAGAGCATTTCACTCACAGTAATTTTTAAAATAAAAGGGATCTTAGGGAAAAAAGTTTGTTGCGTATTATAGGTTGTACTTTTTAAGCATTATTTATTTTATCATTTATTTATTTGTTTGTTTATTTATTATTAGCCATGCAAATCTTTGTAGGAAACAGTAAGGAAACACTTTGGATTGGTTTTGATGAAAATTTATTATATTGTCAGTTCTTTTTAAAATAAAGCTATAGATCTTTTAAAAATAACTAAGCTGCGAACTGTTAAAAAAATGCACTGTGATTAAATGTGGTCTTGTAAGTAAATGTTATATACTTTACTTAAAATATTAATAACCAAAACATCAAATTGACTACAGATTTTTATAATCAGCAAAACAATTATCAAATATTTGTATATAAAAATCAGAACAATAACTTCATCTAATGATGAATGCAATTAACTTTATTTTGGCTATGTTTTACGCGAAACAGCGTTTCAGTCACAGAATAACTATATAAGAAACCAGAAATCTGCAGAAACAAATACTTGTTTTGGTTCCAAAACAATAATTAGTAGTTTATTCCTTTTTAACCTTTAATAACACGCATACGGTTTTGTGTAACATAAAAAAGTAATAGTATGAAAGTAATAAACATCAAATTTATATAAAAATAAACTAAAAGAAAATACTTTTATTTTCACAAAGATATATTGCTGGCATATTCCGCACGCCAGTGTTGACGTACTTAAAATAATGAAAGAGAGCAGAAAAAAATTAGAACTTAACATTGGTTAAACAACTGAAGGGTCTTTGGGAAGTGGGTAAATGTGATGCAGGCGTTAATCACGTAATTATTTAGGAATTAGTAGCTATTTTTTCACTGTGTTGTAACACTCAGTGCGCCGTCCGTGTTTTTAAAGTAAAATATTTCTATTTTTTTTCTAAACCATGAAAAACCTTGCATGTAAACACAAACTCACGCCTAAATGACTTGAATTGTTTTAAGTTGTCAAATTGACGTAGATTAATATCATCAATTCAAATAAAGCTTATATATATTTTTTAAATTACCACCTGTGCCTGTGGGCTGTTAATAATATGCGCTACATAATTCTGTTTCTTAAAAGGGCATTTATCTTATTTACACAAAATAGTAGAAACAAAGTTAAACAGCAAACTGACTAATAGATATTTGCACTTCGCTAAAAATATCCACCTATATAACTAGAAGAACTCCCCAATTCAAAAAGTATTTTATTCATTTGTACTGTACAGACATATGCTACGGATTATTTATTTATTTAACAATATTTTTTTTTCAGCTGCGTTAAAGAAACATTTTATTCGCAATAGCTTAAAAAAAAAAAAGAAAAAGAAAAAGAATCTTCTCAAACAATAGATAGTTGGTTTTGTCACGAAATAATTAACCTATTATTTCGTACCTTATTTTTTAACAAAAAAACAAAAAAAAAACTTTTCATGTAAACAGTAATTTGCGATTTCGTGAAGTTAATCACGGGATATTGGTAATCCGCTTGACCATAATCTTGCACATGTAGAAATTCGTTGTTCAATAAATATTCCATTTATTTATAATTTTACGAGTATACCTTCCATATTGAAAAATATATTTTTTCTTTATATAGCAAAACATAATATTTTATTTTGGCTATGTTACAATAAAACACCACTTTTTGCACAGCTACTTTAAAAATAGGAAAAGATTCTCAAACATATATTTTGGCTCCGAAATATTAATTGATAGCTTATTCCTTTTTACACATTTCTTCTTTCTTATCCATGAAAAACTTTGCATGTAAACAATAACTCACGCTTCCGTGAGTTAGGTCACAGTATGGTAATCCATTGGCAAAACCCATCTCCATGCACAGCATGAAAAGATCCATCTTACTTCCTGAAATGTGAAATGAAAAACTCGGACCAACGTTTAATATGAACATTTTCCGCTATATCCCAACAACACTTTGCGATGGCAAAAGGCCATCTAACCCTCTGGAGATGTGATTCAGAATTAGTAAGTGTGCCTATAAAAGAGCCACTAAAACGCCGGTTGTTATTTGCTCTTCATAAATTGTGTTCGCGCCCCACTAAAAGTGAGAAAAAACGATCTTTGCCTATCACGTGGCATGAAAGACGCCGCCATGTTAATTCATGGGCTTGTCTTGAGGAATGGATGACAGATTCCCATGCTTTTGTAAAAGGAAACGCCATATGGCGAGGTGTTTGGTTGAATGATTTGTTAAACGGTATTGCCACAGTTGTTGAAATCCTATTGACTTATTTTATAAACGTTTTTGTAATGTAAAATAAATATAAATAGAAAAAGCCTACTGTATTTTACCGCATAATTTTGGCTCCACATAATTGTCGCACCTCTCTGATTTTGAAAGAAATGTTTTATTTCCACCCCCAAAAAATAATTGAAATTTCCTTATATACGTCAGCGAAATGAAAGGGGGGGGGGGACAAAAAAAAATTAGTGGAGATTTGCGACAAGCCGGAGGGAAGGGGGAGGGTATTATAATAAAAAAAATACACTTTCACATTCACTCATATTAGGTAGCTTTCAATACAAAAAAGTATAAAGCTACCTATTGCAGCCGTTCGGAGGAAAGCAGTTCCGGAAAATTTTGATATATTTTCACTGATCATGACCCCCAGACCCCAAAACCACCCTCCGTTCAAATGTTGATTTATATATATATATATATATATATATATATATATATATATATATATATATATATATATATATATATATATCCATATATATATATATATATATATATATATCTGACCTATGTCATACGATAACGCTCGTATTTATAAATCAATTTTGATGAAACTAATTGTGTGTATTAAGCTCACCAATGTCTCGACCGAGTTCGTTGGCCAGCTTGGTCCGCCATTTTGTTTCAAGATGGCGGCCATTTAAAAATTTAAAACTAAAATAAATATACAAAAAAGTTAAAAATTCAAATTTATTTTTTAATTCAGTGTTAGGCCTTGAAACGAGGATTCCAGAGCATTTTTTGTTTTACCTCTATCTTAAAAAACGGCTGAGATAGAGCAGTTTGAAATTCTAGGGTGGCTGACATTTTGAAACAAGACAGCACATTACAAAAATTTTCATTGTTGTAATAATGTTCCCAATCAAACGCATAAAACTATATATTCATATCTGTTAGCGCCAAATTCTCGCCAAACTTGGCGACATTTGGCGAAATATCGCCAAATTTGGCGACCAAAATAAGTTTTCATAAATGAAGTCAATTTGGCTATTGCTCAATAATTTGGCGAATTTCTTATTCAAATTCAGTATTAACGAATCTTTTGTAAACGTTTTATTTGCATTTTAAGTTGCTGTTTTCGTGTAACATTAGCTAAAATTTTAAAACTAAGATATAGGAAAGCTACCTTTTCCTCCCGGTACAGGCCGGAAGGACTTTTTTTTCTTCTAATGCTTAATTACTTTAATTTACTGGTTATTAGTCCAAGAACAAATTTAATTACATTAACAATTTATTTAAATTTATATTTGTAATTTATTTCATGTCAGATAGATAAAATTATTGCCAACACATATTAGCAACTTTTTAAATTTTGCAATAAAACTATTTTGTATATTTTTAGAATCTGGTTTTAAATTGAAGGATAGTGTTAGATATACACTGGTAAGGAACTATATCTCTTCAGTAAACTTCCCGATTCTCCTCGCTAATGTTATTCATGTGGGCGGAAGATGCATTCGTATTTTTAAAATATCTCCTCAGAAAATTAATATTTTTAACTTCTGTTTTCTTTGTACTATTCTTAAAGAATGTCTCTTTTTTTCTTAGTTGTCAATTTTTTTCTAAAATATATACTTAATTTTATATGAAACGTTAAAATCTTATTCAGTTTCGCTAAGATTTTAAAACATAAAAATATAAATTAAGCACATAATTTAGAAATATTTTGATAACTAAAAAAAATAGACATTTTTTAAGAACAGTACAAAGAAAACAGAAGTTAAAAATATTAATTTCTGAGGAGATATTTTAAAAATACGAATGCATACTACGCCCATAGGAATAACATTAACGAGGGGAATCGGGAAGTTTACTGAAGAGCAGCCTTAAATGCCCATTCGACTGTTTACATTCCCTTCATCTTTAATTTCCGGGGTTATTTCTCACTTGGTGCGATTTATATGGTTAAAAACAAATTAATACACCACTTGGATTTTTGAAAAATCAAGAACACATACTTCAAAGTAAAAAAAAAAAATCAGAATAATTTATTAAAAATAATAATATTTAGTTCTATCGGGAAAATTCTGATTTAATAACGTACAGTAAAAAAAAAAAAAAAAAAAAAAAAAAGAGAGAGAGAGAAAACGCCGCGCTCCCTACTAACTTTGCCGTAAATTATCGTATAAAAATGTGACTTGTACAAATTGAAATAACGTCTAATAATTAATACCATACTTAAATTTTGCTTTAAAAATGTCGTCTACATTTAGAAATTGTGCCAAACCATAAAATTTTCAATTCTAACAAATGATTTTGACATCATATTTGAATTCTTCGTTACATTTTATCTTCAGGTACCAAACGGGAAGTAATTCGGTCGAATTATGCAGATTAAAAGTTTGGAACTCGTAATGCATTTGTAAAATAAAAATTCTTGAAAGCTTTTCCAGCAGTGTATATTCCATTCATTTACAATTTCTGGAATTATTGCACATTTAGCAGTATTAATATAGTTAAATTAATATTACACCTAGCTAAAGAACACATGTACTTTATAAGACAATACCATAGCTACCAACATTCCATTTTTTTTCCAAGTCAAAATACATATTTTGAACCAGAAAATTTACTTAATAGATGAAACCATGCACATACTACATAGAAATAAGATACATTCAATTAAGTAAATTTTCTGTTTCAAAAATGTTTCATTGACTTAAAAATGAGTCATTATGTCTTACAAATTATGTCTTATTAATTTATTATGTCTTATACAAGGAGAGGGCCAAGCTTGGTAATCACAGATTTTGATTGTTTTTATATATGTTGTAGGGTAGAATCCCCTTAGCCTCAGGTTCAACGGATTTTATACAACGCTCCTTAGTTCTCGAGAAATAAGGGGTCTAGTACTAATCAATTCAATTATCAACAATTTCATTTAAAATTATGTTTGTAATTTACATCACGTCATACATGCGATATAAGCATGTTTAATGCTAAAAATATTAAGAACATTTTAAATATTGTTATGAAATTGTTTTCCTTGTGTCAAAATACACGAATTTGTAAGAAAATAGTTATTCGTCAGTGCGTATTTCTTTCATTCAATATTTCCGAAATTATTTCCCATTTGTTGCGATTTATTTTGCTATAAACGAATTAATGAACCTCTTGGCATTTTGAAAATTCAAAAACTCATATTTTAAAGTTAAGAAAATTCTGAATAATTTCTTTTTAAAGAAAAAGAGCCCTCAGTTTGATTTACAGCTTCTGATTTTCATAAAATGTTTCGTTATAAAATTTTGTAAACGTGGTCAACTTAAGCTTTATTTTCTGATTATCGTTTAGTGTGTGTGTGTGTGTTTGTTTGTTTGTGTGTGTGTTTGCCTTTGCTTACGTCTGAGTAGTGCCAATAATTTCAGGTATAAAGAACTGGAAACTTCCCGACGGATAATTTACTCGAATGACTGACGTATTGTGCTTAGTATGCGTGCACAGCCCTGTTGTATGCATATTAAAGCATGGCTTTACTATACTTGATTTTTGGTATTACTTTTTTCACGAAATTAATCTCTTTACGTCATCAAAAGTCTAAATATTCAAGAACTCATATTTTAAAGTTAAGAAAATTCTGAATAATTTCTTTTTAAAGAAACATAACCCTCTGTTTGATCTACAGCTTCTGATTTTCATAAAATGTTTCGTTATAAAATTTTCTAATGCGGTCAACTTAAGCCTTATTTTCTGATTATCATTTAGAAAAATAAATAAAATATAGTTACTCAAAATCTGTAATTCCTGTGAAATGAAAATTTAGTCTAGGTTAATTTAATTCCATTAACTTTCTCACGAAATTAATCTCTTTATATGTCATCAAAAGTCTAAATATAAAATTTGGTCTCATTCTGTTCATTAGTTTCAACTACAGATTAACGGGTGAAGTTATTTTATAACAACCCTGTAATTTCCTCGTTTGTAGAATATATGCATTTGTAAGTAAATATTTATCTTAAAAACTAATCCCAAACTGAGCATTCCCTTCATATGGATGCGATTTATTTTGCTAGAACAAATTAATATACCCATTGGCTTTTTCAAAATTCAAGAGCTCATACATCAAACATAAGAAAATTCCAAATAATTTATTTTTAAAGAAAAATAACACTTAATTCAAGCTACAACTTCCAATTTATGCCTAGTAATGAGCCTGAGGAATTAAATGCTATCAATTTTGATGGGACTTTGTTATACAATATTTATTTCTTAATAGTAAAACCAGTGTATATTTGATATATTTTTTACTGCTTAATAGTATCTGGATAAAAAACACTATGCATTTGTAAAGAAGCTTATTCGTCAATGTGCATGCCTTTCACTTATAATTTCTGGAATTTTTTCGCAGTTAGCTCAATTTATTTCGATAAGACTAATTAATATACCACTTGGCTTTTTTTTTAAAGTTTCAAGAACTTATACTTCAATGTTAAAATAATTCTAACTGAAATCACTTCAATTATGTGTTTAAGTTATGTGTAATACACACACACACATGTGGCATATACCTGTTTAGTACTAACACATTACTAACAATGCTTTAAATTTTGAAATGAAACGATTTTTCTTATTATACATTTGTAAGAAAAGGAAATATTTATCTTAAAATTCCACTGGCAGTGTGCATTTCCTTCAATTTATTACGCGACGTACATGTGGATAAACATATTTAGTGCTCACAAATATTAGAAACATTTTAAATTGTACAATGAAGCTAAAATCCTCCTTTTTAAACACGTATATATTTGTTAGAAAATATTTATTTTAAAAGCTCATCTGGCAATATACATTTCCTTCATTCATAATTTCTGGAATTATTCCTCAGTCGGTAACATTTATTTCGTTAAAACTAATTAATATACCACTTTTTTTTTTTTTTTTTCAAGAACTTATACTTCAATGTTAAAATATTCTTACTGAAATCACTTCAATTTAATTTTAAACAATTTATTTAAAATTATGTTTTTAAGTTATGTGAAATACATGTGGCATATACCTATTTAGTACTGACATATTACTAACAATGCTTTAAATTTTGAAATGAAACGATTTTTCTTCTTATACATTTGTAAGGAAAGAAAATATTTATCTTAAAATTCCACTGGCAGTATGCATTTCCTTCAATTTATTACGCGACGTACATGTGGATAAACATATTTAGTGCTCACAAATATTAGAAACATTTTAAATTGTACAATGAAGCTAAAATCCTCCTTTTTAAACACGTATATTTGTTTAAAAATATTTATTTTAAAAGCTCATCTGGCAATATACATTTCCTTCATTCATAATTTCCGGAATTATTCCTCAGTCGTTGCGATTTATTTCGCTAAAACAAATTAATATACCACTTGGCTTTTTGAAAATTCAAGAACTCATACTTCAAAGTTAAGAAAATTCTGAATAATTTCTTTTCAAAGAAAGAGAACCCTTATTTCTGGCTACAGCTTCCGATTTAGTAATGTGCCTGGGGAAATAAATGCTATCAGCCCTGTGGTGCTTTGCTACAATCGTTTGTTTCCATTAGCACAACCAATACCCATTTGTTTTCCGCGCGCCTTTTGTAATTTTTACTGTTTTGCGGTACCTGAATACAAAACGCTCCACCGCGTTTAGGGAGATTTTTATTGGTGATTCCGAAATTATTCTATTTCTAGTACAATATTTTCCCTTTTCGCGTAAGGGATTGGGTTTTATCAGAATATTAAAAGAATGTATTAAATACGGTTTTAAAATAAATATTGTGAAATTTAAAAAAATCGGTAAGGTGAGAATGATTTTAAAGTTATTAGATACCCTGTTAAATTATTTTGTATGATTTTATATTAACTTAATTTTCACTTACAACATTTTTTATACAGTAGTTTTTATCACAGCAATATTTATTACAATGCCTCTTTATGTTTACATTTATTTTTATTTATTTTTTGTTTGTAGATATATATATATATATATATATATATATATATATATTGCAACACTTATATTCTCCCATGTTACTATTAGCAATTTAAAATTGTATAATTCCCTTATTTTTCAAACAGAATGTTAACAAAATACGTTAAAACTGAGAAAGATAAAGAGATAAATTTACAGGAGTAATAATAATAAAAATATGGTTTATATTTATTATTAAAATTCTTTTTAATTTTACTACTCTCAATGTAAGTTGACGTTTTCATGTTCATTGTAATTTTACAATATGTGCAGTAATTTTTACTGCTATTAATTTCGTTCTTATTTAAATGCCCTTATCTGATCTCAATTTTTATTATTGTAGTTTAATTTCTCAGGATGTTGTTTCAGGAGAATTTTTTTTCAACACTACATTCTTCCATGTTACTAAGCAATTTAAAATTGTATAATTCCCTTATATTTCAAACAGAATATTAGCAGAAGACATTAAAACTGATAGAGATAAAGAGATAAATTTACAGAAGTAAGATTAATAAAAATATGGCTATATTTATTATTAAAATTCTTTTTAATTTTGCTACTCTCAATGTAAGTTGATGTTTTCATGTTCATTGTAATTTTACAATATGTGCAGTAATTTTTACTGCTAATAATTTCATTCTTACTTAAATGCCTTTATCTGATCTCAGTTTTCTTTATGATACTTTTTATTTTTCAGAATGTTGTTTTAGGAGAAAAAGTTGATAATTTTTTAAAAGAATTGAATGATATAAAACTGTATTAGACATAATTTTTACTTTGCTTATTGATTAAAAAAAAAAAAAAAATCCGTTGATAAATAGCTATAGGTACTTAACAGCATTAACCCATTTAATCCGCTTGACAGGATTGCCTGCCAATATATATTTTCAGGGTTCGTACCACTAGTTTTGAAAAGTAATATTTCTCTTATTTAATGACAGAAATTTGCGATTAAATAAGGCGAATATTGCTATCTAAAAATACTGGAACTAAATGTTAAAACCGCGCGAATCTTGTTTTTTGCAGCTATCTCAGATACATAAAATGTAAAAACAACTGCAATTCCTTTTGCCACTTATTTGTAACTATCTACTATTGGACTTTAGCTTTCGTTTTCTGTAATAAAGTCTAATTTCTCGATTTAGTGTTGTCTCATGAACTTTCACATCACATCACTTGACTGTGCTGTTTCCCACTGGCAAGTTTTCTGCCAAGGCAAGACAATTCAACAATAAATGCCAACTATGTCTTCAAGAATTAATAATAAATGACCAGGGAAAGAGTTGTAGGTTTAAAGTGCAAAGATTCTCAAGAAATAATTTAACTGGGTTAAAAGAAATAAGAAATAGAGGAGGCTAAAAAAAACTTCTCCTGTTTGGATGTATCTATAGCTAAAACTAATGATAGGAATGAGTCCAAACTTTGTGTTTAGACTTTTAAACGCATGTTGAGATAAATTCTAAAAAAAGAAAAATTAAAAATGCCAAAGCCTCGTTGTAATTTGGCACAGCAAAGCTGGAACTGATCATAATTCGGTATAGTTATTCGAGTGAATTATTCGCCTGCATGTTTCTAGTTCCTTTCCAAGGGAAGTTTGTGGCATTGTAGTGTAAGCAAATAAAAAAATAATAAATCTGCATAACCCATTTTACTCGCGATTAATGCAAATATCTAACTCTTTCCGACTTCGACAGTTCTGAATTTTTCCGTATCGTCAACTATAGTATAATTATTAAATAATAATTATATTTATTTATTTAGGTATTTATTTTCACGAAATTCACTCTCATGCCTTTTAATATGTATAAGTCTTCTAATAAATCTAAATATGAAATATGGTTTCATTCCGTTCATTAGTTTTAGCTACAGATGCGCGGAAACAGGTAAAGTTATTTTATATCTACCTTGTATTAGAACGATAATATTAGACCTAGGTACCTGTATTATTGAGTTATACTAGAATAGGGGTGCACAATCTGTGGCCCATGGGCCACCAAAAGCTACCACTATTGTAGAATACAATAATTTGCCTTATGTTCTAAGCAAAAACATAAGGCGACGATTACCTTTTGGAAATTGTGGGTAGAGTTGCAAAGACTTGAAAAAACCAGGTTTAAACCTGGGAATAAACCGGGTTTTTTGGGAATAAACTTGTTTTTTCAGGAATAAACCAGGTCTTTTGGGAATAAACCGGATTTTTTGGGAATAAACGTGTTTTTTTTTTTAATAAACCAGGTCTTTTGGGAATAAACCGGGTCTATTGGAAATAAACCTGGGAATACATTTTTTGAAAAGACAGTAAAAATGAAAAGACCGATTTTTTGCAACTCTAATTGTGGGTGATACACGACTTTCAACCAAGAAGGTTTTACTGATTTGTATTGGAAATTTATTATAACCAGATTATCCTTCCCGAATTACTTTTATCCATTAAATTCCTTTTCCACGTTCTTTTCAGTTAAAAAAAAAATGTTTGTAGTTCTATCTGAAACGACTCAAAAGTTATTTCAGTTAAAAGTTGTAGGTTAATTAAAAGCCACCCTGTAGATAAGGTGGTTTGTTATCTATTAGTCTGTTGAGCTGAATTTTCATTTATACATTTTTAGAAGCGATCCTTTGAAATATTTAGAGACGATACTATACTGTGTTTAAGGAAAATTTTATTTTTCGCTGCTAGTTTTCTATCGCAATTCTGTCCTACAAATCGATCTTCTTACTTGTCACTAAGATTGTGCTATAATATACACTCCGAGCGACTTCTATTCATATATCCCTCTACCTATGGTATTCCCCTTTCTCCCATTCCACTCTCAACCAATAGAAACTCAATCCCTCTTAAAAATTTGAATAAGAATATCCCCGGAGAAAAATACAAATGTTTCGTTACAGTGTCTGGCTTATGATCGCCTCTGTGGCGTAATTTGAATTGCTAGATAAGTTTCCGTGGTTTTAATTAAATTTTTCTGTAAATTTTACGGCAAAGGATTAGTTGATAATGAATATCAAAATTTTTTCAATATATAATGGATATTAAATATTTTGAGACAGTTAAAGAAAATATTGTTAGAAAATTGATAAAACTTTAATTTAAAGCTATAAATTTAGTTAAAATGAATAAAAATACGCAATTTTGACACATAAACGTCTCTCTTGCTTCAATAAATATCATTTATTATTATTGTTAATAATTATTTACATATTATTTAATTTTTTATATATAAGGAAATTACACGTATGTTCATAGTAAAATGATAAATAGGGATTTTTTTTTAAATTAAATTACGAGATGTAATTAATAAGGGATATAGCTATGAATGTGTTGGGGGAATCCTCAAAGGAGCCTAACAAGCACGAAATTCATAGTAAAAAGATATATTATATTATTGAATATTGTCGACATAAGGAATAAAAATGACAATAATAAGCTCCTTATAACATATCTAATAAACCTGAAATGTTGGAAATATAACAAGATAACCAAGAAAATAAATGAAAATTTAATATAACTTAGGCAAAAAACTAAATTTAATATTGTATATGTGTGTGTGTGTGCGCGCGCGTGGGTATAAACAGCATTTTTACTTCCTCCGCCTTTCCATTATATTAAATTATTATTAAACCATTTGAAGTATTCCCCAATATTCTAAATGGCTTAGTAATGTTTTTTTTTTTTTTTATAGTGGTATACCAATGTCTAGGCATAAATGACACTTTCGAAATATTTTTTTCCCCTTTCCTGTTGTAAGAGTAATATCAACATGTCGCATTTGCTAATTGTTTGAAGCATGCAACTTGATTCAACAAATATGTGGAATTGACTACAGTAAAGGATATACTTCATGATTATACGCATATATTTGATAATAACAGATAAATTTCGATGTGATAACGACATGTCACTGTTTTAGGCCATGCGTTGAGAAATTATCGAGTCAGGCAGTCAGATATATAATCAAGGCGTTAAATATTCGTTTTCAATAAGGGTAGTGGTTAGGTCCATCCTCCAGAATATTTGAGGATTTATGTTTATTAATGTTCAAAAAATGCAAATCTTTTCGGAATAGCTCCCCCCCCCTTCCTTTCCGTACGGCAGAAATCTCTCCCTTAAAAAATGTATTCATTCTACACTGGATGGGTGGGGTGAAAGGTAAAAATCATCAAGCACACACATACATACACATACTTCTACGGGTTCTGTCACACACATGTATAAACACTTCTAATTAACTGAAATCTAGACACCAGTGAACAAATCAAAATCAGAGGCAACGTGAAAAGAAAATTATCAGAAGACGACGGGAAGATTATTATTATTATTATTATTTTCGCGCGCATTTTTTTTTTCTCTTTTTTTTTTTTTTTTTTTTTTTTTTTTTTTTGTTTGTTTATTTCCGGTAATTGGCGCAGCCGCTTTACCGAAAAAAAATCATGCAAAAACGGACAGTTTCAGTTTAGATTTTTTTCTTTATTTCTCTCTCCCTCTCTCTGAAATAATTAGATATATTGGTTCTACTCGAGTAAAATTTGCAAAAATATTAACTGTTAATTTTGGTAGTCCATAAATCGACTTATAAATTGCAAAAAGTTTTTTTTTTTTTACTTTATGGAAGAAAAAAAAAAATGTTCCATATCATTTCTCAAAAACATAACTCAAAAATGAAAGAAAAAAAAATAAAGTTAAATGGAAAAGCAGAAGATATAAATATAAAAAGTGATAAATGTCAGAGAAAAATAAAATATTAGTATCATTTTTCCTTTTTTTTCATCGCCTTGGCGAAGTAGCTTAGTTTGTTATTCATTATATATCAAAATATTATAACTCTACAATGGGTAATCTCGGACTTCCCACTTTATTTTCAAGTGACATTGACAAATATACTCGGAATAATGGAACAGGAGGGATACAGTTGTTTCTCGGGTTTTGCAATCATTTCTGTCATCACAGACTGTGCCTCTAAAGTGAACGAATTATCCCAGCTTCCGTAATCGATACGGCACGTTTGACTATGACTTAATATGAGGCGGAAGATTGCTTTAGAAATGAGAATTTATCATTCTTTTTGAAGTTATTCTAGATAAAGTGGTTATTCAGTAAGGAAAAAATAAATTCAGCTGCGAACTAGTCTATACGAAAAAATGAGTAATCTTATTCTTGAAGGTGAGTCATATATACATATTTTAATCTGAAACCTTATAAAATTTTCCCTTGCTTTAAAGACAGGGTGTCATCTGTCTCTTATCTTTGAACAATAGGTAAATCCTAAAGCGTTAGTTTTAGAGAAATAGTCACAAAGGCAAAAATTGTTTCAAATGTTGTTCTTCATCGTATGAAAAACCATTTACGTCAAAGTTATTTTAATAAACTTTACGAAATTTAAAATTTTATATGGTTCCCGTGTCTTTTAAGTAATCGATAGAAAAATTTTCTGTATGCTCTAATAAATAAACAAAAGTAAATTTTTTTGATAAATTTGAATGATAACATGGAATTTGAATTTTATGAAAGAAAATACATCAGTTTTCTTTTCATTTTTACTGCCACTAAGTAAAATAACTTAGTAAGTTTTGTTTGTACGGTACTGCTTATGTTTTTCTCTTTGTTTCACATGTTAGAGCATCATAAAAAATATTTTCAAAGTATAAATTACATAAGACCCCACAGAATGCATAAAAAATTTAAATTTCGCAATTTTTACAAAAAATTCTCCCATGACTGCTAGAAGGAATTTTTATCTTTACCCGTTTCCTCTGAACCTTAATGAATAAATTACTGTACCATTTGAAGAGCTTGGTGGGAATATATTATGTTACAGTTTTTTCAAAAAATTGTTTTATTACATGGATGAAGATGTTATGAGGTAATTTATCATATGATACAGCCAAAATCTAATGATATATGATGATAATATGATACATTACTGTCTATAATTTATTTTTTTATTTAAATTATATTAATACTTTTTTATATTTAAAATTTATATGTTAATAAGTTCTTTCAAAGAATTTAGTTAACATTTCAAACATATGCTACGAGGAGAGAATAAATTAATACAATTTACAACAAAAAGCTTTCACTTAAATTTTCTTGAAATCTAATTTTGGTTACTTAACATCTCCATCCACTAAGCTCTTTTCATTTAATGCAGAGAGCTGTTATTTACATTCTAGATTTTCTTCAGAACAACAATATCAACTTTTGTTAATTTATCATACGGTAAAGCTAAATTACAATCTAAATAGTCTTGAATGTATGAGACATTACTTTTTCTAATTTACTATTTTTTATTTAAATAATATCAATATTTTTTAATATTTAAAATTTATGCGTTAATAAGTTCTTCCAAAGAATTTAATACCATCTATTAACATTTCAAACATATGCTACCAAGAAGAAAATAAATTAGCACAAATTACAAAAAAAGCCTCTTTCACTTCACTTTTCTTGAAATCTATTTTTTGTTACATAAATACCTTCATCCACTCAGCTCTTCATTTAATGCAGAGAGCTGTTATTTACATTCAAGATTTTCTTCAGTACAACAATATCTACTGTTGGTAATTTATCACATGGTAAAGCTAAATAGTCTTGAAGATGTGAGACATTACTTTTTATTATTTAGTATTTTTTATTTAAATAATATTAATATTATTTAATATTTAAAATTTATGTGTTAGTAAGTTCTTCCAAAGAGTTTAATACTACCTGTTAGTATGCTACCAAGAAGAAAATAAATTAGCACAATTTACAACAACAAGCCTCTTTCACATCAATTTTCTTAAAATCTATTTTTTGTTACATAATATCTCCATCCACAGAGAGCTATTATTTACATCACTGTAAAAAATGACCAATGTTTCTTATTTTATAAAAAATATACTATAACCACGAACGAAAATATAATATAACCTTCTGAGTTATCCGAAATTCCGAATAGCGTGTTCCATTGTCTTTTGAATCCCCAGAAACCAAAACATTTCCAAAATTTAAAGAATTATTTATAAAAACGAAGTATTTTTCGCTGCCCGTATTTTTCAGAAACGTTTCCGAAGGGTTTTTATAGTGTATTAATTAATGTCCTCAGCCTGGAATACCTGTTTTTTGAATGTCATTCATTCTCAAGTAAACGTTTTCAGCCGCATAAGTTAATTTATACATGAAAGAGTAAAGAAATAATCTTAATTTTAATGTTATTGTTAACGCTGTTCATTTTGCATGTTTGTCTGTTAAACATATTTTTTGAGCATGAAAATGTTTACTTCAGAATGGATAGCAATCGAAAAACAGGTATTCCAGGCTGAGGACACTAATTAATACACTATAAAAACCCTTCGGAAACGTTTCTGAAAAATACGGGCAGCGAAAAATACTTTGTTTTTATAAATAATTCTTTAAATTTTGGAAATGTATTGGTTTCTGGGGATTCAAAGGCAATGGAACACGCTATTCGGAATTTCGGATAACTCAGAAGATTATATTATATTTTCGTTCGTGGTTATAGTATATTTTCATAAAATAAGAAACAATGGTCATTTTTTACAGTGATTCTGTATTTTTTTCAGTAAAACAATATGTACTTTCAGCTTGGTTACGCAGTTTTTCCTAAATAGTATCTCAAAACTTGAAATTATGCACTAGTGGGTTTTTGAAGAAACGATTCAAATATTTTCGAGATAATTAAATATGCATTAAATTTCCCATGGCTCATATTAATACACAGACATGCATATGTTCAATCCTGATTTCTCCAGTTTATCCAGAATAGGGATCACCTGTTCTACTATCGGATCATCTCTGAATTAATCTGATTGGATGCCATATGGCACTAGAGTGCAAGTTGTAGATAAGGACGACATGGGGCAGGGTATCTGCGCCCTTTGCAAGCTCCCTGATAAGGTACAAATGCGCTCTTAACACATGTTCCGGATAACTACCGGTAATAAATCTAGAAAGACTGATCCTTTGAAGCATGATTCTGCCATGATCCGACTTGCACTTATTGGCTATAAGTTACGGACATGTCATTCACTGGCAATTTAGAGATTTATCCGGCATACGCAGAAATATTACATCAAGCTAACATGAGTTATATATCTAGTTTGTAGGTAATATACATCTTTAATTCAACCTGGACGTAAATAATTGAAGACAAGAGAGGAAAAGGTCTTATTTAACAAAAATTAAATTTCGAGAAATTGAAGTGAAATGGTTTATTTACTTTGTTTTAATTTATTTTCTTCTTGCCTGCATATTTGAAATGCTAATGTTTGTATAGTACTAGACTAAAAAAAAAAAAAAAAAAAAAAAAAAAAAACTTAATAACATTTAATGATTACAAATGAAAATTTATTAATATTATTTAAATTATGAAATATAAAAATATTAGATATTTAAAAGTAATGTCGCATATCTCTATTCTTCAGGAATAATTAGAATTTTGGAATTTTTGCTGCACCATATGTTAGTTTACATACATAGTTTTCTTCCATTCATAAAATTAAAAAAAAAAAAAAATACTTTGAGAGAAACATGACACAAATCCTTCTTTCACTCGTGAATTCAATGATTAGAAATATTAAGGATCGTAATATCATGTTCATTTAACAATTGTTATAAGTTAAGTTTGTTATAAATTGAAAACATATCATTTACTGGTAATTTGTAGATTTTTCGGCATACGCAATAATATTACATCAAGCTAAGATTAGTTGTACATCAGTTATTGTATAGATAATATACATCTTTAATTCGTACTACGTAATAATTCGTAGACGTAAATAATTATTAGAAATAAGATATATCAAGGATCGATTTTTTTTTTTTTTCATTTAAGAGTTGTTATAAATTACGGTCATAATGGTATGTACACTTCACTTAAATAATTTAGAAATCTATCCGGATGCACATAAACACATATAACATAAAGATAAGATGGATTACAGAGGGATTGTGTAGGTAATAATATATATGTAATAGATATAATATGTAATTCAACCAAGGTCAATGCCACGAGCATATTCATAATACCTACTCGATTCAGATCTAGCGTACTTCAGAGCCGTTCTGATTGGCTCGCCAGATTTAGATATCCAGACCATACTGACTTTTAATGTCTTGGAAGCTCAGATCGGGAGAATTAAAATTTTGTTGTAACCTATATGGGAATGGGAGCGTATGTGATAAATCGTTAGTCTCCAGTTTTGTATACCACAGTTGGGATCCTGGAGTGGAAGGATTGAAAAAAATGGAAAGTGATAGCGGCTTTAAGGAATTTCAGGCATTTTTGAAATTGCTACACACCGCAGTTGCTGCATCCATATTTTTTTCATGCGCGCAAAGCGCTTATTACATGCGTTAGTGATCGGGTACATGATTAAAAAAAATACTAATACTAAATTAATTTTTTTATTTAATTTTTAATTTAATTTAATTTTGTAATTTTAATTTTTTTAAATCTAAATAAAGTTTTAGTCATCTTTTAGGTAATGGAATCACAAGTTTTTTGTGTGTACTTTTATTTTTAAAAGATACTAATTTACAAAATTTACAAGCCCTTGCACAAACAGTACTGACATTATTAAAACCGCGCAATTTGCTTTATTGCGTTTGTAGAAATTGAAAAAAATATTTGATAAATGTACGTAAATTATTTATGTAAGTATTTTTTATATTATTCCGAATCACAATTAAATTGCCTTATAATTAAATTGTGAGCATAAAAAATACGCTTTACGTCATGGAGTCGATCACCGCTTCCTGGACAATAAAAGTCGGTATGGTCTGGAGTCTGGATATCTAAATCTGCGAGTCAATGAGAACGACTCTAAATTACGGTATACCGCAATTTAGAGTCGTTCTGATTACTCGCAGATTTAGATTTCAGGTCTATAGATCTGTACCAAGTAGGTATTGTGAATGTACTAGCTGATAATCTTCCGGTATTTTTTCCCATTCAAACAAGCATAATTTGAACCCCAAAAAATATTTAAGGAAATGTTTCTTGTTATGTCTATATGTGGTTATTAATTAACTTATTTTACTTAAAAGAAATTCTGGTTTTAATTGATTTGTAAAAAGGAAAAAAAAAAAAGGAAGTTTGGAAGCTAAGCAAGACGTAAATAATTTTTAGAAATATTAAGGATAGTTAAACGTTTTAGTTGGAAAATTACTATAATTAGTTATAGTTAATTTATAATGACATAACTAGAAGCTATTTTATATCATATATTTAAAATGAGAGTTTTCCATTTTCCTCGCTTGAAACCTTCTGGCACAATTGCAAAATAATTTTCATTTCCTACATGCGCGAAATCTTCAAGAAATTTCATTCAATTTTTGAAGAATTAAACAGCTTTTTCTGTTTTCCTGATATGTGATACATTTCTAAATATAGTCGATTTCTAACTGATGATCGCCTTTCGGGTAACGAAAATCGACTTAAGACACAAACTCTGATAATCGCAGGACGATCCCTCTTTTATTATTGCTAATATAATAATCAAGTCAAATTTTCACAGACAACCTAATAAATTAATTTATCGCGCGCGCCCATTTCGACGCTGTTTCGAACGTGTGATTTAAGACAGTTCTAAAAGAAAAAAAAATTCTGCGAAACATCGCGAATCTTTCTGACACATTCAAAGAGTCACTTTAATATTAAACCATTCATTTTTATCTAGTTAAATGGTGAAATTAAGTTTTAACCTATACTCCGTTTTAGCGTCGCCTATAGGAGACTTTAAATAACATTCTTTAAATTAATTTAAATGCTTTTAGATTTGTTGCAAATTATTTCTAGACCTTTTCAATAAATGGGCGCATACTATAAGCATTGATTAATCCCTTGAAACATGTTTGGAGCTGTTTTACAATAATTGAAAAGGACTTATGCGGTCTCTTGTAATATTTGTCTCAGGACTGAAGATATTAAAGATATTAATACTGTAATTTTAAATTAAATATCTGAATTTTTTTTTCAAAAACCTAAATATATTGCGACTGCAAACTGATTTTGCGTAAAATTATTCGCATTGTTCCTGCTGTTATCATCGTCAATATTATTAGAAAGTATTTTCGGTTCTAACTAGGAAAATATAATCGGTTTCAACCGTATTAGCTTACAATGCAAGCAATTTTTACAATTTTTACAATGCTAGTTTACAATGGGAATAATTTGCAATTTTACAATATTAATCTACAATGCTAACAATATACAATTTTTACAATTTAGTTTACAATGAGAACAATTAGCAATATTAGATAACAATGAGAACAATTAGCAATATTAGATAACAACGAGAACAATTAACAATCTAATAATTTTACAATATTAGTTTACAACTTTATACAACATTCTTATTTACAACATTAAATTATAACTTCTTTACAACTTCTCTGTTTTGTTTGTGTGTGTGATGCAATAGTTAGGACAACTATAATTATGTGTTTTTGAGCAATTGTATTTACATAAACTATGTTGAATGCTTACCTGTGAAGGGTGGCGCGTGATTTACTTTTTCCGTATCAGTAAATCTTCAAGATTCTGAAAAAATTGCAAGTACTGTTATATAAAAAAATAGCTAATAACAACAACAACAAAAATCAAATATAAAATGTTCAGACAATAAACAATTGAATATTCAATAAATAACTAATAATAATAAATCTTAAATACTTTTGCGAAAATATTAGATTTTCCACAATCTTGGACTAGGATTTTCCACAATCTTGGACAAAAGAAAAAAAAAATATTTTTGATTTTATTTGTAATATTGATTCAAGAGGAATTCAAGGGGTGGCCTGGGTGGAAAGCTCCCCCACCCAAAAGATTATTTTTTCTGCTTATGTAAATAACTAAAAGTGAAATTGCCCCCTAAGAATTCCTCATCCTCCCCCCCCCCCCCTTTTTTTTCCCCACAGAGCAGCAGAAATTCCATCCACGGAAAGAAAATGTCTGATTATTCGTTACTGGTGATAATTTTATTATACGTTATAAGAAAAATTAGAGCTATATAGAAAAAAACATTTAAAATATAGATGGAAAATTAAAGTCACTCAAAAAATTTTTTAATAGTTTTTGGCAGTAGAGGATCTATAAATTGATCGTTTGGCAAGAAATAAAAATTAAAAATACAATAGTTACAAAAATAAACAAATAACGTAAATACTGCATTTTTGACTTTTATCTATTGACAAACGATCAATTTATAGATGAGTAGTTCATTCACTAGTTCCCCCCAAAAAGATGCTTCAATATCAGTTGTTTTTTATGTGATTTCGCAACTGTTGTTGTCCCCTTAAAATTGACAACTCTACCCCAGTCGGTAAGTTCCCTGGGATATTTAGAATTTTCTATTGCGTTAATCATCCTGAAGAAAAATTCCTCCTTTTTTTCCAAGATGCCCCTTTTCCCCAGGAAAGTATAGAAATCCCACCAGTGGGAAAAGGTCGGAATTCAAACTGACTCATCTAAAAAATACAAATAAAATTAAAAGACTACCTTGTTATTTTAACGTAACTCTGTATCAGTTTCTAATTTTAATTTATTAACTATTCAATAAAAACACTTTCAGTATGAAATATTTACGAAAGTTTTAATATCAAAACTGAGATCTTAGTTTTTCCTTAAAGCTTCATTTTTAAGATAAAAAAAAATCCCACAAACATTTTACTTTCTTCCTGAAAATTGCGGTTTAAGACATTTTAAGGTTTTGGAAGATTTGTACGAGAAGACAATTACATTTTATTGAAGAAAGCTTCACGAAATTGGAAATCTTTGCCTTAAAACTGTACGAGAAAAAACTTTCTAACTTTCTTAACTCCAATTTCCAATCGGTAATTTTTTGGTCTTTTGGCAGAAGCAAGAAGAAGTGGAATAGTTTTATAGTATTAGATTAAATTTGTATTGTAGTTTTTTTTTTTCTTTTTTGTAGTGAGATATTTTTTGCGAAAATAGTACTTCTAACATTGGAGTGCTAGAATGCATTTTTTTATATTTTAATTACTAATTATCACACCTATATTTAATGGGTAGTAAATATTACTTTTCTAAAATATAAATCAGAAGAGTTAAACATTTGCTGTTATATATAGTAATTAATACATACTCATATTATAAAAGTTTAAACGCTATTAACCTTAACTATTATAGCCTTCAAGGTTAAAAACTTGACTAAAAACAATTATTTTTCCTTGAGCCGCCAATCTATCATGGAAGGAAACAAGGACAAAAAATAACTAGTATGTCGTAGTCAACCACAAAACTTTCTTCTATATAAATCAAATCGTCTGAAACCAAAATTAAATGACAATATGTTCTTGAGATACAGCTAATCGCGGAAATCGTGGAAAACAGAGCATAACAGCGACACCTGTTGGGCGGTATACACAGGGTTTGATGAAATTTCGTGCATTAGTTTTTAAGGTCAAACTTATCTATAATATATAAATTATCTATATATATCTATAATATCTATATAAAATCCACAATAGATGGCACCACCAACCTTTTTTGGAACTTTCGAACGAGCAATTTGACGAAACTAATTTCCTCATAATTTGGAGGATGCAAATTTACTCGACTTGACGAAATATTCGCTCGGAGCATTTCTCAGGAAACCGTTTCGTTAAAAACGAAGAAAATTTCGTGGAATTTGAGTATCCATTTCTAACAGTGTAGCTATCGCGAAAATCGGGATAACCAGAACATATAGAAGCAGCATCTTGGGCGATTTACACCCAAACCTAATCAGAGTCTATTTATGTCACGGTGTAGCTACACTTAATATTTATCTATCTATCTATCTATATATATATATATAGACAAGCTTGTGGGGGCGTGTATACAAATAATGCGGTGGCACTTTACAAACATTTAGATTTAGTGAATTTCTCTTCGTATTGCCAAATATTAAATAAAATCTTCTCTACAATCATGTCTCCAATATTATGTTTTAGGAAGAAAAATGAATAGAAATATGCATGCATTTTAAAATACATAGTTTTTTCATGGTCTTTCCTTTGAAAGAATCGAGTATACCCGGACCCGAACCGCAATAACTAAAACTCAAACACGACCGCTCCGAAAATGATCAGCAGAAAACAAAAAAATATATAAATAAATAAGGACCTTTAACCCTAACACGAAGTTTGGGTTGTACAGTCCAGGACTATAGAGTAAGTCATCCGTTTATATGTAGTCCTCGTACTGTCGCAGCCACCGAAAGAGACAGGCCGCAGTACTCCACCGATCTCGGCTGCTTTTCAGCTTACTTTGATTACCATTACATACAGTTCAACAATGTGCGGGAACAGGCCTAACTGGATCTCGTAACAGTCAAGAGTGGTATAAGTATCGTGACCTATTTGTTTCGTTAGCTGCGGCACAGTTCGGGTAAAATCCGGTTACCCAACCTGATTGAGGTTAAAATACACCAACGCGATGAAGTGCTGGACTTTTTTCGGCTTGTCTGATGTGGCGTTCTTTTGTTCCACGACAAGAGAATGCGACGATAGTGAAGGAGGGTCCCTGACACGCTTATCACCTCCTCTGGGAAGAATTTCTTTTGTTGATTTTATCCGCTTTACTTTCGAAACCTTTGAAAAGCAATAAAAAATGTCACACCTGACCACACAGTATTTGGAAAAGAAAGCCAAGAGAAATAATTTATGGCTCTTGTCGCAGTATTTGGTCTAATACGAAAACTATAAAAAAAAAAAAAAAAAAAAAAAATCCGTCGATTGCCATTACAATTACCGTATTCTTACGGAAATTCTTTTTCCGATAAAAAGGATTTCGTGAATGTGTCAAAAGTGAAGTGTATGGATTTGACATATCTTTGACAGATAATACTACATTTTCATTTTCTCTAAAGCTGTGGGATTTTTTTTTTTTTTTTTTTTTTTTTTTTTTACACTGCAAAAGAAAAAAATCCGTAAAAATCCGAAAAAAAACTACTGTCAAAATACAGAAATTCTTTTAGAGTACAATTTAAAAAATCCCAAAGCCTTAGCGAAAACGACAAATTAACTAGACCTTTCAGCACTAGTAATATGTGAAGGATATTCTTAAATACTTATTCGCTAATTTCTGACACATTCACGAAATGATTTCATTAGAGAAAAAATTTTCGTAAAATTACGGAAATTGTACTGGCAATCAACGGTATTTTTTAATAGCGCAGTGGCGCATGGTCTTCGAAATCTTTAAGTCGATGTTCGGGGGGGGGGGGGTCGTCTAACGGTCTAATGGAAAAATATTGGTGCACAGACAACATAAAACAATAAAAAATAAAACAGGTAAATGTAAGTGAAAAGACATTTGAAGATTCATTTACAGTTCAATGCCCCAGTAGCTCAACTGTCAGAGCACATCTCTAAAGGGAGAAGTGTTCCGGTTTTCAAATCCCAGGTGGGGCAAAAACACAACACACTGAAAAAAAAATAGTCGAAGGATTTTCACCTAGCAGTAATGCATTTCTTTAAAATGTTGTCTGATATATTAAAAAACTGGTTTGGTAATTATTGCATGCAAGAAATTGGTGAAAATTGCAAATATGAATGTAGTACCGCAAAGTTAAGCTGTAGCATAGTCCATTTTTTATTTTATACTAAACCCAATCAGGTGGTGAATTCTGAGGAGATTTTTTTTTTTTTTTTCGCACGACATATGTCACGTATATCCTAAATAATTAAAAAAAGAATCACGTTCACTCGAGATTCTCTTATTTCCATAATTTCTTGCTAGAATATTAAAAATATAAGTAGATTTATGGGAATTTTTTAGTCACTTCCAGAAAGTCGAATGTTAGTACGTTGTTGCTAATTCCATTCGTTTGGTCATTAATTTTTATTAACTTTCTAACAGGGGAAATATAATTTAAATGGATTTAGCTTTTAAGTGGCGGCAAGGTTATCCGAGATTGGAATACACAATTTTTTCAATTTTTTTGTGATGTCTTTATAATTTCTTTAACTTGGCATTCTCTTGTGAAAATGCCTGAAAAAGTGGTTATATTTTAGATTTTTCTTCGGGGTCGGGGAAAATTCTGAGAACTTGTCACGAACCTTATACGAACAGTCTAATGATTTATGTCGATGTTATTTATTGCTCAAGCATAAATTGATTTCATTAGCCAGTTAGAGGCTTCATATTTAAAAAGAATAACACCTAAACCCTATTGAAGGGGGGGGGGGAGGTAAGGTCGTCCTCTATAAGTGGGTAAACTGGAATCTGATAAAAGTAGAATTATTATGTTAGTCTAGAATCTCTAAACTTATCCTAACCTATACTGCATTCTCTGGCATAAAAAATTGATCAATATTGGGGCGCTGACACTTTGCCATTATTGTTCTGAAATCGGAAAGAAATATGTAGCCAATGTAAATACAGTCAAACCTCGTTAACATGAACACGCTTAACGTGAATTACTTTTAACATGAATTGTTTTCATAGTCCCCTATGATAACGAGTACAGAGATTTTGATACTGATAACATAAATTACTGTTAACATGAACAAAATTTTCATTCCCCTTGAGGTTCATGTTAACGAGGTTCGACTGTACAATTAAACAAATATTGGCAAAATACCAGCGCCATAGTGTAGTTTTTTTATTTTGATTTATTTTTTTAAGTCTGTTCTCAAATCCAAACTGGCTACTTTCTGACACAGTTCTGAATTCATTTTTGTTCGCAAACGAATGAAATTGGCAGCTGTTTTTATTCAGAAAATATGTTATCGAATATTTTCTTTTTCATTTTTCGGTAACAAACAGAAAATTATTTTTTAAAAACGATGTCAAAATTGGCCTTTTAAGCCGAATTTCCGGAAAGGAAAAAACTGCCTTCCTGAGTCAACAATCTCTTATAAATCAAAATGTATAAATAATTTATCGAAAAAAAAAAAAAAAAAAACTGCAATTCCAAACCATTTTGATAATCATGACAGTCATGTTTTTACGTTTAAAGATGAGCCCGTAAAATGTGTCAGAAAGTTTCACGTTGTTGAGTGGGGGGATATTTGTGAAAAAAACATACTTAAGTATTTTTAAAAACGCACGAAACTTTGAAACTTTTGCTCAAGTTAAAAATTTTAATTTATCGCGTTTTTAAAAACACTTAAAATGTAGTAAAATAATTTTTGAAAAGGCACTTCGTTGCTAATGGACGTTTAACTTGTTGATGCTAAAAACAACATTTCAATAATTATGCAAAATTTCTCCAAATAGGTTGACATGGGATTTCGCCATGAATGAGTGTGTTACTTAATGATTTTTAAAAATACTAGAGAATACACAGTGAAATATTTTATAAATATTTTCATAAGTACTGAAATAAAGGAAACAATGTTAATAAAAAAAAAAAAAAACACATTAGAAATAAAAATGTAATAGCAAACCGATTAAATGCAATCAAAATGAAGAAAGTATAACTCCTCTGAAAGTTTTCGTTCTTCTTGCGCAAACTCTTTTAAAACTATATATCATAAAGTCTGTTTCTATTCATATCATCCACATATAACTTTATAGTGCATAAAAGTATAGTTGCATGTAGTCCTTTCCGAGAATTTTAGAAATTTGTCTCCATATTCGATTCAAAGAAGTCGTTTTCTTCTCCTAAAATAGAAATAATAATAATAATAATAATAACAGTACCAAAAGTTAATAAAGCAAATTGTTTCTAACAAAACTTTACTCATGAAAACAATTTTTAATCGACTTCATACAAAGAAAGTAATACAGTTCATTTGTATATTTAATTTTAAAACATCCGCTCATAGCTTTTGAACGGATGCTCCTATCCAGAGTGCCTTAGTTGTTTTACGTTTTAAAATAATTATCGTATTTAGTTTTTTACAGAGTCACGTCAAAAATTTAATATACGATTGTTTATAGCCAGTCAAAGATGATCTATTCTGGCAACAGCGTGGACAACACTAAAGGGTTGCCACAAACACTTTCTTATGACAAACCACTCTCGCTAAAATATTAATTGGAGTTCCTGAAATTAAAAATATATTTTAATAGAAAAATTTATTATTCAAGCGTGTTATGAAATTTTTTATTGTCTCTGATCGACAGTGCGAGTCCTTCTGATGCAATTATAAAGTACTTTTATTCCTATAGGGGAAAGTGGGGTATACCACATGCCTTATTATTAGTTGCTTCATGAAGCCAAAATTTCCAACATGGTTTAATGTACTTTGCGTACATATTCTGCACCATTATCCTTCCACCATTATATGCTTTTATATAATACATGATTAATCATGTATCTAAAATCATATATTATTTATGAAAAGTCAAATCATCCGGTTTTATCCCACCGGTGGGGTAAAACCGCATGGATATGTTAATCTTATACAAAAAATATCAAAAGTTTAGACTTTCTTTTAAAAATGAACAATATATTTATTTTACAACATATATCCAGTCAAAGATGATCTATGCTGGCAACAGCGTGAACAACACTAAAGGGTTGCCACCAACACTTTCTTATGACAAACCACTCTCGCGAAAATATTAATTGGAGTACCTGAAATTAAAAATATATTTTAATAGAAAAATTTATTATTCAAGCGTGTTATGAAAATTTTTATTGTCTCCGATCGACAGTGTGAGTCCTTCTGACGCAATTATAAAGTACTTTTATTCCTATATGGGAAAGTGGGGTATACCACATGCCTTATTATTAGTTGCTTCATGAAGCCAGAATTTCCAACAGAGTTTAATGTACTTTGCGTACATATTCTGCACCATTATCCTTCCACCATTATATATGGTTTTATATAATACATGATTAATCATGTATCTAAAATCATATATTATTTATGAAAAGTCAAATCATCCGGTTTTATCCCACCGGTGGGGTAAAACCACATGGATATGTTAATCTTATACAAAAACTATCAAAAGTTTAGACTTTCTTTTAAAAATGAACAATATATTTATTTTACAACTTTAACTAAGGAACTAAACTAATATTGTTTCGATTATAAGTCTAATGATTTGATATTTAAAGACAAAAAAATAATTTTCTTCATTATGTTTTGAAAACGAGAAGAAAATATGTTCACCTCTTTATCAGATTTATAAAAATCACAATAACTCTTCCATGTAGTTTTTATTGCCTTTTCTTCAAACATTTCTTACAGGTTTTCAATTATTGTTTTCAAAAATATATTTTTGCCCCACGTAAGATATTTAATTTTACCCCCCACAGAATGAGGATCGCAAAGCACGTCATAAAATTGCACCAATAAATGCTACAAAAGTTTCATTATGGAAAGTAAATCCTTAATAAATATGATACACAAAAGTTAAATAACTTCAAATATGTTCATATTTAAGAATTTTTAAAAAGCAAACAATATTTTGAGCCACTCATAAAAGCAATCCAAATTCAATCATTTTGCCCGATATTGTAAATTTTGTCCTCTTTTCAATAAATTTTATTCTGAATTCGTATACAGCCATTTTGGAATTTTTTGCGAATGGAATTTTGTGAAAGGGCCTAGTTTATTAAATGAATTTTTGTGAGGGGGGGGGGGAGGCTAAATAAGCCCGAAATTTTGCGTGGATCGACGCCGGTTATAAGGTTAAAAAAAGACGGCTCTAAACTACGAACGGTGGAGGCTGATGGGTACGATCGGTAAAGAATTTAGGCAGTTTGGATTTGAGAACAACCTTAACGTTTAAGCTAAATTATATGAGTATACATATAATCTGATAAAGAGGTGAACATATTTTCTTCTCTTTTTCAAAACATAATGAAGAAAATTATTTTTTTGTCTTTAAATATCAAATCATTAGACTTATAATCGAAACAATATTAGTTTAGTTCCTTAGTTAATGTTGTAAAATAAATATATTGTTCATTTTTAAAAGAAAGTCTAAACTTTTGATATTTTTTGTATAAGATTAATATATCCATGTGGTTTTACCCCACCGGTGGGATAAAACCGGATGATTTGACTTTTCATAAATAATATATGATAGAAATTTAAAAAAATTGATTTTTTTATTTAAAATTTGTTAAATAAATTTCTTAGCTTAATTCCTAAATTTCATTCTAAGTTTTAAAAAGAGGATAAATATTTAGGTCAAAAATAATTCTCCTTCTATCGCACCAATAAAAGAAATTATATAATTTAAAATTTGAATATTAAAATATAAAGTCAAAAATGTGTAAATATTTTGTAGGACAAATGAAATATACAAATTTTCAAAATGTTAGTTAATTACAAAAACGTTAAAGAATAAATCAAAATATTTTTTATAACGTTGTATATTATTTTTACAAGGACAATATGCATCTTTTGGTAAATGGAAAATTCAATAAATAAACCATACATTTTAACTCATTTGAAAAATATTATTTCTATTGCAAGAAACATCCTAAATATTTCATTTTAAAAGACATCACCAATGTTTCAGACTAAGATATAATTGAGAATTATACTTTAATAATAAATTAAAATATCGAAAGAGAATATTAAAAATTAAAACATGTTACAAAAAAAACCATGAAAATATTTCACAGAGCTTGTGAAGTACACCTAAAGTTAAAAAACTGCTTTATTACCTAAATGTTAAATTTTAAATCAAAATACTTAAAATGATATCAAAAGTAAAAGAAACAGTGATACTTGGTGTCTTTGAATTGAATATTGCTTGAAACGTCTGAGGCTTTTTCACGCTTCTTTTGGTAAATTCTCATGACCGATATTACTTCTACAACGTCATTTAATTATTTCTTTTTTGTTTAGATTTATACGAAGAGCAACAATAAATGTAGATCTGAAGGCGTTTCCATGTTTTCAGAAACTGACTCATCATAAGTAATCGTTTCCTGTGAAAGAAAATAAACAAAAAATAAATTATATTTGAATATAAGATTGCTTATGAAAGTACAAACAAATTTATGTAAGGTTTGTCATTTCATAGATATACAAAGCATTCATTGAAACATTCTATGTTTTCATATGAAAACAAATACTGTAAAACCTTACTTACGTTGAAGTATAAAATGCAGGTGAAAAGATCCATTTTAGACAGGTTTCCGTTTTAGTAATAAGCTTCACCGTTTATCGTAAATATATTGTATGTTTTTTCTGCCGGGATCATGAACATATTTCGTGGTTCTCAAATGATCTGCTGAACAACAAGAAACTTTCTGACACAATTTCTGACACATTTTTAAACGCAAAGGCATAAAAATGGCAGACCTGACTATTGAGGCGATTTGGAATCGAAATGAGTTTTCCATTTTTTGGCAAATAAAATGCTTATCAAATTATAAGCGAATCGTGTCACGTGACAACACGTTTGTCTCTATATTCTGGCGCTGAAGCAAATGGGAATTCAGTTCAAAACGCCGACTTTGACAGTGTTTTCTGAGAGATCTTCTGACTTTACCAGAAAATGGAAAACGTGTTTCGATTACAAAGTTTCTGAATATCAACACCTGCCCATTTCATGCGTTTCTGAACAAAAATGAATTAAAAAAACGTGCCATAAAGTAGCCAAGTTGGGATTTGAGAACAGCCTTAAGGCATGATTATGTTGAAAAGAAGTTCCTTTCTGATAGGTTTTACTGTAACTATAAATATTTGTTCGACTTTTTAAAAAATATATCCGACAGTAAATATTTTATTTATTTTTTATAATTATATTTTAACCTAAATAATTCGCAAAATATTTTTACAAATCCAAATTTTGGCAACCATGAAATACTTTGAACTAAATGTAAATATTGATGAAAAACAATTTGAAACCAAAGCGTCAACATCCCCACACTGCTTTATTTTATATAATATAAAACACAATTATAAATGATTATTTCTTTAAACTATATATCTTCTACAATATATTTTAATCTAAAATGTTGAAGAAATATTTTTGCGCACGGAACTATGTTAATCAAGCAAGATTTAGGTCTAAATAATGATGAAAGGCAACTTAAAACAGTAACATTCAACCTGACACAATTCTTACCCAACTATCACACTTTGTTGGCCCATCGTTGGCAGTTTGTGGAAACAGTTTGGAAATGGTGAGATTGGGAGCGGCAGGGTTGGCAAATAGTTGGAAAATGGTGTGCACAGAGATCCTTCTAATTTTGAACGTATTTGAGCATGATTCTGAGCAACAAACTGTTGGACCACTGTTGTGCCTTTGTTTGTAAAGGGTTAATTGGCTAGTTGTACGGCAAGGTGGACATTTCTTACTGTAGACCAACGTTAAACGACAATTAGCCAATTATTTGTCAACGTTGTCCCAACGATTTTGTGCTACTTGGGTATTTTCATGGAAAAAAAATACAAAACCTCCAATATTTACAAATTCTAACTTTGGCAAGCAAGAAATACTTTTAAATTACTGATTTAAGAATATTTATACCATAGTGCCAACTTCCACATTTACCTCATTTTTCATATAAATCATCTACCGTATATTCCAGCGTATATAACTACAGCGTATACCGTATATTCCAGCATCTAAAATTTCAGACGACGTTTTTCTATTGTTTGATGTATTCGCGGTATTACGCGCACCTTCGCCTTTGTAAAGAAACCGTCATAAGATATGCAGCAAAAAATAGAAAACAATTGAAAAGTTTAATAACCAATACTTTCATGTAATCTGATAGCGAACATTTTTTTTATAAGTAAATAGCATATTCAATTATGTTTACATTCAATTTTTATAATCATCTTATCATTCTTATTTTTTAATCTTATCTTTCATTTTTATAACCAGCGAATAAACACGTACCTAAAATTTTCGATCATTTAATTTTGTATCAAAAGTGCGAGTTATAAGCCATAATATATGATAATTATAAATGTTTTGTTTACTAAAAGAATATCCGAAAATATATTTAAATCTAAAAAAGTACAGAAATATTAATATTTATAAACCTAAATTTTGGCAAACAATCAATACCTTGATCTAAATATTGATGACAAACAATTTGAAATTAAAAGTCACCTTCACACTCATGTTTTCTCATATAAAGTTCCCTTCCTTCTTAAAGAAATTCCGACAACATATTTGAATCTAAGAACTATAATATTTTCATAAACCTAAACTTTGGCAACCAAGTTACATCTAATGTAAATATTGATTAAAAACAATTTCAAATCAAAACATCAGTTTCACACTCATATTTTATCATATAAAAACTTATATTGATAAAGGTTTCCCCCTTTAAAAAAAAAAAAAAAAAGATAAAACCTCTAATGTTTCCCAATATCAAAAGTTGCCTCCCAAACCCAAATTTTTATAAATCTTAGCCTTCAAGATCCTATTTAAATATTGAGAACAAAGAATTTGAAACCAAACCGTTAACTTCCACATACCTTTTATTCATATAAAAACAAATCACTGTAAATATGCTTTCAAATATAGTATATTTCATTCTAAAATGTTACAGAAATATTTTTTTAACGCAAATTTTAGTAAACTAAGAAATACTTCCATCTAAATATTGATCAAAGACAGTTTGAAACGAAAATGTTATATTACAAACACTTCTTTTATTTTCATATAAAAACACATAACTACAAATGTTTGTTCACATTAAAAAAAAAAAATCCCCGACAGTTTATTTTAACTCAAAAAAATTACAAAATATTTTTCTAAACCCCAAACTTTGGTAACCAAGAAATACTTCGGTCTAAATATTACTGAAAAACAATTTGAAACCTTAACGTTGACTTCCAAACACCTCTTTTTTTTTTTTTTTCATATAAAAACATATAATTATAAATGTCTGTTCGCCTTAAAAAAAATCTCCGACAATATATTTCAATCTAGAAAGTTACAAAAAATTTTTATAAACCCAAACTTTGGCAATCAAGAAATACTTCGGCCTCCAGTATTTATAACTCTTTTCAAAGTGTATAAGTTTACACGTCTGTTAATATTACATGTTCTTTCTCCCTCGAATTGAATCGCGCTTTTTAAATTCCTCCGATTCCAACATATAAGTGAGAACATTCGTCTTCAACACGAATCAATACTGAGTTTTATTTTTACGATCCCTGCTTTCCAACAGCGTTAACGAATTTTAAGCGCTGTTTCCTGCAATTTATAGTTCCCACTTTACTGTTATGGCCCATCGGGTTTAGTCCCCGACACCATTCAATCTCGCGAAAAAAAGTAAAGTAAAATAAATAAATCAAATGAAAATAAAACGAGTGTCTGTGATGATTCGTAGCAAACAGGAAAATACACTAAATTTTCGAACTTGACAGCTTGAATTGAAAAAAATAAGAAATGAGACTAAATCGAAGAGAAATATGGGTGTTAAATTTACTCTGACTTTTGTCAATTTAGCTAGATCATATATTTGACAGAGGGCAAGTAATTTTTGAACATTTACAACATCCAATTTCTGCGCTAAGTCTGAATTCTAGAATAATTGGCGCAATTATTAATGAATGTGAATTGGAAATATTTTTGCTTGAGATCATTTTTGGAGCAATTAATTATTCAAAAAAGATAGCCGAGATTTTAATAAAGTTTATTATGATTTAATTGTTTATTCAAAACCTGTTGAACACTATGCTTATTATTAAAATACTTAGATAAAAGTAGCTTCAAAACTTTGTTTTGTTCTGATATATATACTGTTAATGAAAGATAATTATATTGAAACATAAGATTTTTTCTGTTGTAATTTTCCTGTTTATTTATTTATTTTTAATAAGAAATATTTGTTTTAAACGCTATTCCCTGAAATGAATTGTTACCAATTTACTGTTATAGATCATCGGGTTTAGTCCCTATCACATCATTCAGTCAATTCGCGGAAAATATAGTGAAATATAATACAAAAAATCAAATGAAAAAATATATAAAGTAGTGTTTGTAAGGATTCGTTAGCAAATAGAAAAATACAGTAAATTTGCAAACTTGGCAGCTTAAATTGAAAAAAAAGGAAAAAGAAAAGGTACTAAATCGAAGAGAAATGTGCCGGAGTTAAATTTACCCTGACTGTTTGTCAATCTAGATGGATCATATATTGGACATAATTAGAAGGAGAGGGGCACATAATTTTCAAACATCCAATTTCTGCACTAAATCTGAGTTCTTATACAATAATTGACCCGATTAATTAATGAGCCTATGAATGGGGAAAATATTTGCTTTATATCACTTTCAGCGTTATTATTTATATTAAAACAAAATTATCCACGATTTTGATTAAGTTTTACACGGATTTAATTTACTTCTGTTCTTTTCCAACCTATTGAATATTGCATTTATTATTAAAATATTTAAAAATAAAAGATGTTGTGGCTTATGAGCTTTATTTTGTTAATTATGGGAATTGAAATTAGAAATAATCACATTTAATTGAAACATAGATTAGCAGATATTTTTTTAAAAAAATACTAAAAAGAGGTTGAGAGGGGAGGGGATATTTATTCTTTAGCGCTGTTTTCTACAACTGATAGTTTCCATCCATGTTATGATACTAGACTTAGTCCCTAACACTATTCAATCTCACTAAAAATAAAAATTCAATTTGTGAGATAAGTAAACCAAATGAAACTAAAACAAGTGCTTGTTATGTTTACTTGTAAACATGAAAAAAAAAACTTCAATTTCCAAACTCGAAAAATTGTTTATGATTAATTCAATCGTGATTAATTTAATCATTAATCTGATTTCTCAGCCGAAAATTAAATATGGCCGCCATTTAACTTTCTTAAATTCGCTTTCATTACGACCTACGCGATTGTTATTAAGGGTCACTATTTACAACTAGCTGGCTTGCGCCCACTAGCGGGCCCCTAATTACATCGGTGTCTCGAATTCATACGAACATCGTAAAAAACTGCCCTGAATACTCCGTTAACATGAGGCAGTGCTGCAAAGCATATTTTTAAGCGACATTAAAAAAAAAAAAAGCACAAAATACGTATTTTACAACATAAATTTCATGTAATTTGGGTAATCTTCGTCATTTCGATGTGTTAATCTGCCTTGCTACATAAGAGTAAACATTTCATTATTCAAATTCCGGTTTCATAACTGTATAAAACTGCAATAAATTTCGATCATTAAAAAAACATCTTTTCTTTTATTTCATAACTAAATTGCAACTATAAATTGCATTAATATGACAGATCTTTTTTTTCACTACAAAGTTACTAAGTTAAAATTCAAAATTTTATCTGCTTTGGTATCACTAATACCTGTTGTACCACAGTATTGCATAATATTCTTTATATTTTAATTGTATTTGATATGAAATATTCATTTTATTTACAATGCAAACAAAATTGATAAAATGCAGAACAAAGTACAATTTCAACAGAAAGTTTAGTTTATATTAATTGCCGATAGTTGGCGCCAAAATAATATTTACATAACTTAAATTTTAAAAAGTTTATATAAACTTAAATCCTAATTTAAAAAAAAAATGCTTAAAAAAACCTGTAATAAATTTAGACCATTAAAAATCATCTTTTATTACATAAGTAAATAGCAACTGTTAATTACATTAATATGACTGATTTTTTTTTTCAAATTTTCTTATTAAATTGCAAATTTATTTTCACTACAAAGTATCAAGTATGTTAAAATACAAAATTATATTTGCATTGAAATAATTAATATATGTAGTACATAGCATTATGCATTCCTTATATTTGTACTGTCTTCAGAAATCATAACATGCATAACAAAGTACAATTTCAAAAGAAACTTCTTTGTTTATATTAATTACCGATAGATGGCGTCAAAATATTTAGAAAGGAAGGGTAATCGATGTCTACGTTTAACATGTTTATTTGTCTATCATATGTATGATTGACCTACGTCGCCATGTTGATTCCTGAAATAATCACTACGACAAAAATGCAGTGGTAGAATTGTTGAAGGAAGTGTTTGTTTGATGGAGAATTTTCTTCGCGAATAATTAACTATTTAATATTTTTAACGTTTACAACGAATGCTATTTTTTTAATCACCAAGCTACACTGAGAACTCTACTGAGAAAAATGTCCGGGCCAGCATTTTTCGTCCAGTTGGAAATTTACAACTTGTATGATTGCTTTACCAATTTGAAAAAAATTGTGTTAAAAAATAATCTAGTGTATTCACGTATCCAGCGTTTACTGGAGTTCCATTACCTGCGATCTTTTCTGTTGAGCTGATTAAAATATCAGACCAGATGCTTTGATCAATAAGGTTAACTGGATGAATTATGCCCTCCAGATTCGACCGGGATAGCTCAGTGGTAGAGCGTGGCGGCTTCAGCCAAGCGATCCCAGATTCGAATCCTGGCCCGGACATTTTTCGTCCAGTTTGAAATTTACAACTTGTATGATTGCTTTACCTATTTGAAAAAAATGTGTTAAAAAATAATCTAGTGTATCCTCCCGTAATCGAAAATAAAGGTGCTTCCATAGATTGCAGCACTGGTGCTTTTTCTTGCAAATTTTTTTCTAGCTGTTTGCCCGGGTAAAAAAAGCGATATTTCTGTCATTTCAAGTGTCTGAAATTCAGACAGTTACAAGTGTCTTAAAAATTAAGACACTTTAAAGTGTCTTTTTTTTTTTACTATCCGTTTCAGACACTGATGTGTCTGAATTTCAGACATTTCAGTTTACAATGTTGTTTATGGTTTCCACATGAAAAAATTCCAAACCATTTTGCAAATCCTTTAGTTACTCTACTTCACACTATGTGGCGATAGCAGTGTTAGTGAAAATTGAGTTTAATGTACCCCACTTGTTTAAAATTGGGTATGACTGCTACATGAGAAAACAAAAACATCTCAAATGTTTTTGCTACTATCATTCTCGCTATGTGGCTCTAACAGCGTAAAAAGAAATTGTGTTAAATCTATACTAACTATTTTTAACTTGGGTCCAATTGCCATTGGAGAAAATACAAAAATCAATTTAAGTAAATTTCGTTCTTATATTCTTATATTTCCGCTAGTAGGCGCTACCAGCGTAAACGAAAGTTTAGCAGGATCTTTCCTATTCATTTTCGAATTTAGCTATGGTTTGCACATGAGAACTCAAAACAATTTTTCAAACTTTATTTACTATCTACCTTACACTTGGTGGCGTTCGCAGTGTAAGTGAAAGTTGAGTTTAATCTGTCTACCTGTTTTTATTTGTGTATTAGATACTATGAAAAAATAATTTTAAATTATTTTAGTTACTCTGATTCCCGCTGCGTAGCGCTACCAAAATGAAAGGAAGTTGAGTTGAATCTGTTCTATTTATTAACACTTTCCAACATAGTTGAAAGTTTACGAATTCTGTTTGTTTGTCTGCCGTCTGTCTGTCTGTGCTCTAACGCTCATTAATATACTCGGATTGCCATGAAATTTGTATATGTTAGGTTTATTGTAGAATTTTCGGTATTGAAAATGAAATGCGCAGCATTTATAGTTCGTATACAGGGACACACAAAAGAATTCCGTTACATTACAGTCTACGGAAAAAAATTGTTTGTGGTGCATTTTACTGATGTTATGATATTTCTAACATAATGAGATTGATATACATCATTGGTAATGAACTACAACATGCTTTCTCAGGAGTAAATAGCATTTGTAGTTCGTGTACAGGGGTGCACAAATGATTCCATGACAGTATGATGTATGTGGAAAAACTTTTGTGGTGCATTTTTAAAATGTTTTGATACTTCAAATATAACGAAATCGCTGACGTGTACGGCCTGTTTTCAATAGATTATAGACTGCATAGCATTTATCGTTTATTTACAGATACACGCAAAAGAATTTAGTTAAAAGACGGACTAAGATGGATAATTTCTGCAAATGAATTTTGCTTCGTGGTATGCATTTTTAAGCTGACTTAATTTTGGGTGTATTAGGGGTGTGCACTGTCAGAAAAATCCGTCTTTATACATTAAATAATTCCTCATTTTTCAACAAATAATTTCCGTACTCCTAGAAACATGCTTTTTCCGTGAATTCTTTTCGAAAATCTGAAGAAGAGAGAAAATGTCCGTTTATTCCCTGCGCGCAGGCGTATTGGCTCTATTAATACTAAAGTTTGAATTTATTTTTAAAATTTCTCTCCTGTAACTAAGATAAAAATAAACGGAAAATCTTCAAATAACGGAAATAACGTGGCAGCAGTGCTGCTAGTGATATTTCCGTGTTTTGAAGGAAGTATTTTTGAGAGTGTGTATAAATTCTGTAAATCGCATACAGGGCTACACGAAAGACTTCTCACACATTACAGAATGTGGACAACGATTGCTGAAAATTTGCTGATTTTTACTGAACTATGTGTTTTTTTTGTTTTTTTTAATTGCTTATTTAGGTATCTCATTTCATCCTAGGAAAAAAAAAAATAATTTCTTAATTATATCCTGTTACTGTTGGAACGTGTTTCATAATCTATACCTGATGCTGATGCATGATTTTTTCGTTCTTGTTTTTAATTTGGTTCAGACTACCATTCGAGAAATAATACATAATCAATATTTAATAAATTTAGCAACTCTGTTTCACGGTAAGTGTCAGAAACTCTAAGAGAGTTGAGTTTATTCTGGCCTATCTGTTTTTATTTTCAATACGGTTGCCATGTGGGAAAAACAATAAAAAAGCTTATGTACTAAAGTAAGAATGGCCAGCAGACACAGAAAGTCAAAGATATATAATTTTCTAAATCAGTTCTAAATAAATTAATAACGCATGACGTTTTAATCATTAATTATAATTAGATTAACTAATTAGATTGAGTATTGATTTAATTGTTTATCAAAGTGAGCTATTGAAATTAAATTAATCATTTGTCTATGAGTAGGATTGAAATGAACTTTAATCGGTCAATTTTTAGTCATGATTAAAAATCTTATCGTTAATCTAATTATATTTTGCACCATCTTGAAAACATGAGACAGAGAAAACAAAATAGCCAGTTAATTCTTACCCACAAGTCCATGAATATTTCTCATATAAATTGGGTTTGATTTCCCTTTAGAAATCTCTACTTTTGGATTTTGTCATCTGGATTAGGTTAAGCAAATGTGTTGCTTAAGTAATTTAACTTTAATTTTTCTTTCCAGCGACAATGTTGAAAAAATGCACTTGTTTAAATTCCGAAACACCGATTTTACTATATGCAATCTTAACTATTTATAACTAGTTCTTACATAGCATAATAAATATACAAACAAAACTAATAAAGAGATTAATTATTAGTTTAATTAAAAAAACTAACCAAACATTATAAACCAGGGGCGAAATCGAACGAACAGGAAAGAAACTGCCAAAAATGCAAGCTCCCGCACACGGAAGGTTGGGCGATAAAAAACGCCATCGTAATAAAATAACAATCGATTCCAAAATTCTACTATCGAGATGTTCTACAATCGATTGCCACACCGATATGCTAAAAATAGTAATTGAAAAACTTAGCAATCAAACTGGAAGGAAATTTGATCGTAGTGACGGCGATAGGTTGATAATTCCGCTATTGATTGCAATGATTTGTTCCTGACGATTTGACGGGACAGAGAAAATAACGATGAACGATAGACTGAAATCGTAGGATGTAAGATCGTGGACTCTTGCTATCACAGATTCTCACTCCATTGACGTAGGTCAATGGAGTTGTCTCAGTGTTATTTTTAGGGGATTCGGTATAGTGTTCATTAATGTTTTAAATAAAGCGTCATCCGTCTAGTTTCAGATTACACCATTCAGACTGCAACTTTGCAATTTTTCGCTTTAACCTATATTAAGTGCTGTCGTACTTTGTTGTGCCCCCCCCCCCCCAACCTGCGACCCTCTCGCATAATTTGAGAACATCCTTAGTACGAAAATATTGGGTTTTTTCGCCCCCCCCCCCTGCATGGTTTGCTCCTATTTTGTTATTTAGGGAGACATCTGGCGGCCATTTTAACTTTTAGCATTTTCTTAACCCCAAATTGTTAAATTCCAGTAATTCTTTTTTAGATGCCCTTAGTTTTTACCCCCAGTTGTCCTAATGTCATTTAATTTAATTTTGGATTCAATTTTTTCCAGCCAGAGGGCGCTTGGAATTTTATTTTTTTCTCCAAATTAGGATTAATATTAACCGATCTTCATAAAAATTGATACCTAGTTAACTCTCTTGCTCACCTTGCTTCAAGTAAAAATTTCAGCATTCTACCCCCAGGGGGTGTTCATCAGCATTTCCCAATAATAATTTGATTTCTGTCATTGGTTTTCTCAGAGTTTTAGCCGTCTTTAGGGCCTTTAGTTTCACCTTTTGGTATAATATCTGGTTCTGCAATCATAAAACTCTGACTATTTCTAAATTACTAACCAACACTTCCGAATAATTTGTGTAATGTATTGCAGAACTAGTGTTCACCGGGACATCTTGGTTGTTTCTGAGTAATTAAAAACAGTTCGCACATTATTTTCCAACATTATAGTTTTGTTTGGCACTATATTTAATTTATTATGTACAACCATTACCAGAATATCCGAAAAATGAGTCTAACAGTTTCTCAGCAGAGGAGTCATTCTTACAAGGAGATTTGGTGAAAGAGTGCATTTTAGACCGGGAGGCGGCAGCACAGACAATCACCTCATCGAGTTCACGGCTGAAATTCCAGAATTAGTTAAAACTCGATTCGCATATTAAAACGCAATCGGTCTGCCAAGTCATATCTTGGTGGAAAATACCTTAAAACCTGATTTTAGCGGTTGACTCGTAGGTTTACCATTGTGTTTTCCTGCACCCAAAAGTATGAAAACATGGAGAACTGGGTGCAGGAAAACACAATGGTAAACCTACGAGTCAACCGCTAAAATCGGGTTTTTGGGTGTTTTCCACCAAGATATGACTTGGCAGACCGTTTGCGTTTTAATATGCGAATCGAGTTTTAACTAATTCTGGAATTTTAGCCGTGAACTCGATGAGGTGATTGTCTGTGCTGCCGCCTCCCGGTCTATTTTCATATGAATAGAGTCATGCAAAACTAGACAGTAAGCTTCTAAGCGTAAAAAAGTTATTATATTTGTTAACATTGTAGTATGAATCTTAAATGTTGTAATAGTGAAGATATAATATGAAATTTTTGTAAATATTGGTACTATGTTTAGCAATTACAAAAAAATGGTGTTCTTCTGTCTGTGTGTCACCCTAGTGACTAATTGGACTTAGTGACTAATATAAAATTGTAAACACTGAAAAAAAAAAAAAAAAAAAAAAATTGTTGATTTTACGGTATAATACTGGCATCCCAGCTGCTAGCATTATACCGTAAAATTAACAGTAACAAAAAGTAAAATAAGCAGTAATACATTGGCGCACATGCGCCGTAGTTTTTTTGCCGATATTTTCTGACTCATTTTTAAACATAAAAGCATGATACTTGCAGGCGTGATTATTGAAATGATTTGTAATCGAGCAGTTTTATTTTTATTTATTTTTTTTCCCCGATAAATGTATTTCATCTTCAATTATAAGATATTATGGTATCAGGACGGCTGTTTTTATTTTCGTTTCTTGCGCTATCGCGTCCAAATATTCGGCTCAAAACGCCAACTTTGAGAGAATTTTCTGAAACCTATTGTGCCTTTAGCAAAAAACGCGAAAAAAGTTCAATTACATTTTATATAATAAGAGCACATGTCAATTTGATACGTTTGCGTACAAAAATTAATTAAAAACTATGTCAGAAAAAAGCTAATTTGATTTGAAAACAGCCTTGATGAAATAGATTTAAAAGTTCAATGTCACTATTAGCTATTTCAACTAATAGGAGAAAGAAAAATATTCGCAGCCGAGTAAGAAAATTACGCCGCTTCCGCCAAGGTATTTCGCGTTGCGTGATACCTTTGCGAATCTCTTCGAGATGTAGACATCTTATATACATGACAGGTACCAGATCTTTGAAGCTATAGGAAGCTTGCCTTAGGAGCAACCAATCAGAATACGCTAAAGGTAAAGCTTCGGCAAAGTTTCGCCAACGTAGAATATAGCTATACTAATAAAATAAAAGAGTTTGTCTGCCCTAGAGCTCCTATAATAGAGGCTGACGCATCCTCGCAGATTTGGGTCTCAAATGGAAGTTCAGTCGAAAAACCAAGCTAAGAACCGGTTCAGCCAATCAGAACCGAGTCTTAGGCAACCCCAACTCCGGCTGCGGTAGATTGATGCTGAACTGAACACGAATAATCCGAAACAAAATGGATATGCTTCAGATGTGTGTACGTGTGTATGTGATGGTTAGGGAAATTTACTGCACGTAGAGGTCTGAACACTTGGGTGAGGATAGTCCCAGGCAGGTCCTGATGCACCTGTGGCTCAGATTTTCCACTTTTTGATAATTAACCGTAGTATTAATTAAACCCGCCAATTAAAAAAAGGAGAAACCGTCACAACGATGCGTTCCAGAACCCCGAAGCAGAGAAGAGCCGAAGGCTATTTTTTATCGGTCGTTTTTCGAAACGTTCCAAATACAAACCGAAAACATATTCTTAAATTTTGCACTTTTACTTTCAAATGCTGCAATTCTTTAAAAAAATAAAAATAAATAAATATAAAAATAACGATTTTTAACCTTTTCAAACAAATTTTTCCATAAAGTTTGATTTCGTGTTGTTCCCCCCCCCCCCTTTTTTTTCCGGAGCTTGCATCCGCCCAAATTTTCAAGATAAGAAAAAATGAAAAATACCCACTTAAAGCAGATACCTTCTTCTCTACGATGATGTAATTTGTTTTGAAAAATGCGTATATTAACCCTTTCAAAACAATTTGGGGCTGGAAGTTACTTTGCGACTCCTCGCGATACCCTATTTCCTAAACTAAATGTAACTAAATGTCGGTATTTTAACACAGTCTTTTTACACGTTCTTCAAAACACTTGATTTACATCACGAATAAAAATGTCCAAACATTCGGACGATTAGAAGTATTTATAAAAAAATAAAATCTGCAAACTTTTTTGCTCACAACATGAATACGCGGGCGGCTTTTGCTCGTGTTTTTGGAACTAAATGCTGATATTTTTGCACGAAAATTATACGCAGGCTTCCGAAACATTATATTTTATTTATTAAAAATTTCAAAGGTTTCGGACGATAAGAAATATTTTGTTTTAATATTCAATAATACGATGTTAAAAAAAAAGAAAAAAAAAGTGAGCAGAAAACACTTTTTAGAAACAATTAGGTTCGTTTGGTAATATTTTCCTTTAAATATTAGGTTGATACAAAGGTTTTGCCGTATTTTTTAATACCTAATTTAATACCGGTAAAATTTTAATACCTGATAATTTTACCTATCAGTTCAAAACAATCAGGTATATTATAAAATTAGCAGGTATTAAAGTTATTAAACTACGACAGAACTTTTGCATCAATTTAATATATATAAATTCATTCAACACTGATTTTAGGTAGGGATACAACGGATATCCGGTAAATATCCGATATCCGGCATATCCGGCTGATTTTTCAATATCCGAAATATCATCGGATATCCGAATCATAATCACCGGATATCCGACTTCTCTGCCGGATATCCGGTTCTCTACTACATAAGTTCTATCAATAATATGCGTAGGACATGATGGCAAATTGTATTCAAACATCCTTGATAAAAGTGACTTGTTTTTAATGCAAAATATGAAATATACTAGTAAGTTCCTTATCCACGAGTAAAAGGTTCTAACTCTCAAAAGTAATATAGATATTTCAACTCGTTATGATAAATTTAAGAATTTACGTTTACATCTTTTAGAAAATTGTTCCTTTACTGTCAGATTGTAAAATAATATATGAAGTTGTTTATTAAAGTATGACTTTATTAATTTTCTTTCTTACTTTTAAGTTAAACAGGAAAGTTAAACAGACCTATTTTTATTTTTGTTTTTTAACTTGTATGTTTAACAAACTTTATACTTATTATCTACTAATAAAAGAAAGTTTTGCTTTGTGTGTGTGTGACGGCTACCAAAATCTACCGCACATAGGAGTCTGAAAATGTGGGTGAGGATAGTCTACGGCAGGTCCTGATGCACCTGAGGATCAGACTTAATTTTTTGTGACTTGGGTCCCTTACGTTTTTGTGCCTTTAATTGTTAATAACTTGCCTCCTTTTTATCCGATCTTTTTCGTTTTTGGGGTCCTTTCTCCATTTAGTTATTCTCCCATTTCTAGATTCTAGTTAAGACCCTGGCCTGCTGGAGCCTGGTATGGGGGCCCCGTTGAAGTTTTTGCTCCCTAAATTGTTAATAACTTACCTTCTTTGAATTCGATCTTCTTCGTTTTTGGGGCCTTTTCTCATTTAGTTATTCCCCCATTTCTACATTCCAGTTAGAACCCGGGGCCTCTTGAACTTATTGTGTGCCATGCGTTTTTACCCCACCCCCAATTGTGTTACCCTCTCAATGCATACTGTATATACTCGCGTATAAGCCAACCCCCAAATTCGAAACGAAAACAGTTTTAATACCAATATTTTGCAGTAATTTTTTTCGCGCCTTAAATTATTTAGAATTAAATGAGGTGAAATAAGGCGTAGAAAACCATTCTGAATTAAACATGTTTTCATCTTGAATTCGGGGGTCGGATTATACGTGAGTATGTACGGTAACTTTAAAGGTGAGTCTTTGACACCTCTCTCTCTAGGCCACTACCCTCATAATTTTATTGGTTCCTAAGGCCCAATTTTCGAAGCATTTCTTTAAAATTTTATTCTAATGATATATCTTATGCTTAATTTAGACTAATTGAAGATCTAAAGTGCTAAATACTAGGAAATTTTTAAGAAGTTTTCTTCTCGCGGCCCTGCTCAAAACTATCAGTTGGCTCCTTTTGGGTCCCCTACGATAGCTCCCTTAAAAATCATCCAATTCACTAGCTGTTTAGGTGTGTTCTTTATTATATAAATATGTAGCACCTATAGTCATTTGCTGATCTGTCCACATATAACAGCACAAAAACTACCCAACTGAATGGTCTGAAATTTAATATATATATAATCAATGCAGAATTTTGTCAAGTCATTTTAAGTTTTATGAAAATCGAATCAAAACTTAAAAAGATATTAATAAACATATTTAGAAAGTAATTTGAATTTTAAAATAATTGGTACTTCTTCGCTATAGCAGCTTCCGAGGATTAATCGTCAAGTGACTGAGATGTATCACCAAGTTATCTGACATGTATGACGTTTATAGTCATATATGACCAAGTTATAGTGACATTCTTCATTCTATTAAATCCTATCATACGTAATTAATTCAATGATATCCCATGATAGATAATGTTTCTTGGTTGCCATGGTGATTACCTCATATTTAAGATGGAGTCATTATTTCCCTTTTACTGAATTTAAAAACCGAATTTTTATACTAAAATTGTTTAATTATAGCAATTATATAATCTACCAACAGTTTTTTGGATAGATGTTTCCATAGAAATAGATAGTAAATGGAAAAAGAGTGTAAATATGGATTTCAAGTTCTGAAATTTTCAAAGCTAGGCTTCAGTTTCCCATTGGAATTTTCAGTAAATATCAACAAAAGATAAAATGTTGCCAACTTAAAATGCACTTATTTTATTACGGAAATTAATCATATCATAATAACAGACGGTATAATTTATTTCACTGAAACTAGTTATAGCACGAACACACATAATTTGCCATGTTTGACGTACGATTTCCAACTTGTTTTTCTAACAACGTCTTAGGACTTCCAGCTACTACATGAACAACAAAAATATTTCTCAGACAAGACCCAGGCAACCTTTAAGTTTTTGTGCGATAAATTGTTAATAAGTTGCCCCTTGTTTATCCGATTTTCTTTATTTTTAGGGCCCATTTCTCCATTTAGTTATTCCCCTACATTCCAGTTAAGACCCTAGCTCCCTTGGGCCCCTTGAAGTTTTTATCTCTAAATTGCTAATAACGTGCCCCTGTTTAATCTGATCTTCTTCATTTTGGGGGGCTTTTCTTTATTTAGTTATTCCCTCATTTCTAGATTTCACTTAGGACCCTGCTTCCCGGTCTGGGGCCGTTGACTTTTTTGTTCCTTGAAAGACAAAAAAATTTCTTGGACCTCAGCTACAACCAATTTTGAATATTAATCTCCTTCTTGGGGCCCTTGGTGCAGCTTCTTTAAAAAAAAATCATTCAAACTTGAATTCTGTTTAAGGTTATTATCGTGGGCCCGGGCAACGCCGGGTGGGTCAGCTAGATATTAATAAAGGAATTTTAATGCATAACCTGAAATTCTGTTTCATACCTGTATAAAACTACAAGGGAAAATATAACTTCATTATATTTAAAATTAAAAGTAATTATCTTTTTACTTATAAATCTCTAAAAATAACTTAAAATAAAACTAAATGTGATTTAAAGTAAAACAGTATTAAATAATTAAAACAGAAAAAAGCATCAACTAAACCTATATTGGAAGAAAACTCTTATTAGTAGCCATATTAATAGATATTTTATACTTAAATTTAAAAAAAATACTCTACAATTATAATAGGTATATTAATAAATGTGTTATGGTTAAAGTTTGTTTGCTTCTGACAGCATTGTACAAATAAACAGAATATTTTAATGCTTAAATTACATTTTTTATGCAACATTATTAATATACATATATTTAAAGAGATATAGTTTTTGTAAATTATATTTCAATATATTTAAAATGTTTTAATGATGTGTGAAACATGTTTGTAATTTATTGTTCTGAGATGGCATTATATAAAGAAATAAGTAAGCATACACCATAACTAAAAGCAGCATATCTAGTGCCGGATATCCGATCGGATATCCGATATCCGGAAGGCAAAGAGCTTCAGATATCCGAAATCCGATATCCGGCAAAATCCATATCCGGTTTATCCCTAATTTTAGGTATATTTAAAGTTATTATCACAGGCCTGGGCTACGCCGATGTTTCGTTAAAGAATATATAATCAAAATATACTGGAGCATGCGTAGCACGCCCAGTGTACGAAGGCGGTGGGCCCCCCTCTATAGGTTTGTTTAAATAGATTTTCATTTTTTGGAACGAGTTTCGTTTAAATATATAAAATCATTCAAAATTGATTATAGGTATAAGAATATTATCACGGGCCCGGGCAACGGTGGGCGTTTCAGCTAGTATAGGAAATAAATAGTTCTGCAGTAGAAATCTTATTTGAAATTTCGGAATAAGTATACACTTTTTTTTAACGAAAATGATTTTGAAATTTAATTAACGAAACTTTTTCTGATGCGTTAGAAAAAAATAACCATACTTATACTTCACAAGTGACTAAAAATAATTAAACACTTATGAGGAAGAGACTAAGAATTATTCGTCAGGAGGGGGCAGAGCTTCCTGACACCTCCTTCCCATGAAAGTCAATTTTTAATAAGGATTTTCTTTTACTTTTATCGGTTAAAATCTATCTAAAATGGGGGAGTTCAGGGAAATATAGCCCCATTGTTGAAAAAAGAAATTATACCGGTACCTTGGTTAACGACGGTAATCCGTTCCAAGGATTACCGTCAATGTTCAAATTCGATCATCGTCAATGTTCGATTTCTCATAAGTTTTAAATTAAAATTGATTAATTGTTCCAGTCCCTCCCCACAAAAATACTAACATATTAAAAATGAACATTAATAAAATTGAATTGTGCATTAAAGCAGTTTTTAATTACCAATCGTCACCAAGAAGGACAATTGGATTTACTTCTGAGTTTTTTAAACAAAAGTACGAGTAAAAATTAATTTTGGGTGTTTGTTTTTGCCACTTAAAAAAAAAAGAAAACAAAAATCTAAAAAATTGCATGCACTTTTCATTTAATAGATATGCATTTTGAATAGCACCAGATTTCTTTGAATTCCATTCCATTGTAGCAACATTTCGGACTTCCTCCAACTTTGCCAAGGCATTTTTTGATTTTCCAGGAAATGTTTTTTCATCTTTTATGATAAATGACCTGTTATGCATTTTGACTTTTCAACTTATGGAAAGTGTTATGAAAATTGTAAACTTGCTGAGGTTAGGTACTATTCTTCCTGTATCTCCTGTATCTTCCTCCGTTACAAGGCTAATGAGAAATTTCCCTGCTTCTGTTTTACCCGTAAACTAGTAAGACGGTATAGAAAAAAGAAAATTCTTTATGTCTAATTCTCCTTAAGACCTATATGGTATTAGCAGCAATAGTAAATCACAAGCAAGATAAACGCATAGCACAATATAAGAATTTTTGTTTTTACATACCTGTTGTGCTTTCTGTTTTGCTAGAAATTCGATGGTGCAATCTCATTTCAATAAAAGGGAAAGGAAATAGAAGCAATTAAAAGATTACGCACACCCACAATAAAGTATACTACTGAAGAATCAAGGTGACAGTGTTCCATAAGGAAGTGACCATTCCTTATAGCCAAACGGCTTATTTTCAATAATGCAAACACTGATTTTTTTTTTCGAAACTAGTAACCTTTATATATTCTTTGTTCCTCCTACATCCATGGAAACGAGAGGAGTTTTCACTAAAAGTAGGCACCTACACTTTTCTTCCATTTTAGGTAGATTTCGTAAGAAATACTACCTATTACATTCTCCCCTATGTTGGAATTTCTGAAAAATTTTTGCAGATCTACGCCGATCATGACTCACAGAACACAAAACAACGCCCAGTTCAAAACTTTATCTAACACCGCAAATTCCCAGCACACATAGGAACATTTTGGAACATTTTGATTTAAAAAAAGTGTTCCAGTTACCTTAATGTGTACTGAATGTGTTATCTTAATGTGTTTCGAATATGCACCGCTATAAAGAATGTGGTCTGAAAGTGTACCGAAAGTGTTCTGTTCAGGATGTCTGTTAAATCTAAACTTGGGAATACATTTGAGAACGGATTGGGAACACATTTGGGCACACTTGTGAAATCATCGCTTTCAAAAAGTGCACTAGAAAGTGTGCTGAACAAAAGAAGTGTTCTTAGAAGTATTCTAAAAACTGTTCCAAAAAGTGCGCTTCAAAGTGTTCTAAAAAAGGTGACAAAATAAGTGTTCTAAAAAGTGTCCTGAAAAGTGTATAAAGATTTACAGTGTATCTATCTATCTATCTATATCACTTTTTTATGAACACGATAACTTCAATAATTCTTCACAAATCTCTTCCAAACTGATACATAAAATCAAGGGGCATGAAATCTCGGTCAAGTTCGTTAATGGGCAAAATCGAACCAAACAGGGGGGGGGGAATGGGGGGGGGGTTGTGAAAACAGAAAAAAGCCCATAACTTCTTAATTATGATACATATAGAATCCGTGTAAAGTTATTATTACATCTAGGAAAAGGGCCAAAAATGTATGTATGACAGATTTTTGATATCATTAGAAATGGCCTTAGGGGGGGGGGGCATAGGGTTTTAAGAAGGAAAAAATTCATAACTTTGTCAATTCAGAAGATATCAAATCTGCTTAAATTTATTATAAATCCTCTTAATATTATCTACAAGTTTTATATTGACAAGTTTTTATAGGACCAATCCTTACAGCAAAAAAAATAATAATAATAATAATTAAAAACAAAAAAAATCCCTGCCAACTCCGCCTACAGACATAGGTAGATTTCGAAGTGGGCGGTCCCAACTGCCACATCATGGCAAAATAGTCATATCTTCTCCAATTCTCACTAAACATGCGCCCCACGGTCTGCGTCTTCGAAATCTACCTGTGCGTGTAGGCCGATAGTCGTCAGGGATTTTTTAAATTGGAATAACAGTCGTTTAAATGCATCATGACTGTCGAACATAATTTGATTCAACAAAGTGGCATATTTCGAGCAACATATGAAAATAATACTGATTCTAGGTTTGTTAAGATTAATTTGATGCATAAGAGCGACTTTATTATAGTGATTCATATAAGCGGCAAGTACTGTATTTTTTCCCCCTAGCTCTGGTGGGGATCACCCCTGAAAACATTCCCTTCTTGTTGCTCCAAATAGGCTTTATTATTTGCTTGACAGAATACTGAAAATTATCTGCTAAAGAAAATGTCAATAAATAAATAAAATCGAAGTAAACAGGTAAAATTATTTAAGGGCGTTCTCAACCCCCCCCCCTCTCCACTTAACACATTCACTAACCCATTTTGGCACATAATGCATGACATTTGTAGACTTTACTATTTAAGCACCAAAGAATCGAATAGCGTTTTCATTTTCTCATAAATTGGATGCATTTAGAATTGCAGTCAGTCGCTCCCTGATAATGACCTTCCCGAGATTGTTGCGTCCCGAAAATTGACTTAAAATGCCAAATTTAACAGCATTTTCTGAATAGCTTTTAGTCATAAAATGTTACTGATAGGAAACTTTTTATGTGTTTGTGATTCAGAATCACTCAATTAGCTTTCGGATGTATTTTTAATGTAAATGAAGCTTATTTCTAGTCAAAAAGTTACAAAACAATGAAACTAATTTTTGTCAATATTTTGGAATGTTATGCAAGTAAAGTAACACATAACACTGCTATAACATCCTGAATAACAAGCTTGTAATATACCAATCATTTAAATTAAATTTCAAAAAGGACTCAAGGCATTGCAATGTATGCTGTGTGAGAAAGTACCTCTTATCTACACACACAAAAAAATATATACCAATTTGGGTCGAAAGATTCTTAGGTATGTGCCCAAATTGGGCCCTGCCTGTTTTGGTTACCACTGTATATACATTTTGGGCACTGTTAAATCCCCATTTAAAAAAAAAAAAAAAAAAAAAAAATTAACTGTTTTGGTAACCAAAACAGGCATGGCCAAATTTGGGCACATACCTAAGAATCTTTCGACCCAAATTGTTTTTTTTTTTTTTTTTTTTTTTTTTTTTTTTGAAAATGGGTATTTAGCAGTGCCCAAAATGGATACACAGTGGTAACCAAAACAGGCATGGCCCAATTTGGGCACATACATAAGAATCTTTCGACCCAAATTGGGTTTTATTTTTTTCTGTGTATGCATTGTCATAAATCAGAGACTCTGTAACTGTAAAACAGGGGAGTAAGTAATATTTTTTAGCGTTCTTCAAACTAATGAAAATTAACAATGAAATTTTAGTCACCACATACGATGTTTAATACAATAAACCCTGTGAAAGTGGATCCTGTGTATAACGGAAACCTGGCTTAAACGAAAAATTTCATGGTTCCCGCTAAATGAATGTACCTTTAAATCTAAGATGTCTAAATATAAAAAGGAATGATTTTCTGGCTCCTTTCGATTCAATCTTGTTCGAGGGTTTCAATTCATTTTGAAAATCATTCGTAATTAAATATTATATTTTTTAATTTCTTTTGGGGGGAAGTTGCAGCCTCATTCTGACCTCCACCCCTTCACTTCCTTCCCTCTTGGATACGCCACTTGAATCTAATTAAAAAAATTTAGCGCGCTCGTCTTTAGTTGCTTGTGCTCAGAGCAATGAGCTGGATTTTTGCTTTCCAGCCTTCGAGCGAGTTGGCGAATTATCTCCCCTGGTTTACTTTGATTGGTTGCTTGCGAGCCGAGCTTCCTAGTGACTAACGTCTAGTGTCTACAGGTTTCATACTACTATAAATATATGATCATCCCGTTGTAAATAATTTGGTGCTGCCATCTATGAAGTATGTAAAAAAATAAAAATAATGGGAATGAAGAATAAATACCTCAGAAGTAGCAAAAAATATTCGTTATACTACACAAAAGGAGGTGGGGGGTAGATAAAGCTCTTTTTTTTTTACCCGAAAGAAAAATAATTTTCAATTTTTTCTCCCCTTTTTCTAAGAGGCTTTAACTGTTTTAATATAATAATTTAGGATGTATATTTACTGCCTCTCTGATTAATTTTTGTTTGAATATTGTGAAGATGTTGTTGATTTATTTGAAGATGTTTATGCAAGAACAAAAACATAGACTTACTTAGCAGATTTTAATGTATTTTAATTGTATATTCTTTTGTTTTCAATATGAAGTGCTGATAACAATATCGTAGTTTTTATTATATGTTTTACTTTTTGATACACCTTTAATATATATAAAAAAAACCCGAGATGATGTTATGATTATGAATGTTTCACATCCAGAAAAAAATCAAATTGATATAATTGAAATACATTAAAATCTGCTAAATAAACCTATGTTTCTGATCTTGTATAAGACATTTAAAGCGGTTCTCAGAAAAATATTTTTTCCCGTTCAACACCACGAAACATTTTAACATATTTTAAACATAAAAGCATGATACTTGCAGGCATGATTATTTGTAATCGAACAGGTTTTTTTTTTTTCGATAAATGAATTACATCTTGTATTATAAGCGATTATTGTCTCAGATTGACATTTTTTAGTCTTTCCTGTGTTGTCGCTGGAAATTTGGTTCAAATCGCCCTCCTTCAGGGCAGAAAAATTTCTCTGGTGCCAATAATCCTTCACAAGATACAGGACTATTCTATGCGTAATATACGATAAAAACGATAGATAAATAAATGAATACAGAAACAATGGAGAAAAATCATATTAATATAAGAAATACAGCAACATTTCACGAAGTAGCACTGAAAACTAAAAGACATAAGTCGCAAAATTTATATATTACAACTATTTCAATATTTTAATACATTTATACAATTTATATAGTTTTATATATTTGTTTTTACAATTTTTATATAATTTTATATATTTTGTATTTCTCTAATATTTATTTTGAAAATTTAATACTACCAAATCATTAAATATGTTGGGAGGAAAGAAGGGGGGGGGGGATGTCAGAAACGAGAGTATATTTTTTTCTTTTTCGAAAAATAAATAAATTATAATTTTAGATTTGTTTTTATTTGTGTGGACACTTTGTAACAAAAACAACAACAAAAATGAATAAATAAATCAGCTTTTAATATTTGTAAGATGTGAAGAATTGGCTAGCCCACAAATTCAGAGATGTATCCCTACTTATAATTGTTCTTAAAATAATTTAGAGTTAATATTTTAGTGATAACTAAGAGTTTTAACCACTAATCAAGAAAGTCAAGTATTTAAAGCCTTATGCATGCGAAAACATTGGAAAAATTTAATTTTTAAGCGTTTAAAAGAATTTTTAAAGTGACATATTAAATATATATATATATATATATATATTGCTATAATCTTTTTTTGATTGCGTGTTAATGTAGTTTAGTTATTCAATCAATTACGTTTTAATTTATTTTAGCATATTTTATGAGTCCAATCCATTGTAGTAATTTATAAATGTCAGCTAAATAATTAAGTTTATGAAATATATTTATAAAAAATACATATTTGCTCAGTAAAAAAACAGCAAAATTCCTAGATACGATGCCAAACATAGTCGGTAGATTTTTATATCCCATAAATTTTCTTCCACAGCGTAAATTTGTGCAATAATTTTTCATGAAATATGTCACACGCGAAACGGTGTTCAATAAATTACTCACGATTTAAATCATAGATGGCGATACCAACGAAAGTAGGCTTCCGACCATGATTGAGGCATGGAGGAGAAAGGAAGAGTATAAATATTTTACAGTGATTCTCAACCCGTGTGTGCCGTGAGAGGAGCAGATGTGTGCCGCGAAAATTTTACGAATTTACAAAAGTATCATTACTTATTACTTTCAAATATAAAATTTTCCAAATTCTGCAATCTACTATGTTATAAGATTCACTGTTGTAAAATTACATTTCTTCCAAATGTAAAATTCCAAATTCTGCAATCTACTAATGTGTGTGTCGTAAAGTTACTTTCTTCCAAATTTGTTTTAGCATTAGATACACATAAAATATTTTTTCCCGATAAACAAGGACGTTTTTGCTAATAAAAGGACATTGACAATTATATCACAAGTGAAAACAAAAAAAATAAAAATAAAAATAAAACAATTGTCAAATTCTTCGTAAGTAAGGTAAAATTCAATAGCTAAAATTAAGCTTTTATTTTTGGAAAATACGACTGATACAAATTAATTCAATTGCGCTTGAGCTTCAGATTTTTATCCAATTAACCACTGATTCAAATGCATGCAAAAATAATATTAAGGCGGTTCTCAAAATATTTTTCCTTGTTCAACAACATGAAAATTCCTGACTCATTTTTAAACATAAAAACATGAAACTTGCAGGAATAATTACTGAAATAATTCTGATTTGTAATCGAACAGTTCTCTTCATCTTTCGATAAATGATTACAACTTGAGTTATAAGATATTGTTGTCTCAGGATGGCAGTTTTTTTCTTTGCCATCGCTGTTGCGTTCCGAAATTCCGTTCAAAACAACAATTTGATAAAATTTTCTGAAGGACCTTCTCTGCCTTTACAAAAAAATTGAAAAACTGTTCGATTGTATAGTTTCTGGGTTTCAAAGCCTCCCAACTTCATAAGTTTGAGAACAAAAATGAATTTAAAAATGTGTCAGAAAGTAAGACAGTTTTGATTGAGAAAAGCCTGGTTGTTCTTAAATTCAAAAAAAGATATTTTCTGACGCATTTCTGAATTCATTTTTGTTCAGAAGCGCATGAAATTGTTAGGTGTTCTTATTAAGAAACTATGTAATCGAAAGACGTTTACCATTTCTGGCAATGGCCTTTAGAAAATACTGTCAAAGTCGTTTTGAACCGAATTCCCGACGCGGCAACGCGAAAAAGAAGACAAGCTTGTCGTCACGTGAAGAGAATCGCTTATAACTCAATAAGTATTTTATCAAAAAATGGAAAACGCTATTTGATTCCAAATCGCTTCAATAGTCAGGACTGCCAATTTTATGCCTTTAAATTAGTCAGAAAATGTGTAGGAAATTTTCGTGTTTTTGAGCACGGAATTTAAGAACTTACCTTAAATAAAGAGTATGTGAATAAATCATGTAAATGAGCTCGCATATTCATATAAAGTTGATGCTTTTAGAGAAAACATAACCGTCCGGAAAGAAAAGGGTTTACAATAGAAACCATAGAAGTAGGAATTAATAATTCCTTACCTCTATTACTACTACTATTAATTCCTACTTCTATGATAGAAACTGTTTTAGAAATGTTCCAACTACTGATAAAATGTAAATATTATTTAAAAAAAAAAAAAAAAAAAAATAAATAAAAAACAGCTTTTATGAATTTTAGAGAGTACACTTGCATGCCAAAAACTGGCACAATTTCTCGGGATTATAAGAGAAATGCCTTTGTTGTAATTGCTGTGACTAATGCGCGTCGGTAAATTTAAATATTTCAGAAGAGAAGTAAAAAAAAAAAAATGGCAGTAAATTGTAATAAAATAAATTTAAAAATATGTATCATAATCTGTTTTTCTTTTAAATTTAAATCATAGAGAAAGTCAAAATCGTTACAAAAATGTGTGAACAAACAGCCACTGTAAATAAGGTTGAGAAAAACTGCTTTAAGCTACCTTAAAGCAGTTAGCCTTAAAGGGATAAGATCTCTACTCACTGTTTCTATCAGTAATCAGTTAGTTGTAAGTTACAATAATACGAAATCTGGTTTCATCAAAAATACTCATTTTCAAACATTAATATAGCCGCAGGGTCTGATTAAAGGTCCCCAAATTTGGTACGCAATTTGCATAAAGCTATTTAAAATCTATTTTGACGTTATACTGATTGCATTCAACGTTTTGCACTTTTATAGAGTAAGGATAATAACCTTATATATGTATATATATTCGTATATCAGTGTTCTAAGTGATAGAAAATGTTTAATTTTTTGCGACAGTATAAGAAGGTGTGCGTGGGCGAGTCGGTGTGTGTGTGGGGGGGGGGGGGGTAAAACTAACTGTCATTACATTATGCATGGAATTTCCAGAGCCTGATTACTCCAAGGGCAAACGTCCATGTATAAATTCATGAAAATAGTAGTCATTGCCCTATTTAAACGCTGAATTTCTGTCATAAATAAGAAAGAACACTGTTTGGAAATAGTGGTGGAAGTTTGCACCTGCGGTAATCTCGCTCTGAAAAGTGCATAATTCAAAGGAGAGTCCCGCTCCTTTTTTCTCTTTCTTTGGAAGGGTGGGGAGAAGGTATCACAATTATTCACCCATAATTAAAACAATTTTTCGATATTAATTTATATGCAAAAAGGAAAAAAAATGTTTGTTTTCTATAGATTTTTTAAAAATTAATTTACATACATTAAAATGTATTTTACAGAAATTTATTTCGTTCTAAAGGGGGGAGGGAGGGTGAAGTCATGATCATATTTTCGTGATTGACACCGCACGATATTCGGTTCCAAACATTTATATGGACAACATTTGCTAATCCATAATTTTATGTTATTATCTTCTTTGGAACCAAAATAAGAATATCTGCAAATAACTTCGCGAATGTGATTTTAAAGGCACAACATTCCCACGTATTATTATTATTATAAGACTGAGAAATCGAATGGAATTTCACCTTTTCCTTTAATAGCAACGAATACTTAAAAAGTGTTTCGCCAATTTGGCTTCTTAAGGCTGTTCTAAAATCCAAACAGGCTATTTTCTGACACATTTGTAAATTTATTTTTGTTCGCAAATGTATAAAATTGGCAGGTGTTGTTCTTTAGAAACTATGTGATCGAAACACGTTTTCCATTTTTTGGTAAAGGCAGAAGATCTTTCAGAAAAGACTGTCAAAGTCGGCTTTTTGAACCAAATTGAACGCCAGCTAGAGAAGCACGGAAAACGTGTCGTCACGTGACCAGAATCGCTTATTACTCGATAAGTAATCTATTTATCAAAAAAATGGAAAACTCATTTCGATTCCAAATCGCTTCCATAGTCAGGCCTGCCAATTTTATGCCTTTGCGTTTAAAAATGAGTCTGAAATTGTGTCAGAAAGTTTCACGTTGTTAAGCACAGGTCATTTGAGAACCACTTTCAGGTCTCGGCAGAGAAAGATCGTCATCTGTAAGCAACCGATTCTAACTCAAGACGGAACTTTTATTGAAAAATAAAAAACGCTATTTGATTTCGAGACACTCGAATAGGAATATGTTCAATTCAATGGAAATTTCATTCATTGCTATGAAAATGACAACGTGAGTATGTCAGAAAAACATGGGCGTTGTTGAGCAGGTAAAAGAACACAAAAGAGACATCTTCAGAATTTTCTTTTATTTGTTGCAATTCTCGCGAAAATTTTGAATTTAAATGCAATTATTAAATGCAATCATATTCATTGCATCAAGTTTAATAATTTTTCTCCAACAGAGTGAAAAGTATATAGGTATCTGTAGTATACTTTTCACTTTGATGGAGAAACATTATTCAACTTTAATCTCCATGCAAAAAAAAATGTTGATTTTACAATATAATATACTGGCACCCCAGCTGTCAGTATTATACCGTAAAATTAACAGTAATAAACAGTAAAATAAGCAGTAATACGCTGCCGCGCAAGTGCTGTAACTACAACTAAATATAATATTTCAGGTTGAAAACTTCTCATGTAATATATAATATAATATACATCTATTTTTTTTCATTTTTTTCCCATTTATTTTCACACATGTAATTTCATTTTAACTAATGTGTGTGTGTGTATTATTCCGAGATTTTTGAGTGCCGATTCGTTTTAAGCAAATTCTGAATAGGGCAAAGATTAATTAAGTGCAAAGCATTGTAATTTTATTTTCTAACCAGCACCACAGCGACTCTTTTAGAGCCTGGAAAGAATTTTTTTTTTTTTTTTTTTTTTTTTTTTTTCGTATTCTACTCATCGTCCGAGCATCAGTATATTAGAACTGACAGCACCAATCAAGTGCCTATCTCGCTTGGCGCCTGGTGCCGATGCACCGCTCACACCACCCTTGATGCTTTCCGACGTATAGTAAAACAAGTGAAAGCACACGTGTTGCTTAACTAATAGAGAACAATACAAAATTAATTTTGTATAGATAACCACTTTGTTACTTACCCATCATACGTAGTATAGGGTAAGTCTTGTAATTGTTTTGAAAATCGAAAATTTCTTTTTTGATGGATTTACATGTTTCAGACACTGGAGATTCCGAAAAACATATTTTTAGAAAAAAAAAAATTGCCGTCCGTCTGTCTGTGTGTGTCTGTAAACGCTCTATCTTCCGAACAAATTGAGATAGAAACTTGAAATTTGGTATGTACTTAGTATGTAATAATGGGAAGAAGCTTATTAAATTTCATTAACCTCGATTATCCGGAACTATTTTTTTCGGACTCTCGAAATGTTCGTTCTGATAAAAGGTAACAAAAAATTTCGAAATTGTTTATTTTAAGAAGTGAATATAAAAGACAATAAAAACACATAAATTTTGCATATCAAGAATAAAGTCGATCGGATAATGAGTTGCCGAGATATTTGTAATTATATTTTCCACACTCTTCGATTTTTCATGACCCTGTATTTCATTCAAATTTCAATTCAAAGACATATTTTAACTGAAAATGAGACGCTTAATCCGACGCAGTAAACCTTAGTTAATATGATTATTAATTTTTGAGTTATAGAACATTTAAAGTTTATGACGTCACCAAGCCACGATTTTATTCGAATTGCAATGCATTGTATAAATAGTTTACACATGTTTTATTTCCATATTTTATATTATGCATATCCATGATGGGTAAGTATTACGGTGGCCCCCAACGACTAGTTTTTATTAATATTAACTTTTTTTAAATTTTAATAATTCATAAATTTCATTTTTACTACCTATTTATTTGTTTATTATTTTTCCATTCTTATGCTTTATCCATACTTCTTATCATGATTTATACCATATATTCCCGATTATCGTGTTAGTCATGTCATTGTATTTATTATTATTATTATTTATTACTTACCCATCATACGTAGTAAGGGTATGCCTTGTAATCGTTTTGAAAATCGAAAAAAAAAATTTGACGGATTTACACGTTTCAGACACTGGAGATTCCGAAAAACATATTTTTAGAAAAAAAAAAAATTGCCGTCCGTCTGTCTGTAAACGCTCTATCTCCTGAACAAATTGAGATCGAGACTTGAAATTTGGTATGTACTTAGTATGTAATAATGGAAAGAAGCTTATTGAATTTCAGTAACCTGGATTATCCGGAGCTATTTTTTTCGGACTCTCGAAATATTCGCTCTGATAAAAGGTATATAAAAATTTTCGAAATTGTTTATTTTAAGAAATGAATATAAAAGACAATAAAAGAACATAAATTTTGCATAAAGCATGAAGTCGATCGGATAATGAGTTGCCGAGATATTTGTAATTATATTTTCCACACTCTTCGATTTTTCATGACCCTGTATTTCATTCAAATTTCAATTCAAAGATATATTTTAATTGAAAATGAGACGCTTAATCCGACGCAGGAAGCCGTTATTTAATATGATTATCAATTTTGGAGTTATAAGGATGTTTCTTTTACGCGATTCAGTAATAGAGCATTTAAAGTTTATGATGTCATCAAGCCAGGATTTTATACGAATTGCAATGCATTTTATAAATAGTTTACCACATGTTTTATTTTCATATTTTGTATTATGCATATCCATGATGGGTATGTATTACGGTGGCCCCCAACGACTAGTATTTAATAACTACTAGTAGAGTAAAGAAGCCACAAACTTCATAAGGTAGCTGCTCAACTTGATATGATTTCTAACTTTGACTCTGATTCTCCTGTTGCTGCTCCTCACTCTTATCTTTTCCATTTTACACTGAAGAAAGAGCTCTTTTTGTGAAGCCTTGAACTAGTTGTGTGCTAAATATATTTTGTGTTTTTCTTTCCTTTATGTTGATTTTTTTCAAGTCATAATATCAAATATGCCTTTTTGTCGCAAGCAGTTGAAATAAGATGTTGAATTATCTGTAATTTAAGGAAAAATGAAAAAAAAAAAAATGCTGCACACGCACCCGCGCACACGTTATCATTCTTACGTTGTTGATTCAATTTTTTTTCTGCACTCTGGAGTAAAAGTAAAACACTTGGATGTTACTATTAGAAATAGTTATACGAAAGAAAAATAAAATACAATTATTATAAGCGTTAATAAACGTGAAATCACAGAGAAATTTCCAACTCATATTTTTTACAAATTTCAAGTGCTATGTTTTTAAACTTATATGCTGTCTTGTTCGGATCTGTTCCCTGAAGGGTGGTTGTGAGTTAACAGAGGGAATTTTTTCACTTGGGCTATAAACACAATAGAAAATTTGAAATCTGTCGGGTAGGGGGGAGGGGCGTATATTTAAATAATCCAATCAACTTTTTGTTTCGGGTTATTATGAATTGATCACTGATGTCGAAAGCATACCTTATAGACAAAATTGCAGATGAAGATCTACATTTACACATACAACAAAGATGTAACCAGAGACGGATTAACAATCTCCTGAGCCCCTAGGCTTGGCTGTTTTATGCCTACCGTGCTCAAAATTATATATGCTGTTACTTCTACTTAAAATCACGTACACTTTTTTTTTTTTTAAATATATGTTTAAAACAATTCTGAGAAAGTATTTAATTCCCTTTTGCATAAAACTTCTTTAAGAAAAATAAATTACAGTAATTTTATTTTTAGATAGAATTTCTTACTTTAGTTATTTAATAATGAATTTTACTACAATAATTTTCATATTAAACATTAACCATTTTTTTTTTTTTTTTTTTTTTAAGAGAAATCACAAATTTTTATTGGCAAAACCATTAATAATTAAATGTGTATACATTGAATGTAATACATACTATGTTTTGTGAATTATTGCTAGATTGTTAATTACTTACTTTTGAGCATAAGTATGATGTCCAGATTCTTTTTCGAGATGAAAAAGATCTGCTTCTTGAACAATTAATGAAAAAAAAAATTAATGTCTAATAAATTATGTTACAAAGGGTTTTACAAAAAATCGAAACAATTTCTCAGCGTCAGGCCTTTGGGGCCCCTAAGCTTCAGTCTACTCAGCCTAATTGAAAATACGCCTCTGGATTTAACTAAAAACAATATATATATTCTTGCTTTTAAAGAAAAAAGTTATGATATTCCTAGAAAAAGTATTACATCTATACTTATATAAAATTTAACTTGTCAAAAAAAAAGTTCTATCGCGCTGAAAGAGCTCTAAAGAGCTGAATAGAAGCTATTGAGAATTTTTATTGTCGATAGATGGCTCTACCCCTCTATAAACTAGTTATTTTATTCCCGTTATTGAGGAACGGCTGTGGAACGAAACATAAAATGATGATGAATGGATGTTTGGGAATAATTATTTCACTTTTTCTGTACAGCAGAGTTTAAGGTTATTATTTTTTTCTGGACACCTTTATTAATATAGACTATGATTACATAAACCAATAATGGAAAATTTGGCACTGATTTATATGCGTTCTCCATTATTTATTTTCGTTGCTAATAGCTGGTTCTCAAAAAAATATTTTCCCCGCTCAACAATACGGAGCTTTCTGAAACATTCCCGGAGTTATTTTTATACGTAAAAGCATGAAATTTGAAGGTGTGAATATTGAAGTGATTTCTAACTGAATTAGCGGTTTTAATTTGTAGATATATATACAGGGTCATTCATAATTCCCTCCGGGGTTTCGAAACGTTATAGTAAAAAAACGAAGACGAATATGAAAAAAAGAAACATATGAAATTATTCCGAAACTATTCAAGTTTTACTTTACATTACAGGTGTTCTATGTGTGAACCCTTGGTCACACGGCATACATCCATGCGATAGTCCAGTTCCTGCCATACTCCGTTTCTTTAAATCTGAATTAGTGGTGTCAGTTCAACGGGCCTTTCGTAATAAATATCGAAAACAGGGACCAACTGACAAAACAATTCATGTGTGGTACCGGAAATTTAAAGAAACGGAGTATGGCAGGAACTGGACTATCGCATGGATGTATGCCGTGTGACCAAGGGTTCACACATAGAACACCTGTAATGTATGTAAGTAAAACTTGAATAGTTTCGGAATAATTTCATATGTTTCTTTTTTTCATATTCGTCTTCGTTTTTTTACTATAACGTTTCGAAACCCCGGAGGGAATTATGAATGACCCTGTATTATATCTCAATTATAACCGGTTGCTTTCTCTGGCTTTCGCGCCCGAGAGACGACTTAAAACGACGAGTATGACTCGATTTGCTTTTATCGAAAAATGCAAAGCTCTGTTCTATTGTTTAATTTCGGAATAAACATGAAATCACAGAGAAATTTCTAACCCTTATTTATTACAAATTTCAAGTTTTTTCATATAGAACGCCGGCAAATTTCGCGCATTAAAAAAGGAATTTGTGCATGTGTCAGAAAATAACTAGTTTAGAACTGAGAACAGCCATAACAACGTAACATTTTTACACATTCAGAAACTCATTTTTATCCGTAAATTCACATAATTTGCAGCTGTTTCTGTTAAAGCATCGGAATACTTTTCATTTTCCTAAAAACGAGATACATCTTGAGTTATAATTGCTTGCTTTCCGATGACGAACTTCTTAGAAATTAAAGTGGATAAAAGAGTCCTTTGCCCTTACAAGAAAATGAGAAACACTGTGCAATTTTTGGATGTTTGAATAAGAATATCTGCATGTTTCATATATTTATTTATAAAATAATGACTACGGTTGTATCAGAAAATAGCGCGTTTGGATTTCAAAACAGCCGTATAACCTCTTGATTACGGGCCAGGAATGGCGACTATTTTTATATTTAATCGTTACCACAATTTACAAAAAAAGTTCTTTGTGGAAGAATTCTCTTGAATCCTAGTGTATGTGTATGGCAAATATTATTTTTCAAATAGTGGTTACGAATGGAATAAAAAAATAGGCGTTGAGACGACATATGAGGGGGTTAGAAATTAGGAATAAGTCGAAAATTTCGAAAATCGAGATAATCATATTTTCACTGAACGTATATTAATTTCTATTCAATGTGCTAGTCAAATAAGTCATAGTTCACTTAGGGAGTCACTAGAGGGCAAAACAAGTTGGATCATTCAATGCAACGGCAATACAACAAGTTTCACAAAACCCTTCAATTCTCAAATAACTAAATTTTGACTTACTCCACTGTCATTCTAACCCCTTCGTATGTCTCAACCCCGTTATCAAAAAGTTAACACATAAGTTCCTAATTTTATTTGGCTATTTCTAACATACGAACTTGCAAGGTTCTACCAATAAAATCTTTTATTAGAGGTCATCAGAAAAGACATATTGAGAAACTAACACTTATCAATTAATTGAATAAGAGCTAAAACGAACATTTTATGTCGATTTTTTTTTTTTTTTTTTTTTTTTCGATGTCGACGATTACGAATAGCCAGTGGCGTAGCAAATCAAAAAGTATGGGAGGAGCTCAAGTAGTCATTTTTAAATAAAGTTAGGATTGTCAATAATTAATAAAATATTTATGAGAATAAGACTGTCGTTCAAATTAATTTTCAGTGTAATTAATTACATACTGGTTGGCATCAAAATTCCCCCTTTAAAAATAATGGTTGATTGATTCTTATAGATTTCACGTTACTAAATCCAAATATGTCAATGAAATTACTGCATCTACAGTTCAGTTTTTTTTTTTTTTTTTTTTTTTTTTTTCAAAATTAACGTACTTTATGTCTTACTAAAATATAAGAGAAACTTGTTTAAATAATAAAATGTATAATTGTATGTAAATCTCGGAAAAATGGTACGTGCTGGAGCTATTTGGATGTCATATTTATTGGGTTGTTCGGAAAGTTCCCTCCGTTTGGGAAAACCAATTCGTTCCGGAAAATTCTACCTGTCAGTTATTAGGCATTAGATATCGAAATGTCTAATAATTAAATGATAGAATTTTTCGGTACGAACCGACTTTCCCAAACGGAAAGAACTTTCCGAACAATCCAATAAATTTAGAAATATTAGATCATATATTTGTTCACATATTTGTTTTGCAGGGAGGCAATATTTTTATTTTTATTTTTTGCCGGCCAGTGTTATTAATTACAGTATCATAAAATCCATATTTTTACTGTTTTAAGTAGAAGATGTAAAATACTGATTTCCAGAAAATTACTATTATAAAATTGATGAGGCAAGGTTCAAGAAGTCAGAACCCAGGAAGTAAAACATATTTGATACAGTACACTATTAAAAATTTGCAGCAAACTGTCCAGTCATTTGACCGTTTTTATAGAAAACGGTTATATAACCCTAATTTAACTCTATTATGACCATATTATTGCCTATATTATTGTCAGAATAGAGTTAAATTACGGTTATGTGACAGTTTTTTATAAAAACGGTCAAATGACTGGACAGTTTGCTGCAAAATTTTAACAGTGTAAAACGCTTGTCACAAAGAAAGAAAAACAGTGTTAGAGTATAAATGATGATAATTGTAGAGCTTAGTAGGAGAAATGTTATGTCGCATTTTTCTGAAAACTTGTTTTGTTATAATGGAGGCAGGCGTTATGAGATAATCTATCATATCGTAAAGCTAAAACAGTAAGATTCTTATTAGTTTTGAAGATGTGAAACATTATTTTTAAATATTTAATATTTTTTTTAATTTAATAACTTAAATAATAGTAATAATTTTCAATATTTAAAAATTAAATGTTACTAAGTTCTTCTAAGAGAATTTACTACCACCTATATGGATATTTCAAACATATGCTACCAAGAAGAGAATAAATCAATGCAATTTACAGTAAAAATCTTTCACTTGAATTTTCTCGAAATTTAATTTTTGTAACCTAACATCTACTTCCATACTAAGTTCTTCAATTGTGTTTCAAATTACAACTCAAAAAAGAACTACTTGTAATCTTACTCGTTAGTAATGTTAATACGAAAGGAATGAAACTGAAACTGAGCGTTAAAAGTTTTAAATGTTAAATTATAATAATAATATTATTATATTAATATAAACCCCCGGTCGGGAGTGGGTGTGCCCGACCGTTGCAGAATTCGTGGAGCCCGGCGTTTCGCGTTAAATAGTTCAAAATATAAATTCTACTTGCAAAGTTTAGGCATGAAACCGTTATATAGAAAAAAAGGTGGAAAATTTTTTCTATTTATATAACGGCAGTAAACTGTTGTAATTTAGACACATTTGAAGAAGTATTTACATAATAAACTGAAATACATATGATTGTTATTTTATTTTAATAATTTATAAAATATTAAAAATGATATATTCAACTAACAAAAAATGTATATGTTCATTGAATTTTTAAAAAAAAGAAAGAAAGAAAAAAGATGAAAAATAATGGTAGGCAGTTTGCTAAAACCAGTAGTTTGTACACAGCGAAATCCAAATATATCTGATGAATTTATGTGACGTAAAGCTATTAGTTTTTCAAAGCAAATATTATTCTAGGTAGGTTTTGACTGCTTAAGGGGCTACTTCACTCAGACGAAAACACCCGCTCGCTAATGTTAATCCTATGGAGGAAATTTTTGAAGATATCTAGCTCGCATTTCAATATTTTTAAATGATTTTTTTTGCATTCGATAGCTGAGGTCAATCTCTATGCACGCTCCTTTCTACTTTTTCGATTTTGATTACAAGTTTTTTTTTTTTATTAAGATACTTTCACTTTCGAAACCGGTTTTGAAAGTGAAAGTATCCTCAATAAAAAAACTGCAACAAAAATCGAAAAAGTAGAAAGGAGTGTGCATAGAGATTGAACGCAGCTATCGAATGCAAAAAAAATCACTTAAAAATATTGAAATGCGAACTAGATATCTTCAAAAATTTCCTCCATAGGATTAACATTAGCGAGCGGGTGTTTTCGTCTGAGTGAAGTAGCTCCTTAAGAATCCCCACCCCCCTCCCTCTTTTCTAAGGGAAAAAATTCTCCATGCTAAATATATGCACATCAAAGTGATCTTTGGTTCAGGAATACATCACTGAAGCTACCCAAAAGTGTATAAATGGGACAAAATATACTATTTCAAAAAAAAAACCTGATGCAAACTTTCTTTCCCTTTTAAAGACTAAAAAACTTCACTCTGAATCGACACTTTAAGCAAGATGTTCGTAACATAAGCTGACATTTGATTTTATAGCTTTTCTGTACATCAATTCAGAAACTTCAAGAGTCTATGACAGGATGTCTGAGGATTAAATTTAGCGCCCCCCCCCCCTCCATATGCTTCCAATATTGTCTTTGCATTTTTGCATCAATCCAGTTAATGTCTAAAATTATTATCAAAAAGGTGGAATTCCTCCTTTAGGAGGAACTCTTTTTCTTGGCTGACAATTGACGTTGAGGCCCCTGATCCGCAGATTTCCATGTTGGAAGCGTAATTGATATTTATAGATCTTTTTTAAATACAGAGTAGTTTTTTCAGAGATGAATTATCAAACACTGAAGTCTGAAAATAACAATACACCTTACAATACAGCTTGGAACAGCTCATATGACTTAATCTTAATGCAAATGACGAATATTTTATTCTTGCGACAAATAAACCCGTCCTCTTATGCACTATACGGTTAAATAATCCGGAGAGGCATCATTGATTTATATAATTGAAGATGTACCATACCACATTTAGAGTATAATGGGAAACGCTGTTCGAATTTTTGGCACTTGTAAAGTAATGTCTGCAGAAAAAGATGCATTTCCTATGAAAATTGTCCAGTCAAATTAGCCCATTTTTGAGCAGTTTGCCTTAATAAATGCTAAGGATATAAAAATTGGTCCAGTTGTTCATTGATGGCTAATGATGACTATGTAAAAAGTTCCCATGGAAAGGAGGTGAGCGGGAAGAGGGGGGGGGGGGGGGCTAAACAAAGTATTTTTTTTTTAGTTTTTTACAAATATCTCAGAAATTGTTGTTTTTCATGAAAAAACTACTTCAACATAAATTAAAGAACATAAAATGATCTACAAATGACAGGTATATACAGTGGAACCTCGATTATCCGTCAGTCAGAAGACCGGAGCTTTGACGGATTTCCCCCCAAAAATCACTTAATTTCAAATTAATTTATTTAATGTCGCCATAATAAATTCTAAAGGGATAAAAAATTGGTCCAGTTGTTCATTGATGGCTACTGATGACTATGTAAAAAGTCTCCATGGATAGGAGGTGAGCGAGGGAGAGAGGGGGGGGGGCTAAACAAAGTATTTTTTTAGTTTTTTACAAATATCTCAAAAACTGTTGTTTCTCATGAAAAAATTACTCAGACATAAATTAAAGAATATAAAATTATCTACAAATGACAGGTATATACAGCTGAACCTCGATTATCCGTCAGTCAGAAAACCGGAGCTTTGACGGATTTCCCCCTCAAAAATCACTTAATTTCAAATTAATTTATTTAATGTCGCCATAATAAATTCTAAAGGGATAAAAATTGGTCCAGTTGTTCATTGATGGCTACTGATCACTATGTAAAATGTCCTGACGGATAGGTGAGCGGGGGGAGGGGGGGGAAATAAAGCATTTTTTAATAGTTTTTTACAAATATCTCAGAAACTGTTGGTTTTCATGAAAAAATTACTCAGACATAAATCAAAGAACATAAAATTATCTGCAAATGACAGGTATATACAGTGGAACCTTGATTATCCGTCAGCCAGAAGACCAGAGCTTTGACAGATTTTCCCCCAAAAAATCACTTTAATTTCAAATTAATTTATTTAATGTCGCCATAATAAATTCTACAAAGATAAAAATTGGTCCAGTTGTTCATTGATGGCTACTGATGACTATGTAAAAAGTCCTGATGGATAGGAGGTGAGCGAGGGTAGGGGGGGGGGGGCAAAATAAAGAACTTTTTAGTTTTTTACAAATATATCTCAAAAATTATGTAATAATTTTTTCATGAAAATCAACAGTTTCTGAGATATTTGTAAAAAAACTAAAAAAGTACTTTATTTTGCCCCCTCCCTCCCCTCGCTCACCTCTTATCCATCAGGACTTTTTACATAGTCATCAGTAGCCATCAATGAACAACTGTACCAATTTTTATCTCTGTAGCATTTATTATGGCGACATTAGATAAATAAATTTGAAATTAAAGGGATTTTTTTGCAGAAAATCCGTCAAAACTCCGGTCTCCTGAGTAACGGATAACTGAGGTTCCACTGTATATACCTGTCATTTGCAGAGAATTTTATGTTATTTAATTTATGTCAAAGTAATTTTTTCAGGAAAACCAACAATTTCTGAGGTATTTGTAAAAAACTATTAAAAAATTACTTTATTTTGCCCCCCGCCCCTCCTATCCATCAGGACTTTTTACATAGTCATCAGTAGCCATCAATGAACAATTTTACCAATTTTTATCTCGGTAGCATTTATTATGGCGACATTAAGTAAATAAATTTGAAATTAAAGTGATTTTTTGCAGAAAATCCGTCAAAGCTCCGGTCTCCTGACTGACGGATAATCGAGGTCCCACTGTATATACCTGTCATTTGTAGATAGTTTTATGTTCTTTAATTTATGTCTGAGTAATTTTTTCATGAAAACCAACAGTTTCTGAGATATTTGTAAAACACTATTAAAAGATGCTTTATTTTGCCCCCCCCCTCCCCCCACTCACCTATCCATCAGGACATTTTACATAGTGATCAGTAGCCATCAATGAACAACTGGACCAATTTTTATCCCTTTAGAATTTATTATGGCGACATTAAATAAATTAATTTGAAATTAAGTGATTTTTGGGGGGCAAATCCGTCAAAGCTCCGGTTTTCTGACTGACGGATAATCGAGGTTCAGCTGTATATACCTGTCATTTGTAGATAATTTTATGTTCTTTAATTTATGTCTGAGTAATTTTTTCATGAGAAACAACAATTTTTGAGATATTTGTAAAAAACTAAAAAAAATACTTTGTTTAGCCCCCCTCTCCCTCGCTCACCTCCTATCCATGAGGACTTTTTACATAGTCATCAGTAGCCATCAATGAACAACTGGATCAATTTTTATCCCTTTAGAATTTATTATGGCGACATTAAATAAATTAACTTGAAATTAAGTGATTTGGGGGGGGGGGGGGGGGGAAATCCGTCAAAGCTCCGGTCTTCTGACTGACAGATAATCGAGGTTCAACTGTATATACCTGTCATTTGTAGATAATTTTATGTTCTGTAATTGATGTTGGAGTAGTTTTTTCATGAAAAACAACAATTTCTGAGATATTTGTAAAAAACTAAAAAATATACTTTGTTTAGCCCCCCCCCCCTCCCCCCGCTCACCTCCTATCCATGGGGACTTTTTACATAGTCATCAGTAGCCATCAATGAACAACTGGACCAATTTTTATCTCCTTAGCATTTATTATGGCAAAAAAACATAATTTGACTGGACTACTTACTGAATAAATGGTTACGAAGAAAACTAAAATCCTTTCACCACCAGAAAAAATATATCACTACACGTGTTAGGTATTGAAAAGTGGTCTGTAGAAGTGGATCTCGCGCATTAATATCAAATATTTCATGGCAACCGCTTCGTTCTTCGGAACGAAGGTCTGGCTAAGCCATTATATTATAAGACTCATCAGGTGAATGGAAGAAATTTCGCAATTTGAAAATAGCGCCCTCTAGCAGGCTGATTGTCTTTTTGCATACTGGGAAAGGAAAAGATTAAACCAGAAAAATCTCAAAGTGAATTTGAAAAATATTAATCGAGATGAAGATGGTTAAATAGGTGAAATGTGGACCTTGAATTTAAAACGCACATGTCTGTAAAGTCAGTGGGATGGGTGGACTTACGCGGCGGATAATGGAACCTATAAATTACTAGTATTTTCTTTATTCTTTTTTTTTTTTTTTTTTTTTTTTTTTGAGAACTCAGAGCAGGAGGGGAAAAAATGGCGCTCATGTATATGTGAAAAAAATTACATATGGCGTTCAGGCAGCGCTTTGGTTTTGATAACCGGCCGCAGAAGAGGAAAGTGGCGCTAGTGATCGCTAACAAATTTAACAAATACTGCGTACATTCCAAGTATAATCGCTCTGAGGTCTGGTGTCAGAATTCAACATTTGGAATTCTTAGAGGTAATAATAACGTATTTAACACCTTTGGGAACATCGTTCCAAAAACGATTCCCAACGATATTCTGTTGGCACCGCTTTTTTGTAAACAGTTAAATTTACTTATAAAATAACAGAAATGCTCTAATTAAATATGGCAAATATTACTTATTTTTATTACTGGTACGATCAACTATTGCTGCAAGCATATTTTAAAGATGCAAAAATGCACCCTTGATCTCAAAGTAGTTAAAATGAATTCGTGAATGTGCCAGAAAATTTCACGTTTTTGAAAGGGGGAAAAGAACATTTAAAAGCACCCTTTAAAAACCTAAAAATATCATTCATTTTGCTGCTATCACTTGGACGGAGACTCATCATAAAACAACTTCATAGTGACTTTACGTTTACAATGGAGTTTCCAAATGACGGTCACACGAGAGTCATAAGGTGAGTTCAATATAAAATCACCTGGTGATTTGTCTCAAAATAGCGGTCAGATGAATTCTCGGTGCAGTGACCGATATACAATTTTTTTTCGAATATTAATTTCCTAATATATAAGTAATGAATTTAATATTTCATATATACATATTTCAAATCTACATTTTCTAGAAGCTTAGTGGGAATCCAAAATTTCATCTCATTCCGCCAAGTTACATTTGAATCATGCTTAAAAAAACTACACGCATTGCAATTTGTTTTGCAACTATTAAAAATGAATGTAACATTAGGAGTTCTAGATTTTACATCCAAAAATTTCGTATACCTCAACGAATGACGTCCTGTATTCTAAAGTAAAAGTTTCCGAAGAATCCAAATATAATGTCAAAGGAGTTCGTATAGAAAATTGCAATTTCAGTATGAAGACGGCCCCCTACGCCTTTTTTTTTTTTTCACTAATTGAAAGTAAGCATAATTTCTAATCGAATGGCTGTTTTCGTTTTGTTTTTTTCTGCAATTTTGTGATTAAATTGTACAGAGTGTTTTCTCTGTTTTATTCTTTCCGGCATTACATGTACAACATTGCTGAAAATGATGAAGATCAGGAGGATGACTAAGATATATAATACAGATGAGTAGAAAAGAATAGCGTTTCTCTCAAAAAATGAAAGAAATTTATATTGCTGCGTGAAACTTTAAAATAGAGGATAGCACAGGCCCGGGCCTGGCCTTGACCTTAATTTGAGCCCGGCCCGACTCGGCGAGTGGGCACTGCTTAATTTTTTTCTGCTGGCTTAGCGTGGGTCCTGTCATTTTTTCCGGATCGTAAGGGCAGTGAATTAACCCTTACAGGGACAAAGTACTCCTGTTGCTAAAATGTTGAGATGCTTGATTGACACCAGGATTAACTAATATATTTATTTAAAATAAATAATAGCTTTTCTTCACGTATATTATAGAAGCAAAGTTTTATTCCAAAATTCTGGTGCCATTGCAGCATTTGGGGATTAAAATTAAGTGATATATAATATCCCACCGTCCTTCAAGGGATAAAGGTCATCCGCTCCGCTTGGAAGTGAAATGCATATTTATGTAACAAAACAAGTGACGTTAACTATAACTGATCTGTTTTCGCATATTTTATTTGTTTACAGTAATACTTATGTATTGACAAATGCACACACATACACGAGTATCCTCCTACGCCAGATTGTCACCAAGCTAGGCGATATTTGGCGAAATACCGCCAAATTTGGCGACAAAAATAAGTCGCCATAAGCAGGAAAAACGCTAAAATTTGGGTAACTGGTTAATTTCGCGTAATTCTCATTCAAACCCAATTTTGACCATAACTAAGAATCTTTCATAATCGGGGTCCATGTCAAAATGACACATTTTGGATGGCGTGTTTTGGCGCAAATTAACTGCATTCTTATAACCAGGGGTAAATTTTGTGTGGAAAATCTTATATGGATTATATTTTTCACTACACCTTTTTTAATAATTAAATTTTTTCAATAATAATTAAATAATATGTTTTCTTACATAATTTAATATTATGAGTGTGATTATTACCATCGTAGATAATATATTCATACATATGCATGCATGAATATTTGAATATTGAAGATGAATCAAAATAGCTATAGTTCGACAATGAATTGAAACGTAAGAGGGAATTATCACGCTTCATATAATATATATATATATATATATATATATTAATTTGAATCGATTACGACCGCCATAAGAGTTTTCACTTCGGCCGTGTGGTCTTAAGCACACACTTTTTTTTTTTTTTTGTTAAAATAATAGTGATATTGTATATTTGTTGAACAGAAACTTTAGAGATATATTTTGGTTTAATAATCTGCAGAGAAATATTTTTTAAAATTACTTTTTTTACAATGCTTCAAAATTATGATTTTTTAACTTTTTTTTTTTTCATTTTAACTCTTTGGGCATTCGGCAATATCTTTGGATATCTCTTCACGGCTTCATAAATATATTTATAGAAAATATCCGCATGTATAGATTAGTACTTTTATAGCTTGAATATTCATTTATCTTATGCAATTTATGTTACTCATTTATCTTATGCGGGCCAAGCACTCATTGTGTTTCAAACTTATATAATTCCATTAATGAATCTTCACTTTTCTTTCTTTCGTTGCATTTTATTTTATAAATTTAGCTAAGCAATTAAATATTTCGAGGATAAAATAAAACATGATAATTATTTATTTACTATTAATTTATATTTATTAATTTTACGTTAATAAATTATTTTCGTACTTAATTAAATGCTATAAAATTACCTTTACAAGTGTATTAATTCAGCAGTTTTTACAATTTTTTAAAACTTCCATGTATTCTCGTATTTCCATATCAAATAAAGGAATAGAGCATAAACACACTTATTGCGAGGACTTTGTTACAACAAGTAGAGGCACTAGCATCATCTTTATAAACGAGTTAGAATGCATATTTTGTTATGCTTGTTACCATTAATTGAGTGCATAACGGAAAAAAGTAACATTTTACCAAATTTTTCTTTTTCCTCCCTCTGAGATCACCGACATAGCAGTAAAAAATTTGATAAATCATCATAATCACTGCGATTGCCATGATGTCGGATATTGCCATATTATTTAACACTGCTTTTGGAAAAACCTTAAGCTCTATTACATTTGGAAGTGTAGCCTATCCCATAGTTGTCGGAAGTATTAATTATTCCAACACCATTACATCCTGCCAATGGTTAAAAGGTGTCATCAAAAGACTCCAGGTGCTAAAAAATTCAGTATTCGCTAATCAATATTCCAGGCTAGTGTCTAGAAAAATATACACATGACCGACAGAAATCCGTAAACAATTCTGCACTACTTCAATTTTCATAAGACCTTCAATGGTAGGTCGAGATAATAGTAGCCTTTCGTGAGACTTCCGAGTTAATAGTAGATTGAAGATTCAAAAGCTGTAATTTTATTCAGCGATTTTCTAATTATGTCTGGGTGGTGGCAACACCTCAATTTCTCCTATTTATCGGTAGTTTCACTGAAACTAAAGCCGATTTTTCTACGATTGGATAATACAAGTAAAGGAAACTAATATTTAGAAGCGACCACTTAGTATTGGTATTAAATAACTGAATATACTTGTTGTTTCAGATTATTAGTTTTGTTGCAAACAGTGGGAATAAAAAAAGTGTTGCTTAGCAAGAAAATCCAGTATAATATTGTCTATTCCTTAGTTATAGTTATTGTTTGTGTAATCGAGTAACGAAATTCCAGTCTGACAGAGCAATTTTTGTAAAGCTTTTTAAATAACAATGGGGGTGAGAAAAGGAGATGGATTAGGTGCAAGTAAAAATATGTCGAAAAGCCTTTTTAAAATCAGTTACAAGGTAAAAAATATACCTCGAAATATTGCATTTTCTAGATATATATTTTTAAATTTTGATATTACTTTTGTGGTTTTATTTATTATTTTGGCAGAGTATGCTGGCTTACTTAATTTCAAATAACTGAAATCTTGATTTATAAACCAAATATATGTAAATTAGGAATGTTGTATAATAAAGAAGCACGCTAGATTGTTAATTGGTTAACTTGAAAGCACCGACGCAATAATAGCTTCTGTATCATTCAGTGTCTGAGGAAATCTCAGCAATCTAGCCCCTCCATTTTATAAAAATAATATTTATAAAGGTGAGAGTAGACTATATTTTACATATGTGGGTGCGATTCGCGCGCGGCGACAAATATGAGAATTTTGCTTCCAACGTTCGCAAGCTAAAATCTTTGCTTATGACCTGAGTGGTGTGGTTGTGTAAAAGCGCAATCACACCTGTTATATAAGTGAATCTTGGATCTTAACGTGAATGTCAATCCGGAACTACTGCTCGTAAAATGTCCTGTAATATGAGTTCCGTGCGCGAAGCATTACCTATAACTGTTTCCACTACAAATGGCAAAAGCGTCAGTGCTCTGCATAGCCGACCAACAACGTAATAGTGAAAGCTATGAAATTTAAGATGGCTACAATAGAGCTTAAATACTAAACCTATTCAGTCTGATTGGGCTTTTACCGAGTTTTCTGAATTGTTCTGTGTGTGTGAAGCTCTAAGCAACCCTTCATAACCTCATTTCTCACCACTTGCAACAAGAACAGTTTCATGCAGTGCTTTAAGTTTCGTCTGTCTTCCCAATCTGAAAGGGCTTTAAGTTCTTGGAGTATTTTTCCACGTAAAAGAAAATTTTCGCCACTTTCTCTTCCAAGGAGGCATCCCATTTCTAGCAATATAGCCAAATGTGACTGCACTCTAAAAAAAATCCGTGAAAGTACAAGAGATTTTCCGTAAAATTTTACGGAGAAGTTTCATTTTTCCAAAACAACAGTACAATTTCCGTAAATGACATTAGTTCCGTAAAAGAGATTTCAAATCCGTAGATATGCAGAAAGTTTTCCGTAAATTTGATGGATTTTTTTCAAAACAGTACAATGTCCGTATTTCCCCATTTCCGTAAATAACGTTCAGAGGTTTGCATACAGATATCGTCTTGCTTGAAATGTGAATTAAGATTGTTGTATTTATTAGGGTCCAGAGTCTTCTAGGATCCAGAAATTTTTTCACTGACATTTTAAAATTTTATTTTAATTTTATTAACGTGAGGCAATATTAGGTTATTAAAGGTTTCGTAAAATAATAACTTTCCAAATTATTGGTATTGAATAAAACTGATTTGTCTTATAAATTTGTGAATAAAACTAAAATTTATTATTTTATAAATTATAATTTTAGAAAGTTTATATTTTTTTCTTTAAATTTATAAAAATAATTAATGATTTTTTCTTTACTTTTATAAAAATGAAGTTCATAATTTTATAAAGTTTATAATATATTTAGTTAGTTTATAATTTTATAAATTAAACTAAATTAATTTAGACTAAATTAATAAATCCAAATTTAAACATACCTATCCCAAGGTCATTAATTTCCAAAATTTTCGCTAAAAATCAATTATTTTTTTTTATATTTTTAAGGTTTCATAAAATAATATTTTGGCAAATTATCGGTACATAGGTGTTAAACTAAGCTGATTTGTCTTATAAATTTGTGAATTAAACTACAATTTATTATTTTATGAATTAAAATTTTACGAAGTTCATATTTTTTTCTTTAAATTTATAAAAAATAATTAATAACTTTTTGTTTACTTTTATAAAAATGAAGTTTATAATTTTATAAAGTTTATAATTTATTTAGTTAGTTTATAATTTTATAAATTAAACTAAATTAATTTAAACTAAATTATCAAGTCCAAATTTAAACTTACCTATCCTAAGGTCATTAATTTTAAAATGTTCTCTAAAAATCTATTTTTTGTTTCGATTTTTTTCACAAAAGCTCTCAGCAAAGATTAAATATAATAATTTAATTTATTATAAAATTGTTTATTCACATAAGTTTTTAAAATAAGAGATAAAGAAAATTTACTTTAATAGCATGTAATAAATACGTCTACTTAAGATAATTGTTTTACTGGAATTGATAAATAGATCAACAGACAAATAATTTTAAAAAGTATATGTACTATTGAAAAAAAAAAAAAAAAAAAAAAGCAATCAGTAGTCTTAATACAATGTTTTACGCATATAATACATAAAAAGTTAAAATTTATCTGTTATAAAGCATCAAATAATAAAGCAAGATATTAAAAATTATGAAAATAAAATACTGAAAAGATCCATCTAACTATGGAACTTTTAAGTTTTTGCATTACTAAAAGCATCTAAAATAAATAACCACATTTGAGAGAACGAAGTGTCCAGTCATAGCGTAATGGTTCAGCCCGCCAGTTTACTACACAGAAGTTTCCCCTCCGTGGCAAGTGTTGATTATTTACTGAAAACTCTCACAGAAATGAAAGAAAAAAAAAAAGTGTTATAAGTTCTGTTGAGAATTTTTTTCTTTTGGTCCTATAAAATTTATTTTAATGATATAAAAATATCTAAAAAATACGGAAGATATCTGTTAAAAAACGGAAATTTAAAAACGGATATTTCAGAAATCACGGAAAATTTCCTGGAATTTACGGAAATTTTTTTTCCGTTAAAATACGGAAATAGTACTGGCGTCTCGATTGCCAGTACAATTTCCGTTTTTTTCAGGAAATTTTTTTTACAGTGTGTTGTCTAATACAGTAGGATTTGGTTACAACGAACACAGCGTTTGCTCGCTATAACAGATTTCTCGCATTAACCACGTTTAACATAAAGAAAATAAATAAAAGTTCAATCTTATAATTTTCATTATTAAAAACTATTTCTCGTTACACCCATACTCGCTTTAAACGAGTTAGTCTATATTTACACACTCGTACACACTTTATATAGTTTACTTTTCTCGTAATCGCAATATAACTACAACCTGATTTACTTCATCAGGGGTTTCAAAATGAAATCTGATCAACACCATCTGCTGTTATACGAGTATCTTGTTGAATGTTGATCTCAAATTGCAGTGCCGAAAATCAAGGAAATCGCTGAGTTCAAATTATCTTACTGTGAATAAATTTAATGAATCACACATCTCAGTAACGAAATTTTCATGTAAACAAGTCTAACTTCTCTCAAATAACAGCAGACAAGTAATGTGTTGGAACCGACTCGAGAAAAAAAAGAATAAGCAGTAATTTATTTGCGAGGAGCGCAAAACAGGACAAGCGCTTCGAATCTGAAAAACAACAGATTTCGCTATTCGTTACATTGGGAGTTCTCCGAAAACTTAAATACAACTTTAGATTGTGAAGAAACACATTTAATCATAGCCACAACAGCACATGCGACATATTTCACAAGAGTTTCTAGTGCCAGAATATATATTTATCTTCACAAAAATGATGACAGAAGCAAATAGAAAGTTGCACCAGAAATAAAAATAAACATGTTGGTTGATTTCATTTTAATAAGCAAAAGCATCGTAGTCAGATTACTCATATTCTGAATCGAAGTTAGGCACAAAAAAGTATTTTTTTTTTCCGTTATTATTGATAAATGCACCGCGAAAGTAGTGCTGTTATATTATTACTGTTATTACTCGGTATTCGGCTTATCCATCTTTTCGATCGAATATCAAACCAATGCCGAGTAGCATTCGGGGGGGCTTGCCATCCTATTCTTTAAAAATCCTGAAATTATATGAAAGAAAAAGAAGATTACATGTACGATTAATATTTTAATAAATAACTTTGATTGTGACTAAAAAAATACGCTAAAAGGTCTTGCAAATAATAAAAGACTATTAATGATGCTCTCCACCACATAATACTTTTCTTTTAAAATTTATTGAAAAAATAATTTTAAAAAAATCCCTCTGTAATAAGGAAATGCACCAAGTAAAGATTTCTGAAATCTGAATAAATCTCCATGCACAATCACTTCTGAGTGAATATTGTTTGAAATATATTCACAGTTCCAAATTATTATGTTTTTAAAATATCCATTTATTATGTTTGACGGGAATTTTAATTGGTAATGTTTATTACTTTATTATTTACATATATGAAAAATCTATACTACTTTGAAAAATCTATTGTTTTCTTTACACCATCTTATATATAAAGACACCCTCTTCTTCATAAAAATATTTTTCGCATGTCAAGGTTTGTTGATTGGTTGGTTTTACAGGGTTTAACCCTTTCCGGCACAGACAAATTTTGTTCGTAAAATGCGAAATTACTGACTGACACCGGAATTTACAAACGACTTTTTTAGAAAATAAGACCTCCTTATTGTAAACTTTCATTGTAGAAGAAAAATTTTATTAAAATATTCTTGGTGCCGAATGCAAGTTTGGAATTAAATTATGTGTTCCCGGAGTGGGACCGCTGTGCCGGAAAGGGTTAATGGCATAAGGTCCTTTTAGGGACACACTGTGCCAGAAAAACAGTTAAAACAAAACACCATATTATTTATAAAAAGTTACCTTAAAAACTTTTCATTTTCTCATGTCAAAATAAAACCATTTTCTGTTTTATCATTATGCCTGAATATGTTGGAAATGTATCTTCTTATAGGTTAAATATGATATTTTATTGAAACAATTGTACCAGAAATCTTTTGGATCTGATTCATTCTATAAATGCAAATATTACTTTTTTTTAAAAGTTTGTTTTAGAGCTTTCGTGGAAAAAAAAAAACCTTATGAACAAAATATTATCTTAAAAGATGTATTCTGATTCTAAGAGAATTTTAGTGTACAAAACTCATTTTTGACCATTTCTAGGCAAAATATAGCCGAATTCAGACATATAAGAATTGTGTATAGAGTGCTTATTATAGTTTTCTTTAAGATGCAAATGAATTTATTATTCGGCCAAATGAGTATTAATTGCATAGTCCTGATCAGATTATACCCTACGCCTACCTAAACCCAAAAATATCATTTGAAGCCAACCCGCAATCCGAACCAAACCCAGCAAGTCAATTTCCTCCGAACTTACAACCCGATTTGAACAGGAAGAATTTTAACCCAAAATCAATCCAAACCCGAAATTCATAAACATGAGCCCAACCTGAAAACATAAATGAAACCTTACAAGCATATCAATAAAATATTTTTTTTTTTTTTTATGTTAAATCAAAACCCAGTTCGTAGCAAACGATAATAATAATAGGGTTCGTACGCTTTTACCACAATTTTTTTTATAGATTTTTCCTATTTAATATTTAAATAGCAGAAATTGTTGACACCTCTTTTAATTGCAGGATTTTTAATACATTTCTGCATTTAAATAAGGTGAAGAATTCTATTTAAAAAATGTGGTAAAAGCGTATGAACCCTGTAATAACAATAATAATAATAATAATTATTATTATTATTAAATAAAGTAATTAAAAAGACTTGTTTTTAAATGTTCTACGTAATCATTTTGTTCTACAATAATATATTATACATCTTTTATTTCTTTTTATAGAAAACAAAAATGGAAGATGTTGAAAATTAATAAGATACTTTGACAGTGACTTCTTCTTTAATTAGTTTTTTATTAGGTAAGTAGTAAATTTTTTCTGTTATTTTTTAAGGCATTAAAATAGTTAATAAATAATATAGAATAACTGTTTCTATGTATGAGATATAGATTTATGCCGAGGTAGGGGTGGTGGAAGTCATTTTTTTAATAAATTACTTAAAATAAAATCCTTTTTTTTTAAAAAAAAATTATCGATTCTCAAAAAAATATTTCATAAAACTTTCAATTATAATTATTAATGATTATTTAATGACAACTCAAAGCGAATTGTGGTAAAGAGAATCTGAAAAAAAAAAATTCCTATTGAAAAGAGAAATGATCTTTGAGAAGAAGCTAGGCAAGATATTTTACACAGTAGCTAACTTATTTCTGACGTAATTACCAAAATCATATTCATCCTCACATACATACAATTTTTACATTAGTCTCATTCACTATCCCAAAAATCGAACGGCGTTTTAACTTTTTCTTCAAAAGTAAAACATCAGTCAGAAAATATTGCGAAATTTTGCATTTTAAATCGATTTTCGGAAAATAAAAATCATGAAAATATGTTCATAAAGCAAGACTCTGTCATATTTTAAGGGAGGGGGGGGGGGTCTTTTTGACACCTGTAGAAGAAATTCGGGTAGCAGCAGACATTTCAATTTCTAAGAAATTCAAAGTGTTGCGTAAATAAAGAGTTATTGTAAATGAACGCCCTCTACAGTCGAAACAAATACAGTTTAATTGCGACGTGGGCGCCGAGTAAGTTAGTCGGGAGTGAGTGTTTTGTTTTCGTCAATAAATTTTCGTTGCTCCTGTCAAACTTTATTGAACATTTATTTAACATTTGAAAAAGCCTGGATTCAGTGCCAAGAATGCGAAGACTGGGCCCACGAAGATTGTGTTTATATAGATGCATCGGATTTTTATTATAATTGTGATGTTTGTAAGGCCAAAAAACGGTTGGGACACACCATTAATTAATATGTCCGGGGATACCCGCCGTTTCTTGTGACGCCAAAAAAATAAGGCCAAACTATTTTCAGTATTATCTCGTTAAATAATTCGATATTATTAGCAATGTTTAATTAAAATCATTAAAGAAGTTCGTAATTTTATTTTAAGTATAAAATAAAGACAGAAATTTCATTCATTTGTTTTTTTATTTGCAATTTATCCAAGTGTCTTGGGCTACCCGATCTTCCCCTATAGAATATCTGAAAACTTCACAAATGTAAAAATGTAAATGATTTTGCAATTTCTTTAGAAATATTCAATTAAAAATATTCCCCTTTTAAGGGAAAAAAAACAACTTGTATTTAACACCGTACGTAAGTTCTTTCTTTTTCTTTTATTCGTAAATTCATGACATTTTAAAATATATTACTATCCAAGTGTCTCGCGCAATCAAACAGCGTTTTTATTCATTTTTCTTTGATTAAATTTCATTGCTTCCTTTTCGTTGCAATAACATGCTCTAAAAGTATGCTTAAAACGCCATTCCCTTTGTGAATATACTTGAAAGGTCCTTTGCCTTCACAGGAAAAGGACAGATGTTATTCAGTTTATTGGTATCTCAATAAGAGAGAGAATACGTGCAAATTTGGCATATTTACGAATACAATTGTATTCGTCAATGGGTCAAAAAATAGCGTGTTTGGATTTGAATAAATCCAAGCCTATATTAGTCATGGAAAGAAACTCGCTGGTTGGGAGCGTTCGTTCGAATATCTCGATTGCATTTTAATATTTAAAAAAAAAAATTTTTTGTTTTTTTCTTTGCATAGGGTAGCTGAGGTCGATTTCTAACCGAGTAAGTTTTTACTTTTTCGATTTTGGTGGCAGATTTCTTTTATACAGTTACTTTCTCTTTCGGAACCAGTTCCGAAAGTGAAATTAGCCTCATTAAGAAAAAAACTGCAATCAAAATTTATGAAGTACACTGTTAAAAATTTGCAGCAATCTGTCCAGTCATTTGACCGTTTTTATAGAAAATGGTTACATAACTGTAATTTAATTCTATTCTGACCATCATATGAGCAATAATACGGTCATAATAGAGTTAATTTACGGTTATGTAATCATTTCTATAAAAACGGTCAAATGACTGCACAGTTTGCTGCAAATTTTTAACAGTGTACAAACGTACAACCTTAGATATCGACCTCAGTTATCCTATGCAAAAAAGTCATTTAAACATCTTAAATTCCAAGCGAGAAATCTGAAAAGAACGCTATCATAAGGTTTAACATTAGCTTGCGAGTGTCTTCGCCTGATATTATACCGTAGGCTTTTAACACACGTCCTCTATTGTAAGGTTTTCAGAATTAATTTTGCTCGTCAGTTGATAATAAATGACCCGCAATTAAATATGTCATACGGAAAAAACAATAATCTTTAAGCATCATGATTGAATTAAAAATGAATTAAAAATATTGTTCGTACAATTTTAAGTGGCATTTTATATCTTTGTTTTCATGTTTTTAGCAGTTGAAATGAGAGGGATGTGGGGGGAGGGGGGGGGGACTCATTTGTCAAAGATAAAAATCACATCTTAAAATGTTACTGTTCAACAGAAAATATGAACTGAAAGCAAACCAAATATAATATTTCTATATTTTATTGGCACTTTTAACAGATAAGAAGAGTTGGGCCGATTGATAAGTTTCTCATCAAATTTGTTCAAAAAATTTATTGCCTCTTATATATAGCGCAAAAAAAATTACAGTAAAGTATATTGTTTGCCGTTTGGCTAAGGGAGTGACGTTGAAGTAAATCAAATATGATGAAAGAGGTCTTGAGGATGAGACAATGTTTGTGCTTTATTTGATCTAAACAGAGAAAAATATATTAATAAAGATATTTCAAGCGGGTGTATAAATAACGAACTTTTAGGAGGGAAAAAAAAGTGTTTTTAGCAAATGAAACTGCTTTCCTCTGTTGATGTTGGAAGTATAGTATATATGTCATACACATATTTCAATTTTATTTTTTCAAAGACGAATCTCATCCTTTCTTTTAAAAAAATTAATAAAAAAGAAAGAAACATTTTTTTTTTTAAATATAGTTTTAGTAGAGCAGCGTCAAGGGATTTGATAAGCTTAATATGATAAACCTGCACATTGTGCATAAAAGCGAAAAAATAATGAGGTATAAAAAAATTGATTTACACTTAAAAAAGCAAAGTAAAGCATAGAAAATTTGAATATTTAAAAATTGTATCAGATTCATGTTAATAGTATCCGTCAAGTTTATGTGTTGACAGCGTGGACTGCATACAAGAGCCATACTGCATTTAGGGATAAATCATAATTATTTTTTCACACTGAATGGATACTATATCCAAACCGTTTTTAACCAAAAATGCCGAAAATAAAATTTAAGGAAAAAAAACAGTACCAAGTTTTCGAAATCAATAAAATCAGATTGTTCATAAAATCAAATCTTTATGAAATGTAACTTTATTAAACTTTTTTATTTCATGATTTTTTTATTAAGATTTTTGCATTATTCTATTTTTCAAAGTATGATATTAAAAAAAAAAAATCTGTTATTGTGAAATTCTTTTATTCTGTGTTGTAATTATCGTTATAGAAAATGACTTTTCAATTTTCAATTTTTTCTAGATAGCTAAAAAATAATTTGCCAATCGAAAAGCTAAAGCCTCTTATACTGAGGCTATATATCTCACCGATCTCTTCATTATTTTGTAGCTGTAGCTTTCAGAAATCCTTTTTTCATTAGAAACTGTCGGTTTTTAATTGATTGATTGATTCAACAGACTAAAAATAATTTTAAACGCATATAAAAGAACTTTTCGTCTTCTTTTTTCATTTTAAATTAATAATGGTCCAACACTTCTCTCATGCGATGATTCTAACTCTGCTATCCTAAGAAACTTACTGCTAAATTGCGTTTTACCCATTTGATTATTTTACGAAAGTTTTGGATTTTTAAAATATTTTTTTTGCCTTTCGGTGGCAATGCGGATATGTCTACCAAAAATAAAAATCTCATTCAGGCTTGCTTTCAACTTCTCAGGCTTGCCAAAATTTTCTTGTATATTCCAATTCGAGTGCCAAAGAGTGTAATATCAGCGAGTTTTGTTCTAGATAAATGCAATAAATATTTAAGTTTATTCTCAAATCCATAATCGCTACATTCTGAAACATTCACGATATTTTTATTATGCGTAAATCCATAACACTTGCAAATATAGGGAAATATATTCAGGAGCCAACGAATTGACCAACTTTTTATATTTTCCGATAAAACTGAAGTACTTAAAAAAAAATATCAGTGACGTAATTCTAGCGAGACAGAATCTCGCATTTTCTAGCATCTTTTCCTCACGTTTAACAAAAAATACATTACACATATTAATGATGGGCAATTCTCGATAATTCAACAATCGAGAAAAATCGCCATTGTAGAAAATAATAATCGAGAAAGTCATCGATTAATTTCCAAATTCTATAATCGATTGTCTCACCGAGAATCTAAAACTCGCAATTACAAAACTTAGTGATTATTATGACAAGAAATTTGATCAGAGACGGAGATTGCACAATAATTCCGCTATCGCAATGATTTGCTCCTGAATGAGATTTAATAGAGAGGAAATAGTGATGAACAATTGCTTGTTCGATGTTTAGAGGGGAAGCCCCCATGAAGGAAGCTATCATGAAGATAGAGATTATATTCTATCTTCGTGGAAGCTATATTAAGATCTTGGAGCGCATGCGCTTTGACGCTCTTTCTCACTGAAGAGGAATCTATGAGAATAGAAATATCCCATTCATTTTGCGTGAGCATTTTGAGGTTTTTTAATGAAAAGGGATAATTTTCTTGCTTTTTGTTTAAAACATGCCATGAAATTGTCTTTTATTTTTAATTAAAAACTGTCATTTTATGTGTAATACGTTATTATGAAATTTTTATCAAAAATCTCAAAAGTAATTGGTCCATCTGATACTGAGATTACCTACCCTTGAAAATACGTCGCTGGAATATATTATCAAAGTGTGATTTTTGAACAGACTTCCAAGAATATGACGGAAATTGTTTCGTTGAGGCCATGAAATTTTAGTCACACAAATGATTTTAACAATTAGTTTATCACAACATAGTGTTGTAAACAGAAGCTGTAAGTTTTTTCTGTGAAGACGCAGGAGCATGCCCTTAAACATTTCGTAAATATAACGAGAGAAATTAAAAATTTATAAAATTAGGAATTCCCTTTAAACTATATAGCTTATGGATATTATTTGTGGATATTTATGCGATTTGTTGAGTTTATGTATGTTTTGCCTACAATAAAGGTATTTATATTTAAACACACTATGAGTGTTAATTTTATTGATTTACTTACTTGTTTTTTTTTTTTTTTTTTTTTTTTTTGAAGGGTCTGTTTTAGGGCATTAAACATTAAACAGAGTTCGCTTGCATAATGTGTGATCTTTTGACTTACAGACAAATTCAAATAAGTCTACAAGCTAAATTGGGCTGAAATCGTTAAAAGGCAGATCGCTAAAATTCCGATTTTCTTGAGTCAACCTGAGAATACTCCTAAAGATATTTTTAGCGAAACAAGAAAGAAAATCATGTGCCAAGCATAGATTATGAAACACTTTCCAGCACATTCAGAATTCTACAACAAAACTTCACCGTTTAATAAGGTTAAACATGGCATCTAAGTAAACAATTTAGAAACCCATAACAGACTGGAAAACTTAATTTCAACAATTACCATCTATAGTCGGAGAAATATCCGAATTACACTCATGTTCAAAATTAAGGGAATTTGAATATTTTGTCGAATTTCATCAAAAGTATTGAACGCAAGGTAAAACTAATGCTTCGAAACAAAGATGGAAATCTTTAGTGTCGAATACGTAAGCATACACATGTGTATATGTGGATCGAGTAAAGGAATAGGCTTTATAAGCGCGTGTGGCAATTTTCGCGTTTCATTTGCTCGCACACCTCGCCGAATATCTTGGTGGGTATGTTTTTTTCAACATTCGGTGAAATTCAATAGCTAATAGTAAAAATGAGTAATAAACAATGTTTGGATCATGTAATGAGGTGGCGAATCGTGAGGAGACCGGAAGCATTGCAGTCTGAGATTTCTAGAGACTTCAATGCAACGCCAAGCATCATATCCAGCTTATGGAAACATATTATGGATACTAGATCCGTAGAGAGAAAGCCTGGGCAAGGTCGCCCTACAGCCATGACGGCCAATGAAGATCGCTATTTGTCCATTACAGCGAGGCATTACAGGAGTGCAACAGCTTCTCATATCTCTCGTGACCTTTATGCGGCCACAGGAAGCCGAGTTTCAAGAGTTATTGCTTCCAGAAGGCTACGTGACAGGATTTTTTTTTGCAAAAAGACCTGCTGTTTGCGTCCCGCTCACTTCTGTACGCAGCAGAGCCCATTTAGCATGGTGCAGATATCATCAACTTTGGACCACGGATCCTTGGGGGACCGTTCTATCCACTGATGAGTCTCGGTTCAGCTTAAAACTCCTATAATAGAGGCTGACGCATCCTCGCAAATTTGGCACCCGAATTGAAGCCGAGTAGAAAAACCAAGCTAATCCGAACCTGTTCTATTATAGTAGTCTTAGGCAACCCCAGCTCCGGCTGCGGTAGATTGATGCTGAACTGGGTACCAATAATCCTAAACAAAATGGATATGCGTCAGGTCCTATTATAGGAGTCTTAGTTCAGCCTAAACACTGATTCTCGACGTACTTTCATCTGAAGAGAACCAGGGATCCACTACCTGCCCTCCAACGTCCGAGAAAGAGACCACTATGGCATTGGAGGTTTGATGGTCTGGACAGGCATGATGGTGGATGGATGCACATCTCTTCGTGTGTTTGGCAGAGCCTCTGTGACTGGTGTTTGGTATAGGGGTTAGATCTTGGAGCTCTATGTTCGCATTTTCAGGGGTGCAGTTGGCCCTGATTTCATTTTAATGGACGAAAACGCCCACACAAAGCGCATCTGGTCGACGAATTTCTGGCAAGTGAAGATATTCGCCAGATGGATTGGTCAGCCAGATCTTCAGACCTAAATCTTCATAAAGCATGCCTGGGACGCTCTGGGGGGGGGGGGCACAATTGCAACTCGCATTCTACCTCCCAGAACCACCCAGGCCCTGAAAACAAGATTGCTGGAGGAGTCGGACCAACTGCTAAAGGGACTCATGAACTGCCTGATTTCTAGTATGAATTCATGTTGTGAGAGCTGTATAACTGTAAGCGGCGACCATAACCCCTATTAACCAATTTTTTTGTTCAATAGTGTAAGCTCAGTTTTTTACCTTCCGACACTAATGAGTCTTACGCACGATCATGCGTATATATTTTAACTGTTGAATGGTTATTATTATTATTTTTTTTGTATTATATCAACCTATGTATGTACCTAATTTTATTCAAATCTGTCCAGTAGTTCTGAAGATAATCGACTAAATCTGAAAATTCTGAACATGGGTGTCGTTTGTGCAGCCCTGTACATGATCTATATATTTATATGTATACTATATAATATGCTAAAATTTAGTTCAGGTAGGAAACGCACATAACACGCAGTTAAAAATTGCCCTTCAGCAATTTCCGTCAATAAGGGGAATGTTACTCGAATACTTTTGTGCTATTTTGTATATCATCTATAGAATTTATACACACGCAGTACTATGCAAAAAGTTATTTAAATTTAAAAACGCACACACAATTGAAAACGCACTTCCAGCAATTATTGCTCGTAGATAGTACTGTCACAGAATTATTTTGTGTGTCTATGAATGAACGATGAATGCTATGCACATCATACTTTATAGTAAGCATCTTGTAGTGCACTTTAGTGATGTATATCAATTTCAATATGTTTGAAATAGTGTAACGCCATTAAAATGCACTCAAACAATTTTCCCCTATAGACCATAATATAACGGAATTCTTTTGAATGCCCTTGTAAACGAACTATAAATACTACACACTTCATTTTCAATACCAAACGTTCCATAAACAGAAAAAAATAACACCTAAAACGGGTAAAAAAAAAAAGACGATTTGGGTTGAAAGATTCTTAGGTATGAGGTTACGCAATTTGGGTTCATGTCATGACTCATGTCTGTTTTTGTTACCACTGTGTATTTTGGGTATCTTAAGACCCATTCTGGATACAGGTATTTAACAGTGCCCAAAATGGATACACAGTGGTAACCAAAACAGTCATGAGTCATGACATGAACCCAAATTGTTAACCTCATACCTAAGAATCTTTCAACCCAAATCGAGTTTTTTTTTTTTTTTTTTTTTTTTTTTTTAACCCGTTTTAGGCGTTATATTTTTCTGTCTGGTAAACCTCAACAACATATATCAATTACATGGCAATTCAAGTATATTTGCGCGAGTTAAAGGTCGGATGGACAGACAGACCGAATTCCTAAATACTTTTCATCTATGTTGGAAAGTGTTAAAAACAAACACTGGTTGTGGGGTAGGGAAAGGGGGATCTTAATTCACTTAATTAAACATTTCTTTTTAGAAGTATAATTATTCAGAAAGCTAACGCCACATATAATCACAAATTACCCAGCACATTTACAATGTCTATATTCTTTAATAATACTGCAATCAAGGCATTTGAATTCATGTAATATATCCTTTTTCCTTACATATTTTAATACTAACCTATACATACGTGAAATTGTTTAAAACAGTAGAAATCATTTGTAAACTTATGTTGCCATTCGCACAGTAATTATATTACGATGTTGAAACGACTTTTGAAATTTACAAATCGTCTTTACAGCTCTTAACAGTAATATTATTATTAAATGGCCATTAAATGGTCAGTGTAATTATTTACTATGAGAGTGATAACGTCTGCTCAGATTTAACGAAAGCTGCACGAAGCCTAATCATTGCTCTTCGAAAGGAATCACATAAATAAAATGCATTAAATTAAAAATTTAATTACTGTGTTTCCATCGCATCTGACTAATTAGTTTTTATTTTAAGGTTGTACTCAAATTTAAATTCTCTACTTTCTGATACATTCACAAAGTAACTTTTATAGATGAAGACACAAAAGAATCAGAATGTGTAACTCAATTTCCAAGGAATCGAACAGCGTTTTTTAATTTAATATAAAAGTAGCTAATCTTTCAGAAAACACTGACAAAGTTGAAAATTTTAAACATTTTTTTGGATGGCGGTAATGGTTATCGGATAGAAATCAACTATAACTCAAGATGTGTCGAAATTAAAAGAAAATGGAAAAGCTCTTCGATTCTTAGGCACCTCGAATAGCTGCAAATCTGTATACACTTTTCAGAACACTTATTTTGTCACCTTTTTTAGAACACTTTGAAGCGCACTTTTTGGAACAGTTTTTAGAATACTTCTGAGAACACTTCTTTTGTTAAGCACACTTTCTAGCGCACATTTTGAAAGCAATGATTTCACAAGTGTGCCCAAATGTGCTCCCAATCCGTTCTCAAATGTGTTCCCAAGTTTAGATTTAATTGATATCCTGAGCAGAACACTTTCGGTACACTTTCAGAACACTTTCTTTATAGCGGAGCATATATTCGGAACTCATTAAGGGATCACAACCAGTACACATTAAGGTAACTAGAACACTTTTTTTGAATCAAAATGTTCCAAATGTGTGCTGGGAATTTGCAGTGAAAAATTGAGGTATGCCTCAATTTTTCAGGCAAATATAATTTAAAGTTTGCGAATGTGTCAGAAAGGTTCGCGCTGTTAGCGGGGGAAATAATAAATTTAAGAACATCCTTAAGGTTTTTCTCTAATTTCTCATTTCCCCCGCTTGATAATGCGAATCTTCCATTCTCAATCGCACATACACAAAAGAAAAAAAAACTGTATATTTTAAAAATTATTATGTCTAAGAAATATATATAAAACGCTATCTTTGAGAACATTTTCGAAAGGCTGCTTTAATTTTATATAGATAAAGGAATTAAGAAGGAATGCTTCAAGAATTAAACCACTTTTGTAATAATAATAGTAATTATTTTTATTATTATTATTATTATTAGATATTACATAACTGCTTTGTGAAAAACTCGCTAAAACACGTTTGCAATTAAAACGTTAAATAAATAAAATCGCTTTAAACTCCGAAATGTAAGAAATAGAATTGATGGCGAAAAAATTTCCTTTCAGATATTCCGACTGTCTCAAATCCATTGAAACGCATTATATGCTCTGAATCAAATTTAACATGTAGCTTCGGATTCGAAGTAAATTGCTTTGAAGATTGCTGTATTTAACCATAACCTAAATGGAAGATACATTTGCATTTTGTATTTATATCAGAGCCCCACCTAACTTAACCTTTAACATAATCGCTTCCTTGGGAAAATCAGAAATCACTATCGAAGGTAGAAAATGCGGTAAAGACATTGCTGTATAAAGACATTATGTCGAATGCTGCTGTATAAAGATATCATACTCAATGCATCTATAGTAAAATTTGGTTTTCTCTATATTCATTAGATGTTAAATAATATAACACCAATCACTTACACTATTTCCATTCCTAACAAGGCTAAACACAATGCGAGAAACCACTACTTTATCTTTGATGATGTGATTATATACAATGGTTACAGTAATCGCTTTATTATAGTTTACAGAAATAAAGTTACAATTGCGACAAATGGGGGCTATCGCCTCTTAAACTTTTAAAGGTGTCAGGGCCAAAATATAAATAGCTTCATTAAGCTTGTAACCTTCTTTATTTTAGTTTGTATTGGTCTTTTTATTTTTCTCTCTTTTAGCATAAGTATATACTGCTGCAAGTTAAGTATCGTTTTTTTTTTGTTTTTTTTTTTGCAGAATTAGTATAGCAAATTCCATTTAATTGAACGAATCAATTAAATTAAAACAAATTATACTGAAAATACGCGCACTTATACCATTTTTTTACATTTCTTAAAACTACTTGAGCTCAATAACAAAATAAGGACTATCTATGATCCTTATTAGTAGACCTATTATCTATGATCTACTAACAATCTATGACTTTTTCTCAAATATAGAAAAAAGTATAAAAAGTAAGAAAAACAATTAAAAATTTTCCTGACTGCTAAATAATAAATTGTTAGTAACACTGTTAGATAACACATATTTTTTTAAGAAATCTGTTCTCAAATTCAAACTTAATAACTAGTGGCACAATCATGAAATCATTTTCACCCTTACTTGCAAAAAGTTTCAAATATTATTATTATTCAGGTTTCAAAGAATCGAATAGATTGTTCATTTGCTTATAAAAGTAAAGCATTTTTTTTTTTTTAGAAAATACTCTTCAAATTTGATATTTTTAATCTATATCCGGGGCACGATAATTATGATAAAGGGGTCATCATTAAGAAAATGGCAATAATAAAGATACCACATTCATAGGAATAATAATATTAATAATAATAATAATAATAATAATAATATAATAAACTGTTCGCTTCCTTCGAACATGAATACTAATAAACAAATTGCTTTATGTAGTGATGAAAATATGAGATTGCTCCAGAAAAAATTGGATTGTCGTTACAGAAAAATGAGATTTGAAAGCAACATTAAATTAGAATATACTATTAGAAAGAAGGTGCTATGAGAATTGGGAATATATTTTCCTTAACATTGTAGTCTTTATACATTTAAAAACCAAAATAGTCTACATTTTTATTATGTGACTTTTCTTTATGTTTCTTTCTGACAATTTTCACCATTTCAAAATACACACATACATACATATATATAGAGAAAAACAATCAAAAAAGTATGTTGTGTAACTTTCAAGGTTCTTAAAATTGCTTGATAGTTACAATATTATTATTATTGTTGTTATTATTATTATTATTTGTTAATCAACCATGATTTTGAAAAATGAAGCAAATTAACTTGTATCAATATATTAATCTGTTTATTGTAATTTTTCATTAATTTTGTAAAGACTAAAACAATTTTTTTTCTCTTTTGCAACATATCACTTCTTAGTGTCACTGAAATAGAACTAAGCTAGTCCTTTTCCGAAATATACATTTTCATACAAGAAAAATAATCATCTTAACATCTCAAGTATATCATAACTTTATTACAAAACCTGCCACTGTATAGCTTCTGTGCTTTGACGTTGATTTACGAAGCGAAGAAATGTAACGATTTTGCCTTCTACATATTTTTTTTTTCTAACAAAAAGGAATGTAAAAACATCAATCTTTGGTAAGCTCAGTCAAGGGCTTCCTTCTTGGGGTCCTTTTCATTCTAGATCTAAATGACAATATGAATTCCTTTTCCAAATCTATGAATTGGAAATATAGAACTATTTTAAACTTAAATGACTTTTTTAGCGAGCTTTTTAATTAATTTTGTAAAGACTATCTCATTATTTTCTTTTCCCAGTCATAAGCAAGTTTCACTTTTAGTTTTTCGCCATTCGCAGAAATATACATTATTCTATAACAAAAAACCCCATTGTAAGATCAATTTGATATATATTACAACTGTATCATAAAAGCGGTCACTATATAAACTCAGTACTTTGACTTTGATTTACGAAGTGCAGAAATGTAACGATCTCCCCTACATACACACGCATTATTTTTTCCCAAATAATAAAGAAAATGCTTTACAACAGCAGAAATGTATAAAAAATCATCAATCTCTGGTAAGCTAAGGTAGGAACTTCCCCCTCGAGAGCTTTTCATTCGAGATCTAAATGAAGAAAATGAATTCATCCTCCAAATCTACCGGTCCAAATTAGAAAAACGAGATGAGAATATGCTCGTTGAATGGAAATAGTACAATTCAGACAGGTGTTAGTGGCATCTTCGGAGGAACTGAAGATCAAATTATTACGCCTTACATTGATCATTAGAAAATAAACTCAGTGGGGGTCCTTCATTTTTTGTTAGAATTCACCATGGAACTAGGAATATCGAGGTTCTTTGGTCGATGGAATTCACATCATTGGCATTTCCAGACTAAAATCAAGAAATGGCTCGAGAAAGAAAAATCGAGAAAGAAATCGTTACATAGATATCAAGATATTGGCGAAATAAAAAATTAAAGCCATTGCCACTCCACAGCCATTACCATATATTTTTTGCGTCACATCTTTTCTTATCCCTGATAACAGTAATATGCATTTACGCATATAATTTCGCTTTGAACAATCAACAAAATTGTGACAGTTCAAGGACATCGAAAATTTAAATATAGATCTTGTGTATGTTGTGCTCTTTTTCAAAATTGTATAAAATATTGAATCTTAGGTTTGACTACAGCCTCGCTCATATTGTTTCTGTGAAATAAGATGGTATAAAATGTAGCTACTGATTTTACCACAGAAAATACTGCATTACGCTATTTATTACCACCTTCCCCCTCCTGCTAAAAATCATAAGAATACTTAGCCTTTCTTGCTTGTGGTAAGTGTTTAAGATGCTGGGTACTGGTTAATACTCAAAAGATACCGCGTTCGAATTGCAGTTCATGGATTTTCGTATTGATTGTATCCATTGTAAGTTGAGTCATCAGGAGGTGTAGTCTTTGCACTTTAAAACCAGCTATATTTCCCCAAACCAAGCAGCCATCCGCAATTCTTGTGCATTAAAAATTCTACAGAATAAAAAGGAGGAAACGAAGGTAAAAGGCTTAATAGCAATAAAATAGTGTAATAAAAATTCTATATTAAAAAAATATGAAGTACTAGTATCACCAAATATTATACTTTCATTTAGTTAGTTTCTCTGATTTATTCTTTTAATAATTTTTTATTGCAATTTTTTTTTTCGTCGGCACACAATATTTCAATTGCTTCTCAAAACTTCAGAAATGTTATACAAATATCAGATATTGAATAACAAAAACTATCGACTTGGATACAGTTCTTCCCCAAGGAAAAAAAAAACTTTCTAATGGTGTTTTTTTTTTTTTTTTTTTTTAAGGATCACGAAACCTTGTAATTGAACCGCAACGAAAGAAGAGCTTCAACACGTAAAGTTCTGCAACGTATCTAAATATGTCTGTTTGCATTTGTTTTTCAAAATCACGTTTATATCATTAGATAAGTTTCCCTCCCCTTCTTCTTGTAAAAGAGAACAAAAAAGAAGAAGAAACAGGGTAAGGATTTTTTTGCGTGAAACGTGTCGTCATATTCGAGGAGGTGTTTTTTTCCCACTACAAAAAGTTTTGAAAAAAAATCTTTTTCTCCTTTTTTACGTGTTCTTTCTATGTCTTTCCCTTTTTTTTTTTCACTTTGAAAGATTAAGCTATAAAAATTACGTCTCCCGCTAGAAAATTTATGCAAAAAATAATTTCTTAATGTGAGTTTCGAAACTTTCGAAAATAAGATAATCGACAGGAACTTTATCAAATCAAAGAAAGTAGATAATGTAACTTAATATTCAGTATAAGGCTTTCTAATGTCTTCTTTTATTTCTGTAAGTAGAATTGATTAAAGATTAAATGCTGCAATAAATTTCAAATCATATTTAAAGCATTAGTTATGCAGATGAATTTGAGAATTTTTATAAATTCAAATAAGATTCAGCTAGAGCAGAAATTTTTCATTGTCATATATTTTTTACTCAAATTCTTTTACTTAAAATATATACATATTTTCTTGTTTATGAACCTTATTATGTTTTCCAGTTGCATTTCATGTATTTTCATAAAAGGTCAGTTACCTATACTTTTAACTATACTTCAACCATGATAAATTGGTTTGTGATCTCGAAGTGCTTATGTTACAGTGAGTAAAAACTAGTCGTGGGGGGCCACCGTAATACTTACCCATCATGGATATGTATAATGTAAAATATTAAAATAAAAAATGTGTAAACTACTTATAAAATGCATTGCAATTCAAATAAAATCGTGGCTTGATGGCATCATAAGCTTTAAAGGCTGGATTACTGAATTGCTTAAAAGAAACATCCTTATAACTCCAAAAACAAGAATCCTATTAACTAGCGGTTTGTTGCATCTGATTAAGCGTCTCATTTCCAATTAAAATATATCTTTGAATTGAAATTTGGATGAAATACAGGGTCATGAAAAATTGAAGAGTGTGGTAAATATGATTACAAATATTTCGGCAACTCATTATCCGATCGACTTCATGCTTTATGCAAAATTTATGTTTTTTTATTGTCTTTTATATTCATTCCTTAAAATAAAAGTTTCGAAAATTTTTATATACCTTTTATCAGAACGAATGTTTCGAGAGTCCGAAAAAAATAGTTCCCGATAATCGAGGTTACTGAAATTCAATAGGCTTCTTCCCATTATTACATACTAAGTACATACCAAATTTCAAGTCTCTATCTCAATTTTTTCGGGAGATAGAGCATTTACAGACACACAGACGGACGGCAATTTTTTTTTTTTTTCTAAAAATGTGTTTTTCGGAATCTCCAGTGTCTGAAAGGTGTAAATCCGTCAAAAAAAAAATTTCGGTTTTCAAAACGATTACAAGACTTACCCTATACTACGTATGATGGGTAAGTAATAGGTAAAATGATGTAATTGGTATAGAAAACACTCTATTGAATGAAAAACAGGATTTTACTTAGTTTCTAAGTTTCGGTTCCCATAACATTCAAAGAATAAATTAGTCCAAAGTTACAAGCCAGGTTTTCTTCGTTGAAGTATACCTAACTAAACGTGAATTGACACATAGTTAAATAAATTGAAATAACTTATTTTAAAAGTTATTAGGATCTATTTTAATATAGAATTTAAGACATTATTTTCATCTTCCTTTTAATATTGAGGTAAAATTTTACCAGGTGCTATGGATAATCCAAGTAAGAGCATATGTATATAATATGAAATTTTTAGATACACTTTTACTAAGTCTTCTAACCATAAAGTTACGCGTAATCTATGAGATATTAAATGAGGAATAATATTAACATTGACGAAAGACAGGATTAAATGTAGTGTAAAAAAGAAAAACGATTAGGTATATATTTATGTATTTTGTAACAAATTAAAAAAATACTAAAAATGGTAACAAAAAATTATTTAACAGCCAAACGAAATGCATTAATTTAAAACCTAGAAATCAGAAAGGTCTTGTAAAATAGTCTCAGAAATAATATACCAGTAGCATGTCTTGAAACTCTTTGAATAAATTTACATCAATTTATTGAAACTTTTCCAATTACATCATTCTAGTAACATATACAGCTTTAGCCAATAATTTTGAGTGCGGAAAATTATACGTTCATCCATTCTTCAACTTATCCGTCATAAGAAACCCGAAATGGAGCCTCTAAACGTGTATTTATCCAATTCTCTTAAGTATCTAATGCATGTGTTGATGCATTCGAATGCCCACCTGTCAACCTTCCGTTTTCTTTTTTTAATTAAATGAAACCAGAAAATTTACTAAATAAAAGAAGTTAATTAATAACCAATAGAAAGAAGAAGCATTTCATAAATAATTTTTCTGGTAAAGAATTAAAAAAAAAAAAAACGGAAAGTTGACTGCTATATATGTATATAAAATTACTGAAAATTATTTTGCTAAATTATTAATTTTACCTAATCAAAATTTAAACTCCTAATAATATTATAAACTGTGATATTCAATCAAGAGCTATACAGTCGGACCTCTATTTAACGAAACTCTATTTTGCGAATTTCTCTATTTTAGGAACTTTTTCTTGGAACGAAGTACACTTTACGAATTCCTTTGTAAAATAACCTCCAAATAGCGAATTTACTTTCTCTATTTAACGAACTTTTCCTTGTTATCTAACATTTTTTTCTACATATTTCTCAAAATATTTCTGGACATTTCATACTTTATTCTTTTTTTACACATTTTACACATACGATAATATCAAAAAAAAAAATAATTCATTAATGTTAAATTGTTTTATTAAACTAAAAAATAAAGTGCATATCTGGACAATAATGTTTAATTATCGTTTTTTGTTTTTGCTGTTATTTATGGATAAACAACTGAAAAAAATTCAATACATTACTTTTTTATATGATATTTAATGCCAATTAATTAAAAAAAATTATTTATGCAGTTTACAAATTTTTAAATGTGAATCTCTATTTAACGAATGTTCCATATAACGAACTTTTTTTCTGGATTTAACGACTTTGTTAAATAGAGGTCCGACTGTATAGCATTGATAAAAGACAACGCAAAATATAGTGAAAAATAAACGCTAATGCACTACATTAATGTATTTTGAAAGAAATTTTAAAAATACTAAAGTTTTATTAAAATTTTATACTACTGCCAAAAGCAATGCATTAATTAAAAAAAAATCCCTTTAGCAAATCTATGAATCAAATTGGTCTTGTAAAATACAGTATTTCAGAAATAATATACCAGTAGCATGTCTTGAAACTCTTCGAATATATTTACATCCCTTTTATTGCGGCTTTATACAATTACACCATTCTTGTAACAGATACAGCTTTTAACCAATAATTATGAGTGCTGAAAATTATGCATTCATTTATTCTTCAACTTATCCATCATAAGAAACCCCAAATGGAGCCTCTAAACGTCTCCTGCAATATATTCATTCAATCCTCTTAAGTGTTGCATGCATGTCAACTTTATACCTTGAGGCATTTTCACACCAGGATGGAGAAATAAATACATTTTTACCTAAGATTACAATTTCCAATTTTCTCTGGCTACAGATGTCACCAAAGCTACTGCATATTTGACCCTAAGTCGGCTACCTGGCAACTGCCTACAGGTAGGTGGGGTTTAGGAGGAGCTAGAGGTGAGATGCGAAGTCTGAAATTGTTGATTTTGATTTTTGCATCATCTCCGACACATCAGACTGTTTTTTTAGTTTGGCAGACACTCCCTTTTATCTTTCTGTTTTATGTCTGAGTCTCATATCACGTGGTTACAGAACTTTACTCTTGAGAAATTATCTTTCTACTTTTAACTTACTGCTCCCTGAGGATATACGGTTGAAGTAAGTGATACGATATTTTATTGAGAATGTTTGCTGTTTGTTTCGTAGATAAATTACTAAAAGATATATGATTAATAATAATTCCTTTAAATAATTGATTTAAATGTTTTTCTATTTATTTTTAAGATTTAAAATGATAGATCTGGTGATTTTAGTTGAAAATAAATCAATTTAAATAGAAGCTTTGATATAAAATAAGTTTAGATTTATTTTATATCTAAAAGAAAACGGAAACTATTATTTATGAAAATTTTATTGATTTACTTTTATTTAGTATGCGAGATATCCCTGAGGATATACGGTTTAAGTAAGTGATACGATATTTTATTGGGGAATGTTTGCTGTTTGTGCCGTAGATAAATTACTAAAAGATATATGATTAATAATAATTCATTTAAATAATTGATTTAAATGTTTTCCTATTTATTTTTAAGATTTAAAATGATAGATCTGGTGATTTTAGTTGAAAATAAATCAATTTAAATAGATGCTTTGATATAAAATAAGTTTTGATTTATTTTATATCTAAAAGAAAACGAAAACTATTTATTTATCAAAATTTTATTGATTTACTTTTATTTAGTATGCGAAATATTGTTATGAAAAATAAAAAGAAATGAGAGTGAAATAAAAACTGTTCGACTAGTACTTAATACCAAAAAAAAAGTGCCATGCATATTTACTTTATGCTAAAAATATCAGGTTAATGCAAAAGTTCTGTCGTATTTTAATACCTTTAATACCGGTATACCTATCAGGTCAAAGCAAGCAGGTTTAATAAAATTATCAGGTATTAAAATTAAAATTTTACGTAACTTACATTAACGTATGTGGAATCTGAGGAAGTTCCTGAAGGGCTGGTTGGTTGAGAATGTCCAAAAAATTCTATCGTTTTCTTACTGGCCCTAATCTGTGGTATATCTTTATTCTTTCGCGTACTAACATTCGAATAAAAGTATTTGTAATAAATAAATATAATTACAAAAAAAAAAAAAAAAAAAAAAAAAAAATCCGAAAACTGATTTTTTTGTTTACGTTTTTTAAATTTTCATTCCCCTGTTCTTTTACTCTGAAATTAAATATTATTTTAAACGCTGTTAAATAAAACATATTTCTTTAATGCAATGTTTTTTTTTTTAATTATATTTCTGTTTTAACTGATAATTTACCATTATTACTAAACATAGGAAAGTTCTGTTTGTAGCAAATTCATTAAGTCGTATTACCGTAATTTCCGGCCTATAATACACGGATCAAACAATCATGTTTCGACCCAGAAATTTTATTTTATAAAATGTGACTTACTAGATCACTGTAAATATTTGACTTCAATTGTTGAATAAAATTTCTGGGTTGAAACAGAATTGTTTGATCCGCGAATTATTGGCCGGAAATTGTGGTAATACGTCGCCAACAGAGCGGTGTTTCTCCAAATAATGAAATGTTCATCAATTTTTAACGAAGGCAATAATGAGATTCCGCCCACTTTTATTTATTTATTTTATAATTATGTATATCCACATGAGAAGTATCTTCAGTATTCTTTTTTTTTTCAAAATTTTCGAGCGCTTAGGGAGACATTTCTTATAAGCTGATGGTAACTGTTTTCAGGGCCGGCCTTCTCTTTAAAGGCGTCCAGATAATAGCCGGCCCTGGCTGTCTCATTGATACATTGATATGATAGGAAATATAGAATGAAACTACATGTCTTATTAAAATGCTAACTCATTAAAAAATCCATTTTATTTTAATATTATTATTATTATTATTATTTTATAATATTGCTGGTTATTTAAAACGTATACCACGTTCATTTTCATGTTATGATATATTTAAATTGAAAGCTCCTTTTTATTATTAATTCCAAATGTCCCTATTTTTAAATTTCACATAATTATCATCCCCAATTGAAGCATCCCTAAGTAGAAACAAGATTCTCGTTATATTTATTTATTTTAATATAGTTCATTTCTATGAAAAGTGCAGTAGAACCATTATTGAGCATAAATTGTTTCATCTGTTTTTTTATTTTATTACTAACAAATGTTTTTTTTTATTATTATTATAAAATGTATAAAAATCTCCATATTTAAATCTTTATCATTTGTAAGATATTTTATTAGATGAAAGTCATTTTATTAATTGAAACGATTGCTTTAATCTTCGTAGCACTGGTATTTCATGATTACAATTAGTAGTTAAAAATAATGCTAATTAATTACATTCTTTAAAAGTAATGAAAAGTCATAATAATTATAACCGAAACAATAATAATAGCAATAAGATTTTCCAATTAGCAATTCCTCAGGGGAAAAAAAAAAAGAGAGTAAAACTTAACTTACCCCAAAGACCGTAACGGAATGTTTAACTGATAGGAAATGCAGGCAGTTTTAAACGTGTTAATATGCACCACCTGACATAAACCCTGTAAAAGTAATTAGAATAAAAAGCATTGAAAATATTTATCTAATAATATACTATCTAGTAAAAAATTATTCATCCACGAAAGAAATGGGAAAATTTCGCTTTCCTGTTAAAATTGTTAGTTTGATTTACGATCAGTTAAGAACGTTAAAAATGATGCCTGGTGGTGAGAGGTTAATTTGTCTTTAAACACTAAATGTGGTAGAGTTGATCACGAATTCGATTTTCTAGAGCTTAAACTTTTGACTGTTTTTCTCTATCTTAAAAGAATATAGCGTCCTTTATTAGAATCCTGTTCTTCATTGTTAATCAAACAATGAATAATAAATTGACTTTAGATTTTTTTAAAATTAAGAGTAAAATAAATGAATGGTATGATACATTAAACCCATTCATGCTTGGATAATTTTTAAATTGATGAAAAACACATTTTGCTCTTAAAGTATATGAAATAAAATAACACGGGATGTTATATTTTATTTATTTATTTTTTAATCCTACAAAATTACAAAACGAACTTCATATGAGTTTACAATCAATAAATAATAATAATTATTATTTATTAAATAGGATGCATTAACACAAAGTAGAAAGTTTTAAAAAAATCTATCGTATTCAAGTTTGGATCCTAGAGCAGAAATTCGTTGAGAAAATCTTCTTTTCCGATTTTTCAAAGCGGCTCTAAATCTATTGCTATATTTCACAAGCGTTACTGAACTTCGTATGAGGTTTATATGTGACAGGTTTAAATTACATTATATAATCCATATGAACTAATAACTCAGAAACAAATCTTCTGTAAACATTCAGCATTTTTATTTTTTACCTTGATTTTATAGCTGCTTATTTCTATTTACTCTAATTACAGCTGCGTTTTCATTTTGACACTGAACCGATATTTATAATGTAATCTTTTGATATATAGCAGATAATGCTTATACGTAATAAAATCAGATGCGTAATAAAATAAGATATATTTAATTTAATGAATAAAAAGATTGGGGACAAAGCACAAATGAAAATACTATTTTTGTCGTATACTTGGAATAAAACGCTTAATTGAGTCCAATTCTGTTCACAAACGTGATTTACATAAAAGGTGCATGCTGCTTTTTTTCTTCTTTTTTTAATGGAAAAATGTATATTTTGAAGGGTTTAAGAGATGAATTTAAACTGGTGCTTTGAATTGTTCACTGGTCTGATGATTGTCTTATACGATAAAAATGCATAACAAAAAACTAGTTTAAGTATTAAATTAATAATTATAATCTGTTTAAAAATTCATCAATTTTTAGTTGTATTATCTATAGATGTGTTTTTTTTTTCGTATCAGCATAAATTTTACTTCCTTCAAGCCACCCCAATTTACTGTCTAATATCTTTCATCGTCTGATTTTGTAATAATTACAATCAATGACATCTAATAAGTACGCAATGTCGCGTTAAAACACGAAGAAGGATTTATTGTAATTATTAATGAAGAAAAAAGATAAAGATATTTTGTCTCCATTTTGTTTCTCCTACAAGTCAAATATTAACATGTTCCTAATAATATGACAATTGTTATGCATAATCATCTATTCGTCGCATGACTTGATTAAAAACACGTAATAAATCAAAAAAAGAAAATATTGAAAGTAAACTTTATGCCAAAGTTAAATACATTGGTTTCTCATGCATTTTGAGACATCGTGGCTACTAGTTTCTAGACATACGTAACTGTATCTGATGTTTTTTGTTGTTACTAAAAGCGATCAACGTAATAAATCATATTAGGAACTCATCTTGCATGACCAGTTTTCTCAGCTATATAATATCAAGTAGCTAAGCCTCTTATCCGCCATTTGTGGTCATCGAAGGTCTAAAACTTGTCATTATTTCTGATAATGAGAAGTTTTAGATCTCATTAAAGAAGATTAAAGATTACTGGGAAATTTTCAATCTGAGCTTGAATATTTCCTTTAGGCATTAAATTCTGACTAGATGAAAAATTATTTCGTAATTATTCAACCTTCCTCTTCTATTTTCACAAATACATTTTCATTTAACAATAAATTATAGATGTTTAATAACTTAAGGAAATATACATCGCATCATATGTTATCGCATTATGCATTTATGTACTTATATATGTTCTGCAACGGAAATTAAAAATAAAAAACTTTTAGGTTATAGAGGTTTCTTTCTGTGGGAAAAAAATTATGGTAAAATTCTTTGGAAATTACCAAAGCGAAAAAAAGCTAGTACAAAGCTAGTAAGTTAAAATACATAAATAAATAAAAATTGTCATGGTATTAATAATTAATAACAATGGTAATAATAATAATAATAAAGACGCAGAAATAATTAAAACTCTGAAGAGAGCAGTAAACTGAAAAAGAGAGATGGAACGATTATAATTCTGTGGCACTATGTGGATCTTAAAGGGATCGGAGAGCTACAGAAAATAGGTGCAACTTTAAATAAAATTTACATTTATTAAGGATTTTTATAAGCGATCACTTATCGACATGACCTGGATGGCGTTTGATTCGACAGGAATCCTATTGATTTACTCTTATACTGAACCACGATTAGTTCGCTTATAAGCCATCTGACTTTAGATTAGTCCATTCGTTAAATAAGGTAATGAATAGAACCTAAATTTTCATTAAATAAGCCTTTTTTACTGTCTATATCACGTCTGCCACTTTATTTCCTCTCAACTCAATAATGAACTCTCCCAAAGCAGATGCTTTCTTGTCAGAACTATAAAATAGCTCCAGCTTCAACAGATGGAGGAGCAGTGCATACGAGTAAGTTCAATATAGCTTCGGTTTTGCTGTGCGATATCTTCTTCTCTAAATACTGTGATCACTAAATTAAGTTTATTTGGTTGAAGCAAACTAATATTTTCTTCATTCAAAACTTCAGCTAAAATTTGGTAGAGTCGTTTTCACATTGAAACTTTCACTAATTCCCCCGCCTCCACCTCCAATGCATTTGTATTCCTCAAAGGTAACTTTTTTTAAAAATTTAAAACAAAATCTCTACTAACAAATTTGAATGAAGTGTTACCTAAATTACGGATATGTAATTATCTTTTAGTCTTCAAAAGTTAAATTATTTTTCACAAATTTCATTTATCTTCTTTGTAATAATGACATCGTCAAACTATTTTTTATTTTATTCCTGGATGATTACGCTTACGTTATTTTTGTTTCTTAAAACATATTTTGCCTATCAGGTTACTTAAAAATTTCATTAAAATATATATATATATTCGAAAATTAACCTTCGTGTATTTTAATGAAAATCGATTCAGAAAAGTTCTTTTATGTAATCGAGTAATATTTCAGTTGTTTCTAACGAAACATTCTTTCTTATACATTAAGAAAGTTATCACCAAGATATTTTTCTAAACCAACAAGATGAAAAAGCAATTGCAGCGAAAATATACATTAATTTAAAATTAAAGAATATTAATTATGATAAAAATGAAAATAAAAGGTAGCTTATAGTTGACTAAAATTTTCGATAATGGGTTAAATATATTTTACATTAGTCCTTAAAGTTATTATTGTTGTTAAAAACAAAAGAAAAAGCAAATTGTCCTATTGAGGTCTGCATTCGGGGTTAAATGTATCAGCTATGTTTTTTTTTAAAAATCTGTTGATTGCCACTAGAAAAAAAGGGATATCAGATATGTCAAAAACAAATTGTCATATTAAGGTCTAAATTCCGGGTTAAATGTATCAGCTATGTTTAAAAAAATCTGTTGATTGCCACTAGAAAATAGTGATATTATATATGTTGAAAACAAAAGAAAAAACAAATTGTCATATTAAGTCTGTATTGAGGGTTCAATGATGTATATCACTATTTTTTAAAAAAAAGCGTTTATATCCACTAGAAAATAGTTTTAAATGTCTATATTTAATTTATAATTTTCGCTAAGACTTTGTGATTGTTTATATTTTTACACTCTAAAAAGTTTTTCCATATTTTGCCAGTATAATTTCTGTATTTTTACGGATTTTTTTTTTAATTTGCAGTGTAATAATAAAAATAAATCCTACAGCTTTAGAGAAAACGAAATTTAGCATTATCTGTCAAAGGATACTCTGAAATCCATGTTTACAATATTTTTGACTTATTCATGATAGAGTCACTTTCTCCATGAAAGAAAAAAAATCTATAAAAATACGGAAATTGTACTGGATTTTTTTTTTTTTTTCAACGGAATTTTTTTACATATTACTGGTTTAGAATTAAGGAGGTTCGTAACTTAAAAAAAAAAAAAAAAAAAAAAAATATATATATATATATATATATATATATATATATATATATATATATATATATACAGGGTGATTTTTTTTTAAAGTTGTGAAAATAAAACCCTTTAACAAAAGAACTACTGATCCAAATGACCTGAAATTTCACCAGTATGCTCCCAAAGCAATGGGAATTTTTTAGGCGTGATTAAAAAAACTTAAAATCGCACCGACAGATGGCGCTGTAAGTTAACAGAAAGAAAGAATATCGTCAGTGGGAGGAAAGCAATGGAGGGTACTTTGAGAAAAAGAAAACTTTATTACGCATATCAAAAACATACAGAGTGCAGTAATTGGGAAAAGGAACTGCGAACACCTTCGCAGTAACAGAACGAAATAAAAATATGGAGTAAAACATTCCTACAGAACTGACGCATAAGATTTTCAATGTGCTGTCCACCGTTTTGAGCTGCGAGTTGGAAATGTGAAACCACATGTTCCACAACAGAGCGAAGAGTATCCCATGTGCATGTGTCGTGCGCAAGCTCGTCTCCCGACTTTACTGCATATACAGCGCCATCTGTTGGTGCGACTTTAAGTTTTTTTTAACCGCACCAAAAAAATTCCCATTGCTTAGGGAACATACTGGTGAAATTTCAGGTTATTTGGATCAGTAATTCTTTTGTTATAGGGTTTTACTTTCACAACTTTAAAAAACATCACCCTGTATGTATATATATATATATATATATATATATATATATATATATATATATTAAGGAAACATTTAAGAGGTTAAATTGAATTCTGAAATTTTCACATCATCATCCAATTTCCTTTGTCAAGGTATGATAAAAATTGTAACTTTTAATCTATGAAATCGATGTTTCATATGCTATGTTGATTTTAAAAGCAATAGTTGAAGATTAGATGAGATTATTTGAAGCTTTTTCAGAGACTAAAGACAAACAAACGTTTAACGCAGTTTTAGTTCAGCTTCTTCTGAAAAGATGTCCAAGAATGAAAGCTAATTTCTTATTGAACCTGGGAATTTTCCTGTTTATAAGAAAAAAAAAAACTGTTAAACTACTGGTTAAATGAACCAGTTAACTTAAAGATTTTGAGCTTATGTCAATGCGTTTTTGCAAATCATTAATTTACTTATTTACGTGATGCATCATTTATTCAACGCTAAACTGTTGGAAACTGGAAAAAATATCCCAAATTTGAGGCTGGGTAAAATGTTTAGTTTTTTTTTGTTTTTTTTATTTTAAAGATATAATGGGACTAACATATTCTTCAAACGTTCTCTGCCCAAAACATCTTCTAATACGGACAAATACCTCGATCTGTAGACTTGCCATAATCTAACAAATCTTTTACACTCGTGGGATCGTCTATTTTTTCATATAAATCTTTAATGTGTATTTAAGAACTACAGATGTGATTAATTAAAACATATATGTGAAGAAAGAAAAATAAAAGGAACAATACTGTAATTTCTTTCCTGCTTTTTTTATAATAAATATTCTTTAATTTGTTTTCCCTGTAACGAGATAGGTGTGTAAAAAAGAACATTATTTATTTATTTTTGCTTGTTCTCAAAATTTTAATTTAATAACGCTGATTTTTCCCATTCATTTACAAACCCATTCCATACTTATCTTTATTAGCATCAAAACTTCAGCGCTTTCATTCAAGCACTAAAAAGTCAAACATTTTTTTATTTATGAATGTGATAGAACTTTTATTCTAATTGTCAAAGTCTACTTAATTACATTGAACGCCAGGCGTACGAATACGTGTGCATCGCAATATTTCCCGGCCCCTTTAGCACACGAATGCGTGTTCCATCAATATTTTCATTGAAGACAATTTATTGTTATGAAACGGGACTATTGATAAAATTTACGATGTAATAGAAAAGTTAAACATATAATTAATATTTTTTTTAGTGGATGAGGTCAGTCTTGTGGTCAACATGTTAATGACCAATTTTTCTGAGCTGCCATGTCTCAAAAATCGATTCACAATACTAAAATTGATAAATTTCTTTCATTGAAAAATGTATGACGCATGAATGACGCGTTGTAATCAAAATTTGACTCTTTAGAAAACATTATTAGCCAAAAACTAAATTATTTGTGTACAATTTACAAAAATATATTTAACATACTAAATGTCTTAATAATAATAATAATAATAATAATAATAATAACAGAATGCCAGATATGTGTGTAAACAGGATTAGATTTATAATAACAATAAAACCAGAGTAAATGCATTTTAGATCCCAAGTTTGAAGAAAGAAAAGTGATTATCATGATCGAATTCACATTTTGTTATATAGTAGAACATAAAATTATTTAAATCATAAAACTCTACTGAATTGTTTAAAATTTTACTTACATTTGACATCTGCAAAACTTTATCTAATACAACTTTACTTACATAAATTCATGTTCACTTGTTATAAAAAGATTACAATCTCCACATATCCCTTTTCACTAAGTCAATAAAAAGTGTTAGAAAGAAATACCTTAATACATGACTTGTGTCCAAATATGGAAGAAGGTTGGCATTTTTGACTAATTTTTAATTTCTCTCCACTATTATTAATAAATGTTCAGCACATTATAATTACATAACCTAGAAAAAAAGTGGGAAGAACCATCAATTGACTTTGGCTGGGTGGGGTCGTTGTAAAAATCGTTCGTTGCATCAATCACTCTGATGATATCTGCATCTTTATTAGACAAATTATAATTATTAGCAACGAACATTTTACATGAATTTCTGACTGGAAATAGAAACAGAATATATGTAAGAAGTAACAGTGGGAACTAAGAAGGAAAGGAAGATGTCGACCACAGTTAATAGAAACTTGAAACATTTGGTTTTGCTTATGTTTATGAATGAATATAGTAGAATGCTGTTTTGTGTGAAGTGGGAAATGATTTATGTAAGCCGTTAAGGCGGTTCTCAAAAAATTATTTTACCTCGTTCAACAATGCGAAACTTCTTAACTCATTTTTAAACGTAAAAGCATGACAATTGAAAGCATGTTTTTTGAAGTGATTTGTAGTAGAGCAGTTTTTCATTTTTCTATAAATGAATTACAACTTGAGTTATAAACGATTGTTCTCTCGGGGCGATAATTTTCTTCCTTTGCAGTGCTGTCGCGTAAAGTCTAAAACTCCAAATTTGACAGCATTTTCTGAAAGATCTCCTGCTTTTATCAAAAAATGGGGTAAACTGTTCGATTACATACTTTATGAATAAGAGAACCTGTTTGTGTCATGCTTTTGAGAACAAAAATGAATTTTAAAAATGTGTCATAAAGTATAGGCAGTTTCGAAATTAGGACAGTAGGTAATTAGAATATGACTTGTGTCCAAATCTTTGTTCATAATCATAATAAAATAACCATGGTTTATGATCTCAGGAGTTTTTTCGTAAAAAATATAAAATAAGGTAACACAGCGAAAAATATTTCAGTGCATATCTCAGAAATTTTAAACATTTTTAACAAAATTTTACATAAATGGAAATTAAATTAAAGGTCTCATAATTATTTTACCCCATTCAACAACGCGAAACTTTTCGACATATTCACGAAGTCATTTTTGTAAATAAATGAGTGAAATTGCCGCCATTGCTGTTTAAGCGCCTGAAAGTCGGATAACACTTTTATTTTCCCTAAATATAATGAATTATATTCGCTTGCTCCCTGATGACAAAGCTTCCTGGATTGTCGCGCCCAGAAAATCAGCTTAAAAGGCAGCTTTGACGTCATTTTCTGAAAGTGCCTTTGCCTTTACATGAAAAGGAAAAACGTTATTCAATTTTGAACACTTTGCAACGTATAGTTGAAAAGTGTTTATGAATTCGGTTTGTCTGTTTGTCTCTGTCTGCCGTTTGATTGTCTGTCTGTCCGTACTTTAACTATCGTAAATATACTCGGATTTCCATGAATTTTTATGTTATTGACGTTTACAATAGAATGTTGTATATTGAAAATGAAGTGTGTACACTGTAAAAAAATCTGTAATTTTGACAGAAAAATATTGTATTGTTTACAAAAAAACCTGTTTTAAAGAAAAACAGTTTTTTCTGGAAAAAAAAATGTGGATTTTGTAAATTTTACAGAAAAAAAATCTCTATTTTTTACAGAAAAAAAAAATGTTTTAATGAAAATATACAAATGTTTTCTGTATATTAAACGGTTTTCCACTGGACCCAAAATTGACAGTTTTTTTTTCTGTCAATTTGAGAGATTTTTTTTACACTGTAGCATTTATAGTTCGTTTACAGGGACACACAAAAGATTCCGTTACATTATGGTCGATGGAGAAAAATCGTTTGCGATGCATTTTAATGATGTTATAATACTTCAAACATAACGAAATCAGTAAAATGCACTGCATGTTTTCTATACATTATATAGTGGATAGCATTTATCGTTCATTTACTGAGACACACAAAAAAATTCGGTTAAAAGACTAAGATCGATAATTGCTGGAAGTGCGTTTTCCTCAGTGGTATGCATTTTTAAACTGATCTAATTTTGGGTGTAATTAGGTGGTGTGCATAAATTCTATAAACGGCATACAGGGCTACACGAAAGGCAATTGCTGAAAATTTGCTGATTTTTACTGAGTTACGTGTTTTTTTTTTTTTTATTTGCTTAGTTACATAACGCTTTTCATTCTTAGGGGGAAAAAATGAATTTTTTAATTATATCCTGCTAGTGTTGGAAAGTATTTAATAAACTGATACATGATTTTTTTTGTTCTTGTTTGGTATTGAAATTAGGATATATAGCTGCTAGTTTTATGCAACTATAACGTCTTCGTGAAAGCATGTGAGAAAGTTGCCAGTTTGAATTTTGGTAAAGCCTTCCTTAAGGTAACGTTTTATCTCACAGCTTTTCTTTTCATTTTTTAAAGAATTTCTAATTAAGGCAAAATACCGGCATAATTTAAAAAATGTAATGAATATTTCTGATTTTTAATAAAAAAAACCTTTTGTTCTGATATGGAGAAGGTTCCCTTTGTTGCGTGAGAGAGACCAGAACGAAATGGGGGAGAAAAAAGTGGTAGGAATAACTTTTCCTTTTCCTTCACCTTTCCTTCCTTTTTTTTCCCTTGCGAATATGTTAGAAAACTTACTTGATACTATAATCGCAGTACAAATATCTAACCTTCTTAATGAAGAAGTAAAAAACAAAAAATAAATAAAACACTATAGCATAACTGCCAACCGCTACGATTTTGGGCCACCAGTATTTTTAATTGAAATCTATACTTTTTTTAATCGTATATTTTTGCGATTAAATAAGGTGACGGAGTCAATATGAAAATGCTGGTAGCTAAATATCGTAGCAGTTAGCAGCTAAGTTTATAGCGATGTTCTTTAAGGTTGGTTTTAAACCCAAACTGCTTACTTTCTCGCACAATCATGAATTCATTTTTTGTTCATAAACGCCAGATGCTCTTATTCGGGAACTATGAAATTGAATAGTTTTCCCATTTTTCGATGAAGACTCTTTTGAAGAATCTTTCAGAAAATGTTGTCAAAGGTGGCGTTTTGAACGAATTTCAGGACGCGACAACCCAATAAAGGACAACAAAGGATTATAACTCAAGATGTGATTCATTTATTGAAAAATGGAAAAACTACATTCCAAATCACTTCAATATTCTTGCAATGACATATTTTTACGTTTAAAAATGAGTCCGTCAATGTGTCAAAACATATTCCGGAAAAAAATATTTTTTTAGAAATACCTTTAAAAATTCTAAGATAATGAAATTTTTGTGAGCTTGCAACCCTATTGAACAAAACATTTGTTAATTGTAAATGATTTAATGTGTTACTTTTATGATGAAAATTCAAACTGCGGTGGATTTCATTTGTCATGCCGTGATAATTATCATTTATTGTATTTTTTATGCTTAAAAATCGAGAAAAACTATAATTAATTAATAAATATTACCTATAATTTTGCTAAAACTCTTCTTTATGTTTTCTAAATAATTTTGAACTCAAAATTCTCAAGGAAAAAAAAACAAAAACATATGAGTTAATTAAGAACAGTCTGTGTCGTATAAACCAATTGTTTTACCATTAAAATATAGTCAGGGATGAATTTAACATCAAAAACGTATAACAGGGTGCACATAAAAAAGTAAAACCCAATTTGGGTCGAAAGATTCTTAGGTATGGGCCCAAATTGGGCTATGCCTGTTTTGGTTACCACTGTGTATCCATTTTGGGTACTGTTAAATACCCATTTTCAAAAAAAAAAAAAAAAAAAAAAAGAATCTTTCGACCCAAATTGGGTTTTATTTTTTTCTGTGTGACCAGCTGTCAGGAAATTTCTCAGAGAAAATACCAGTATTTAGCTGAAGTATTCTAGACATCATACCAGTATTTCAGTATAGAAAAATTCGATTTATTTAATCGTGAGATTAAGGAAGGCGGTTTTTTCTATACGGAAATATCGGTATTTTCCCTGAAAAATTCCCTGACCGCTTGGTCACACTGTATAAAGGTAAAACACTTAAACAAAAGAAACGTATAAAAAGTGACCCATTATATTTGTTTTTGTTTCGCAGGCGTTCTACTGTGTATATTTTATTCTAATAAGAGGGGGGAAATCAAATATTTACAATTAGTTTGTAAGAAATTTTGGAGTTGTACAAAATATAATGCATTTGCTTGCTTTATTTACTTGACGAAACTTCTTAAGGTTATTCTCAAATCCAAACAAGCTTCTTTCTGACGCATTTTTTTAATTATTTTTGTTCGGAAATATATGAAATTGGCAGGCGGTTTAATTCAGAATCTATGTAATCGAAACACGTTTTCCATTTTTTGGTAAAGGCAGAGGACACCCTGCCCGAACGCCAGCCAAGAGGCGCATGGGTCCTACCAGAATATCTTTCAAAATTGACTGTCAAAGTCGGCTTTCTGGGTAGATTTCCCGATGCGGCAGCGACCAGAATCGCTTATAATTCAATAAGTAATCTATTTATCAAAAAATAGAAAACTCATTCCGATTCTAAGTCACTTCTATTGTCATACCTGCCAATTTTATGCATTTTCATTTAAAAGTGAGTCAGAATTTGTGTCAGAAAGTTTCGCGTTGTTGAGCAGGTCATTTGAGAACCCCCTTAAATTCTGCGATTAAATAAAGTGAAGGTTATCATAAGAAATTACTGGGATGTCTGCGACCCGCCGTTTCATTGTTGCAAACCCTTGGTCTACATTTCATGTTCTTCTTAATAACAAAGTATTCAAAAGGAGATCATGGGATGCATACCCATATCTTACAACAAGGTCAAAATCATCATTTACGCCCATGCCTTAAAATTTCAATTTGGTACAGTCTATAACAATTCTTTTTTTTTCCAGATTTTCAACTAGAAGGTATTGAGTCAAAAAGAAGGTAGTTAATAGAAAAGATAAAGTGCGTGAGTTTTCATTCTGGGTGGTGCACCAGATTAGCATTACAATGGTCATTAAGCTTCGAAATAGATGTTAATGACCAGCAACTTACTCCCACACATTAGCGAAGGTAACTTCTGAAAGAAGCGATGAACATATTATTTCCAGAGAAAGGGAAGAATATACTTTCATGATTTATGTAATTATGAAAGGAAAATGATATTTTTAAATTTTACAACAAATACTAGATGAAAAGAAGGAGAACATAAAGCTACTGTAAAAAAGTTCTATTTGAAAGAAAAACAATTCTTAAATGTGTTCTTATTTTTTTTATATAGCGCGAAACTTTTTGACATATACGAAGTTATTTTTATACGTAAATACATGTAATTTGCAGACATTACTAGTCATGTGCTATGAAATCAAACAGAATTTTTCATTTTCCTATACGTACATTATATCGCCAAAAGTCTCCCGACAGCTTCAATTTTAGATGTATTGTCCGGATATCTATAGAGAAGTACTTGAAAATTCTTCTGAAATTTCAGGAATATAAAAAACATGTTTTACCTCATATTTCTCAACAAAGGTTTATGATCAGTATATTCTTTCTACTGTACTTTGGCCATGCTTGAAAGTGGCGTTAAATTTAGATGAAAATCCTGCATACTATAAACAAAAAACATGCGGAAATTTCTTGAAATTAACAAAAAAAAAAATCTTTATATCCAATGAACATCACGTCCTGTTCTTACACAAATATATTCTTATACAAATGTTGTACAAGATCCATAGAAAGTCATATGTGCTTACAGTTACAGATAATTTTGAGCTATTTATTTTATAGAGTGATAGTAATTTTTTTTTTTCAATTCGTTCTTGGTCCCCTAATTGACCTCGTGATCAAATATTCACTGAAAAATATGATGTCAAACATTTTCTTTATATTTCTGAAGAATTCCAGAAGAATTCGTCAAGTATTTCTCTAGATATTTGACAAAACGTCTAAAATCGAAAGTGTACGTTGACTTTTTGCCATAAAGCGTATATCCATGAGTACTAAAATAGATAATTTTATTATAGTTACAATCTTTATTTATTAATAACATTAAAAGATGAATGATATGCCTTGATTTATATTGTACATTTTGTTTCTATGTTGCAAAAAACACATTTAGCTAAACCACCAGGAATCTACTGCTTGACCTGTTAACTAGAACCAGCAAATGTGGATGATATTATGACCCTTACCTTTGAAATTTGCAGTTAAAAAAACTCATTCAGGCAACACTTGTCATTTTAAGTAAAAGCAAACGAAGAAACGTTAAGCATATATTTTACAATGGTATTCCTCTAAACAATATTCCTTACTTATGCATTAATATATATGTAGAATTTTATTAATATGAATCGCAAATCGGTAATATAAGCAAAAAATAGCCATGTTGAATAAATAGGGTATTTTTTACATAATCGGTTAACATAAATTGAATATTTATAATGAGTAATTAATTTGAATCTATCATAACTAATAGAGTGAGCGATAAAAAAAATCTAATAAAAGATTACCAATATAAGATTTTTAAAACAGATTATTTTTCAACGAAATGTATTGATGACTTCTATTTAATAACAGTCATAAGTGTTATAACTAAAGTAGCATTCCACTCGAAGATTTGCATATTTTCTTCTTCATCAGGGAAGGTCATGTAACAAATATTCTGTTACATTTTATATAAAATTATTTTTACCAACAAGTTAGTTCAATGCCCAACAAGGTTCTTACGCAATAAATATACGCGCTATAATAAATGCCTAAATACCATAATTAAACTTATTAAAAAAAAAAAACTCGAAAAAGTCAAATTAGCCATATTCTGATGAACTGGCGGCATATTTCAAATTACAACTATTACCATGCCCAAGCTACACCATAAGTATTACATAACTAGTAAAGTGAATGAAACATAATCTATGGTTTATTAACAATGCATATTAATTTTCCTACAAGGTCAAACAGAAATCTGCTGAAATCAGTTCAATGTCCATGAATACTAAAACAGATAATTTTATTATTTACCATCTTCATTCGTTAATAACAGTAATAGATGATTGATATGACTTGAATTATAATGTGCATTTTCCTTTTTAAGTTGTAAAAAACAAATTTAGCAGAACCACAGGAGTTTGACTCCCTGACCTGTTTGCTGAAACCAGTAGATGTCGATGATATTTTGACCTTTAACTTTGAAATTTGCGAAATCTCATTCCAGACTAAACTGATCATTTTGGGGGAGGATGAGAGAGTAACTTTAGATGCACTTTTTTTTATGTTATTAATGTAACAGCAAAAATTTTCTGTACTTACTGCGATGCGCTGTTATTAATGTCAGGAATATTAAAATGGTATTTCTTATGTATAAATTATTTTCTATTCACTTCTCATAAAATATTTCACATCAACTGGGAAAAAGATTTATTGTTCAATTATTCATCTGCATTTAATGCAGTTTGATCATGACATTGATAAATATTTTTAGATGCTGTTAAGTGACAAGTATTATCCAAGATGTGCATTAAAATGTGAATGAAAATTAAGTTTTATGTTTGTTTCTGGAAACATAGAAAATGATTTATTTGATTGATGACTTGGGTGATCACTGATGATGAGTAAATTTATGAGTAAATTTAGAAGTTCATGCTGTACAATGTAACCAACACTGTTAGGTCACAGCAAGTTAACTCTGAGATAATAATCATCTTTCGTATGCAGAACAGTTGCTGCAAGAACAGTGAATATGGAAGAAGAGTGTGTTGAGTTTCAGAAGCTGATATAACCCGTGTAAGTTCTTTTGATTAATTATTATCGGTTATTAATTTTTATTCAATTTTTATAATAATTTTCATTTATCCAAACTCTGGAAAATTGTGTAATTTTAACTATGAATAAACAAAACTATAATGCATTTAAATATAAATCTTTGCAGTCGAGTGAAAAATAAGATTCAAATTTGAACATATATATTTTTTTTAATTACAAATGTGAACCAGATGTTTTGGTGAATGTTCAAAGAATGTACTAATTCGACCGCGATTAATTGACATTTGAGCCATGTGAAGTTGAATAAAGTGTCAATTAATATACTTGGTCTCCCAGAACGTAAATGTGACAAACATTACGTAATGGGATTAAGCGCAGATCAATTAAAAGTATAATAATATAAGGTGTATTGATTTTAGCATAATTTCTATAAATAAAATGTGTATGTGCACAAAAAAAAAAGATGAATAATAATAATATATGAGCTTCAATTTTTGAAACTATGAATCTTGACATTTAAATAGGTCACAAACTTACTTTAAAGATGACACGAAACTGAAAAACACATTAAATACAAATGAATCATCTAAATATTTTCCACCTTTATCACGAGAAAATTTTTGCTTTACCCATTCGTGTCCCAATAATAGGACGTCTTTACATTACTATTATTTTATCTATACGATTATTTTTGTTATTATTGCCACGTGAAGTTGAATAAAGTGATCAGGGCCTGATTAACGCACAGGCCAACTAGGCCACGGCCTTGGGCCCACTGCTGATGGGGGCCCCAAAATGGGTAAAATGATTTAGAAAAAGTTTATTAAAAATGAAGTTTTCTGCAATTATTTTCTCAAAAACACAACAAAAAGATTTTTTTTCACTTGTCAACTTGTCATAAAATCTAATAATAATCCTCGAAAAAAAATTCTAGCCACTATTTTAATTTGAGGGGCCCCCAAAAAGTTGCTGGGCCTTGGGCCTTAGACGACCTTAATCGGGCTCTGAAAGTGATGTCAATTAATACTTGGTTTCCCATTACTTAATGCTTGTCACATTACGTATAATGGTATTAAGCAGCCGATTAATTAAAAATTTAATAATATAAAGTGTATTTATTGTAGCGTAATTTCTATATAAATAAAATATGAGGGTGGTAAAGAAAGATGTGTAATAATAATGTACAAGCTTCAATTTTTTAAATTAGGAATCTTGATTTTTAAATCTCATAAACTTACCTTAAAGATGACAAAAAAAATGACAAACATATTAAATACAAATGAATCATGAAAATATTTTCTAACCTAACACAAGAAAATACTTGCTTTACCCACTCGGGTCCTAAATAATAGGGGCCCCACCAGTGGCTGAGAGGTTCTTTCTCATAAAGCTGGTAGACGGGAGGTGCAGGGTTCAAACCCCTGTCGCGCTCGTCGACCTAATCGTTCGGAGTTTCCCGTGGTTTTCTTCGAACCTTGCTGTAAATACGGGTTAGGATCCCTTAGAAAGACCCCCACGGAGGGCACTCCCCCTAGGGCCTATATCCCTCGAGTAGATAATCGACCGTCGTAAATCAACCAACCAACCTAAATAATAGGACATGTCTTTGTATTGCTATCATTTTGTCTATACAATTACCTTTGTTATTATCTGCATTTTGTAGTAATGATAATATGTGTGTTTACATTAACTATTACTACTTAATTTATGTTTCAGCAATTAGTAATTTTTAAAAAAATGTTCGCTTAAAGCTCTGTACGTGCACCATTGCTGAGACTTTTATTTCAAACATGTGTTTCACTCTTTAAATTTAAAAATAGGGGCTATTTGTCCAAACCAATAATTTATTATTAAAAAATATGTTAGAGAATCGTTATGTCTATTTAATCTTGTTGCAAAGGATATTTCCCAAACATCTTCAAAAATTCTTTAGAGCTTAATGTCATATTAATAATACGCAAAATAACTATACTCGTAGGATTTCACAACAAATAACATATTCTTGAAGTCAGTTAACCTCAGTTTTTGTCACTCTTGGATAGCTACTTTAATTTTTTTTAAATTAAATTTACTCCCTTCCCCCAAAACAAACAGACCCGAAAGGGTAAACATTAATAGCGTCTAATTTACAATGTTTCTATCAGTTCGTCTGGTACTACAAAACGCTACTGTAGATGAATCGACAACTAAATACAGTGAAACCTCGATAAAATTAACAGTGTTGAGACCGCAAAAATTGTCCTTCTTAGTGAGGGGCCATACAATGATTTATCATTGGAGGGAGAATCCCCTGGATTTAGGTATTACGTAGCTATCAACTTCCACCCCTCACCCCCCCCCCCCCAATTCAAATACAAACAAAAAAATTATTAAGTTAATTAATAAGCACTTAGAATTAAAAAAAATCAATAAATATTTTTTCTGGTTGATTTTTTTTTTTTTTTTTTTACGTGAAAAAACCGGAAAGTTGGTACCTATATTATTAATTAATATCTGGTCATTTTATTTAGAAAACATTGTTTTCGTGCTCAAATCATTTTTAATTTTTTTTTTTTTTTTTTTTTTTATTATTTAAATACTAAATACTTTTTGAGTAGTATCATTTTAGATTTATGTATATACGAAGTTCTCAGCGACAACCACCCACCTATTTTAAGCTTCACACATTTTTAAAACCTTTCTTATATATTTTATTTGAGTGGTGCAGATGCAAAAGTCACATTACCCACTTTTTTTTAAGGTATTGAGTTATTCATATCACCGTGTTCGTCTTTTTAAGGCTAATCGGGCTGTAATAGTGATTTGGACCATAAAAAACATATTAAGGTTTAAAAAAAAAAAATCTGAAAATCTCGTTTTGATGCATAACTCACATTATCCAACAACTGTTTTGCAATAAAACTCACACTCTCCAATTCAACCAAATAAGGGAGGTACAGAAGTAAGAAGTAGTGTAAAATGTTACACTAATTTAATGACAGTGAAGAAGTTGAGCCATGCCTAATAGTAAAATTTTTGCACAAATGATTTTTAATAAATGTTTTTCGATTTTTGTTGTTTATTATTCTCCAAAATAACATAATAAAAACTGATGTTCATTTTTTCTTTCGTTTGTTTGTTCTTGTTGTTTTAAATTCATAACTATTTTGGTTTATAACTAATATTACCCATAAAAGTTTGCTGCAAAACTCACATTTTCCATATTTAAATTTAAATTCTAGCTTTACCACAATTATTACAGGTTTACTATGTGCAACTAGTTGTTATGGCAACAAATATATCACACACAAAAAATTGTGCCAATATATCATGTTTATTAATAATAAATAATCGGTTTTTGCATTTTTCTAAAAACTAGGCTATGTGGAGAGTGTGAATTTTGCATCTACACCCTTCATTTGGTTTCATCGGATTAAAAATATTTGAAAATATACTTATGTAGTTGAGATGAACTTCAACAGATGGCGCTAAGATATAAATAACCTCACATTATTGAAGACATAAATCTTGGTGGAGGTCTTGACAAGTTTGTCACGATCGCAACAAAAGAAGAAAACGACAGTCACTTTCTCTGTTCTACTATTTATTTCCTTTCTAATTCTTTCGGTTAAAGGATAAGCATTTCGTGATTCTTCTTTCGTACCTTAATTGGTCTAAACATCTTTTAGAAAAAAGAAAAAAAAACGTGGGGGAATTTAATATGAATAATTCCGGTTTAGTTACATGGAATGCGGATAAAGGCTCTGTAAGAATGGATAACTTTCATATATATATATGTTAGAATTAAACAAGCATATAAGATTCTAATTTAATATGTAATTGCGTGCATACTACTGTGCGTGTATGCTAGTATGTTTATACTATGCTCTGAATTATTATCAATACATTCCACAAAATATCCCTGGCTTCAAATAATGACGGTTTTCTTTTGTTCGCGTCTCTCTTGCACTAGACTTCTATATATACATTATTTGCCTTTTGTTTCTGCCAGTAAAATATTCTTAGTCTGCTTTCTCATCCCCTCCCAAAAAATCATTCCATTTCTAATCTCTAAATACATTTTTCTATTTATTATTATTATTATTATTATTATTATTATTATTATTATTATTATTATTTATATTTTTTTTTGGTTTTATCATTGAGAGTGCAATAATAAGAGTTATAAAATACAGACACTACTACAAATACTAAACTACAGACAGACTATATTAATCTTTTCAGAAGTACACTTTTTAGTTGCATCAAGTACCGCGGAAATGAGTTTTTTTTTTCTGTATGTAAAAGGGGAATATATTATTAATTTTATTTTACAATATTAATGCATATATATATATCAACTGCTTTTCGAAAGGTCACAATTTTTTACACTTTTAGTAGATTTACATTTAATTACGTTTAATCGCTAGAAAATTAGCGATTAAATTTTCTGTAAGAAAATACTTGTTCAGTTGGATCACTCAGCAGTAAAGTACGAAAACGCATATGAGGTCACAGGAAAATAAAACTATATATGCCGGTGTACCACTGGAAAGGTTAAACAAGCATATGAGAAACATTCTGGTGCAATCGAAAACATAATTGTTTCCTGCATTCATTTTAACGTAAAGTGCAAGGCAGGAATTTTGCTTATCTGCTTATTCAAAATTAGATTTTTTGGAAGACACTTTGAAACTTTAATAATTTTGGGAATTAGGGATTCTGACTTCATGCAAAATGTTTGGATGTATTTTTAGAGCTTAATGAGTTGTTAACTAACAAAAGACTTACATTTTTATGACACATGATGCAGTTATCATTTTTTAACAGAGAAAATATTGCAATATCAAATATGACATAAATATAACATTGAATAATTTGGTATATGCGTATATTTATGAATTCTTCTGCGTATATGAGTGTTCCAATTTTAAAAAGGGAAGTGTTTGAGAAATAATTCGAAATATTTATACTGAATGACATAAAATTAGCATCTAGATATAGGATTGATTTTTGTACTGGTAACACTAAAAAAAAAAATCCCAAGCCTTCCCTTTTTGGGAGTTTAGAAATGTTACAGCTAAAACGCCATAGCCATGAAGCCATGTTTTTAACGCTATTCAAATTAATAAGCAGAAAAACCCCCACTCACGCATAGTTACGATTTTCTCAGCAAAATTACATAATAACATTTCTGAATCACGTTTCGTAAGCGTTTATAGTACTTTATAATACATTTCTCTTTTTTATTTGTATTCTTGGTTTGAGTTTGTTTTCTGCAAATTATTTATGAAGATTCGATTTGATATTGCCATTAAATATGAACTAATTGATTTCTGGCAATATTGCAAATTACACACACATGCATATAATATGTATATATAACATATATAATATATATATATATATATATATATATATCCAACAAGTTTTTGCAACAGATCGAACCAAATCTCTAATTTAAAGGTAAGGTAATTATAAAGTGTGTACAGAATACTAGTAAATTAATAAATAATTAACAAGTTCAAACATCAATTGCCGAAGATCCAATTCAGAGACGAATCGGAAAAAACTGACAGTAAAATTTTCAATAAAACTCAGTAATGAAATGCATAAAGCTTTAAACTTATGAAAAAAGAGTGCTTAAAACAGCTTTTACACTTGTTAATGCATTTGATATACTGTACTACATCATTATCAATAATATTTATCTATTTATATTTTCTCCTTTAAAACCACTATACAGAATAAGTAAATACTGACTTTTGGCGGTTGTAAATGTCAGAACTGGGTATAGTATTTTAATAGATCTCTAATTTTTGCATTCTCAGACCTTTTTCTTTTCTGATTAAATAGTTATGCAATTTGTAATTCAAATTTGTGTCTGTAATTTTTGTTTTTGCATAATATTCATGGATTAAAATAAAATGAATAATTTTAATGAATAATATTTTAATAAAATGAAATAAAACAGCTCTACTGTTTTGTTTATTAAAAACTCGAATTTCGCAATAAAATTTATAGTTAATATAAAACTTAGTTGAATAAACAAAAAAAATAATAATAATAATAATAATAATGTAGCTTATAGTTTTCGATTTGACATTATCGTACATTTTGCTTGATATTTTTTTCCTAATCGAAATGCAAGATGCGAGAGGCCACATAAGAAAGTTGGATATATTCAGTGTTTGTGTATTTTATCAACTGCTATGATGTAACATATGTATTTATTATTTAACCCTTTCAGGGGCAAGTAATTGTGTTCTTGTAACGGTGAATTCCCACCGGAATTTACTAAAGAATTTAGTTCAAAATATGGAAAAGCAATTTTTCAACCTTTTTCCCATCAAAGCTAAAAAAAAAAGTAAAATTTAATTAAAAGTTTCTGGTTGGAATCGGATTAAAATTAGGTGGTATATAATATATACCACCGCCCCTCAAGGGGTTAAGGCTGTTCTTAAATCCAAACTGCCGACATTCTGACACATTTTTTAATTCACTTTTGTTTTAAAACTCATGAAGTTGACAAGTTCTCTTATTCAGAAACTATGCAATTGAACTGTTTTTCTTATTTTTTGTAAAGGCATGATATCTTTCAGAAAATGTTGTCAAATTTGGCGTTTTGAACGCAAATTCCTTACGCGACAGCGCTGGGAAGAAAAAAACTGCCGCCCTGAAACAGCAATCGCTTATAACTCAAGATGTAATTCATTTATCAAAAAATGAAAACAACTGTTCTACTACAAATCATTTCAATAATCATGCCTGCAAGTTTCATGCTTTTGCGTTTAAAAATGAGTCAGTAAATTGCATGTTGAGCGGGAAGGAATTTTTTTTTTTTTTTTTTTTTTTTTTTGAGAATCTCTTTAAAAGATTCTTGTAAGTGAATTTACAGGTTTAACTACTGTGAAAATAAAGTTGTCAAGTCACCTCCCCAGACAAACAACGTATTAAGCAATCTCAACATATAATGAATTGCTTAAAGAAAGAAATATGTGATATTTCGCTTTAGAAACCCAACCCAGTTATTCTTTTTGTAATAAATCCACAGAAAGAACTCCGTTTATTACATTTAACACGACTGATTAAATAACAATAAGCTTTAATTTGCAAGCCGATTGACTGAAACAATTACCGGTACTCGTAAGACTAAGATGGGCTACTATCGTATGAATCAAGCGGACCACTTATATAACTGGCAGTCCAGATTGATAGATGTTGCTCAATGTATTATTAAGGATATCGATTAAATATAAGCGTGATTCGTCGTATTATAATAGTTGCATCGATCTTTTTATCTGGATATCAACCGCCTTGATAATATGTGAATTAATTGCATTACGTTCACACCTATTTCTAAGTTAGTTAATTTCTAAGTGAAAAAGATAAGAGAGAAAACAAGAATTTGCATGTAGCTGATATTTAAGCCTTTAATAATAATAATGATAAAAACTGATGATATGATGAAAACGACTCAATTTAATGCTGAAATTTCTGTGTATCAGTATTAGCTGAAACTTATCTTTCGAAACATGATTTTGAAAGCGGTGATAAAATTATTTATACAACAAATTCTCGAAGGGAGATTAAATTCTTTTGCAATCGAGGCAAAAATGCATCACGAGCTTTTGTCATGAATTATTAAGGGTACCGATTTGTTATAAGCATGATTCGTCCGACTATTTTGTCTGGTCTTTTACTTAATAATAATACTTAAAATGTATATCACAAGCTTCATTATGTATATTATTAAGAGTATCGATTAGTTATAAGCATTGATCTTTTTATGTGGATCTCATCCTTCTTGGTAGTAATACATGCATTGAGTTTTCAAAGCTAAATCTCATTTAATTTCTAAGGAAAAAATATAAAGGAGAAATCAAGACTATTGATTTCATTGCATTTTTTAAGCTGTTACTTCTTGTAACATACTTATTATTATTTTTTAAATCATACGCTTTTTTTTTTATGGAATATATTTTCATAAATGTTTCGTGTATTACTGTAAATAAAAAAATAACAATCTTATGCACGAATATTGTTTGAAGTATATTCTTGAAGTTTTGAAGCACTCTTGTAAATGAAGGCTAAATGAATTTTTTGCTTTTTCTTACTTTCAGAAGTATTAAATTCTTTTGTATAAAAACTATTTTTATATCTTTGACACTTCTAAAAAAATAACTGTAAACCATTTCATAAGTCTAATTTAAGCAATCATTTTATCCTTCACAGAAACAATTTTCTTAATGAATAAATTTAAATATAATGTATAATTTTAGCAGTTATTTCATATTCATTTTTTATGGCAAGTAACTTACATTCTTTCTTTGACAATCTTTGATAAGTATATATCAGTTAAACAATAAAATATTGCCAAATATACAATATTCTTCAGGTAAAACATATACAAGGGGCATAGAAAAGTCTCTTTATTCGAAAAAAACCTCTTACGAACGGAAAGAACTGCAACTATGAAAGTGTGAAAACGGTGTAGAAAGTGACAACACTCGATAGAGTGCAATCAATAGCAGCGCCCCTAGTAGTCAAACTTGGTATTTATCGATCCTATCTCAAAAACTATGAGGTATATAGCTAAAAAGGCCTAATATAAAGGTGTAGAGCATGTTGGGAAACCCTCCAATTTATACTCTCTCAATGGAGGATTGTCCAGTAATTTTAATTTGAGTCTATGTTTTAAGAATTCAGGCTAGGGTGCGGGCTTGGTGAGAATTTCCGCTATCATTGATTTGCTTGGACAGTAGTGCAGATCAGTAATCCCTTTTTCTTTTAAGTGTTTGATCGCATGAAACTTGATATTACTATGTAAACATTTTTAAAGCCACTTGGATAATCGATTAGTGCCATACCTCTGGATTACCATATCGAATACTATAGTTCCAATTTTGGATTATTCTCAGACGTCCTGATGATCTTGAAAAATACAGGTAAGCCCTATCTTACCTTATTATTTTTGACTGTACTGTATTATTACAACACTTTAAAAGAATTATTAAACAGCACGAACTAAATTGAATAATAGTAAAAAAGACTTTACATAGTTCTCGATAATTTTTATAATAGAGCGTCCTTGATTTAGTATGAATCTTTTTTTTAGATGTAAAAATAACTTTATTAGAGGCCCTGAAATGTAAGCTTTTCGATATCCAATTACTTGCTTAAAGAACGTCACTAATCACGTACAAAATTATCACACTATAAGGCAGATACATACTTCCTAAAAAACTAACACATGTGGTGGTAAATTTATTTAATAAGAAATGAATATAAGCATGCTCACTGCACCCACCGTCAGTACCATATGCGCATATATACAAGTGAGTTTACGTAAGATTGGTGGACACATTGGACATACTTAACTTGATTTTCTTATTAAAATAAATTGTACCTTGCTTACATGTGTTATTTTTATCAGTAAATTTGCATCGTATAGTGGTACACTTCTACACAAAATAAGTGACATAATTAAATCGATGATTCGATATTGGAAAAATTACGATTCAGGACTTCTAATAAAGTTACTTTTACATGTAAGACATCATTTCATACTAAATCGAGGACGCTGTAACACCTTTGTATATTTTTTATACCCCTCAGAATTTTGAGATAGGATCTATAACTTTCAATTCTCGCCACTAGGGGGCGCTGCTATCGGTTGAATTAGGTTAGCTAACAATTACTTTACTATACTGTTATCGCACTTGCTTTGCGTTCACAAGTTTTTCCAGAATAAATTGTCTTTCCTACCTATGCATCCTGAATATTACTCAGTGTTCGATAAACAAAGGCATTTCTTTAATTAGAAGTTAAAACTTAAAATGTTAATTTCTGCTGCTAATATGAAACAAAAATAAGTTATGTAGATCAAATAATTAACATCTGTAATTTCTTATGACAGGAGTTAAGAAAACAGTCAAACGTTAGGTCACACAATACAAGTCATTGGAAATAGAAGATAAATTAATACAAATACTTTTACTCGCCTCTACCGTAAGAATTTTGTAATTACATTGCATTAATTAATCCCCTTGAAGTGAATGTTGGGCACTGCTAAGACTTGGGACACGCTAATTGTAGAAAATTCTCAAGGAAATAAATTATGTCTGTCGCTAAACCCCATCTAGATGATTGTTCTCTTCAGAGATTGATGAATCAGAAACGCCTACAAAAGTGTACGAGCTGCAGGGTAAATTATCCAAAGTTATTAAAGCAAATTTGCGAAAAATCTAGCACTACATGGCGTCAACTTCTGCTGATCGCCATTCTTTTAATTCATTTGGAAGCACTATTGTTCAGCAAAGTCTAAAGATCTAATGGGTTACGGTTTCAACTCTTAATGATTCCGTGGAGTTATTGCTCTTAATTGCCAGTTAAAATGGAGAGATGAATGTAATTTGGGAATACTTTTCATTCCAAATTACAAAAATTTTATATTTAGCATTAAAAAAATTCCTGGAACATGAATAGACTCAAAGAAGTGTCTGTGAAATTTTACCTCTGAAAGTTGTTTACAAGTTCGTCTATTTCATATTTTATGCAATAAAAACGGGCTTTTTAAAAAATATTTTTCATGTTTTGTGATGTGCTAACGTGCTAATGTTGAGAATTTTTTTTAATAGATTGTTAAATATGAATTTAGTATTCATTTAGTATTCACCACCGCACATATATGGATGGATACTGTAATTTGCAAAACATAATACTATTTGATTTATAACATTTAAAGTGGCACATAATGCAATCTATGGGGCAAAATACAAAGCTGAATTACTGTACTTCTGTCGCATGTTATATTAGATGAATGCTTACTTATGATACTATTATCGATAACTCCAAATTCATGTTTTTTTTTTTAATTGTGTCACTTTAGGAGCAATAAGTGTGCGATATGAAGGTGAACATTCCAAATGCTCCATTGGTTTACTTTAAATCGCTTTTTCTTTGGTTAATTATTTTATGTTCACTTTTGTTTTTGTAAAATCCTCTCATCTCAAAATAAGCGAAGATTCTACTTACACCATTTTGTTAACTGTAGATAGTGCACATTATCTTAAAACAGATTACATTAGGCAGAAAACTATCAAACCATGTATACAAAAAAGTTAAAATCAGAGCCACGGATTTGGTGGTGGTGGAAGTACCCCGGCACGAGGCGCCAAACTGAATAGGTGTTTCATAGGTGCGTGAATTGTTATTTCAAGAACACCAATAATAAGCAGAAAACCAAAAAAAAATTATAATTTTTTGCACAAAGTACCAATTGGAGTTCATGAAAAAGACCACTCTAAAACTCCCAAACAGCTAGATATCTCTTACCATTTTTTGTAGCATATTGCATAAACTGTTTTGCACTTTGCCCATATCTGCATTTTTGTAGATTTTTACATGAAACAAAAATGCACCTCAAACTTTGGAATAACACATAACTAAAGTTGGTGCTTGTGGATTGATATTTTTCTGCACATAGCGTCGTGTTGATGGACTATTTGACTAAGTGTATTAAAAATAAGAATGTATGACGCTCCAGGACAAAGGCTAACAGATTTTGTTACAAAAGTTCATCTAAACTTCGAACTAGTTTTCAAATGTGACATAATGCAGCCATAGAAAATAATAACCAAGAAAACAACATAAATACTTACAGCAAGCTGTAACGGAACTTAAAATTTTGACATGCACCACATTTTAAATAAATAATGTTGATTACCGAATCGATTATCTTAGGCTATATTGCTAAAATAATAACCAGATGTGCTGAAAGAAAAGCTACAGTAAAATCAGCAGATATTTCCGAGCAAAAGATAGTGTCATTAAAACACAATAAAATTGTATCTTCAAAATATATTACTTGTTAGTATTTTTGAAGAATAACACAATAATCAATTTTAATCCGGAAAATACATTAAAGAACTGACTTAGAAAATAATTTAAACTAAAAAAGAGAAAGAATTTTAGTTTTTTTTTTTAAATTTAAGTTTTAAGAAAAGAACTAAACACTGTAAAAAATGACGAATGTTTCTGAATCTACGAAAATATAATATAATGACGAATAAATTTATAATATTAACTCATCCTTGTTAACCATGATTCTGAACAGTGTTTCTTTATCTTTAAAAACCTCAGACATCAATGGCATTTCGAGATTTAAAGAATCATTTAGAAAAACAATTTTTCTAGCTGCTCGTAATTTTCGGAAACGTTTACGAGTAGCTTTTAAAGTGTATTAATCAGTTTTCTAAGCCCGGAATATTGTTTTTTCCGATGCTATCCATTCTCAAGTAAACATTTTCATGTTCAACAAATATATTTAACAGACACACATGCAAAATTAACAGCGTTAACATTAATATTAAAATTAAGATTATTTCTTTACTCTTTCATGTATAAATTAACTTATGCAGCTGAAAACGTTTACTTGAGAATGGATGACATTCGATAAATAGGTATTTCAGGCTGAGTAAACTGTTTAGAACACTAAAAAAGCTATTCGGAAACGTTTCTGAAAAATACGGGCAGCTAGAGAAATTTTGTTTTTATAAATAATTCTTTAAATTTTGGAAATGTATTGCTTTCTGGGGATTCAAAAGACAATGCAACACGCTTTTCGGAATTTCGGATAACTCAGAAGATTATAGTATATTTTCGTTCGTGGTTATAGTATATTTTCATAAAATAATAAACACTGATCATTTTTTACAGTAAAAGTATTCTCCTGTTAATAAATATGAGCATGTATTATATGCGTTATTACTTCTCTTATGGAATTTGTTTTAAAAAATAACATGGTTATCGTGTTTTTTATCTTTTGAATACTAATTGTATAATAAATATTGTATTGACAGCATAAAAATTAGCAGTTACTTTTTTAATTACTTCTGTGTGCAGCTGCTCTACATACTCAGAAGAAAATAAAATTTGTTGCGCGTAATTTTGTTAATGTACTTACAGTGAGGTATATTTAGGAGGTAATGTAACATAGATGCGAAAAGGACAAGTGGAGATGGCTCAATTGACTTTATTTAATATTTATTTTGCAAGAAAAATATTGAGCATAATTGCATAAAAATTGTAAAACGTATCAGAATTTACACGAGATATTTAGAAAAAGAAGCCGCACCCTATTGCCCTTTACAATGAAACTGCGCCCTTTTTGTCCGTAAAAATGAGAAAACAATACTTTTACCAACGAACAATTACCGTATGCGCTTCTTTTTTTTTTTTTTTTTTTTTTTTTTTGGCTTAATCGATATTTTCAAATTAAGTAATAATATTTTCAACTATCTACGTGAATTTTAAAAAATCGAAAGCTTAAAATCATCTATGATTTTAGTTTCTTGTATGTGAATTGCATATAAATAACGCCCACCGATATATTAATCACGAAATTATTGAATAAAGCACTTTAAAAAATGAAACCGCTAACAATAGAATGAAAATTCTTTTTTTTTCATCCAGCGGAACCATCCAGTTTTTTTTATCAAAGTTACCTGAACGTGCATTTATCTCAGAAATTCATTTTATTTTAAACAGATCTCGCAGTATATATCTATATCTATATAATTATCTATCTATCTATATATATATATATATATATATATATATATATATATATATATATATAATATAGATAGATAGATAGATAATTATATTATATAGATAGATAGATAGATAGATATAGATAGATAGATAGATAGATATAGATAGATAGATAGATAATTATATTATATATATATATATATATATTAAATAACAACTTCAATAAGAATAGTTGACCGAAAAGTCAATTTGATGTAATTTTAAAGTATAATTTTACATAAAAAATTTTATACACCATTCAGTAAAAACGCGTGGTTTACTATACACAAATTTTTTTTATACAATAATATTTTGATGGTGTAACAGTCTAGCTCAATCATTGATAAATACTGTTGTTTAATAAATGTCTAATGCATTTTTCCTAAACACGATGTCGGTTATATGTTTTATTAAATCCATTTATTGACACATATTAGCTAATAAATTGAAAGTTTGGTAGGCAGATAGAATTCATAGCCCTCTTTAATTATTAAAATTAAACTACAAATTTTATTTTACACTTTAATTTTTAAATTATTTTCGAAAATATGAAGGAAAACGAGTTAAAAATTTTATTTTATTCCATCTTTTTAAACTCGCTTAATCTTTAATTAAATAGTTAAATTAGGATACATAATTTCCACTTTACTTAAAATTTCACTGGAATTTCACGCTTTTCTCAGCATTGTTTATTGAAAGATTCAATAAAGTTAAGTTATTCCGGTGATAAAAATAAACGGTTAACTCACAAGTGGAATAAAAATAGAATAAAAAAAAATCTTTCCACGCAACAATATCTTAATTTAATCCACTTAGTATGACTTTAAATAAATTTTTAATGCGTCACTTTACTAGAAAATCTTAAATGTCATTTTGCCCTGGTAGTTCCTAATCTTTCCCACCGACTAGGTATTAAACCGCAAGTACATTAAGGTAATTCATTTTGTAAACTCTTCTACCTTCCCTATCAATATATCTCATACCCTCTATTCGACGGTGAATTATTCCTTAAACTAAGTTTTACAGAAAATAATGGATAGCAAGCATAAAGATGCCGAGCGCAGACTCATCCATTATTAGAGGACGACGAATCAGTGTGGCCATCGTTCAGGAGCAATTCATAGTTTATTAATAATACAGCAGCGAAACAGGGCTGGGTTGATAGGCTTGGGAATCTGGGAAGAGCACTTTGCTATCTAAAAACAGGGTGGGAAACCTTGATTTCACAAGCACCTGATTTGGACCCGCATTGTATATCATTATATTGTTTTTGACACCTTCATCAGTTGTACTGTAAGCCCCTCGTTTCATGTTTTCTGGTTTTGAAATTAGATACTATGCAACTCTGGTGCAGCAGCAAAACAGGGCGTCGTTTACAATGCATCGTTCATTGCAAATTTAACTTTAAATTAAATGAGTTTAAATAAAAAGATTAACATTTCGGTACGTTCGGTTATTACTTCAAAGAATGAAAATATGTGGCAGCAAAAATTCAGTTACCTTAAAAGTTGTGTAAATGTAATTTTCATACCTTCATCAGTTGTACTGGTAAGTTAGAGACCGAACGAAAGCTGGATTTTGTTTTAGTTTTCGGCGAGTTACGGCCCATTCCGCAAATATTCGTTTTCGGTGGGAAATATATATATATATATATATATATATATATATATATATATATATATATATATATCGGTATATAATGAAACTGTAGTCGGGTTTCATAAAGGCGTGCATACGCCTTTAAGACCCAATGAATTTTTCAATTAACTGATATATAGCCAAAACAAAAGCCTTCAGAATCAAAAATCTGCACAAATCTGCACTCTGGTATTACAGCAGCAAAATGTTAAACTACGAAACTAGACAGCACTACAACACTCATTGCTTGTGGGTATTAACTACAACAATACCTCCGTTTCCACCGTTCCAAAATTGTCGGGAATATCATAACCAAACTTCAAGAAAAATCAAGTACTTAACTATTTATTTTTATCTCAAATTTGATCTCTACTGTAAACCCCTCGTTTCATGTTTTCAGTTTTTGAAATTAGATACCATCATGTCTTATACAATGCGTCGTTCATTGCAAATTTAACTTTAAATTACTTGAAATAAAAATATTCTTATTCCAGCACGTATAATAATTATTTCAAAGAAAGAAAGTCAGTGACAGTAAAAATTCATTTATATTAATGATTATGTGAGTGTAATTGAAAATAAAAAGAGAGGGAGATAAGGGGAAAGAATAAATCATTTCAAGTCACGCTAATCAAATTCAAAATGCTCATCTGTACAAAGCAATGTAATTCCCTCATTTATTTCTCTTAAATACCATGAAAACAAAAGAAAAAGAATAAATGAAAAAAAATATACACATAGAAGAAATTTTAACTATAGTTTATGCGAATGATATGAGAAAACAGGGCGAAGACACAACAGCCGTCAAAAAGAGAAAAAAAAATCCTACTTACAAGGCAAATTGTGATAGTTTTACCTCTTATAATAAGCACAAAATATAAAACTCAACAAAAGAAAATTGGCAAACAATTATTTCTATTACTATCTTTAAAAAAATAAAATTAATACAATTCTAGCAAATTAATTCTTGATTTTAATGAAGTAAAATAAATAAATAAATAAAAAGGTTTTAGATACCTAATTTTAAAACAGGTCTTTAAAAAATTGCATTAGATTGACATATTTTATTTGAAAACTATTTATTTAACACAACTTACATATAGACACATTGCCTTCCAAGGACATACTTAAGAATGAATTGACAAGAAGAAATTCTTAGATAAGACAGCCAAAGAGGCTAAAGAGGAAGGCACTCGTTTGAGATAAACCTTGATGATCGCCATCATAGGTGGTCTCAGTCTCTTAGTTTGACTGTAATAAAATATTATAATCTGAAAATACATTTTTGAAGAATACGTTAATTTATTCACTCAGAAAAAGAAACTGATTAAAACTACAAAACATATTTTTTGAGTACATTTTGTTGTTTTAGCAAAATTGGAGTAAAATTGAACCATTTTACTTCAATTAACAAAACATTTTTGTTGACGATACAAAAATTTTTTTTTTGGGAATTGCAAAATAATTTTTTTTTGTTGATTCAAACAAAATTTTTACTGACCCATATTTAAACAAAAATTTTGTTTAAATATAGGTCAATGGAAATTTTGTTTGAATCAACAAAAAAAAATAATTTTTTGTTGAAAACCACTTTTTTTTTTGCAATTCCAAAAAAAAATTTTGTATCGTCAGCAAAAATGTTTTGTTAATTGAAGTAAAATGGTTCAATTTTACTCCAATTTTGCTAAAACAACCAAAATGTACTCAACAAAAATGTTTTGTAGTTTTAATCAATTCCTTTTTCTGAGTGTTTATTGATGTCAAACAATATAATTTCATATTTTGTTTGCCACTGTTATTCTTTTTTCGTCATGACACTATTTTTTTGATCGGGCTTTTACAATTATGTAATTATTCATTAAAGCTCATTAATTTAACAGCAGTCTGAAATTTAAAAAAAAATTACTATGCAATACAGGACACCACTGGAAAGAAATGTACAATGCTTCAATTCAATTACATTAGCACGCAATTGGCTGTAAAATTATTAGAAACACGATATTCTCAAATGATATTTTCAACTAATGAAACACATCATTGTCAAATTAAAGAATAGTTTTAAAGGAAAAGAAGGGAGAGGGGTATAACGTATAGAGAATTAATCAGCTACTGAAATCTTTTACTGCTTAATTGTAATTTATTCTCTTTAATTTCTTTACTAACAATTAGTTGTTTAGTGGAACTAAATTTAGCTGAAATTTTTGAAGCTCTGAATGAAGCTCTTTTGAAGCTAGAGTTTTTTGAAGTTATAGCTTTTTTTTTTTTTGTAGCTCTGAATGAAAGTTCGTAAACTGTAATTTATTCATTCAAAAATAATCACAAGTATATTTTAATTCATTATCTTATTACTACATTCATTTAAAGTTTCAGCAACATAATGCTGTCAAAATCAAATGATAATGTTAAAAATGAAGAAATGGTAATTTTACATAAAGTGATAATTTTAATCAAAATATTAAGTTTCGATTATTTCCTGTGTTATTTATTTATTATTTTTAATCACAGGAAATTATAAAAACAGGGATTATAGATCACCGTTTTGGGGATTATTTTCATTAAAAATAAAATTTTAATGGAATTTTATGTATTTTGATAAAGGTATGTAGTTTAAAATCATTTGGAAACAGTTTCATGCTTTCAAATATGAACATAAGGTAAAGCTGGTTTAAGCATAAATGTCAACACGAATGACTTTCAATCTATTTTGAATTTACCTAAATTAACTGAAAATGATATCTTAGAAAAGATATTCAGATGGACAAAATAGACAAACATAGAAAGCGGGCCAGGATGAGATAGAAAATATTTCATAATACAATTCATACACGAAGAAACAAGTTTTACTTGTCTAATTATATTTTGTGCAATTATAAATATTCCATTTTTTTTTTTAAAGTAGAAAATTATTTAGGTTAATGCTTAATTCTTTACTTGAATTTTTCCTTTTTTTTTTTCTTCTTTCTTTTTTCTCTATAAAAAACGTCAATTTGTGATGCACTGGAAATTATATTCATTAATAAGCAGGTTATTAAAAATAATTTTCTTTCTTTGTGATTTTTTTTATATAAAATATGTAGAATTGAAAAACATTAGATAAAGTTGAAAGTACTTGATTTTAATACATAAATGAAACATTTTACATTAATTGAAAAAAAAGTTTGGTTTCTCTGTCAAATGTTTGTCCATTATAAATATTTTTCATGGAAAAGTATGAAATTTAATGGCATTTTGAGATACGTCGAAAATTATTTTTTCCCTATATTTTTTTTTTTCTATGGAGAAATGTACAGTAAGTATACATCACACTAGTAAAATACTTTTCTTTTTCTGTGTAAAACCTTTTCTGACTAGCAAAAATAAATAAATAAATAAATCAAGCAGTAATAGCACGTAGGATAAAGTTGTTTTCTTTAAAAGGAAACGGTTAGAGAGAAAAATATATAATTTTCTAGAATTTAGAAACAACATTGAGCTTAAAAGACAACTGGAACTGATTTAAGGAAACGATTCGACACATTACGTTGCTCATTTTAATTCAGGCTCGAAAACAAAACATACAATTTCTCACATTTTGCTGTGCATTAAGCCATTGTTCTTAGAATTACATAAAGCAAACAGCGTGTATATCAGAAAATTATCTCGCATATACAGTGAAGCATCAAATCTCTTAATTTTGTAGGCGTTACGTAGAAAGAGGCGATGCAAAAGGACGGATGCGTTAGAAGATTAAGAATGTGAAATTCAATGCATAATTAGTATTATCCGTGCAACATCAAATGCCGTATTGCCTGTTTTGACTCACAAGTTGCCATTAAGCAATCTTTTTATGCAATGTTATATGACTTTGCTCTTTGATTATTTCATTTTGGGGTTTGTAAGTCATAGAAAAAAATAGTAGAGTTATGGCGATTAAGGGAGTTTTTGCGTATTTAAGAATGCAAAGGGAATCTTGCAAAATAAGAATCATAAAACCGGTGGTCAAGAATAATTTTTTTCACGTCGTATCCCACAGTGTTAGAGGAAAACAATAGAATTACTTTGAGAATGGTCTGAAATCCAGTATAATATCTTCATCATGCGACAGAAATCAAAAGGGAAGGACTAGGGTTGAAAAGGCTAAAAGTGGCACCTGACACATCCATGTAAATTAAAAAGTAGATCAAAGAACATTTATTAATTCACAATACACAATTAAAATTATTTTTTAAAAGTTAAGCATAATATACAGGGTGTTTCTTTTTAAACTGACGCTATTCAGAGCCGCCTGTAGCTCGTTCTAATAACTGGATTGACACAAAATTTTGTGAATGGGCTAAGAAAACCATGGGAAAAAGGATTCCAACAATGAAAAAATTAGTTTCAATCACCACCGATAGGGGGAAATGTGGCGCTGTGGTAATTTATGCAACTGAGAATTAGTATAAAATACGGGCAATAAATGCAAATGCAAATTTTTACTTACGCAAGCGACAGTAGCGCCAATAGTTTAAGTTATAAATGCATGCGAAAAACACCGAGAAACAATTTCAGCTCAGGTCGAAAATGAATCTCACGTTACCGCAGCGCGCGTTACTTGTGAAGTTCTATTATTGTAACCAGTGCAATGCACCAGCCGCTCTTCGCTTACTTAGAATACGCCATAAACTGCGCAAAGGACCTTTATCAGTTAATGTATTGAAAGCAATGGTTCTGAAATTCGAAGAAACAGGCTCGCTAGCAGTTCGGTCAGGCAGAGGACGTAAACCGGTGGCAGAAAAAGTGATAATGGATGTTTCAACTGCGATTAACGAAAGGGAAAGTGTAAATGATGAATAAAACATGGCATTTTATCCAAATTATTAATTTTGTCTGTTTCTGATGATTTTTTTTCAATGTACAGCGCCACATTTCCCCCTATCGGCGGTGATTGGAACTAATTTTTTTTTTGTTGTTGTTGTTGGAAACTTTTTTCCCATGGTTTTCTTAGTCCATTCACAAAATTTTGTGTCAATCCAGTTATTAGAACGAGCTACAGGCGGCTCTGAATAGAGTCAGTTTAAAAAAAACACCCTGTATAACGGGAATTAGAATTAACGCATTATAAATTGATACTATAATTTATTTATGGGCACTACACACTGTAAAAAAACACCTTGATTTTACAGAAAAAACTGTCAGCTAGGACGTCAGTAAAAAACTGTTTATTTTACGGAAATAATCTGTATTTATTACAAACTTTCTGTTACTTTAACAGATTTTGCCCGTGAGTTCGTAATAAATACAGATTATTTCCGTAAAATAACGTTTTACTGGCGTCTTGGCTGACAGACTCTTTCTATAAAATCAGGGGGGGGGGGTTTGTTGTTGTTTTATTTTGTTTTTTTACAGTGCAGTAATATATTTTATTTATTCATGTTACAGAAATATTATTACATAAATACTATATAAAAATATTAAAAATATATATATATAAAAATATAATATAACAAATTTTATTTAACTTGTATTTTGTTTTTCAAGTAATATAAGCGAATTGAGGTACCAATTTTATTTTAATGTTTTATAAATCCCTATACCAATATATATATATATATATATATATATATATATATATATATATATATACATATATATTCGATATCGACACTTTTTATGTTCATTTCATTGTTTCCGTAATTTATTAAGTCATTCAATATTTTCATTAATAACCATTTATTTCTATTAGGCAGAAAACAAAAGAAATTTTCACCTAAATCATGTACTACGCAACGAACACAGGCAGGGCTTCCTCTATGAATAATTTCGATATCAGTACTTGATATTTTAAAATGTCCATTTCATTGCTTCCATAATTTATAAAGTTCTAGAATATTTTCAATTAATAATCTTTTTTTCCGTATTAATGTACTTTTAATTTTAACTTCGAATGAATTATTCAGCTATTATTTCTTTCTACAATACTTTAGTTTTAAATTTGTAACGTCATGTATCTACACTCTTACAGTTTGGAGCATCTGTCAAGAAAAAGAGATTATATAAACGAATAAACTTGTAAAGTCTTCTGCCTCTGCTAATGCCGTGCTTATAATCATTTCGTATCCGATTTTTCCTATTTTCTTTTTTTTTTTTACCAATTTTTGGCAAAAATTAATTTTAGGTTAGTAATATTACAAGTACGTCCAAATAACAAAAGTTAAAACCTTATAAGGTTTACTGAAATTTAACGAATATGTCATTATTTGTTGAAATCTAACGAATATACAGGGTGTTTCAAAATGACCGGTATATTTGAAGAAATCAATAAAAACTAAACGGGCAGCGATAGAAATACACCGTTTGTTGCAATATGCTTGGGACAACAGTAAATTTTCACGCAGACAAACTTTCGAAATTAGTTACAATTTTCAACAACAGATGACGCTGCAGTCTGGAAAAATCTAAACCACGATATTTTCCACATTATGCACCATAAGCAGCAATAATATGGCGTAGTCTCTGAACGAAATTACCAGAAACCTTTGTAAACCTGTGACTTCTTTCTGTGGGGATACTTGAAAGACCAGGTGTACCGCCACAATCCAGAAACAATTGAACAACTGAAGCAGTACATCTCTTCTGCATGTGAAGCCATCCCGCCTGACACGTTTACAAAGGTTTCTGGTAATTTCGTTCACAAACTACGCCATATTATTGCTGCGCATGGTGGATATGTGGAAAATATCGTGGTTTAGATTTTTCCAGACTGCAGCGCCATCTGTTGTTGACAATTGTAACTAATTTCGAAAGTTTGTCTGCCTGAAAATTTACTGTTGTCCCAAGCATATTGCAACAAACGGTGTATTTCTATCGCTGCCCGTTTAGTTTTTATTGATTTTTCAAATATACCGGTCATTTTTTAAACATCCTGTAGTTATATTGCTTTACTATTCATATAGGACAACTTGGGGAAAAATAATTTTTGAAGGTGTTTGGAAAATGACGTATTACAACAGGATTAAACAGACATAAGAACTTTTTAGTATTGTTTATGTTTCATCACAAATTATTTGTTCGGAAAAGTAGACCCTATTTAAAATTTAAAGAGTGAAACATTATGTCTAAAATAAAAGACTCGCCATTCGCCAATGGTGTATAAAGAGAATTAAACAAACTTTTATTATTATTCTTATTATTACTAAATGCTGAAACATAAATGAAATCATAATAATAAATGTATAACCATATACTAATACTACAATAAGATAATAACAAAAATTGTTGTTAAGACAAAATAATAATGAAAAGACATGTCCTATTAATAGGACGCCAGTCCCGAACGTTTAAGAAATTTAGCACCATGTTATTACATATTTACATACCGGTGTTATTACATATTTTATTTATTTATTTATTTATTAATTAAGAGGGGGAGAGATTTTGAAGCTTACTAAAATGAAATTATATTTGGCCTTAGTTCTATACTGTTTTTTCAATCAATATTTTGTGGATTTATGTTGATTTATGTACCACAAAACTTTCAAAATAGTTTCCTTCAAGTTCCGATATTTTCGTTTACTATATTTCTAAATTATAGATTAAGTCGTCGAAAATTTTATCATCAACTTTAATTTTTATTATTTCAATTCATTTTTTGAGAACTGCAGATGAAATGCATACATTAAAGTTTAGTTTGAATATCATCTTTATTTTATTTATTTATTTATTATCTCTGTTATATTGGACATGGCCCTTTATTGTACTCTCTTTTATTTCTCTTTAACGTCTAAGAACCTAGATATGAAATTCTGATTGAAAGATTACATGATTGCAAAGGAAGATCAGTCACATAACACCCTTATACTTCTTTTCCTCTCCTTTATTGCAATTTATCAGGCAAATATTCCATTTCCTTCCCATAGAGTTCTTCCCTTTTTTTGTGTGTGTAACTGATTGTTAGCTTCAAGCATCAAAAAACACAATATTTACGTGAATTGAAAAGAGCGAGTGCATATAAGTATTTTGCTTTCTTATATACAACTGGAATGTTGGTAAATCCAGTGACTTTTTAAAATTATTATCTGGCAAATGAAAGTTTGAAATTATTGAATGCAAATTTAATAAATATAATTGATGCTGACTCTAAAATCACTGGTTATTCGACTCAGCAATTCACATGAATCAAATTATTGAAACAGAAATTTTTATTACATTTTTTTAACCTATTAGCTTGTTCTAGAAGATTATATGTTTCCTGTCTCTTACTGTTTCAATCTTATTTCTGTAATCTAATTTTTGTATCTTATTCAATTGAAAAAACGTGAGTCATTTAAAGCAGTTAAGTGCGAGTTGCGATCATTTAATCGGAAAGAGCAAACTTTTTCCATAGGTCAAGTGCATTATAACATAAATAAAGTAAATTTAATTTAATGCACGTTGTATAAAAAGCGTTAAAGTTGTAGCGAGAAGTTTTAGAAGAATTTAATAATTAGCAATAAAACCCGTTGAGGCTGTTCTGAATTTCCAAATCACTTCTTTCTGATACATTCCAGATAAAATTTGTATCATTAAATGCGCGAACATTGCAGGTAATATTATTCAGTTAAAAAGAATTCAAAAAAACGTTTCTTATTTTTCTATTAAAGCAAAGGATTTTTCAGAAAATTAGTCAGATTTTGGATTAATCATTTGAATACCCCTCTCTTTCGTACATAAAATATCAGTCGCAACACAATTAATCCAGTCTAATGGAACAGCGGTCGATCCAGGCAAAATTTGAGGCCTATTTAGGGAGCTTCACAAAATCCATTTAATAAAACAAGCTCCTTCACAAAATTCCTTTTAATAAAATATATCCCTTCACAAAATTCTATTCCATAAAAACATACTTTTCATTAATTATTTTTATTTTGTTAGGTTTTAAAATGTGTAATTTGCAAACAAAACAAGTTCATCAGAAAGGAAAATTTGGCAGAAGGACTTAAAGAAGTTATTATTAATAAATGCTTGGTTGCATATTGAGTAACTGGATTTCATATTTCATTACAAAATTTTATTACAAAACTTATTTTTCACAAAAATATATTAAATTTCACAAAAATGACTTTTACTTTTCACAAAATAGGCCCCAAGAAAAAAAAGACTTGCATCAACCCCTGTGGAAATTTTAAAATTCTAAATTATCAATAGTTTTTGTGTAACTATGGCTATTACAAGATCTGACTTTGGAAAAGTTCACTAAGCTACGGGGTAAAAGTTGGCTAATATAACATGCGGTGAAGAAGACGCATTAATTAATGAACATCTACATCTAGATTCTACTTTTTACCTAAAACAACAAATGGACACGTCAAAAAGTTGTAAGATTTATGTGCCAACTAATCGTGGTCGAAAAGTGAAAAGTGTTTTCTAATAATTTTAAAGATCATAAACTGACATGATTTTTTAAAAAACTGGATTTAAGAGGAAATCAACATGCATATAGCATATAATCATCATATATGCATTTATATTTATTTTGGTTAATATATATATTTATAAAGGGAAATTTTTATATGTCAGAAATCTAACTTTAAATTCGGATGTTTCTTCTATCTGAATAAAACATATCGCGTCTACTTGAACAAAAGCACCACAGACATTCCTCTGCTTTTTAAAGTAGCTAACAAAGAATACAAATTAAACACTTATTTATCAGTCAGTAACCCTCTTTAACAAGTTGTGTTATGGGCATTATTTTAACAGATTAGCGAAAGAATAACGATTTAGAAGCTTATGCTTTAAAAAATATATAACTATATGAAAAAATAAAAAGAAGTTGCAATATTATGTACATTTTGCAACAAAAACCAGACATGCAACTTTGTTCAAAATAACCAACCACAAGAACATTCATGTTACACGCTATTATAAAAGCAATCCATTTTAAGAAATTATTTCCATAACGTATATTTTAGCAATAAGATCATGAAAGGAGATTCGATTCAGAAGCCGGTATTTAATAATTCTTCATATAATGAGATGTAAGAACGCAAGCTTTCATAATCTACTGCTTGTTCATTCGTGTATCGTCAAAAAATTACAACTTAGGATCTTCTGCTTTAAAAAATATAGCTACTATATATGAAGAAATAGAAATTGCAATATTATTTCCCATTTGCAACAAAAATCAGACATACAACTGTTTTAAAGATAACCAACCAAAAACATCCATGTTTTACGTTATTAAGATTAATCCATTTTAAGAAATTACATCCACATGGCGTACATTTTAACAAGATCATGAAACGAGATTTGATACAGAAGCTGGTATTTCAATATTTATTTGTTTAAGGAGACGTAAGAATGTAAACTTCCAGAATCTGCTTCTATTCATTTGTGTATCACCAAAAAGAAAAAAAAAAAAAAAAGAAAAAAAAAAGCTTGTGCTTTAAAAAATATATATGGAGAAATAAATAGAAGTCGCAATATTATTTCTCATCTACAACAAAAATCGGACATGCGACTGTTTTCAAAATAACTATGCAACCAAGAATCCATTAATCCATTTTAAGAAATTACATACACATGACGTACATTTCAGCAGGATCATGAAACGAGATTCGATTCAGGAGCTGGTATTTTAATAATTATCTGTATAAGGAGACGTAAGAACGTAAACTTTCATAATCTGCTTCTATTCATTCGTGTATAGTCATCTAATAGAAAATCATTAAGAAGTTCGGTGGCTATTAAGAATTTGCGATACTGCTGTGATTTCCAGCAGATGTAACGTTGTCCTGTTTTTAAAGCAGCCGAACTTAAGAATGTTCGGTGTATCATTAGCTCCGAGTCATTTGGCAAACGCAACTGCAGGTTTATAATAATTACATTTCTCTAATTATTGTAATATGTTCTCCAGTATTTGGGTGGATGCCATAAAGGTATTTTGTCGCAGGATTATTCCAAACAGAAAGAGAACTAACCTTTTCCGACATTCGCTCAAATTTGAATTTAGAAATGTTCATCATCATTCGGCCGCTTGGTATAATTAAGGAAATTAAGAAAGCATAATTTGTAGCGAAAAGAAGTATGTATTTTACAACGTAGAAATGTAATTTCATTAAGAATGATTTATTTATACGAAAATGCATTTGGATTTTTACACCATAAATAACATGGTAAGTGGCCATGTATAGTTAATGAAAAAAAGTGCTCTTTAATATTTTTAAATTACTAATTTAACGAAGTATTTTTTAACGATATTTACTTATACATATGTCGCATAATTATGTAAAATAAATGTCTATATGTATAACTAAATTATCTATTTTCCTGAAATATAGAAAAACAAATATGAATAAAATTTTCATTAGCTTGAATTTTTCTATACAAAATAATTTCTTTGAAAATTATAATTTTAAATTATATACGTTTATTTTAGGCATGTAAATACGCTAATTTGGACTTTTAATTTTTTATTTGATTCTGATGTTTATACTTGCATATGACTATATCAGAGCTGTAAATACAGTTAAATTTTAAGAATATTGTAACAGAATTACTTCCAAAAGCATAGCTTCCAACTTTTTCATTAAATCACCAAAATCCTGTGATTACATGGCAAAAATTTCTATTAAATTTTAGTGGTAACAAAAAAGCGTAAAAGTTGGCAGCTATGCAAAAGCCTCACTGATTATTTTAATAGCAAAGCTCTTTTAGGCTCAACCAAACCTTCGCTGGAATAAATTCATGTTTTTTCAACTGGAATTTGGTTCAATAAACGAACTCATTACAGCATACATCAATTTAAAAGTTACAATTTATTGCATGCATATGCACACATATATACATACAAGAAGGGCAAGAGAAATGAAGATAGGAATAAGATACGTTTATAAATCAAAATGTATTAAATATTAGATTGCTTAGTTTTATTTTGTTTTGCTTTGTTTTTCAAAGACTATTCCTAATTATAACAGTGGCTATCAGATGTATTACAAAGTAACCTATAGTAATAATAAACTGCAGTTACTGGAAAAATATCTCCTATTTTTCTGTTAGCGCCTTTGTGAAACGTTTTAACCGCCATCTTTCAAAAATAATTAATTGAAAATAGTATATGCTTTTTCTTTAAATCCAATTCTTGTAAATAGAAGTCAATAATTGTCCACCTAAATGAAAGGAGTTTAAATGTTGGTTGAATGTAAAGCTGAAAAAAAATCTAGGATGTAATGATTTCTAAATGTCAATATACCGATAGACGATTTTTATTTCTGTAGAATAAATTAATTCATGAAACTTGAATATGTGAAAATATGTTTTTATTTCTTCGAAAATTAATTTAATAAAGTTTTTTTGTTTTTTTCATCATCTATTTAAATCGAAAATAATTTCTCTCTTCAATGTTAATGAGAAAATGATAGAAAAAAAAAATGTAATAATCCATATCGTTTCCTCTTTTCTCTCTTTTATCCACAAAAATGGAGTAATTTAGTTCTCACCATTACAGAAATGTCATTAAAAATTACAAAATACTAATAATATATGTTGGAAACTAATAAAAAAAATTAATTCTGAGACCTTATATGACATATTGGAATCCATGCGGATAACTTGTGTTAATGTCATTGCCCAACGTTCTACATTCTGGGAGGAGTAGTGGAGCAATACAAACAGACAAGCAGATTTTGAAAGAATAGATACAGATTTCGCCAAGTATATTATTTCAAAGAAAATCAACAGAAAGTAACAAAGTTTAAAATTTAGATTTGTAAAATTCTGGTCTTATTTTTGTGGAAGATGGTGGGGAGTAGTGAGGGCAAAGTTTAATTTTTGAGGTTGAAAAACAGAACAATTGTCTGATTTTCAGATTTTATTATTTTTGTTGTTCGATAAGTCATAGGTAAATCACAGAGACGAAAGTACTAAAATTAACAATATAGGGAAGGCCTATGTGCCTATGAGAGACTTTAGACCTATGTTACGACCACTAAACTTTATTTTAAAAAATTTGGATCTAAATTTTATTATTCAGAACTGGATGAAGGACAACATCAGTTGTTTTGTTATTGTTGCCCTTTTGAATTCCAAAAGAAGGGGGTTCTGAGAATTTAAAAGTGGAAAACTGTTTTGTCGACACAAAAGTAAAATTTTGTTGCTGAATTCTTTTATTATTTTACACAGGATAATAAGTGTTTTATTTTATCTACAATACCTAGTTTTAACTGTTTTATGTAGTGCTAAATGAGATATTAAATATATCACCTATTCCTGTGGAATTTTTAGTGGAGCCCGTTTTGTGTAAAATCACCCGGTATTTATACCTAGACCAATTACCCTAGATAAAATGCAACTTAGATCCATAACACTAGATAAAATGCAATATTTTTGTTCCTCTTTTTTTTTATCTTATTTCAAAATTCTTAATGATAATGGCTGAGAACACAGCCTTTGATGATGTGGCATTTAAAAGTATTTAAGTTTTATTTATGCATTTAGTTTCTAGAATAGATATTGATAATAGAATTTAGCTAAATGTTTCAATATTAATACATTAGTTATCAGAAAATTTAGCTGATTATCAATTATTCTAATATTTCTAATCTTTAATCTTTATTAAGCATTTAAAAAAAAATTACAAATTGCATAAATCAAATATTGCTCAAGATTCATCTTACTTTTGGAATAAGCTTTTCGAGGTGTATTAATGCTTTATAATAATACGCATTTCAAATTGTAATAACGTAAAATAACTCATAAAAAAATTAATTTTATGTGTAAAGCTTACATGCTAGAAATTTTAGAATTGTTAGGAATATAAATAGTTTCTATATACAAAAAAATGCGCGGTAGCGTATTACTGCTTATTTTACTGTTTATTACTGTTAGTTTTACGGTATCATACTGGCAGCTGGGGTGCCAGTATTATACTGTAATATCAACACTTTTTTTTTTTCAGTGTAGTGATATGCTAATTTGTGAGTTTTATTATTATTCTTATTATTTTACAAATTATAAAAAAGTGAAATTTTAAACATACTTTAAACGAGTGGAATTTTGACTTGTGTTTTATCTGCGATTATTGTTTGTTGTATAAAATTTTAGTGTATGTTTCTTTTTTATTATACAATCTAAATTCAAATTTTTAAGTAATGGCACTAGGTACGAAAACACCGACCCTATATAGGTACATTAGTGTTCCAGTACCTAGGGTCACAGCTTGATAAATGCTTGACAAATGCCAGGTCGCCACTGGTGACCAGGCGACCAATATTAAATCTGGCGACCAATATTAAATCTAGTGTTTTTCTTTTTCTTTTCTTTGTACAAAATTTGGTCTAAGAAATGAGCACAAACGACACTTTTCCTCTACCCCCACTATTAAGAAATAAACTTAAAACTTATATTCAAACATTTTTTTTTTTTTTTAATTTGGCAAAAATAGGTTCACCAAATGCAAATTTTAAAATAATAAAAATAAAATTATTTGACTGACATCGGCAGGAAAAAGGCAAAAATTGTTCTCTTGCTTCAGATATAGATTTCGCAGCACTCAATTATCCGGACATTTGAAGCACTCGGCAATCAGAATTTTCCGAACATGCCGGTTAGAGATCAGCCTTTACTGTATATATTTTTTTTTTTTTCAAAGATGTAAAATTTTGATAAGTTTCGTTAGAAAACTTAGCTTATATTATATTTCTAAATTTTGTAACTAATAATTCTAAACTATGCTTATTGTGATTTCTCAATTAATACATAAAAAAAAAAAACTTTTGTGCTTTTTTAATGGCCGGGGGAGGGGGGGGGGGGGTAAGTATTTTTCACTGGCAATTAGAAATTTTTTTTTGCTGGCTACCACATTTTATGAACCACATTTATATTGTTTCTGGAAAACAATTCTACTAGTCATAATTTCCAATTTTCAGTATGTACAATACTTCCAGTAAAAGGTAGATACTATACGTATATGTGCACATTAATTGAAAAAAGTTTTAAAAGAGATTAGTTGTTCAGTTATTATTGCATTAAACAAAAAGTGACCTTAGGTATAACCCTACAGAGCTGCCTAAATTTTATTGCATACATCTACATATTAAATTTAATAATAGAAATTTATTGATTTTAAATATATTTTTTATTCGATGGACGGATACATCCTGTTTGCCAGAAAAAAAAAATGCTATTGCTAACAAATGCATGAAATTTTCTTTGTTTTAATCCAAAGTTAAGGAAATGTATTATAATAATCAGTTACTTTTAGATATGCATAATAAATGCTACGTAAAAGAAATGTCTTCCGATTTGAAATTAGTCCATTTTAAATGTTGGATTTGTCCCAACTACGTTAACATTTTCAGTCTATTATCATTTATTTAAAATCCAATAAAGTATAAAAACAAATATATACAAAAGAAAAATTTCTTGAAAAACATGCTGAATTTATGGCATCCGTCTAGTATGAGTTATGAACCTGTGTTTTGAATTTGAATTTTTTGTGCAACCCTTCGTATTTTATCTGTTGTAATCACTGCGATGGCTAACGACTTCGATTATAAAACCTCAAAATTATAGCATGCCCAATATTTAGTCGATATTTGTTTGAAATGAAAATGCATGTTTACATTGCAGATGCATTTTAAACATTGCAGATGCATTTTAAACATTGCATGGGCTTCAGTATTGATTGTTTAGCGTGCGAAGAATGTACACTCAAAACTTTCCTCTCCTGGAAATAATGTTTTCTGCTTATGCTATTGATTTATTGATTTGTTGCAGACACACACAATACATAACCGGAAAGAGAGAGAAAAAATTACTATTTCTAGAACACCTCAAGCGATTTAAAATCGGGAGCGGGTCGCAGAAAATAGAGTTGAGTTGTACGCCTGGATCTGAAGGCATCCAACAATTCTGATTGCATATATCTCATGTGGTTTTTTATTATACTAATTACATAGGAGTCTAAAAAAATAATGGCGCCGCAACGCTAACATGTTTCCGTAATTGAAGCATCCCATAAAAATCAAAAAGCATAGAAAGAAAAAAAAATTAATTACTGTTTTATTTAGGGAATAGCGGTAAAAAACAGGTATAGGAGAGAAGTTTTAAATAGTATTGCACCTCTGGAATCATTACATAGAAAATTGAAACGCTTTGTTGTGCCTGAAATATGGAAGTTATTTTTTTTTAAGTTGTAATTATTATACAGAGTATACTTTTTTTTTTACTTCTCTTTCTAAAATAAATATAAATTTCTATTATGGAAGCTCAAAAAATGAAACATACATTTTTTGATTGTAAGAAAGTAAAAAGTACGGATAAAACTAGAACTTTTTTCTGCTTCGGCGTTCTAGAATGCTGATATCAGGAACATATTTGTTATATCTTTTATTCTTAACTCTCTCTCTCTTTTTTCCAATAAAAATGTGTATATCCTGTCGTAGCACAAACTTACATATCTACTTCTTTAATAAATCGCCATTGATCTACTGCATTAATAAAACATTCATCAATTTTTTTTCAGGAATCAGTCAATCATTTTTTTCATGAATTTATGAAATTTTATGTATTATAGAAAAAAAAATCTTACATAGTTTTTGTTTTTAAACTATTCAAGAAAAACTATACATAAAAATCTATTCGCTACAAAACTATACATAGAAAATTTAAACGCTTTATTGTGCCTGAAATATAGAAGTTATTTTTTAATTTGTAATTATAATACGCAGTACTTTGTGTTTGCTTCTTTTTTTTTTTTTTTTTTTTTTTTTTTTTTTTTTTTTAACATCTCTTTTTAAAATATATAATATAAACAGGGATCTGTTTAGAAAGAAATTGGGTCCTTTAATTGAGCCCTTTCACAAAACTTTTCACCTTAAAACAAAATTCTTTGTCTTAAAAATAGGCCTTTCGCAAAACATTTCTCTCTCGAAACTGAATCTTTCACAAATTTAATCATTTAAAAGTCAAATCTGGCTGCCTCTTTTACATATGTAAAGAAATTGGGCTAAATTCTGATATACATATATAAAGAAAATATGTGTATTTTACAAAGATATACATCTTCTTAAAAATGTATAAACAAAAACCTGAATATAAAGATCATGACAAATTCACAAAATTATGACTAGATTTTTCACAAATGTAAAAAGCAGTTCACAATTTCACAAAAACCGTGGGAGAAAATTCTAGACAGACCCCTGATAAATTTATATTATGCAATTCAAAAAATGAAGCATTACATTTTTTGATTGAGAGAATGTAAAAAGTATAGATAAAACTGGAATTTTTGCTGCTTTCCTTTCTAGAATGCCCGATATCTTGGCATATTTATGCCAAAACACTATTCTTAAATCTCTCTCTTTCTTATTAAAAATGTGTACAGTGGAACCGCGATAACCTGACATGTCATATTCACATGGTTGGTACAATGTTAACATCAATAAGAAAACAAGTCGGATGTGCCAATCCCAAAACTTTCTTCTATCTCACACAGGTACACTAAAACGAATCAGCCCCAATTTATATCAAGGTCTCACTGAATTAAATTTTATTAAATTCCGTGCATTAGTTCTTGAAATATATGACTAATCGCTAAAATCGTGTAAGTCCTGAAAAATGCATCATAGTAGCGCCACCTATTGGGATATTGACTAAAACTAAAGGATATTTACACCAGAAAACTAATCGACAACAACTTACGTCAACGTCTAACTGAATCTGAAGTTCGATGAAACTCTGTGCATTAGTTCTTGAGATAGAGCTATCGTAAAAATCATGAAAAAAGTAGCATAGCAGCGCCAAATTGTAAAATGTGTATAAACTAACATTTAAAGTGAAATATAAAACATGTACGGTAAGGTTATCACCTTTCTTATTTTCTCAATGTTGTGATGATGTAATCTTCGGTTATATCGCGATTTCAGATATATCGCATATGTACTTTTTATCCCGGCATGCACGATATAACGAGGTGTTACTGTAATCTGTCCATGTATCTGTTATATACTGCAAAATATCTGATACTGGCTGAAAAGCGTGTGCAAAGGTAAGCTGTGCCTTTAAATCTCGCCATGTTTTTATACAGACTTTAAAAGTCCATACCAGATGTACATTTCACAAATATTTTTCTTTTTTATACTGAACGTTGGTTGTGCTTTTATGAAACACGGGTACTATTTTTTTCCCAGAAAGGAAATTTATTCCAATAAGTGTATTTTTCATGCAAGAAGTAGTGAAATGTATAGCTGAGCCCTAGAATCTTAACAGAAGCATAGAGAATAAGCATAAGAAATATTTCGCATTTTCTACTAAGATTTTATACATAAAATCAAATTCATTCTGTTGGCTCGATTCCGTTCTATATTTTAAAATAGCAGAAGCTTTATGTGAAAACGAAAAAGTCAGTACCACTTTTCCAGGACAAAAAACAATGTTTTTACCTTATGACATTTTTTTTCAAATACATTTTATTACGAAGCCTAGTGTAATACATATTTTAGATTGGCTTATTTTTGGATAATATATTAATCAAAATTAACACGTTAAACCTAATTTAAAATTTATTCAGTTGCCCCCTCCTTTCCTGCAAATTTTTTTGGCACAGCCTTGAAGTCTTTTTTTTTTTTTTTTTCATAAAAGTATGAAAATTCCTGATATTATTATGCATAAGTTATTATGCGAGTGGCCACAGAATCAAACAAAATATTTTATGTTAAATAAAAACCGTTTGAAACTGTTTTATTTCCAAAAGACTTATTATTTTCTTAAATTTTTGTAAACCTGGAATAGTTAGTAAAATTCTATTAAATATGGAAAATATTTTAGTAAATTTCGAATGTATCTTTCTATCGGTAACAACGGTGGAATTCAGTTTTGGAGGTTTTGCAGCAAATGATAATAATAATAATAATAATAATAATAATAATCTTGTTCGTCTCACAATTCCATCATATATTTCACAAATTTTGATTAACTGTGATGACAAAACATTTATCAGATTTCAGATATCCTTTGTAAAAAAATAAATAAATAAACATATTTGGAATGCATCATATCTGAAATGGATATTCGTAAAATTTATATTAACCATTTTTAAAGCGCTTTAAAAACAAGAATTAAGTTTAGTCCTGTTGAAACATCATATACGTATAAAAAGTATTCTTAAAATGTTGACTTCCAATCACGCTCTAATCAGCAGTGTACAGTAACCTCGCTCCGTATTGATTTGATATAGATTGGGGGCGTGGTACTCAGCAAACGTATTAACATTTTATATCAAACAGCATATGCTTCTTTTTGTTTGTCAACGACAAATTATGAAAATACGGTTGTTTCCAATAAGTGCACCTATTTTAAATTAATAGCAGTAAAGGTAACATTTTCAAAAATTTAAATGCTACAAACAAATTTCCACTTTTTTTTTTCTTTTTTCCAATGAGTAGATTTTTACTTTTTTTTTCAAGACAGGGAAATTGATCCGAATCATAAGGAGGATTTGCAGACAAAGGTGGATATACGAATTTTATTGGTTACAGGGGTCATGATCAACACCCCCCCCCCCCCCCCCCCCCGCGCGCGCGCCTGATGCATGAATGCATGGAAGTTAAAACTCACCGAAAAGCTGAACTATGCATGAACTATTCACCATATGTTATTGCAATATAAGCACATGAGCATGCAGAAATAAAACTTATTACCGAATATTACAAAAAATAACTGAGTTAGATATGTATAACATATAAATAAATATATATTAGTAAAGTTAAATAATATATTAATACCATTATTATTATTTTCCTCAATTATTTCCTTTATTTATTACTATGATGAGTTTAAACACATCTACATGTTAAAATTTCTGCACTATATTATAACTATTAGCACAGCTGCTCAAACGGGAGCAAATAACATATTTTAAAAAAATCTAAAATAAAAGACAGACATAATATCACAAAGTTCGCATGGGCATGCATTGTGAGAACAAAATACAATTAAAAATTTAATGCATTTGAATTTAGTGAATTTTAAAGAAATATTTTTTTTTATTCGTTTTTTAATTTGAGTTTTTTTCCCTCCTTGATTTCACATTTGAAATTATATTTGTATACCATTACAAATTTATATATTTTACATCCCTTCCCCCCTAAATTTTCAGGTCATGATTTCTCGGCGTTTTTGCATCAATCTCAAAAACAGTCAAATTATTGACATTTTAAAAAGCTGAAAACTTTCATACCGGCAAAGTTTCTAACAGCACTTTTTAACATGGAAATACACATTATATTGAAAAAATGCTACATTAATAGGCATGTCTTTTCTGTAGAAGCGATAGGATTCCCCACCCCTGTAATCGTCGGATGTTGAAATTATCTTAAATTCGTGAGCCTTGTTTATTCAGATTTAATTTTTAAAAAAACTGTTATTACAAGATCATTTAATGTTAAAAGGAGAAACCAGAAACAGTAAGTTATATATATATATATATATATATATATATATATATATATATATATATATATATATATATATATATATATATATATATATATATATATATATACAGTAGAACCTCGATTATAGAACCCTCGTTTAACCGGAACTCTCCGTAAACCGACGTCGGTTTCCTGACCTTTTTTTCAGAGGGTTTTTTTTTTTTTTTTTTTACTTTCATATTTCTTGTGTATGCAAGCGGCCCTTTCCGAACTACGAGTACAGATAAATATTTTGGTTCCCCTTTCTTAGAATTCATTTGAAATTACCTTGAGCTCCCGCAAGCTCTGATTCCTCCGCCTGTGTACTAATTATCATGATAGTGGTTCGTTGACGATGTTACGTCTTAAAGTAGATGATTATTGACAAATTCTCGATTATTCGGAATTTTCGATTATCCGATGTAGGTTCGGTCCCAATTACGTCGGATAATCGAGGTTCTACTGTATATTTTTTTAAGTATTGGTTATATCATAGAGAAGACTTTTAAGATTCGTTTTACTTAATTTTAGATGATTTTTGCTAATTTTAGATGACTTTACGCTCAAAATTGATATTTGGAATATTATTGTTCAGAAGGTCAAAATATAAAACTTTGTTTTATAATTTCAAAATTTATAGTAAAGAAAAAAGAAAAAATCCCTTGAGAAAAGAAAAAATCGTCTCTATTTTGCATTGTGAATTTCAAGAATTATGATGAGAACGCTGAAACTGCGAAATTAACTCGCGGAGGATACACTAAAAACCGTAACATAAAAAAATAGTATCTAATATATATAGTATGGAATATTTTTATTGTGATTTTTTATTTTCTTAAATGTGCGATTTTTAAAGATATTTTGTTAAATTTTGAATAACTTTTGATTCTATTTATAATTTTGACCGTTATGAACTATAAATTTTATATCTCTATAACCCCCTCGCAAAGAGCGTTTTTTGCAGATTTTTTTAATCATTTATCACCGGTTTTTTAAAACAAAAATATTTCCTTAATTTAATCGCAAGAATGCTCTTGATTTAATAAGGCAAAATTTACAATTAAAAATTACCGGTAAGAATAATCAAGGATTTTGAGCACCTTATGCGTCACGTATACGTGACGGTCGTCGCAAAGGGGTTAACATTGTAAGTTTCAAGAATTACGGAAACCGAAATTTGACGAAATTGCAAAGTTAATTCTGAGATACACCAGTCATTCAGAGGGTTAATTAAAAAATGTTCATTAAATTCTTTATTACGATTTTTCTGAAGTTCCAAAGTTTTCTTAAAGACTGTTCACACTACTTTCTGACACATTCACGAAATTTTTATCGGTAACTGCACAAAATGATCATAGGTATTGTTACTCGGGTTTTAAGAAATCGAATAGCGTTTTTTGCTTTCCTAATAGCGAATCTTTCAGGAAATGGTGTCAAATTTGGCGTTTTGAGGGATTGGAATGGTGTTCATCGCATAGCCATCATGTATACTTCATCTATATTATATATATGTGTGTGTGTGTGTGTGTGTGTGTCAAATTTGTTGGAAAACGAAGAACTCTGCGCAATTCTCAAGCACCTGCATTTAAATACCTGAAATTTTAAAACAAATGAAAAAGAAAATGGGTCCATGTCAGAAAGTTTCGTGTTGTTGAGCAGGATAAAATAGTAAACTGACCAGAATTTTTGAAAAAATTCATTTGGAAATAAGTAAATGCAATTAAAAAAAAAAAATCCCGTAATTCTTAAAGGAAAAAAAATATATAAAAAAATTCTAGAACAAATTTTGATTAAAAATAAGTGGTATAAATAATATTCCAGCGGTTCTTCAAAGGGTTAAATCAAAGTTTTTGAAGTCACTAGTCATTTTTAAAACAGTGAACTGAACTAGCATATGTTTCACCTAGTCTTATTTATATTAAATATAAATTATATAGAACTGTCAAATAATTAGATAAGAATATTTTTATTCTCCCAAAAATTATATATTATTAGAATATATATTACGATGGATATCAAAAGAAAGTACGCCAGAATTATTATCACAAAAAAAGGGATTTCAAGAGACTTCTTACGAAGTTTAAAGGCACCATTTTTAATTAAAAGAAATAATTAAATTAATTTAAGAAAGCTATAATTTGTTACAAGTTTAAAGATTTTGTTGAAATTTTCATATTAATAAAATAAAAATTCTGATAAAATTCCGAACCAATCCCCCCCCCCCCCCAAAAAAAAAATATATATCTATATGTGTGTGTGTGTGTGTGTGTGTGTGTGTGTGTGTGTGTGTGTGTGTGTGTGTGTGTGTGTGTGTGTGTGTATAATACAAATATCAAATTTTATCTCTTGATATCTGATTATAGATTTAAGTTCTCCGACATTTAACATAAGAAGAAAATGCTTCCTTTATCACATGCTTTTTTTTTCGCACATTTGTAATGACTTCATTTTCATTAACTAAATTTTAAAACCGAAATAACTATCAGTAAATGGGGGAAAAAGGGAAATTGTAGAATACATCAGGAGTATAATGTTATCAACTATCACTAGCCACTGATATTTTTATCTTTGTAAAATCAATTATGTGATATAATAATAATACGTAGTATTGTTATTATTATTATTAAAAATAATAACTTTCAAATTAAATTATTAAACACTCCAATTAAAGGAATTATTTAAATGCAATAATATTCAAAAAGCATTCGAAATTATCTTCATCTATTCTATTTTACTATTCTCGCCAATATTAAATAATAAAAATGTTGAAATTTTATATAATATATAAAATTGTCGAAAAATTAGATAAAAATATGTTTCATCCATTATTGAAACCATGCCATTTTAATGCCATTTTTCAATAAATGGCAAAAAAGAAAATGGTCGAATACAATAACATGGATATAAATTTATCAACTGTCACCGGATACTGATATTTTTATCTATGACATATACCCATTCGTGTGAAATAGTAATAATATAACAATAATAGTTTTTTAATTCAATGATTTATCACTTCTGCAAAAAGGATGCTTTACATAAAATAAATTATAAAAGTCGTTGTCCTAAATTTGAATTTATCTTTCTCTATTCTATTTCACTAGTGTCGTCAAAATTTACATACATTATAGTAGAACTATCGAATAATCAGATAACAATATGTTTTTCATTAACTACTTTTCAAACGAAAATGATCGAATATATCATGAGTATAATGTTATTGACTGTTTCTTGACACATTTATCCTTATCTATGAAAAATATTCATGTAAAATAATAATAATGACAATAATAATAAATATTTTTTTTCAAATTAAATGATTAAATACTCCAGCGAAAGAAATGCTCTAAATGAAGTAATATTCTAAAAGCCGTTCTTCTAATTATAAATTTAAAGCAAAGAGCTCTACACTCTTAACCATTAAATGCCTTGCATAAATAAATTCCCCTCGCGAAGTTCTGAAACACTACACTAAGAGGCAGTATAACACTCAATAAATTCATTTTAAATCGTCATTGGGCTTCTTTGCCAAGTTTCCGATACAAAGTATCACTTTTCTCTCAAGAGACAGACTCGTCTACTCGATGATTCAATAAAAATCTAGTCAAGCAAAAGTGAAATTTTGTACTCGGCAATAAATCACAGACTCTAAACGTACGTTTTGCGGGTATTAAGACTAAAAAGAAAACAACAATTCATGTTCGGCTATAAATCTTTCGCCCAGATTTACTAAGTAACATTTCGGGGAGCTAATAATCGAACCACGTGTGGCAGACGGAATGCGCAAGTCTCCCCGCGTGACCAGACCTTGCACCAATTTCATCTGATAGTGACGTAATTTATTTCGATCCAAGCTTTTGATATCTACGCCCGAGCCGAAGGAAGATCCAGCAGTCCTACCTGAGGCAGGTAAGCAAGTGGACGGACCTCCTTGTGCTGCTCTGCACCACTGCGAGCAATACCGCCTCCCGATTGGCTAGGGAGACACGTCACGTGACTCCTCCATGTTTATCCCCCCTTTTCGCCTGAAACCATGAATTCATCATTAATAATAATAATAAAAAAATAGCTCCCTGAAAGATCGACATTGAAGAGTCAAGCAGTTCTGTGTAGAACTCGCAGCTTAGCTCGTAGACGGTCTTCTTAACTCTTCCATTCCATATTATGTTGGGCACGGACCGTCAGCCAGCACCTACCGCTGCGTACCGCGGTCAGCTACTGAGAGCTGTATCTCCCCATAGTAGCTGCAGCTGATATGCCAGGTAATTCGAGAAATTTATGGGCAATCATATCTGTCCATTTGGCCTCCGAAGTGGGGTGCTTACAAGCACGCGCGTTTGCCGGCTTTTACAGAATCTTCTTCGTCTCTGGTGGCGACCAGTCGGTATTTCGCGCGGCCAGAACCAGAAATAAAGTCCACTGGTATGCAGTTTTTCCAGATGAAGTACTCCTTCGTCCATCCAAGATCAGGTCGGCCACCACTTCTCTTGCTTTTGGTGTTAATATTTCATTCACGTCGACCAGTCGTAAATAAAGTGATGGAATACGATAAAACTTTCACTGGAATCGGCGCGTTGTTTATCTACCTATTTATGGTACATTTTATTAAGATATATACCTTTTTATTTATTAATAAGGAACTTAACGTGAGATGCGAGGTGGTAAGTTGTTATCTGTAATATACAATGCTCAATTTTGGCTAGTTAATTCAACCGCTTCTAATTTGATTTATTGTTCTGTACACACCCCATTTCGGAAGGATTAATTTGTTCTGCTTTTTTATGATTCTCTGTTTTGATATTTTAGATTAGCGGATTACATGTAATTATAGTCCTAATTTCTGGATTAAATTATATTAAGAAAGCATATTCTGCATAATAATATACATTTAATGCAAAAAAAAAGCCTATATCAATTTTAATTATGTAATAGTAAAATAAAAAAGCATATTTTATAATGTATATCTTTTTAGCAATAATTGTGGTAGCTAGCTTATGTCTTTAATTTGTGGCCTTTTTATTTCTTGTAAATAAGATTGAGTTCAGTTGAAATATTTTATTATTACTATATTACTTAAAAGTAATAAAAATTATATACGACATCTATTTCGATTTATTATAAATTAACTAGCTATAAAAATAAAATAAAACAAATAAATAAATAACTTTTATTTTTTCCTTATTCAGCAAACTGATTCTGACGTATTTATCATCAAATTTTAATAAATATTAAAAGTCGAATATTATTAGTTTTGAAACTATTTTTTATTAAAATGTAAATATTTATTTCTCTTTTATTCATAATATCTATGTTACAGAAAATTAAATTAAAATTAGCTTAAGAAAAATTGTTTTTTGATAGCCCAATATTTTTTACGAGAAAATTGTTTTTAATTGTAACACACTTTAGGCGCTTATATTATTTCCTTAACACATTTTTTGCCCATATTTTATATATAAATCTAGAAGAATATATCTTTAAATTTTGTCTTAATATCTTTTCACTCTAAATTATCATAGTTATAAGAAATGCGTTATTCTATGGATACTATCGACAGCATTTTTATTTTCGTTTAATATAAAATCATCTTCCTTGAATTTAAATTTATTTATCAATATTTTTTTCCATAATTATTTAATGCTATTTTATTTATAAAATTTTTCATGTTTTCTCAATTTTGCTCATTGTATCTAAAAATAGTATGAGATAATCAAAAACTCTAACGAACGGTAAAATACGGCTGATTTAACTTGAGGAATACAGCCGTTACTCTAACTAAAAGTTGTCCATGTTATGGCCTGTGCGTTTATAAGATATCGTACTTTCAATTATCTATAATCATATATAAAATCATATTTATCATATAAAATCCGAACTTGTTTAAATATTTCATTTCTATACTTAATTTATTTAATGTCGTTTGAAAATAGTTTCATTTTCATATATTCAACGCACTTCATTTTTATGTTTAAATTGCTTTATGGAATATACAAGAATATCCCATAAAAAATCTGCAAACTAAAATAAAATCCTGAATTGCTTTAGTGTATGTTTACTTACATTTTTATTTACTTTGGCATGTGCAAACCATGGTTAGGTTTGGAGATACTTTATAAAAGTTTCCATTTTAAAAACAACCTACAAACTCGTGCACGTAAACAATGATTCAAAATTCAGCACCACAATTATTGAAGTTTTTTTTTAAGTTTTATTATTATTTTATCTTAGAAACAACGTATTAGTACTCCGTGCACATCTCACACCTCTTGCAAAAAATAAGAGGTATTAAAAACGTAGCATGATATATATAATAATGAAAAATGAAAACAAAGCTATGAAAAATGAAAACAAAGAAAAAGAATTTTTTTTTAAAAAAAGCTTTTCTTTAAAGGCACTGTTATTTTTTTTTCTTTGAAATATCTGAAAATCTACTGATTATAATTTATGCTGTCTTGTGTAAATTTACAGGGAGCTGAAAACCGAAATTCTGTTTATTTAAAAAAAAAAAAAATCAGAAACTGTTCTGTAAATGCACCGTAGACTCTGAATATTTACATCCATAAAAATATTTAAAATCCTTTCAATTTTCAGGCATAAAAATATAGAAAAATTTGTAATTTTACATTGAAAATGCAACAAAGACGGTTGTGGTTTGTTGTTCATACTGTTAGTAAATTATAACACGCTGTTACTCGAGTGTTTCGGACCGAAACATTATAACACGATTTTTCCAAAGATAGGCGAGAAATTTATTGTAAGAAAAATTCGCCATAAATCGAAAACTGCTATATTATAAATAGCTGTAAATGGATATATATTGAATTACACCTACTCCTGTTTCCTTCGGTACAAAATATCGAATGCAAGCACTAATTTCACTCACCAATAAAACATGTGAATTAATGATCAAGAAACTAGCTCGAATGTTTTAACCGAAACCTAACGTAAATGTACCGAGTATCCTTTTTTTTTTATTTTATTTTTTATGTTTTTACAGACATTTTAAACAGTGTAATACATAACACTAACGCGGTATTAATTATTTCAGCAATGTTTCGAAAATTTTACATAAAATATTTCGAAACGAAATTACATTTAACCAATTAAAAAAAAAAAAAAAAAAAATAGTTGATGCTAATATTTTGGCCATGCCACCTTTTCTTTAAATCCGCAACAGTTATTTTGGAATAATATTTAAGAGAAAATAAATATTTCAATGAGAATTGACTTTATATTTATATTTTTTAGTATTATTATAGTTATTTGCGTTTAATTGGTAAAAAACTTCTTCAAAGATGTCATATAAAATAAAAGTATTGAATAAATTACAATTTTACTTTTTATAAACTAATATGGCGAACATAAATAGAAATACATTTACAATTTCATATAAATGAAAGATTTTTTTCTTTTCTTTTCTTTTAAAAATATTATCTCTAAAATGTATCTCTACTATACATTTTGAGAGTTTATTCCACATATCAAAGTGGAAAAGCTCTAGACAAATTGCAAGAGTAAAGTTATTCATGGAAAAAAATGAAATAAATAAATAAAACTTGGACAAAAAGCTATCACAAGTTTCACCCTCAACTTGCTGCACTAGAGCGGAGCTTACAATATCATTGTTATGTAATATGTCTAGGGAGGTAATGGTAGTGTGTCAAGGGAGTAATTCTATATAACCTTGTAGGTCACAGCAAAGCTTACAACAAGCTGGAGTTCCATTGTAGTGATTCTACATAAATGAAAACCACGTGCTAGTGGGGGTCATAACTGAGAGGCCACGTGATCATAATAGACTCCACCTTAAACAGGAACGTGTTATCGGTGGGATATTTCACCGCAGTTCTGCACCGGGTTTGGCAGGATTTATAATTGTTTTATTGTAATTTGTGTTTAGCAATCTTACATGTTTAGGAGGAGGCCATACAAAAGGTGACTTCAGAAATTTTTCCAAAGAAAAAAAAAATTAACATTCATTAGACTTGGACCGTTTCAAACGATATTTTTTGCTTGAAAAAATACATTTGTATATTTTAATTGTATTAAAAAATATATATGTAAATAACTCGCTTTACGAGCTTTTAAATGCAATAAAGAGTCATACTGTGTCTGCCTCAAAGGATTTCCTCCATGCCGTTTATCAAGTGGGGAGCTTGACTCGATGGTTACGGGTTCGAAACCAGGGATGATCTTATTGGCGTGATTGCGCCAGGGTTTCCGTTGTACGAGAACGAAAGTTCGGATAATTTTCCCTTCGAAAGTTCATCCCGAAAGCATTTCATCTGTAGCAATATGGTCAAAGTTGGCCAGTGTTTAACGAAATTCATCTATACCAGAAGATCCCTCATTCCATTTTAACTTTTAGCCGTTGCCTGAAAGAAAAAGGGAAATATTTCAAACACCACAACTTTTATGATTGTTTCAATTCAAATAGAATGTTTCAGATAGTCTTAGATGCGGAATATTGTTTCAAAAATCAAGTAATGCAAAAATTTTCTTCGCCCTGCTATTTTCCGAAAGCGTCGTGTCGTTTTTTTTAATAGGAAAATGTAATAATGCGAAAAAAAAGGGGGGGTACGTTTAATGGTTTCTCAAATTTACCTCGCCCCTCCCCCCCTCACCTTATATCAGCAACATAGATCTTTCACACACATTTACAAAATTATTTTCATTTATATGTGCGTAGAACTTTCAGGTATTCTCATGCAGTTTATATATAGTATATCATATACATAATGTAATATTTCAGTTTCTGTCGTCTCCCGAAAATTAGTTTAAAAGCACATTTGGGAGCGTTAAAAAACTATTATAGGGAGAAAGGAAAAACATGATATGAATAAAAATAACTGCAACTTTTATGATTTTACGAGCGAAAATGAATTTGTGTATGTGTAAGAAATTAGAAAGTTTGGATTTGAGAAGAGTTTTACGATAAGATGTTTCTTCTGATTGCAAACTTAGATGATTTTGAAAATTTAAAACCGTTAAAAATTAGCAAATAAAGAAATCGTTGATGGTTAAGGGTCTTCTAGCTTTCAAACTCGCCGAAAATCAACAAAATCAATCAAAGTTCGATTTGTTGTATCTTCAAAATCTTTTTATGTATAAACATAAAATTTTGACGATTAAACAGATTGTGCTTTTTAGTATACTACCGTTACAAACTGACTAGAATTTGTGTATTGTTGAAATTAAAATAGCTCTTTAATTTTACTTCGTAAGTCATTGCGCGCATATCTTGAACGTAACATGCATGGATTGTTATGAAATTTGATATACATAATAAGCACATATATATTTTTAAAATGATCTACTCTTAGGTCAAAATTATTTCATTAACCATGTAAAAAAAAAATATTTTTGTAAAATAAATCAAAATTTTACATTTTTTAATGATTAAAAATAGTCATAACTAAAAATATTATCACTGTAAATGCTTAAAAGTAGATCATTTTAAATACATCTATGTGCTTATTATCTATATCAAATTTTATAACAATCAGCAATTATAAATAATCATAACAATTTCATAATACTTAAAAGGCTTTTAAAAACTTCATTTGTGGACTACAAATAATTCGTAAAAAAACAAAAAAAAATGTTTTTTTTTTGTTTGTTTTTTTTTTTGGGGGGGGGGAACATGAAACCCCATTAAATCTGGTTAAATCGTCATGTGTTCTGATGCCCTTCGTGTGTCGAGTTAAATTAAAGGTACACGAGGTTCCATTGTTGCGGAAAATCAGCAAGCGCCGCCAGTCTCTAACTTTTTTTTTTTTTTTTTTTTATGTTTGGTGATTTTAGAAAAAAAAAAGTAAACATTCATTTTTTCCATCTAGCTAAAAATAATTAAAAGATGGCAAAGAAAAATGTTGATTGAGAATAAACAACCTCCCCCCCCCCCCCCCCCCCCTCAAAATAAAATAAAATAAATAAATAATTCTCGCTTCTTCCCAAATTTCTTCTGCACATGTTACAGAAGAATTTTTCTCTTAAAGCTACATAACTAAACCCTATACCAGTTGGTTGTTGTAATGGATGACAAACACTCTATAACACCTGCATTACTTTTTCTTCTGAAATAAATAAATTAAAAAAATTGTTTCACTAGTTTGCTAAAAGTCACAGTTATGAATAATATATTTAATAGTTCAAGAAAATTCTCATCCGACAAGTTATATGCATAATAGACAAAATGCGCACGTTCCTGGTGATCAAGATTCATGAATGAATTTTTATTCGCGAATAAGCTTGTTTTGTAGAAACGGGTTTAAACAGATGCATTGAATCGGAAAATTAATCATTGAATCGTTGTGGTATAAGGCTGTCTTAGCAAATTTGAATATCAATTAATCTGTATCGATTTTAAGCGTTAAATCAGCAATGCATGTGCGCAATATTATTAATGATATAGATTGACTTAAATCTAAAGGAGGATTAAAAGGTGAGCTTGAGTCAAACATTTATCTATGAAATTTTAATTATTAAAGCATATTTGTGAAAAAAATAATTTATAACGCAGTATTTTTTGTATTCTATATGCTGTAAAATGTTGTTTGGGAATTAGATTAGAATTTTCGATTACATATGTTAGCCGTTTGATAATTGCTCCAATAGAACTAATATTCATACGAAAATAAAGCTTCGTAGTTCTCTAAAAAAGAAAAATGTTTCTTAATATACGAAACATAATATAACAAAGGTCGATGCAGGTTTTTTTTCTTGTGGCTCATTTTGTGAAATGTAAAGGTTATTTTGCAAAATTAATTATATTTTTGTGAAAAATAACATTTTGTAACGAAAGTTGAAATCCAGTTACTCAAATTCGAACCAAGCATTTAACAAAAACTTTTTTAAATCCTTTTGCTAAAGTTTTCCTCTCTGGTGAACTTGTTTGTTTACAAATTACACATTTTAAAAGTCACAAAATAATAAATAATTAATAAATAGTAAGTTTTTATGGAATAGAATTTTGTGAAAGGGCCTATTTTATTAAAATGAATTTTGTGAAGGGGCCTGTTTTATTATAAAGATGTTTCTGAAAGGGCTCATTTTATCAAATTGATTTCTGTGAAGGGGCCCCCTAAATAGGCCCAAATTTTGCCTGGATCGACCCTTGTATAAACACATATGAAATTATATAATATCTTCCGAGTTATCCACGATACCGAAAAGCTTTCTTTATCTTTAGAAACCTCAGAAACCAATAATTTTTTATATTTAAAAAAGTCTTTATAAAAACAGTTTTTTTTTTTTTTTTTTTTGTTTTTTTTTTTTGCTGCCATCTACTTTCGGAAACGTTTCAGAGTAGTTTTTATTGTGTTATTGATTAGTTTTCTTTTCTCAAACCGTAATATCGTTTTTTCGAATGCCATCAAAATTCTCAATCAAGAATTTTCCTGTTCAACAAACATATTTTACAGACAAACATGATAAATTAACAAAACATTAACATTAATATTAAAATCAATATTATTTTGTTACTCTTGGGATGTATAAATTCATCAACCACTATTCCGGTTTGAGAAAACTGGACCCCTATAAAAACTACTCAGAAACGTTTCCGAAAATCTATGGCAGACCTATCTTACCATGTTTACCTGTTTTAGTGTTCTTTAAAATGTCTCCTTGAAATTTGAAGTCATGAATGCGACCACAACCACTGTTTTCTTATGTTGTTACGAAGCTACTTCACTCACGCGAAAACACCTGATCGCGATAATGTTAATCCTGTGGGAGAATTTTTTTAATTATCTCGTTTGCATTTCAATATTTTTAATTTTTTTTTTTTTTTTTTTTTTCATTAGATAGCTGAGTTCGGCCTCTACAAAGACAGTTTTTAATTTTTCGATTTTGTTTACAAGATTTTTTTCTTATTAGGATACTTTCACTTTCGAAAGCAGTTTTGAACATGGAAGTATAAAATTTATGTCAAAAATATTCTGAAGCTATATGTATTAATTTATGTTACTTATATTGCATTAAAGTTTGCCATTTGTCACTTATATTACCCCTTACTTCTTTCGCGAAAATATTTTTTCCTAAAGTATAACTTCCTTCATTGACAATTACTCCTAATTACGCTTTTTGAATTTTAATCTGGAGTTATTTTCTATAATTTGTGCGATATTATTTAAAATAACATGAATCTGGAGACATTTATTGCAACAGTTATGATTTTACTCAAGTGAGTATTTGTGATCTTTTGAAATAATCTTTTTCATAAGCAGTAATTTTGCATGATTTTAGGTATGAAAACTCAATTAAATATCTAAAATAATAATCGAATCAGCCATTATAAAACACATTTTAATTTCGATTTTCATTTGTTTAATTTGTAAAATCTGTCCATTTGTATTTGTATGTAATTCCTTTACATAAGTCAATTTATATTTAATAAGTCAATTTATATTGCATGCTGTATAAATCTATAATAAGTAATAAAAAAAAAATAACCTCTAAAGTAACTAAATTAACAGTTTACAAAAAAACAACAACAATTTATATTTAATATGTCAATTTATATTGCATATGCTTTATAAATCTATAATAAGTAATATAAAACGTAACCTCTAAAGTAACTAAATTAATACTTTATAAAAAAGCAACTTCAAAGATTTAAAACTATCATCTTAAAAGAAATGAAAAATATGTATAAGGTTTTTTTTTATAAACAATATCTAAACGCATGAAGAGCAATTTTCAACGAACCGGTTAATTTATATGATATAATTGTTTGGTTAATTTTTACAATGACTTAATTGCCTTTTGTAGTAATAATCACTTGAAAGAAACATGACATGCAAATTAAACAAAAATAAATCAATATGCTCTGAAATGTGTTAATTGTTATACCAAAAAAAAGAATAAAAATAATTTACATGTTAGGAAGGCTTTCAGGCAACAGGCATCCTAATAATGACTGCGTTATTACCAAGAAAGTTAATGAAAGCGAAGTTAATATAGATCGAAACTGAGTTAGAACAGAACTGTTTAGATCTTAGATACGAGAAAAAGATCTCAAGAGGGTCATTGATCTTCCAATGCTTTACCTTTTCTTTGTCCATAAAAAGAGAGATAATTAGTTCTTCGTTAATTGCCTTTATGGTATTGACTGAAATATTTTTCACTTTCGTGATGCTTTTGTACATTCTCGAAAGCTTTATAATACTTTTGGATTGATTTAAGAACAGAGAGAGATAGATACATTGTTAAAAATCGTGTCTATAGGGTTGTAATTTTTTAGTGGAAAGATAAGAATCGGTTGTAAATTAGAAATATTAGATATCATGCCGAGATTTCTTTAATTCTTATCTTTTGAGCTCTGGTGTGTGTTGATTTCTAAATTAAAAAAAACGGTATTTGAAAAATGTAGACATATTTTAATTTTGCTTTAAAAATTAAAAGTAACAAAATTAGTTTTACATATTTTCATTTCAAAAGAGAATAAAATCTTGATATATAAACTTTTTTAAAAAATCCATGAATTGACATGTATTTTCCCAGCATTATATTCATTTAATTCACGAATATTTTCCTTTTTGATTTGCCCATTTTCCTACAAAACCCTGAAACTTCACCATTCAATGTTAAAAATTACCTATAATTCTCCAATCTGAGCTACATTTTTGTCAAATCGCAGGAATGTTCCGACAATTATGCTGCAAGCACTCATCAGTGTGAGAAACGGATTCTTATTTACGTATATTCTTTCCCCCTTAAACCGCAGAAACTTCGCGAATCTAAGCTCAAAATTTAAATCCACAGTTAAAAGACGAAAACTTCACCGGGGTGTTCCGGCAGAACGATTTACATTTAAAAAAAAATGTATGTCTTTTTTACGAAATGTGTTTGCAAAAAAATTATTCTTTAAGTAAACGCATTTATTTACAATAAACAACTTCTTCATGGGCAAATAATGGTGTTTTTTTGTAATGTTGAATTCCCACCAGAAATTTCAATATATAATAAGGAAATGCATTTTTTTAATTTTCTTCACCAAAGAAATAAAAACAAAATTTCGTGCAAAAATTCTAGTACAAATTTTGATTAAAATTAGGTGGTATAAATTATATGCCACCGTCCTTCAAAGTGTTAAAATGTCATAGCAGAATTCCAGAACAACTTTCCTTTCAAATTCTAAATTAAATGTAATATTTAATTTATATGACAAACAAAATTGTAACAGTTTATCTGCAGTTTAAAAAAAAGAAAAAAAAAAGAAAGAAATTATTTTTTGCATTCAAGAACAGATATATATATATATAATATATTTATTTAAATATGAAAACACGTGTGAAATTCATTTTATATATATAATAAAGTCACATTATTTAATGAAGACAAAGGTTTGGGAATATAGAGATTTTTTAATTTGGCTTTAAAAACTGGAAAATAAAAAAAATAAATTTTAATAATTTTATTTCAAAAATCAAAATTATTTAACATTGGGTGTGTGGTGCTCTTGCACGCCCCCCCCCCCCAATGAACACAATTATTATTAATAAAATCAATTATTTTTTAGCAGTATGTATGTTAAATAGCAGTTTTGTATGTTAAAGCTTTCCTTCGTAACCAACAACTTTTTTCAAAAATCCTCTTAAAATATTACAGTAGAATTCCAGTACATGCATAATTTTCATTTCAAATATTACATAAAATGTAATACCAGGGGTCGATACAGGATTTTTTTTTTTTTTTTCTTGGGGCCCATTTTGTGAAAAGACAAAGTTATTTTTGTGAAAAATAAAATTTTGATCTAATTCAATTATTCAAGTTCGAACCAAACATTTTTAAGTCTTCCTGCTAACTTTTTTCTAATCTGATAAACTTGTTTTTTTTTTTGTTTTTTTTTTTTTAAGAGTTTGCTTTTATGGAATAAAATTTTGCGAAGGAATTTTGTGAAAGGGGCCTGTTTTATTAAAAGGAATTTTGTGAGGTGCCCTAAATAAGCAACAGCGAAAAGATTTTAAATTGAAGTGAACAAATAAATGAGAAGCAGATCAGTTTTGCAGGTGATGTGGTGTTGGATCAGAAAATTGGAGTTTAAATAGAAGCAATTATTTGTAAATAATACTTAAATTAATTCTAGTGTAATGTAGCTAAAGTTTACTAACGTTTTGTGATGATAATAAAAGAAAACGAATTCGCAAAAGTTAAAAAATCCTGAAACATAGAAATAAAAACATAATAATGTAGGAATATTGACAAGCCCATTTTCAAACTGAATTTTCTCACAAATCATAAGTGCACCAAAAATGAAAATATGAGTGTTTTTTTTTTGTTTTTTTTTAAATATTTCGTTATTATTAAAAACACTTTATTAAGTTTATTATTACAGTATAAGACATGTGAAAACGAAACTGTCTATAACGGAGTCCAGCCTTAAACGGAAGCATTCCATAGACCCGATGCAAGGAATGCCATACAATTAAATCTTCTAAGCTGAAAACCTGTCTAAAATGAAATAATTTACCGCTCCCTAGCGGTTCCCTTATCACAAGTTTTACTGTATTATTGTTATTATTTATGATGACCAAGACGTAATAGTAAAAACTTTCTTATTTTTTAATATATTAAGTCTGTTCTCAAATCCAAACTGGCTACTTTCTGACACAATTTTTATTTCATATTTGTTCGCAAATGTATCAAATTGGCAGGTGCTTTTATTGAGAAACTATGCAATGCAACTTTTATTCGTTTTTCCATACAGGCAAAAAAAAAAAAAAAATCAGAAAAGGCTGTCAAAGTTGGAGTTTTGAACCAAATTTCTGTTCGCGACAGCGCAGGAAAGGCAAGAAACTGCCGTCCTGGGACAACAATCGCTTATAACCCAAGATGTAATTTATGGGAATAATTTATGGAAAAATGAAAAAACTGTTAGATTACAAATCGCTTCAAAAATCATGACTATGCAAGTATTATCAATGGCTTATTTTTAAAAATAAATCAGAAAATGTGCCAGAAGAAAAAATAAGTCAGAAAATGCGGCGCGTTTTTGAACAGGGATTTTTTTTTTTTCCCTTTGAGATTCCACCTTTCTAAGAATAAAGATTCGATAAAGCACATATATATTTGAAATTATTGCTTGTGTGACGCAAATTTTGCAAGAATTAACCATGTGTTAAGAAAACCCCATGTGTTTTTCTATATCATAAATTACAGTCGTATATATTAAAGAGAAGGAAAATGCTAAAGTAAATTTTGTTTGTGTACTTTGTATTTAAATACAAAATTTTATTTTGGGAGCAAATACTTTTAAGGTTTAGTACTAGTAATAGTTTTCCTTTCACAAAAATTTAGTATTTTAATATAGCACCATTTATAATTATTTAAAGAAGATATCTATACTTAGACTGAACATTATATTCTCTGATAAGAAAGAGGATTGATGTCGCATAATTTATACTCAGTATAAACCCAGTGCAGTATCAAATGACTCTTTTCAAACAAGCAACTTTTTGTATCATAATCGACTTTATTATCAAAGTAATATTACCTTAATTAAAAATTTATGAGTTATGAAAAGCAATTTTTTCTTGTTTTAGCAAAATAGCTATATATTCCATACTGATGAAAGCATTTTTTTTTTCAAATAGCATATATTTTTTATAAGTTTTGCTTTTGTCAATAATTAGGTATTTTAAACATTTATTAAAATTTTTTCAAAATAAAATGAAAACATTAAAAAAATTCTTAAGCTCAAATATAATTAACATAACTCCAGCTTCAAAATTGCTACAATTTACCTTTAAACCTAATGAGAAAAGATAAAAATAAACTTTTCTCTGAAGACAACTTTGTGGTTTATCATGTTATGCCGGTGATTTTGTAAAACAGAGATTTTATATCATTTTTGAAAAAAAAAAAAATAATAATAATAACTACGAATCTAACTACATCAGATTATACTAATTTTCAAATGTGTGTTTCTATGATTAAACAATTAAAATATCATATTTTATCTTTAAACTCTAAAAAAAACTTTGAATGCTTTGAAATTTCAAAACTATCAAAACACACTTTTTTAAAAAATTTTAAATAATTAATGAACTTTTCCTTATTTCAGAAAAAAAAATCTTCTCAACATACTATTAAATGAACAATTAAATTCAGAGACATGCTTTTCAGACGTATTTCATAGGGCCAAATTATAAACATTTAATAAACGGGAAAAGTTTCTATGCCATTCCAATATTACATTGTGTTGCAATAAAAAATACAGAAAGAAATTAATATGAAAGTCAAAGTACTAGTAGCATATTTTTATTTTATCTTTCATAATATTTTTAAAACGATTTTCTGAGTTATTTCGCAAAAAATGTTACTTTGTTGTGAATAAAAATAATTAATAAAGGGAGTTGGCGTACATATAAAAAATAACAATTAGATTATTATTAATAACAATATTTTTATCTTCAAACCTGTTGGACTAAATACTAGTAAAAAAAAAAAAAAAAAGTCGTATTAGCTTTAAAAAACAAATTCGGAGAAATATTTATACCCTACTGAATCAGAATCATTTTAGAAATTATTTACAATAGGTGCCATTGTTTAAATGAATCACCTCTATGCACCGCAGTTTCATTCAATAAAGCGGCTGAGATTATTTCCTTGACTATTTAAGCAACTAAATATTCGAACAATCTGTACAAAACATTCAATTAAAATAATAATAATGATTTTTTTTCGAAATTTGCATTTAATGCATAATAGTAATTTCTTATACTTATACCACAGCTTCAACCCCCCCCCCCCTCCCCCTCTTTTTTCTCCTTCAATTCAAATAAACATATTTTAAACTAGAAACTTTATTTAATAAACTTTGTCTTGTTTTTATGTAGTTATTTAATTCCATTTATTAAGTTAAATTTCAGCATTAAAATATGTTTACTTGACTCGGTAGTATGACTTAAAATCCCGAAAAAAGGATTCTTATTAGACCATATTTAAACATGAAAATTTGATGATCAAGCAAATTTTTTTTGGATCAACAATATTTTCCTTTTATCATTGCTGATCCAACAATTTGTTTGGCTCAACAAAATTATTTGTTTAAATATGGTTCAATTAGAAATTTTTTGGATCAACATAGTGCATTTTTGTATGTGTATGTGTATGTGTGATTGAGAGAGAGAAAGAGTATAAGGAACTTTGTTATGAATTTTTACCATCTAATTCTGTATACATTTTGAATAACGCTTACAAAAAATATCACACCTTTAACATAATATAAAAAAAAACATCCAATGTAATCAATCGTGAGTGACATTCCCCTGTGTATTATAATCTCACTACTTGACCTCCGCTCCCCTAAAGTGTTTGCATTGCTTTCCATGTCTCCAGTCCGTATTGTCATTTGAGTATCTCACAATCAGCCGGATGAAACGATTGAGTCGCCGGCCAGTTGACGGAATCTCAGCAGGGAGCGCTATACGGAGAACGAAGCCACTATTCATCGACCGCCAACGCGGTCTCATCCCGGCACTGAACGGCATTTCTGCCGCAGGCGCCCCCAGCATTTCCCGGTATCGTTTCACTTCGCACAAAGGCGTGTTATGCCTTTTGTGTAATCGCTATTGTTGATGACAGGGACGAAAAATAGTCTGGTGACAGAATAGTTAATGCTGTGACGCCATGATGGTGCAAATGCACAAAAGATGTCTCTGCTTCAGAAATAACAACTATTGGAGGGGCATTTGGTTAACCAAATGCCCCTTGCTGAAAATGTTATTTGTGAAGTAGTGCGAAAACATTTTCTTTTTTTTTTTCTTTGGAAATGTATGACAAAGATTATTAAGTGAATGTCGATGAATGAAATAACTGTTATTCGTTACATATACATCGAGAACTTCGTTAATTTATCACAAAATGATGGCAAACAATCATTAAATTATCACATATAGGTTTGAATAAATAAATAACAGAATAAAATAAATCTGATGTTAAATCATTTGAAAACAATCTTTATATGAAAATATATTTAAAATAATCGATGCTTTAATTTTTTTTTATAATATATTATTAAATTTAAAATACAGAACTTTTTTTTTTTTTTTTTTTTTTTCAAATAAATGCTTTTAAAAATCTTCCGGATGTAAGATGCATATTCAAATAAAAATAAAGGAAGAACTTTTCTGACATAGTAAAATGCGTTTTCAGTATCACAATTTATTGTAGTGTTAGTGATATAATTTCAAGAGTAGTGATATAATTTAAAAATGCATGTTCCTAAGTATTTAGGATAAAATAAAAAATCCCAAGCATAAAATAAAAAAGATAAATACAAAGTACTATTTGTATGCAATTGTAACATTGCACATTGATTTTAAACCTAAGGAAATAGAGTCTGAACATTGATAAATCAAGTCTTTTTAAAGTTTTTTTTAGCTCTTAATCTATTTTTTAGTCAACTCTTAAGCAATCAGGGAAGTGGGGGGGGGGGGGGGGGGGGTACATAAAAATCTTAATTTTGTGCATTTCAATTTTCAATTTAAATATTAAGTTTGGATAATTGTAGGATTTTTTTTTTCTTACTCTAACAACACTTAATACATAATATAGCAACAAAAGTTCTAAAATTGAAGAAAGAAAAATTATGAAGAGAACCAAGAGTTATTGTGTATGCGTTACTCTTCATAATTATATATTTCGTGTTCTCTACATCTTTTTACTAGAACTCTTGATAACAATAGCTTGAAAAAGGCTTCAGAAGTTTTAAGATGGTTTTCGGATTAGAAGCATTATCGAAAAGTTACAACTATTGTGATGATGATTCTAATGATAATGATAGTATAAGTAATAGTAATCAAGTTATGCCAAATTATATTTTTATATCTTAATTTCCAGTGTCAATTATTCCATTTTATGTTTCTTTCCCATTCATTTAAATCAAAATGCTTTGTATTCAGCCACAATTGCAAAATAAACTTCATTCTCACATACATAAAAAGTATAAATATACTTGTTCTGATTAAAAGAATATATATGAAAAATCTGAAATTTTATTATCACTTTTATACCTATCAAAATAAAATATCTCTATAAAAAGTGCTACAAATTTAAATTTAAAATTAATTTTCTGAAACTAAAATCTTGAAAAAGAAATGTAATCGTGTAAAAATTAACTATAAAAATAAATATTTGTAAAAAAAGAAAACGTGTTTTCTTTTTTCACAATTTACAATAGATTGTCTGATGCATTTACGCTTGCAGAGGAAAAAGTTAATTCGTAAAATGGGATACAAAATTTACTAAAGAAGTAATTTTTTTAATTAATATAAAAAAGATTAAAGGAAGAGATTTAAAAGTACTCTTCAGCCATCCTAAATTTTAAATATCTCGGATAAGAATGTAAACTTTAAAGAAAAACATTTAGCATATACATAAATACATTTATTTATATAGAAAGCCAAAATAGTTGATGATGAAATTTTTTAAATACGTAATCTTAACTTAAATACTTTGCAATGTTTTTTATAAGTTTATTATTCTTAAAAATATAAATATACATTGATGATTGCTATTATAAGTTTTCTCGAATTTGTGTCTGTCATATAGTTATTTATCAATCTGTAGGACGTTATGAACATAACTACTTTTGTTTACCACCACTAGATGGCAGTCTCCCAACTAGGCAATTAAAAATCAACCGGAATCAGGTTGGTAGAACAATCCCTGATGGATGTACTTATCAGATTATTAGCTGCTTCCAAGAATTTAAATGAGCTCATCTGGACACTGAATGATAAACTTTTATATTTACAAAAACTTTCCTCGTGTTTATATACTAAAAAGGTTTTTTTTTTTTTCCTCTCTTTTTACATTAGAAAACGCTTAATTTTAGAATCAGGGGTTTTGTATTGACTGGCTATAAAGTAGTTAAACTATTATCCAAAATTTTCTCTCCATGATGCAAGGAAAATTTTGGGGACCAAAACATATTATTTTCACTCCAAATATATACACGTAAAAGAAGAAAATTGTGAATTTCATTTTTTTTTTTTAAATCTCGTATGATTATATATATATTAAAATTATGTTGTGTACTATATATTAATTTTTGTTGAGAACATTTAGCTGTGAAGACAAATGAATGTTAACCCCCCCCCCCCCTCCCCCACTTCACACACACACAAGTAAATGAAAATTATGTAATATGCAGCAAATTTTGTAACTAAACTATTGTAACAGTTATATAAACTTTGTGAAAAAATCAATAACTTTTATGTACACTTTGTCACTTAAAAATTTACTTCCTACTTTTTTTTAATTTTACATTTGTTCATAAATTTTCCGCTAAAAATATGTTCTGAAAGTTCATTACAATATCGTTTTTGAAAAAAATATCGACAAAATTACATTCACATAATACAAATTTTATACTCTGTAGATTGTCCTGATTACCCTATGTACATCAGTATATTATTTTATCGCATTAGCAATGTTAGATAACTATATACGAGGTTGTATATTTTCCCTACAAACAAGAAATTTAAAATTGATCGATTTTTGTTTAATACTAATCATATTAATTCTTTGAAAATTGATTACACTTATCTGCTAATTTGATAAGTCTTATTCATCTGTTCTTTATAAATTATGTTTAGACAGATAAACAATAAATAGCTGCTTTCAAATTAGCTAAGCCATCTGTAAACTAATGGAACACTTTAGAATTATGCATATTCATGACAACAGAAACACAGTTAGAAAAATGGGTTTTATGCATTACTTATTGACAAAAACCACCTTAGAATAATAATGTGGGAGCTGCTATGACTGATACAAAAAACAATTTATCATGCCTCAAAAACCGCTAATTGTGAGATGGCACTTCAAAAGTAACGTAGATCATAATATGTATTTCCAGCTATTTCTTTCCAAACAATATCTTTAAAATCTTCAAATCTTTATATTTAAAAAAAAAAAAAAAAAAAAAAAAAAAAAAAAACCTTTTTTTGCACTACATATAAATTTATCTAAAATTATGTATATTTTTACATTAAAAGTTATTTAATTATTTTTAATAAGACCCTTTGAAAGCGCATAAAAGATGTATGTATATGATTATACATTAAAAATCTAAGTTCCTTAATTATTTTAATTAAGACCCTTTGAAAGCAAAGCAAGGTTATGGGTAGATAAAATTAAGGTTTTTTTTTTTTTTTTTTTTTTTTTTTTTTTTAAGAAAACACTGTACACTAAAAATATTCATAAATAATTGAATTAGCGATTTCACAATTGCATGAGTCCAAGATTTAAGATTTTTCAAAATTCAATAAAAACTGTGCCATGCAAAAATGCTGATATTTAAAGAATTTTCCTGCATTCACAATAATTTCTGAAATCGGTATATTTGTCGGTTACCATTTATTTATTTTATAAAAAATAAATTAAAAAAAAATACTTAACCGCCAAATACTCGCTCAAATTCACACAGCAAAACTTCCCGTGCGGTGTATTTTGTACACCATATATTTCTAAATTTCTAGGAAAAGAAATTAATGTTTTATAAGACTAAGTTTTAGTCAAATATAATAACCATGTAGTAACATGTTATACAAAACCCTTAACATTGGCATATGTGACAATATTTTCGAACAATGCGCATTTGTAACATACATATTTAAATTTGTAACAATGTTTTATAAGACTAAGTTTTAGTCAAATATAATAACCATGTAGTAACATGTTATACAAAACCCTTAACATTGGCATATGTGACAATATTTTCGAACAATGCGCATTTGTAACATACATATTTAAATTTGTAACATTTAATGATGTACAAAATACACCCAGCGCGAGTAATTAAGGGCTGAGAATTGAGATTAAGCGCATAAGGAGCCAAATATTACAGATTCTGAATACGACTATTTCCGAATGGTAACATATACCTTTAAAATCGCAGAATTCTGCGATTAAATAATAAAATACTGCTATTCGAAAATAGTGGTATTTACAAGATGTAATTATTGGCACTTATTCATAAAGGAACTTATAGTCATATTCACCATCGCGTTTAATCACATTTTCTTCTAGTTCTGTTATTGGCCATTGGAATCAGGGGTCATTGCAGGGGATTTGTCTTAGGGCCCATTTTATAAAAAGTAAAAGTTATTTTTGTGAAATTTATAATATTTTTGAGAAAAGTAGCATTTTGTACTCAAATTCCAACCAAGCATTTATTAATAACTTCTTTAAGTCCTTCTGCTAAAGTTTTCCTTTCTTGTGAACTTGTTGTGTTTGCAAATTGCACATTTTTAAACCTAAATAAATAAAAATAATTAATGTAGAGTATGTTTCTATGGAATGGGATTTTGTGAAAGGCCCTATTTTTAAAGAGGAATTTTGTGAAGGGCCTGTTATATTAAATGGACTTTTGTGAAGAGGCTCTAAACAGGCCCCAAATTTTGCCTGGATCCATCCCTGGGATTATTTTGACACTATCATTGACCATTGCTGTTTTTGCATAAACGACAATTTTGAATGGCAACCGATAAATAAAACCCATGCAGTTTTTGTCTACACATGTGAGCCTATCTTCAAGGATAAGTTTGCAATAGAAAATCACATTTCGAAAAATATTGGACTTAATGTTGTTTTTGAAATCACTGATTCAATTGCTAAAAGTACATTTAGAACATTAATATACATAAAGCATTCTACCTATATTTTAAAATACATTTTAAATTTTAAGGCTATCATTTATGGTATAATAAATTTGTAATGGCTTTTTTATTTATTTATAAATACATATTTACTTTAGATATACCAAATCTTCATATATCTCACGCCATATTTTAAAACTTCAAAAAATATTCTTCATCGAACATGTCTTGTACAGAAAATAATATTCGATTTGAAAAAAAAATATATTTGTAAGCTTATTTCTACATTATTATTATTATTATTATTATTATTATTATTATTATTATTATTATTATTATAAAGCACTTGAAGAGAAATATTTCAAACTGTAAATTATTTCCACATGTGCTTCTAAACATGTACTTTTTCAAAACCCTCATATAAATATGCTATAATTCATAAATTTGACTAAAAATAAAAGTTTAAAAAAAAAATATGCAATGTAACGTCGACATTTATACCGAAAATATTATGTTCATCAGATCATTCACTGAATATGATTTTTTTTTTTTTTTTCATTTTTACTAAAGAACAAATAAAGCAAAATCTATTTTACTTGTTCCGAAAGTATAAAACTATTAGCGTAACATTATTTCTGTATTATAACGTCTTACAAAAGTCACGATATCCATGAACTAAAAAAATCTTTTATCAATCTCTGAAAGAATCATTCAAATGATTTGGAATAAATCGTGTTTAAGACTGCTATCTAAATTGCTTTCTGGCTTGTTTTCTAACTTATTAATTTTTAATACAGATGAAAATACTATTGTTTTGTACGTTTAATTCAATTAGGTACTGAACTTTAGCATATTCGTGTCGAATAAGTTAAATTATTTCTCTTCTTTTTAAAAAAGGTGTTTTGATTGATATGTTTTATTATTTATATCTTAAGTTGACTAAACTTTATTTTCGGCTAGTTATAATTTTATACTAAGCCACGCTTAAAAAAAGAATAACGAGAAAGAAAAATCATTGTTACGCATAGATTATGAAACACTTTAATACACTGCAAATGATTTTCGCAAAAGGCCATGATGCTGAATTATTGAAAGAGAAATAGTCTTAATTTGTGAAATGAAATTTTGTCTCATTGGACTGGATCTAATGGGACTCCGATAAATGTCTCCTAAATAGGCGAATTCGGGAATTATATTAACACTATTATAAAAATCAATGACAAAATTTTACTTTAAAAATTAAATTTTCTTTCTAATTTTGTAAAACTTATTAATAAAAGTTTATTGCAGTCTTTATTATTATGTCACGCTTTCATTGAAAGTTAATTTGGTAAAACGGAATTAATTTTAACAGATATAAAATAACAAATCACGTTACGTTTGTCTTAGACAAAATGTAAATAAATATAAATAATAATAATATAATATTAATAATATAAATAATAATAATATAATATTAATAATATAATATTAATAATATAAATAATAATAATATAATATTAATAATATAAATAATAATAATATAATATTAATAATATAAATAATAATAATATAATATTAATAATATAAATAATAATAATATAAATGTTAGATGCAATAATATAACAATTTTTATATATAATCACTTTGGGGTACCCCAATCTGAAATGTCCCATCAGTCCCCATACCATTTTGATACGCATTTAGGCTGATTGTAATTTAATATAATTTGTCACTAACACAAAATAATGATTGAAAAATGAATAACATTGATAAAAAGTTTTATAATTCCATGTAATATTGTTAAAAAGGGGGTTAATACTTTACCAAAACAATTTTTTATTAAACATTAAAAACACACCACACACCGTTAGGCTTATAAATTTTTTGCTTTGTATACTTTGCAAAAAAAAAAAAAAAAAAAGCTCAATCCCCCTGCTGGTACTACTATTTTTTGACAAAATCCTGAATATATAACTGATTTATTTTAGGAGAAAATCCACTTCCCCTATTAGCCCCCAGTTTCTCCTATAAAATTTCAATTAAACACTGCGAGTAGAACCTAAACCAGCAAAACCTATATGAAGTATAAGAAAGTTATACAAAAAAAAAAAAAAAAAAAAAAAAACATTTTAATGAGTTTCCACGCTGTTGTTGCAATTTTTTATGTTTTACTTAATTTAGGTGATGGAAAAGATTATATAATAGGTACTCATAAAAAATTTATATTGTAAAAAGGATCACATAAGTAACTCTCAATCTTTCCTTCTGAGAAAATTTTGTTATTAATATATATTTAATAGTATAAACTTTACAGTTTTATAATGCCTGCAACCGTCTCGAAAGAAATAAAATAAAATAAAAATAAAACTGTATGATTCTTCTGCAGTTATTTTTTTTTCTTTTGTTATTGTAATTTTCTAGTGGGATAGAATGAAAATATCTAACAGACTATAAATAGCATTATAAATAATTCGACTATATATGGTACCACAGTTATTGAATCTTTCTCATATGGAAAATGACAGTTATTAATTAATAACAATAAGTTGCCTGATTATTTTTCTTTTAGCATGAAATCTGCCCCTTTTTTTAATAGAATATTGATTATGATTATGGTTCATGGATTATGTTTTATAAGAAAGCCCAACCCGCGAATTTAATCTGTATTTTATAATGAATGACACACTGACCCAGATCATTATGAAACTATAACATGTCTACCATATTAAAGATTTTAACACTAAGGCAATAATAATAATAATAATTATTATTATTATTATTATTACAATTATCAATCTAGAGTAAAAATGATTAAAAAATATATCAGTTCAAGGATTATACATTACACTGTTTTGATTTACACTATTCTTATAGTTAGTTAATCAGTTCAAATAACAATTACTCAGACAATTCATCTGAAATAAAATGCTTACATGTTTATAAATGTCTTGTGTGCTAAAGAAATATGCAAGTATCTACATAATTATATTTTTTGCATATTTTAGATAAGAAGGGTTTTTTTTTTTTATCATTTTGCATATGCAAGAAATTTACAGTTATTCTTACTAAAATTCCAAGTAACCTAACAGGGTTTATCTTTTTCTTACAGACAAGTCAAAATTTGCATTTTATGTCGATTTACGAGACGCGACTGTCAGAGAAAAAGTTATAGAGATGCAATCGATTATAACTCAATATGTAATATATTTACAGAAAATGATGGAAAACGCTGTTCGATTTCGAATTACTCAAATAATATTTGCAAATTTCATTGCATTTACGTGTAAAAATTAGCTCGTGAATGTTTCTGAAATATTCTGGCTGTTGAGTGGAGTAATTTATAGAATTTGCGAAACTAATAATTATAGCATATATATAAGAATAGCTAATAAATGCAATTCTTATATATTTTCAAAAGTAAATTTATTGGGTTTTTTTTATATCAATGGACAGTTAAAATAAATTCTTAATGCTTTTTCCAGGTTTATTTGTTAGATGTAAGCGATATTCAATGCCACGAGAAAATCGGATTAACTGCGGCAACAAATCTCCATTGGTTAAAGCTTCGAATCTCATCTGCCGTCAATGACAGAAAACAGCTTGACATTGAAGCTTTGAATCACCACTAAATATCCTGCGTCTACACTTTCTGAAGTTATCTCACGAGATAATATTCTAAAATTCAATTTTTTAAGCGCGACAGACAATGCTATCAGAGTTTGTTATCTTATACGTACATGAGCGCATGGCTTGACACAATGTTTAATGGCGATGTCGGTATTTTATTCCATCACTCAGGCATGGTTGCTTTTGCTTAAATTCGATTTTGTATCACTAATAAAGGTCTGTATTTTAAGCCTCTTTATGTATGTAAAAGACATAAAATCATTCAACAGAATCCTGGTGGCCAGTATGATGTATTAGAATTTAGGAAATGATTAATGGCTTTAGCTACTGAAATGTCAGTTTTTTATCTTTCTCGTGTAGAAACAACACTTTTGCGGTAGTTTAAAGTTTATTTTTTCTTGTGATTTTTTTTTTTGTTGTTTGTTTGTTTTCTTTGTAGCTTAAGAATTGTTTTATGGGGAATACCAAATCAGAATAAATGAATTTTGCTTCAGTGAATTCTAACCAACTGTGATTCCTGGCGGAAAATGAAATATCAAAATCTGATTAAGAATGCATTTTCTCGATTAAAAAAAAAAAAAAATCTACTGATTTATTCCAAAAGAACTGTCTTTTCAGAAAAAAAAATTGTTTAGAAATAGTACAATAGTTTTTAAAAGCTGGCGGTTTTATGCAAATTCAATTAAATGATGGAATTATTGCCGACTGCTCCTGGTGAAAAAACAAATATCAAAATATGGTTACGAATTTTCTCGGTTAAAAAATTAGTCGATTTGTTCAATAGGAACTATAATTTTAAGAAAATAATAATTTAGAAATCGTACAATAGTTTTTAAAAGCTAACGGTTTTATTACAAATTGAATTAAATGATGAATTTTTACCAACTTGTTATTCTTGGCCGAAAAGAAATATCAAACTGTGCTTATGATGTACGGATTGTCTCGGTGAAAATTTATTGATATTTTGAAGAAAAGCTGTCATTTTAGGAAAAAATAATTCATAAATGAAACTTTTTTGAAACGCTGCGGTTTCATGCAAATCAAATTAAATAATGTAAATATAATTACTCTTTGATGTTTTTATTTACTATATTTACAAAAAGATACTCAATTAGGGATATTTCAAGTTTTTTTTTTTTTTTACTTTATTCTAAACAAATAAAAATTAAAACTGAATACATCTCATTGTTTTGAACAACTCAAGTACGATACAAAATCCCAGTGTTTATAAAAAAAATTGTTGAGAGCACCGTCATTAAACATGGAAGCTCTTTAATTTATTCGGTGAAAAATATATACCATAGCCTAAGAATTGAAATCCCATAAAAATTGTAACATAATTATGAAAGTATATGTGATTTTTAAATTAATATAACGTTATGACAAGTAACGTAATAAAGTCATTTAAACACAAATCGTTTGAAAGTTTTAGTCAGTAAATATTATCAGAATATAAATTCATTTTACACTTAGATTTAATTAAATTTACCGGAAGAATATATTAGAAAAAGGTCTAATACATTTTCGGTTAGCATGTGAATAATAATATGGAGGAAAAAAAAATCAACAAATAGTACTAAAAATAACAACCTTTTTTTATCATTCCAACAAGTAAAAACAAAACAAATTAATTAACTAATTATTTTTAATTATTTTTTTTACTTGTCTGTAAAACTGTAGTACTTGTCTGCTTTGTAAAACAAATTTAAGATAATAAAAATTATCCTTTTGTACTTCATCTACTACTTATACAAGCAAAATATGCACCACAGTATATTAGAATCCGTACTTTTTTTAAATTGAATATTGAGAATCGTGTATTTTATTTTTTATCAAGTAAATATGTAAAATAAAAATAAATAAAAATTTTAGCAAGTAAAAATATGTATTTTCCAGAGATTAATTTGCAATATATTCTTCACAAATTCCGCCATAAAATAGTGAAGTGAGCTTATTTAATAGCACAAAATTACTTTTTCTGGGATTTTCTATTAAAATTAATTATTTAAGAAGCTACAAAAAGAAATATATGTAGTGTTTTAAATGGGAAAATAAGCGAGTTTTCTAAAGCAAAACGTATTTTAAACATTAAATATTTTGTTTAATCTCAGAGTTTTTCTTCTTCAAAAAAAAAAAAAAAAATGTATAAAATTCATTATTGACTAATGACAAACAGTGAAGTAAACAAGATGGCATTTACCCCTAAAAATTCACCTAAAAATCAATAACATCGAGTCAGCTGCTTTTTGAACAGCACATTCAATATAGATAAATTTGTTTGTTTATAGTAAAATATTAGGTTGTAATTCGCAATTGAAAAGAAGAAGCAATAATCTCCGGTTTGCTTATTCGTTATTCATTAATTAATCTTCAGTCTTTAAAATATACCTAATATATAATTAAAAAAAAAAAAAAAAAAAAAAAAAAAAAACTATTTTTTGCAACTTGCTCTTATAGTATAAACAAAATACTTCATGAAGTACAATAGAAGCAGTACTCTAGCAGCACACTAGAAGCAATATTTTGAAAATAAAATACAAACAAAGAAATTTTAATATTTAAAATAATGTATTTTACTTTCCGTATGGTAAATATGAGATAAATATTCCTTTATGATCGGTACTTATAAATGTTACTATAGCATTAGGTTAAAATTCAAAATGTCAAAAAAAAAAAAAAAAAAAAAAAAAAAAAACGCCCTGTGAGTCCTAAATGTGAGAAAAATATTTCTTTATGATTGGAACATTAGCACTTATAAATGTTACTGTTTAAAAAACATTAGGTTTACAACTCAAAATTTAAAAAACAAAAACAAAAAAAACTCAATATTATTCCATTTATTAAAAAAAAAAAAAAAAACGCAATATTATTCCATTTATTTTTTCGTGAATTAGTCTAAAACCTAAACTTATATAAAATAAACCAATTTAAAAATAAAACTAATTTTCTACTTAATACGTTATATAAACATAATACATTATACACCACAATAAAAACAGTATGTTAGCAGCACGTTAGAAGCAATAATTTTAAATTACTGAGAATAATGTATTTTACTTTCATATGGTATATTAGAACAACACTTTTTTTTTATGATCGGCACATTCAATACCTATAAACATAATTGTTTAAAAAGCGTCAAGTTATAATTTAAAAGAATATATCGCTGTAACATCCAATTTACTTATTAGTATGGATCTTCAAAATTCAAGTACAGCTAATATAAAACAAAACAATTTCTATTGCAATTAAAATCACAGAGCACACACACACACACACACACACACACACACACACACACACATATATATATATATATATATATATATATATGCGTGTATTTTACAGCATTCATTAAAATAAATATTTTCCCTTATAGAGGACACCCCCCCCCCTCCCAGATCTCATTTTAATACTCACAATTTTAATAACAGCGAAACTGTAAATAATGATAAATTTAATTCAAATTAATAATAAAATACGTATTATTTAATACAACAATTTAATTATTTCGCAAAAGTATTTTATGACAATTTTATTCGGACATCTAATGTATTTTCTTTACCATTTCCAAAGTGCTAATCAATCTAACACAATATACTACTTATAAAGTGTCTGGACCATAATAAAAACATTTAATTTTGCTGGATGCTATTTTTACTGATAAAACATAAGAATTTTGCTGGATGCTATTTTTACTGCTAAAACATAAGTAAATAACTGAACACTATTGGTAAAATTTTTAAATCCTGAAAATTAAAAAAAATATATTATTTATATGACAGATAATCCTTTTCTTTTACTTTGTTTTCCATTATATGTTTAATGTTTAATCTTTTGAATTTTGAATATTAGTTAAAGAATAAAGGAAATTTTTCACAAGTGAGAAAGCTATGTTTCTTAACATGCTATAATTAGCCATGGAAAATGTATTGGGTTGCGTAATGAAAAACAAATATAAGCAAGAAACAATGTATTTTTACATTTAAAGAGAAAACTGTGTTGCATTCTGACAATTTTTTTCACGGGTAACATTGCCACGTTGCCATTTTTTTGCAGTTCTAGAGGAAATATGGATTCTCAGGAGGTGGGGGGGGGGGGGGGAGGCGGTCTTTCCGGTGAAGATAGGGAAGTAGAAATTCCGAAATCTACCGGGTGGGGATTTTGATGCTCAGGGTAAGAAGAATGTCCCCCTAAACCGCCCAAATTCGTTCATTGATGAATAAACATAAAAAATATATATAATATATGAAGTTTCAAATAAAATATTTAAAAATGTGATTTACTAAAGCACTTACCTTGTTTCCATGGAGATGGAGGTAATTTGTTTGGAATATCCATCGCAAAGAAAGATTTATCTTAACTCATTCACACACATCTTAAATAACTAATGATTCGTTATTTTTTCAACTTCAATACACGGATCATTTTCCTTTAATTTTTATTTGTATGTCACCGTTTCACTTAGAACTGTGTGTTTAACTCACTGTAGTCGCACATTTGATTTTCATGATTAAAACGTAACCATCAGATGTACAATACAAACCAGCATAATCATTCCTGCAGTTAGCTGTTTCTTTGTTGACGATGAAAATTTTGAATGAGGCTTTTATACTCATAAATACTAGCAGAATCATTTTTTCACCTTGAAAAAAACACGTAACAAAACATTCGGCACATTATATATATTTCGTAAAACAATGTAATTCCATAAATGCTGCACTCGTGTATTAGACCTCTTAAATCTCATTTAAAAAAATGAAATCCGAAGAAACTCTTAATTCCTGTATGAAACTGAATAACAATTCTGAACACAAAGTTTTTTCACTCATTATTTTACTGGAAAGAGTAAGTTTTTGCTTGATTTACTTTAAACAACCGTATTAATCCACTGACGTAAATCACGCCTAACATAACGGTTTAAGTGACATTATGAGACATTCAGAAAAGGCTGTTGATAACAAGAATACTCTCGAAGACAAATTTAATCCGTTCTCTAAGATGTTTACAAAAATACTGGATATCCAACATAGTTTTACCGGATGATTTGTTGTTTACCAGATAACAGTACAAAGTGCTTATAGTTCAGACAAAAAGCGAAAAACCCGCAGGCAAGATCTACCAACGAAGTTCCAGCTGTGATCTATTCTCTCCCCCCTTTTTTTTGTGGATTCACGAAAACAAGGGGACATGATAGGGTAGGGAACGATAGGAGGGCACTATCATTAACAATTTCTAAAAACTCATTTTCTTTCGTTGATCTATGCCCTGAGCTATCGAAAAGAAAAATCATTTTCTTTTCGTCCACTGTGAGAAGAAACATAGCGCTCTGTGTGTGATCTTTTGAAATGAGACCCGTTCGCTGTCGTCAACTGTGAATAGTTAACGGGAGCTTCTTACACAATCGTTTTCTTTTGTGCTATTCTTTCATTGAGAAAGTTTGGGATCTGGTAACGGTCATTATTTTCCCGACAGTGAATATTCTGTCTCCACGGTTTTTCACCACCACCATAGTTTCAGGAAGAAGCTATAATTGATCTTTTTTTTTTCTTTATACTGAAGAAAAAGATAAAGTTGTATACAACAAAGAATGAATTGAACAATAGATAACGCAGTCTATTTAGTATAATGTTGGGATGAATCCATTTCACATAAGGAAATCTTGGCTAAAAACTTTGTCTTTACAAGAATTTAGAAAAAGAATTTATTTATATATTTATTTTGCATAATGAAGAAGAAGGAAAGGTTGCATACAATAAAGAATGAATTGAACAACAGACAACACAGTCTATTTAATATAATGCTTTGATAAACATTGTCATTTCATTCTTTTTTTTTTTCCAAGAAAAAAAAATCATAGCTAAAGTCTCTTTTCAAAAAATTAGAAACATAACTTTTTCTGATTAAATTGGATCGAGTATTTTCCCATTGAATTGATTATTGGCATCAACGTGGATGGAGTTAAAAAACATAGATTAATTTTTAAAAGGTAAACAAACAAACAAAATAAGAAGAATAACTTTCATAATCTTCGCTTTTTATCAGTTTTTTATTAACAGAGTCGTCGCTGTTTCTTTCGAATAACGGTAAAAGCGTTGTCCCCCAAAATATAGACATCATTAGGTTAACATTTTAAGTTTCGAGCAGCTCAAAATGCTATTAGTCAAATAATAATTAATATTAAATTTTATCAAATTTATAAAAAATTATTAATGAATTATGTAATATCTATCTACCTAACTTTGTACTCGTAATTCATTACCAGCTTTTTGATCAATTTGATGAAATTTTAATATTAATTATTATTTGATTATAATATTTATTTGATAGTATAGCGATTTTTATACTATTTTATATTTAGCGATATTTGATTATAGCGTTTTGATTTGAAACTTTATCCATATGTAACTTTGTTTGTGTTATTAAAAAAACTTTTTATTTGTAATTTACGAATATGTAATAAGATTTTTCGCCATATTCTTAAATCAAAAATTATGAGGTAAGGAAACCGGGAAAATCGTTTATGGACACCCTGTATTTAATACGTCAAACCGCGTTTAAATTAAGTACAGTCAAACCTCGTTAACATGAACACGCGTAAGGCTGCTCGTCAGTAAACTTCCCGATTCCCCTCGCTAATTTTATTCCCATGGGCGTAGGATGCATTCGTATTTTTAAAATATCTCCTCGGAAAATTAATATTTTTAACTTCTGTTTTCTTTGTACTGTTCTTAAAAAATGTCTCTTTTTTTCTTAGTTGTCAAATTTTTTCTAAAATATATACTGAATTTTATATGAAATGTTAAAATCTGATTCAGTTTCGCTAAGATTTTAACACATAAAAATTTAAATTAAGCACATAGTTTAGAAATAGTTTGATAACTAAGAAAAAAAGAGACATTCTTTAAGAACAGTACACAGAAAACAGAAGTTAAAAATATTAATTTCCTGGGGAGATATTTTAAAAATACGAATGCATCCTACGCCCATAGGAATAACATTAGCGAGGGAAATCGGGAAGTTTACTGACGAGCAGCCTTAACACGAATTACTTTTAGCACGAACTGTTTCCGATTGCCCCATCCAGTTGTATGTAATGTATTTAAGTTCGGATAACACGAACAAAAAAAAGTTTCCCCTTGAGTGTTCGCGTTAACGAGGTTCAACTGTATAACGTTTTTGATGACCATTGTCATTTCATAGGAAAAAAAAATTAGCTAAAATCTCTTTTCAAGAAATTAAAAAAAGAACTTTTTCTGATTAAATTGGGTCAAGAATTTTCCTACTGAATTGATTGTTGACGTTAGCATGGATGCAGTTCTAAAACATAGATTTAAAAGCTCAAGAAAAAACTAACAATAGTAATAATAATTATTATTATTTTTCATAATCTTCATTTGTTATCGATTTTAGCGACAAAGTCGTCGCTATTTCTTTCGAACAATGGTGTAATGGTTGTTACCAAAAATATAGACTTTGTTAGACTAACATTTATGTTTGCGATCGATTATGGAGATTTTAAATAAGGATTTTTATTAAATTATCAATGCAAATGGTCATTATTTTTCGACATTGAATATTCAGACTCTTCGGTCTTTTACAACCACCATAGTTTCAGGAAGTTTAAAACACTGAAGTTCTTTTTTCCTTGATATACTGAAGAGAAAAGAAAGGTCACATACATCAAATAATGAATTAAACAACAGATAACACAGTCTATTTAGTGTAAGGCCTTTGATGAACAAGGTCATTTCATAGAAGGAAATCGTAGCTAAAAATTGTCTATTTTCAAAAATATTAGAAAAATACCTTTTTCTAATTACGAATTTTATTTGATTTTCTGTTAAACATTTAGCTATCAAATATTTCTTCTATCACATTTCAAGTACAGTCAGACTCGTTTTTAGCGAAGTCGGATGTATAACCAGAAGCCGGTTTTAGCGGAAAAAAGAAAATAAATATTTGATCTAATGTAAAAATACATTGCAGAAAACTCGATTATAATGAGAAGAACTCGGTTATAAAGAGAAAAAAACATTAGAAACTCATACAATATTGAACCAGTCATTCCTGTTAAATGGCTAAGTTCCATTTCAACAAAGCAAACAAACAGTAAACTCCCCCTTTCTGAATTCATTGAATTAATTTGAAGAAAAATACATGACTTTTTTTGTCACACCCGCAACATATAAATACTAGTTTATTAGATATGAAAATGACGGTTTAGAAAATATGTACTCTGTATTAAGAGAAATAAAAATTTGTGTAAATAAAAAAAAAAGATATAATTGAAAATTCTGGGCTTTAAATCCAAGAATAAAACTAATTTGGGTGTATGAGTGTCAAATTGAGTAAAATTCATATTTGTATATTTGGTGTTATACAAATACTAATATCTTTGGTGATATTAAAATAATAATTTATCATCAAAGAATTAATTATTGACATACATGCAGTGCCAATACATATAGATTAACATTAAAAAGTTTTTAAAAAGTTTATAATAATAATAATAATAATAATAATAATAATAATAATAATAATAATAATTTTTCATAATGTACATTTGTTAGAAATTTTACAAACAGAGTCGTCACTATTTGTTTTTTCTAGAAAAACTGTCAAAGCGTTGTTTCTAAATATATATAGACATTGCTACATGAGCATTTTAAGTTTGGCGCTTGATTATGCTGGTTTTGAATAAAGATTTTACTATTTTAATTATAGATTGAAACCATTAAAAATATACATATTTCTATAAGCATTTATTGAAAAATCTTTGGTTATCTTTTCATTTAAATTTATATATTCTGAAATATTTTTCAGGTACAAAATATACCATTCATTATACTGGCTTTATTGATTAGAAAACTTTATCTAGCTAAAATGCATCCATTAAAATAATAATACTATATCATAAATATCATTAGTTTTCTCTTATTTTTCAAAGCGGTATTGTAATTTTTTAACACATACTTTATAAATTAACAATAATAGTTCTTGTTTAAGTATTTATAATGCACTCAATTTGTTTCCAAATGATTAAATGACACAGTAATCATAAATGATATATTTTTGAGGAGAATAATGAGCTATTGATTGCAGCATTCATGGTCTTATAAGCAGACAGTTCGTGCGTTAAAAAAAACTGTCTGGGCGTAGTGTTTGTTTGAGTCGAATCAATGATTGTTTAATTTACTGAAGCCTTTAAAATACAACCATAAAATTTATTTTAACATTGATTACGTTCATCTACCGATAAGCATAAAATGAATGCTCCTGAAAAGTAACCAGTTTTTCTGGTTTTTGCGTTGAAGTCATAAATTAATCTAGACAGTAATTAGTTTTAATTAGCCAAAGATATAATGAACATAACGTTTTAAACGTTAAATATTCTATGTTCTCGTTATATCCCCCCCCCCCCCCATTCGATTAACAGCTCGATTCTATCTGACACATTCACGAAGTCATTTTTACACTCGTAAAACCATAACATTTACAGACATTACAATTCAGAGGCCAAACAAATTAATAATGTTTCTCTTTTTCCTATAAATATGCACATCTTGTGTTATAATGGGTTGCTCTTATACAGCGACGACTTTTCCTTGACTGCTTATGTCTCGAAAAGCTGCTTAACTCCCTGATCGCCGAGCAAAAGGGCAAATTTGTAATGTTGTTTTCTCTGTAATTTTTTAAAAATGCTTAAAAAATCTGAATTTTCACACTTGACATAAAAAACTTAATTACACACTTGACATAAAAAACTTAATTACGTATATAAGTATAAACCTTGAGAGTATGAATCATTACACGATGTTTTAAAACTGCATTATATTTGTAGAATTATATTAATTTAAACAATGCTTCTATTGCAGTGAAAACTACAGTATAGTGAACGGCGGTGAGAAGGTCACATTCAAGAATATTTTCTGAAAGATCCTGATTCTTTACATTATAATAAGAAAGAAACGCTATTTGATTTCTTAGTATTTGAATAGAGTATCTGTACATACATTTCGTACATTTACAAATAAGAATGACTTCATGAATGTGTCAAATACACTATATATATTGCCAAAAATCACCGGACACTTTCGATGTAACACATTTTGTCGAATATCTTAGAAAAATATTGGGACGAATTCTTCTGGAATTTCGGAAATATAAAAATAATGTTTCACTTCATATTTTTCAGCGAAGGTTTGATCTCGGGGGCAATTAGGGGACGAACAACAAATTCAAGAGAAAAATAACATTTGGGATCACCTTGTAAAATAAAATTCTGAAAATGATCTGCAGTTGCAGAACACGACTATGTGAATATTGTGCAACATTTGTGTTCATTTGTGTAAGACCAAGGCTTTCTTTAAAAAAAAAATCAAACCATTTTTGAAAGTTTTTTGTTTATAGCATGCAGGGGTTTTCCACCAAATTTAATGCCACTTTCAGAAAACGTGACAAACTATATAGTAGAAACAACATAGTAATATTGGAATATAAATATATTAAATAGTTGAAGAAATATGATAATTTGTATGAAATAATTTTTAACTGTGCATGCGCGAACGATAACAAAATCGTTTTGGTGCAATTTAGTAGTCAAGTAATACAGGGCAACTCAAATGAAAAGACCAGTCGATTATCTTGTAAATTAATAAATATATACGCGATAGAGTGAGTTGAATTTCTGTTGCTTTCTAAAAGTAGCTAAGATGATAAGAGATTTTCCCCAAATTGTCATTTTTTATTTTTTATTGTTAGCTTTAGTTCTTCTTGGGAAACCACCACAGAACGAGCCTATTCCAAAAAATAATAATAATAATAATAATAATAAATAAATAATAATAATAATAATCATAATCGAAGAATCCGCTCCAAAGCAACTCTTTGAAATCCATTATATACTAACTCCTTTACTCGAAGTCAGTTAATAAAAAATGACAATTTGTGGAAAATCTTTATTACCATCTACTTTTCGAAGACAACCAAAATACAGCTTACTATAGCGCCGATATCGTTATGAATTTTCAGTGTATTTAACTGGTCTTTTTATATTAGTTGCTCTATGAGTTTACTTCCAAATCGTGGGGAAAAAAATTGGTATCGTTCGCACATGAGCGTTTAAAAATTATTTCATACAATTGCTCATATTTAATTAAATATTTAATATATTTATATTTTAATTGTACTATGTTGTTTCTATGATACAGGGTGTCCACTCTCAACGGTGTCCAAAGGTTAATTCCTAAACCGTTAGTCATTTAGGCATAGAGTTCCAATTGCAAAAATGTTTTAAAAAGCGGTATTCAAAATATTTTTTTTCCACGCTCAACAACTCAAAATTTTGAGACACATTTTCAGACTCATTTTTAAAAATAAAAACATGAAACTTGGCGGCGTGATTTATGAAGACATTTATAAGGGCCCCATGTTTTTATTTTTCGTTCAATTAATTAGAAATTGATTTACAAACAATTATTTTCACAGTACGATATTTTTTTTTTTTGTTTCCGGCGCTATCGCTTCGGGAAATTCGGTTCAAAATGTCCACTTTGACAGCCTTTTTTTAAATATATTCTGCCTTTATCAAAAAATCGAGACAATACGGACATTATAAAGTTTCTGAATAAGAGAACCTGCCAATTGGATGCATTTTAGGGCAAAAATGAATTTACAAATGTGTCTCAAAATAAGCAGTTTGGATTTGAATACACCCTTAAATGGGGGTAAATAAGTATTTGAAAAGCGATTTGGGTCAATAAAAACATTTCTTAAAAAGTTACGAAATTTAATTTTTTTATACGGTCTCCCGGTCCTATGAGTGATATTTAGTAAAAATTTCCTATTACACTAACAAGTAAGACAAAAAAAAAAAGTTACATTCTTCTACGATTAAAACTGACCGAGTAATAGATTTTTAAAATAAGGGTCATTCTCAAATTTACTAGAAATATAAATAATCATCAAACAATAAAAAAAAATAATAATAACAGTTGAGAGTAAAATTAACATTACAATAAAAATTAGAAATCTATTTTCATTCTGACATATTAATGCAAACAATACAACTTGTACTAAAAATATTGTTGAAAAAATAACAGCATTTTTGTCAAATGAAATGATGTAAAGCAACAGTCTCAATTCTTTACAAAATAAAACATAATGTTAAAATACAATTATTTTAATCAATCTGAAACTTAATTAATAAAAATTAACGCTATCGTAATACTTGCGCGATGTGACTACTTTCAGTTAAAGTGCAGATACAAGCGAAATAAATTATAACTAATACTTTAAGCACTTTGTATAATATCCCTCGAAGCATGTTCCAACTCATCTGTGTTCAGATGCAGAAAATTGAAATAAGTCATGCAATTCAAAGTTTCATAACTCAGTCAATTTTAGTGTTAGATGAATGGGACTTTTTTTTGGTCTTATTTGTTAGTGTAATTGGGATTTTTTACTATATATTACTTTAGGACCGGGGACTGTATAAAAAATTAATTTCGTAACGTTTTAAGAAATGCTTTTATTGACCCAAATCGCTTTTAAAATACTTCTTTATCTCATTTAAAAGATTTTTGCATTTGGAACTATATGTCTATGACTAACGGTATAGGAATTAGACATTTAACACCTCGTATTTTGTCAGATTTTCTGAAACTGGCGTTAAATTTGGTTGAAAACCCTGCATGCTAAAAACAAAAAACATGCAAAAATTTATTGATTTTTTTTTTAAAGTGAATTGCTTAAGGGTATTTTTTAATGTGTTACGCATTTTCCTGCTGCGATATATTTAGTAGATTAATAGAAATTTGTGTAATATAAATAAATTCATATTTATATTCCACAAAATAACGCTATTACGCAAACAACAATATATATTGTCATGTATGTTTGGTGATTGCTGGAAGTGTGTTTTAAGTTGCCTTATGTGTTTTTTACCTGAATTAAACTTTAGCTTAATATGTAGCGTGTACTTTAGTTAATATACAGGGCTGTACAAAAGATTTCGAGTGCATTACCATCTATTGGCGAAAATTGCTATATGCGAATTTTCTAACTGAACTAAATTTTATCACGCTATGTATTATATACCCAAATCTATAGATAATATACAGGTATGCACAAAATAATTCGACTAATTTTTTGCCCATGAAAGGTAATTGCTAAAACGGAATTTTGTATGTGTTATATGTTTCCTAAATTGTTTACTATTACATATCTACTTTCACCTTATTTAACGGTTGAAGTTTCGTTACAGTTTTCTGGATCTGTTAGAAAAGATTTCATAATCTATGCTTGACGCATGATTTTTCGTTCTTCTTTGTTTTAGACTTAAGTTGAACAAGTCAAGATAACCGAGTGGTCTAACGCGCTAAATTTATGCTCGGGCTCTTGAAAGAGGAGCCGGGTTCGGGCCCATATTTCTGACAAAAAATGGTTTTGTAATATTATCGGTGTTCAGATAATTCATTTCAATAATGTCATTCAAATATTTTATTTCAGTAACGGCAGTTAGAGGATTTTTATTTTTTATCCAAATCCCTTATAATTATTATTAAATAAAATGTACTATTCTCAACAATATTAAAATATTGATTTTGTGTTAATTATTCGTACAAAAGATGACCCACTAAAGTTTAAAAATCTGAACTGAAATCTAGAGCAATATTGTAATTTGAACGATAAATCATTGTTTTGAAATGGCAAGGTTCTAACTGACAAAAATGGCTAAAATGAGATGACATCATTTACTGAATTTTGAGTTAACTTTCGTCTTTGATGGTCAGCTGAGCATGGGCAAATAAGCGCTATCGAAGCTGGGAAAATGAAACTTTTATCCCGTTTGTACTTATTGCATACGCATCTAATTTTTTGTCCGGTGTGTGTATAATATATATATACTATATATATTTATTTATTTTTAATTGCATGGGGGCGAAGATCATATAGTTATACGTTACACGGATATTTGAACTTTCGAAATCCACTATTTTATCTTTTTGTAAGAACAAACGGGATAAAAGTTTCATTTTCCCATAGCTTCGATATCAGTGCTTACTTGCCAGAATGCTCAGCTGAAATTAAAGACGAGAGTAAACACAAAATTCAGTAAATGATGTCATCCCATTTTAGCTATTTTTGTCAGTTAGAACCTTGTTATTTCAAAACAATAATTTATCGTACAAATTACAATATTGCTCTAGATTTCAATTCAGATTTTAAAATAATTTAAGTTTTGTGTGTAATATTTGTTAAATCTGTAATATGTTTCTGTAAGCATAATTCGGATAATCATTTGCCTAATGAAAAGTATCAAATACATGGACATGAAATTTACTTTCGCTATTTCCTGTTAAATCTAAGTTTCATATCTCCAGTCGTATAATTGAAGTATTATCTTCGGTGTATATCATAATTATTAGGTTGTCCTTCGTGCTCAAGATGATCGCATGAATTCCAGCGGCAATTTTCATCATACATTTTCCTTTCCTTTTTTTTTTTAAATTTTTTTTCGGGAATTCTTTTATACGAACATGGTTTTGATTAGCCATCATAAAAGTATGTTTTATAAGAAAAGAAGTCTAGACTGTTCAATTAAAGTAGATGGTAATTTACTATAGATTAATATATGTCATTCTTTCCGTGTTTATTTGCGGTGAAATATTATCAGTAGCAGCAATAGTTTTTGTATTTTTCAATGCCGAGATTCATTCTGTATTTCCTATGTGTGAGATCGGTATAACGCAATTTATTGAGAGAGATACGGGTGGATTGTTTATTCTCTATAAAAACTGTTAAATGTAAGTAATGTAATTAATATGGTTAATTAAATTACACGAGGGGTTTATAATAAAATGAAGTGCTTGTAAATTATTTGAATAGGTTAAAATTAAATGTACTATGAGAAAATGTTCAAAATAATTTTGTTGAGTAATTACTAATTACAAGTAGTAAGAATTCACCTACCTAAACCTAGATAAGATCGAGCAGGAATTTTGGATTTCTTTCTTTTTCTTTTTTCCTCCCCCCCCCCCCCCACGTCCAAAATATTAAATTATATGTATTATGAGAAAATCTTCAAAATAATTTTGTTGAGTAAAATTACAAGTAGTCAGAATTCACGTAACTAAGTCTAAGCTAAGATCTGGCAGGAATTCTGGATTTCCTCCTTTCTCTTTCTTCTTCTTTCTTTCCCCACGTCCGAAATATTAAATTAAATGTATTATAAGAAAATCTTCAAAATAATTTAATTGAGTAATTATAAGTAATCTAAATTCACCTAACTGAGCCTAGATAAGATCTGGCAGGAATTCTGGATTTCTTTCTTTCATCTTCTCCCCCCCTCCCGTTTCTCAAAATATTAAATTAAATGTATTATGAGAAAATCTTCAAAATAATTTTGTTGAGTAATTACAAGTAGTCAGAATTCACCTAACTATAAGTCTAGATAAGATTTGATAGCAATTCTGGATTTCTTTTCTCAATTATCATAATTTGAATCTTACTCTCACTCTTTAAGGAGGTTCGGGGGTAAAAATTTTATTTTCTTTATTTATAAGCATTTGTTACTAATTTTTTTTTCTCCTGAAATGTGTCATTCTATAAAAAATATTTTTCAAATAAAATTTTTTTGAAAACTTTGATATTTTTTGTTAACAATTTTTTAAAAATTTTAAATATAAAACTTGTATAATTTTTTATATAACTCGGGAACTATTAGCCCGATTTCATTACTTTTTTCGCTAGTGTATGCAAAAAAGGCTCCTTGTTAATTTGTCTTCGGGATTAAAAAAATAATATTACTTATAAAATCAATAATACTTTTGAGAATTTTGACCTTTGGGCCCCTTAAATGCCATTCCTCTGAAATTAAAGTCGATAGTTAAATCATGACTACCTTTTTCAGACTGTTATGTCGAAACATTGGTTCAAAACTCCAACTTTTTTTTTTCTACGAAATTTTGTGAACGATTCTTTACATTTAAAACAAAAATAAAAATGAGGCTTCATTCCTTGGAATCTGAATAAGATTAACTGCAAGTTTTATGCTTTTAAGGTCGAAAATCATTTCGTGAATGTGTAAGAAATTGAGATGTACAATAAAACGTTAATTTAAGGTCCCAGTTATTCGATTTATGAGAATTTGAAGATTCCTCCAAGTTTGGAATAATACCCGGTCTTTTCAAAATGTTGCAGCTCGTTCAAAATATAAATTAAAATTATCTTCAACATTGATGAAAAATTTAAAGAAAAAAAAAAGCATCAGCAACAGGTTTTGTCAATAGAGAAGAAAAAAAATTATGTCCAATACAACAAACATTGGTTCAAACCATCGGGCCATCATTCAAAAATTGGACCATTTGAATGATGGCACAATCAAATGGCCCAATTTGAATGATGACCATTTGAATGATAACCACAATTCAAAAATTGGTCATTCCAAACATTAGCTCAAAACTCAAACATTTTTTTATTATTATTATTATTTTACGAAATTTTGTGAACGACTCTTTACATTTAAAACAAAAATGAAAAATGAGACTTGATTCCTTGGAATCTGAATAAGAATATCTCTTCAAGTTTTATGCTTTTACGGTTGAAAATCATTTCGTGAATGTGTCAGAAATTGAGAAATACAGTAAAATGTTAATTTAAGGTCCCAGTTATTCGATTTATGAGAATTTGATGATTCTTCCAAGTTTTGAATAATACCAGGTCTTTTCAAAATGTTGCAGCACGTTCGGAATATAAATTTAAATTATCCCCAAGAATGATGAAAAATTTAAAGAAAAAAAAAGCATCATCAACAGATTTTGTCTATAGAGAAGAAAAAAATTACATCCAATACAACAGTTCGCAAAACATTATTCAAACCAAATCCTTTTGTTATTGTTTTTTCCTTCCTTGAAAATCCCATTTATAATGTAAGTGTTGTGTCTATTGTATATTTAACTTTTCATCTAAAATAAAAATAATTCAATATACTAAAATTATTTTGCAACATTTTACTTTTAGTTTCTGAAAATAATTGAAAATTGTAAGTGTATGCGTTTCCTTGTACTTTGTTTTGTAGCATTATTGGTTTAATTTTTTTATTTTCATAGTACAGTAACGCGGATTTTTTTGACATATAAGGCGTTTAGAATCGAAGTAAATCAATATCTGTTTTTGTTTTGTTTTGTTTTGTTTTGTTTTGTTTTCAAAACAGAGTTTGCGAGATTTATTCTTGCGCTATAGACAATAATCTGTACTGTGCCGTAACAAACCAAGTCTTAGACTGAAAATGTGAGCAACAAATGACTCTAGTCTCCAGAGATTCCCAATGAAATGCAAGAGAGCCCAATTAACTTTCCTGCAAATAACTCTGGATAGTGTTTTAGGGACTTTATCTACTTTGATTCTGCACTGCACGCCTCATATGCACGGCGTCAGTTTTATCCATAAATGCATGACATTTTCAGACATTACTATTTAAGAGCTACAAAACCTAACAGGGCTTTTCTCTTTAGTTGTAAATGTATTGGGTCATCCGGAAAGTTCTGTGGTTTTTCCAAGCGAAATGCAGTTTCGTCTAGTTATCTTGCTAAAGGTGTAACCTTTAATGACCCAGATATGTAAGTTTGGTCTATTCTGGTTACGCTACATAATTATCGCTTGTGTTGTGGTATAACTTTTGTTTCAGTGCAGTGCTAAGAATGGTGAACCAAAAAGTTCATTTTCGCCAATTATGTTCTTTTATTTCAAGAAAGGTAAAAATGCTAGTCAGACTGCTCGATTTGTGCTTATATGGATAAAAGTGCTGTTTCAAATGACACAGTTCGAAAGTGGTTTGAGAAGTTTCAACGCGGAAATTTCAGCCTCAAAGATGCTGCTGCTTTGGACGACAATCATCTGTACAGAAGGACCCTGTAAAAGAAGCTATCGTTGAAAATCCACGTTACACAGTTCAAGACCTTTCACACAGACTAAATATTCCAAAAATGTACAGTGTATGATCATTTGATAGCTTCTTTTAAGATGTCCTCCTTTACAGATGATGATGGCCGTCCACAGTGCGCATCATCTTCGAGGCTGAAATTTCCGCGGTTAAACTTCTTAAACTATATTTGAACTGTGTCATCTGAAACAGCACTTTGTCCATATACAGCACAAATTTTGTGAGCAGTCTGACTAGCATTTTTACCTTTCTTGAAATAAAAGAGTATAATATGACGAAAATGCGAAAATGCGTTTTTGGTTCACCATTCTTAGCACTGCACTGAAAGAAAAATTATGCCACAACACAAGCGAGAATTATGCAGCGTAAGCAGAAAAACCGAATTTACATATCTGGGTCATTTAAAGTGACCCAGATCCCCTTATCAACAATAGCAAAATATGAGTAGACGAAACCGGGCTTCGCTTTGACAAACCGCAGAACTTTCCGGATGACCTAATAATTACATCTGGGGTTACAATTTTGATGCTCGCCGATGACGACATTTCTTCGACTTTCGTGTTTCGAAAATCGGATTAAAATGCCAAATTTGAGAATATTTTCGGGAAAATTATTCGTCTTTTTATAACAAAGGGAAATTCTCTTCGATTTTTTGGTATCTGAATAAGAATTCCTATTAATTTGGTGAATTTACCAATAAAAATGACTTCGTAAATAGGCCATAAAATAGAGAATTTAGATTTCAGTTCTATACTTTTTTGATCGACTAGACAACAATTTTTATCTGCTTTTTAGTACATGTTCATTCAATATTAATATGCAGTCAACGGCCTTTAAATGTTCTGTCCCATGCTTGATTGCTATTAAAAAATTCCAGTTACTTAGTATGCTACAAAGAATATTAGCACTTTAAATTCTTAAATGTCAATACTAACAGATTAGGATAGTGTAAATTACTAGAAATCAAAATAAAGCAGCATATAAAAACCTTTTTATAAAATCTGATTCATTTATTCAAAAAATAAAATTTTAAATATAATTGAAGAGACTTAAAAAAAAGGGGGGTTGATTACCTCTGTGTCAAAAAAGTACTACTAATAATTAACTAATATGCTAGAAATCACAGTTACGTCGTCGTTTGAAAAGGGAGGAAATGCTAAAAGCGGCAATATAAAGAGGTCTTTGCAGAAAAACTAAATTAAGCAATTTTTAAATTCTTGCATCTCCCTACCTTTTTCCCTCATGGAGATGGTTTCTGTACATTAAATTTATCATTTTGTTTCACTGGCACAAGGACTGGTTAAAGTATGGGCTTCTTTATTTTGGAGGTTCTAAATTTCAGACTATTTAGATATTTTTTATCCTCTAAAATTTTTAAACAAGAACTTACAGATATAAAGTACAAAGTTTTTTGATACAATGATCATTGGAATACCCAGTAGCCCATTTATTTTATATATAACACTGTAAAAGAAATTTGTAAATTCACGGGCATTCTCCTTGAAATGCTGCGGGAAATGCCCCCTTTTCAAGGTAAACGGTCAATTTCCATAAATTTTATGTTTTTACGGGCAAAAACCGTTTATGTAAGAACAAAGCTCGTTTATTTAAGGAACAAAAACCCGTTTTCTTATGGACATTGCCTGGAACCTCTGCTTCAGTAATTTTACTGCAGCAATTTTTTACAGTGTGTGGTATTAGATAAAGATATTGTAGAAAATGCAAATGACGGTAATATACAAAGTTTATAAAATCAAATCATAACTGCAATAAATGATAATACTATATGGTAACATTTATGTGTTACTGGCAATAAAAGATATAGTTACCTTTCGATTTCTAATATATTGTAGTATTAACAGTATATTATTGTGTGACGCAATATTTTTATGCTAAGTATCAGTTATTTAATTCATCTTTCATTATCAAATTTATGATCTTTCATTATCAGATTTGTGTACTGAGTCTATCAATTGTATCTATACGTTTTTGGACCTTGTACCGAACATAATTAACAGAGTATGTGATGAGATTAAAGACAAAATATATATTTATCTAAATATGAATTTATGTGTTTATATGTTTATTCTGTTACCGAAAGGGATCTGTGTATTTATTTCCCCCTTTTTAAGGAAAGGGGCCCCTGAATGAACACCAGTCCCTAAATCCTGCATTGACATAATATTTTTCGTTTTATTTTAATAGAATTTTCAAAAAAGTATTGTTTTCATTAATCGATATATTTCAATATTTTTTCATCATATCATTTTCTCTATAATGACAGAAGTGTTTATTTAGTTCACGAATAACTTGTTTCGTTCTTGTTTAGTTCACGAATACTTGTTTCTTAAGAATATATTCTTAAGAAACAAGTAAGGTATTTTAAGTCTTTATATAGTTAATTTAAATCGCTTTTTAAAAGAGTAAATAACAGTAAGAAAACAACTTTTCGTTGATAAAATGTTATATTTAAATTTAAAAATTCAGCTGTAGAAATTTGCAAGCTGTCTTTAAAAACTTAAATCCTAAACAATAGTTAGGTCGAACACTTTAATCAAAATTTTCTCCATTCGTCTTTAAAGATGCTGGTATTGTTGAAAATCATTTTTTAAGTGTTTATCTATCTGCATTTAATACTTACGTTTATTTATTTGTTGGTATTTTTCCGTTTGACCCGAAATGATTGTACATAAAGAAAAAAGTATCGGTCAACATAAATTGTTTACTATAATGATCTATAGAGCTATAGACGCAGAAAATAGTAATTTTAATAAAATTATCTTATGATCAAATTCCTTAAGATCTCTATGCAGCTTTTATAAACAGAAAACCTGATTCAAAAACCGCACGGTCAAGATTCCATCACTGAAAGATATACTTATTCCAAAAGGCCTATTTTGTAATTCCCTATTAGTGTGGGAAAAGTATATTATTATTCAAAATATGATAATTATTCTTTGCTCTAGGGAAGATATGTGCTGCAACATTGAATAAAACTATTTACCCGAAAAGGCAACTACAATAAGACAATGATTAAAAAAAAAGGGTAAAAAAATTGACAAATTTCAGTCGAGGAACGACTAATTCACCCCTCGAACAATTTTAAGTCACATTTCTTACTTTTTTTCCCTCAAAGACTTATGCAAATGTACGCTCAGCTGAGCATTACTACCAACTACCATTATGAGCTTAATAATATAACGCCAACAAAAATTAAATATGTTGGAGTTGTTGAAGCGTTTTGTCTGTCTAAAATAATATGATGCATCTTATTGTTCATGGTACACGGATATTTTCACAAAATAATGACTACTTCTGAAAGAGAAAATCATTGGCTAGCATATGGTCATTTAAGTACGGGTAATCAAAGAGAAAATGCTGAAGAATGCTGGGGAAGGCTTATTTATTATTTTCAGTGTTGAAGACACCATCGCATTTAAATTCGCAAAGTATGGGTGTGAGGAGAGGGGGTGGGGGTGAAGTGGTCTTCTTTAAATTACAACGAGAAAAATGAAGAGTGATTTATACAGTTGTGCAGGTGCAAAATTAAATTGAAGATGTTATAACCCATTCCATGCTGATGATATGAAAACGCGCCATTTCCGACCACGATTCTTAGGGGGGGGGGGGGGTTCCCCTTATGAAAATAAATGTTTGAATCAACAATATTTTTCTCGAAAACTATGATGTTTGTGTCGGCTAATTAAAAATATCCGGTTGCTAGTGACAATTTTTTTAATTAAAAAAATGTGAAGTTAAAGTTTTCCACTCTGAAAAAAATAGTGGGGGGAGGGGGGCAACTTAACTGTACAATCTAAATACTTTGAAATATTACTTAAATAATTAAAATTTGAATTTCCATGTTTTTTTTTAGAAATAATTTATGTAAATCTTTTTTTTATTGTTGTTGCTCCTGCTTTACTGGTGTCTAATGACATCTAATTTTTTCATAATACCTGCTGATGGTGTGCTTTTGCCCGTTTTATAATCCTTAATCTAATAAAGCTAATTTTTTTCTCTACAATTTTGTCAATAGTGTGGCCTATTTATCATAAAATATTAATATGAAGCAAAAATTTTAATAAAAAGTTATGGCGGCAGGAAATTAGATTAAATAAGATTTCATGATTGCATGTGTTAATTTTTGCGTTGTTCCATTTTTAGATTTGCTATAAATGCCATAACCTAACATAAAAGTGGAGATCCAGCACCCGATTTTTTTCTTCGAAATTGGGTGAATAAGGGAGGGGGGGGGGGCGCATATTTGACTATTTTTGTAGGTGGGGTGATACTTCCTTGATGAAACTTTTTTTTCTATGTTAACATTCATTGAGATTAAAAATAATTGTGTTGTTCCACAAGACATTTCTTCCTTCTGAGGATCAGAAGCGAGGGAGAGATGGGCTCCTAAAAACAGAAACCAAAGATTGTGACTTACTGTTGTATGTCAACTTAGTAATAGCTAGGAAAACGGAAAGCATATAAATTTCTTATCTTTTGTTATTCTAACTATCTAGCCTAAAACTAAACTAAAAAAAAACTATCCAGTTTGATTTTAATTTTGAAATAAAATGATTTACAGTAAGGTCACAACTCACAACTCACTAACGGTGCATTTAATAAATAAAAAAATATATCTTCTGTAATATAGTACAATACATTTATCTTTTGTTTCTTAAATAATTATAATCTTACCATATATATATTTTTAATAGTTTATTAAGCTTTCAAAATAGTGTAGTTTTAAGTTTTAAATTTAAATTATAAGTCTTTTATCACCTTCTACACAGAAGCTATTGAGAGTGATTCATGCTGTAAAATAAATGTTTCTAATCATGCAAACTAATAACTAGAATTTAATCATTACAAATAACAGTTTTTTACTGTTAAGAAATATAAATTGAATACTTAGAAAGCTGCCTCTGAATGCGAGATCTGAAAATAAATGAGACGTGTTTATGTTAAAAGTTTAACAACCCTTTTCTAATTATTGCTTATTGTTCAAAAATAGCAATCACCTATTGTTCATTCATTTAATGAACTATGAAAAGAAAGAAATGTTGAAGAACTGTGATTAAAAAAGAAAGAAAAAAGGAAGAAAAAATTAAATGATCTTTTTTAAATTAAAAATTTATTTTTACTAAAAAGGGGCAGGGGGCGGGGGGAATTACCGATTACGTTCTTTATATCGTATTAGATTGAGGTTAACTCTTTACAAAAATCTCTCTCTATCTCTCATTTTGATTCTTAAGATAAATCTACTTATCTAGATCTCTAACTCACTCTAAAAACGACATTTTCAAAATTGAGCAAAAAATACTCAAATCTGACTATGTCGCATACAGTCAAAATGGCTCCGAATCAAAATTACTCAAATTTGAAACATGTATATACTCATTTCTGAAAATATACACACACTCAAAAGAATAAAACATCATGTGCTCATATTTGAGTATGTCCATGTTTCAAAAGTGAGCATGGACTGACTTCTATGAGCTCATTTTTGAGTATGTCCATGTTTCAAAAATGAGTTATGAACTGACCTCTATGTCCTCAGTTTTGAGAATGTCCATGTTTCAATATTCTGAGTATTTCTGGTATTTCAGAATTGAAAGCATTGGATCGTCCTGTTTGAAACATAAAGTTTCATAACAAAATGAAAACACCGATTTACTCAGATTTGAAAGTGTTATTTTTCTCAGTGCTTTTTCCCATAAAAAAGCCTGGTCTGATAAATATTTCCCAATATCAGCAATATATAAAAATTTGATTAATTCGTACTTTTTTCATCGGCCTTATTAAAAATATATATTTCAAGAAAAATATTGAAACAAAAGAGAACGGATGCGATCCCGACATAATAGGTAAAAAACCTTAATGGTTTAGCAAAGTTTAAAGCTTGTCTGTTGTTTCACATTTTTGATACATTTAATATCATGTGGTGAGATTGTACATATAACCGTAATAATAGTATTATTAAGAAAATCAAATGTTTTTATATTATTAAACATATATCAGTTTGACAACCAATATTTATTGTTTCTCAATTACTTGTATCTTTGTGTTATTTTTTTCTTAATCGTATGAAATTTGGTATTTAAGCACTGTTTGATGATTAAAAATTGTTTTGTTTATGACAAATTTGTTTGATTTTTATTTTTTATTTTTTATTTTCAAATTTATTCATTAAATCTATATAAACTGTCGAACATTTGGGAAATATTAAGTCTTCCTCTCAGTGTCCTAGTAGTGAAGTGGTCAGAACAATTATCTCACGACAAAACGCTCGGCAGCGTTAAATTCACGTCTGTCGCTGAAACATTATAAATTTCACATCACTGAGATTGCGTATTTTCCAACTGTTTTGCAATTTTTTATTTATTTTTCTATCCTTTAAAGAAAGCAGAGAAAATTAATTTAAATTTGGATGTCAATTATATATATACAAATAAAGTATAAGAAAAAATAATCCCCCTTTTTTTTAACTTAAGTTATATTACCATTCGAAATACTTCGTAAATTGTTTCGTAATTATTGTTTTATCTGCTTCTCTCTTAATTTTTACTAAATACTTTGCTTATATATATATATATAAGGTAACTTCCAATCTGGAGCAAAAGTTCAGTGTTGCCAGTCTGCTACTTAAATTTTATTCGGATTATGCTTGATTGTCACCACTTTTTTAAAATAGTATAATTCACCTATTTTTGCATTATTTAATCTGTCATTAAACAAGGCGAATATTTCTACTTCAAAAAATGTGATGACAATCAAGCAATCTGAATTTTAAGAAAAATTGGAGAACTGGCAACACTGCAGCAGTTTATAAGATAACAAAAGATATTATTACAAGTTTCAACCCTAAGTCTAAAGTAAAAACATTTCTTGGACGAACAAAGTATCTTGGTGTTTCAGAAATTATTGTAAAACAGTATTTAAACATGGATGAGTAATAGAATTATTTTTTGCAGTATCCCATTTACATGAATGATACATAAAATATATTTAATAAGTCAATATGATTTTAAAGAAGAAAACAAAGACAGGTTAACCCCAACAAGATTCTCCTGAAAATCTTTTTGTCGTTACTTATAAGCAAAGATCCTAAATGACAGCTATTAGCTAGATATGTCTTGAAAGTGGGGAGGGAGCTACAGTTTAAATTTAATTATAATCTATTTTTCCCTATATCTTAAAACGTTAGAGGGAATTCAGTTTAAATTTAAGTGTAAGTTGCATTTTTTTAGCTATCTAAAGAAAGAAACAGTATTTACATTTTTAAACATAAATTACATTGCAATTCGAACTAAGTTTCTCGTAAATTACTAATTATTTGTCTTATTTTTTTCTTAATTTTTAGGGTTCTGTACTTAAAACATAAAATCGGAACGATTATAAGATCACTCCTGTGCCTGCCTGTCCGTCTGTCAGAGCCTTTTTTCTCGTATACAAGGGACGTGGAAAGTTCAAACTTGGGAAACTTATAAAGCCTTTTTTATCCACATATTTTCAGATTATTAGACATTCACAAAAATGTCTAGGAAAAAATTAAAGGGCTAATTAAGTTACTTGAAATAAAAAGTTTTATCTTTGTCTATCATGTGTGGCATCGTGTGAAAGATCTTGTAATATCGAACTCAAAAATATATTTGTTTTAATTTTAGATTTTATATTTACAGAGATATCGTCAAAAATGCAGTGCAAAAATATGCCCCCCCCCCCACCTCTGTTTCCGAACCTACTGAAACTAAAATTATGAAAAAAAAAAATGGGGTAGTAGGAGTTTATTTAAACTTTGCAAGAAAACTATTAGCGATTGTCTTAAGTAACGTAGTTTTTGAGAAAAACGTATTTTTCCGTTACACACAAACTTTGCTTTTCGGGCGATCAGCGGAGGAGTTGACAAGTTCTCGAGGTATCTATCGACGCACAATTATCCAAGGATAATTGATATTGATTTTCGAAAAAAAAAATGTTGGCAATTATCCGAGATATTAACTAAGTTACTTGAAAAAAAATATTTTTATATATCGTGTAGGATATCGTTCGAAAGATGTGGTAACATCGAAATCAAAAATATATTTGTTTTAATTTTAGGTATCATATTTTCAGAGATATCATCGAAAGTATACTGGAAAAATATGTCCCCCCTCCCCTTCCATTTCCGAATCTACGGAAACAAAATTATGAAAAAATTATGGGTTGTAGGAGTTTATTAATTAGTAAATAGTTATTAATAAATTTAATGTACAGAACCCTTTGAGGGCAAGTTATATTCGCACTTGACCGAATTTTTAATAATATCTTTGTTTAGGAAAATAAACTATAACTTCCAATCTGAGGAAATAGTTTATCAAATGATGAAAACTATATTAATTACAATTTCTACCCTAATGCCTTATTTTAATACCTTCGTTGAGCAAACTAAGTGCTTGGTGTTTCAGGACGTGTTGTAAAACAGTCTTTAAAACATGAACACTATTTTTCGATGTATGCCATTTACACAGGAAATGAATAATACGTGAAATGCATTTAATAAGTCAATATGACTTGGATGAGAAAACAGAGACACGTTACCCCAAAAAAATTAGTCTGAAATTGCTTCTGCAATTAGGTATCAACAAAGATCCTAAATGATTTGCCATTGCCAACATCTTGAAAGGTAAAAAAAGACACTGTTGCTCAAAAAAAAAAGCCTGCATAAAGTTACGCCGATTGTTTGAAAATTTCCATCAAAACATGATAATGTAAAGTTAATTATATGTATATATGCGAAGTCGGCTAAATTACAAACAGACCGATCGAATCCTTTGTCTGCCGACTAAACATGCGTGCCTTTATTTGAATTTTGTTTTTAACAATTTTAAGATGTGTAAGAAAAGTTAGGCATCACTTTTTTTTTTCATTTAGAAATTTATTTATCAAATATTAGGTAATTTATTAATTATCGAGCATCTTCCAACTGCTTTATAAGGATTTATTTTCATTTTTTTCTATCTTTTAAACGGAGCAGAAAAAAATTAATTTAAATCTAGACATAAATTACTAATTTAGACAAAAGAGTATTACATCATTTTTAAACAAAAATTACATTAAGCGCATTTAAAATATTATAAGTCTAATCGTACCGGAAATATCGTACTACTTTTCTTCTGCTTTTTTCCCTCCATTGTTTTTTTAATAAATACATTCCTTAGGAAAAATAAATTCTGTTTTCCAAAATAGAGCAATAGGGTATCCTATAAGAAAGGTTATAATTTTCAGTTTCATTCCCTATGGCTTATTAACACTATTTCGTTGAATTGTATTTGAGATATTGTTGTGAAACAGTCTTTAAAATACAGAGGACGGGGGGGGGGGGGGCGGAGTATTTTCCGAAGTATGTCATTTATACAGGAAATGAATGATACGTGAAATGTGTTTTATAAGTCAATATGACTTGATAAAAGAAAACAAAGACACGTTACCTCAATAAAATTCTTCTGAAAGTGTTTCTATCATTAGGTATGTAGCAAAATGCTAAATGATAACTCGATATATCTTGATGAGAAGAAAAAAGATAAGGTTGCTCATCTCTGTTATTAAGAAAAGAAAAAAAGCTGCATAAAGTTACGCCGATTGTTCGAAGACTTTTCTCACAACATAATAATGCAAAGTTAATTGCAGGTATATGCGAAGTCAACTGAATTACAGACCGACATATCGAATCCTTTGTTCGCCACCTCATAAACATGCGTGCCTTGATTTGAATTTTATTTTTGACATTTCCGTGATCTGTAAGGAAAGTTCGATCTAAAAGAAGAATGATATGAAGTGCTTATTATGTTTGACAGTGGGATGAACCGCAAATGAACACTCCTGGTGGTCTCCGTTTGGTAATGGTGAATTTCAACATTTGATGACATGTTTGAAAGTGTTCGATGCTCTAAATGAGAGCAGCGAGATCATGATCTAATGTTTAGAAACACTTATTATCTAGAACTGATATTTTCGAAAATTATCATGATGTAAAAATGAAATTATACAACTATAATAGATAATTTTCTTTTTTGCCGATTTCTCTGTTGATTTTTTGTATTGGAGGCAAACCCTTTCATTAAAGCCAGCATGTGATGTTTAAATCTTTCATTAAAGTCAGCACAAAATATTTGAACATCGTTTTTGGTACATAGACCATCTGTCGGCCAAAATAATAATACACTGACATGCAACATTAAGTGAAAAACAGTCAGATGTTATCTTAAATTTGATACAAACTATCATAAGAAGAGATACATTTCTGCCATAGGTTAGCGAAAAAATGCGTAATTTAGAAATCTAACAGCTCGATTGGACATATTGGTCGGCATTTCAATCACATGCCTTTAATTGAATACAGAAATTCTTTAATAAATTAAGTTTCACACTTGCAAATTAACGTAACAAAATATTTTTTAATTTACGCGAATTATGTGTATGATTGATTCATATGACTGTTCTGAAGGGTGTGTTGCGTAAAGTTTGAAATTGTTCTTAAGCACCACCAAATGGTGCTTAAGATCAAGGCAATGGCTAATGCGGAGATCACTAGGGTTTCATACCCCTCCGAAATATCTGCCAGTGTGACTATAAATATTCCATTCAATTTCAATCAAGTCGGTCAAGATTCAAAAATCAAAATACTAATATGCTATCTAAATCTTGGTATTGTGAAGTGTTATCACCATCGAGCAAAATTAAATCTACAAAGTTCATCAGCATTTTTTTAAAATGAAATTACAAAAGCTGGATTTCAACGCTGTTAAATACGATGGCAACAATAACCACATATATAGATCACCCAGCTTATTTAACTGAAATTCTTGAAAAATTCAGTGAAAGTTTTATTTCTAAAATATTCAAAAACTTTCAAAAAGTTTAGAAAACTTAACTGTACTCATGTAATGCATCTGAAAAGCCATTTTTTACTTAGTCAATGAATCGGCAAAGCAATATCACGTATCAGTACAAATGAGATTATAAATTTATTTAAAATTAAGAAAATTCAGAGAATAAATTTTCGTTTGTAATTATCTCATTGAATTATTTGAATTTAAAATAAAACAGAATATGATTATAAACATATGCCTGTAATTAAATTAGTAACTAACATTTTGAGCTTACAAATCACACTCCGAAATATTTTTTCTGGCTACGACCTTGCTTAAGATTCCTTCAAAGTAAATGGGGATATTTTCTGCTAAACTTTAAAGAAAAAAAAATATTTACACGTTTATATATATTTTTTTGTTTTTAAATTTCATATAAACTTCTCTTATAAACTGTCCCTATCATTTTTTCATCATTAAAAAATTGTTTATAGAAAGAACGTATACTTTCGTTGCTTCACTCCCAATTCTTTTATTCCCACGGTTTTTTAGTACAGTTTTTCTAAAGCGCTTTGTTATGCATCAATTGTAATTACTGTATTATTACTGTAGCTCCCGTTATATCGCGCTTTGTTATATCACTCATTGAGATATATCTTTTTTTCATATGTCAACACTGCGTAAAATAATAATAATAATAATCCGTCAAAAAACGGAAAATGTACTGGCGATAAAGTTGCCGTCTATTCTCCGTTTTTTCACAAATTTCCGTTTTGATATTCCTTTGTTTTCCCGCATTGAAATTTTCCGTTTTTAAAAATGAATATGAGCAATATTTTAAAAAAAAAATCTAAATAATAATTCGTAGACGGTTTCATATTTACACAGGACAGGTATTTGTAATATTGGAATGCATATTATCACACACGTTCCCGAATTCCTTTGCCTTTCTCCGAAGTCGAAGCTCGATACACTCAATTAGTGGATGAATATTATGTTCCCGACACCAACTATTTGGATATAAGCCAAAATATCAATTACGAAAACTAAACTGGAATTCATCCGCTTTCTGGAATCCGCGTACTGGGAGAATTTCAGTTTTTAAACACACAACTTGTAAGGTTAAAAAGAAAATTTTTTCGTTTATTCTGGCAAAATTTACGATTTTCACTCAAAATAAAAAGTTTCCGTTAAAATACAAAAATTCCGCATAGAAACACCCGTATATATACGGAAAAGTTTTATAATGAAAGAACAAAAAGAGTTCTCTTTATTAAATTGCAATTTTTAATCAACTTTATATGCAATACATATTGATTACATTAAGTGCTCTATCATTAATTTTCTTTAGAAATTTGTAAAATGCGTATAAACATCTACTTACAGAGTATTTAAGTTTCTAAGCTATATTAATTCCCTTTGATTATATCGCACTTTGATATATACCATACAACATATAACATGGGACTTATTTGATTTATTCAATTTTACTTTTTAATTTAAAATTTAATCTTTCCAGAACTTTAAAACACGTGACGAATTATTTATAGTGCTTAGGAACATTTGTCATAATGTGTAAATGACAATCTAATAAAACGGATTAAAAAAAAATTCTGTCTTGAGGCTGTTCTCAAATCTAAACTGGCTGCTTTCTGAAATATTTTTTTAATTCATTTTTGTTCGGAAACGCATGAAATTGGCAGGTGTTCTTATTCAGGAACTATGTAATCGAAAGACGTTTTCCATTTTTTTGTAAAGGCAGAAGGTCTTCAAGAAAATACTGTCAAAGGCGGCGTTTTGAACCGAATTTCCGACGCCGCAGTAGGAAAAAGGAGAAAAACGTGTCGTCACGTAACACGAATCGCTTATAACTCGATAAGTAATTTATTTATAAAAAAAATAGAAAACTCATTTCAATTCCGCCTGCCAATTTTATACTTTTGCGTTTAAAAATGAGTCATAAAAAATTTCAGAAAGTTTCGCGTTGTTGAGCAAGTTATTTATGAACCACCTTAACCTTTAAATGCATAGTGTATCAAATTTGCAACACTCTTATTTAACTTTTAATAAATAAATCAAGTTTTTCGCAACCACTATTATTTATATAAAGAAACTATCGAACGAGTTATTTAACTTTGTATGTACAACAAAAGATTAACTCCAAATTTAATATTAATATGCAATAAAATTGAATCGGATAATATTAACTCTTTTAAAAAAGTGTATCGTTCTCCTAAATAAAAGAAATTATGATACAGAAATACACAGAACCATTTCCGATATATGTAGAAACATTTCCGAAATATAAAGAAACGTTATTAAATACTTTTCCGAAATATACGGAAACGTTACTAAATACTTTTCCGAAATATACAGAAATGTTACTAAATACTTTTCCAAAATATGCAGCAACGTTACTAGATATTTTCCGAAATATGCGGAAACATAACAGAACCAATGGGCCACGTTGCTGCCCCACCAGATAGAGTAACGTTTCCGAGTTTTTTTTTTTTTTTACAGTGTATATAAATATTAATCCTGTAAAAATCACATAAATATGAAACTAAATAAAGTTAAAAATCTATCTTAAAATGGTGTCTAATTCTTATATAATGTCTAATATGTATAAGTATAAAAAAACACAATTCTAAAAGAAAAATTCATGTATTTAAGGGTTAAAAAAAAAATGCCTCCATTTTCTCTCTAAACCATTTTCACAAACATATTCTCCTATCCTTGACTGAGAGAAGAAAAAAAGAGATTACCAAGATGAAATTTTAAATAAATAAACTTTATTTGATATTTTTTCATCCTTTATCGTCTCTGTCCCCCTTTCAACAAGACTTCTCCCAGACTAAAGCAATAAATTTTCAATGTTTTTTTTTTCATAACAGATCACACGAACATGATTTGTTTATTTAAAGAAAACCTTCTATGAAAACAGCAATGGTAAAAGTAGGAAACATTACGATGTTTGGCGGAATCAAGTTTGACTCTCATTTTTACAGATTACATATCAAGGCCACCAACCAAGTTAGACAATGTCATCGGCAATGTCAGCTATAATCTTCATATCTTGAGTGTCCCTTGACTTAAGAGGTCCCGACTACAAGATAACATGAAGCTGAAGATGCTGTGGACACTTAACATTCTAAACGAGTTCTTTGGGAGGTGCTGTTTATGAATTCAGATCATGAATGTGTGAGGAGTCAGAAATGGGGACTTTTTCTGTTATATCTCCTCTTAACACTTGATTCTGATCTAATTTAAGATAAAAATATCCTTAACTCATGATTTATTTTCATTTTTTTGGGGTAAACTTTAGTTCTCACACAATATTTTATTTTTCGCATTTAAACTGATAAGCATGCATAGTTTTATGCCGTGAAGACAACCTATGTTATTACTGCACTGCAAAAAAAAATTGTTGATTTTACAGTATGTAATAGTGGCACCCCAGCTGTCAGTATTATACCGTAAAATTGATAGTAATAAGCAGTAAAATAAGCAGTAACGCTGCTGCGCTGCGCGGCAGCGTATTACTGCTTATTACTGTCAATTTTACGGTATAATACTGACAACTGGGGTGCCGCTATTATATACTGTAAAATCAACAATTATTTTTGCAGTGTGTTTAGATGACATGGGAGACATAATAAAAATATTTTTCCTAGGTTAACCTCAGTAAAATACTTTCCTTATTAGTTAAAGAGCTAAAATTAAGAGAAATGTGAATCACCAGGCTGTTTTTTATAACAGGCAAAACAAATTTATTTTTATAGCTATAATAATCAATCTTACTGTTTTGTACATTGATTTTTTGAAAATATTTCTGAGCTAAACTTTTGTATATATGTAATATCATAATAAAATCCTATAGCATCAATATTCATAGATGACATTAAGGACATAATAGAATTATGTTTGCTATGTTAACTCCTGTAAAGTAATTTCCTTGATTGTTGAAGACAGGAGTTTCTAACTTAGCGGCCCGCGAATCCTCTTTTGCGTCCTGCGAAGCTCTTTGCCAGCAATTAAAAATACATGAACTTTTCGCTGCGAAAGAAAAAACGTTTAACAGCAAACAAACAATTTTCTTTCAAATTCAGTGGCTTTTATTTAATAACAGTTAAATAACTAACTTTTTTGTTCATGAGAGCTCCATATTCATATAATTTTTTTTCTAACGCTACATGGGGCCCGCAATATAACTACTATATGACCATTAACGGCCTGCTAACACATTCTGTGTTGGAAACCACTGAGCTAAAAGTATAGGAAAGAAACTGAATCAGTGTTGCCAGATTAGGGAACTATTTTATTCAAAATATCTACCATTTTTTCTGACTAGTAATCTTTGCTTTATTTAATCGCGTAATGCCTGAATGATGCTTAACGTCATTCGCGTAATAACTATACTTTCTTTTAGCTAAACTAACACAACGCGCCTAACGTTGCTTCATTAAATGAAGCGACGATGACTATTCTGAAATAATGGTATATATATTTCGATTAAATAAATTATCCAATTTGGTAACACAGAAATAAATCACCCTGCTGTTTTTTTTTTTTGTTTTTTTTTGTTTTTTTTTTGTAACATTCAAGACAAGCACAATTTTACAGCTGATATTATTTTTACTGTTTTATCTATTGATTTCTTAAATGATTTTTTTAGATGAATTTTCGAATATGCATAGTAGCATAATAAAAGCTGCGGCATTAATTTTTATAGATGACACTGAAAATACATAACAAAATTATTTTGGCTTGGTTAGCCTCTACAAACTAATTTCCTTATTAATTGAAGTGCTGAAGTGGGAAAAAAGTGAGCCCCCCAACTTATCTTGTTTTTGTTACAGTCAAAATAAACTAAAATTTAGAGCAATTTTCATTTCTACAGCTTTGTCCATTGATTTCTTGAAATATTTATGGTCTAAATTTTTACATATAACGTAACAAAGTAAAAAGTTATAAATTGCCTTTGAAACATGTTATTCAGCTGCCGAATATTGTAAATCAGCTATAAAGTGAAAATACAAAATGTTACACATATATATATTATGCTTAAATAATGCATTAACGACATGTCACTACGTAATCATTATAGGATAAATATCACGCAATCTATGGTTTATTACAAAGAGATAAATGTGGATACGATACAGTATGTTAGTGAATTACGCCCACCGATATGTAATAACTTGCGTTATTCATGCGTGTTATTGTTTCATAAACGTTAAGTGTAAAAATGAAAACATTGAGAGAAATAACCTGCACAAAAATTATGTTTTGCATTTAGATAAATGAAAATGAAAGTAGTCTATTAACAAACGCTATTATGATTATCTTGATGATTAATCTATTTCCATAGAGAGTTTGACATACACTGTAAAAAAAAAAAAAAAAAAAAAAAAAATGAGTCGATCTACTAAAAAAATTTTAGTTTTTCTCACTGATCTTTGCAATTACAAATTTTTTTTTTTTTTTGAATTCTTACTCAGTTTACAAGAAAATCTGTAAGAATTACTAGAAAATGACTAGCAACATTATAAGAAAACAGCTAGCAACGATTCCTATTTATAGTACCGGTTACTAAAAAAATCTGTGGAATACAAATATACTAAAAAAATTTTAGTAACCTCAGGATTTTTTTTTACAGTGTATGATGCACCAGAGTCCAGAATTAACTATACCTTCTTTTTAAAATGTATTGAAAAAAAAAATATTTTTTTTAAATTAATTTTTCAAAACAGGCTATAGCTTGTTTTTAGATAAACGTTGAATTCACATTTCCTATTTTCTAGTTTGCGTAAACACTCTTAAAAGAAATGCGTTTCCGAGTTCATTAAATTCCAATCTTTAAAGTTTAAAGTCTACATTATCTTTTTCGAAAATATTAGTTAATGTCACAAGTAAAACCAATAAAATACATTTGTAAGGATATCTTGGATCGATTTTTTTTTTCCTTTAATGTGCCTGTAGTAAGTTTTTTCATTTCGCGTCATTTTTTTACGGCTTTGCAGCGGTATTTCAATTCGAATTACAATTTTCTGAAACTTCTAGTACCATTGTGTGAAATACACAAAGAAATGGGTATTAAATATTTTAATATGGGTCTTCAATAAAGCTCTTTCACTTCGCCGGTGCTAGGCATGGGACTACGAGATTGTCTCCTGAAGGCCGCGGCATCATTAGAAAGGCGGCATTTGACGCTTTTGTTTTGTAAAATTAAGTAAAAATTTCAGTCTGTTGAGACGTTAAAACTTGTTCTCAAATTCAAAGTCGCTATTTTCAGACACTTTCACAAAATTATTTTTATTCGTATATGTGTGAAATGTGCATAGATATTGTTATTCATAAACTGTGAAATCAAATAACATTTTTTGTTTTCCAATAAATGTAAAGATTTTCCAGAAAATACCTTCCATGGCTAGGTTTTGGGATATGTTTCCGGTATATGGCAATAACTGATGGAATGATAGTCATCGAAAAGCAATCGGCTATGTGTTCAAATCACAGGAAAATGTAAAAAGCTGTTCGATTTCAGGCATTTGAATTTTAAAACCTGAAAATTTCAGGCAAGTAGGAAAGAAAATGACTTCGTAAATGTGTAAGAAAGTTTGCGTTTTAGCAGGAAATAAAAATTTGAGCCTTTAAAAGATACTGAAATTTTTTATTTTATTTCTTGGCGTCGTACCTGGTCCTTCAGTTCCTTATGATGTAAAATAAAATTAATTTGGTGAAAAATCCCGCGAACCTACGTGCACGAATGCTACATTGTAAATTTTTCTCAATTTTAATTAATCAATATTAAGACTGATTGTATCCTTGAAAGACGTTTTCCAGACGTTATCTATATTAATAATAGAAAAATGTTTGTGTGTGTGTGTGCTTGTGTGTCTACTGTTGGCGATGACTAGGGAAATCTAGCGCACGCAGAAGTCTGCAAATTTGGATAAGGATAGACGATAGAAGGTCTGAATGTATACCTGAGGTTCAGATTTTTCACTTTTTGATAATTAGCAGAGGTATTAATTATAACATATTTAAAATTTCAAAATGGCGAGCTTCCATCGTGTCACCGATTGTGTCTGCGCCTGTCCGCGAGCTTTCCTCCGCGTTCTGTGAACAGAGGAAGGAAACGAAGGTTCTGTTTTAGTTCTTTTGTATTTTGAAATCGCAATCACCCGGTCCCCGTGGAGTTACAAAAAGAAAAAAGCACGAAAATATTTGCTGTATCTTTGCGGTTCCACCGGCATCTTTCGTTTAAAAAATTTTAATATTTACTATTTGAAAAAAAAAAAAAACTTCTGGAGGTATAAACGGCCCAAGGCAGTGGGGACCCGAACTCAAGGTTCGTTTGTATGGATTTTCGTTTTAAAATATAATATAATAAAAAATCGTGAGTGTACGCTGCCAAAGACAGTGGGGCTTCCAACACTAAATTCCTCCGGAAGAAAAATGTCTGATTCAACACCTTTTTTAGGAGTATTTAAGGTTTTTATCCCGGGCCCGCTGAGTGGGTCAGCTAGTCTGGAATAATTGACTTTCTTCACAATATGAAAATTATGATTGCGTCACTTATACGTTACAGATAGTTATTGTTACTACTGGAAAAAAAAAGGTAATATAACTATTTTATATAAATTAAAAAAAACGGTGAATTCGATAGTCCCTGTTTTGGCAGTGTTTTGGGTTGTACTAACGTCAGATACTGTTAATTAAGAAACAGTTTCTCGGTGCCCTAACCGTGCTCAGTCGTTTTCATATAAATTGAACAATTATAATTATCAATAATTATTAAAATAATTAAGAGAATAATTAATCGTTCAAACTTAATTATTAATGCCATTATCACAAAATAAATATTTTAATTATTTGAGATATAATTGAATTTTAGACAGTTATGATTTTAAAATTAATGAGACTACGGGGATTTATAGACTAAAGAGTTTTCACGGAAAATAAAATGTCTTGGAGTATCAATGCATGATGTAACCGAATTTCAAGTTACGATTCGAAAAAGTTAAATCTCCTGAAACGTAGTTAACCCTTTCCGGCATGGTGGGTTAAATTCTGTCCCACTTAATTTTAATCCCCAAATGCCACAACGGCACCAGAATTATGAAATAAATTTTTGCCTTTTATAATGTATGTGACGAAAGCTTTTATTTATTTTCAAACAAATTTGTTCTTAAATCCTGGTGTCATTCAATAATCGCAACATTTTAGTAACAGAAGTACTTTATGCATGAAAGGGTTAATAATACTAATATGACAGAAATGAAACTGTGTGTTAACAATTACAAATACAAAATAAAATGAGTTAAAAAAAATGTGACTTGTAAAGCTGGCGTTGATTTTCCCAATCTGTATATTCACACGTAGATATATAATCAAGATTTACGCTTCATATTTTGAGGTTTTCTTCACAGATGAATTATCAAAACATTAAAGACAGAAAATAATCTTTTGGACAGCTAGTTCATGTGACTTGAAAAAAAATTATTTATTTGAATCGGAAAGGCTTGAGTACCATGAGCCCTTCCCTTCCTTATGCCCCTGCAGTGGCGTAAATCATGACCGCAGATGCTCTTCCACCATTTTCTGAAGAAAGAAAAAACAAAAACAATGTTAGAATTTTGAAAAAGAAAATACAACACATATAAATCAAACAGGAAAAAAAAATCATTTCTGAAAAAAAAGAAAGAGAAGAAAAGAGAAAAAAGGTTTTGAATTATAAAAAGTAAGGAAAAAATTATGAACTTGAGTAAGATTAAAAGAGAAATTTAATCCCTTTCGTGTACACGAAATGTATTGTTTGAATGCTTATTATGTAAACATCTTTTTATCCTTTTTATTACTTTTACAGTTAAGTTTCACAGATCATTAAACCAAACGGACGTTCATTTGGTTTCATAGCAATCATTTATTCCGATGCGTTTCGAATTCATAATTTAAAATTCAGGATTAACTTGCATTACACCCATCCAGTTTTATTTGTTTTTCTTTTAATTTTCTTTCTCTCTTCCATTATTTTACTTTTTTTTCTTTATATATATATATTTGTCTTTTAACTATACTCCTTTACCATCTAATTTTTGTTTGTTCGCATTTTCTTTTTTTTTTCTTTTTACTTTTTATCTTGCTATTGTGTTATATGTTTAGATAGCCGTAAAGTTTTACTTACAGTGTTATTCTGTAAAAAAAAAAAAAAAAAAAAGAAAAAAAAACTTATCGGTTAAATCTTTCAAAAAAAGTATAATGATGTTTATTAATGTTTTCTCAATATTTTATTACTTTACCCGCTCAAAAACGCAAATGTTAACCTTTCAGGAAGTTCATTTTTTTCAAATACCAGTAAATTTTGTGAACTGCGGCATCCTTGCATGCTTACCATATTGAAAAAAAAATATTTTAAAACTTTGCCAATAGATGGCACTAGCTCCCTGATAAACTTCAAGTATAACGTACATGTATGTTTTTACTCATCATGCAGTAAAGTATGAAACTTCGGTTTGCATGGGCACCTATCAGTGCTCTAAATCCTATAAATATACCTTTCCCTGAAAGTGCGTTTCAAAAATTGGCACAATAAGCCAACTTTGAGAACATTTCATCAACGACCACTTGCCTTTTTAGGAAAAGAGAAACTCTGTTCAATTTCTTGCTATCTGGAAGAGAATACCTGCTAATTTTGTACATTTACAAATACAAATTACTTCGTGAATGGGTCAGAAAATAGTAAGTTGAGATTTGGACGCAGATTTAATAGAATAAAATGCCTATACATGCATAACTTTTATTTATATGAATATGTGTATTAAACCACCCAAGCTGAGATTTTATTTTTGAAAGAACTTTCGTAATTACTTTTTTCATGATTAATATATACAAATTCATCTTGAAATTTCTAGATGCAGCATGAGCCAAACTTTGATGAACCAAAATCTATACTAATAAAAGAAAGTTTCGCTCTGTGTGCGTGTGTTTTTTTTTTTTTTTTTTTTTGTATGTCTTTCTGCGATGGCTAGCAAAATCCAGCCCAGCTAGAAGCCTGAAAATTTAGATTTAGGTAGTCCAAACCCTCTCCTGGTGCACATGAGCCTCAGAATTTTAATATTTTAAAAAATAGAGTAGTTATTAATTAAAAACTGATCAAAGATCAGAAACAAAAAAGCACTCTTTCGAAATCCGCACGCGCATGCTCAGAAGCCTTTTTATCATACAGATAAAGAAAAGAATCAAATCGTCAGTCAGCCCGTTTATTTTTCTATTTTTCCAAATTCGCCATGGGCGAACGACCGTAAATACAGAAAAACCGTCTACATATTCTTAAGGAACGTACTTTTACGTCTCGAACTTATCTGGTTGGTTGGAAAAATTTTTACATTTAAGATCAGAAACAAAAAAGCACTCTTTCGAAATCCGCACGCGCATGCTCAGAAGCCTTTTTATCATACAGATAAAGAAAAGAATCAAATCGTCAGTCAGCCCGTTTATTTTTCTATTTTTCCAAATTCGCCATGGGCGAACGACCGTAAATACAGAAAAACCGTCTACATATTCTTAAGGAACGTACTTTTACGTCTCGAACTTATCTGGTTGGTTGGAAAATTTTTTACATTTAACCCTTTCAAAAAATATAATCAAAAAGCGTCAAATTCATGTTTTTTATTTTCTCCCATTTTCCGAGTCTTGCATCCGCCAGACTACAAGAGATACAGAAAAACAGAGTTCACAAAATTAAAGATCTAATTTTTCGCTTTTCAAAGCCACCTTTGGTTTAAAAAAATACTAAAGTTAACCCTTCGTAAAAGTATGTTTTCTGTACGCCGTTTTGCGATTTTTGGGATTTTGCCGATTTTTTAAACTTTGTATCGGCGGTTCCGAGCAAGTTACGAAAAACTAAAAATACCAGACAATATTTACATTTGTTTCCTTTTGACATCTGTAATTTTTCTGAAAAATACGAATATTAACCCTTTGAAAAAAATTCGCGCGCAGGACTCACTTTTGCAAATTTTGATTTTCCGCGATATATAAAATCGCGCACCGGCTCTCTAAAATAACCAAACAAAAAACAAACACACCTAAGGGCATCTAAATTTTCTATAGGGTTTAGGCAGAAACCTTTAGTTTAAAAAAAAATAACGTTAACGCTTTCGAAAACGTTTTTTACTGCAAGTCAATTTCGATTTTTTTAACGATTTCTCCTATCTTTAGAAATTCAAATCTGCGTTTATAAACAAGATACGAAAATTTTAAATTTCTGCACCTAATCTACGTTTCTTTGCTTTTTAAATTCTGGTATTCGTTTCGAAAAAAAATAATTTTAACCCTCCGAAAATAATTCGTTTCCAAAACTCACTCACGTGATTTTCGTTTTTCGGCCCAAGTTTAAAAATCAGCATCGACTCGAAAAATGCGAAAACGGACAAACAGAAGATACCAGACCATAGACACGTTAATTTTCGTTCAAAACGCACCGTCGGATTAAAAAAAAAAAAATCTACATTAATCCTTTCGAAACCGGTTGTTTACGTAACCCACTTTCGCGATTTTCTCTATTTTGGCAATGTTTACAAGTAGTTAAAGGTTTCTACTAGGAAATCTGGTTGGGTCGAGTGTTCTGAAAAGGCCTTCCAGAACAGATTGCACCCCCTGGCGGTGGAAGTTGGAACTACAGGAGTATCTCTGATTCTATGTGCCCGATTACGACGTAGTTTGGATCATTCGACTTGATATCTATAGCCTTAAATATTATTTTAGTTGCACTTTCTACCGCCAGGGTGCACTTTCCGATCTCGGGTTCTATAGGCTCGATTACGAAGGGGATTGCGTTATTCGACTTGATTTCAATAGCCTTCAGATTTCAGTCATGTTCGTATAGAACAGATTGTTATTATCACGGGCCCGGGCAACGCCGGTCTCCCATTGTTTTCCGGGAACTTTTTTTTTTTTTTTTTTTTTTTTTTTTACAGTGTACTTATGCAAACTTATTTCACACTAAAATTAAATAGCTGAATTTAATTACCCTGTGTAAGAAATGTAAAACTGTTAAATTACATTACATTGTATCCAGAACAATGCACACTTGCTCTCAGTGTTTACAAAGTTATTTTTATTTAACTGGAACAAATAGAGCTATGCCTCGCTCATTAAGCCATGCTGTCAGTATTTTTTTTATCCCGCTCGACAACTCGATTTTTTTTTTGTCACATACACAAACTTATTTTTATCCGTATCTGTAAATGCATGAAATGTGAATGTTAATATTATGTGATGAAGAATCTAACAACATTTTTCATTAAAATGTGATATAAATTCGTTTGTTTCTTCATGACGATGTTTTCATTACTCTATTGTGTCCTCGAATGCATACTTAAAACATCAATTTGACACCATTTTCTGAAAAATAGGAAATTTATAAGGAAAAGGTCTTTATATAAAAAGGCTTTGGAAGGGGTTAAAACGCTGTTCGATTGTTGATATCTGAATAAAAACCCCCCAAAAGTTATTTAAAGAAAACATTCCGTGAATCAGAAAGTTGGAGTTTGGGTGTGAATACAGGCGGTTCTCAAATTCCCTGCACAACAATGCTAAACTTTCTGACACATTTTTAAACGTAAGGCACAAAATTGTCAGGCCGGAGTATTGAAGTGATTTGAAATGAAATGGCGTTTTCCGTATTTTGATAAATAAATAACTTATCGAGTTATAAGCTATACTGCTGTCACGTGACAATATGTTTTTTGGCTTCCCCGCACTGTTTGGTCCGTAAATTCGGTTCAAAACGTCAACTTTGATAGTATTTTCTGAAATATCTTTTTAGTTTACCAAAAAAGGGAAAATGCTATTAGATTACATAGTTTCTGAAAAAGAACACCTGCCAATTGCAAGCATTTCCGAACAAAAATTAATTCAGAAATGTGTCAGAATGTAGCTCTTTTGCAATTTAGAACAGCCTTAAGTGCAGTTTATCGGAAAAACTAATTGAAATGAAAATGGGTAGGTTTACAACCATTTTTTACATCCGCACTACAGTTTAATAAACATAATTTGTTGCGAAATCTTATAGATTACATTTGATAAACTGCAATGTGACTACAGCACTTGCCAATTTGATACATTTGTGAACAAAAATGAATTAAAAAATGTGTCATAAAGTAGCCAGTTTGGATTTGAGAACAGCATTAAAAAAGGTTCAGTAAAAAAAAATTTATAAATAAAATAAAAAATAAAACAAAGGGAATAAATACAGGTGTAAGTATGTTAAAATAATATACAGGGTGCCAAAAAAATTGAAAGGTGCTTTAATTTTTTGCCTGTGGAAGATACGAAAGGAATGTAAATTGCAAAAGTGTTAAAAAAAAAAAAAAAAAAAAAAAAAAAAAAGACAGGGATTAAAATTATGTTAATCAAATACCCCTTCTATTAATTTTTCAAAAAGTTACACATTTAAATTTTTATACGGCCTTATAAGTTATAATTACGAAACTTTTCTCCATGCTCTAGCAAGTACAACAGTAAAAATTCCATTCTTATACGATCAAATTCCCCGAATTATGACACTTTGAATTTTGTGAAATTTAGGAGTTTTCTGCAACTAAAAACGCGTTTTTCTGTTTTTAGTGACGGAAAGCTCCAAAATTTCATAAAATTCAAAGTAATAACTCGGGAGAATTTTGGTCGTAGAAGATTGGAGTTTTAACTTTTGTACTTTTGTACCAGAGCATGGAGATTTTTTTTCTAAATATTACTAATAGGAGCCACGTACCGTATAAAAATTAAAAGTGCAACTGTTTGAAAATTATTGGGAAGACTATTTCACCAACATAGTATTAATTCCTAATTTTTTAGCAGTTTTGCAATTTACATATACCTACGTATCCAACTGGTAAAAATTGAAAAGGCATTTCAATCTTTTCGGGGTCACCCTGTAAATTCATCTGTTCTCTTTTTCCATCTGAAGCAGCTTACTTGCTTGCTAGTTTCTCCCTTTTTCACCCTTGTTCTCTACCAAGAAAAACTAACACAGTGAAAAGAATAAAAATAACTTTATAAAATAAAAGTAGTTCATAAAAAGTGTATAAAATAAAAGAAGTTCTGCTTCTTAGGACACTTAGGCCGAATGTAGAGGGGAGAAATAAAATTGAGACTGATGTTTGAAATTGATCTCAGGAAAACATTAAATTCTGTAGTATAATCATCACACATCAATTATGTATATTTTTTACATTTCATCTACATCACAGAATATCTCTAGATCAACGATGTTTTCTTTTTCTTTTCCCATTTGTCTATAACATATTATTTCAAAGCTTAAATCGCGATTGCCTTACACTGTAAAAAAAATTTTGTCGAATTAACGAGAAAAAACTGTCAATTTTGGAGCCAGTTTAAAACCGTTTAATTTACAGGAAATAACTGTAATTTTTTACGTGAAGTGACTTTTTTTAACAGTTTCATACCGTTACATTTACAGAGATAAACTGTTATTTTAACAGAAATATTTTGTGGTTTTTACAGAAAAAACCTGTAAATTTTATGAGAAAAATCTGTAAATTTTAACAAACATCCTGTATTTTTAACAGTTAAAAACTGTTACATTTACGGAGATAAACTGTTTTTTTAACAGAAATATTCTGTGATTTGTACAGAGAAAACCTGTAAATTTTACAAGAAATATCTGTAAATTTTACAAGAAATATCTGTAAATTTTACGAGAAATATCTGTAAATTTTACAAGAAATATCTGTAAATTTTACGAGAAATATCTGTAAATTTTACGAGAAATATCTGTAAATTTTAACGAACGTTCTGTTTTTTAAACAGTTAAATCCCGTTGCATTTACAGAGATAAACTGTTATTTTAACAGAAATATTCTGTGAGTTTTACGAGAAATATCTGTAATTTTTAACGCACATTCTGTTTTTTTAACAGTTAAATGCTGTTACATTTACAGAAGTAAACTGTTATTTTAACAGAAATATTTTGTGATTTTAACAGATAAAACATGTAAATCTAACTAGAAAAATCTGTAATATTTACAGAAATCTCGTGTTTTAAGTCAAATACAGGGCACCCCAAAATGATTGAAACATGCTTTAATATTTTATCTGTCGGAGATTCATAGGCAATGTAAATTGCAAAATTGTTCAAAATAAGCTAGATTATAAGATTATGTTGATGAAATGGTTTTGCCATTAATTTTCAAAAAGTTACACTTTTGAAATTTTTATCCGATGTCTGGGTCTTACAAGTTATATTTAGGAAAGTATTATCCCTGTTCTGAAAAGTACAACAGTCAAAATTGCATTATTCTATGACCAAAACACACAGAGTTATACTTTAGAGTTTATGAAATTTCTGCCTCTAAATAGACAGATTATTTTTAGTGCCATAAAACTCGGAAATTTAATAAAATTCCTAATATAATAACTTAGTGTATTTGGTTACAGAAGAATGGAATTATTATTGTTGAACTCTTCAGAGCAAGCAGAAATTTCTTTTAAATATAACTTAATGACCCAGGGGCCCTATAAAAATTTTAAAAGTAACTTTTTCAGAACTAATTAATCCATATAATCATAATTCTTACTTTATTTTGAACACTTTTGCAATTTACTTTGCCTACGTATCTCCAACAGGTAAAAAAATTAAAGCATGTTTCACTCTTTTTGGGGACATCCTGTATGCTTATTTATATACAAACAGCAAGTTTTTGTGCCCAGGGCACTTTCAATTTTTAATGCCCCCATAGATTTGTTGGTTTACTGATACTAGTTTTTTAGTCTACTTATTCAAAAGGTGTCAACTCAAAAAATTAAGTTTTCTGGAAAATTGGAAAACAGTTCCAGGAATAAAAAATAAAATATTTTTTTTTATTATTTATTGAAATGTGCTTTTAACCACAGATTGAGATATATTTTTGTCATTTCATCGTATTAATATCTCAAGCATCACATATTTTCAGTTGTGTCACTTTTCGAATAAATGTGCAATATGATATAATTGAATGACTTGATGAATACAGTATATCATTTACTAGAAAATAATGATGTTATTGCTATTAAATGTTAAAACAAAACTGAGTGCAAACAAAAGTCCTAAAAGTATTAAAACAACTTCTATTTTAAATTCTAATTGCATGCCCCTTAGAAATTTCGAGCCCAGGGCATGGGCCCCTGGTGCCGTGCGATAGTCAGGTATACAAATGCCTGTATACAAATGTGCTAACTTTAGTACAAAAAAAGTGAACTTTTCGCTAAAATATTAATTTAGAGAAAAATTAATATATTTATTTAAAGCAACATTTGTGAATTTATTGCTCAAGTTTGGTGAGGGCATCACCTTCTAATAAATAAAATATAAATAATTTTCAAAATAAAGCAAACATATTTTTGACATACTCACATCGACAATTTTTGATAAATATTCAACACTCTCACAAGTATTTGAATTTGAGTAACACTGTTTGCTAATAGAAACTGTAATAGTAATTCTACAACTTACTAAAGCAGAAATTACTATTTGAAATAGTGGTATGAAAATTCAAAGAAATTGTAGAGCATACTCTTATTACAAAAAAAAAAAAAAAAAAAAAAAAAAAAAAAATTGTTTCCTGACGAGAGCATAATTTACAAAAATGAGAATTCTCATTTTTCTTGATGTAAATGCAAATGTATGAAAATTATTTTATAGATTTTCTGGAAATTAGTTCTTGTATTTTAGCAATAGCCTGTAAATGAAAATAAGAATAGCTACAGGATATATATAAAAAAAATCATAAAATCAAATTATTTCTTAAATTCAGATTATCGAAATTTTCTAGCTTGAAGCAAATTAAATTATAAAACATTAAAAAATATCAACCTATATTTAAGCTTTCAGCTGATGTTCTCACTATACACTATACACATAGCTGACAACAGCTATTATTTTTTTATACCAGTAATTTTGAAGAGAAATCTTCATCTTATTTAATTGGAGAAATCTGCAATTAAATAAGATGAAGTCGTTTCGAAATTATTGGAGCCAAAAAATAGGTAGTAGTTGGCAGTCATCACTATACAATATGTGCATGAAAATTAAATATTAGTTTATTTATTTTTAAACTAAAGCTACATCTAATAATCATGTTTATAATTTTAAAATACATAAAAACAAACAAATGATATTATGATGTTTATTATCAAATAAATAAAATAGTACATAAAAATGATCAGCCACTTCACAATCTGAAATTTTATTAAATAAATAAAGATGTTTCAAGCTAATGCATCATTTTTATTTCATTTCTGGATTCATCTTCAAACATTGGTTGTTGATTTATTCCAAAAGAGTATCTGTAAAAGGAATATATTTATTTCAGTGGATTAAAATAAAACATTTTTGTCTTCTTTTACAATTGAATAAAACAACATTTTAGAAAAGAAATAGTCATGGTACTAAAATCACAATTTTTAAATTTCATTTCTGAATGCTTTAAAACCAAAATTTGTAAATATAATATACATGAAAATGGCAAAAATATCCAAAATTTTTAAAAGTCAACTTGCTGCTGATTATTAATATTGTTTTACTTAAAATGTAAACTTGAAACTGAAACATATCACCAGCATGAAAACTTAATAAAACAATATTTTAAATGTTTTTTTCTGTTTTACAGTTATAGAAAAATTGAAAATCAACTAATCGAAAACAGATTTTTTTTTAACAAGTTGACTTTTTACACCCATCAAAACACAAAACATAGGATTCTGTATTAAGTTTCATTTAAAAAAAAAAAAAAAAAAAAAAAAAAAATTAAATATAAAGTAAAATTTATTTTTTCTATTTCAAAATTTTGTTCATGTTTTAATGTAAGTTCATTGATCATGTTGAAAGAGAAATCAGGAAGGATATAATATTTGAAACAATTTAAGTACATTAAAAACAACCCAATTAAAAAAAAAAAGTCTTCAAATAAAATTTGTTGAATTAACATTTTAAATAGCTTGTTGCTATTTAAAAGAGTTATTTATGCATATGTTATTCATAATAGTGTTTTTATTAAATGACTTAATGTGTAATTTTACTTATTTATGAGAAAAAAATAAGACTTGTATATGAAAAGATATTAAAATTAGTTAATAAAATATGTAACTAAGCAACCATCATCCTCTTTAATTATATAAAGCAGTAAAAATGAAAAAAAAAGTGTTAAACCAGATAAAGCAATCTTTTTGCCTTTTTAAAATTTAGCTGACATATTTGCAATTCTGACTACAAATCACTAGCAGTTACATCTATGTGTTATTCCAATATCAATGTTTTCATTATTGAAAAATTAAGTTATTTATTAAATTCTAACTCAATAAAATGTCTTTTAAATTAGTTAAAAAACACTTTAAAATGTACAACTTGATAAATAAAATGTTTCACTGTATATAAGCCATATTTTGGCCAAAAAAAAAAAAAAAAAAAAAAAAAAGGCTGGTTAAAACCTATAAAAGCCACCAATGTAGCTTTTTTTTTTTTTTTTATTTTTTTATTTTTTTTTTTGCAACCATGGTAATATATGAGGCATATATAAAGCTTTTCTATGATATTGGTGAAATTATAGCTGCAGTCTTTGCATAATTGTAATTGTGGGGGAGGGGGAGGGGTGCTATAACATGAAAATATCAAAAAAATGTTAAGGTTATAGCTATTATGTATTTTCATTTAGGATGGTAACTTAATAAATTTTAAGGACTTTAAGGATAAGAAACTATTTTTTTCCTCATAGATATTTAAATCATACATAAAATTATTTAGTAAAAAACTCAATTTCTCACTGTTTAAAACAGTATTAAGAATAAAATAGCATGAATAACTTATTAGCAAGAACCTTTTCAAAAGAAAATAATAAGTTTTATTTTGAGCACATCTTTTAACTTTTCTATATATATACATATATAGTTTTTCTTTTGTTCTAAATTTGTACTAGAATCTCCTCAAATATTATCTTCTGCTCAATTCCCTTTTCAACATTGAACATTCTCAAGAATGAAGAGAATTTTCTCTTCTTGAGGATTTATCTGGAATAAATTATGAAACCGCTTAGGAGCAGAGAAAGGAAAAAAAAAATCTTCTGCATATTATAAATTTAAAAATATATAATTTTTATAAGCATCAAAATTTATTGTTTGCCAAATATGGATAAGATCAAGTATTTTCAGATAATTTCGTTTAAAAAATACATATAAAATATTTTGTTTTAATCAATGTAAAAAAGTAAATAGCTGTATGTAAAACATGTTTTTCCCTTTTTAAGTAAAAATATTTTTTTCTTTTTGAAATGTGGCTCCTCTCTGTTTGATTCCACATATAATTATTAAATTGTATCATATATGTAGTGCTATTGTAATATAGGCTTTAGAAACACTATACTGGTGGCTAACTTAATGCACAGGGGTGGAGAAATATATTCTTTTACTTGCTACTGGCGAATGGATTTTATGATGGGGCAAGTGACTTTAAAAAATTGCAGGCTATAGAAGATATGCTAAAAACTGTATTTTTTAAACTAATTAGCTGTATGTTGCAACTTACTGTGATCAACTGTGTGCAACTCATTCCAAATTACTGTGATGTAAACATTGTACTAAGTTCTATCCTATAGTAAGCTTTACTCTGTTATATATATATTATAGAAAAAAAATATATGAAAATGCATTGTAGTAATAGTAATATTTGATTACATTTTGTCCTACCGATTTTTAACTAATTGTTATGTTGCATCTTGCTGGCTGGTAAGATTTTTGGAAAATTCTCCTGACCTGTTAATACATTTTTTTCATATTTTTCTTTTAGACATTTTGACTTTATGGTATTTTTCTAGCAGTTATAAAAAGACTTCATTTACTTTGTAATACTTAATAGAAATTTATAAACTTCTTTGGTATAAAACATTTAGTGCATCAAAAATAAATTAATTTAAACTTGATGTAATTTCTCTGTAAACAATCTATTGCTTTTTTTTAAATTAAAAGTCACCCCCCCCCCTTTTTTTTTTTTAGTGGTTAAAGCCAAGAAAGGGCAGTTGGCATTTTTTGGCCTGGCTAAAATCTGGCAACCCTGCTATAAACATTTTAAAAAATTGAAATGTACTTCTAATTACTGAAAACATGTAATTAATTTAAATTAATGTAGAGTTAACATGTTTTAAAAGCCAAAAATCAGGAGACTTTTTCAATGAACAACTTGATATTATATAATATTTATAACACTATAAAAAAAAGTATTTAAAAAAATAAACCTGCAAAGAATAGTTAAAAACCAGCAATGCATTTTAAAGCTTACAATATGATTTAATAATCCCCTTGTTTAAAAAAATTATTTAAGATTCAGGCACACAGACATGGAAAATTTTTACAAAAGAAAATTTCACTGTATTTTAAAAAAAAAAGCAGAGTACTGCTATTTAAAAAATAATAATAATAAATAAATAAATGGTTTAGCGAAATTACTACATCCAGTCAAAGTCAAATCTTTTAATTTTTATTGAATCATTGTTTTATATATTTAAAAATAATCTTACCATTGAAAGCAAATTCATCTGCAGTTACCACTTTTCCATGTTCAAATCATACATGAAGCTCCATTTATAAGAATTTTCATCTGAAAATTAATTAGACACCATTTAGAAACAAAAATTTTATTTAAAAAAGTCAGTTTTTATTAAAAATAGATAAAAATGTGAGGTTCTTTTATGATTTACTTTTAAGTTCTACTAAGTTACTTTTTATTTTTCTTCAATATTTATAATAATATACAGTAAAACCTTCCAATTTTGCACATCGATGGGATTGGATATTTTGTCTTTTATTTGGAGGTATTGTTGAAAAAATAAAATATTAATACATAAAATATATAATTTAATTTGCTCAAGAGATTCAAGATAACAAAAGTTAAAAAAGATATTAATAATAATTTAAAAGTTTGTGCCTTAATAATACTGATGTAACCAATAATGAGTACTGATTTCTGTCAATAAAAAATCTATGACTAAAAATTTCAAACAATAAATGTAAATGTGAATATTTAGGTAGTACATCTGTTTAATTAAGGTAATCAGTTAAAAGAGTTTTTGTCTTTTAAATGCTATTTGGCAAACATGTTTTATACATTAATAAGTTCACTAACTAAATTTAATTCTTCAGATCAGCTTAAAAATAACTTTTCTAGATTTTTAGCCATATTTTACACACAGCAACACTTATTTGTAATAACACAGTTTTCTTGTTTTTCATGATGCTCTTCATCATTTTCTTTAGTAAATATTTTTTTTATTTCTGGTGGATTACTTGGAATTAGTGATGGGCAATTTTACAGAATTCAACAATCGAGAAAAATTGTCATAGTAAAAAATAACATTCAATAGTCATCCATTAATTCCCAAAATCTACAAATGAGATGTTCGACAATCAATTATCATCGAGAAGCTAAAAGCTAAAAGCAGCAATTGCAAAACTTAGCTATTATTCTGGCAGAAAATTTGATCGTCATAGTGATAGGGCTTGCTCGTTAATTCTACTATCGCAATGATTTACTGTCATCCTTAAATCTGCTTTTAACTTTTCACTAGGGGACATTATTTCCGAGATTTAGAAGTGTTTTGCCATGACACACAGTTTTCTTTTTTCCCTTCCTTAATTTTTTTTTTTTTTGTATCACATTCATGATTTTTCACTTTAAGCACCTTGGACATCAGCTTTTCCCCTCTTTAAATTTTTTTATAATTATATTCTTAAACTTGGTAGCCATTTAAATTTTATGGATGACATAACTTGGTTGTAATGATGAGAAAAACTTTGGATTTTAAGTAAATAAGAACTTATTTATCCATTGTGTAGCATAAAACACTTATTCAGGAATAACTTTCTACATTTTTGTATTACAAAATAATGTAAAATTAATAATTTTAGAGCAAAAAAACTTATGTGGAGTAAAATGGTTATACACTGATGCTCAGGGTTTATAAAAATTAGGGTTGCACCGAATATTCAGTATCTATTTGGTATTCGGACATACTATTGAATATTCAGTTACGCCTAATATCAAACTATTCGGTTTACCAATTAGCCGACTTGGCCGAATATCAAATTATTCGGCCTGCCCGAATTTCATACTATTTGGCCTGCTGCATACTTAAGAAAAAATACATTTAAAAATATTTGTAAAAAACTTACACAACTTCTACTTTTAACTGTCAATTAATAAAGATATTCATAGTAATTCGAAAGAGATTTATATTTAACAGAGATTGTTTTTAAATTATTTATTTGGAATTTAAAAAGTGTCACCTAAGAAAGTTAACCATTAATGATGACCTTCACAGGACTTGATGATGTACAAATGCAAATTCTTGAACATTGTCTATTAAATAATCTGGGTTCTTGCTTTTTCGTAAACACAGTGTTTTTAACAAAATGGAAGAAACTTTCAGGAGTGATAATAGACATCAAAACAGACAATTCTTGTCCAGAGAACCAGGATCAAAATCCACTTATTTAATCAGAAATGCAATGGTATCTCATTCCAGGTCAAACTTGTTTGTTACTTTAACAATAATGAAGATATAACTATATTTTCAACAGAGTTACTTTGATTTCTGTGAATATGACAACATGACGAGAAGTGCTAGAAATTGCCACCATTCATGTCTAAACAACACTGAGACAGACATTCCTTTATTCAAAATGCAGCTGACAGTACTTATACTATGTCAGGGATCACTCTAGAGAGTTTCAGAGGGGCAGTCTGCCCTCATGCCCTTTTTAGATAAAATCCCACCCTCCTTGCCCTTTTTCCAGGTAGAATTCTACCCTCCTTGCCCTTTTTCCAGGTAGAATTTACCCTGCTTTTATTTCTGGGTAGAATCCTGCCTTGTTTGCATTGTACTTTCCAAAATTCTTTATCTATCTTTTATTTTTAGAATGCTAGTATGGTACATCAGGAGTACTCCTCTTTCACTCTTTATTTCTTTGTAAAATGCCCTGGTATGTCTAATCTTTGACTTTGAGTGATTCATCTTTCCATTTATCACTGATTAATTTCACCTTCTCTGGGGAAATGTAGTATTAGAGCAGGCCTTCTGGCCTTTGATCATATGATATCTTACATAAGTTCTATAAAAAATTTGAGAAGTAGCTTTAGAACTTTTATTTTGTAGCTTTTTGCTAAAATCAGGAAAAAGTTATCTGGTGAATAAAAGTTTTTGAATATCATAAGAAAAGGAATGTCTATGAATATAGTAAACAATTTTACAATAAAAATCGAGAACATAAGTTTCATTTTGCTATTTTTAATACTTTTCAAACGGCGAAGTTTTGGAAATTAGAAGTGTTAATGTATTTTTTTACTTTAAGCTGTTGTCAGACTTCCCTCCCTACCAGTATATTGGTATATGCACTTATTACAAAAATGCCCTTTTTATGAAATGATGTGCCTTTTTCAACAAAATTGCCCTTATTATGTAATGTGCGCCCTGCCCTTTTTTATGTTCTAGAATGATCCCTGACTATGTCACTGGCTAAAATTAGGTCACTTTTAATGATATCATCACGTTTTATGCAAGCAAAATTAATTATGCAAATCTCACTAAAATATCTTCATTATTGTTAAAGTTGTGAACAAAATTTCAGTTTTGACTTCTAGTGGCACACCCTGTATTTTTGATTCAATGGATTGTATTTTTGATGGAATAAGTGGATTGAGATGTTATTTCTTGTTCAAAAAATGTTTGTACTGACCTCATTATTTTCCCTGAAAGTTTATTACAAGATTTTAGGAACAACCTGTATGTTTACAACCTCTCAAATTTATCACCTACTCCAGACACTGCTGTTTGGTGGATTTAAAAACTGCCTTGCTAAATCAAAAGGAACAGGAATGTTATTCTTGTTGAGTCGCCACCATTTGAATAGATTGTATTTATTTACTTTAGTCCCTTACTGTCAAATAAACAGTATATGACTCGGGAATTTTCCTTCCAATTTCTACAAAATTTCCTCAATTTAAAAATATTTGTTTTAGATAAAAAATAAGAAAATTTTATTTGTTTTAATTCACAGAAAAAGACTTGAAATTTAAAGTTTAAAACTATTTTCTTAAAATGAGAACTCAAAGCATATTTTCTTATTGTAAAGTTTACTTGTAAAAGGGTTTTATTTATCAAAATGTGAGTATCTGTGTTAAATATTATGTAAAATTGTTTTAAAACTTTATTTTTTAATACCTTTAAACTTTGAAATATAAAAAAATTCAGGAAGCCGAATAATCGGTATTCGGCCGAATATTCATTATTCAGCCTAGCAGTTAGTAGTTAGCCAAAATCACTATTTGGTGCATCCCTAATTATAAAAATGATTTTTTTTTTTATTAAAAAAATTTGGATTGCACAAGAAATTTTGAAAAGTAACAGGAAAAAAGAAGTGGAAGCCTGAAATATCACCAAATCATGACTAAAGGTATAAGTTTTACCAACAAAGTTATTGATGATTCAGAAGAGGAAACTTTTATACAGTAATAGTGGCAAGCAAACTATCAGAATTGGACAAAAGGTCAGAGCTCTACAAAAAGACAACAGATTAGATATTTCTTGATATCATAATAATCAGGAATACATAGTTAAGTTTGAAAAAGAATGTACATATTCCTATTTCATGTTTCCTGAGGAAGATTACATGTTTGATGAATCACAAATTGCAGCTGTCCTTTCTGATCCACCAAACTCCACCATAATCAGATTCATGTACAATTATTTACTGTATTAAAGAAATAAAAACTTTTAAATAAGTATACTTATTTTACCCCAAGCTATGGGGTAAAATAGTTAATAGACAATGTGCTTTAAAATACCATTATCAGTAATAATTTGCAGTTTTATTGTTGAAATTGTTCTTGAAATAGTGGGAGCTATATTCATTTGTATTTTTTTAAATTAAAATGATATATTTTTGCAAACTATGTATGCATAAAAAAGTCTGTTTTTATAGCTATTACAACCCACCTGATCCGATTACTAGATATTCAGGGGTCTGTCCAGACTTTTTTCCCAGGGTCCTGTTTTTGTGAAATTGTGAACAGCTTTTTATATTTGTGAAAAATCTAATCATAATTTTGTGAATTTGAAATGATCATTATATTCAGGTTCTTGTTTACACATTTTAAAAAAGATATATGGGTGTAAAATATATATTTTTTCTTTATATATGTAAAAGTGACAGATCAGATTTTACTTTTAAATGATTAATTTGTCAAATGTTCGGCTTAAAGATGGAAAAAATTTGTTAAAAACCTATTTTTAAGACAGAATTTTGTGAAGGGTCCTGTTTTGAAATGAAAAATTTTGTGAAGAGTCCTTTAAAGGACCCAATTTTTTCTTAAACAGATCCCTGATATTTCACCAAATAAATTCAGAATAGTTGGTTTTTCTTTTTGTAATTTTTAAAGAAATTCCTAAACACTTACATGTATATTTTCTTTTAGCTGGACATAGCTTCCTGCCAAGTCACCCATCCTCAATTACATATATTCCACTGCTCTCCTAAATTTCCAAGGATATATGAAAAAAAAATGTAAATATTAATCTCTGGCAACAAATATGAAATTACTATATAGTACAAATTTACACATTACATACATTATAAGTGTTACACTACACTCTAACATTCTTTTTCCAAATTTCATTTAGAAAATAAGATTAAAAAATTGCTTTTTAATATAAAAATATACCTGATATTCATAGTTTTTAAAAATATTTCGAATACAGTAGATGCCCTTAATGTGATCACTTCAGGACCATGAGTTTTTGATAACAAATCAGATTGATAACAATATGTGATTTAAGAAAACACCAAATCATATCTAGTAGTACTATTACTACCAGGGTTGTTATGATTTAGCCCAACCCAAATAACCCGGGTGAGTTCAACTAGGTTTTTTCAAAATTTCAACTTCAAATTACATAGGATATATTTCTTAATGTCAGTACACCAGTCATAAAGTTTATCCCCCCCCCCCCCTACCACCACCACCACACGGGAAAAAAGTCTTAATTCTCCCAATGACAATTTTTAAAACAAATAATTGTAACTTAATTTTGAGAGTATGTGTAACTATCAGAAACACAAAAACTAATTTTTTTCTCATTAAAAAAAATAATTTGATATATAATCCTACAGTTGAAACTCTTAACAAAATACCACATATGCTGAGGATCCTAATTTAATGATGTAGACATGTAGAATTATTTGGTTTATTCTATTAATTAGCTATAATAAAAAATACCTACTTTACAGCAAATATTTTTTTTCCAGTTCTGCGAATTTTGTTATATCCAGTTTCAATTGCAAAAAATTTTGCTTAATTAAATATAAACTACCACCCAACTTAATTCAACAACAACATAAACTAAGGGAAAACAGACATTCCCTATTTACTTCGGGCTGAGGAAATGTTACTTACTGTGCCTAAGAAAGAATATAGCAACACATTTTGGAATGCAAACAACTCAGAGAAAAAAAATCTTGCAATCCATCATTAATCAATATGTTTCAGAATGAATATTTTCTAGAGAAAATATTTATTATATATATACAATCACTTCAATTAAAATGAATAAAAACACTTTATCTTTAACAAAATATTAGTTTAAAAGTTCTTATTTAGCACTAGTATTAGTATAGTACTTTAATGATAATTTTATTGTTAAAACTATTACTAATAATCAATTTATCTAAAAGCAAAGCATAATTTTGATTATTGTCATTGATTTATGTATTTTTGTAATCAATTAGTTACTTTAAATTGTATTTAGTAATAAGTACATTTTTTTTTTTTCAAACATTCTGAACCACCAACTTAAAAAACCCCAAAAAATCCTGATAAAACCCCAAAAACCCTGATAAAACCCAAAAAACCCTGATAAAACCCAGTGGGTTGGGGTTTTTCGGAAAAAACCTGTGCATTTAACAACCCTGATTACTCACCCTTGTTGCAATGACGACTTGTAAAGTGATAAACATTTATTGAGACAATTGAGTAATTTTTGTTTGTTTACAATTCTCTTAAAAGTTTATTAATGAATTGTTTATACTTGTTTTTTTTTTTTTTTTAATTGTCCTATGATGTTGTAGAACATCATTGGAACAGAACCTTGTTTCAGAATATTTTCAATGCATTCCTCATTTCTGCATATGTAAGTGGTCCTTCAAAAAGTTGACTTTCATTGTCCCCCTCCCTGATCCTCATCATCACTATGATTTTGTATATCTTCGCAAATTTTTTGAAAATTTCAGTTTCTGTCAGCTTTGCAACTACAGGAATGTCACTGCTGATTGCCATCCAGTCCTCATAATCTTCATTCGTCATATCATCAGGGAAGATTTCCGTAGTCTGTTTTCAGTTTCACAGAATGCAGCAGTAACAAAAGAATTTTTAATTGTAGCAGATGATATTCGATTCCATGACATTAACAGAAAATGCAATGTTTCCAGAAAAATAGTTTTTTTTTTTTTTTTTGCAAACTTTTCAGGAACTGGTCTGCTGAAAAAGCGATAACATTAAATGGAGTATTGATCACATAAAGCGATGTAGTAAGCAAAATACAGTGGGTCGGGATATGGTGATTTTGATAACACTAACTGGATAATAATATTAACCACAATCACATTAAGTGGCATACACTGTAGTTTAGTATTAATTTTTTTTTAATTATAAACATTAACAACAAAACATCTAAAATTTGGCTTTTGTTACTACATCAGGGATGACGAATGTTTTTACGTATGTGTGCCCAAAATTGACAATGTCTCTCATCATTTTAACATGCCAAACAGTACGTAAAAAAATATTACAGTACAAGCTGCTTACATGAAACACTTGTATATAAAAATTGAATTTTGTAATTAATTTTTTGCCCACTTTCTGATATGCTAGAATTCTAGAAATTATATACAGTTTTGTGTTCCTGGTAATAATACAATATATTCATAGCTTAATTGTCAATTAATAAATAATTATTAATATAATTATAACTAAACAGGGTTTGTGATTTTTTTTAAATCAAAATAATCACATTTTTTAAAATTTAAATCAATTAAAAAAAAAAAAACTTGCACAATATTATTATTTTATATGACTTTTCTTTTAATTTATAAAATAAAAATTATGCACACACATGCATGCTATAAGTATTACCAATATATATTATTAAGTATTATTTTATAAGTATTATCAATGCAATATATATAATATTTTTACACAATTTACATATATGATTAAAAGGTAACATTTTAGGATACCAAAATATTTTATTATACAAAATGCCTGAGAAACTACAAATCATATGTCAAAAATGAATGTAACCTTAAATATTTTAGTTAAAATAAAAATAACTGCATGTAGCACATAAAATTTTTAAACAATTTTGGAAGCAAATAAAGATATTAACTTTTGTTTTTTGTTAAAGTGCTGGTACAGAAAAACGAGTTTAGCAGCTAAATCAATTCCTAAGAGAGTCCTAATTTTCAAATGTACTAAGCCAAAAGCTGAAAATAATCGTTCTAATGAAGCTATTTCAGTAAAAAACTGGTTGATCATGCATTCTGTAAGTTTTTTAGTATCATCCTTTTCGATAACTGTGACATGTGGCTCCTACCATTCTAAATGACTGAGATCTTCCACTATATTAGATTCAAACAAAAATTCATTGAGTGGTTCAGATTTTGCTTCAAACTTTAATAGGTATCACCAAAGTAGAGTATTTCTCTTTAGCGGACAATAATGCTGACATTTTCTCAGAGCTAAAATACAGAGCTTTTCTAAATACTAAATAATAGGCAAGTAAATATTCCTATACTTAAAATATTTTTGCTTAGTCCTTACTGTTACAAGTTTATTTTACAATTTGATTCAAATGAAATTTGAAATTATTTTTTCTAAACTTGCATTGTAATTTATTTTTTGACAAAGATTAAGCCTGATCTTTCTAAATACTCTTTGATTATCTGAATTATATAAAACTAAATTATGTTAAAGTACATTATTATGTTTGTTTACATCTTGAATTTATTACCAGTATCTAAAAAAAAAAACTGGTTTAAATCAATGATTTTATTTTAAAAAATCAATAGATTTAAATCAGCGAACCCTCTAACTAAACCCTGAGAAGATTTAGAAATCTTAAATAGGTAGTTTAAATGTTTTTTTTACCTTTCCTATTTCCAAATCTTAAAAAAAAAAAGAAATGGAACAAAAATTATTTTTTTTTACTAAATTTACAAGTTTGCACTTTCTACCAAGCATAAATAAAAGTGGTGAATTTTCCACAATCAGGGCACATGCCAAACTCGCATATTTTAACAGAAATGTTTTAGAACTACAAGAATTGCATTCGTGAAATTAGGCATGATTTCTAAACAGTTAACGTCGTTTCTGAATTTTTTTTTTAACTTTTATATTATTCATCATAATAATTTATTTATTAGTGAAAGTCCTCAATTGCAACACCTATTTTTAAGTTTCTAATTTGTATGTGTGCATAGTGTCAATACTCTAATAAAACATACATTTTTTAAAATTAGTTTGTTGAAAATAAGATTCATATTTTCTTGCTGATTCACTCGTAATTTTATCATTAGGGAATTAGGTTTACTTGTAAAACTTAACTTGAAGTCAAACGAATACCGAGCAATTTAAGGTAGTTCTCAAATGACCTGCTCAATAAAACAAAACTTTCTGACACATTTTTAAATGCAATGGCGTAAAGTTAGCAGGGCTAACTATTGAAGCAATTTGGAATCGAAATGAGTTTTCCACAATTTGATAAATAAATTACTTATCGAGTTATAAGCGATTTGTGTCGTCTTTCCCTTTTCTCGTGCAAACAGCATCAGGGATTCGATTCAAAACGCAGACTTTGACAGTATTTTCTGAAAGATCTTCTGCCTTTACCAAAAAATGAAAAACATTATTTGATTACATAGTTTCTGAATAAGAACACCTGCCAATTTTACATGTCTCCGAACAATGAATTAAGAAATATGTTAAAAGTAATTCTTTTGGATCTGAGAACAACCTTAATGTAACAATCAAGAAACATTAAAAAGTCTATTTTAAGTATAATTCTGCATGACTAAAATTTTTTATTATGTTGGTTATATTAATTTGAAATTTTCCAGTTTTTTTTTTTTTTTTTTTTTTTTTTTTACAGTGTGATTTTTAACTTAGTGTAGTATTGCACAATCTTTTTTTTCCTAACAAACATTTTAAGATAACACAAAATATAATGTTCATTTTTTATAGGATTCATTTATCCTTTCAGACTAACTTGGCATCATTTGGATAGTAAAAAACCAAGAACCTTAACTTATAAATAGATTGCCAAAAATGGTTGTCAATTGCCAATTTTGTTCAATGTGGCCACAATCGTGTTCAAAACATTTAATAAATACATAAAATTATTAAAAATGACAAATAATATAAAAGCAAACTAAAGCAATACAAAAAATTAATTTAGTACATAACATAAAATTGATGGCACTAAATATGGTTTTCCAGTAATTTGCTATGCCAATCAGAATAAATATAACAAATATACTATTATATTTGTTTATTCTACTCTATTATATTATATAGTTACAATCTGCATATAAATATTTTTACCACTGCCTATAATATGCCAACTATGAGATATTAACTAGGCACGTAACAAAAAAAAAGCAAAAATAAATAAGCGTTACAGTAATTATTATTTCTGTCGCTATTGTAGGTGCAGTGAATGTGACCTGGCTCAGATAATAAGTAACGATATTTTCTCTAGTTGATAATCAGTTTTTCAAAGTGTCATTTTTTTTTTTCAGTGAAAACAAGTATGAATTTTTCACCTTTTATTGACTATATGACACTTTGTAGATACAGAACTTTTGCCTCTATCAGTGACTTTTTTAGACATGCCCCCACCCCCCCTGATTTTTTTTCTTTTCCTTCTAACCTTTATGTTTAAAGCTGAATTTTTAAATGTAGAATTAATAGTTATGTGTCAACTTAGTACAGCCATGAAAGAAAGATAGACTGTCTAATTTAATTAATCATTTATTTGCAGCTTTATTGAAAGAATCATTTCTGGTTTTTGTTATGTTTAGCTCAGTTTAGACTGCATAACAGGTTAGAGAACAAAAAAAAGGACACGAATTTAAATTTACGTTCAAATTTTGAATTTAAAAATATTAGAATTTTGTTGTATAAATGATAAAATTTTCACAATACTTGATGCTGAAACCTTTATTTTGTTTTTCGATAGTGCAAAAGGCAAATTTTTTCTGCTTTCAATTAGTTGATCCTCACTTTTGTTGTATTGTAAGTAAGGGACGGGGTGGGGGGGGGGGTGGGGAGGAGAAATTTTTTTTTTAAAATTCTCATGTTAAGTGCAATATATTGTAGTTGCTAATTTATTTTGCCGTAATTTCCGGCGTATAATCCGCGGAATAAACAATTCTGTTTCAACACAGAAATTTTATTCAGCGATTTAAGTCAAATATTTACAGCGATATGACATTTTATAAAATAAAATTTCTGAGTCGAAAAATGATTATTTGATCCGCGTATTATACGCTGGAAATTACGGTAAGTCTGAAAAAGTTTATAATTAGCAGTACTATTTTGAGAATATCGGACAGATATAAAAAAAATAACCAGATACCTATATATCAAAATATCGGATATTTTTTATATTTTCGAAAATATATTTACGAACCCTAAGAGTCCTAATATTCTGCAATACTGTAACAACCGTACTTATAAAAGAACATTTAATTACATGCACATTTATAAGGAATATGATATTTGTCAGCTTATGTGCTTGCAAGCCAAGCAATATGGAAGCCTCCACGATTCACCACGAGGAACTAATAATAAACATTTTAAATTGAAATATAATGAAAATTCTCAAACCGATATGGTTTACAGTTTTAATTTAGTTTGACAAATATCATACCTTTCATTATTTTAAAAAACGATGCATTTAAACTTACCTTATAAATTTGAAAATGCTCAATTGTCGGCAACATGCACAAAAGTTCCGCGCCTTCCAGCTTCCGGTGTGTAAACAAATCTAGCTGTTGCCAACTCGCATTTCTTCCCCAGTCTAATATATGCTCGTGACGTCACTCCTATAAGGAAATAGCTCTGACGATTGGGATTTTTACGCTTTATGATTATTTGTAAAAGCAAACGCTTCTTAAGTCATTTCCGATATTTTAGAGGATTATGAAGATATAAGAAGATATAATATAAGAAATGAATATATATTATTAGATTATATAGAAATATTAGATTATATAGAGATTAGACTACATAGAAATTAATTAGTTTATATTATAATATTTATTATATTACAGTTATAAATTAATTAGATTATATAGAAATTAATAGATATTATATAAGAAACCAAGTTCAACTGGAAATGACCTAAGAAGCGTTCGGTTTAAGAAGTAATCAGAAAGCATGATAATCGCAATCGTCTATCCGCGGTGGACGGGGAAATTATGCCTCTAGGCCATTTATTTGTAAGCATTATTTGCAAATTAACATTTGAAATCGTGAAGTAAAAACATATTTAAGTAATTTCGCTAATTTATATCGACATCAGTTATAATCTAATTTATTTTGACGTTATATATATTTATAATAAATAAGATAATTAACACAAAATCATTCTGATATTAAAGTATGTTCCTTATATTTTCAGATCTATTGTACATCTTTTTATCATTAGTACTGGTAGAATAAAAAAATTAGTGAATTCTTTAAAAGCTTAATGCTTTTGAAATCAATTGATGCAATTTTCAATATTCTCTGAATATGATACTTTTATATACGCTCGAACCGAGGCTAACGAAAGAGACAGGCTACCGCGGAGCTTTACGCATATATTTTTTTTACAGACCGCGGGAGTCACGTGATGCACGAATGCACCAATACAGATGTACGAAAACAGCATCACGTCACTCTAAAAAAAGATAAGTGGAATGCACCGCGGTAGCCTGTCTTTTTCGTTAGGCTCTGCTCGAAAACTGGGGTTCAATGTTCAGCCCCCCCCCCCCCCACGCACACACATAAAATATCCAAGAATCATCATTTTAGCCTGTAGAGTTGTGCAAGGTGACCTGACGAACAAGTTTTTGCTGCTGCTGTAGGACAGATATCGGTAGTTTTATCGGTGTTTTTTCTACTTGTTACTTGTGTGTCCTACAGCTTTTTCAACGTTTACTTTAATCAATGTTTTTTCTACTTCTGTGTCCTACAGCTTTTAAAACGTTTTACGGTAGAAGCCACGTGATGTGAACTGCTCTATTGGACACATATAATATAGAATTATCAAAATACAACTGAATTATTGATTTATAAAGAGCATAAATAATACAGCATATGCTATACAAAAAAAAATTGTTAATGGTTAGGCACTTATTTTTATTACTTTCAATTACTGTGTAGGGTAATTTCAAATAACGTCACAAATCGACTGTTGGAGGTCAACTAACCTTTAGCAGGTAGTTGTGATTGGTGGCTGAGAGGATTTTGGACGCGGCTGGAGGTCAACCGGGAAGTTTTGATTGACGGATGAAACGGTAATCAGCAGATTGTAACTTCCCTATACTTGACGAAAATGGACAAAAATTGCTTTCGGGTGCAATGGACCCATCTTGGTAGCCGGAAGGTTAAAATTGAAAATTGAACCCCTCCCTTCGAAATATTTTACAAATGGGCAGGAACCTAGGATGATAGAATATTATGTCCTATTCTGTTCTCCTAGTAGTAGCAGTGCTAGACACTGGCTTGCTCATTCATTATCATGACGTCACAAATGGTGGCTGGCCCATGACCTACGTTATACCAAGGCAACACTAGATACCGGGCTTGCTCATTCACTCTCAAAACGTCACAAATGGTGGCTGACCGCGACCAGCGATTGGTCCAAAGCAACGCGCCCATCATTTTGTGCCAATCGCTGTATGTCTTTCCTCCTAGTCAGCCACCTTTTGTGACGTCATCATAATGAATGAGCAAGCCCGGTATGTAGTGTAGCCCTGATGACGTTCAAAACGTCACATGGAGTGGATAATTTTTATCCGGTGATTGGTTCAAAGTGACGCACCCACCGTTTTGCAATAATCGCTGTGAAAATTGATCCACTCCATGTGACGTTTTAAACGTCATGCATTGGCCGTATATAACGTAGGTCGCGGCTGGCCGCGACCAAAGACGTACAGCGATTTGCACAAAATGATAGGAGCGCTGCTTTGTACCAATCACTGGTCGCAGGTCGCGACCATCCACTACGAGGCTAACGAAAAAGAAAGGCTACCGCGGTGCTTTACGCGTATCTTTTTTTACAGACCGCCGGCGTCACGTGATGCTCGAATGCACCAATGAAGGTGTACGAAAAGAGCTTCACGTCACTCTAGCGGTCTGTAAAAAAAGATAAGTGGAATGTACCGCGGTAGCCTGTCTTTTTCGTTAGCCTCGAGCCACTACGAGGCTAACGAAAAAGACAGGCTACCGCGGTACATTCCACTTATCTTTTTTTACAGACCGCTAGAGTGACGTGATGCTCTTTTCGTGCACCTTCATTGATGCATTCGAGCATCACGTGACTCCCGCGGTCTGTAAAAAAAGATACGCGCAAAGCACCGCGGTAGCCTTTCTCTTTCGTTAGCCTCGAGCCACTATATGTGACGTCATGAGAATGAATGAGCAAGCCCGGTATCTAATGTTGTCCTGCTCCTAGGCCGCCAAGCAGGTCTTGCAGAGGCTAAAGTCATATGGTAGGCATCTCTGCTTGGTTGAATCTGAATCTGCTCCTAGGCGGGAATTAACTGACCATACGTTGACCGAATTTTTAAATGCAAAAATGAGGCAAATTGCTTAATGGCTTGAGTTTCTTCTTTAAAACCAAAACTGGATTGAATTGTGATTAACATATAAATTTTGGAAAGCCATCAACAGAATTGTAGTGGGTAGCGGCCCGGATACCCGCCCGGGGGGCTGGGTTAAAAAAACTGTTTTTTACAACCATAAGGGTGGTAGTGGGTAGCTGCCCGGGTACCCACCCAGGCTGGGTTTTTTTAACCCGGGTTTTTTACAACCCTGGTCATAAATCTCATAGGTAATTACATATTTCTGTACTACTAATAAGTTGTGCTACATTATGAGAAAAATATCTTTAAAATTCATAACAAAAGTACTATCTCTATAATAGTTTTATATTGGCTGATCTATCTTTTTCAAATGTTATTGTCGTAGCGCTTCGCTCCGCACTGAATCATCTGAAGTAGAATAGAAAAATATCCGATAATTTTGAAACAAGGAAAAACAACGGAACATTTAGAGAAAAAAATGGGAAAATTGGGAACTTTTCGAGCAATAAACAAATTTAAGAAATTTTCAAGAAGAAAGAGCTGTTTACATAATATAAAAGTTTTCAGTTTTTATATATGATTTATACTATTGAATTGTTGTATTATTTATATTCTACGTTTGAGAACTAGTATCGAAATATTGACTTTTTATATAGAATGTAAGCTGAAAAAATGTAATTGTAAAGTCATTTTTGTAATATAATTTTTCCTGTAGTCAAATAATTTATTTCCTACTATAATATCTTTCATAATATTATTTCATGTTATTATAAGAAGATTACTAAACCACTAAGTATCTTTGTGCTGAACGTTATGTGTTTGTAATTTACATATAGCAAATGATGACTAGTATAGCTTATTTAATTCAAGTTCAATGTTTTACGTGGAAATATTTAAAAGTTTGTAAATTTTTGTGATTTTTGTACGTTTATTGATATTAAGCAACTTATCGATTGATAAATTTTACGATAACAGTATAAACGTATGTTAATCAAAATGCTTTAAAATATTGATGTTAGAATATTCCTAGTTTTCGGGAATATTTAAAATTCTCGATTTTACTTTAAATTCCTTGAGGAAATAAAAAGTTTTTATGCCGGAATACACTTTTCAAAAGGCTAACAGCGCTAATCTCAAATCATAGTTCTCAAACAGTAGGATTTGTCCTATCCGATGTTAATTCAGATACTTTTCTCCAAGAAAGATTTGGAAATCCTAGAAGGGGATATTATAAGGTTCCTGGGGAAGTCGGATTTGTACTTATAGAATTCAGCATAAAAATTATACATTAAAAAATCAATAGTCCATATCATATTATTAGCATACAAACCAATCGATGCTCCGTATCAAATGCCCTACCTGAATTCATCCCTAATTCCATTGGTCAGTAACATTAACTTACATGTTTCTATATCAGAATGGTGACATACAGATTATAAAATGTGATTGGTTGAGACGATTTTGGACAAAAATGAATCGTGTGAAATGGCGAGACTGCCATTATTGCCAAATTAATGTTTTTTAACTTATCTCACATCTAATCGAACACGTCCAGGCGATTATCGCCGTGTTTTGGAATCTAGGTTTGCTATAGTTTGGACAAAACTGTTGAGCATGTGCTTTGTGAGTATGTCGAGACTCTCATATAGAGGTACACTTCCTCTGCATGAGAGTGGCGACACATGAAAAATATAATTTGATTGGTCAAGAGCAATAAGGTAACAGATAAACAATTGACATAATTTGAAAAAGTGTTCGCTAAATAAATAAGTTTGGTATTCGAAAATGTGCGTTATGAATGTTTTATGGGCGATTTTAAGGAAAAATATACCTCAAAACATCTTGGTGAGTCTAACATTGTTGCCAAGTTGTTGTTTATTGAGAACATACATCTGACTTGTGTGCTTGACATCAAGTGCCCGCTTATAAGTCATCGTAAATATACAGGGACGAGATAGCCACAAGGAAATTTACAACACCAGAGAGTTACATCCGAGAGATCCACAAAGTGTGTGCAATGGAGCTGACGGGAGTTGAACCCGCCGACCTGACTCCTACGCTCTCAAGCGATTAGCGGAATGGTGTCTTAACCACTCGGCCACGAAGGCCCCATTGTTGCCAAGTAATTTTTGTTGACTTGTTTCACGTAGGGTTCGGTGCCTCTATATGAGAGTGGTGACACACGCTCAGATAGAAGTTTTTAGTTCAAAATATGGCAAATCAGAACTTGGCGATACTTGCCTAGACGAGTGAAACAAGTTAATAAACACTAGCTTAGCGATAATGACAATGTCACCCGGTTGCTTGGCGATTCGTTTTTGTTCAAAATAGTCTTAAACAATAAAATTTTATATCGCGTTAGTCGGCACTTTCATATACAGGCACTCTAGACTCACTCGTCTAGGCGCAGTCTCCAAATTCTGGGTTGTCATTCTGGTTTGTCACAGTTTGGACAAAACGTATGTCGCCATTCTTTCATAGAGTTAAATTGGCGAGCCTCCTCGTTTTACACCAATCGGCGTGTAAAAATGATCCACTCCATGTGACGTTTTAAACGTCATGCACCGGCCGTGTATACCGTAGGTCGCTCTACTACAGAATACTTAAGTGATGACATAGGACAAAAAAATTGATTGATCGAGACGATTTTAGGCAAAAATGAATTTCAAACATAGCATCATAGCGATACTGCCATTATCATCAAGCTAATGCCAGGGCCACACCAGGGCTACACTACATACCGGGCTTGCTCATTCATTATGATGACGTCACAAAAGGTGGCTGACTAGGAGGAAAGACATACAGCGATTGGCACAAAATGATGGGCGCGTTGCTTTGGACCAATCGCTGGTCGCGGTCAGCCACCATTTGTGACGTTTTGAGAGTGAATGAGCAAGCCCGGTATCTAGTGTTGCCTTTGCTACACTAGATACCGGGCTTGCTCATTCCTTATCATGACGTCACAAAAGGTGGCTGCCCGCGGCGAAAGACGTACAGTGATTGGCGCAAAACGATGGGCGCGTTTCTTTGTACCAATCGCTGGTCGTGGTCAGCCACTATTTGTGACATTTTGAGAGTGAATGAGCAAGCCCGGTATCTAGTGTTGCCTTGCTAATGCTTTTAGACTTTTGTCTATTTTCTAACCAAATCCATACTCATCTACGCAGCTACTGCCAAGTTCTGGGATCTTGATTCTCCTAGATTGCACAAAAACTTTAATTAGAGCTTGCATTCTGTCAGGGCTGCACTAGATATCGGGCTGGCTCATTCATTATCATTACGTCACAAATGGTGGCTGGCCGCGACCAGCGATTGGTATACGCCGCTGAAGTCGTGACATCATCAATATGGCGCTGGGCATAAACAGATCGAAGTGCCCATTGAAATAACATGGACGTAATAAATAAAATCTTCTAGGAATAATAATTGTCATATTTAAGAACTTTTAATCACTTTTCTACAAAGTTTAAGGAACGCTTTTCATTATGAATTCACCAAACTTCTGATTTTGTGATTTAAATTTGATCAATTTATTAAAAACTCATTAGCTTAACTCTAGTTCGACAAACATGGCGGTTGTTTACATATACTGAATTGGTGAATACATTCATGTATGTAAAGATATCTCTGTCCCTCATTACTTATAAGTAAAAGTTTTATTAATTTTAATTAATAATTTTAGCAATTTTATATTTTAAAAAATTATTAAAGATATTTTATAATTTATAAATCATTATAATACATAAATTATAAATAATATTTAAATTAAATATATAAATTATATATTAAATAATATATTAAATATATAAATTATGATACATTATAATAATATAAATAAATATAAAATATAATATATTAAATTATAATACTAAAATGATACACTATATTAAATTAAATATTAAATGAATTTAAACATATTAAATTAATTCTATATTACATTAAATTAATATTATGAATAATTAATACTAATAATAAATAATATAAAATTAATTATTCAATTATATATGTATATTCCATATTAATATTTATTTATTATATATATTAATTATTAATATATATAATAAATATTAATATATTTAATATTTATTATAAATTATAGATTATATTATAATTTTATTATAGTATTATCAATATTTATAATTATATTAATATATATTTATATTTAATATAAATTAATAACATAAATAAAATAATATTATTATATAATATTTATAATAATATAATAAATAATATATTTAATATTTATTATAGATTATATTATAATTTTATTATAGTATCAATATTTATAATTATATTAATATATTTATATTTAATATAAATTAATAACATAAATAATATAATATTTATATATTATTTATAATAATATAATAAATAATATTACAAATTATAAGTGTAAATTATCATAGTAACATAATTTAATTATTATTAATTAAAAATAATTAAAATATATTATATAATATAATAATATGAACTAAAATATTAATTATTTAATATTAAAAACTATAATTAATAATAATAATAAAATATTTATTATTATAATGAGTATTAATCTTAATAAATAATTAATATTATTATATATATAAATAATATTATATGGAATTATATTAAATTAATACTACATTAAATTAATAATATAATATATTTAAATAAAATACTAAATTTTAATATATTATATATATATACAGTATTATAATATATGAATTATTAAAAATAATCTAATGATTTATTAATTTTAATAGGATTTTCTGTTTACTTATAATTAAAATATGAAATTACTTATAAGTAAAGAGAGATAAATACATCTTGATAGACATGAATGTAAATATCACCGATTCAGCCGATGTAAACAACGCCATGCTTATCTGACCGGAGTTAAGTTAATGAGTTTTTAATAAATTATTCAAATTTAAAGCACAAAATCAGAAGTTTGGTGAATTTATAATGAAAAGCGTACCTTAAACTTTGCAGAACAGTGACTGACAGTTCTTAAATATGAAAATTATTATTCCTAGAAGAATTTATTTTTTACGTCCATGTTATTTCAATGGGCACTTCGATCTGTTTATGCCCAGCGCCATGTTGAAACGTCACACTTCAGCGGCGTATACAGCGACGCGTCCATCGTTATGTGCCAATCGCTGTATGTCTTTCGTTTTGTCGTTTCGTTTAGCACCAATCGCTGGTCGCGGCCAGCCACCATTTGTGACGTCATGATAATGAATGACGAGGCTAACGAAAAAGAAAGGCTACCGCGGTGCTTTATGCGTATCTTTTTTTACAGACCGCCTGATCACGTGATGCTCGAATGCACCAATGCAGGTGTACGAAAAGAGCATCACGTCACTCCAGCGGTCTGTAAAAAAGATAAGTGGAATGAACCGCGGTAGCCTGTCTTTTTCGTTAGCCTCGAATGAATGAGGCAGCCCGGTATCTAGTGTAGCCCTGATTCTGTGCTATGTTACCACTCTCTTAAAAAGGCACTCAACAGAATTCAACAACTCTGTTCTGTGACATTTTAAATTTTAGTCTTCGACAATGGCAGAAACCACGACCTACGTTATACATGGACAGTTCATGACGTTTAAAACGTTATTTTTTTTTTTACACAGCGATTGATACAAAGAGTCGCGCCCATCGTTTTGTGCCAATCGCCGTGTAAAGATTATTCACTGCGTGTGACGTTTTAAAAGTGATGAACCGACCGTGTATAACGTAAGTCACGACACTTCTCTATAAAAAAAAGGACATGTTTACAAACAAACAGTTCCATCAACCAATCCACCACTAAATTTTGTCGATGCAGGAATCGTCATGACGACGTAGGCCAATCATATTATAGACCAGTTTAAAGTAGACCAATCAAATTTCCCCATTTTATGTGTACATAGAGTTGCAAAGGGCGGAAAAAACCATGTTTATGTACTTTTTCCATGTCACGTCATCTACGGGTATTTAGAAGAAAAACACCAATAGGCGTGAAGAACATTTTAGCACAGCTTCCCATTCGTCCAATGAACAGTCTTTTTCGGAGGACATATACCAGCAAAGGCATAGCTATTGCCACTCGTGAGTAAAGTCCATTCCCGGGAATAACTCGGGTTTTTTTGGGAGGGAAATATTAATAATTCCCGGGAGTTTTCATAAAGTTTTAGACATGGAATTGTTTAATTTCTAAACGATTTTTTATTTTTTATTTTTTTTTTACAAATGTAAACAAAACCAGTAACACAAATACAGAAAAAAAGCACAGTTTACATGAAAACTAACGATTTACATGGTTAAGCTGCAGAAATAATTAAGTAAGATAAATTAAAATATCATAAGTAATTTGATATTTTATTCTTGGATAAGCAAAAAGTGCGAGAGGCAGATGACAGATTCATCTTGCCTGACATGAATATAAACATCACCCCTGTTCTCCGATTCAGACAATGTAAAAAACAAAAAAAAACGAACAAAACTAATAGAAATCAATGCAAAAATACACTAACTCTGAAGAAAATTAATATTGTGTATGCCTGAATAGTAAATATGCCAGCTAACAGAAATTAAACAATTTTAATTTTTAAAGAAACATTCAAATCTTTACCAATTCACAGCTGCCATTGTTGTAAAGCAAATGAGTTTTAATGAATCATTAAAACCTAGAGCGCAAAAGCCCAAGTTTTGTGAATTCAAACCTATTTTCAACTTTTCGGAACAATGCTTGAAATTTCTTACAAATAAAAAAATTAAATTGAAAATGACTAGTTTTGTTTACTTTCAAAACTCCTTCAAAATTTCCAATATTCCCCATAATTCCTTGTTTATTCTCAAAAATTACCTGGTCTATTCCCGTCCCTCAAAAACTGCGGGGTTTTTGCAACTCTATGTGTGCAGTAGCAGCCATGAAGAACAAACAGGTTTTTCTTGCTAACCAACCGTAATTGAGCCAACAGTGACGTCAGCTGCCCTTTCTTTAAAAGAAAAGAGCGAGACTAACGAAAAAGATAGGCTACCGCGGCGAATTCCACTTATCTTTTTTTACAGACGACTAGAGTGACGTGTGCTCTTTTCGTACACCTGCATTGGTGCATTTGAGCATCACATGACTCCGGCGGTCTGTAAAAAAAGATACGCGTAAAGCACCGCGGTAGCCTTTCTTTTTCGTTAGCCCAGGGCTACACTACATACCGGGCTTGCTCATTCATTATGATGACGTCACAAAAGGTGGCTGACTAGGAGGAAAGACATACAGCGATTGGCACAAAATGATGGGCGCGTTGCTTTGGACCAATCGCTGGTCGCGGTCAGCCACCATTTGTGACGTTTTGAGAGTGAATGAGCAAGCCCGGTATCTAGTGTTGCCTTGGTTAGCCTCGAGAAAAGAGCAGCTGACGTCACTGTTGGTTAAATTACTGTTGGAAGGCAAGAAAAACCTGTTTGTTCTTTATGACTCCTACCAGGGCTACACTAGATACCGAGCTGGCTCATTCATTATTATGACGTTACACATGGTGGCTGGCCGCGACCAGCGATTCTTATAAAGTGAAGCGACAAAACGAAAGACATACAGCGATTGGCACAAAACGATGGGTCGTTTTGTACCAATCGCTGGTCGTGGCCAGCCACCATTTGTGACGTCATGATAGTGAATGAGCCAGCCCGGTATCTAGTGTAGTCCTGCTCCTACTGTACACATGAGATGTGGTGATTTGATTGGTCTACGTTAAACGGTCTACGATATGATTGGCTTGCGTTGCCATGAAGATTCCTGCAATGATCGCTATGACAAAAATGTACTGATAGATTGGTTGATGAAAGTGTTTGTTTGTAAATATGTCCTTTCCTTATTAAAGACTTAAGCAGGTATACAGATAGAATATTTTACTATTTTTGAAACAAGATTAACCACCAGGAATCTGTATTCTGCAAAATTTTCTTTAAATGCGAAAATTTTGCATAAATACAAGCTTTTGATTGGCTAATCTCGCTTCTGAAATAGAGCAAAGTCTTTCAGGATCCACAAATTCCGAAAATGCGCAAAATTTCCGTCCAAACCATATTTAAGATAATTATCTATAAGCTGAAGGAGCGTAGTATGAACGTTTTGACTGAGAATTCTCTACTTAAGAAGTTCTCATAATTTTCGTAAACGCATAGTGAAGTCCTGGTCGACCCCTTGAAGGGCGGGGCCTCCGTGGCCGAGTGGTTAAGACACCATTCCGCTAATCGCTTGAGAGCGTAGGAGTCAGGTCGGCGGGTTCGACTCCCGCCAGCTCCATTGCACACACTTTTTGGAGCTCCGGGACGTAACTCTCTGATGTTGTAAATTTCCTTGTGGCTATCTCGTCCCTGTATATTGACGATGACTTATAAGCGGGCACTTGATGTCAAGCACACAAGTCAGATGTATGTTCTCAATGAACAAACTTGAATGGTTTTAGCTAAGATTATTAACTCTTTTAGTATGAATGTAGGCAACGCCCCCTAGATAAGAAAGCCGTGAAATGCGTCACGAAAACGTCATACCAAGCAGGCAAAATTAAAAAAGAATTCGAACAACTTGCATGTTTCGATTTCGATGGCTCGTGGAATTATTAACCATTAGTAAACAATAATTATTAATTCTATGGGCCAATGAAATCGAAACATGCAAGTTGTTTGAATTTTTTTCTTTGTTTTGCCTGCTTGGTATGACGTTTTCGTGACGCGTGTCACGGCTTTCTTATCTAGGGAGTGTCAGAAATCATCGGTTTGCGGTCAAATAAACGTTGGAGAATAGTGATTGGTAGCTGAGAGAACTGTGGGCTGCTTATATATACATATATTTTGAAACTTTCACCAAGATTGGTGGGGAAGGCAATAAATAAAAAAATAAAAAAATTACATATAAAGACTTGAATTGGGGGGGGGGGGAAACAAGACAATTTAGTACTGTACTCATCCAATATTGGACATGACAGGGCTTTTAACCGATTCCAGACGCTGCGATTGAACCCCACTCAACAGATCGAGAGGGGCCGGAGCAAGTCCGGACCGCAAGCTTTGGCCCGTCGCTTCATAGGCGAACAAAGTAGAAACTTGTAAAAGGTAACTTATAAAATTTCATTATACGTCTTTTGCAGAGTAAGGAAGGGTCAGAGTTAAGGGGGATAACAGAAAAATATGAGATTGAGATTTGGCCCCCAAAACACAATTTTTGCATTTGGCTAAGGAAAGTTTTAAATGCTTTATTTCTTCCAAATAGGAAAGTTTTTTGAGGGCGAGGTAGGGCGGACACGTGCAGTTGAAAAAAAATAATCTATAGATTGTTTTCAACTCTCTAGATGGATAGCTCATATATACATATGTGTGTGTATGTGTGTACTAGATAGTACTAGTCAAGGTTTGATGGTAAACAACTATATAGTTCCATTTGAAATATATTTGAATTTTTAATTAGTTGCTTTTTAATTATTAAGTATTGAAAACGTTATGAATAAGCAATGTCTAAGCAATTCCTAAAAATATAAGGCGATAGATGGCGCTGTCAGTCGAACCTACTCAATAAATGAAGTGAAAGAATTTAAAGAATTTTAAGCTTGTAATTTCTAACCTATTAAGGTTACTTTTTATCAATAGTTTAACTAATAATATTAATTGAATAGACAGGGCATTTGTTTGTACATACTACAAACCTCAATTTTTTTTTGAAAAATATCAATCTTTAGTATTTTTTATTTTTTTTTAATTACGCGGCCTTTAAAAATTTTCCACTAATTTTATTTTTATCAATCTCGCTCTAAAACTCCGAACTTAAAATGTGCTGCATCCAGCTATACATATTTTTAATTGTTTGATTTTATATTTTCATACTTTATTAAGATAGTTTCTTTTATAATTCTTAGATGAATATTTTCCTTCTTTCTATTTTCTTTTCTCTTCTTTTTCCTTTTTTAAGGGGAAAAAAATCACATATTTTCTTTACATTCTTGATAACGGTCATACAAAATATAACAAAAATTATAGACCATTTCAATTTATTTAATCGATAATCACATGCAAATTTTTAAAATTTAAATATTTTTAATACAAAATTAGATATTTGTAAAAATATTCTTGGATGTTATATTTTACTTAATTATTAAGCATTCGAATAATAATAAAAAAGTACAGATCATATAACTTCTCCCCATGAAATAAAATATGTCTAATTATAACAAAAGATATTCCAGAAATCATTCTATCAGCAGCAGGAGTAGAACTCATCTTCTATGGAGATAATCAGTTCGTAAACCAACGCTTTAAACGACTGGGCTATCGTGACCTCGGTCTGTTAATCTCGAAAACTAAACAGGTTCTATATTTGATTTTAATCATACGTAGTTTTGTTCATTTTTGCGCTGAATTATTTGTACTTAAATTTTTAAGCTTGTGCTTTAATATATACTAGATAGTATCCGTCAAGATTTGACGGTAAACAACTTAAAAATTGCATTAGTAATATGTTTTAATTTGTAATTAGTTGATTTAACTTCATTAAGTATCGAAAACTTGATGAATTGTTATATTGTGTAAGCGATTCCTATAGATATAAAGTGATAGATGGTGCTGTCAGTCCAAACTACTCGACTAATGAAGTGAAAAGATTTTAAGCTTGTAATTTATAAACTATTATGCTTGCTTTTTAGCAGAAATTTAACTAAAAATATTAATGGAAATTTTCTATAGTCTTAACTTTTTTTTTAAACTATCGATATTTAGTATTTTCTAATGTTTTTTTTTAAGTATGCGACCTTTAAATTTTTTCGTTACTTTTATTTTTACCAGCCTGACTTTAAAACATTATTTATATGTTAAACCATGTAACCGTATGGTAAACCATGCCGGTGATTTCTTTTATAGTTTTTATGTGGATATTTTCCCTTCTTTCTTTTTTCTCTTCTTTTCTTTTTTTTACGGAGAATAATCACATACTTTTCTTAGTATATAAACATATTTTCTTGATAATGGTCAGACAAAAAAAAGTTTAGATCAATTTATTTAATCGATAATACATGCAAAATCTTTTAATTTAAATATTTTTAATATCAAATTAGTAATTATTGTAAAGTATTGTCTTAATTGTAAATTAGTAAAGTATTGTCGGGTGCTAAATTTTACTTACCACAGTCGCAATATAAAAAAAATAATAATAACAATGCTGAGTATTTTCTGAATATTTTTAAATCACGCGACCTTTATTTATTTTTCACTGTTATTATTTATTTATTCTTTTTTATGAGTCTTACTCTAAAACCACGAACTTAAAATTTGTTGTTTGCAGCTAACGATTTATAATACATATTTTTTAATTACTTGAATTTTATTTTACATTTTTATACATTATTTAATTATTAAATCATGGACATCAACGTCATTTTTCTTTTAGATTTCCTGTTTGAATATATTTCTCTCCTTTTATTTCCTCACCTTTTTTTTTTATATATATAAAAAATAATAAAATACTTTTCTTTGTATATATCTTAGTATATATATGGCATCTTGTTAACAAAAATTGTAGATCAGTTCAATTTATTTAATCGATAATTACATGCACAATCTTTTAATTTAAACATAAAATTGGTAAATAAAAAAAAAATGTTGGATGTTAAAATTTACTTATTTATAAAGTATTCGAATAAAAAAAAAAAATACAAATTATATAACATATCTTGAAGTAAAATAAGAAATTATTGAAATTATCTTATCATCAATAAACTAACAAAAATCAATCTGCCCCGAGCGAGCATCGAACCCGCGCTGTCAAAAGCTTAGAACCACAGATTAAAACATGCGCCTTAGACCGCTCAGCCATTCCGAACTCACACTACTCTGTTCTAAAGCTGGATATGTTGTTCATTTAATATTATGCTTGCGCATTTGTCTTTTTTTTGCACTGAAAAACATTGATCTTAAGAATTAGCTTTTCGTTTTAATATAGAGGATGATACGATGATTGATATATTATTATTATTATTATTTCATCAAGAATGGCTTTTGTGGCGGGAGGGGGGAAGGGCTCAAGGGGAAAAAAATACGTATTCCCACAACAATTACATACATATATTTTAAAGGGTATAAAATAAAGACGAACAGATGAGAAATTTTTAAAAATTTAAGCTTTTTCATTATCTGGCCTTTATGGAGTAAGGGGGGCAGCTTTTCTTATATGCAAGTTATTTATGTACCGCTTTGAGAGAATCTATATATTGTATTTTCTTTTTAACCAGTTCGCCCTGCTGGCTCATCATCCTTTGAAGAAATAAAGCATTTTTTTTTTTTTTTTTTTTTAAATTCTGCCAGTAAAGTATCATAATTGGGTTCGTTGATCAAACCTGAATATTTTTCTTTTCTGTTACACCCCCCCCCCCCCCAGACACACACATACACTCTAAAAAGGTTAGACAATGAAAAATATTATCTTTTTAAAAGTTTCTGCTTTGGTCGTCTTTATTTCATCCCCATTTAAAATCTAAATCTCTGTATGTTACTCTGCATTTTTTTAATTTCTTGACCCCTCCCCCCTCCTCCTTTTCCTAAAGGCCATTGGTGGCATATACTTGCTATGAATATTCTTATAAATCCCTTCTGAAGATTCTATGAGGCATTCATAGTTTTCCATTTTTTTGCTTTTTCATCCTATCAAGTATAATTCCTGCAGTAACCATTCCATTGCATTTTATATTGTCTTATCCTTTGTTTTTCACATGTGTTTTCATTTTTAAATATATATCCAATCCATGTAGCGAGTTGAAAAAATATCTACCATTGTATTACCATTTTAATCCCCCCCCCCCCCCGCCAGTAGCTCCCTTTCTTCAAGAAATTAAAATGTCTTCTGCCAAATATCAAAATTGTGCGTTCATGTGCTAAATTTCAGAGTTTTATCTTATATATTTCAATTATCTCAATCTCAACTCTGCCTCTCCCCTTATCCTAAAAAAAAAAAAATAAAATAATAATAATAATAAAAAATAATAATAAAATAAAATAAAATAAAATAATGGAGAAAACTTTCCACTTTGTTCTTTATATCAACCTTTTTAAAATCTCTCTATGTATAATTGTTTAATTTTCTTGCCCCCTTACGCCCCCCTCCCTCCAAAGGTCATTCTTGGTGAAAATTAACTATTAAAAACTGTAATAACATACTTTGTAATATATATATATATATATATATCGCTGTGAATTTAGCGAATTGAAATAATTTATATATAGTATTATCTTTTTAACCAGCCTTCGCCTCCCCCCCACCCCTCCTTGAAGAAAAAAAGCATCAAAAACTTCCCCTAGTAAAATGTCAAAACTGTGCCCCCCCCCTCCCCCCACCAAATTTCAGAATTTTATTTCACATTTTCTGTTAGTCTATAACTCCCCCCCCCCCCATTTACCTTGTAAATAATGAAAATTCTCAACTTTATAAAAATTCCCTTTTTTGTCTTTGGCGGGTGTTTAAATGACATTGACAGGCAAACAGTGAAAATCAAAATGCGGTTTCAGTTCAGCATTCTTTGTATCGGTTAGGAATAACAATAATAATAAAAACAGAAAAAAACTGTTTTTTCTTTTAAACAGCTTTTTTCCCTCTAAAAAATAATGGATTTTTTCTGTAAAAATTACAAAATCCGTATTTTTTACAGAAAAAAACTGTTTAAAAGAAAAAAACAGTTTTTTCCTGTAAAAAATATGGGTTTTGTAATTTTTACAGAGAAAAACCATTTTTTTTACAGAAAAAAACTGTTTTTTTTTAAAACAGTTTTTTTCTGTAAAAAAAATGTTTTTTTTCTGTAAAATTTACAGATTTTTTTTACAGTGTAATACCAGTATTTCTGAAGTAATATTCAGCTAATTTTTTTCAAGGAAGCTCTGTAAAAATATTAAAACAAAGGAAAAATTTGCGTATATAATAACATTAAAATTATATCTATTCATGTGTTTTCTTTCTCCATCTGAATGAATTTCCTTTAGCTTGCTTGCTTGCTAGTTTCTGCTTTTCTCATTCTTGTTCTCTACCAAGAAAGAAAAGAAGAAAAATAGCTTTAAAAAATAAAAGTAGTTCTGCTTCTAAGGACACTTACGCCTATGAGGAGTGGAGAACGAAAATTGAGTCTGATGTTTGAAATTGACCTCTGTGGAAAACATTCATTATCTTTTTTCAACATCATTTGATTCGAAAATCATTCTACGGAGGCATTCCAAAAGGGGCATTTTAGCATTTCACCCAGACAGTTAGACGCGGGTAGAAGGGGAAATTCAGACAAAAAGAAAGAGAAGTTGAACGAGGACTAGATTTCACTCAAGTTCATTAAATGTAATTATATACAGTAGAGCGTCTTCACATTTCTTTTTTTAAAACTTATTTAGATTACATAGTATTCGTGTTTAGATGTAGACATTTATATGAAGAATACTTAGGACGAAGGAATATGTAATTTGTGGTACAAATGAAAGTACGATAAGCGTTGTTTTACATTAAGATTTCCATAATAATAAATGGAATTTTATTCATGATTCATTTACAAATAAATGATTTATTTCAACATTTCCCAGGCATCTGTAATATTTTGAATGAAAATTTTACAATGTTTATGCAACCGGTCAATAATTTTATGAAATTTAAAATACTGGATAAATTTATTTTTTCTTTATCTTCTTTTTTTTAGTGAATACAACAAAAAATCAATATTGATTTGTTAAGGTTGTGAATAAATTTTATTTTCCACCCTTGATATTATTGCAAATCTTTTTGACAAATTCTCGAAGTAAATTTTGTACGTAAATGTACGAATTTTTCAGACATTACAATTTGTGAGCTAAAGAATCGAAGAACATTATTTATTTTTTTATAAATAAAGATTAATTAAGTTATAATGCATAAATACTTCTTATAAATAAAGATTATAAATTCCTTATAATCTTTCTTAGAAAATTATCAACGACTGATTTCCAATGATGATTTCACCGTCGTGTCCCAAAAATCGGTACATAAACACCAATATTGAGATTATTTTCTGAAAGAACTACAGAAAAATAAGAAACTTTCTTCTATTTTTTAGTGTCTGAACAAGAACATACACAAATTTCGTACATTTACGAATGAAAATTACTTCATAAATTTGTCCGAAACTAGCGGGTTTTAATTTTGCGACAGCCTTAAATTTTTGGAAGTCTACTGCTGCTAATATTATATAGGGTGATTTAAAACTCTACAAATCAGACATAATAGTATACGCCAAGACAAGCTATTCTTGCTTTGTAACCTGGGATCGCAATCCACATATTCAGTTTGTGTCCCATTCCAACCTTAATTCGAGATTTTGTGAATGCTTTTATCAATACTGAAAATATTTTAAGGAATGTTTCAACAGACTTGCATTGCTATGCATAAAATATGATGGCAACATAGCAAGTTCTGGAAGTGAAACTTTATTATATTTGTCATGCCAAGCTTACTAACAGCTAAATTTCGCAATATGAAGCGTCAAGTTGAGTGCTGCTAGCAATTCTAAACGACATAATGTCTTCTCATTTTTTCCAAATCAAAATAAGGTCTGTTCGGAAGTTCTTTACAATATTTTTCCCTTTTGTTAAATTTGCTATCGAGAACGTGAATTCACCCAGTACGAATCTACTCCTCAATTTAGAGGGATGTCATAACCTTTAATATTATATGGATTAATTTGTATTTACTTGCATAAAAGTATATTGTTATATAGAAATTTTCTTCGTTCAAGGGGGGGGGGAGGATTATCACGACCCATACGACCGCCACTGGATTTGCCATTAGGTACGAATTGGAGTGCGATAGCCTGAATTTTTGACTAAATTAATGGAATACAAACCCATCTTCTACTGTAAAATTTTTATTGTATTGGTGTGTCATACATCTAATCACGCCATTTGTTTTGTCCAGTTGCCCCAGAGAATTCGGGGCCATCCTGTATAATATAAATTGTATAGTATCCAAGAGGGATGGGAGTAGTAATTTCCAATGTCAAAACTCGAAGAAATGGGGAAAACTGCGTTTAATTATTTTAAAACCCTTATCTCTAATTTAGCAGCATTTACCCTTTGTTCAACCTATGTGCACATGGATACATACAAACACAATGCATACAAAATTTTAACAGATTTACACAAATACACATAACAATCTTATATATATATATATTTATGTGAATATTCACATATGTATCATCTAGATACATATACATTTTAACATATAACACTTACTGTCGCCCAAAGATATACCGTGTGTCCCAAAAATACGAACCTATTCAGAAAATGGATTTTTTTTTTTAAATGGCAAACGATTCAAATACATCGTTTGCTGCAATGTACTACACTGTAAAAAAAATCACAGTATTTTTACAGCAAAAAATGCTGGCAATATGGGTGCCAGCATATTTTGCTGTGAATTTACAGCAGTTTTGTTTTTTATGGATAAACTGCACTTTTGTAAATTCACAGCATTTTTTGCGGTTAATTTTACAGCAGTTCAGTTTTTTTATTTTACAGCGGATTTGTTAGTTTTACAGCCGTTTTTGCTGTTAATTTTAATGCAATTTTAACAGAATCACTGTAAAACTTATAGTATTTGTTGTTGATATTTTTACCCCCCCCCCCCCTCCTCTCCGTGTATTGTTTTTTTTTTTTTCTTATTTTAACCTGAGACATATTCCAAAGACTTTGGGCACTAAGTATTACCTTTTGTTTACTTATATCATTATTTTAATATCATTATTATATAATAGATTCTGTTATACATATATACGATACAAATTTCGGTTTTTGGTCAAGTATATCACCCACAAAAATTTTAGTCATTTGCCTATAGAGATAAAATGTTTTTTCAGTAAATCATAACAAAGGAAGATTTTACTTTATCTAGCTTTTAATTAATTATTCAGTATTTCTTTACAGGACTTTGTTTATCCGTTTGTTTGTATTTGAAAATACCCACTAATTTAAATCATGCATATATTTTTTTTTCCTTCCAACAAATTTAGGGTTATTTTTTGTATATATTTAAATATTTTTGTTTATTCAATGTAGCCATTATTTCCTCCACCCCCCCCCCCCCCAACACGGACATGCAAAACTTTCTGATATTTAAACTATCATTCATATATAATTAATAACAAGACCTTATTGTACGCAACTTGCTGATATGGAAACATTATATTGATAAAAAACTTATTTTATGATAAGATAATTTTATAAGTCTACATTTAATTCCATAAATATCAGGTCTGATTGAAAAATGAACACGGGGAGAAAAAAAGAATACTTATGAGTTCAAGAAACGTAGAATAAAATAATAATAAAAAAAATATGTTCACATAAAAACTTTAAAATTAAGCGTAAAAAATAAATAGATAATGGACAAAAACATTAAACGAGTTGCTGCAAATTACTGCTGCGACAGTAAACAAACAAGGAATATTTTAGGAATTGATAAAATAGTGCATCCAGATTACTCATAATAAATGATTTGAAAATGGAAAATAAATCACTGTTCGAATTATCGGCTAAATAGGTATATTAAATAAATAAAAATATTTAAATTACCGTCCAAAGTGAACCGAAAACTGTAGCTGGTAAAATATTTATAGGATTTAGAAAGTATATTCGAATGCCAACGTATGAACTGGAGTTTTGAAAAATATATAATAGCGTAATAAGGCATAGCTAAAAACAGGGATCTTGTTTAAAAAAAAAAAAAATGCTTGCATAAAGTTTCCCTGTGATACTTAAATACAAATTATACGTAATCATAACTAAGTTCTAGGAGAACATACTGAGGTAAAGTAAAAAACAACATAACTAAGCAAAATCATCTATTTTTACGATTTAAAACAAAATATTTATTCTAGACAAATGACGTGAAAGTTCCTGCCGTGATATACACACGTGGTTTAAAAGCAAAATTAGTATCGTATACATATATAACAGAATTTATATGATATTATTAAAACAATAATATAAGAAAACAAAGATAAAACTTACTTTTACTCTTTAAAATATGTTTGTAATAATCCATTATCATGTGTAATTGTTACAACTTTCTAGGCTCGCTCCTAATGGCGGCCATTTCTCGTAGAATCGAAGCATCACTTCATTATTGGACTGCACCTGCCTGCCGCTGACGCTGACCTAAATGTGTTTATTCCCCTCGTTTGAGATAATGATAAACAACGCCAACAGATGTCGCTATTTTTACAGCTGTAATCACTGTAAATTAACGAAAGTGCTGTGTTTGATTGCTAGGGGAAATATTAACAGCCTTTTTTGCAGTTTTTCCTTCCGTTTTTTTTTACAGTGTAGAGAAAATGGCAAATTTTGAGACGCAAAATAATATTTAAGTTATGAATTTAATGAGTATCTATATAGTAATAAAAGAACGTTTCTCTCTGTGTATGTATCTGTCTGTCGGCGATGGGTAGCGAAATCTACCGCGCGCAGATGTCTGAAAATTTGTGTGAGAATATAGTCTAAGATGAACCTGAGGCTAGATTTTTTAATTTTATAATAATTAGCCGAGATATTAATTAAAAATTCAACAATAAAACGATATTTTTGTAAAATTGGCGGAAGTGAGCACACGCTTAGTCCCTGTTTTCTGGACTGCGTAAAAGGGAAAACCAAATGCTGCTTTTTTTTGGCTGTTTGGCTTAACGTCCATCGACCAAACCGTTCGAGGTACGGAAAAAGGGAAGACATATTCTTCCCTTCATATATATATCCCTTCTAATCAAAATCATACTATATTCGTATTTTTACGTCTTAAACGCCCAATCTGTTTCAAAAAATATTGTTGTTAACTCTGTGAAAAATATTTTTCAAAAAGGGTCGTTTTTCAGATTTACCCTTTGTTCAACCTATGTGCCCATGGATACATACAAACACACAATATACATACAAAATTTTAACAGATTTACAAAAATACACATAACAATCTTATATATATATATATATATATATGTGAATATTCACATATGTATCATCTAGATACGTACACACATACATTTTAACATATAACACTTACTATCGCCCAAAGATATACCGCGTGTCCCAAAAATAACGAACCTATTCAGAAAATCAATGTACAAACTGTACAATGTACAATCGTACAAATGTACAATCTTAACCACCATCTCAAATTGACCAAATCTCTCCGAAATCCAGTTTAAAATTTCCAATTTTTTCAGCAACAAATGAATCAATCCTATAAAAATATGAACATGCATCCGAATCATCCCATTACTTGCATTTAACTCACTCATGCACTCACTCATGATTCACTTATTTTCTTTGACGTAATTAGTAAAGGCACTAGATTTGTAACCAGTAGGTCTCGAGTTCGATCCCGCTGTGAGTAAAAAGGTAAACTTATATTGTCCACCCGTAATAGAAAATAAAGATGCTTCCAGCATAGATGACAGCACTGCTGCTTTTTTTTTTTTTTTTTTTTTTTTTTTTTGGCAATATTTATTAGCTGTTTGTCCGGGTAAAAAAATGGCGATATTTCAGACATTTCAAATGTCTGAAATTAAGAAACTTACAAGTGTCTTAAAAATTAAGCACTTTAAAGTGTCTCTTTTTTTAAACCCTCTGTTTCAGACACTTAAGTGTCTGAATTTGAGATATTTTAGTTTACAATGTAAACCCCAAAATAAGCCCGCCATTTTTTGGACACGTTGACATACTTATGTGTTATGACTGCGTATGTATGCAATCAATCTTTCTCAAGAATATATTTTGTGTTTGTGATGTATTTTACTATTTTTTTATCCTCTGTAGATTGCAAAATTATTAATGCCTAATGATTCACTTTGAATACTCTACATTAAAAGCTGAAGAAAATTAAAAATATGACAAAATGATTTTGTAGCTGTTTGATTTGAGAGCACCCAATTTCGATTAGGAAGGAAAAAAAAAGACAGGAATCATTAATTTTTACTTCAGTCAGGATCGATATATTCTCAATCACGTTTTCAACAATCATCTTTAATTAAGATTATCTTAGAAAATAATGACCATGTTTCATTAAACTAAGAAAGACTATTTTGCATGAAAAAGTTAATGTCGAAATAAAGCTATTACGGTATTGAATGATTGCTTCATTTGACAGTTGTCCTATTCTTACTTTTTATGTTTTAAAAACTTTGGTTTTCGCGATGCTTCAAAAATTTCTTCATTTCGACAAGAATTTTTTAAAATGTGTTTTTTTTTTTTTTTTTTTTTTTTTTTTTGTTTAATTTATGTGAATCAAGTATCTAAATAAGTTGAAAATCATGCAGTTTAGAGATTATCAATACTAGGGGATCAAACCCGGGCTTTCCGTGTTACAGAATATAGGTAAAACCCATTTTTTAAATAGAAAAACCTAATAGATTTTTTACATTTCATATTTTTTTTAGATTACCCACTGAAAACGCTAAAATGCATTTTTAATCGCAAAGATCGCTACTTACAGCAGCCTTTTTTATTATGATAATTTCGTTTGTTTAAGCGTGTTAGTTCGATTACGTGTCGGTTAAATTTTGCGTTTTATTTATATTATTTTATTTATTTATTGGTGAAGTTTTAATTTCATTATGAAATATTAGCCAAAAAAAATGCTGAGCTTCTTGTCGAGACGTCAATTGAGGATCACTGTGGAGACGCGAAAAGTTTTTGGTTTCTGTCTGCCTGTTTGTCTGTCTGTTCTGCGATAACTGCTGTAAAAATCGTCCTATTAGGTTGATTTTTGGTGGGTATGTTGGTGGGGTACCCGGAATTAGCTGTATAGAAAAAAATATAGACCATTTCTTTTTAGGTCATAATGCTTTCCTATATGGTAATGCAGACGATTTTCAAATTTCATTTTTAACTGAAATGAAAATCGCATATTTGAATAATGGATTTAAACGTAAAATTACTAATGCTAAATTTTCGATATGGAGGTTTTAAATATATCAAATAGCTTTGAAAATTTAACTGATACATTCATTAGAATTTAGAAATGAATTGTTTAAATTATTGGAATTTTTTTTTTGCATCTGTTCGGGAAATATAAAAATTATATTTTCATATTTTTTACAAATTTAAAATGAATTTCTTTTTACTTTGCTCTTCAATGCTTAGCAACCCTATTTCAAAGAATACTAAAATAATAAAATTCAAGTAACTCGCACTATTTTTCTGCAATATTTTATTATCAAAATAAATTATTTTTGTTATTCTATCGACATAAATGAAGAATTTATTTTAATACAAGTTTATTTTTTTTTATCTAAAAAGTTACATGAATAAGAAGTTCATAAGAATTTCAGAATACCACTGCATAAACCGTGTTTAATTTAACGCTTCTAATATCTGAAACCTCCGAAGTATTTGATATGCCTATAAATATTTGTAATATTAAAAAATTAAATTGCGGATTGTAAGATGCTAAATAATATGAAAAGCGAGATAAAAAAAAAAAAAACAATGACTTTTAGAGCTGACGTTGAGGCTCCAGGTTTACTAGTTTATATTGCTTTAAGTGCAAACGGGTTAATCTTTCATTATGACTGCAGGCGAAAGAGATAGATTGAAAAAAAATATTTGAAAGACCATATAAAATCAGTAAACCGAGATACAGTTTTCAAACCACTTGCATTTGAGAGAACATTTTTCCCTATTCGACGGTATAAAAATTTAAATTGTGCGATGCTTGTTTAGAAGTTAAAAAAATTGCAATAAAAGTGAAATTTATTGATCTGGTGTTGCCCCCGTCAATATGACGTCAGCGTTACTCAGGGACATGTTTTTGCTTTATAATATTGATATTTATTATCACTGAATACATTATTCGCTCGTTTTAGGATACGTTTCGTTTGAAATATCTGACTTGTTTTGCTCGTAAATTAATTAGATTGTGTAATTATTTGATGAATTTACTTGTTTATGATAAGGATGATTTGGCTTCATCGAATAAGGCACTTTTAAATGCTTGGCTGGAAATGTCTTGCGGTTGTGGACCTTAGTGAGAAATCGTCCCATATTCAATAAATTTCTTTAGAAAACATAGCAAATAAAAAGGTGTACGCAGAAGCGAACAGCAATAATATAAGGAATATATATTAATGAAAAAATATTTTTCAGTATAAAAAATTATAAAATTCCATGTAGTATAATTAAACGTGGTTCATTTTTCTATTTATTTTATTATTTATTTAGCGACACATATCTTTAGATAAATCTTCGAAAAAACATACTTTATATTGCAGTTTAGAATAGAATGGAATGGCAGGGGTTTTCTTTTCCATTCTATAGAGATTTAAAGCTCTAAAGAGCCAACTTATTTGGTATGTAAAAGAGCTTATTATACAGTCGATTATTTTTTTCACTTTTATATTAAATGTATAGTTGTAAGATTATAATTTTGTTGTATGTATGAGTTATTACATATCCCTCTATTTCTTTTCAGGCTTGAATGATAATAGTGTGAGGTGTCTACAAAAAGCTTCAAGACGGCGAATTCTACTACATCAGCGCAGTGCCCGCAAGCGTCAGAAGCTGTGTACAAGAACTGGTCACCGGCCTACGCTGCGGACCAAGAGCATAGCATGAGTTCATATTATACAAATTCTTACATGCCCGACCTAAGAAGTCCGGGAGGGGTAGAACAGTATAATGGACAACCTGTTCACAATCAGCCAAACGGCGATATGTGTGACCAAGGGCAAAGACAGTATATCCAGCCGCAATATGCCTCATCTCCAGTGCAGGGGGCAACATACCCTCGATTTCCCCCTTATGACAGACTGGAAATACGTCCCATTACCTCGTCACCTAATTCACCAAGTCCCCCAGGCCAGTACTATGGAAATCCTTGTAACCAGGCTCCTCCTGGCCCACCATTACCGCAACCAGCACATCAACCACCACAGCACCCTCAAATGAACCATCCAAATGCATATGTTCCGCAAGATGGACAGAATAACTGCCGGGGTTCTCCGCAGCATCACGAACCCCAACAGTACCCAAGCTGCAAAATGCAGCCCCAGCAGGTGCCCCACGGACCCCCACATCCTCCACCGTCTATGGGCCACGACCCCAATGGTGTGGTTCATGGGCCAAATGCCATGCCCCCGTGCCAAAGTCCGGCTCAACAGTCGCCCCAGCAACCTCCTCAACAGCCACCACAACAACCCCCGATGTATCAAAATCACGGCGGTCCACCGCCCAATCAACAACAGGTTCAACAACAACCACAGCAACAAGTTCAACCTCCTCAACCTGGGAACATGCCCAGTCCGCTCTATCCCTGGATGAGAAGCCAGTTTGGTAAGTACACTTTACGCATTTATCTTTTCAAGAATTTCATATAAATAGAACCTTGAAACGGTAAGGTGTCTACGAAGAGTCATTTTGACACACAGTTTTCATTTTACTAATAATTTTAAACAGAGTACTAAACATGTAAGTTTTCCTTCGCCTAATATCTTTATTTTATGAAATAGCAGATATAAAAAGATGAAAATATTACAGGCATTTAAATCAACTTTCATTTGAAGGTAAGAAAAATTGTTTTTAGCTTCAAAATCATGTTTCAGTTAATTAAAATAAAGAAAAATAAATAAAATTTAGCCTCTTTTGCTTACTAGACCATCGAATTTCATCATTAGTGTGTCAAGGTATACGTGGATATTTGTAGACTATATTTGTTTTAGAAATTTATCCATAGTTTAAAATGTACAAATGATTTTTCTCGACGAAGGAAAGCAAAACCGGAAATATTTGAAAAACAACTCTACCTGAGAAATACATATCATTATATAGTATAATTAAAATGAATATATTTGATATGATGTAGATTTATTAATTTTTAAAAGTACATACAAATTATTAAGAATAAATATCCTAAAAATTTCTGGATCTAGAATTAATTATGAAGGAGAAAAAAATAATTTTATCATCTGAATGATGTAAATAGTCAATTAATATTGCATAATTGGCAGTTTTTATGAAGAACATATATTTATAGTGCATCTTTTGAATATTAATGAAAATAAACTGATTTTTTTTATATAATTTATTGTACATCATAACTGTTCTAAAGGATACACAGAACTTCAAGTTGTTTGTGTTTGTTGATTTTAAAGTGAAAATAATTTCCAGTTACATGTGTAGTTTGAATGAATGTGACCTACATTTTGTGTTGTAATCCCTTTATACCCCAAACCTTTTATTTTAATTTTTCGTTCTTTTGTATGTGATTTTACTTATATTTTTTTTCTTTTCGGTTACTTTTTTGTTGTGTCGTTTGTTGCTTCATTTATTTTGTTATGTTCGAATACTTAATTTCGGCTTATGTATTCGTTATTTTTGCATCTATCTTCAAAGTAAATAACAGTTCGATACTAACAGAAGAGATTTACACAGATAATAATCTATTCCTGTAGCGACCGAGAAGAAAAATTGAAATCTTTTAATTCCACTCGATAAATAGCAACCAATTAGTTAAAAAAATACAGTAGACTATAGTTTGAAATACATAGACTTCTTTTATCAATCTTATTTCCGTTAAAATAAAATATATATGTGAGGTGATTACTCAAAACATATGTATCCATAAATGACAAACCGATATATTTTTGATTAACAACAGTTTCAACAAAGATTTTTTTTTTTTTTTTAAAGATATGCATCTTAATTGGTTTGAATTAATGAAGAAACAATAATGTTGAACACTTGCTTATTACAGCTTCATTACTTATATTGATTAATTTTGTACAGATCATTAATCATGAGGTTTTTTTAAAATAACTAATATGAATGCTGTGCTATACGAGTAAAATAAATGCATGTCTCGCATATTAAATTTTAAAAAAAAGGCATAAAAATTAACAATACCAAAAATAGTGTATTCAAAACAAAGCAAATCAAATGATTTACTCATAGATCAATCATATATCCAGTAAATAATTTCATACTTTTAGGCTTTCATATATCTTGAAGATAATATATAGAACATAAATACAAAACGAAAATAAATTTTCTTTTCAATTACTTTAAAAAATATATTGAGTAGAAACTTTTTTCCATGATTTGATAACATGAGCTTTCAATTTTGAGTGTTAGGATTAAAATAATGAAACGATGCAAAATAAATAAATAAAAGATTTGATATTTGAAATACGTTTTGTTAAGTATATAATTTTAATCCTAAAATAATAAAAAAAATAATAATAATGATGTTTCATATAAAGATTATTATGTAAATAAATTTTAGTTTTTATACCCCAAATCACAGGGGAATTTTTTCCCCCTCTTTTATACTGTTTTACATTAAGTAGAGATGTAAAGTTGTCAAATAATTGTGTTAATACCCAACATCACAGGGAAAAAACTGTTATACAAGACCATATTTTTTTCATCCATATGGGAATGATGCTTTTAAGAAAAACTATATGTTTCAAATTTCACACTTTTCACTTTCTTCGAATAAAACTGCATTATTTTATGTAATTTATTTTCAAAATATATAAAAGGATGGAATTTTGAAAATGTTCCTAACCCAATGGATAAACGGTGCTTTGAATATCATTTTTTCGTTATTTTTGCATCTATCTTCAAAGTAAATAACGGTTCGACAGTAACAAAAAAGAATACACAGACAATCTATCCCTGTAGCGACCGAGAAGAAAAATTTAAATCTTTCATTTCCACTCGATAATTAACAAGCAATTAGTTAAAAAATATAGTAAGAGTAGTTTGAAGTACATAGACTTCTTTTATCAGTCTTACTTCATATATAAATAATTAATTTTTCAAACAATTTTTTTAGCAGTGAAATTACGCCCGAAATTATTAAATACGTGAATTTTTATATTGCTAACAAAGCTTATAACCCAGAGAGTGAAAAATGTCCAAGCCGGGAATCGAACCCAGATCCTTAGTATAACGCACCAAAGCTCTACCAGGATAATACCCAGTCTGGCATCTCTCACTCGTCTCATGTATGCCACAAGGTTGTGTTGTCATGAAGGCTTTTCCATCTTGTGCTGCGGTTGTAGTCTTAGTGACATATGTGAGTGAGAGATATATGCCAGACTGGGCATCATCCTTGTTCCCAAGGATCCTTGTTGTACCAAGGATCCGGGTTCGATTCCCGGCCGGAACATTTTTCACTCAGTTGGTTATATGCTTTGTTAGCAATATGAAAATTCACGTATTTAATCTTTTCAGTTTTAAAATATGAGGTAATTACTCAAACAATATGTATTCATAAATGACTGACCGATATATTTTCAATTAACAAAAGTTTCAACAAAGATTTTTCTTATGCATCTTAATTGGTTTGAATTAATGAATAAACAATAATCTTGAAAACTTGCTTACTACAGCTTCATTGCTTAGATTGATTAATTTTGTACAAACCATCAACCATGAGTTTTTTTAAAACGTGTATGAATGCTGTGCTATACGAGTAAAATAAATGCATGTTTCGCATATTAAATTTTAAAAAAGGCACAAAATTTAATTATACCAAAAACAGTATATTCAAAACAAAGCAAATCAAACAATTTACTTATAGATCAATCATATATCCAGTAAATTATTTGTCAATTTTGAGTGTAAGGCTTGAAATAATGAAAAAAAAAACATAAATAAAAGATTTGACATTTGAAATATTTTTTGTTAAATATATAATTTTAATCCCAAAATTATAAAAAATGTTTTAATACTGTATTAATATTTCATATAAAAATTAATACGTACATATGACGTGTAATTTAATAATAGTTTTAATACCGAAAATCACTGAGGAAAAAAATAACTATATATAATATGTAAAGTTGAAGTATGATTAACCCATTCGGGACCATAGGTGCATATATGCACCCTCAAAAAGAGCATACATAATTTGTTTTAGGCACCAGTAAAAAATAAAAGCAATATTCACTTTCTCTAATTAGAGCATTTTTGTGATAGTTTAAGTAAAGGTAGCTTTCTAAAAAAAAGTGGTGCCAACCAAATACAATTTGTGTAAAAGCCGCCGGTCCCGAAGGGGTTAAATAATAGTTTTGATACCCAAAATCACAGAGGAAAAAAACAATTTTTCAAGAACCGCATTTTTTCATCCAGCTGTAGGAATGATGCTTTAAGAAAGAAAAAAAACCTGTTCTAAATTTCACACTTTTCACTTCCTTCCAATAAAATTGCTTTATTTTATGTAAAAACTTTTTTCCCCAAAATATATGAAAGGGTTGAATTTTGAAAATGCCCCTAACCCATGGGAAAAAGGTACTTTTAATATCTTATTTTCAAAGCATCGTAAATTAATGATGAGAGTGGTTTATGATATATTTTTAGTACATAACAAAACAATTACACACTTTCAGGAAGTTTTCGATATTTTAGATATGAGACCTTATGGTGGACTACGTTGTTATTTGAATAATTTAAGAGGGCATGTACAATTGCGGTCAATGAGACACAGCTAACAATACAATTTTCCTGTCAACCTCTGAACCACTGAATATATTTCCATATGTTTTTGAGATTGTAATTAGCTACACTGTGATTATTTTCTTTTTCTGAAAAATCGAATGCATATTAGTAACATTAATTAAAAGGAAATATATATATATATATATATATATATATATATATATATATATATATATATATATATATATATATATATCATTGCCAAATCAATTTAAGAAAACGTGTTGAAATCGTTTCACTAGTTATTCAGGGGGGGAAAAAAAGAAAGGAGAAAAATAGTAAGTTTGCAAGGGAAGGAATCAAAGTTTTAAACTGAGTAATATGCTTCTAGCGCTGTCAGTTTGCCCGACAAATTTTTACTTTTGTCTATAATTCAAGTTGAGTCAACTTGGAGAAAATCCGGTAACATTGCTGTTTATGTCAAGGTTTTTCGTTTTCAATGCCTTAAAATAATCATTACTTATCTTTCTCGTACCATGTCTTAAAATAAATTATATATATAACATTAAAAATTTACCAAAATGGAAGTTGTTCAAATAATTCTTATAATTATCTTACAAAGTTCATACAAACTGGTGCAAAACACAAATTACAGCACAAAAGTTGTCTTAAACACTGCATATCAGTGAAGAATTTTTTTTGAAAAAGTCTGAAATTTCTTGCTCGAGAAAGAAGTGTTTAATTCTTTGTAGCACGTAGCTTTTTCTTCACTTTTGGAGGTGTATTTAAATGACTTGAACAAGCTCTTTGCGTTTATTTTCATGTACGTGAAATGATTTTCATGTACCCTACCTAATGTCAATTTCTATGTCATTATCAAAATATGCAAATTTCCAAATGTAAATTGAAATGGGTTGGAATAACGTTGAATAACAATCAGAATAACATGAATTATAATGGAGAATAAAAAATAATTTACAATCTAGAAATTTATTTAACATTTTTGCACGCAATATTAATACTTTAAATTTGAAATCGCATTGTTATTATTTTTTTAAGATGCTACTTATATATAGCAACATTATTAGTTGAAGTTATATACCAACATATAGTTATAAATACGCAGACTGAGTGTTTAAATTTATAGTTAAATTGTAAATTTCCAAAAAAAAAGATTTATATACAGTAGAACGTCCATAACAGACACTTCTATTTAGCGAATACTTTTTCGGTCCCCAACACCTATATATTTCAGAAAATTTACCTTTGAATGGCAAACATCTCTGAATGCCGGACAAAATCTGTGCTCCCGAGGTGTCCGTTATTCGAATGTTTTACTGTATTATATGAGATTTTGCACAAGGGTATATACATATCTCGTAACTTAAATGGCTTTAAATCCAATTTTTTAATCGAAAATTCTGATTTATCAGATTTGTTCTTAGAAAATACATTTTTATGTTATTGAAATATACCAAAATCCAATAAAATCGTGAGCTATATAGATATGTTGATTATAATTCCAACTCAAAATGTTTTAAATCAAATATTGCCCTTTAAAATATTAAATGCTTAAATATTTACACTTTATAGATATTTATTATTTATAAGTCATTAAAACCTTAAACATTGTTGCAGATAGTAAATTTAGTTTAATTTGTTTCATATACAGTTTTGCTTTTCTGTAAGAGCAGTGTAACATCCTAAGGTCCCCCACCGTATTTTGCTCTTTCCTACTTATTTATATTCTTTATCATGCAAATAAAATAAAATAATGCATTTTAAATTCTTTATGCTTAAAATTATAAATTTAGACAAATTACACTTCAATAATTCCCCCCTTTAATAATCGAAAATATATTAAAAAAAATATCTAAAAAGAATATGAAATTTGAGAAAGATTTAATGTCATAAAAACTGACTTATTAAATCTATAATTCTAAGCTTTTTTATAAAATATTTATAGTAGTAATTAATTAACAAATAATATTAGTTTTTAAATATTTATATTTTTGTAAAATAATAGAAGTAATGTATTGGGGATTTATCTGTAAATAAAAAGGATTTTCCTTTTTTATTATTTTTACTTTTTGGGGGGCGGTCGGGGATGCAAAATTTCCACAGATCTTTAAACAGCATAAAAGCTATCTATACGCAAATCATTGAGAAAATATCCATTTTTAAAAACACTTTAGTGAAATATTGGCCGTGCTTTCTATAAAGCAAAGTAATTTTGATTATGAAATACAAAATATTCTGTTAAATATATTAATAACATCTTCAGTTATTAATAGATGTATTAAACAAATTTAATATTAAAATGTTTTACTATGGGACGTTAAAGTACCGTCGGGGCATAAAAGGTTAATGCAAATTTGAATTAAGTGGTGTTTGTGTAAATATATTTTGTTTAGTTAATAAATATATAGTTTTCAAAAAAAGCAAAATTTAAATTTATAATATTCATCCAGTTTAATATTTTTTGCTATAAAGCATCATGCCTCGTCTTATATTATAATGTTGTGGATATTTTAAACAATTTGTTTGTTTGTTTTTTGTTTTTTGATGAAACAGATTATTGGATTTATGATCAGCGATTTCCGTTGTATCGATTAAATAATCAAACATAAATGTTTTTTCCTTTGTAACCTATCGGTTATTCATCAAGCAAAATGGCATTTTTTATGTTCATATTCTTTTTTATGCGCTGTTAAAGTTGTTTGATTGATGACAATAATATTGAATAAATGCTTTACAAAACTCATATATTTTTCTTTGATTAAGCTGTATTTTGAAAATATGGTTTATCCATTTCATTTGTTTCGTACATTTTAGAAATATTTCTAAAATTATTAGTTGAAGAAATATATATATATATATATATATTGCTTCCCTTGCTATAGATATTTCCGGTTCCATTGATGTCATCATTTTTGTACTAAGGGTAATATTAAGAAATAAATATAAAGAAATAATGTAAAAAAAGAAATTTTAAAAATACGTTATTATGTTTTTGTGTGTAATGTGTCTTTAATAATAATTAACAATGGTTAACATTCCTTGCCATTCGTTAATTCTTCTACATGCAACCTAATTTAAAGTTATTGAGAAATCTTGATATTGCTTTTACACTATTATAACTCAGGTCCTAAAATTTTTCATGATCTTACAGTTACTATGGTAACGCCGATAGCAGTGCGTAGTGTTTTAGGAATAATAAAGCCTGTGAAAAAAATTTCTGTGAAAGACTTCTGAAAGCCAAAAGTTTTCAACATGACATTATTATTGCCTAGATTGATGAATAGTTTGACTCACCTGTCTAAAAAGTCAGTCATTTTATTTAATTTTTAAATAAGTACAACTGAAAAAAATATATTTTGTTAAATAGTTAAACGAAAGTAGAGAGAGGCAATTCTAAGGTATTTGCTAAAAGAATTTTGTTTTGCTTCAAATTTTCAAGGTTTTATCCCACTTTTTTCTCTATTTTAAGGATCAGTTGCACCCTCCCCCCCCCCCCCCCCCGCTCCCGGCGTTGCCCGAGCCCCTGATAATCTTAAATGTATCTGAAATCAGTGTCGAATGATTTTATATTTTTATACGAAAAACTTTCCAAATGAACCTAATGATGGGGTCTTCGGCAATGTACAGCCTTGAATTTGTATGATTTTGTATTCTTAAATAAAAGTCTATCCAAGCGAAAACAGAGTTGGGGGATCCACTGCCTTCGGCAACGTACATCAGACGTGCTATATGCACTCTCCGTTCTGTTTTGATTTTAGATGTTTAAACGGAAATCTTTCCAAACGAACCTAATGCTGGGGGTCCCTACTGTCTTCGGCAGCGTACATCCTCGAATAAAAAGCTAAAAATCGCAGAAATCCTAATAAACTTAGTTGAAAAGAAAGAGTATATAACATTTACTAATTGGCTGAAAGAATAAAAAAGGATTCATTTCACTTATGGGGGGAAAATCCCCACAAAATGCTAAAAACCGCAAAAAGCCCACCCAAAATTCAAACATCGCAGAGAACAAAATTTACTATAGAAGACTAAAACATTGTAACCGAAATTCTTTCACGAATGTCAAAAAATAGCCACAAAGCGTGAAAAAACGCTAAAAATCAAAAATCGCAGAAGACAAAATTTCAATAGATGGCTAAAACATTGTAACCAAAGTGCTTTCACGAATGACAAAAAACCACCGTAAAATGCGAAAAATCGCATAAAATATCGAGATAAATCCAAAATGTATTCCGAATAAACTTTATTGAAAAAAGGGCAACATTTACTATATTAACTTAAAGGATTGCAATTTAATTCATTTTACTATAGTTGAAAAATCTCCGCAAAACACTAAACATCGCATAAAAAAATGACTAAAAGCTCAAAAGTCGCAGAGGACAAAATTTACTATGGTGGGCTAACACATTGTAACCGGAATTTTTCCTCGAATGTCAAAAAATCGCTGCCGGACGCGAAAAAAACAATGAAAAGCGCATTAAAAATCGTTAAGTGATGTGTGGGGGAGGGGGGGGGGAGGGGTTGGCGATTTAATTTTTGACATTTAAATATATTAAATTTTCAATTCTGACCTCTATTTACCGCGGAAACCTGAATAATACCCCCCCCTCCCTCCCTCTTTCATTAAACTTTTAACTATAAAACAGAGTTTGCCATAGTTTGGACAAAAACGTCCTTTCAATTCCGACCAATATTTCGCCTCTCGTTTATAAAGGTATCCTACTCTGACAGCATGTTTATTTCTCCCGTCTGTAAATCGAAGAGCAGTGCAACTCAATTCAACCCATTGTTTACTTTTTTCGATTATTGGAAAAACGTCTTTGGGTTGGAATTTCGCCGTATCATTATGTAGAGGTAAGCTGTAAGCGAATAAAGTTGATACATTTAAAAGTTTTATTTGATTTTGTAAATTTGATTTCATTTCTGTAAAAAAAAAAAAAAAAAAAAGAAAAGAAATGGCTGACTCTTCTTGAACCACTTTCTGAATTTGTATACTTGCTAAATTATAAAATAAGTAGTAGATTATCACAGAAAAGAAAATTTAATTAATTTTTAGTACAATTTTTCCTACAATACTTAGACAGCGAGATATCGTTAAAAGTGTTTGAAATTAAAAAAAAAATGTTGAATAACATAAATGTTTATAAATATTTTATAAGGGTTTAAAGAAGTCTTTATCTCTTTCCCAAAGTATTTAATATCTTAATTATGTCATAGTATAATATAAAACCTTTTAAAAATACTTTTAATTTCTTTTAAGGATATTTACACAATCTTAATGAAGATTTAATGATACGTCACTAATTGCAGACATTCCTTCCCCAAACTCAGCAAACGACTTACGGTCGTTGGATTATGAAGGTGGCTTCTTTAAAGGTTAACCCAAAAGTTTATTCTAATTTATTTTATATATTTATTATTATGTTTACCTTTAGACAAGCTAGGAAGGTTGAACATTTGAAACAGACCGTTTTACCAAATGAAAGAGAGTGAATTACCGCAAGAAAGTGACCGCTTAGCTAAACATTAGTCTGTTCGCAGCTTTGACCTTGGTGGTCAGTTGTAACCTTTTTATTCCTATTAAAAAAAAATGCATACAAAATTAACAAAAGAACATTCTCTTCAATGGACGTGATAAGGATTTCTCCCACGACAGTCGCTTGCTTGTCGCGAGCGACAACAGAACGATGGTCAAAGAAGCCAACAAAGATCTCGCATTCTGTTGCCCTTGGTCTATTCCCTGCCTTATAGTATAATTGAAAATAGACCTTATTAGAAATACTCAAACCTAGAAAATATTTAATATCAAGCTATTTTAAAGCACAAAATTACGTAAAAAAAGATACAGAATTCGATTAAAATTTTCAGGGGATTAAATTTGAAGAAATACAATATATAAATTTTTATACGGCCCCCATACAAAAGATTTCCCAATGAGTAAAATGTTCCCCACAACAAGGTCATGTACAAAATTTCAGCATTTTATCATGAAAAGTCGCAGAGATATGTTAAAACAAAGTTGGTGAGATGTTAATCATAAATTAAAATGTATATGTTCACAGCTAGTGTGCAGATGATCGACACAGAAATGCATCATAAGCAAATAAAGTATGGCTCATATATTTAGTTTTATTAACAAATTTACAAAATTATGCTTTCTGAAAAATAGCTTAAGTTTTGTAATCTTCGCGTAAAGTTATTATTTCTACACAGTTTAGATACTTCTGTACCATTAAATAGCACAATTATTATTTATTTATGCAATCATTGTTTTCTTTCGTAATTTGTGTACGACCCCTGAAACGCTATCATCCCACATGATTTTTTTTTTCTTTGCGAACTCAAATCCAAGCATCAAAAAGGGGTTTAAATCAGCATTTATTTATTTTCATATCTCTGCATCTTTTTATGATAAAATGCTGAAATTTTTTACATAACTTTATTTAGTGTATGGAGCACATTTTACTCATTGGGAAATTTTTTGTACGGGCGCCGTATAAAATTTAAATTTTGTATTTCTTCGAATTTAATCCCCTAAAAATTTTAATCGATTTCATAAAATTCTGTACACTTATTTTTATGTAACTTTGTAAATTATAATATATGTCTATGATCAATATTTAAGGAATAAAAGCCGAGGTCAATGTTTTTTAGACACCCTGTGTATATATATATATATATATATATATATATATATAATATCACTTCTTTTAATTCTTTCACATTATTTATCAAAACAAATTGTTGTATTCACGACTTCTTATCTACAGACTACCAACAAATTTGTTTTCAAGATATTTTACGCCATTCATTCATGAGCTTTTATTCAGTCTACTCGCAGCTATCATAAATCTAACAGCTTCAACGTAACAAAGAATTAGGCATTGTGCCAAATCATGCCGCAGATTTAAACGTTATATATAGCTTGAAACAGAATGGTGTGCGATGGTGGGCGAGGTCATTTTATAGATCGCTAAAAATTTCTCGATGTGGAAATATTAAGGAATGTTTGCACCTGTCACAAATGTTTGAGTTTTTATTCTTTAAAAAAAAAAGTGTTCGGAGAATTGAAGAAATGTTTCTACTATTGATTTTTTTAGACCGAGTTTGATATATATGCATATGAATGTCAGCATGTATTTTCTCAATTTACTCCGAGTATATTTAGATTAAACTAGTCGGAATAAAAGCAAATAAAAAAATGCTGGAATTACTTTTTAAAGATGTAGGGAGGGGATGTGGGGGGGGGGGGGGGGAGTGTAAAGCTTGTTAACTTTTAACTAGTGTTGGCGGTCTCACAGACCGCTGCTTTTTTCAATTTTCAAAGGTTAACTTGTGACTTCCAGTTTAACTACAGATAGTGAAATTTTGTTTCGTTTCGAAAACTAGTACTATCACTAGCGACTTCTGAATAGGTGAATTTTAATTATAAGGATTCTGTGCATAAATATAGCACGGAAACAGTATCCTATAAGTTAATCGAGCCTTTTATTCATCTTTCGATCAAGCGTTTTCGCAGAGACCGCTCGCAGCATTATGCTGCAATTTCTGTGACAATAGTTAAAGGTTAAATTAAGATAATTTTTGCTGATTTTTTTTTTTTTTGGGGGGGGGGGGGAATGACTATATTCAAGCGAAAATAATCATTATAGATTAGACAAACTTTAAATAACAAATCACATAAAAATAAAATTATTCTGGTTATCAGAAAGTTCAGAACAAAAACGTGATTTAGTCTCACCACAGAAATCTCCTGCTTGATAGCTCTGGTTCTGAAACAAACAAACAAATAAAGGTTTAAAAATGTAAACAATGTAGAAGTCTGGCAAACTATTCATTTTTAGAAAGAAACTCTTATTAAATTTTAAATTGATTTTTTTTTTGTTGTTGTTGGGGGAGGGGGGGGGGAGGGGGATGGATACAAAAGATTTTCTTAGAAACCACTTTTGTCAAAAATAAAAAAAAGAGAGAAAATACATTATAAAGACAAATTTAAGTACATGTCTCATGTAGCTTTATTCCCAATTAGAAGTCGATAACTTTACCAACTTTCCCACAATGCTCACCTGTTCAAAACACGCTCTTTTGAGAAAAAAAAAAATCATTTGAAAAATGTTTTAGAAGAGGTATTTGTTAAAACTATAGTGTAATTTTTGTAATTGAGCGCTGGGCTAGGTGACGTTGGAAACTGAAATATATATAGAAATTTTTAGGCTAAAACAAATATATATTTTTTAGTTGTAATTTGACTCTGCTATTTGATATAGTGATTTCATAACATTTGGTCAATATCTTATGTTTCAATGGTTTAATTGTACAGAAAGCTTTTATATATATATTTATTTATTTATTTATTTAAGGTTTTACAGGAGCATCCCCCGTTAAGTAAAGGTAATTTATTCAAAATAAAATATTTAAAACATTTTTTTGCTGCCTCACACCAACTTTCAGTTTGAACGCAGACTTGATGAATAATCTTTCTAAGACCATTAATTGTTTTTCTAAAAAATATTTAACTCTTTTCTGTCGCCATACAGCTGTTAGATACTTTATTAAAATATATAATAATAACTTTTTTCCCATCGGAATTTTGTCATCCTTATCAGCAAGTCAATTTATTATCTGATGCAAAAAAAAAAAAAATGTTTGTATTTTCCACCGATCGTAAGTCATCCATATAGTGATGACTAACAACACTGAAAAAGCGTTTATTTAAGGCTCCTCTTCAGTAAACTTCCCGATTCCCCTCGCTAATGTTATTCCTATGGGCGTAGGATGCATTCGTATTTTTAAAATATCTCCTCGGAAAATTAATATTTTTAACTTCTGTTTTCTTTGTACTATTCTTAAAGAATGTCTCTTTTTTTCTTAGTTGTCAATTTTTTTCTAAAATATATACTTAATTTTATATGAAACGTTAAAATCTTATTAAGATTTAAAAACAAAAAAATGTAAATTAAACACATAATTTAGAAATATTTTGATAACTAAGAAAAAAAGAGACATTCTTTAAGAACAATACAAAGAAAACAGAAGTTAAAAATATTAATTTTCCGAGGAGATATTTTAAAAATACGAATGCATCCTACGCCCATAGGAATAACATTAGCGAGGGGAATCGGGAAGTTTACTGAAGAGGAGCCTTAACCTTGGGTAGCTTGTTGCGGCTGTGATCCTTACAAAGCCTTCGAAAACTGTACTTAATAGTCAAAACTACAGTTATTTTCATGACTACAAAATAAAAACTTCCTGACAATGATATAGCCAGTGTTACAACATTTCTATACAATAATTGATGTCTTTAAAACCACTTAACAGTTTCATTTTTCTGCCATGTTGACGAAACTATGCACCTTTTTGCTAAATCATTTTATTTTTAAATTGACTATATAAATTCTAAATAGTAAAATAAACTGTTACAAGTGCACAATATGTTAATTTTTGCTTGTTGTTATTAACAGCGAAACAGTTTTTTATGGGCAAATCAGTTGAATATTAGGGTCGAAAAAAGGTCGCCCGAGTACCGCCCGGGCAAAACTGTTAAAGAGCAAGTAACACAAAAATTCATTTTGAATGCCCCTGATGTGTTAGTATCCATTAAGGGGAGGGGGGATGAATTAGAGTTAAAGGAATGTTCTGTGCGCGGAAGGGGGGGGGGGGCACTAAAGAATCAGCTGTTGACAAGCTTGATAATCCAAAAATTGACACTACACTCATTTGAAACCCAATGAGTGGTGGTGGTGTTTATTTCGACTGATTATCTGTACGAGGCAGGGATGCAGCCAGATTGGGAGATTGCACTCCGTTGAAGTCTTTCAAAGGAACTCAACTGATATTTACGGAAGACTAGAAGAAAACCCCGAAAAACTCCGAACGGTTAGGACGACGAGCGCGATATGAGTTAGAAACCAGAAACTCCAGTCTACCAGCCTTAAAAATAACATATTAGGGTGGACATCCTAACGAAATGACTGCATCACAGGTGCGAAATAAGGGAATGGGAGGCATGGTTTTACTTTTTTACTTTCTTTTCATTCAAAGATGTATAATATCATGCGCCTTTCTTTTTTGCATTTCTTTGTTTTCTCTCCTATATTCTTTTTTTTTCCTTCTCTATTAAAGATTTATTTTCGCTATAAAATAAATTAATGTTTAATTTTATCTTATTTTATTTCTTTTATGGTGATATTTTAAACTTTGTTTATTGCTTCTTTATTGTTTTTTTTTTCTTTTAGTTATTTCTATGCCATTTATATTTTTAGTATATACTTTTACCATGAATGATGAAAATTTGCTGGATTATACTTAACTTTAAATACAAATGTCTTGTTTTATAAAGAATAAACCTATATTGAAATTCATATATGTGTATTAAAATCCATATCAAGGAGGTAATGTAATCTACTAGCTAAACATAATACAATCAGTAATTAATTGAGAGACTTAATATGTTACATTTTGCAAGTGGTAATTTTAATCACATTTTGTCTTGAGTCTGTTTTAGAAGTATAATCTTGTCTCATACCTTATTTAGATAACTTTATTGATAGAAGAATTCAAAAGTTTTCCAAAAGTTTTTGAAAAGATAACTACCGTATATACTCGTGTATAAGTCGAAGAATTTTAGACAAAATTTGGGAGCTGAAAATGGGGAGTGGACTTATACACGAGTAAGTAAAAAAAAAAGTTGCGGAGTGAAATACCGGAGTCATATATTTTTTTTGCAGATAATTGGTTAATGTTCAAGTCTTTTAATTAATCACATATATGGGTCTAGGTTGGAGAGACAGATAAAAGCGGACAATGGTGATTGATAAAAAAAAAGCTCAACAATAATGTCTCTGTAATTGTTCCGCACTCATTTTCTCTTGGGATAGAATTCCCTTCAATACAGGGGCATTCCTTTTAACATTTTAATCCCCTTTTTAAACAGAGTTCAACTTGAGAATACTTCTAGATTTCTCTCCTAAAAGTCCTACAATACAAAGAAGTACGATATTTTAACAGTTTAAGAAATTGTTTACCCTTGTAAATAAGGCTTAAATAGATATTTCACACACACAAAAAAAAAAAAAAAAAAAAAAAAAAAAAATGTAAGTAATTATTAAATTGATCTGAATAGCTTTCAAAATAGTCTAAGCCTCTTCAGTTTTACATAATTATACAATTTTAAAATGTTGGATTTAAAAAAAATAAAAGAAGTCTGATTAGAAACGTAAAAAAAAAGTTAACTAATTTAATGAAAATTTATTATTTTTTTTTTATCCTCGATTACAAATCATTTTTCAACATACTACCAGAAATGTGGTTCGACTTACACGAAAATTCAATTTTTTCCAAAATTTTGCTTAAGAATTGGGGGTGTCGACTTATACATGAGTCGACTTATACACGAGTATATACGGTATTTTACAATGCGTTTGGTGTCTGCATTTTGTAATTTCACAAAAATTTGTATACCTATATAGCATATTTTGTACTGAGGGATTTGAAGTAACAGAGCAAATGAATAAATACGGGTAGAGCGTTTAGTATAAATAATTGTCTAATTTATTGGTAGCATTTCTGTCTCAGCCTGTAAATTATAACTTCAGGATTCTTCTCTCGACAGAATTGCTCTAACCATTGAATTACTGGGGCTATGAGCTGTAGACATTTAATGCGTGGTCCTTAACACATTAATTCTTCATGTAATGTAGTAACACTTCTTTAATCTCCATTAAAAATAAGAAAACTAGATATTAATATTCAAAATACTAATTTAAATTCTCCATCAGTTGGACTAAAGCACCAGGCATGAAGAAGCAGGGTTCACAAAATATTTTGTCAAGTTTTGCTTTCATAATTTACCTGTTTTTGTGTTTATTATTACTATATAAAGTTCTTTGATTTGCTATTGCTTTCGATATAATTACTTTTTAAAAGTGCGTGAAATTGTAGTCTAACTGACAAGGAGGTCAATGAAAGATAATTATGCTTTTCCTTTTCCTGTCTTCTGGAGTTTCATGAAGATTTAGCAATTCATTTGATTTACCCCTTAGAATATTTTTCCAACTTAACACTACTTTATTTAGTGATGGGAGGGGGTGTCAGAGATAGGTTTTAACTAAAGTTTTTCATTTTCGTAGATTTGCAATTAGCGGGTATTCTTATTTATATTGCAAAAACATTATTTAAATATAAAAAATAGCTTTTTTAAAAAAAAAAATAGCAACACTTGTTTTAGGAACTTCTGAAGCAACGTGGCTGTTTTTCACAATCTCATTTTTTCATTTTGTACTAAAATTTTACATAGCCTTGAAATAGCTTTGTGCGAAATATATTGTCTGTTTTTGCTTTTCTTTATGTTGATTTTTTACATTTCAAGTAATTATTGTAGAACTGAAGCTTTTGCATTTATCTTACCATTTCTTTATTCATTTTTCGGAGAGCGGTTTATAGCCCTTAAATTCCCTTCCTACTTTTCGCAAATGATAACAGTTGAGGTTATTCTTTATTTAAAAATAACCTCAAGTTCTTGAACAGTTTTTAAAGATTTCAAATATTTGAGCAACGCTGAAATATTCTATTAATTAAAGATTTTTAGTTTTCTACTAATAAATAGTCTTATGTCTATGGGGGAAAATAGACATTCAAAGGATTATTTGTTGGGCAGTTAAGAGCAAGTTATAGATTCCATTCAAATTTATTTTCCAAAAAAATATTTTATTGAAGTTTTAATAAAAATATGTAGTAAACACATATTTAGCGGATGTTTTATTATTTTTTTAATTTTATAAATTTGTAGCAAATATAAAAACATTTATTTCTAACGCTCATAAATATACTCTTTCGAGTTTTCCATAAAAAAAAAGTAATAATAACGGTTGCTGAAGAGAAATGCATGTACGTGTTTTTTTTTTGTTGTTGTTTTTTTTTTCTAAAAGAAAGCAGATTTTTTTTCTTTCTTTTTTTTACAAGACGAGAACACCAGGATGAAAAATTAGAAACAAGTTCTTACAAAGATCTTTTTTCCCCCCTTCCCTTGCTTGAAGCGTGCTTTTCACTCGCTGCTGGCGTAGAGCCTTTTTAATTTTGCGTAAGAGCTCGGACAGAGCATTTTTAATTTGATGCACTTATTTTTCCATAAAAAACCTCCACTAAATTTTATTTGCGAACAGTAACTTAGTTCATACGCAAATAAATTGTCCCGTTCATGATATTAGTTCATTTGATTGAAATTAAATTTATTAAAATAAAAATATTTTACAAGAAAATATTAGATAAAAACCTTTTTGATTCATAACTATTTCGTTATTAATTCTATATTACCTTCTTATACATAATCATCAGTATAGTATTTCCATTCTTGTACAATATTATAATCCTTTTCCTCGTAACTGAATAAAGTTAAAAAAAAAAAAAAAGCACTGTTGTCGGTGACCATGATTTTTTTTTTCTGTAATTTAAATACGAGACAAAGAACTGCTCAGCACACTTTGCGCCTATGCATCAACGTGATCGAGGTGAGAAGAAGTTAGATGTTAAGAGGAAGTCAAAGGGCAAGGCATGGTAATGATGCACTTCACCTATAAGAACAATTTAACACAAAGACGTCTCGGGCATTTGAAACCTGTTTACGCCATAAAAATACCATTTACCGAAAGAAGGACCAAAATTAAAGGATTAAATCAAAATCACAAAATCAGTAGTCTATTGCACACATTTTCTCAGCTCTTTAGATGTTGAGGAACAATGTGCAATAGACTCCTAATTGTCCGACACTCAATTATATGACGCACTCGATTAACCGAGACCCCTCTATATCTCATACCGGGTACCGTGATTATAGAATAATTGAGAGTTAACTGTAGTTTAATGTAACTGATTATCCCCCCCCCCCCCCCCCCCGTTATCTATTTCAGTATTCTGTCATTACAGCAGGTCCCGTGAGTGACAGATAATAAGGAGTCTCCGGTATATTCCTTAAATCGAAAAAACGTTTCGTATTCCCTCGAAAATTCTTTATGGTTCTCATCAATTAACAAGATTCTTTCTATAATACACTGTTAAAAATTTGCAGCAAACTGTCCAGCCATTTTGACCGTTTTTATAGAAAACGGTTACATAACCGTAATTTAAGTCTATTCTGACCATATGGGCGATAATATGGCCAGAATAGAGTTAAATTACGGTTATGTAACCGTTTTCTAAAACACGGTCAAATGACTGGACAGTTTGCTGCAAATTTTTAACAGTGTACAGTTAGTTTAAATCAATTTAACCCTTAACTGGTGTTATGGTGCAATTTAGTCCCTATTTATTTACTCGTGTATTTTCTTCATCAATCAGTAACACTTATATAAGAATAGTAAATTATATAAGTAAAATACTCATTGATTTATTCAACTTACAAATACATTCATGTAAAAATACCATAGTTTTTACCATAGTTATATATAAGACTAGCTAGGAACGAAATGACATATGACACCAGCTGTGCAAAAATTTCACGACCTCAGCTAATAAGGGTTAACGCAGTCCATGAAAATTATACGTTTGAAAAATGCATTAACGTATTTTGCGCCGGACGGCCAAAACTTTGTTATGTCTTTGGATATTTATAACTTTGTCTATGGATGTTACTGTTACATAATGTATGTTAAATTATTTCTAAAAATATATACATTATATTTAATATTCATAAAATCAGTGTACTGAGCATATATAAACATCGATTAGACATTAGTACAGCAATTAAATGCATTCATCTTTAATATAAACACGAATAAAGAAAATCATGCTGTTGAATAATGCAACATGTAAGAATAAGACCCCATTAGCGGGGCTTTATGATAAAAAACGGAGAACAAGAAGCACAAAAAGTGTTAATTACCATAAATATAATAATCGCCGTTAAAAGAGTCAGATCTGAATCACAAGAATTTGATTCAATTAAGTGGTTAACTCCATGACTGTGATTAACCTTTAGATCTCTGTTAATGAATTTTCTTATAAATGATTGATTTAATTAATCACCGATACAGATAAGCGGTAGTTTCTGCAAGAGTATAAAATCAATGTCGCCCCATTTTCATTTGCAAAGTTAGTTTGGGTGCATTTTACCTTCACTTCTATTGAAATTTAATTTTTAATTTTTATTATACGCTTTCTACCTGGGGTCCTGAGGAAAAACATATACATACATCGAATTTCTAAGTTGTTTATTTTAAAATGTTTTAAAACATTAATAGTTGTAAAATTTTCAGAACTAGAATGGAATATTAAAATTTCTGATATCAATATATTATCATACATTTTTAAACTTCTACTTTCTGCATAATTCTATTATGCATTCTACACCACATTTACGTGTTATTAGACTATAATGAGCTATAAATATTCTCCGAACGTTTGCTTTTTTATTTGGCTTATTAGGCTAACTTTTATTAACGGAAGTAATTTGTAATATTTTCTCACCTTAAAAATTATAAACTTGGTAACTTTCTAAATTATGCGCTACTTTTATTTTTATATCTCGTTAATAATGAAAGAGTAGACAGGTTTTCGTTACTCAAACATTAAAGATTAAGACCGTCCTATGATGTAGTTAGATGACAAATGCTGCAGTATCAACCCCCCCCCCCTCTCCCAACTAATAGTTAGACTATAGACTTGCATGCTGGTCCAAAGATTTTATGCCAAATTCCGATCCGACCCGACCCGGCGCCGTATGAAATCCAACATTTCGTCCTGACCCGGGAAGTTCATTTCATGGCTAGACGGCTGACCCGGCCCATAAAAAATGAATAAAATCAGGTCCGGTTGGCCAAACCCGACTCAATTTACACAAAAAATACCGATGTTCCTTAACACAGAACGCCCCACCAGTGGCTGGGTTCAAACCCCTGTCGCGCTCGTCGACCTAACCGTTCGGAGTTTTCCGTGGTTTTCTTCTAACCTTGCCGTAAATACGGTTTAGGATCCCTTAAAAAGACCCCCACGGAGGGCACTTCCCCCTTGGGCCTATATCCCTCGTGTTGATAATTGGCCGTCATAAATCAACCCAGCCCTAAACACAGAACTGCAAATAAAATTCTTTAAAAGAATGTTGCAAAAAGTTTCACATTATATGTCCACCAGCCATTTAACAGAGAATAACACTACTAATGATCAGTTTAACAATTAAACTTTTTAAGGCGCCTTCACGTACGTAATGTAGCTTAGAATTCAAAATGAAGGCTATTAACCCTCCAGTTCACGGCTTAGTTCTGTGAGACCCAAGCATGTATGTGTTTTATGAACAACGTTTTTTCAACCCGTGCACTGGTGGGTAAAAAAAAAAAAAAATCATAAATTTAAAGCTCTATGAAGAAAAAAAGTACATTTTTGAAAATATTTCTGGGTAATTTATTAAACTTTAATATCACTATTATCCTCATGTATAATATCACTATTATCCTCCCCCCCCCCCCCCCCCGAAAAAAAACAAGCCATCCAGAGACGGACTTGGATAAATTTTCTTTCATTAGAATCGGGCCAAGCGGTATGCCTGGAAATAATGAAGGTCAGGCCCGGCTTTTCCAGGAAAGAATAAAGTTCAAATCTGCAGAAAAATGGTTAGCCCGGGGCCGGTCTTAGACTAAGGAAAGAAATTTGGCCCGGGCTTTGGGCTAGTGCAGGGCATGTAAACGCATTGTAATCGCAGATTTTGTTCATGGAACCGCCAACAGTATAAGCTAATGTCACTACCACAGAGACAATTGGGGAAACTGTCTTCTTCAACGGACCCAAATAATTTTCATGTCTCTTCATCCACTCTCTGTCAACTAGCTCGAGTACCTAACATAGGAAGAAGACCTAAAATTACACAGATTTAACATGCTAGACAACAATTTGTATGACAACCGACGTTCAATGACTGATACTGAAATCCACACCCGATTGAACGTTGAGGGCTAAATATTAACATTTAAACCCCTGTTGTTGGCATGAAAGAAAAAAAAAGCATCTACAACACAAAAAGAAATTAAAGAAGAAACCGTACTAGGATCGAGAGACCCCCAAATCATCTACGACATAAATCTTACTTTTCTTCTTTTTTTTATTTTTCTTAAATAAAACAGCTCCTTTAAAGAATTTATTAAGCCTCCGCTATATATAAAAATTATACAAAATTTAAATTATAGGTGTAATACGAATTGCTTTTAAAATGCACATAAAATAAATTCTAAGGATAGAAATAAAAGGACATGGTCTCCATTTCAATAAAAAAAAAAAATTATATATATATGTAAATAATTCAGCGCAAATTAAGAAGAAAAAAAAAAAAAAGCTTGTCTGCTTTGCACCTAACGCTACAGAAATTAAGCTCTAACACTAGCACAGCATATTGAAGTATTACACAATATTTTGCCTGCATCAATAATAATAAAGAGATAGTCGCTGAGTTTATTTTAAAAACAATCCAAACCTTATTTTTCCCGTTTTTGCTTATTATGCTGATTTTGTTCATTTGAATTTTTCATTCACTTTTGCCTGTTATGCACGTTATTTGTTATTTTCATTCATTATAGCATGTGCTTATTTGTAATATTTTAAGAGTGCTGTTGCATTAATTTCATGCTTTTACCCTGTTTTCTTTCTGTATCCTGTTTTTTGTCTATAAACATGTGAAAATTTTAAAATAAAATAATATAAATAATATAAATAATATTATTGATTTTACAAAATAAAAAAATATATATAATAATAATCTGTTTGGATTTTGAAAGAAAAAAAAATATTATTGTGTCAGATGAGTTCAATATTAAAAATTTCGAAATAAAGCTGAGAACGCATCTGTCTGAAATAGCTGAAAATATATACCATATATACTCACGTATAAGTCGACATCCAAATTCGAGAAAAATAACAGTTTATTCCGTTTGAATACCAGTATTTCCAAATTGTTATCTTCGCCTTATTTAATTGCAGAATTTTTAAAAATTTTCTGCGATCAAATAAGGCGAAGAAAACTATTCGGAAATAGTGGTATTTAAACGGAAGGACCTGTTATTTCTCTCTGATTTGGGGGGTCGACTTACACTCGAGTAATATATATGGTACACGATGTTTATATACGTATATCATAAACATGCAACCATAATTCCATTTAATCAAAATACATTATTCCTACATTTATATATAAAAACAAGTCGATATATTAAAATAATGATTTAAATAAAAGAGTAAATAATTATAGCAAATTTACAAGTATATTCAAAAGTTTAATTAAGCATTAAAAGCTGGAATTAAATTTCAACTTATAAATCATTTCAATAGTGCTACCATCTTTTGTTAATGTGAATGTTTAATGAGTAAATGTTTAATAATGTTTGATTATCATTAAACATTAATGTTTAATGAGTTAACTTTTGTCTAAAATTGAAGGTTCAAAAACACCTTCAACTTTCTGACATATGATGATACCGGAATACGAAGAAAATAGTCAGCCTTTCTACAGTTCAACCTCTTCAAGATTACATGCATGCATGCATTCATGCGTACACTTAATGTCAGTCGAGTTTAAAAAGTTAAAACGCAGTTAACAAGACACGTGTGATACATTCTTTTTGTATAAAAATAATATTCAACTGAAATTACCCACCTCCCTCCCAAAAAAATTATTTACGTATATATAATTTTTTTACAACAAATATTTTCCAAATCTGTAACAAATCATAAAAGCCCAAATATCTCACATCACCCACTGTCTGCTTGTTTAGTTTATAGCAACATGTGTATAAACCGAAATGTGAAGACTTACAGGTATTTCTATTTGAAAATTAATTAATTTCATCTAAAAGTCACTACAGTAAATCGCAAAGGATTAATAAGACACATGTCTCATTCCCTTATATATTAAAAAATAAATAAATATTTCAAATTAATTAGGATTTTTTTAAACAAAACATAAAAAAAATTCTCAAAACTGCTGTTAAATAATAAAAATCTAAAGCACTTGCTGGTAAACAAAAAGTGGATAAAAGATTCAACTTATAATCAAAATTATAAAACATGAAACTTACTTTTAATTTTTTTAATTAAACTTCTTTTTATTTCTGACAAAATCAAAACCAAGTTTCACATAATCTAGTTCTGATTATAAATTGTTATAACCTAAAGAACAAGCAGCCGAACTTTTAAGCAAAATTAGATTATGTAAATCTTACTTGCAATTACATTAGTACAATTAATCAATTTCATTTAATAGCTATATCGATTTAAAAAAAAAAAAAGTCAGACATTCGTCTGACTTTGTTTCAATTACATCTTCTTACGGCCCATTAACCATTACGTTGAAAGTGAAATCAGTATCCAAAAGCCATCACGCATCATAGATATCCCTGACCCTGGCTATCTAGACAAACGGCAATGAGCAAGGCTGGAGAAGAAACGTGTCGAAGGCTTAGCTTCTAGATAGGAGGGGGGGGGAACTAAAAAAAAAATAGAAAGTAATTATTCAGAACAGGATTTCTCTATTTATAATCTGTTCAAATCTCATTCTCCCGCGTTTTCATGCTTCGAATGTAGATATTTTCAACATGCGATATTTAAGTAATATTAGAAACTTCACTAGCTTTCTGAATTATAAAAATAAAATTTTTATATTTAGTTTTGTATTCTTAGAAAGGAAAAAAAAAATCTCATTCTACTATGTTTTTATGCTTTGAATGCAAGTATTTTCAAAATGCGATATTTTAGTAATATTAAAAACCTCACTAATGTTTTCCTAAAACCTTTTAAATTAAAATTTTCATATTTATTTTTAATTCTTGGGGAAAAAAAAATTATCTGCAGTTTTCATGCTTCCAATGCAGGTGTTTTCAAAATCCAATATTTCAGTAATGTTAGAAACTTTACAGCTTTACAAATTATAAAATACAAAATTTCGTATTTTTCATTCTTAGAAAAAGTATATATATGTGCAGTTTTCATGCTTCCAATGCAGGTGTTTTCAAAATCCAATATTTCAGTAATGTTAGAAACTTTACAGCTTTACAAATTATAAAATACAAAATTTCGTATTTTTCATTCTTAGAAAAAATATATATATGTGCAGTTTTCATGCTTCCAATGCAGGTGTTTTCCAAATCCAATATTTCAGTAATGTTAGAAACTTCACAGCTTTACAAATTATAAAATACAAAATTTCGTATTATTTTTAACTTCTTTAAAAGGAAAAATTCTTATTCTCCAGTTTTTATGCTTTTAAGAGCAGGCATTTTCAAAGAGCGGTATTTCAGCAATGTTAGAAACTTCACTATCTTTCAGAATTACAAAATTGAATTTTTCATACTTTTTTGTTAATTTTTTAATTTTTTTAAATAATTATTATTTAATTCAATTTCCTGCAAAGTTTAAGAAAATGCGACATGCATCATCAAAAGATCATTGTGAAACCTTTATTGAACCATTAATATTTTAATCAGTAGGATAATTAAATTTAATCTTTTGATTTCATTTGATTTTTTTTAATTGGGTTTTGAAAAATTATAAATATATTGAATTAAGATAGATAAAGTATTTTAGAATGCATAGATTATTTTCTGTGATTTAAATATAAAAATTAGATCATTTCGTCCCTAACTGTTACTTTTTAAAGGATTTGTATTTCATACATTTAGTGAAAATTGAATTTATTAATGATTTTTAAATTGTTTCGTAAATGTAAATTGAATTTAAATTGATAATCAAAGTTTTATGTTTTAATGGTATGTGAATGATTTAAAAATTTAAGTCATCAAATATAACATTATGTTTTAAATTTAAACCAAGTATAAAATAAAAAATACAAGTGATTAAGTTTTTCCCTCAATAAAAGTTTTATGGAGTGATAATGCATATTTTCCTCGCTCTTTTGAGATAAAAATTAATGAATATAGCAAAAAAAGTAAAATAAATATTTAACAGTTACCATTATATTAAATATATTAAATTTTAATATTAAATATATATTAAATATATAATTATATTAAATATATAATTATAATTTGCTATATTAAATACATTTATATCTATTTGAACAGTCTACAATAGCACATTTTAGAGAAGATTAATTTACCGATTAAGAAAATAATTACGCTGATTAGTTTACCATTACAACCAAATAATAACAACACTTATACAACACTATATACAACACTTAAATAATTTAGCTCAATGTTGAGAATACGATTATAATTTTTTGAAAAAATTCAAATTTAATTTCTGTTCTTTGCTTTTGCCTACTCCTTTAAAATTCATTTTTTATTTTCTGAATTTTTGCACTTCGCCTTTTTAACTCATGCATATTAAAATATTCAGCCACAAAATCATATGTTGTGTCCAAATTTACTTCTCTGCAATCAAAACAACTGATATTTATGCACCTATTTTCTTTCTTATAAAAGTTTTGTAAAACAACAACAAAAAAAAAATTACCTCACGCTTTAATAACAATTTTCATAAGCTAAATTCCTTAGTTTTTCTATATGATTTTAACCTTTTTGTTCTATTATTACTTTTTAAATCAAGAAATAAAGTAGCTTTATCACCAATTAAATAATTTCATATAATGATTTTGATAGACCTAAGTAAAATATTTTTTTAATTAAATTTAACGAGTGAACGCCAAATTAATTGAAATAATTACTTGGTCAAAATAACAATAAAATAAATCTGGGAAAGCTTGGTCAACATTCTAAAACTCGAATTCTTGAAATCGTACTGTGCTGTGTCATTTAATTAGACACCCTGTCCAAAAAAAAAAAAAAAAAAAAAAAAAAAAAAGTTACTGGGCTTTAAGTTAACTAATTTATTTTTTTTAATGTTTGGAATTGTTAATAGCCAAAAATAAAAATTAAGTAGGAAATCTTTGCATAAGATATTAGAATAAAACAATACTTTGTTTAAAAAAAAAAAACACAAATTTAAAAATCAAGACTATAGTTTCGGACTGTAAAAGTTAACCCTCTCTTCCTTCGTGTGGTAGACAACACATGCAGCAACACACTTAAGAAGCAACGTAGAAAGCAACACACGTAATCACCGAACACGAGCAAGAAACACATATACGCGTTTCTTGCTCCTTTTTTATAATGTGGAATCTTTGAAAAGCTGTTTTCAATTTCTTTCTAAACATTTCCCAAACAAGCCTTAGGACATATATGGATATTTCCTGATTACTCATCTGACGATATGATAGTGTGCGTTAGTATGTAATACACGAACTTCAGGATTTTTTTTAATATCAACACAGATGCATTCTCAGCTTTCTTCTGCATAAAAAACAGGGTGTTTTAGTACCAGGTTTACAAACTTTAAGAGGTCACAGACTACACTACAACAAACAATTTCTGTATCGAAAACGAGGGTTGCAATCAGCTTATTCAGTCAAAGCTACAGGGTGCTTCACTTCAATCTGAGCTCGGGTTGAGCACAACTTTAATGATTATGTATATATTATATTTTAACGATATTTACAACAGAATTAAATTGATGTGTGCTAAATGCGATTAAATCGTGAAAAGTGTTAAAAGTACAGAGTAATTCGGTCAGTGCACCGTGTGTATTGTCAACTACATACGAAAACTGGATCATATCATGTTTAGTGGTAATTGGATGTGATGGATGGTGACCACTTCTACACATCTCGTGATATTGTCTCATTTACGGTGGCGAAAGTGGCAACCTTCGCAATCCAATCAGTGTTAAATTTAGATGACGGATTTTTCAGAATGTAGTTGAGAAGTTGAGATTACATACGGTGCATTCGCTGAATTATTGCGTACTTCTAGCCCTTTTCGTGATTTCATAGCATTTTGCACAAATCAAGTTCGTTGCTGCAAATGTCGTCAAAATATCTTTATTATTATTAAAGTTATGACCAAAAATCCGGGCTCAGATTGAGCTGTTAATTTTGAGAAAAACTAGATTGCCACCCAGGTTTCCTTTATAAAAATTGTTTGTTGTAGTGTGCTCTACTACATCTTGAAGTTTATAAACCTGGTAGTGAAACACCCTGTATAAAAGTATTTCCTTGCAATTTTTTTATATAAACCAGTTATTTTGCGATTTATTTTTACTTATCGCTACACAGGCCTGGATGACTGCGAAGATGATTGCGAACGTAAGTGCGGGGGCGATCTGCAAGAGGAATACGACACTATGTCATCTTACGAGACGCCACCGCCCCCCATGCCCCCTGTACAACCACCACCCCTCTGCCAAGAGGGAACAGGGGCACCTGTCTACCCGAAGCAGAATGAAAGGCCCGAAATCGTGCATAACCCACTGCTCTTAGGTAGGTTAACAATGAACATGGTAGAAGTTCCCATTTTACACATAACAAATACTGGGTTGTAATATGAATTGCAATACAGTTAAATTATTGGATCTCTATGAAAAAAAAATCACCTGTCGTTTCAGGAAAGGAGGTATGAATATAAAGAATTGTAATCCTTCCGATCGTAAAATCGATTACGCTACTTCGATAAGCTTGTGTATTCTAGAACTCCTATTATAGGAGCCTTGGTGTATTCATTCGATAAATTTGCACCTTTCACTAGAAAGAAATTTTTTAGGAGCGTGGTTTAAATTTTATTGCATCATTCTGATATAACGTGTCTTTTTGATGTTTTATTATTGTCTATCAAATATAATAATAAAATAATTTTATTATATATACAGGAGGATCAAAAAATAAAAAATCATTAATTTGAAAATTATAGAGAGTTTCAAGATACTATTATCACATAAATGCACGGGATTCATGTAATCATGAAAATTTTACTGCAAGAATAGTTAATGCAACACAACTAAGATTACAAAAGGCTCAATGTAACAACTGTAATTAATTAGAATGACCGTCAGACATGGCACGACACTCTACATAGCATTAGAAAAATTAGTGCTGCAATTTCTGTCATATGATATGATATGGTTTAAATAGCGACAGAAAGCAGTTCCGGGACCACTATAGTACTAACTATCGGTAAAAAAATTAACTATTCTGTCATTAAAATTTTCCTTTATTAAAAGATTCCATACTTTTCTGTGAAAAACTCATCGTGATACTGTCTATTTTTCGAATTATTCTTTTTTGACTTTTCCACATGAATATGCTCTTTAGTGAAATTAGTGGCGCAACCAAGATTTTCATCTGGGCGTGGTTTTGAATCATTAATGAACAAATCCCATTTTTTTTTAAAAAAACATGTATAAGAATTTTACTCTTGCTAAATATGTGATGTGATGTGTAATATCCAACGTAAAGAAAAAACTCGTCTAGTTTGGAGCTAGATAATAAACCTGAAGATGTTTCGCTTCATCCTAAAGCAGCTCATTTCTTCAGAGCGCAATAAAGAGAAGAGAATGAGAAACAATAGCAGAAAAGTATGTTTGCTACTACGGTTTCTCATTATCTCCCCTTTCTTTCCTTGTGCTTTTTTTGCTCAGCTTTTATTTATCGAAAGACAAGAGTTTTGTATTTATCTTATCTGTTTTAAATATGTATGGGAAGTTTTTTCTTAAATCATTAAATGTCCTTTTCACTGCACTGGTGGTGAACTTAATTTTTAGATACAATACAGTTAAATTAGTAGAAAAAAAAAATCACGGGTATTGTGAGATTGACTCACAAACCAGTGGCTGAACTAATTTTTTTGGCAGGATTATTGGCGATTAAATTTGAGTAGATTAATGAGGATATACTACCTTTATCCCCCCCCCACCCCCTTTTTTTTTCTTTTAAATGTAAAGATTTACGTAGAAAACATTTTGTAACATTTTTCAGTTGAATTTTCTCCAACCTTCCAATATTTTTTTACAAAAATTTTGTTAAATATGCGTTAATCAAACATTTATTAAAACATATAAATGATGGAACGAAATATGCGTTACATATCAATAAACAAAGACGTTTTAAGCGAAAGTTCCAGTAATCCAATATTTATTAAAACAGAAGCAGTTGATCGAAAAATGCGTTTAGTGTTGCCAATTTAGCGGATTATTTTATTCATGTATTAACAGAATTTCCAAATAGAATTATTCGCCTTACTTATATCTGTAATTAAATAATAAGAGTATTACAATTTGGAAATTGTGGAAGATATCTGAATAAAAAATCAGCTAAATTGACAACACTGTATGTGCTACGTATCACAAGAGAAAAAAAAGAGGCTGTTTGTGAAAATTTATTCATTAAAATAAAATTAAAGTATGAACAAAATTTTTGTCCAAAAGAAATACTAAGAAACATATTTTTTATAGCAGTTTTCTTTTTCAGTGCAATAAAAACTCAGCTTCTCAAAATACTTGTGCAGTTTTTCTTATTGAAATTAGGAAAGAATCTTTTAAAATAATTATCTCCCAAGAAAGAGTAAAAGAAAAAAATTTCGAACATTTTGCCACTTACGACAGTCTCTCCCCCCCCCCCCTCTCCCGTTTTCTTTGATATCAAAAATATTTTTCAGCGAAGGAGAAATACAATTCAACGTATATGCTTTTTTCTTTTTTCAGTAATAAAGTTAGAACGTCGAATTGAAATTTCATTCTTACGAAAATATCCGGAAAACAAAGCCTGTGAAGCTAAGTGAAAAATTTGAAACTATAATTAAGGTTCTAAAATTTTCTCCAGCGGAATGTAATGACAATAACTTAATTAGGGAAAAAGAATTGAGTTCTGATTGGTTTTCTGAATGCAAACGTTAGTCCCGTTCTTTAATATTCGTAAGTGAAAATATGATTAACATCCTCTCCCACGTGGTGGCCATTTTTCTTCATTTAGCTGATGCGCTTAGCGAGCAAGATGTCAGCTAAATCAAATAAAGTTGTAATTAGGCTGTACTGTGAAATCTGAGAGCTTCACAGCCATAAAACATATAAACAAACTACGAGGAGATAAAACTCTATTAAGCGTGTTTTATAGTGTAGGGTAAGAAGTCAGAATAAATCAAGCCCGCACGCTTAACACAGCATGGCTGCCAGTGTAAACAGTTCTAACGCACTTCCATAAATCGATTTTGGGCTCATTTCTCATGCGACGCATAGAAAGGTTTCGGCCACGCCCATGTCGACTCCTATTGGTCGGTGCTGTGGAACTTGAACTGCCGGATTTCTCTTCAAAGAGAATGTGAAAGCCGGCGAAGAATTTAAACGGTGAAAACCACTTTTTCTCCAGCTAGTCGAATTGTTTTGTAGTGTTTTCAACGAGTAATTAGTGTAATGGTTAGCTGTTTCATACGGTTTAGTGCCAGAATGCAAATTTAAGTTGACATTTATTATGTTGCAGTTACATTTATTTCTAACCAATGATGAGTTTCCTCTGAAAGACATACATCTTATCATCAGCAATGTTAATTTTATCTCTGATTTATGATTTGTTGTCTATTTTCATTAAAGTAATAGTTTTTTCACAGCATTTTTATTAATCTTAAATGCTTGAGTGGTAAGAAAAGAAAGAAAAATAGAGAATAATGGAGTCAATTTAAAATTATTTTTCTTTTTGAAAAATCAGCATACCTTGCCGGCATTTAAAAAACTTCGACTTTAAAAGGCGTTTGAAATATCAACTTAAAATGCAGCAAATAATAATTCTTACACCAAGTGAAGAAATAATAATCAGCATTTATGCTTAAAAATTCCGTCATATATTTTTAAAATAAATAGTAATTTTAATAGTTGTAAGAAGCTGCCGTTAGATGGCGCTAGATGACGACAGCATAATCTCCCGCCAAAAACTTGATGCAAGGGCAGAAGTGTCAAGGATGATTTCATTCGGATTTAAGTGTGAAGTTACGCTGACGGCTGACACGAAATTCTCTGGAGGAATATAGACAATTCTAAAAAGCCGATTTATTTAGAAAGATCGGTAAATTATTATTATTTTTTTTCCTCATGAAATTTGAGAGTATTATTCGGCTGATCTCTTATGAAATATTATAAAGTTTTTATTAGTATAAATTAAAATACTTCTTAACATTAATCTGTGCTTATAATTTTCTAAAGTATTTTTTTTTCCGTAAAAATGCTGCTATAATTCATTCGTGATTGTTTTTAAATTTTTAAGTAGTTCTGAGAGAAAAAATAATGTATAACATATGAAGTTAAATTTTATTTTGTCTTACTGAACCTTTTTTTTTTAAATTGGTAGTAAAATATTACTACCCTTTCCTCCTTTTATGCTGAAAAACAGGGAATATTTTTTTTCTTTCGTTTTATCCTCATATACATAACATTTTGAAGTGACAGCGCCAATGAAACTTTTTTTTTTTTTCCTTTCCTTTTTCTTTCGTCTTAGCTGAAAAAACTATTTTTAATTATCTTTTATTTATTATTTTGTTCGTGAAAATGAAATCTTAAAATTAAAAAATGTAAAAAAACAATATTGAGATTTCAGTATTAAATACGGAAAAATAATAGGGTAATTAGTACATACACAATTTTTTTTAAATAAAAATATGTATATATAATGAAACACAGATGTATTTATTAGAAGGAAAACGTTAATATAAAATTAAATATCCTTCACCCGTAAGAAAAGTAACAGAACTCAAAAACACTACATTTCACGGGAGGGACTAAAGAGGATTGGCATTTTTTTACAGTAACATAAAACTATAGCACTTAGTTCTACATGCAGCAGTAAAAACGTAGAAGTGATAGGAAAGATTGAGAAAATTTACCTCACACACAAACACACACCTTTTGCCCCGTTTCTAAGGTGCCAAATTAACACATAGCCTAACCCTTAACTGACAGATAGAAATTGTCGCATAACTATACTGTGAGCGGTCTCCGAGACTGCTCGATCGAAAGATGAATAAAAGGCTCGCATAACTCATAAGATACTGCTTCTGTACTAAACTTTATGTACAGGACTATTATAATTAAAATTCCCTTATTCAGAAGTCGTTAGATATAGTACTAGGGTTCCAAACGAAACAAAATTTTACCAGTATTTATAGTTAAACTGAAAGTTAAACTATGAAAATTGAAAAAAGCAGCGGTCTATGGGAGACCGCTAACAGCAGTTATAAGGGTTAATCAAGCGGTCTCCCGAATAACTTAATGACACTTTTCTTGTAGCAAGACGCACCTAAGTCAGACCAATTAGTGCAATAATACGGTAAATCAATATTTTGGAGTTGTGTTATACTTTTCTTGCGGGTGAGCGATATATAAAAGAAACTTACAAAAATGTCTATTCCACATGAGAAACGTAAATGCGATAACACTTGAACTTTTGACGCTATGGTAAGTACGCAAAAAATGGAAAACTAAAAGCATTACTTTACTAAAAATGAAGTCAAGGCAAAACCAATGTGATGTAGATTCTATATAATAGTCTAGAAAATAAAATTTCAAAAGTCTTGAGAACATGTAGTATTTTATATACGACAATCTAATACTTTAAGATAAACTGTTCTAAGAACAGTGACTTTTGGTTTTTATATAAGTCAATGTCATGTTTTTACTACAAAGTTTTAATTCAATTAGTGGCTGATTCTAATGCTCTACAAAAATAACATTACTATTTGCGTTTTGTTATTGGACAATTTATTCAAAAAAGCGGATGATTCAATTGACCAAGTGATTCGTATGAGCAACGCGCCTACTCTATCCTAAATAATCTGTCTCGTAACTGTGTTGTCATCCAAAGAAAACCAACAAAACCTGATCGACGGCTAAAATTTAAAATCAAGACACGACTTGTTGAATTTCAGTATTTTTACCTTATAGGTACGTTGAAGGTCTATCAAAGTTGTAGAACTTTACGTATAAATATTAAAATTCATTTTAAGGGTGTTGTTAAAATTTTCCATTTCAACACAAATTTTTCTGACACATCACGAAGTAATTTATATATAATATAGCATGAGATTCGCAAACAATACTGCGAAATATAATGATATTACAATCCCATTATTCTGTGGCATCATTATAGTATACCACTTCGAACTTTTGACATCCACTCGAAAAATCCAGAAGCACAATGGCATTCGCAACATAGATTCTTTAGTTTAATTTCTGCATCACGAATTAAGGTCGACTAAAGACATTTCCAATTCAATGGGGTCAACATCTAATATAACAACCGCTTGGTCTCTCCTGTTAAAATTGATATGTGCAAAAGGTTTCAAACGACGTTTTATTCTAACTAATATTTAATGACATACATTTATATGAGAATGATAAGTGTCGTCTTCAAAAAACAAGCAACAGTCTCGAATCCTTATTTTCGTTTCAATCAAGCGCTTTTCACTGACTTTATATATTAAAAAAAATGTACAGAAAAATAAAATTTAATCCGGAACATTTACTAAATAATCTTGGTCACGATTATTCACTATCTATCAAACCAGCTGTAGAAGAGATTAAGCATTACAGAGGGTTTTTTCTCAGTACTTTTCCAATAGTATTGTGATGGGTCCAGATGTTATAATAAAGAAGGGGTAGCGATATAGCCTTTAAATGAATCGCTCTCATACATCATCAAATAGAATTTATTAAATTCAAAACGTCAAAATAACTAAAAACATATTTCTGGATTAATGAGGTGTCACAACATTAAGTATATAATGTGGGTTCTTGTAGCTTGTGATCAAAATTTAATTACAGAATAGTCCAGTGATTTTCAAAGTCCGTTGTTTACGACAAATGCAATTTCCACTTTAAAAAGGGAGCGGGAGAAATGAGTCCTAGCTAACAGGGCCTTTCCTAAACAGAGTCTAAGATAAGATAAATAATCTTTCGAAAAGAGCACAGGAATAAATATTTTCACCGTCCTTATTGTACTGGAAACTGTCAACACTTAGTAACGCAAGGATGTCTTGGAACATCCTCTAAAACGTAAGCCAGAGAAACCCCTTCTCTTACGGTTACCCTTTACACTAGGTTTCTCGAAGTGAGGGCACGCTTTCAAATTATAAGAGAAAGCTTAATTCTCGTCGTCTTAATGAAACAGATGTTTCTCACTCGATAGATCAGGCTGATATATCTCAACCTTGAAACATTAGCCAGGATAGGCTCTTCCATCGGGGATGAAAGACAACCGCCCGAATATATTCACCCGGAGCTATACCGCCCCGTTTTACCAGGATCAGATTGACTGAATCCTAACTCAGTTCTCTAACTGAAATCACTGACTGCCTCTGCCCCTTTTCTTTCTATAATATATCTCTTGATCATCATCTAGAACAATGGAGGTTCCTCTAGCCAATAGAAGACTTGGAAGGTGAGATCACTGACAAAGTTCGTTATTATTGGAGAAGGAATGTTTCTTTCTCCCTGTGTCACACTGATACCACTTTCGCTTTGGGGATCCCTCTCTCCTCCTGTGAACGGACGGTGAGATGAAACGTGCTCTGAGTGCTTTTATTATTCCTGCTGTCTCAAAACCTTCAAGATTGAAGATTGGTTCGAAAGTTTTGATACTCACCGGCTGATTAGTGGAGTTAGTTTAAAATTTGAGGAAAATTTATAATACATGGGATTCTCCTATACTTGGATTTAGGCTGCAAAACAGGGGTTTCGAATGAGATATACTGAATTTCTCACTATATGTTAGTTATTGGAGGATATGGAGAATTCACACACAGTAGTTGGTGTGTTGACCTGAAATATGAAGAGCTTGCAGGCGAACTTCTCGGGTTCTAATCTGCTTGGCCTGGGTGGTGTAGCTGTGTGAAATTTTCACACACACACAGGAATTACCTTACCCGAAAATGAGAATTCGGATTACTTTACAATCAAAACACTTCCTGGAGGAAATTAAATATTGACACTATGCCATAAACTGCCGATTCCCATCTCTCCTTTTTTCATATAGCATAAACGTGGATTGAGAAGAATGGGACAGGCTGTGTTGCAAGTTGGGCTACTTTATTTTTTTAGATTGCTTGATTGATACCACTTAAAAAAATAATATATATATAGACTTATTTAATGACGGATTAAATAAGACGAATATTACAATTAAAAAAAGTAAAAATCAAGCAATCTGAATAATAAAAAAGTGCCCAGTTAAACTGATGGCATTGAGGTCACAGACTATTCACACTAATTGTATATTATACTCTTATTTCAAAGAATAATGCCCCTCGAAAAATAAAGAAATCTATAATAAATTAAGGGGGGTTATCCCCCGTCCCCCCCTTTATAGTTAACCAATGAGCCCCCAAAACTAATCAGGGAAGCGCCTTATCAGAATAAACCTGTATACCAATTTTGCAGCAAATCGGATAATTCTGCATGAAAAACCCATTTATCTAATTTAAGGGGGATTAGCCCCGTTCCCTCCTTTATACTTAACCAATGAACCCCCAAAACTAATCTGGAAAGCACCTTATCACAATGAATGTATGTACCAAATTTGAAGCAAATTGGATAATTCTGCATGAAAAACCCATTCATCTAAATAAAGGGGATTAGCTCTCCGTTCCCCATTTATACTTAAAAAATGAACCCCCAAAACTAATCAGGGAAGTGTCTTATCAGAATGAATCTATATACAAAATTTGAAGCAAATTGGATATTTCTATCAAGAGTTGTCGCGTTACGTACATACATACGTACATACATACAGAACCTGCGGGCACATCAGCTCTCAGGCTTTGATAGTCTGTGAGCTAAAAAATAGCCTAATTGGTAATACTAGGAGAGGACAGTTAAGGTCCGTTTATATGCTGCTAAGAAAGTCTTTCTAAGAGAGTCGTAAATCTTTCGACTGGCCATTCTTTTTCAAAGGTTCTGTGGTCATAAACAAAATAAAGGGGAGTCTCAACAAAAGAAAGAGGCGACGATATACCTATCAGCAACGTCCCCTGCTGACCTCTAGACATGCTGAGAAGTCATAAAACATCAAAGAGAGCGAATGGCTACATAAGTCGTACCGACGATCTGAAAACCAGTCTGCTCGAACCTTAAAGGACCGATCAGACTACGGTCTAAGTGGGCGGTGTCTCTTATAAGGTGAAGCGCCCCTTTCATCTTTTATGACTTTCTTAGCATGTCAGAGGTCAAGAGCGGAAGCCGTTGACAGCTGGAGAAACACCCATTTCTTTTGTTGATACTCCACTTTCGTTTGCCGATGACCACAAAATGATTCGAGAAGAATGGAAAGGGAAATGATTTATGGCTATCTAAGGACAGCTCTGAACTGACCTGCCTTTTTCCAGCTGTCAACGGCTCCCGCTCTTGACCTCTGACCTTTAGACATACTAAAAAAGGCATAAAAGATTAAAGGGAGCGCTTCACCACATAAGATACCCCACGCACTTAGACCGTAGTCAGATCTGTCCTTTAAGGAAACCCTGAGCTGTTGGTGGACCCGTTTAGGGAACGTGGAGGGGGGGGGGGTCACTTAGTTATTTTTTTTTTACCAATATTTCAGTATATGCAATGTATGGGAAGAGGAGTAAGATTCCTTGATGCATATGGACCATAGATTTTATTTGATGACTCTGTTAATTTTTTGGCGTCATAAATATTTGAATTTTTTTATATTTAAGAGAATTTAAAACATCCTGCCATAGAAAAAAAAAACATTGTGAAAGGAAGAAAAAGCGAGAGATTTATTAATTAAAGATTCTAAACAATCTATCTCAATGTTAAATGGATTCTGGCATAATTCCAAACACATTATAACTACAACAAAAGCATTTTTAATTTAGATATTCTTAAATATTCCGTTTGCCATTTTTCTAAATCTTTATTTCCTGTCTTCGTGATAAAGACTGATCTAGGAACGATTATTATTGGATTACCAGCAGTCCAAAATTCTCTTGATATTTGTAATTATCTTTTGAACACTGAAATAAATTATTCGAGGCCGAACGCACAGTTTCTCCTATAAGCTATCGGTCTTTTAGCCACCGGTAACACTATTCCATAGAATTCAGAGCTAATGTAATCTATAAGATTTATCCATTAAAAATTTTCTAGTTATATATCTCAAGTCTGTTTTAGACACACACAGAAGGAATTGATTGGGTCGTAAATTCTTAAAAAGACCATAAATCATGCGGAGCTCTTTTCAGATTTAAAAATGTACCTCATATTTTACACAGAATCCCCTAAAGACAAATCAAATGACATCAGCGGAGCTCCAGCTGAATGCAGTAAAATTGAAGGACGCGCTTTAACTTTTCACAGCTAGAAACAAAATCGCTACACTTTTTAGTAGCTTTTTCATTATGACAAAGTAAAGATAACCTTGCTTAACAATATATTGATGGTGTGTTGTTACAGCCAATCATCTACGCATGGATATAGTCTGAGGGGAATTGCCCCCCTTGAAGGGCTTTCTAAGGGATCCTAACCCTACAGCAAGACAATAAGGCCAACGAGCGCGAGTTGGGTTCGAACCCAAGCACTTCTCGTCTATACTATAGCTTTGAGAGCAGAATTTCTCAGCCGCTGATGGAGCTCAAGAATATTTTCAAATTTGAACCGAACTGTGGCACAAACAGAGTTTGTATGTGTAAACCAAAATGAAATTAAATTTTTAGTTGTTTCTCTTATTTTCCTAGGTAATGGTTTAGATCGCATGAAAAATACTCGAGTATTTTTCTGACAATTAATTCGAAATTTCGTATACAAAACGATAAATTACTTCTGACGAAGAAATGGTTGCTGAAAGCAGGATTGTAGCGTTAAACAGAGGATAAACCAATTGGTGACAAAGAAGAAAATACATTGTATGTCACATCCAAAAAAATGTAAAGTTGAGATGACAATTTCTATAGAAGAAGCTCTCGCGCTCAACTAAAGCTGATGCTACTTTAACCAATCTTAACCAATGCAGACCAAGGAGAAGTTATCTCTCTAGATCGCCAACAGTACTTTCAAAATTCAAGCCATGATTTGCCATACCACAAGATTTAGACTGCTAGCTTTTTCGCATATAACATTTTGAAAAGTAAAGCCGCCAAGCAGAATACCAGATTTGGCAACACATGAAGTGAACAAATAAAATGACAACCCTAAAATCAGCAGATGCGGAGAGGTATAATATCCTGTGATCAGGAGCGCAAAAGGGAACTTTATGTTTTGTTATTTATTGTAATCCGTTGAAACAGGTAAGAGTAAGAGGACAGAGAGATATGCTTTCTTTTATTTATTATAACCGTAGAAGTCTCAAAGAATTAATAATAACAGACACGAGAGGAAAGTGTTAAATTATTTTTGATCAATTAAAACTTTAGCCAAGATAAGAGTAATCAGAAATATTGAATTTAGCCTAAAAATAGACTTTAGATTTTATATCTGCTTATAAAAAGTTAAAGGAATTTAATTTAGGATATATAATATATTATTTCAATTATTTTACAATGACAAATATGTACCCATCGTACCCCCTCGTACCTAGTCCGCCCCTAAAGGACTAAGCCTTACACAAAATGGATCTACAAATGTGATGTGCTACGAGCCGCAGTTTGTATAATTTTTTTAATTGTGCGAAAACAAAGATTTGGTATTTTTTCTTTCACGGCTATATACCTCCCCCCCCCCCCCTCAAAAAAAAAAAAATATATATCCAATCAGAATGGTAAAAATTAAACTTTGCGTATTATAACGATTCCTCTCCCCAATTAGGGTGCTGTCAATTTGTCAAGAAGTCCCATATTCGAATTCCGGTTTAGGCTTGTGGTGTTCGCAGTGGTTTAGATTCCACTTGAACTGCAGGTTCCGGTATGTTTAACCGGTGTGTGCGAAAAATGACCATATCACGCAAAACCAACCAATCTCCACGCAACTGAAATTTAAAACTTAATATATTTATATGTTCTATAATTGTAGCGTATTTGTTATATATTATATTTGCAGCGCCAATCGATTAGAAATGTGTCTTGTTTTTTGTCAGATTCCCGCATCGTATAAATAAGCACGTGTCAAAAATATCTGAATATTCAAAATAATAAGGTCTTGACTGAAAAAGAAGATAAAAAAAAATCATATTTCAGCAGAAAATTTGTCATATCTAAAGTTCTCTACTCGTATGCCTTTTGCATGCATGTGCTACAAACATTCCAAAATCGTTCTACAATTTTTTCTTTTCCAAATATATTTTTTGTTTCGATTTAAAAATAACCTTTCTTTATTCTGCATAGATATTTTTATTCCCATTGTAGTAATCCATAATGCCTTGATTACTCCGGATGCGTAAATAACTAACATTTTTCATAACCATTTTCCTCCAAAAAATTTTGCTTATTTTTCTGCAATTGATGATTTGGTAAGGGGAATTAAACGTTTCTCGTTTAGAAGAGAAATGAAATTCCCTTTTTGTCCCTACGCATGTGGATAATGGGGAAAAATGTGATGGATTATGCAATCTTCGTTTCTCCGATCTTTCTTACTAAACTCTATTACTTAAAATGGATTATTCTTTCCTGCGCATAAGTTTTCGAATTATCTTTACTTTTGAATTACCCCGACCTCTTGAAGGAGATAGTCATAATTCACCTGCCAAAATGCAAAGAAAAGAATTTTTGTTTCAGACAGATAAATTGAAGGAATGAATTTTATATTTTTCTAATTAATTAGATTGTTCGATGATGGTATAGCGTTCATGTGAATGTATAGATTTAGAAATCTTTCGCATAAATCACGACTGAAAATAAATGAGAAAAAGAAACTGGAGATATCAGCTTTGCAAATTGCATTAACGCTTTTGTTTTTAATTAATAATTAACAGCGAAAAGTCAATGATTTATTAAGAAAATGTTTCTTTTCGTAACTATATCATTCGTTATGATATCCCAAATGATAGCTAGACTTCTCTTTAAAAGAACCGGGATACAAGAAAATTATTTTTTTTCGGGGGGTGGGGCAATCGCCTCTCCCTGAATTTTAAAATTTAATTACGTAAAATTTCTTTTTCTGTCTTTGAATTTGAAAAAAAAATAAATTATTTATTCTTCTGAAATGATTTAAAATAAATAAACACAAAGAGAAAATGAACTAAGGATTTTTGTCAGAAGGGGGGGGGGGGGCTCTGCTGGAAGACAATTTTTCGCTGTGCATTTCTTTATGGCTTTGTGTCTAACAAATATCTTAAACGGGAGGTGGGAGCCTCCTTGATGAAAAATTTTTAATAAACTGTTTCAATTCTTCATTTTCAAAAAGCCGGTAGAAAAATATCTGTCTCTTTTTTTTTTTAACACGATATCCATTGGTTGTCCTTACGTTAGTTGCTTCCCGAAACTTTGATCACGGTGAATAAATTTTCATGTACAGTAAAATTTCAGATATTGCAAACAGTTAATTTAGAAGCTGTGCAAGCCAATAAATACATTAAAAAAAAAAGAAGGGGGGGATAAAAACTTCAGTTTCTTTTTCTTTTAAGTTCCATTTAGTAATAACAATTTTAAAAAGTTTGGGTTCTATGCTTTATCATGTTTAAAAATAAATAAATAAAACATTATTTTATGATAAAACTCAATCGGGGGGGGGGGGGGTTGAATTGTGATACTTTGAGCGTTTTGCGCATTCCATTTACTTATGTTAAACTGTGAAACATCATATGGAAATCGAAATGATGTCCATCAATATGATTTTATTTATATTTAATTTAATGAGATTGCTTCAGCAGTTCTTAAGATACGTGCAAAAGTATTTTAATACAAATTAACCCTCTCAGCGACAATCATTGCACACCTCAACCACCGCTAGCAATATATATTTTTTTCTAGACTGGAAATAAATGCACAGTGACCAGTGTTTCAAATTTATAGCGTTTTATTCTTTGAAAGATCGGCAATTACTTCAGAATAGAGGTGATTCTCTTTATTTAATCAAGGAATGTCTGTCATTAAATAAAGCGAAGGTTACTGTTCGGAACTAGTAGACGCATGTTTCAATAAAAATGCGCTAAATTGGCAAAACTAAGTGACAGAACTTGCGGAAATCGCTTTCAAAGCCTTCGATTTAGTCTCAGAGATGGCAGCACCAAAATAATTTCATTTATTAATAGTATTATAAAAATCTGATTTTGATGCATTTTTCCCCCTTTAAAAAATTTATATTTCTAGAGAGGTCACTGACATATATCTTTGCTAAAAATTTAGAATATATTTCCTTAAAGTATATTCCTGAAACATCACAATGTTTGATTTAAAGGTTATTTTTTTCCCCCGATCAACAGCATAAATCTTTTTGACATATTCACGAACTCATATTTATACTCATTTTTACTATTTAAGTGTCAAAAGTTTGAAAAGTTTTTTTCCTATTTGCTTATAAATGTGGATACATTTTGAATCAAAATCGATTATTGCCTTATTTAGACCCTGCGCCTGTGACTGTCTCGTTTCAAACTTTTCACACTAATTACTGAAAAATCTTTTATTGAAAAATGTGAAACATTGTCAAATTTCCTCAGAGATATAGTTTTAAATTAATTTTCGAGACACTTCAATGAGTGGAAGATCGCCATTGGGGGCAATGGATTTATAACTCAAGATGTAATATGCATTTATTAGGGAAATAAAAAACGCTGCGCGATTCTGAACGTCTTTTGAATACTAATGTCTATACAAATTTCAAGTTTTACGAATAATTATGACTTCGTGAATGTGTCATAATTATTCACGTTGTTGAGAGTTGGAAAAAAAAAATACTCTTGATGATTCAAAAAGGAAATCCGCACGGAACTTCACAATGCTCCCCCCCCCCCCCCTCCCGGAATTAGAAAAATCTTCTTTGGAGAATAATTGCTGGCTTAAATATACTCCTTCTTAGATCTCCCTTAATCCTTAATCTCAAACATCTCAAATTACTCAAAGAAATAGACATGACCTTTTTCACCGTATTTAATTACCAAGTTATTCATTAAGTATAAGAATTATGTAATTTGAAAACGACAAAAGTCAGAGACAAGTCTAGATATATGAATATAATAAATATAAAATATCTGATTCATCGATGTCTCCTTCATTTTAAATGCATTGCACTTTTATCTTTCCTATGAAAGATTTCTCTTAATATTTGGTTGTGCAACTTTTGCCATTAATTTACGGTTGTAATTATATATTATGTGCCACGTTGATTTTTTTTGGGTCTATTGTTGCGCTTTAGTATTTGTAACTTGACAAGTTTCAAGCGCTTGATTAAGTAATTATGTAATTACGTTTGAATGATTATATATAAGACATTTTATCATTCATCTCAGTCTCCTTTATGATATTATATATTATTATAGGCAGTAATGTTACATCGTTCCTTCAGTATATAGACAAATTGAAATGTCTTTTGTTAGATCAAAGAAAGATTCCCATCGGTTGGTTGATGGTTGATTACGGACTCTACGGTCATCTTTTGCACACGAGGATTAAACAAACCGGAACATCGGAAGTTCATCCGATCTACTGCAAACACCCATGCCTGAGTTGCTGATTCCCATCGGAAAAAATTGTATCTTATTCCTAATGTTGTACATAAATCAGAAAATTAGATTTTAAATTATACGATTTCATTTAAATGCATAAAAAAATGTATCTTAAGTACATACAGCATTTAAAGTATAGATCTTCAAGTTGTTTAAGACGTGTAATAAAAAATCGTATTTAATTTTTTTTATATATAATTCTTGATATAATCACTTGTTAAATCATTAATGTAGCTAACTCGCTAAAATTAAAGACTGATCACTAATTTAAATATATATTAATTTCGAAAAGAATTAATCCCTTCCGCCCTAACCCAACCCCTGCTTCACTATCCTTGAGTATGTCTCTCTGGTGAAAATTTTAAGGTTGACAATCTTATTTGAAGAACCAGAATAAGAACGGTTGATCACTTGCAAAATGCGTTCTTCTCTTGATAAAGTAGCTAATTAGAATTTAAAGATTAGAAGTAAAATAAATTATAAACATGGATATTTCATGCTTCCTGCACTGAAAAAAAAGAAGAAAAATCACTGTTATTACTATAAATTTGAGGGGATAACCATATCGGATGAGAATTATTTTGTATGGCTCTTGCCTATTTAATATTTTACAGAACAATCTTAAGTAATTGCAGCCTGTAATTTTTAATAATCCAAAGCTCAATAAAATACGATTTCTATAACTCAGTTGGAGAATTTTACTCACCTTTTTTTCCCTCAAAATTTTTTAATAAATGTTAATGTATTATTACTATTAAAAAAATCGCAGAATTATCATTACAACTGACAACGGATTACATTACACAAAATCTTTACTCCGTTACAAAAGATTATAGAGTATCGCGAGTGCAGCATCATGCGAAAAGATGTGTTAAAAGAAACCGATTTTATCATTGCCAAACAAAATAAAAAATGTCTGCGAGGTCTATCACTTGAAAAGGGTACTTACTTGCTCCTATAAAGTAGCGAATCCGAATTAAATCTGATCAAGAGAAGAAGAGTACCTAGTAGCACACAACCTATAGTAAAATCGTTGAAAATGTTGGTTTAATTTCGTTTTAAAAACGTTTTATAAATGTTACTTACTAATTAGGGAACAAATTATCACTATAAAACTTTGTTATGTCGTTCTCCGTGCACCTGACAAATATAGAGACGAAAGAGAAAAACAAAATCATTGTTTTCAATAGATTTGAAGGGACAGTCACCACAAGATGAGCATTATTTTATATCTATTTAATATTTTACAGAAAAATTGTAAGTAATTGCAACCTGTAATATTTAAAACTGTTCTCAAATGAAAACTGGGTATGTACTTTCTCGACACATTTTTTAATTAATTTTTGTTCGCAAACGTGTCAAATTGGCCGGTGCTCTTATTAAGAAACTGTGTAATCGAACTGTTTTTTTTTCTGTTTTTTGGTAAAGATAGAAAAATTTTTAGAAAATATTGTCAAAGTTGGCGTTTTGAACAGAATTTCCGGACGCGACAGCGCAGAAAAGTAAAAAAAAAAACTGCTATCCTCTGAGACAATAATTGCTTATAACTCAATGTGCAATACATTTTTTGGAAAATGAGAAAAAAAAAAAAAGCTGTACGATTACAAATCGCTTCAGTATTCATGTCTGTAAGTATCATGTTTTTATGTTTAAAAATGTGTCTGAAAATGTGTCGGAGAGTTTCGCGTTGTTGGGCGCGGATTTTTTTTTTTTTTTTTTTTTTTTTTTTTTTTTTAAGAACCGCTTTAATAATCTTTAGCTAGATAAACGGGTTCTAGTATTCTGCTTGAAAAATTTTACTCTTTCTTTTTTGTGGAAAAGAAAAATATTATTAATAATAATTATAATGGAAATCGTGAAGAATTTTACAATTTTAATAGATCGAAATATTATCATAAAAACCGATTACATCACACAAAATCTTTACTCCGTTACAAAAGATTGTTGTGTGACGAGTGTGCGTGCAAAAAGATGTGTTGAAAGAAACCGATTTTATCATTGCCAAAAAAATAAATAAAATAGAAAATGTCTGGAAGGTCTATCACTTGCAAAGGGTACTCCTCTTGATAAAGTAGCGAATTAGAATTAAAACTGATCAAGATAAGAAGAAGGAAATTATTGCCCATCATGCATCATTTTCGCAAGTCGCGTGATGGGATAGGTTAAAAAAAAATACCAAGTATATTCTTGCAAGTGTTATTTTTTCTTTTTTGCATATAATACAACAAGGAATACGCACGCACTCCAGTGTTGTTGCGCACTGTTTCCCGCAAAAGTGTAAAAATGTTATTGTGCATATCACGAAGGATATTTCCCAGACATTTTACACGCAATGCATTTTAGCAATGAATTGGTTTTTTACATCATGTTTTGATTTTTTTCTTTTACACTGGTATTTGCAAAGTAGCATTCTTTTAATAAGAGATTTTTTTTTTCTTTTTCTTTTCTGAGTTTTTTAAATCGATTTAGATACAATATGTTTCCGATCATACGTAACAAACTTTTTTTTTTTTTTTTTTTTCGAATTAGTTACAAGTTTAGTTTGGAACTTATTATATGCAGATTATTTTATGAATGCCTAAAAATTCACTAATTAATTTAACTGTTGTTCTTTCATTGCTATAAAGGAGACTAATGTTTTTCTTTTCTATTTTGCCAGCATGAAATAAGCACACGTTTTTACAATAGTACCATATTTATACGCTAATATTACATGTCGAATAATTTAGAAGCATATTTTATGTATTTAGATTATGCAACTAAAATATAACGCCAACACCATTAGATAGATTTAAATGCATGCAGTAAAAGCTTCGTAAAACGCTGTTATCGAGGCACATATATACACACCCGCTTTATATAAAAAATAGGCTGTAACAGCTAAAAAACTCGCTTTTTTTTTTTTTTTGACAATTATTTCTCAATTATTGCGGAATCGTCTTATATCGAGAGAGTTGCCTGTGATAGCTATGAACCCCCCCCCCTTTTTTTCCCTTCGGGAGGTGCGATGGGGGGGGGGGTAGTTACTATCACGTTGGATCCAAATCCGCGGTTTACCAAAAGTGCTATACTGTAATTTCATTTTGATTTCATACTGTAATTTATACTGTAATTTCATTTTGATTTCATACTGTAATTTCTACTGTAATTTCATTTTGATGTACGCTTAAAATGCGATATTCTGAGGAGGGGGGGGGGGGATTTCCATTTCCAACTTTTAGTAAGTAGAAAACCTGAAATATTCTTGGAGATTTTCATGCTCCCGAGAGGGGGCTTTACATTAAGCCGCGCAATCGCAGAAAACATAACGGTAGATGTCCTCTTGTCTTCATTAGAGGCAATGCATCCACGCGATTTCCTGTAATATCGGTATGATAATAATAATTGGTAAATAAATATTAATGATATATCAGTAAATAAATATCCTATTAATAATCGGTATAAACGGTCATGTTACTCATTGCTAAAATATTGTAATTACGTTAATGTGGTGCCTGATCAAAGCATGGACCGACTGGGCTGTGTACCTGGGGACCCCAAACTTTGTATGCAATTTTCATAAAGCTGATATTGTAATATATTTTCACTTCGTTGCTGATTATAGGATTAAAAACAAAAAAAAATGTTTATCTAAATATGTATTTTCATATCCATATCTGTATTCTAAGGTACAGAAAATGTATATTTTTTTATGACAATATAGGAAGGGTTGGGCAAAGAATATGAGTCCCCGGGCCTGTCTTTGGCTTGATCGGGTCCTGCGTTGATGTAGTTTTAATAGTATGGAGGGAAATTAAAATTTCACAGACTAGATTCATATGTGTTGGTCAAAAAAATTTTCGTAACGGTATAGGCGTGATAATATGTATTTTAATTATAATTTATCACAGTTTTTTACAGTTCCGATGAAAAATGGAGAGAAATTTGTTCCTTGCCGATCTCCCCAGTTTTTTCTTTCTTTCTGTTTTACCTATTATGCAATAGTTAGTTCCTGACGAATTTCTAATTAATTCAGACAAACCGACTAAATAAAAAGTCATTCTAATTATATCTTGATTTTGATAATTTGAGAAATCACCAATATTCGAAATTTCATTACATTGTTTTTTCTTTCAGTAACGAGTTTGGTTTAGATCCATTGAAACTATACATACTATAATAAGTATGTATTAGTATCATATCATGCAGTGCTAGTGCTAATCGAGACGAAAATTTCGAATAATTATTTTACGTAAGATACGCTCAAAATACGCACAAATTTCTGCTTACAGTTCAATAAGAGTCTTGTAACAGGAAGTAAATATTTTTTCAATTAAAGAAATTGTTTTTTAATTTACTGTTTACTATGTAAAGTTTTCCGACTCTAAATTTTACATTTTATCTCCAAACTTGTACAGCGTAGCGAATTTATTTCTTTAGATTTACTCACGTTCCTTTGGCAAAAATATTCTTAAAATGATCATAAAGTACTTAGAAGAATAAAATGCACCTTTTATCAATTTGTTTAATGGAAACAAATGTTTAACATTATTAATATTTGCGAAATAAAACTATTGCTAAATAACAATTTAATTCTAAAATCACAGTTTTAGCTTTCTTTTAATAAGTGTAGATGGCGATAGTGTTTCTGAGTTTAAAATTCAGTTTAAAATTTAGTAATATCAATGTCACACGCAAAATAACGTTTTTGAAAGACTAAGATTTAGAATACTTCTCATTCATCATAATGTTGTTTTCATCTCATTTTGCATTCTTTCATTTAAATGAAAAGATCTTTCATAAACATTCTTATAATAACATAAATTTACCTAATAACAGTTTTGACATTAATCATAATCCTAATTAGGATCTTGCTATGTAAGGGAATTTCATCAGATACTGGTTAATATAATAAGAAACAAGAACGAAAAATGATGCATTAGGCAAGCAGGGATGAATACAGACTGTGGCCCGGGGAGGAAATTCCCCCCAGAGCATGGAAATGTCTTCCCAAGTCAAATACAAAGGAGCTAATTTCTGATACATTTCTGAATTCATTTTTGTTCGGGAAACGCATGAAATTGGCAGGTGTTCTTATTCAGAAATTATGTAAATCGAATGTTTTTTTTTTTTTTTTTTTTTTTTTTCATTTTTTGGTAAAAGCAGAAGATATTTCAGAAAATACTGTCAAAGTTGGCGTTTTGAACCCAAATTTCTGGACGCGATAACGCGGGAAAGGAGAAAAATGTCTTCTTCCCCCCCCCCCCCATTCGTCCTTCACAAACACACCCAACTTCTCTGTATCGATGAATCTGGCATCTAATATAATCTATCTATTATAAGCCTATATGAAAGATATGATTATATTAGGATCTTATTCCAAAAAGCGAGTTTATTGTCTAGAAAATATATATATTGGGGCTTGATATTTTGCCTGACCCCCCCCCCCCTTCTTTGTACCGATGAAACAGGCATTGAATATAATCTATTATTACTGGCATTTAAAAAATATATTAGGGCTGATATTTTGCCTGAGTCCCCCCCCCCCCCCCCCAACTTCTTATTCAAAAAGTGAGTTTATTATCTAGGAAAAAATATATATATTGGGGCTTGATATTTCGCCAGAGCCCTCCCCCCCCCCCCCCAACTTCTCTGTACCGAAAAAACTGGCAATTTAAAAAATATATTGGGGCTTGATATTTCGCCTGAGCTCCCCCCTGAAATCGAGCAATGTTTCCCATTTTCTTATAGAGACAAACATTCTTTTAGAAGAGATTATGGAAGTTGGGACATGACAATCGCTGGAATAGGTAATGAGATTGGGAAGCTATCGATTATAACTAAATATATGTGTACACATTCAGGTGTACTAAATATATGTGTACGCACATATTGCCACTCAAACTCCCTGCTCAACAACGCGAAACTTTCTGACACATTTTCTAACTCATTTTCAAACGTAAAGACATAAAATTGGCAGGCCTGGCTATTGAAGCGATTTGGTATTGAATAGCGTTTTTCATTTTTTGATAAAATACTTATTTAACGAGTTATAAGCTATTCTTGTGACGTGGTAGGAAGTTTTCCCCCTTTCTCGCGCTGCCACGACGGGAATTCGGTTCAAAACACATTTTGAACAGATCGAACACATTAGTATGTATACAAAAATTACATAGATAAATTACATAGATTTATTTATTCAATGCCGCTCAAAAGTGTCGTTTATTGTAAACAACATTAGTTGATGACAATCGTAAGTACCAAGGATTAAAGGTTTTGAATACCGCTATTTTCGAATAGTAATTTTCGCATTATTTAATCGAAGAATTCTGCAATTTAATAAAGATAATATTACTATTTGCAAATTGTAGTATTCAAAATCCACACTATTTGCCACCTTTAATGTCAATCCTTAATCGTGCTGGTGATGTAGTTTGTACACATTGAATGTTGCGAATTTTAATATGCATATTACAAATTTATATTGTTGGAAAATATTAACACATATGCCTATGTTAAGGGCTTTTCATATAAAATTGTAGTACATGGTAATAGTACCTGACTTAAAATTAATGTTAAAAAACATTTAATTTATTTTCCTATAAATTTAGAAATAATATATACTGTATAAAATACACCGCGCAGGAAGTTTTGTTGTGTGAATTTGTGCGAGCATTTAAGAGTTAAGATGCAGACGTAAAAGATTTATATTTATTTTGCCATATACCAAATAAAATATGATTAATATATATATATATATATATATAATCATTTGTAGAACTTTAAATTCCATTCCTTACAAAAACATCACACTGGACAGTGCTCTTTCTAAGCTTTAATTTTTACAATTTTAATTCTTATAAAACAAATAACTGGTAACCGACATACAGATAAACATACATTTAAAGATTTAATAAGTATAGATAGCACAGAAAAGTTGTTAAAATATCTAACATTTGTGTAGCACAGTTTTTATTGATACATGAAAAATCCTAAATCTTGGACTTTGTTTTTTAAATCACTGATTGAGTTTTAGTAAACCCTAATTTATTATCCTCTTGTTACAGCGCATAAATTTAAATAAGATAAATATTGCATTCTTTTATGCAACCAACCATTTTAAATGTAACCAGAAAATTAAAAAGTCACTTTTTAAAATTAATTCTCCAAAATTTATACTCTCTGCTGCCCCCCCCCCCTCCCCCCAATCATTCTCTATAACTTTTAAACTATTCTTCTGGCTTTTAGAAATGAGTGTTTTTTAATTTTTTTTGTTAGAAGGAGCGTATTTTCGCAGAAACTTTCACTTTTACACAAAAATTTAATTTTAATGAATTAAATATAGAAAATGTTTCAGATTGTTGATAAATGTAATAGATGGCGCCACCATTAAAATTTTTTGACTGTTGGTCCATTTCGTGGTTTATATTGAATACAAATGAGATGATGGACTGGGCTGGAATATCAGTCAGTGTCTTATAAAAAAAATAAATATTGAAACTACAGTATAGACAAAATATAAGGTTTTTCTTCTGATCTCAAGTCAGTAATCATATTTACGAAAGTTTAAAAAATATAAATGAGATAAATATAATTATTGTGTAAAAAAAAAATGAAAACTTTTTAGTGAATGTGCAAAGAAACTCGAAAAAAAAAATCTATATAAAATAATAAGTCTTTATGCAAAATTGACCATTTTGAAGTTATAAAATTTTTCACGTTTTCCTAAAACGGTTAAAAAAAAAAGAAAAGAAAAATCGTACCCCAGTCAACAACGCGAAACTTTCGGACACATATATTTTTCGCATGGCATAGTGACATCATATTACAGGACACTTTGCAGGTGCAGGCATGATTATTAAAGTGATTTGTAATCAGTGTTGAATTCAGGGGGGAGCATTGAAATATCCCCCGGGAAGATTTGAGATTTTATGCTTTTAATGGTCAAAAAGTGCAATTCCTCCCCTCCCCCCGGAACTCTATAATGTCCCCCCGGAGCCACAGAAATCCCTCCCGGAGAAAAATGTCTGAATTCAACACTGTTTGTAATCGAACATTTCCCCCCCCCCCTTTAGATAAATGAAATGGATCGTGAGTTTCAAACGACGTTTGTCTCATGAAGGCAATTTTTCACTGGTGCGTTCAGAAATTCCTTTCAAAACGCCAAATTTAACAGCATTTTCTGAAAAATCGTCTGCCTTTATCGAAAAAGGGAAAACACTGTTCGATTACATAGTTTCTGATTTCGAATGCTTGTCAATTTCACGCGTTTGTCAACAATTCGGAGCGAATATATTCAGAAATGTTTGAGAAAGTAGCCAGTGTGGATTTAAAATCAGCTTTAATTATTACTAATAAATAATATACACAAATGGAAAACAAAAATGAGGTATCTTTTCGTCATACCAAACGCTCTTCTACCTCAATAAATAAATGAAAAAAAAAATTAATATATTTTTCTTTTCTTTTTTTCGGGAGGGGGGGGGGGGAGGTGCCGGTGTTTATAAATTGTCCGTGATTCACCTGTAACTGTTGGTATTGACCAACATATGTTATGTGTCGAGTATGTTTTTAGCATATAGTCGCATCTCCTTAACTTACTTTCTTTCATTTTTAAACAATATTTTACAAGTACGCAGGGGCGTAGGAAAGGGAAGAGCTCGGGGGGCGCAAACCCTCCACCACCACCCCCAATTGGAAATCAAGTCTTTTTTTTTCGTCGGATTAGAGTGTCTCTTTTAAAGTGAACTTTGGATTCAATTAATTAAAAAAATAATAAAAATTATTATTTAAAAACCATTAAAAAATAACTTAGAACATTTTTTCTTTTATAACTAAGTTGTTATTTTTTTCGAATCCGTCTCATCAGTGTTGAATTCGGACATTTTTCTCCGGGATCGATTTCTGTGGTTCCGGGGGAGAGAAATTGCACTTTTTGACCATTAAAAGCATAGAATCTCAAAATTTCTGGGGAGGGGGGATGTCCCCGCACCGGGCCACCCCCTAAATTTAACACTGCGTCTCATTGTCGCAGTTTTTCATGTACAAGGCACGTAATATACCTGATCATTTTCAGAATTCTTGGAATGTTACCACAAATTTAGAATAGAGTAGTAGGGGGAATTTGTAGTGGGAACCAATGCAAGCAATTCTGAAGTTCCTGCAAAGAACGCGTTCTGTCTCTGTTCACCTTCCATCTACTGCGTGATTAATCGAACATTCTTGACGCGTCTTTCGTACACTGCTGTCATATGTCACAAAATTGTAAAATTTAATTTATTCCTTAATGTTTACTTTGAAATAATGCGCATACATATTTTTAATTGTGAATAAAATTAATTATTAATTAAACTACATAATTACCTATTAATGAGACGCTTTATCATTAATTGATTTTCTCAGTTTCGCAGTTATTTTGAACATACTGAGTTAGAAACTATTTGAGCCTCCCCTACCCCCCTCCCAACCGAAATTTTTAAATTGCTACGTTACTGTAAGTAAGTAAAGAGTTTTGTTATGGGAGTCTTAGTTTATTGTTCGCAATCAGCATGTTTACTTCAGTTACTTCCCTACAATTTCTGTCAAGAGCAGCCTCTGTTATTCATTCTATAGTCGCAGTGTGAAATTAAAATTCTTATGAGATGTCTCAGTGGCTGCAAATTTACAAAATAATAAGAGATGAACTTAAAAATTATATCCCAGCCCCCCCCCCCTTTTTTTATATATATATTCGGAAAAAGTAAGTTTATTAAATGCAAATTTAAAATAATAAAAGCAGAATTATTTTGCTAACTTTGACCTGAAAATAAGCTAATTTTTCTTTTCATGCTTTACTATTACATTGATTCCCCTCCCCCCCCCCCCCCCCCCCGCCAATCTCTATTGATGTTATTGTAGCGCTTAACTATCCGGACATTTGAAGGATCCAGAAATCAGCGTGTCCCAAATCGTCTTTTACTGACTTTTTTTTATCGATGATTAAATTTAAAATACGGGAACTGACAATGGAGTATGTTTGTGTGTTGGGGGGGAGGGGTGTGGCTAATATATTTTACTAGTGACTAGAATTTTTTGCTAGCTACCAGATTTTTTCAATTTTACAGTTAGAAAGACCCCCACGGAGGGCACTCCCCCTAGGGCCTATATATCCCTCGAGTAGATATAATCGGCCGTCATAAATCAACCAACCAATTCCCCTCGCTAATGTTAAACGTATGGGCGTAGGATGCATTCGTATATTTAAAATATTTCCTCACGAAATTAATATTTTTAACTTCCTTTTTCTGTGTTATTCATCTTAAAAAATGTCTTATTTTTTCCTTAGCTGTCAAAAAATTCTAAAATATATACTTAATTTTATGTGGAGTGTTAAAATCATACTCAATTTCTCTAAGATTTTAACACATAAAATTATAAATTACATTATATATTTTAGAAATATTTTGACAACTAAGAAAAAGAAAGACAAAAAACATACATTTTTTAAGAAGAGAGTACACAGAAATAAGTTGAAAATTTTAATTTCTTGAGGAGATATTTTAAATGTATACGAATGTATTTCACGCCCATGGGTTTACTATTAACGAGGAGAATTGGGGAGTTAACGGACTAACAGCCCGAAGAGGCTGCTTCACTCCCGCGAAAACACTCGTTCGCTAATGTTAATCCTATGGAGGAAATATTTTAAGATATCTCGTTCGCATTTCAATATTTTGAAATGATTTTGCATTGGATAGCTGAGATCGATTTCTATACTTTCACTTTCGAAATAGGTTCCGAAAGTGAAAATATCTTAATAAAAAGAAACTGGTAATCAAAATCGAAAAAGGTACAAAAGGGCCTGGATAGAGATTGGCAGCTATCCAGTGCCCCCCCCCCCCCCCAAAAAAAAAAAAAAAAGATATATATATATATAAAATAAATAAATAAATAAAAACTAAAAATACTGTTGTGGCCTAGCGAATTTAGAGCCGAATCCAAAATTAATTTTTAACTTCACATACATGAAATTAAGACTGTTCCAGTCCAAAGCGTTAACAAAAAAAAATCCAATAATCATGTCTACAAGCTTTTACGCTTGAAAAGGAGTCTATAAAGCTGTTAAAAAGTTTCGCGTTGTTTAGCGGGGGAAAAACATTTTTTTAAACAAATTTTCGAAAACCACCTTATAAGGTGGTTTTCGAAAATTTGTTTTTCAATCTTTTAACTGGAGTTATAAGCGATTGTTGTCTCGTGACAGCAGTTGCATTCATCTCACGCGATCTCGTGCCTGGAAATTCGGTTCAAAACGCTTACTTTGTCAACATGTTCTGAATTATTTTTTGCTTTTACTGAAAAACAGGGGGGAAAAAACCTTGTTCCTATGTGCCAGAAATTACCGTGTTAAGATTTGAGAACCCCCTCAAGAGGCTACTCCCGCGAACCCCCCCCCCCCCCCGGCTCGCTAATGTTAATCCTATGGGACAGTTCTTTTAAAATATCTCGTTTACATTTCAATATTTTTAAGCGATATATATATATATTTTTTTTTTCGACGGATAGCTGAGGTTGATGGAAAGTGACCCGAATTGTTGTTTTCGTACAAGATAAATCTTGAAAAATTTGCACCTTCCAGACCACACTGATATTGAATCCGCAACTCCCCCCCCCCTTTTTTTTTTTTCAAAAATAAATAAATAAATAAATAAACACATACCACAACTGACTCATGAACACAGTGTCAAGTGTAAATTTTAAGGCGAATCATAAAATTACTTTAAACTTCACAATACATGAAATTAAGAATATTCTAGTCAGGGCATTAATAAAAAAATGCGAAACTTGTTACCGATTACGTTTACTGTTGTTTACAAATCCAAACTGGCTACTTTCTGACACATTTCTCAATTCATTTTTGTTAGCAAACGCATAAGAACTGACAGTTGCTCTTATTCAGAAACTATGTAATCGAACAGTGGTTTTCCTTTTTCGGTGAAGGCACAGAAGATGTTTCAGAAAATGCTGTCAAATATCGCGCTTTGAACAGGATTTCCGGACTCGTTAGCCCAGGAAAGGGAAAAAAATTGCTGTCACAATACAACAATAGCTTATTAATTAAATTCTTATTCATTTTATCGAAAAATGAAAAAAAAAAAAACTGCTCGATTACAAATCACTCCAATATTATGTTTGAAACTCTGCAAGTGTCATGCTTTTACGTTTATAAAAGAGTCTCTACGTGTTAGAAAGTTTCCTGTTGTTGAGCGGGGAAACTCTTTTTTAAACAAACTGTCTTAAGTCGGTTTCGAAAAAATGTTTTTCAATCTTTTTAACGTGAGTTATAAGTGATTGTTGTCTCATGACAGCAGTTATTATCATCACCCGTGCTGTCGTGCCTAGAAATTCGGTTCCAAACGCCTACTTTGACAACCTTTTCTGAAATATTTTTTGCCTTTACCGAAAAATAGAAAAAACTGTTTGAATGTGTAAGTAAGGTACCTGTAAGTAGGTAACGATAAACAGTAATAAAAAATGTATAAAGAATTACAGAAATATCAATAGTGTTTATTTCTATAGGACATAAATATGAATACCTTAAGGTTTTATGCGTGTATAATGATTTAAAATAATTCGTGATTGCCGTACAAATTTTACATAAAACTGCGTTTTTGAGAGAATGTATGACGCGGGAACACCGAACAGACTGCGTATTATTTTTTCAAATATATGAAAGAATTAAAAATTAATGGAGAAAAACCATACCTTTTTCGAATCTAATAGAACTGAGAAGTATTGAATTGCGTGCAACTCTCTGTTGTCAGACGCATGTTCATTAAGATAAATGTATTGCATTTTGATGAGGTACATGAATATCGTAACATAATAAAGCTTTGACTTTAACAGCCCTCATTAGCAAGCGAAAGAAAAAAAAATAACTTTAACGCATTTCCATGGCAATCAAATATTAAATTAGAATGAAAAATCATGCGTCAAGCATAAATTATGAAACACTTTCCAACCCATTCAGAATACTGTAAGCAGAACTTCTCAGTTTAATAAGGTGAAAGGTGATGTCTAAAATAAACAGTATGGAAAACGCATAATGCATTCGAAAACCGAATTTCTTCAATGTCATCAATAGTCGGGAAAAAATTCCGAATTATTTTGTGCAGTTCTGTATATGATCTATAGATTTTTTTTTTAAATATGTGGCTAAAATTTACTTTAGTTACACTGCAAAAAAAATTGTTGATTTTACAGTGTAATCAGTGGAGTGCCAGTATAATTACTAGCACCCCAGCTGCCAGTATTATACTGTAAAATTGAGAGTAATAAACAGTAAAATAAGCAGTAATACACTGCATGCGCGGCAGTGTATTACTGCTTATTTTACTGTTTATCACTGTTAATTTTACGGTATAATACTAGCAGCTGGGATGTCAATATTATACTGTAAAATCAACAATTTTTTTTTTTTAGCAGTGTATATTGTACACTGTAATTGTAATAAATATGCATTTTTCTTTCATTTCAAGTTCGGATCGGGTTTGAATGTTTTGGGTTCGAGTTGAAGTGTGCCGGGTCGGGTTTCGGGTTGTCGTTTTAGGTAGAATTTTCGGGATCCGATCCGCGCAGGACTCTAACCCAAAGCGGTTATTGTATATTTTTGAAAATGGTTTCTCCTGTACGGTAAAATGTATGGGTGCCGGCTGAAAGAAATTTAGGGATAAGGCAAGGATTTGTCTGTGGTCCGCAATTTGGTCCGATTTTTTTAATATGGAAAATAACATGAAATAAGCCAAATTAAGAATTTTTTTGTCAGAACTTTCCGTGCAAAAAAATTTTTAAACATATCAATTTTATTAAAAAAATTTTTTTCGTTGCGGGTCCGGTTGACTTTAATCAAAACGAAAAAAATATATATTTGAATATTAATGTGTTCATTTTTATACAAAAAATGGAACTAGTGTTTGAGATACACTGCAAAAAAAAAAATGATTTTACAGTATAATACTGGCACTCGAGCTGCCAGTATTATACTGTAAAATTGAGACGCATAGCGATGTGAAAACTTTCCTTCAGCAATTTCTACCAATAAACGGAAATGTATTCGAGATCTTTTATGCAGCCCTGTATAATGATCTATAGCATTTATTTTCAACAAGTAACATGCAAAAAGATAGTAAAAAATGCCTACCACAACTGAAAACGCACTTCCAGCAATTGTCGTTCATAGACAATGTTGTAACCGAATTAGTTTGTGTGTCCCTGTAAATGAACGATAGATGCTATGCACACCATATTCAATAGTATAAGCATTCTGTACTGCACCTCAATAATGTATTTCAATTTCAATATGTTTGAAATAGTGTAACATCATTTAAATACACCGCAGGCAATTTTTTCCCATAGACTGTAATGTAACGGAATTTTGTGTGTCCCTGTAAAAACGAACTATTTATGCTACACATTTCGTTTTCAATACCGAACATGCCATAGTGAAACCCGAATAACACATATCAACTGCATGCCAATCTGAGTATATTTAGGCGAGTTAGAGCACGGACAGACGGCAGAGAGACAAACCGAATTCATAAACCATCATTCCTGAGGGGCGCGGGAGACTAAATTGTTAAAAAAATACATCTTAACCGCACCGCTCCTACATTGTGAAATGCACTATCCACAGGAAATTTTCATGCATAATGTTTTGATAGTTCATGAAATATGCTTTTCCCTCCCGGGAGTGGAGGGGTAAAATACTCAGTGTTGACAATTGGGGAATTTTTTTGCATTCAAAACATCTATACCACATTTTTCTCGGGATTGGAATAGCAATCTTTGCTTTAGTTAATCTCTGAATGTCTGTCATTGCATAAAATAAAGCTCATTGCATAAAATAATACTCTTTGAAAATTCGGTATATATCTTGAGTAAAAAATTTTCCTGGCAGCACTATGCGCAAGCCTATATTTTGAAAGTCACCATTCTACAATTTTTTGTTTGTATTAGCCTTGATAGATCCTGCGACATGGTTTTACTCCCCGGTGGGTCAGGGCAGAATCTTTTAAAAATACACCGTATACCTAGCCTAATATGTTGCAAAATCACCATCAAGAGAAATTTGATGTGTAACGCGGTCCATGAGATGATTTTGACATATAAAATGCATTATGCAGCAAATTTCAAGCGTATTTTTTAATAGACCATGAAATAGGCTTCTTTCACCGGGGGGAGGGGGGGGGGGGTAGATTTCCGAATTAAAGAAATAATATTGCTTAAAGAAAGTGTTCATTATTTTGAAAGTCGCCAAACGTACAAAACGTCATCTGTAAACGCCTTGATAGATCCTGCAATATTGTTTTATCCCCCCCCCCTCCTGGAGGTCACAGAGCCGAATAAAAAAAAAAAAGAAAGCCCCTGTATACTCTGGCCTATACTCTGAGATTCCCCATCCTGCAGAATTTCATCTCTAAGAACCTGATAGATGATCCTGAGATATATGTTTTCCTTTCTGGAGGGAGTTGGGGAGGGGGGGGGGGGCAGTGTAAATAATAATATTTAAATTTATATTAGTGGCATTGCAATAATAAATACCAGATTAAATTATATAATCCTAAATTTAATAATATTTTACAGTGATAGCTTGACTAACGAAGATATCTGTTAACGAATGTTTCAGCTAACGAAGATTTATTTCGTTTTTTCTTTACTCGACTAGCGAATGTTTTATTGTATTCACGCGCCAACATAACGCAGCCATGTTATATTTTAATTGGACGAGAGATCACGTTTCAGTCAACGAAGATTTTGGCTAACGAATGCAATTCCGGCAATTATCTTCGTTAGCCGAGGTATGTTTCGTATTCAAAGGGTTTACTGTATTTAATTAATGAGTTTTTCCAGTGAATAATTGTCTTTTAATTAGACATTTGTCACTCATTTCTTCATTTTTGAAATATGAGAATTATTTTCCTTTTAACGCCGGTTTCTGTTAAAGATAGATTCCGTCTACACAGGTTTTACTAAATTTAATAAAAAATATGCATTTGCATTAAATAGAACTGATTAAATTAGTCATTTATTCATGTCATTAGTCATTTATTTATTAAACGTGAATTTTATTATTTATTATTCATTTAATGTTTTAGGCGAGATCACTTTATACAGAAGTTCGTTTTAACAGGTTTTATACTGTTTTCAGTAAATAATTAGTATTTCTGTTAAAACTACGCAATTAATGTGTTTTATTAACTATTTTTTTTATTTATTATTGTACATTATAGATATTTTTCGTTTTAGGTAGGTTTGCGTTATTGAGAGATTCGTTTATGCATATTTTACTATCTTCAGTAAAAAATCCGTATTTCTATTACAATTACTCAATTAATTGGTTTTATTTATTTTATTTAATTTTAATTACATTCGTTTCAGGCAGGTTTACGTTATAGAGGTGTTCCGTTTTAGGGGTGTCCTTGTGTTTCGATTTTGATGTTTACTAATAATTACCTATTAAAACACAGTCTAAGAAGCTTCTATTACAATTTTGCTTAGGTTTTAGCATAAGTTGCCTAGATTACTTCTTTTAATGCTGAATTCTGTTTTAGACAGATTCCATCTTCACAGGTTTTACTAAATTTAATAAATAAACTGTATTTAATACTACTGGTTAAATTAGTTTATTTATTTGTTACGGAATTCCTCTCATTAGTCATTTATTAATCGTGCAATTTTATTAATTATTATTCATTGAATGCTTTGGGCGAAATCTCGTTATACGGAGGTTCGTTTTAACAGATTGTACTGTTTGTGAATAAATAATAAGTTTATCTGTTTAAACTACTCAGTTAACAAGTGCTTTATTAACTAATTTTTTACTTATTATTGTATATTATATATATTCCGTTTTAGAGATGTTTACGTTATAGTGAGATTCTTTACATAGGGTTTACTATTTTCAGTAAAGAATCAGTATTTCTATTACAATCACTCAATTAATTCGTTTTATTTATTTATTTTCTGTTTTAGGCACGTTTACGTTATAGAGATGTTCCGTTTTAGGAGTGTTCTTGTGACCCGATTTTGGATGTGTTGTTCAGTAATGAAAACCGATTAAAACACAGTCTAAAAAGCTTCGATAACAATTTTGCTCAAGTTTCAGCATAAGTTGTCTGGACTTGTAACTTTGAATTCCGTTTTAGACAGGTTCCACTTCACAGGCTTTACTAAATTTAATAAATAAAATGATTTTCTATTACATACATCTGGTTACATCAGTCATTTATTCATTAATCGTGCAATTTTATTAATTATTATTTATTTAATGTTTTGGGTGAGATCCCGTTATAGAGAGGTTCGTTTTAACATGTTTCTACTGTTTGTCAATAAACAATCATTTTTTTCTGTTAAAACTACTCAAGTAATAATTGCTATATTAACTAATTTTTTACTTATTATTGCATATTGTATATTTTTCGTTTTAGGCAGGTTTGCGTTATAGAGAGATTCGTTAATACAGATTTTTCTATCTTCAGTAAAGAATTCGTATTTCTATTACAATTACTAAATTAATTGGTTTTATTTATTTAATTGAAGTTTAATTATTTTCGTTTCAGGCAGGTTTACGTTATAGAGAAGTTCCGTTTTAGGGATGTTCTTGTGATTCGATTATGTTTACTAATGATTACCGATTAAAACACAGTCTAAAAAGCTTCTATTACAAATTGGTTCAGGTTTACCATAAATTTCTCAGATTACTTCTTTTAATGCCGAATTCCGTTTTAGACAGATTCCATCTTCACAGGTTTTACTAAATGTAATAAATAAACTGAAATTAATACAACTGGTGAAATTAGTTTATTTGTTACGGAATTCCTTTCATTAGTCATTTATTAATCATGCAATTTTATTAATTATTATACATTGAATGCTGTGGGCGAAATCCCGTTATATAGAGGTTCGTTTTAACAGATTTTACTGGTTTCAATAAATAATCAGTATTTCTGTTGAAATTATTAAACTAATAAGCGTTTTTTAATTATTTTTCTACTTATAATTGTTTATTAGATATTTTCCGTTTTAGAGAGATTTACGTTATAGTGAGATTCTTTACGTACGGTTTACTATTTTCAGTAAAGAATCAGTATTTCTATTACAATCACTCAATAAATTCGTTTTATTTATTTATTTTAATTATTTTCTGTTTTAGGCAGGGTTACGTTATAGAGATGTTTCGTTTTAGGGGGTGTTCTTGTGACCCGATTTTGGATATGTTGTTCAATAATAATTACCGATTAAAAGCACAGTCTAAGAAGCTTCGATAACAATTTTGCTCAAGTTTTAGCATAAGTTGTCTGGAATTTTTTAACTTTGAATTCCGTTTTAGACAGGTTCCACTTCACAGGTTTTACTAAATTTAATAAATAAAATGATTTTCTATTACATACATCCTATTAAATTAGTCATTTATTTCTTAATCGTGCAATTTTATTTATTCATTGAATGCTTTGGGCGAAATACCGTTATACAGAGGTTCGTTTTAACAGATTTTACTGTTTGTCAATAAATAATGAGTTTTACTGTTAAAGTTATTAAACTAATAAGCGTTTTATTAATTATTTTTCTTCTTATTATTGTATATTAGATATTTTCCGTTTTAGAGAGGTTTACGTTATAGTGAGATTCTTTACATAGGGTTTACTATTTTCAGTAAAGAATCAGTATTTCTATTACAATCACTCAATTAATTCGTTTTATTTATTTATTTTAATTATTTTCTGTTTTAGGCAGGTTTACGTTATAGAGATGTTTCGTTTTAGGGGGTGTTCTTGTGACCCGATTTTGGGTATGTTGTTCAGTAATGATTACCGATTAAAACACAGTCTAAGAAGCTTCGATAACAATTTTGCTCAAGTTTCAGCATAAGTTGTCTGGACTTTTAACTTTGAATTCCGTTTTAGACAGGTTCCACTTCACAGGTTTCACTAAATTTAATAAATAAAATTATTTTCTATTACATACATCTGGTTAAATTAGTCATTTATTTATTATTCGTGCAATTTTATTAATTATAATTCATTGAATGCTTTGGGCGAAATCCCGTTATACAGAGGTTCGTTTTAACAGATTTTACTGTTTTTCAATAAATAATGAGTTTTTCTGTTACAACTACTCAGTTAATAAGTGCTTTATTAACTAATTTTTTACTTATTATTGCATTTTATATATTTTCCGTTTTAGAGAGGTTTACGTTATAGTGAGATTCTTTGCATAGGGTTTACTATTTTCTGTAAAGAGTCAGTATTTCTATTACAATCACTCAATTAATTCGTTTTATTTATTTATTTTAATTATTTTCTGTTTTAGGCAGGTTTACGTTATAGAGATGTTTCGTTTTAGGAGTGTTCTTGTGACCCGATTTTGGATGTGTTGTTCAGTAATGAAAACCGATTAAAACACAGTCTAAAAAGCTTCGATAACAATTTTGCTCAAGTTTCAGCATAAGTTGTCTGGACTTGTAACTTTGAATTCCGTTTTAGACAGGTTCCACTTCACAGGCTTTACTAAATTTAATAAATAAAATGATTTTCTATTACATACATCTGGTTACATCAGTCATTTATTCATTAATCGTGCAATTTTATTAATTATTATTTATTTAATGTTTTGGGTGAGATCCCGTTATAGAGAGGTTCGTTTTAACATGTTTCTACTGTTTGTCAATAAACAATCATTTTTTTCTGTTAAAACTACTCAAGTAATAATTGCTATATTAACTAATTTTTTACTTATTATTGCATATTGTATATTTTTCGTTTTAGGCAGGTTTGCGTTATAGAGAGATTCGTTAATACAGATTTTTCTATCTTCAGTAAAGAATTCGTATTTCTATTACAATTACTAAATTAATTGGTTTTATTTATTTAATTGAAGTTTAATTATTTTCGTTTCAGGCAGGTTTACGTTATAGAGAAGTTCCGTTTTAGGGATGTTCTTGTGATTCGATTATGTTTACTAATGATTACCGATTAAAACACAGTCTAAAAAGCTTCTATTACAAATTGGTTCAGGTTTACCATAAATTTCTCAGATTACTTCTTTTAATGCCGAATTCCGTTTTAGACAGATTCCATCTTCACAGGTTTTACTAAATGTAATAAATAAACTGAAATTAATACAACTGGTGAAATTAGTTTATTTGTTACGGAATTCCTTTCATTAGTCATTTATTAATCATGCAATTTTATTAATTATTATACATTGAATGCTGTGGGCGAAATCCCGTTATATAGAGGTTCGTTTTAACAGATTTTACTGGTTTCAATAAATAATCAGTATTTCTGTTGAAATTATTAAACTAATAAGCGTTTTTTAATTATTTTTCTACTTATAATTGTTTATTAGATATTTTCCGTTTTAGAGAGATTTACGTTATAGTGAGATTCTTTACGTACGGTTTACTATTTTCAGTAAAGAATCAGTATTTCTATTACAATCACTCAATAAATTCGTTTTATTTATTTATTTTAATTATTTTCTGTTTTAGGCAGGGTTACGTTATAGAGATGTTTCGTTTTAGGGGGTGTTCTTGTGACCCGATTTTGGATATGTTGTTCAATAATAATTACCGATTAAAAGCACAGTCTAAGAAGCTTCGATAACAATTTTGCTCAAGTTTTAGCATAAGTTGTCTGGAATTTTTTAACTTTGAATTCCGTTTTAGACAGGTTCCACTTCACAGGTTTTACTAAATTTAATAAATAAAATGATTTTCTATTACATACATCCTATTAAATTAGTCATTTATTTCTTAATCGTGCAATTTTATTTATTCATTGAATGCTTTGGGCGAAATACCGTTATACAGAGGTTCGTTTTAACAGATTTTACTGTTTGTCAATAAATAATGAGTTTTACTGTTAAAGTTATTAAACTAATAAGCGTTTTATTAATTATTTTTCTTCTTATTATTGTATATTAGATATTTTCCGTTTTAGAGAGGTTTACGTTATAGTGAGATTCTTTACATAGGGTTTACTATTTTCAGTAAAGAATCAGTATTTCTATTACAATCACTCAATTAATTCGTTTTATTTATTTATTTTAATTATTTTCTGTTTTAGGCAGGTTTACGTTATAGAGATGTTTCGTTTTAGGGGGTGTTCTTGTGACTCTATTTTGGATATGTTGTTCAATAATGATTACTGATTTAAAACACAGTCTGAAAAGCTTCGATAACAATTTTGCTCAAGTTTAAGCATAAGTTGTATGGACTTTTAACTTTGAATTCCGTTTTAGACAGGTTCCACTTCACAGGTTTCACTAAATTTAATAAATAAAATTATTTTCTATTACATACATCCGGTTAAATTAGTCATTTATTTATTATTCGTGCAATTTTATTAATTATAATTCATTGAATGCTTTGGGCGAAATCCCGTTATACAGAGGTTCGTTTTAACAGATTTTACTGTTTTTCAATAAATAATGAGTTTTTCTGTTACAACTACTCAGTTAATAAGTGCTTTATTAACTAATTTTTTACTTATTATTGCATTTTATATATTTTCCGTTTTAGAGAGGTTTACGTTATAGTGAGATTCTTTGCATAGGGTTTACTATTTTCTGTAAAGAGTCAGTATTTCTATTACAATCACTCAATTAATTCGTTTTATTTATTTATTTTAATTATTTTCTGTTTTAGGCAGGTTTACGTTATAGAGATGTTTCGTTTTAGGGGGTGTTCTTGTGACTCGATTTTGGATATGTTGTTCAATAATGATTACTGATTAAAACAAAGTCTGAAAAGCTTCGATAACAATTTTGCTCAAGTTTAAGCATAAGTTGTCTGGACTTTTAACGGTGAATTCCGTTTTAGACAGGTTCCACTTCATGGGTTTTACTAAATTTAATAAATAAAATGATTTTCTATTACATACATCCTATTAAATTAGTCATTTATTTCTTAATCGTGCAATTTTATTAATTATTATTCATTGAATGCTTTGGGCGAAATACCGTTATACAGAGGTTCGTTTTAACAGATTTTACTGTTTGTCAATAAATAATGAGTTTTTCTGTTAAAGTTATTAAACTAATAAGCGTTTTATTAATTATTTTTCTACTTATTATTGTATATTAGATATTTTCCGTTTTAGAGAGGTTTACGTTATAGTGAGATTCTTTACATAGGGTTTACTATTTTCAGTAAAGAATCAGTGTTTCTATTACAATAACTCAGTTAATTCGTTTTATTTATTTATTTTAATTATTTGCTGTTTTAGGCAGGTTTACGTTATAGAGATGTTTCGTTTTAGGGGGTGTTCTTATGACCCGATTTTGGATATGTTGTTCAGTAATGATTACCGATTAAAACACAGTCTAAAAAGCTTCGATAACAATTTTGCTCAAGTTTCAGCATAAGTTGTCTGGACTTTTAACGGTGAATTCCGTTTTAGACAGGTTCCACTTCATGGGTTTTACTAAATTTAATAAATAAAATGTATTTGTATTAAATATAACTGGTTAAATTGGTCATTTATTTATTTGTTATGCAATTTTATTAATTGCTATTCATTTTTCGTTTTAGTCAGGTTTACGTTATCGAGAGGTTCGTTTAAACGCATTTTACTCTATCGGCATATAATCACTATTTCTATTTAAAATACTCGAATATCTGGTGAGGGTTTCTTTTTCTAATTATTTATATATATATATTTATTATATATTAAAGGTTTTCCGTTTCAGTCAGGTTTACGCTATAAAGAGGTTCCGTTTTAAAGAAAAGTAATAATAATGAAAGTGAAGTATGCCTACTACAACATATAAAAACCTTCTAAATAAACTTGAATACGCAATAACTCTAAACATAGATACCTTACATTAAGTCAGAGCTAAATTATATCAAAACGAAAGTAAATGCTATTCCGTTATATGAAATCGAAACTAATCTTTTGCTGCCGGTTAAATCAAATTATATCAAGTGATCTCAAAAGAGCTGCAAAACCCAAACCAAAACCAAAACTAAACGGCTGCAAAGACAGAAATTGTTAGCTTCAACAGATTCACAATGAACTCCGGCAAGAAGAAAGAAAGAAAAAAAAAATCATAAATTATTATAAATAATTAATGATATCTCTGCTAATAATTAACTAAAAGGCAAAATATTAGTATCATTTTAAAGCTCTTTTTATAAGGAATCGATACATGTAACTCAAAATGCAATTAACGCACGCTAAGTCTTATAATTTAAATTTTAAAATCAAAAAACAAAAGAAACTTGACATTCTTTGTTTATTGAAGCGTGACGTCAGTGGAGCACAGACTCCTCCCCCCTCCACTGTTTTCAATGAAAATCACTTTTCAAATAATCAACTCTAACCAGAAAAAGTTGAAAGGTGTATTTCGGGGGTATAAATAGGAGGACCAAGCTATTATCAATTAGATGTGTTAAGTCCTTCAGACCGTGTTGCGGAATCTCAAGGACTTGACACATGTTTTACCTTCTTCATACCTCAGAATTTTATTTTTTCATCCTGTTTATGGATACATAAAGGGAAATTCGATAGTACTTAGATAATAGATGACAGAGAATACAAAAAATAATTTTAATTTAAGGCAATCACTGTCATTTAGTTATTAATATAGGGGAAATACAGAGTGTCTCTCGCCAATCTGAGCCCGAATTTTCGTTCATAACTGTAACAATAACATAGATATTTTAATGAAATTTGCAGCAGAATTAATTTCATTTGTGTGAAATGTAATAATATCACGAATAGTGGATTTTATTTAGATACTAAGGAATCGAACACCGTTTTTCATTTTCCTGTAAATGTAAAAGTTACTTTCAGGGGAAAAAAATGGGATTAACTGGAAAATTTAATAATAATGGTTTAAGTATAAATTGCATATGCATTAATTGATGTATTGTAAGGGAAATTATTGTACTCTACTAGTTTTTTTAAGTTTCACTATCGCAGAGGGCAATGTTATTAATTTGAAAAAGATAAATAAATATAGCATACATTGAAGATATTTTTTCACGTTTTAAAAATTATTTTCACTCTAATGTCCAGGAATCTAACAGCATTTCCATTTTCTTTTAAAGAAAAAATATCTTTTTTTTTTTTTTTAATCTTTTTCACGCGGTTATTTAAAAAAATAGAATAATTACATTTCACTTAGTGTATTGTAGGAAGTGTCATCAGTGCTATTTCAGGTGGTGTTCCGGAGAGTAGGGGGGGGGGGGATTTTACTTAGATACTAAGGAATCGAACCCCGTTTTTCTTTTTCCTGTAAATGCATAAGAGGGGAAAAATAGGCTTAACTGGAAAAATTTAATAATAATGGTTTAAGTATAAATTGCATATGCATTAATTGATGTATTGTAAGGGAAATTATTGTACTTTACTAGTTTTTTTTTTTTAAAGTTTCACTATCGTAGAGGGGGCAGTATTATTAATTTGGAAAAAGATAAATAAATATAGCATACATTGAAGATATTTTTTCACGTTTAAAAATTATTTTCATTCTAATGTCCAGGAATCTAACAGCATTTCCATTTTCTTTTAAAGAAAAAATATCCTTTTTAAATTTTTTTCACGCGGTTATTTTAAAAAATAGAATAATTACATATTTCACTTAGTATGTAGGAAGTGCCATCAGTGACGATTTCAGGGTGTGTTCTGGAGGAGGGGGGGGGGGGGGAGGATTTTATTCAGATACTAAGGAATTGAACACAGTTTTTCATTTTCCTGTAAATGTAATAGTTACTTTCAGAAGAAAAAATGGGATTAACTGGAAAAATTAAATAATAATGGTTTAATTATAAATTGTATAAGTATTAATTGATGTAGTGTAGGGAAATTGTTGTACTTTACTAGTTTTTTAAGTTTCACTATCGTGGAGGGTAATGTTATAATTTTGAAAAAGGTAAATAAATAAAGCATACATTTAAGATATTTTTTTCACGTTTAAAAATGATTTTTATTCTAATGTCAAGGAATCGAACAGCATTTCCATTTTCTTTTAAAGGAAAAATATTCTTTTTTTATCTTTTTTACGCGGTTATTTAAAAAAAATAGAATAATTTCATTTCAATTAAAGTATTGTAGGAAGTGCCATCAGTGACGATTTCAGGGGGTGGTCCTGGGGAGGGGGGGGGGATTTTATTTAGATACTAAGGAATCGAACACCGTTTTTCATTTTCCTGTAAATGTACAAGTTACTTTCAGGGGGAAAAATGGGATTAACTGGAAAATTTAATAATAATGGTTTAAGTATAAATTGCATATGCATTAATTGATGTATTGTAAGGGAAATTATTGTACTCTACTAGTTTTTTTAAGTTTCACTATCGCAGAGGGCAATGTTATTAATTTGAAAAAGATAAATAAATATAGCATACATTGAAGATATTTTTTCACGTTTTAAAAATTATTTTCACTCTAATGTCCAGGAATCTAACAGCATTTCCATTTTCTTTTAAAGAAAAAATATCTTTTTTTTTTTTTTTAAATCTTTTTCACGCGGTTATTTAAAAAAATAGAATAATTACATTTCACTTAGTGTATTGTAGGAAGTGTCATCAGTGCTATTTCAGGTGGTGTTCCGGAGAGGAGGGGGGGGGATTTTACTTAGATACTAAGGAATCGAACCCCGTTTTTCTTTTTCCTGTAAATGCATAAGAGGGGAAAAATAGGATTAACTGGAAAAATTTAATAATAATGGTTTAAGTATAAATTGCATATGCATTAATTGATGTATTGTAAGGGAAATTATTGTACTTTACTAGTTTTTTTTTTTTTTTTTTTAAAGTTTCACTATCGTAGAGGGGGCAGTATTATTAATTTGGAAAAAGATAAATAAATATAGCATACATTGAAGATATTTTTTCACGTTTAAAAATTATTTTCATTCTAATGTCCAGGAATCTAACAGCATTTCCATTTTCTTTTAAAGAAAAAATATCCTTTTTAAATTTTTTTCACGCGGTTATTTTAAAAAATAGAATAATTACATATTTCACTTAGTATGTAGGAAGTGCCATCAGTGACGATTTCAGGGTGTGTTCTGGAGGAGGGGGGGGGGAGGATTTTATTCAGATACTAAGGAATTGAACACAGTTTTTCATTTTCCTGTAAATGTAATAGTTACTTTCAGAAGAAAAAATGGGATTAACTGGAAAAATTAAATAATAATGGTTTAATTATAAATTGTATAAGTATTAATTGATGTAGTGTAGGGAAATTGTTGTACTTTACTAGTTTTTTAAGTTTCACTATCGTGGAGGGTAATGTTATAATTTTGAAAAAGGTAAATAAATAAAGCATACATTTAAGATATTTTTTTCACGTTTAAAAATGATTTTTATTCTAATGTCAAGGAATCGAACAGCATTTCCATTTTCTTTTAAAGGAAAAATATTCTTTTTTTATCTTTTTTACGCGGTTATTTAAAAAAAATAGAATAATTTCATTTCAATTAAAGTATTGTAGGAAGTGCCATCAGTGACGATTTCAGGGGGTGGTCCTGGGGAGGGGGGGGGGATTTTATTTAGATACTAAGGAATCGAACACCGTTTTTCATTTTCCTGTAAATGTACAAGTTACTTTCAGGGGGAAAAATGGGATTAACTGGAAAATTTAATAATAATGGTTTAAGTATAAATTGCATATGCATTAATTGATGTATTGTAAGGGAAATTATTGTACTCTACTAGTTTTTTTAAGTTTCACTATCGCAGAGGGCAATGTTATTAATTTGAAAAAGATAAATAAATATAGCATACATTGAAGATATTTTTTCACGTTTTAAAAATTATTTTCACTCTAATGTCCAGGAATCTAACAGCATTTCCATTTTCTTTTAAAGAAAAAATATCTTTTTTTTTTTTTTAAATCTTTTTCACGCGGTTATTTAAAAAAATAGAATAATTACATTTCACTTAGTGTATTGTAGGAAGTGTCATCAGTGCTATTTCAGGTGGTGTTCCGGAGAGGAGGGGGGAGGGGATTTTACTTAGATACTAAGGAATCGAACCCCGTTTTTCTTTTTCCTGTAAATGCATAAGAGGGGAAAAATAGGCTTAACTGGAAAAATTTAATAATAATGGTTTAAGTATAAATTGCATATGCATTAATTGATGTATTGTAAGGGAAATTATTGTACTTTACTAGTTTTTTTTTTTTTTAAGTTTCACTATCGTAGAGGGGGCAGTATTATTAATTTGGAAAAAGATAAATAAATATAGCATACATTGAAGATATTTTTTCACGTTTAAAAATTATTTTCATTCTAATGTCCAGGAATCTAACAGCATTTCCATTTTCTTTTAAAGAAAAAATATCCTTTTTAAATTTTTTTCACGCGGTTATTTTAAAAAATAGAATAATTACATATTTCACTTAGTATGTAGGAAGTGCCATCAGTGACGATTTCAGGGTGTGTTCTGGAGGAGGGGGGGGGGAGGATTTTATTCAGATACTAAGGAATTGAACACAGTTTTTCATTTTCCTGTAAATGTAATAGTTACTTTCAGAAGAAAAAATGGGATTAACTGGAAAAATTAAATAATAATGGTTTAATTATAAATTGTATATTAATTGATGTAGTGTAGGGAAATTGTTGTACTTTACTAGTTTTTTAAGTTTCACTATCGTGGAGGGTAATGTTATAATTTTGAAAAAGGTAAATAAATAAAGCATACATTTAAGATATTTTTTTTACGTTTAAAAATGATTTTTATTCTAATGTCAAGGAATCGAACAGCATTTCCATTTTCTTTTAAAGGAAAAATATTCTTTTTTTATCTTTTTCACGCGGTTATTTAAAAAAAATAGAATAATTTCATTTCAATTAAAGTATTGTAGGAAGTGCCATCAGTGACGATTTCAGGGGGTGGTCCTGGGGAGGGGGGGGATTTTATTTAGATACTAAGGAATCGAACACCGTTTTTCATTTTCCTGTAAATGTACAAGTTACTTTCAGGGGGAAAAATGGGATTAACTGGAAAATTTAATAATAATGGTTTAAGTATAAATTGCATATGCATTAATTGATGTATTGTAAGGGAAATTATTGTACTCTACTAGTTTTTTTAAGTTTCACTATCGCAGAGGGCAATGTTATTAATTTGAAAAAGATAAATAAATATAGCATACATTGAAGATATTTTTTCACGTTTTAAAAATTATTTTCACTCTAATGTCCAGGAATCTAACAGCATTTCCATTTTCTTTTAAAGAAAAAATATCTTTTTTTTTTTAAATCATTTTCACGCGGTTATTTTAAAAAATAGAATAATTACATTTCACTTAGTGTATTGTAGGAAGTGCCATCAGTGACGATTTCAGGGGATGTTCGGGGGGGGGGGGGCATTTTATTTAGATACTAAGGAATCGAACACCGTTTTTCATTTTCCTGTAAATGTAGAAGTTACTTTCAGGGGGGAAAAAATGGGATTAACTGGAAAATTTTAATAATAATGGTTTAAGTATAAATTGCATATGCATTAATTGATGTATTGTAAGGGAAATTATTGTACTTTACTAGTTTTTTTTTTTTTTTTTTTTTTTTTTTTTTTTTAAGTTTCACTATCGTAGAGGGGGCAGTATTATTAATTTGAAAAAAGATAAATAAATATAGCATACATTGAAGATATTTTTTCACGTTTAAAAATTATTTTCATTCTAATGTCCAGGAATCTAACAGCATTTCCATTTTCTTTTAAAGAAAAAGTATCCTTTTTAAATTTTTTTCACGCGGTTATTTTAAAAAATAGAATAATTACATATTTCACTTAGTGTACTGTTTGAAGTGCCATCAGTGACGATTTCAGGGTGTGTTCTGGAGGAGGGGGGGGGGAGGATTTTATTCAGATACTAAGGAATTGAACACAGTTTTTCATTTTCCTGTAAATGCAATAGTTACTTTCAGAAGAAAAAAATGGGATTAACTGTGGAAAAATTCAATAATAATGGTTTAATTATAAATTGTATAAATATTAATTGATGTATTGTAGGGAAATTATTGTACTTTACTAGTTTTTTAAGTTTCACTATCGTGGAGGGTAATGTTATAATTTTGAAAAAGGTAAATAAATCTAGCATACATTTAAGATATTTTTTTCCCGTTTAAAAATGATTTTTATTCTAATGTCAAGGAATCGAAGAGCATTTCCATTTTCTTTTAAAGAAAAAAAATCTTTTTTACGCGGTTATTTTGGAAAATGGAATAATTACATTTCAATTAGTGTATTAGGAAATGCCATCAGTGACGAATTCAGGGAGTGGGGTGGGGGGGGGGGATTTTACTTAGATACTAAAGAATCGAATACCGTTTTTCACTTTCATGTAAATGTAAATGTTACTTTCAGGGGGGAAAAATTGGATTAACTGGAAAATTCCAATAACAATGGTTTAATTATAAATTCTATAAGTATTAATTGATGTATTGTAGGGAAAACATTGTACTTTACAATTAATGTATTGTAGAAATCGAATGACGTATCAGTGAAGAATTCAGCGGTGGTCCGGAAGAGGGGGGGGGGGAGGTTTTTATTTAGATAGTAAAGAATCAAATACTTCTTTTCATTTTCCTGTAAATGTAAAAGGTCCTTTCAAGAAAAATAAGACATTAACTGGAAAATTGCAATAATAATGGTTTAATTAATTCTAATGATTATCCAGAAAATTTTCATCGTCCTGAGAAAAAAAATCCCTGACGGCTCGGCCTACAGGTACGGGTAGATTTCGAAGTCTCAGAGCGTGAGGCGCCTGTTTGTTGGGAATTGCGGAAGAAATACAGTTGGGTACCAGTTACTCCAAAACCCAACTTGTTTGCAGGCGGAACCGGCAGGGATATATATTTTTTTTTGCTATAAGGATTGGTCCTTTAAAAAACTTGTCAATATAAAAGTTTTAGTTAATATTAAGAAGATTTATAATAAATTTAAGCGGATTTGATATCTTGTGAATTGACGAAGTTATGAATTTTTTTCTTCTAAACCCCGCCCCCCTTTTTTTCCTCCCCTTGGGGCCATTTTTAATGATATCAAAAATATGGCATACATAAATTTTCGACTCTTTTCCTAGAAGTAGTACTAACTGTAAACGGATTCGATACGTATCATAATTAAGAAATTATGGGTTTTTTCTATTTTTACAAAAAGCTCCCGCCTGGTTCGATTTTGCCCATTAACGAACTTGACCGAGACTTTATGCTTCTTGATTTTATGTATCAGTTTGGAAGAGATTTGTGCAGAATTATGGGAGTTATCGTGTCCATAAAAAAGTGGCATAGATAGATAGATAGATAGATAGATAGATAGATAAAGTTTTGATGTGGGAGGGGGGGGGGAGGTTGGGTTCTGGAAGTCATAATCGGCGTAGATCTGCAAAAAATTTTTTTAAATTCCAACTTAGGGGAGAATGTAATAGGTAGCATTTCTTACGAAATCTATCTAAAATTCTGTTTTGTAAGTAACCTTAAACAACAGTAATCTTAGTAGAAACTCCTTCCATTGGGACCATAAATTTTTTCCACTTAAGGCTGTTCTCAAATCCAAAGGAGCTGCTTTCTGACATATTTCTAAATTCATTTTTGGTCGGAAACGCATGAAATTGGCAGGTGTTCTTATTCAGAAACTATGTAATCGAATGACGTTTTCCATTTTTTTTTTGTAAAGGCAGAAGATCTTTCAGAAAATACTGTCAAAGTGGACTTTTTGAACCGAATTCCCGACGCGACAGCGCGATAAAAGAGGTAAACTTGTCACGTGACAAGAATCACTTATAACTCGATAAGTAATTTATTTATGAAAAAATGGGAAACGCTATTCGATTCCAAATTGCTTCACCAGTCAGGCTTGCCTTTTTTATGCCTTTACGTTTAAAAATGAGTCAGAAAGTTTGGCGTTGTTGAGCAGGGAATTTGAGAATCTTTTATACAGAGATTCCGTTTTTACCGGTTTTAATGTAGGTAATAAGACGGTAAAAATTGTCTCAAAAGGAATTTTTTTCCAGTCTCTTGCGATTCCGTCTTGGCAGGTTTTACGGTATATTTTCAAGTATCATCGATTGCATCCTAATGACGATCTTTACCTGACTTTCGTGTCTCGAATATCATCTTAAAATATCAAATTTGACAAAATTTTCTGAAAGGTCATTTGCCTTTATAGAAAAAATAAAACGCTATTCGATGTCTTGGCATCTGAATACGAGTACCGGTAAATTTTGTACATTTACGGATGAAAAATGAGTTCGGGTATGTATAAGAAAATAACGAGCTTGAATTTGAGTATGACTTTTTATAACTTTTAAAAATATGTGGCAACGTTTAATTAAAAGTATAAAAAAAAAATCTGAAGTAGCTGCACTCGACTTTCCGCACATTCAATAGAATACCGTGGATTCAAATGAATTTCTGACACAATGGAATCAGATGGATTCGAACACTGGACCTCCCGTTTCGAAACTAGAGACGTTACCTCTGAGCCATTAATACTTGACTACAACGCCGCAATATTTATCCCTTATACTCTATCACGTTTCCTTGGCGATTTTCCCTAAAGAATTGGTCGGAAAATCGTTTTAAAAATTCGTTTAACTACCTAATCCGTAGGCCGATTTGTACGACAGTTCTTGTAACATAGGTGGAGGTCTATAACATATTCGCCAACTTGGAGCTCAATAGGAAAGTATCGTGTCCACACGCACACATATACATCATGATTACGAAACTTTACTTACTCTATGTGTTCGGAAAGTAAAAAAATATATATACTTCAACCCCCCCCCCCCGCCCAATCTCCAATATTCGAAAATTGTCGAAACACTAAGCTAGTGGTTACATTGCAAATAAAATTAAAATGCATGCTGCACGCGTAGTTAGTCGCAGGTACTTCCACCGGGTTTCACCAGCGGCGTAGGGTGGGGACATTCAAAATATTGTGCTCCCCTCGCCCCTCAGTACCACTGTTGTTTTCTTCGCTATAAGTTTGTTGGAGAATTTATTTTGGCGCCCGGGGCCTTACCCCCCCCCCCCCCCCCCCCACTAAAAACCCTCTAAGACGCCAATGGTTCGCACTAATATATTTTTTAAAATTTCTAGACCAAGATTGATTACCATTTCCTAAACCTTTGTAACACATTCATTCCAATATAGTTGAAAAGTGCTTGACTTTGATTAGTATATGTGCTGGTCTGCAAACTCTTATAAATATACTGGGATTGCCATGTAACTGATATATGATATGGAGCTTTACTGTAGGATGTTCGCTAAAGAAAATGAAGTGGGTAGCATTTATAGTTCGTTTACAAGGACGCACAAAAAAATTCCGTTACATTACGGCCTTGGAAGGAGGGGGGGGGATTGTTTATGCAGAGTACTTCAATGATAGTACATTTCTAACGTAATGAAACTGAACATTACTATAAGGTACTGTTCAACATGCTTTCTGTAAGATCATGGAGTACGTAGCAGTTATCATTCATTTACAGAGACACACAAAGGAATTCGGTTGCAGGACTGACTATGGCCCCACCAGTGGCCGAGAGGTTCTGCTCTCAAAGCTGGTAGACGGGGAGGTCCTGGGTTATTCGAACCCAATCGTGCCCGCCGGTCTAATCTTTCGGAGTTTTATGTGGTTTTCTTCGATGCTTGGATAACCTTCCATAAATACGGGTTGGGTTCCCTTAGAAAGACCCACCACGGAGGGCACAGCCCCCCCCCCCCCTCCACCTCTCGGGCCTGTATCCCTCGTGTAGATAATCGGTCGTCATAAATAACAGTAATACCTACACTGCAAAAAAAAATTGTTGATTTTATAATATTACACTGGAATCGCAGTTGCAGTATTATACCGAACAGTAATAAACAGTAAAGTAATCAGTAATACGGTACCGCGCGCCAGTACTATACAGTAAAATTAACAGTAACAAACAGTAAATTAAGCAGTAATATGCTACCGCACGCCAGTATTATACAGTAAAATTAACAGCAATAAACAGTAAAATAAACAGTAATGCGCTACCACGCGCCAGTATTATACAGTAAAATTAACAGTAATAAACAGTAAAATAAGCAGTAATACGCTACCGAAAAAAAAAAATACAGTATAATACTGTCATTCCAGCTGCCAGTATTATACCGTAAAATTAACAGTAATTAACAGTAAAATAAGCAGTGTATTACTGCTTATTTTACTGTTTATTACTGTTAATTTTACGGTATAATACTGACAGCTGGTATGGCAGTATTATACTGTAAAATCAACAACAACAACAAAAATCAGTGTATAAGCGATAATTCCTGGAAGTGCGTTTTCATGTGTGGTATATGCATGTTTAATCTAATTTTTAGTGTATATTGCGCTCTTTGTATAAAATCATATACAGGGTTTCACGGAAAAATTCGCACACATTGCTGGCTATGGGCAACAATTGCTGAAAACGAATTTTTACTGCGTTAAATGTTTTTGAAATAGTTTATTTAGATCTCTCATTTCATTGAATGAAAAATAAAATGTATTAACAATATTCCGATAGTGTTGGAAAGTGTTTCATAATTTTTGCCCGATGCTTGATTTTTCGTTTTACTTTCGCTATTTATATAC